>JAOWBW010000184.1:330442-1757942 GCA_026119855.1 Campanula takesimana
TGATATTGGGATGAGCCTCCGGCATTTATGGAGAGTATCTGTAAGGACATGGCTTGCAACACAAGTCATTTAGACTTCCATTCATAAAGTTATGATTATAATATTAAGTTATAAAGTATAGTTGATAATAAAATGTGTAGAATTCCTGGATAATTAATTACCTAATTGTGATGGGTAAAAGGGTAATTTATTATCATAAGCTTGAAAGGGTTTGGTCCCTAAATGAAATGTCACCAAGTCTACTATATAAAGGGCATTCCATCAACCCTTAAGACTACTCCATCATTTCATTAGTACTCTCTCCATAAATCTTCATTAAGTGTTAAAGAAGTAAGAGGAAAGACATTGATCATTTAGAAGAGCATTCTCCCTACATCTTCTTCTTATTCATCTCTCCCTACATCATCCATGGATTCAACAGTATTGTTCTTAAACGCTTCCGCTTCATCTCTTCCTCAATCCTATTCTAAAGTGAGTGTGGCATTCAGGGATTAAAATTGTTCCAACAATTGGTATCAGAGCCCCGCTCATCTTTGGTTTAAGTTTGAGTTCTTTTAGGAAAGTTTGGCTTTCAATTTTGATTCATTTTTCCTGTTGAATCATAAAGTTTTGATGTTGATTAAGGGACTCTAATTCGTTCATAGAGCACGATAATCATCATCTAAATGTAGAAAATGGTTTGAAAGTTTTGTTGCATAAATAAAAGGATTCAAGTTTGACTATCCCTAATAACATAATTATGTGTTATGCATAATTGTGTGGATCTACATACTTGATTCCATGTTTTAAAAGGACAAGATTATCCCTATATATCATGGTCTATGTTGTCAAGAACATACCATGTGGATCTACTTGTCATTTCATGTTTTGGGATATTATTAAACAAAATTCAGAAAGTGCAGAAATTTAGAGTGCTCGGCCGAGCAGTTTATATGACTCGGCCGAGCACATGAATCGGGCTATGCATGTCGTAAAGGCATATGTTTCTGAAAGTGGTGCTCGGCCGAGCACCATATAAGCCTCGGCCGAGCACTTCTTGCCTAATAAAGCCAAAACCATTCTGTCTTTTAGTGCTCGGCCGAGCACTTATTATGCTCGGCCGAGCAGACACTATTCACAGATTTTGGAATTTTTTTTAAGTTTTGCACTATTTGTTTTCCCTTTTGGAATAAAACCCTAAATTATTTCAAACCTTAAAAAATTATGATTAATTATATGCTTTGACAATTTTATTCATTGTTTAAATAATATTGTCGCCTAAGTGATTTACGTTATTTAAACCCTTAAATTGTAAAGTGTTGGATGTTTAAGTTAATTGTGAATGACTTGAATTTTCCAAAGAAGATCTTGACATTGACTAAACTTAGGCATTCATGTGGTAACAAATAAAATGAACATTAAGATATTTTCTTAGGTACTTATGTCGGCCCAAAGGAAGATTAAGTATTTATTAAAATATAAGTTCAAATTACTTGTTACCTATGGCAATCATTTATGAGTCAACTCGTAATCCAAAGATTAGTTTTGATGTCATGTTGATGTCTTATTGATGGATTTCGTTGATATAATTAATCATTTTTATTTTGTAGTTTCTTATTCATGTTTTGTTTTCATTCTTTTTGTTCTCACAACCCACAGATTTACTTATTGCTTCATCCGTGATTACTGCTATGAGTACTTTACCGATGCTTAACGGGACTAATTTTAAAACTTGGAAAAATAAATTAATGATGATCTTAGGCTATATGGACATAGATCACGCATTAAGGGAACCGTTTCCTCTTCCTCTTTCTGATATAAGCACTCAAGAAGATTGCTTAAATAATGAGAAGTGGGAACGCTCCAACCGCGTGAGCCTAATGATCATGAATATAGTTGTCCCGGAGACCATTTGGACGGTGTCTCCAAGGACGTTGATGCTAAAAATTCCTTGATATGATTGAGGGATGTTTGGCATCTACCTCTTCTCATGGGACAAAGAGAAAAGGAATGAAATTTCGGTTGCAAGTAAAAGAAGCCTAAGAGATCATCCATGATCATAAAGAAAATAAATGCTTTCTTTGCAAGGACCTTACGCACATGAAGTTCGACTGCCCTAAGTATCACGCTTGGCGTGCTAAGAAAGGTATGTCATTTGGTCTTGTTTGTATTAAGGCTAAATTTGGTTTCATTTCCTACATATACATAGTGGTTGAATTATGTTACAACAACTCACATAATGAATGTCTATGTAGGATTGCCTGAGTTACCGAAAAACAGTGAAGATGAGAGAATCATCTATATGGGAGCTGGGAATCCGGTTGAAGTTTTAGGCATAAGGACTCTTTTCAATTATTGTTAAGTACTAAGTATTGTTTGTATGAATAATACATTTGTTGTACCGTCATTTAGACGGAATTTAATATATATATCACAATATTGAATAAAGAAGGTTATTTTGTTCATTTTTGTGACTTTTATTTTAAATTCCAAGGTTGTTGGTACTAGTACTTTGTCAAGTGTTTCTTTATTTACTTGACATTATTCAAACAATAAATGTGTCCCTTAATAATGAAACCAAAACTAGAAAGCAAGAGTTATCAAGTAAAGTTTATATTTATTAAAGCATAGGCATTTGGGTCATATTTCTAAGAGGAAAATTGATAAGCTTATGTTAAAGGAAAATCTTAAACAAACTTGATAATTTGGAAAATACTTTTGCATTAAAAGCCTTAAAGTAAATTTACAAACATTATAGTATTCTCGAGAGCATCAAGTGTCTCAATGAACTAATGCATTCGGATGTTTGTAGGCCATTAATTATTCCTTCATGGAAAAGGTCAACAATAGTTATTATTTCAAAATGACTAACTCTTAGTTTGAATACATTTATTTGCTTCATAAAATATTGAGTTTGGACGTTGTAAAAGTCTTATAAAGACAAAGTTGGAAATCAACTTTGAAGACTATTAAGAACATTAGGGTCATTCATGATGGTGTATACATCTTTGGAATGATTGTTAAAAGGAACAACGTCTAGGTCCTTTTTTACTCGCTATTTTGAAAGAGTGTGGGATTATCTCTCTCTACATTGAGCCGGGTACGCCTAGCATGAATATGTAATAGAGACATATTGAAATCCTTAAGGATATGGTAATAAGTATGTTTTATACTTCTCTTACCTCACTCATTATGGGCGATACGTTAAAGCCGCAACCTTTATTCTCATTAAAGCTCCTTCTAAGGCTACTAATATAAACTCTTAATGATTTAAGGACGCGTTCCTTATTCGTCCTTAAATCATATTCATTTATGGGGTTGTCTAGCATAAGGATAGACTTTATAAGTCTACTAAGGACAAGTTAGACGTAAGATTATTAGTAGTTATTCATGGGTAAGCCGAGAGAACTAGGGGATATATAAATTTTACAACCCGAATGTTAGAACGTTTTGAAAAACGAGAAATGCTAGGTTCTTTTAAGGATGTTGAATTTAGTGGGAGAATTGGAGTAATATTTTGAATTTGAAAAGGAAGAGGAATTCATTTGTATGGAATCCATTTATATACCACTTCCCATAGTTCCAATTGGATATCAAGTTTTGAACTTGACATTCAAGAAGAACATACAATTCAAAATAAATATGATTTCCCTATAAATATTGAACAACATGGAAATGTTGATCATAAGAAGGAAATTCAACAACCTCAAAATAAGATAGAACCGGTGCCCTTTGGAAGATCAAATAGAGTAAGAAGAAAGTGCAAATCCGGATAATTATGAAGTGTATATTGCCGAGAATAAGGACACTTAAGTTTAGTGGGAGATGAGTCTCTCATTTTCCATGAAACCATTAATAGTTCTAATTCTCATATAGTAAATTAATGTCATAAATGAAGGGTTAAAATCTATAAGGATAACAACGTTTGAGATCTTGTCCCATTACCTAAAGATGTGAAAACCTATTGGGATTAAATAATCTTTATGACCAAAAGGATTCACAAGGTAATATGGAAAGATATAAAGCCCATCTAATTGTTAAAGATTTGACTCAAAAGGAAGACATTAATTATAAAGAAAGCACTTTTCCGGTATCTTCTAAAAACACTTTTAGATCATTATGGCACATATAGCATATTATGATCTTGAAGTTTATCAAAGGATATAAAGACAACTTTCCTTAATGGAGACATTGAGGAATATATGGTTGATTTGGATCAAACTAAGCAATTAGTTTGTGAATTTAAAGAAATCCATTTGTGGACTCAAGCAAGTTTCTCATCAATGGTACTTAATCAAGTTATTTTTATTTGGTTTTGAAAAGAATCTTGATTAAGATTGTGTATACCATAAGTTCAGTGGGAGTAAATTTATAATTTTGGTCTTATATATGGATGATGATTTTGCTTGCTAGTAATGATATGAACCTTATTAAGGAAACTAAGAAATTCTTATTTGAAATGAAAGATCTTGGTAAGGCATCTTTGTATTAAGAATCCAAATTCACCGTGATCACTCACGAGATGTTTTAGGATTATCACAAAAGGCATATGGAAGGTATTACAAAAGGTTTAGCATGCAAAAATGTAAACCACATGACACCCTAATTTTAAAGGAGACATTCTTAGTCTCAAACAGTGTCCTAAAAGTAAATTTTGAATCCAAGTATATGGAAAATTCCCTCTTTGCATCAGCAGTAGGAAGCTTAATGTATACGTAAATCTTACATTTAACGTTGGGATGCTTTGTCAATACCAAAGCAATCCGGAAAGAACATTAAGTACCAGCCAAAAGAATGATAGAAGTATTTACAAAACACTAAAGAACTACATGCCTATGTTTTGAAGTCGGATCATCTTGAGATCATTAGGTATTCCGACATTAGTTAAATTTATGGCTGCATATGTTTTAATGGACTGTGATTTGTCAAAACAAGTGTCGAAAGACCAATTAAGGTATGACTATCAGGTAGCAGTTCTGTACTCTAACAAGAGTTTATGGATTTAGACATTAATTATCTTGTTATAAAGAAAAGAGTACAAAATGAACGAAAGGGATACAACTTATAGAAACAAACTCTATTTAAAGGATCAATTTATGAAAGAGTTATCATCTTCAGTGTTTCACGAGCATGTTGCTCATATGGGTGTAACAACTTTTGATAACATTTAGTATATTGGGAGTTGTGTGTTCTTTCAATAATTGTTCTATTATTTAAAGTTTTGATCTCATTTGGTTAAGTTGGACTAGTTGGAAGAATATGTATATATTCATTATGATTCCATGCTACACATCTATACTTTTGATCTATGTCATTTAGTTGGATTTGTATACGTGATTATTGTGGGTTTAGTTGCGAATCAATTACAACGACTGCCCCTTTAGTCCTATACTTGTATGGCTAATGGACGAGATTGTTATAAATGACAATAAAGTGCGCACATAAGGGTTGTCATTTGTGTTATGATCATAATTTAAAGGAAGGACTTTGTTTTGCAACCCAAGTGGGAGATTGTAAGGACATGGCTTGCAACACAAGTCATTTAGACTTCCATTCATAAAGTTATGATTATAATATTAAGTTATAAAGTATAGTTGATAATAAAATGTGTAGAATTCCTGGATATATATTACCTAATTGTGATGGGCAAAAGGGTAATTTATTATCATAAAGCTTGAAAGGGTGTGGTCCCTAAATGAAATGTCACAAAGTCTACTATATAAAGGGCATTCCATCAACCATTAAGACTACTCCATCATTTCATTAGTACTCTCTCCATAAATCTTCATTAAGTGTTAAAGAAGTAAAGAGGAAAGACATTGATCATTTAGAAGAGCATTCTCCCTACATCTTCTTCTTATTCATTTCTCCCTACATCATCCATGGATTCAACAGGTATTGTTCTTAAACGCTTCCGCTTCATCTCTTCCTCAATCCTATTCTAAAGTGAGTGTGGCATTCAGGGATTAAAATTGTTCCAACAATTGGTATCAGAGCCCCGCTCATCTTTGGTTTAAGTTTGAGTTCTTTTTAGGAAAGTTTGTGCTTTCAATTTTGATTCATTTTTCCTGTTGAATCATAAAGTTTTGATGTTGATTAAGGGACTCTAATTCGTTCATAGAGCACTGATAATCATCATCTAAATGTAAGAAAATGGTTTGAAAGTTTTGTTGCATAAATAAAAGGATTCAAGTTTGACTATCCCTAATAACATAATTATGTGTTATGCATAATTGTGTGGATCTACATACTTGATTCCATGTTTTAAAAGGACAAGATTATCCCTATATATCATGGTCTATGTTGTCAAGAACATACCATGTGGATCTACTTGTCATTTCATGTTTTGGGATATTATTAAACAAAATTCAGAAAGTGCAGAAATTTAGAGTGCTCGGCCGAGCAGTTTATATGACTCGGCCGAGCACATGAATCGGTGCTATGCATGTCGTAAAGGCATATGTTTCTGAAAGTGGTGCTCGGCCGAGCACCATATAAGCCTCGGCCGAGCACTTCTTGCCTAATAAAGCCAAAACCATTCTGTCTTTAGTGCTCGGCCGAGCACTTTATATGCTCGGCCGAGCAGACACTATTCACAGATTTTGGAATTTTTTTTAAGTTTTGCACTATTTGTTTTCCCTTTTGGAATAAAACCCTAAATTATTTCAAACCTTAAAAAATTATGATTAATTATATGCTTTGACAATTTTATTCATTGTTTAAATAATATTGTCGCCTAAGTGATTTACGTTATTTAAACCCTTAAATTGTAAAGTGTTGGATGTTTAAGTTAATATGTGAATGACTTGAATTTTCCAAAGAAGATCTTGACATTTGACTAAACTTAGGCATTCATGTGGTAACAAATAAAATGAACATTAAGATATTTTCTTAGGTACTTATGTCGGCCCAAAGGAAGATTAAGTATTTATTAAAATATAAGTTCAAATTACTTGTTACCTATGGCAATCATTTATGAGTCAACTCGTAATCCAAAGATTAGTTTTGATGTCATGTTGATTGTCTTATTGATGGATTTCGTTGATATAATTAATCATTTTTTATTTTGTAGTTTCTTATTCATGTTTTGTTTTCATTCTTTTTTGTTCTCACAACCCAACAGATTTACTTATTGCTTCATCCGTGATTACTGCTATGAGTACTTTACCGATGCTTAACGGGACTAATTTTAAAACTTGGAAAAATAAATTAATGATGATCTTAGGCTATATGGACATAGATCACGCATTAAGGGAACCGTTTCCTCTTCCTCTTTCTGATATAAGCACTCAAGAAGATTGCTTAAATAATGAGAAGTGGGAACGCTCCAACCGCGTGAGCCTAATGATCATGAATATAGTTGTCCCGGAGACCATTTTGGACGGTGTCTCCAAGGACGTTGATGCTAAAACATTCCTTGATATGATTGAGGGATGTTTGGCATCTACCTCTTCTCATGGGACAAAGAGAAAAGGGAATGAAATTTCGGTTGCAAGTAAAAAGAAGCCTAAGAGATCATCCAATGATCATAAAGAAAATAAATGCTTCTTTTGCAAGGACCTTACGCACATGAAGTTCGACTGCCCTAAGTATCACGCTTGGCGTGCTAAGAAAGGTATGTCATTTGGTCTTGTTTGTATTAAGGCTAAATTTGGTTTCATTTCCTACATATACATAGTGGTTGAATTATGTTACAACAACTCACATAATGAATGTCTATGTAGGATTGCCTGAGTTACCGAAAAACCAGTGAAGATGAGAGAATCATCTATATGGGAGCTGGGAATCCGGTTGAAGTTTTAGGCATAAGGACTCTTTTTCAATTATTGTTAAGTACTAAGTATTGTTTGTATGAATAATACATTTGTTGTACCGTCATTTAGACGGAATTTAATATATATATCACAATATTGAATAAAGAAGGTTATTTTGTTCATTTTTGTGACTTTTATTTTAAATTCCAAGGTTGTTGGTACTAGTACTTTGTCAAGTGTTCTTTATTTACTTGACATTATTCAAACAATAAATGTGTCCCTTAATAATGAAACCAAAACTAGAAAGCAAGAGTTATCAAGTAAAGTTTATATTTTATTAAAGCATAGGCATTTGGGTCATATTTCTAAGAGGAAAATTGATAAGCTTATGTTAAAGGAAAATCTTAAACAAACTTGATAATTTGGAAAATACTTTTGCATTAAAAGCCTTAAAGTAAATTTACAAACATTATAGTATTCTCGAGAGCATCAAGTGTCTCAATGAACTAATGCATTCGGATGTTTGTAGGCCATTAATTATTCCTTCATGGAAAAGGTCAACAATAGTTATTATGTTCAAAATGACTAACTCTTAGTTTGAATACATTTATTTGCTTCATAAAATATTGAGTTTGGACGTTGTAAAAGTCTTATAAAGACAAAGTTGGAAATCAACTTTGAAGACTATTAAGAACATTAGGGTCATTCATGATGGTGTATACATCTTTGGAATGATTGTTAAAAGGAACAACGTCTAGGTCCTTTTTTACTCGCTATTTTGAAAGAGTGTGGGATTATCTCTCTCTACATTGAGCCGGGTACGCCTAGCATGAATATTGTAATAGAGACATATTGAAATCCTTAAGGATATGGTAATAAGTATGTTTTATACTTCTCTTACCTCACTCATTATGGGCGATACGTTAAAGCCGCAACCTTTATTCTCATTAAAGCTCCTTCTAAGGCTACTAATATAAACTCTTAATGATTTAAGGACGCGTTCCTTATTCGTCCTTAAATCATATTCATTTATGGGGTTGTCTAGCATAAGGATAGACTTTATAAGTCTACTAAGGACAAGTTAGACGTAAGATTATTAGTAGTTATTCATGGGGTAAGCCGAGAGAACTAGGGGATATATAAATTTTACAACCCGAATGTTAGAACGTTTTGAAAAACGAGAAATGCTAGGTTCTTTTAAGGATGTTGAATTTAGTGGGAGAATTTGGAGTAATATTTTGAATTTGAAAAGGAAGAGGAATTCATTTGTATGGAATCCATTTATATACCACTTCCCATAGTTCCAATTGGATATCAAGTTTTGAACTTGACATTCAAGAAGAACATACAATTCAAAATAAATATGATTTCCCTATAAATATTGAACAACATGGAAATGTTGATCATAAGAAGGAAATTCAACAACCTCAAAATAAGATAGAACCGGTGCCCTTTGGAAGATCAAATAGAGTAAGAAGAAAGTGCAAATCCGGATAATTATGAAGTGTATATTGCCGAGAATAAAGGACACTTAAGTTTAGTGGGAGATGAGTCTCTCATTTTCCATGAAACCATTAATAGTTCTAATTCTCATATAGTAAATTAATGTCATAAATGAAGGGTTAAAATCTATAAGGATAACAACGTTTGAGATCTTGTCCCATTACCTAAAGATGTGAAACCTATTGGGATTAAATTAATCTTTATGACCAAAAGGATTCACAAGGTAATATGGAAAGATATAAAGCCCATCTAATTGTTAAAGATTTGACTCAAAAGGAAGACATTAATTATAAAGAAAGCACTTTTCCGGTATCTTCTAAAAACACTTTTAGATCATTATGGCACATATAGCATATTATGATCTTGAAGTTTATCAAATGGATATAAAGACAACTTTCCTTAATGGAGACATTGAGGAATATATGGTTGATTTGGATCAAACTAAGCAATTAGTTTGTGAATTTAAAGAAATCCATTTGTGGACTCAAGCAAGTTTCTCATCAATGGTACTTAATCAAGTTATTTTTATTTGGTTTTGAAAAGAATCTTGATTAAGATTGTGTATACCATAAGTTCAGTGGGAGTAAATTTATAATTTTGGTCTTATATATGGATGATGATTTTGCTTGCTAGTAATGATATGAACCTTATTAAGGAAACTAAGAAATTTCTTATTTGAAATGAAAGATCTTGGTAAGGCATCTTTGTATTAAGAATCCAAATTCACCGTGATCACTCACGAGATGTTTTAGGATTATCACAAAAGGCCATATGGAAAGGTATTACAAAAGGTTTAGCATGCAAAAATGTAAACCACATGACACCCCTAATTTTAAAGGAGACATTCTTAGTCTCAAACAGTGTCCTAAAAGTAAATTTTGAATCCAAGTATATGGAAAATTCCCTCTTTGCATCAGCAGTAGGAAGCTTAATGTATACGTAAATCTTACATTTAACGTTGGGATGCTTTGTCAATACCAAAGCAATCCGGAAAGAACATTAAGTACCAGCCAAAAGAATGATAGAAGTATTTACAAAACACTAAAGAACTACATGCCTATGTTTTGAAGTCGGATCATCTTGAGATCATTAGGTATTCCGACATTAGTTAAATTTATGGCTGCATATGTTTTAATGGACTGTGATTTGTCAAAACAAGTGTCGAAAGACCAATTAAGGTATGACTATCAGGTAGCAGTTCTGTACTCTAACAAGAGTTTATGGATTTAGACATTAATTATCTTGTTATAAAGAAAAGAGTACAAAATGAACGAAAGGGATACAACTTATAGAAACAAACTCTATTTAAAGGATCAATTTATGAAAGAGTTATCATCTTCAGTGTTTCACGAGCATGTTGCTCATATGGGTGTAACAACTTTTGATAACATTTAGTATATTGGGAGTTTGTGTTGTTCTTTCAATAATTGTTCTATTATTTAAAGTTTTGATCTCATTTGGTTAAGTTGGACTAGTTGGAAGAATATGTATATATTCATTATGATTCCATGCTACACATCTATACTTTTGATCTATGTCATTTAGTTGGATTTGTATACGTGATTATTGTGGGTTTAGTTGCGAATCAATTACAACGACTGCCCCTTTAGTCCTATACTTGTATGGCTAATGGACGAGATTGTTATAAATGACAATAAAGTGCGCACATAAGGGTTGTCATTTGTGTTATGATCATAATTTAAAGGAAGGACTTTGTTTTGCAACCCAAGTGGGAGATTGTAAGGACATGGCTTGCAACACAAGTCATTTAGACTTCCATTCATAAAGTTATGATTATAATATTAAGTTATAAAGTATAGTTGATAATAAAATGTGTAGAATTCCTGGATATATATTACCTAATTGTGATGGGCAAAAGGGTAATTTATTATCATAAAGCTTGAAAGGGTGTGGTCCCTAAATGAAATGTCACAAAGTCTACTATATAAAGGGCATTCCATCAACCATTAAGACTACTCCATCATTTCATTAGTACTCTCTCCATAAATCTTCATTAAGTGTTAAAGAAGTAAAGAGGAAAGACATTGATCATTTAGAAGAGCATTCTCCCTACATCTTCTTCTTATTCATTTCTCCCTACATCATCCATGGATTCAACAGGTATTGTTCTTAAACGCTTCCGCTTCATCTCTTCCTCAATCCTATTCTAAAGTGAGTGTGGCATTCAGGGATTAAAATTGTTCCAACAGTATCATCTATTTTATTATTGTGAATACAGTTGATTTGTCGTTTTCTCAAGGAAAAAAAAAAGGTGCGACATCTATATGCAAAAAAATATTTTTCATGCAAGTTTACCATTATACAAGAAATGTACAAATAATTAAAGCTTATTTCTCTTTTAAAAAAAAAATAAGTAAGTCAGCAATGAAATTTCTTATGAAATGAAGAGAGTACATATTTAGCCCTGATCGTTTATGGACTTAATAGTTTACATTTTTTTAATGAGTGGTTTCACAAAATATATAGTACAAAATTGTACAGAACTCAATATGCCCTTGTCCTATAATGAACATCATTTTTATTCTTGATAAAAAACAAAAATAACCATTCATTTTAAAATTATTGATAAAAAATAAAAATAAACATTGGATAGTGGAAAAAATTAATATAATAAAATCATGTAATTATCGTTCCAAACATTTACTTGCAAGTATAAAAAGACTAGTGAAAAAAAATTGGCAAAAAAGCAATCAACAACAATGTACTGTATTTTCCAAAAAGACAGTTCATTTTGAACAAAAATTTCTTGAAAATGGACATTCATTTGACAAAGAGAGTACCTAAGAAGTAATTTAATCTTGAAGAATACATAAAATTAGTTTTCACCTTCCTCCCCTCCCCCAAAACCTAAATATGAAACTGCAGAGCCATTATAAAGCAAAACGACTCCCCGTCCCGTCAAGAAACCGATCCGTGTGCCAACCTTTGGCCTGCAGCTCAGACACGAACGGAGAAATAACGGAATTCATCCTCCCATAAGCCTCTTCTAAAATATTACCAGAACTCAACTCGCTGGGGACGGACTTCTCTATATTAGCAGCAAATGCAGCAACTAACCATCCCCTTAATGCATCTTCCCCACTGGCATTTTGTTCCAATACCATGTCAGTCCATTGGGTCCCACGATTTAATATAAATTTCTCATCAGGGAAAGTTTCTTTAAGTTGGTGAAGTTTTGATGGCTTGATCGCCTTGTACAGACTCCTGCCTACTTTAACATTTCCAGCTTCCTCAATTAGTCTCCCGGGAAATAGGAGGTCTTCTCGGTATCTTAGGTCAGCAGGACTTGATATTTTTCCTGTCTGAATATAATCTCGATTTATTAACTTGGGGAGGGGGGGTGGGGAACAAGACTTATAGAATGAAGCTTAAAGAAGTTAAAAGATGAACCTTCACGAAATCTGCTACAATCATTGCGGTTCTCTGGGGATTTAATGTGTTAACAGGAGTGGCTCGCATTTCTTGACAAACGCAGTAAACGTGCATAATAGAGAGGATAGGTCCAACAACCAACTGCAAAATAATATTCATAATGAGATCCCGTAAAACTTTCTGATTAGTGAGGGAAAATTACAAAGGTGAGATGGGGTTCATTCCGTCCAAGATCAGTGTCTACAAGTGCCAAATGAAATCTTTTTAATCCAACCCGTAAACTTATCCATACAGAACCAGAGAAATAAATCATTCAATCCAAAAAAAAAATTGTCTTTAATTTTCAAATTTGAGAAACTTCACTAAAGAATGCATATACTAGCTCTTTACTAGATAAATACTACCTCCATTCCCGAAAGATAGTCTCATTTGGATTTTTTTTTACGGTCAACACAAGTGAACTTTGACCATGACTTTATGGAAAATCCAATTAAACCTATGCATTCCTAAAATTGTTAGGAATAATATGAATAACAATTTTTAGAATTGCATAGGGATAATTGGATTTTTCATATTATGGTCAAAGTTCAATTACGTTGACTATAAAAGTCGAAGTGGGACTATCTTTCCAAGACAGAGGGAGTATAATACACACGCACACATGCATATTCTTCAAACTATCACAGAAACTAGAGCAACACAAAGAATGGTGACTTTGTACCTTTCCTTGCATTGACGAACAAACAGTAGACACTAACTGAATCCCTGCTCCTAGTCCAAGAACATTAAACACAGTTGAGATGGCCTCCCCCTTTGCAAATAGATCACTGAGATTGCCTTCTTTGGCAAATGATGAATATATTGGCAATCTTGTCGCTCTTGCTGCAACAACAGCCATTCCCTGTCAAAATTATACAAGCAAATGTACGTATATAGCTTAGCCTAAAAAGGAAAAATGAAGGGAAAACTAGAATTATGAAAACGAAAACATAAACAAACAATCTATTTGGCTTACTTTTGCGAAATTCCCAAGACCAGCCATTTGAAGAAATAAGTGCGGACATAAGGGCGAAAGAATGTCCAAACCAGTGCCCAAGTCATAAAGCACATCAGCTACAACGCAGAAGGTGTAATCCATGTACAAAATGTGTCAAATGACAAGTTTCTGTGAACATGAAATCAAATTCAATGAAAGCGAATACACAGTACACACCAAGAATTCTCCAAGTTTTGGGCTCAGAATCCATTCTCGCACCCAAGTTACTACAAATTAGTTTCCCTGCATGTTGCATTCCATCCTTTAATATCTGTATGTCAACAACCCAGTCAAAATGAATATTAGCAAGAAGTCTACAAGATGGCAAATCAGTAAAACGTTCAAAACGAATCTTACCCAACTAACAGCAGTGGCCTGTGCAGGGGTAGGTCGCAAGCCTGCAGCAAAAAGTAATGACTGCAAGGAAGATAGATTATTCACAAGATGACCAAAGAGTAAGAAGTACTCCATCCGTCCCAAAAATGAATGTCCATAAAAAGTTCAAATTAGCTCTTGGTCAAGAGTAAATTTTAACTTCTATTTTGGGACGGAGGGAGTACAACATAAGCATTATGAGGAAACTTTTGCCGGGTACTTGAAATATTAAATGACATTGTTAAAAATGGATTGTTAGGGTCAGAAGAAGACCTGAGTCGATAGCACAGATAATGCTGCACTGGTGAAGTGTTGCAGTGCTCGAAATTGTGTGTATCTAAGATACCCTTCATTCACACTGCACAAGTAGAAAATCTATGATTTCATACAACAACAGCCTGCGGGAATTCTATTCTGGGATAAGCGGGACAATTCTAACCTATATGGATAACCAGAAGGAAAAAACGTATTCCGGAAAGATTCGGCCATCTTATAAACAACTGGTCTTGAGTCATCTATCACTTTCACCTGCAAAGAAGTTCCAGTTTCAAATCAAAAGAAGATTAGCTATAGCATAATAAGATATTGCTAAATCCATTCTAGCCAGCTCATGGATCCATGTGTTTGACTTTTGAGCAAATAAAGGTTATGCAGAAGTAGTTGTAAGTCATATATGCAATGAAAAATATATGCCCATAGAGGGAGCGTAAACCGAGAATAGAGGATTGGTAAGCATCAGCCAATAAAGGAGTACATCACAGTAAAGCGGGGAGACCTACAATCCTTGCTTACCAACCACAGATTATGAGCACTGAGTATGAGATACTCCCTTTGTCCCGGAAAGTTAGTCCCTCGTTTTTCCGTTGTTACGAATGAACTTTGAGCAATAATTTAGGTTCCTTTTATTGATATACCATTATAAATACTATCAATACCAACTTTTAGATTCTCAATAAGATTATCAATAGTAGCCTAAAATATTGCTCAAGGTTCATTCAAAAATAGTAACAACGAAAAAAAAGAGGGACTAACTTTCTGGGAAAGAGGGAGTACATGAGAAAGCCCCAAGAGATGAGTACGTGGAGGGGAAAATTATTGCAGCAAGTGAATCTATTGGAGAAGAACAGCTCACAAACTGTAATTCATTGTCATAAGGACTACAAAAGTTCATACATTCATACGAGCCCACACAAATTCGCTCAAGAAACTATTAACTAGAACCCATAGAAACGCAGATACCTATCTAGCACATAATTCTATCATTAAAAACTGATCCATAAATGCACAGCCTATAATTCCTCTTCACAAAACCAATGGTAACAACGATACATCATCTCATTATTGCCATTTCATCAGTAAATTATACAAAAGCAAATATTCCCTTTCGATTGTCAGGAGAACAATCACCAATTTCTCCCTATTGAAAACAGCAAGCGAAATCTTCCTTGAAAACCTAATTCTCTTTTTAAGCTTAGGCATTTGGATTATGTATGTATATTGTTCTTGTAATTTACAAAAAATGCAAAAACACATAAGGCTAATTAATATACTTTTAGAATTTGATCGAGTTTTTTTTTTTTACTTAATACTGAATGCAAATACAACTCAAAGAATATGCTGAATTTGGAAGAATGAGGAAAAGGGGGAGGAGGACTCACGGAGAGTAGACCAGTGGGTTCGAACTGAAACTGGCGGGCGACGGAATCGGAGGTTTCAATCCACAACACAGGGAAGTCGGGAGGCGGCGGCGCTGCATTTTCTTGTTCTTTGTTTAACATTCTTATCTTTTCCTACACACGCAGAAGAAGGAACGAGTGAATTTACAGGTAACAAAATAAAGGAAAAAAGAAGTGAATCTGAAGTGGGTTTTGATTTTCAGTTAAATTTCTTAAAAGGGTTTTGAGAGAGACCAGAAAATTCATGGGGGGGGCAAGAAATGAAAAGTGCAGAGTTGGATAAGATAGAGATCCCCGCCGGCGGGATCGGAATTCAGGAAATAAACAAATCTGGGTTTCCAAACGCTCAACAAGGCTAGGGGTGGCACAGCTTTAACGACGTCGTTTATTATTTAGCTCTTAGAGAAATGATGTGGTGCAAACCAGTAGCGAAACTGGGAATTTTCGGAAAGCGGACCGTCTCTCGATATATGAGAGAAGAAATAGGCTTGGCCTGCCCCGCCAAGCCAACAAAATTCATCTCGTGAGACCGTATTTGTGTTGTCTAACTAGTATAATCGATGTATCAAATTTAGTATATAAGGGGATTTAAATAATAATTTAGTGCAATTTTTTTTTCTCAAAACAAAGGGGATCAAAATTAACTGACATTTTATTTTGGACCCGGACAAAGGTAAAAGCTAGTTTCAACAATTGATATTTGCATAAGAACAATCCAAGATTTTGACTTGATATTATAAACAGTAACAATAAGCCGAGAAAATATGGTCATTTTCACCTTAGCATCATCATCATCAACTACAATAAGAAGCAAGAACTAATCTATGTATATACCTCGCAAACTACCAAAAAAAAAAAAAAAAAAAAATCGACATTCCGTTTAGGTTCTAAAACTACATATCCATGTTCATCCAATGAGGTCCAATTGAGCATACGATCAAGAACTAGTTCTCGCTACAGTACAAAGTCAAGATCATCTTCATAGTCATAGTCAGGCTCACTCGTTTGCCTGATTCTTCTAATGTCTCTTGCTCCTGGCCTTCCCTTTTTCGGTTTTCCCCTGCCAAAATAGATAAAACTAGAATCAACACGAATCACATCTATCTTCCCTTGCCACCATAGCGAATTTAAACAGATATCTGGGTTTAAATATTTATAATAAATCAAAGGAGTCTGGACTGCTTTCTGGGAGGTTAAAAAAATAGGGTACTTACGGTCCATTTGCAGATATTCCTCCAACCTCACGTCCAGCAGCAGCTTGCTCTTCCGTCTGAAAGAAGACCACAAATTGAAACTTTATGTATGTACACTGAAACCAGGTATTTTTGTTTTACATTTCTTTTGTTTCCAGTCATAAATATATACTCCCTTCGTCCGATAACAACTTGCACCAATTTGCTTTTTGGGTGTTCCGTAAGTAGATTTCACTTTCCACTTGTCATACTCGCACACTTAAATTGTGGGTCTCACTTTCAAATCACATACTCAAAGCCCATTTCCCACTCACAATACTTTTGAATAGTATAAATATTATCTACTTAATTCCTGTGTCGGAGACAAATGGTGCAAGTTGTTAGGGGAGCGAGGGGGGGAGTACATTCCACATTTCCACTGCCTCCATTCTCGGTTAACTCGGAAGTACAGAAATACATACTGCTGGGGAGGTGGCTGAAGATAGAGAAAAGAGCCTATCTTCTGGCTGAAACTTCCTGGATCGCTTTAAGCTGCAACCAGAGATTGAAGAACATAAATATTCAGGACACACAAAAATCAAATCAAATCATTTCTTTCTGATAACGAATAATATGTTTTTTTAAAATCTATTCAATCATGTTTCAATTATTTTCTTTGAACGGATAATCGAATGATTTCATAATTCAATAAATGACAGTGTATGACCGAAGGGATAAGGGAAAGAAGGGTTTATGGATTTACAGGGTACTGCTTTTCGACGATGATAAAAACCCTTCGTAACCTTTCAATACATTGCCACATTGGGCTGGATCCTGCAAGTAACATGTCTCCATATCATAAACCTGAAACGGAAGAAACACATTAAGCTTCATGAAGAAATACATCAATAATTTAGTGTGTTTAAGATACACAGCTATACAAGTATGAAGTCCAACAAAGCCTTTGATTGATTAATCTTAAATTTGGTGACAAATAAGGACACACTGAATTCCACTATTTCTATAATATAAGGAAAAAAACGTAGAGGACACATGTTAGTTCCAATCTTTCACTTTTCTTCAAGTAATCTCACTTCACATCATAATTGCTGAACCTGGCGATAGAATGCAAGGCAAAACAACTAACGGGGAGTTCTTTTCCTCCTGACAAACAAGATACTCCCTTTGAATTAGTAATCAACATACATGATTCCATGAATGTGTAGAAAACAGAAAGCATTTTGGGATTATATATTCACTCATGGTTGAATATACACTAATTTAAATCCATGATCAGATGATCTAGCCGTTCATAACCTTGTAGAATTAATATACATATGGAATTAGATACTCAATTACCCATGAACCACATCTTTCAAACAACAAACTTAAACGATTTAATATCCAAAAGGAAAGGCAAAGATAACAAGGCACATTTATAGTTAAACCAAGTTTATTTAAACCAGGCAAAAACACAAATGCCTCAACCATTTGGGTACAGGACTATCAAAAGCTTAATCAGTCTCCAATGAATGGATTACGGAGTTATAACATGCACATTCGGCAATGATGGTCAAAAGAACATTTTGATGAAAACCCTAGTTACGAAAATCAAAACCCATTAATTAAGCCTAAAGAAGAACTGATTGAAATTGAACTGGGAAAAAAATTATAGTGATCAAATTAAGTAACACAAGGGTGTCAACCTGTTTTTCAATGGCTTTGAGATCCTCGTGAAGTTGGGCTCTTTTGGTTAAAACGGCGGTGATTATCGCCGACGGGTTTGATGAATTTTGTGGCCCTGAAACAAATTTTTTGGAGTACAATTTATGATCATGAAAAAGGATTAAAAAGAATAGGAATCAAGGACGTTTCATGAAACTGTTAAATTCGAGTGATTCAAAGGATACCTTCCGATTCCATTTCTGAGAATTGAGATGTCGGATTCCGGTGCTACGGCGTACCGCTATATCGGCACTTGCCGGCGAACCTTTCGATGTGAAATCGGAATTTAGGGAGGAAAATTTATAAGGTTTCATGTGACCTGGTCCTCCTCCTTGCCGAAGAAGCCCCCGAGGTTTAGTGTTGTTTCGTCTTGAGGACTACATTAGTGCTTTTACCATATTGCCCAATATTTTATATTTAATCTACTCCTTCCGTCCCGGAGTAAGAGTTCTACCCTTTATTTGCATGCTTATTAATAAATATTGGAAGTGATGTAAATGTTGTGAGTGTAAAAGTAAAGTAGAAGAGAGAATAAGTGGGAGAGAATAGTGAATTGATTGGTGTTGTGAGTATAAAAGTAAAATTGAAGAGAGAATGAGTGGGGTGAATAGTAAAGATTCTTTGCCATTTTAGGAATATGACTCTTACTCTGTGACGTACCAAAATGAAAAGTAGGACTCTTACTCTGGGACGGAGGGAGTACTATTATTTAATTTCTTTATATTTAATCTATTGACAAAAACTTGTATGAGAACACAATGACCCGTCTCATAGTAAAAACGGGTCATTTTTGACCCATGACCCCCGGGCGAAAAAAGTTGTTTTTTTTTTTTTATTATTTTTTCGGTTTGCCAAAGGTAATAGTTACTATAACTAAATGTAACAAACGTGTTGCTTATATGTAACAGATTGTATACATAAAAGTAATACATATATACAGAAAAGTAACAGTGTTTTTTTTTATGTTTTCTTCATTTGCCAAAAGTAATACTACTTATTATAACTAAAATGTAACGAGCGTGTTACTTATATGTAACAGTGGTTATACATAATTGTAACACATATGTATAAAAAGTAATAATTCAACAATTTACACTTTAGAACTAAAAACACTTGTGTTAGTAACATTGTAAAAATAACAAAGAAACAATTTTTATAAGCGAATGCTATATTTTACTTGTATAGTAACATTGTAAAACAGTTACGTTTACTTGTATAATAGTATATCCATATGTTTTCAAATAATAAGTTACAATGGGTTTAATTTATCATGATACATGTAAAAGTATTACATTATCTATAAAAATCTTTTACAATTACATCTACTAAAGTGTTACATTTACTTGTACAAATAATTACATTCATGTATATAAGTTGTTATTTTTTAAATGTTACTTTCTTTCAAAAAATAAAATCAAAATACTAAAAAAAAATATGGAAAAACACTATTACATTTCAGTATAACATTAATTACATTTAGTTATTGTTAGTGTTACACGTATTTATAGTTAGTATTACAGTTGAAAAATGAGTAAAATGAGTTTTTTTTTGTGCAACTGGTGTTACGTTTACTTATAAACAATGTTACTTTATAAGTAACACAGTTGCTACATTTAGTTATACTAAGTATTACTTTTAGACCAAGGGCCTCTTAGCCCAATGGTATCCGGGTGTGTGGGTAAGGCTTTCACTTAGGTGGAGGTCGCAGGTTCGACTCCCTTTATGGCAAGAGGACTACCAGATGGCGCATGACGTTTATGGGAAGAGACCACCAGATGGCGCGGGACGTCTATGAGAGATTTCTGAAGATGCAGTTTCATTCGATGTAATAGGTTCTGATGTGGTGAAACTCCAATAAGGAATCGTACTAGACTAGGCAATAGATCCGTGATAGGCTTAATAGGAGTTTGTAACACGATGGCATTTGCCTTGAATGAAAGAAATGTAACTAGCTTGTCAAAAGAAAAGAAAAAGTATTACTTTTGGCAAACAGAAAAAACAGTCAAAAAAAATATTAAAAAAAAAAAAAAAAAAAAAAAAAAAATATTAAAAATGGGCCAATGGGCCGCTGCCACGTGGCAGATTTTGAGTATAGCATGTGTTGTGATCCTACCATTTGCGGAAAATGTTGTACACAGGTCATGGTTCGACCCATCTCTTCTATGTGATGGATCTAGGTGTTCTCACAAGAGACCACCTCTAATCTATTTATTAAAAAAGAAAAATCTATTTGAATAATTTTAATGGCTTCTCCGCCAATAAATGAAAGTTCAATTTCATAAATATTATACCTGAATATTCGCTCAAGAACAATACTACTCCCTCTGTCCCCAGAAAGATAGTCTCATTTTGACTTTTTATGGTCAACAAAAATGAATTTTGACCAACAATTGGTAACGATATAATAATTGTAGTGAAATTCTAAAATTTGTAATTGATATAAGTGATTTATCAATAACAATTATTAGAATTTTATTGTGATCATTAAATTGATACTAATGTTTGGTCAAAGTTTATTTTTATTGACTATAAAAACTCAAAATGAGACTATCTTTCCGGACAGAGGGAGTATTAGATACGAGTTAAGCACCTATTTGGTCCTTAACCTATTGAGTTGTTTTCCTTTTGGTCCTTAACCTATTTTGGTTTTCCTTTTGGTCCTTGATGTACATAGTTGCAGGATAAAGTGGTCTTTAACCTATTTTAGTTTTCCTTTTGGTCCTTGATGTACCTATTTGCCGGACAAAGTGGTCCTTAAAATCGTCGACATTGCTTGTTGACCGAAAGGAAAACCAAAATAGGTCAAGGACCACTTTGTCCTGCAAATAGGTACATCAAGGACCAAAAGAAAAACTAAAATAGGTTAATGACCACTTTATCCTGCACCTAGGTACATCAAGGACCAAAAGGAAAACCAAAATAGGTTAAGGATCAAAAGGAAAACAAATCAATAGGTTAAGAACCAAATAGGTGTTTAACTCGTATTACATACAATATTTATTTATATAAAAGATAAAAAATAAATAGTTAAATTAGGAAAACATATAGGGTCTGTTCCCGAGTTTTTAAAGGAGAGAAAGGAAAGGGAAGGGAGGGGAGTGGAGGTAATTCAACGTTATCTTGAAGTGCTTCTGAGTTTATGAAGGATAGGGAAGGAAAGGAAGGTGAATTACACTTGTACCCTTAATGAAAGAAAGGGAGAGTTATATTTGAAGGATAAAATAGGTTTATCAAAAAAAAATTATAAGACTTTTTTCCTTCCAATTCCTCCCACTTTTTGGAGGATTGTGTAAAAGGGAAAATCTTTAAAAAAAAAAAAAAACATTCATTTTCCGTCCACTTCCTTCCTAAAAATACCGGAGAGCAACCTTAGGAAGAAAAATATATTAGACAGACTTCACTTTCTTTTCATTTTTTTGGTTTTTAAAATTCGTGAGCAGACCCATAGTATATTCATTTGAAACACGGTGATTTAAGCCTCGTTAGAGCATCCACAGTGATATAACTCTTTTAAATTGATTTTTGTGGCTTTCACATGCCAAGTCAACAAATAAAAAGTTCAAAGCTTCTTCCACGCTTAGAGTTAGGGGTGTCAGCGGTTCGGTTCAAACCGCGGTTTGAGACCGAACCGAACCAAACCATGTGGTTTGGTTTGGTTTTTATACTTCAGTGGTTCAGCTTGGTTTGGAAATATCAGGAACCGTGCGGTTCGGTTCGGTCTGCGGTCTGGCACTTGTAAATCGAACCAAACCAAACCGAACCGAACCCTTTCAAACCGAACCGCGAAACCGAACCACGGAACCGAACTGCGGGACCGAACCGCCGAACCGTGACTCCAAACCGCGATGTGGACCATTGATGTTGTAAATATTAATCTGGATCATTGATTTATACATATAAAAATTAAACTTACACTAAACCCTACCAATACCAAAATAACTTCTCACTCTCGGTCTCTCATTTTAGAATGATCGGCGCTCTCCCCCGACGCCTCCTCAAGCGCCGACGCCGAACTCGACTCTTTCTCTCTCTCACACACAAAAACACGCACAACAATGGGGATTCCGGTAGCTTCAGTAGTACTAGCTCTAACGATTTCTCTGTTAGCGTGGTTAGCGGAGCCGAGCAGCGACAACAACCACGTCTTCTCTCCTTGCTCCGACGCCAGTATACAGAAGTCCGACGGTTTCACTTTCGGAATTCGCTCCACCGGCGACCGCGTTGACCGGGTAATTAGTTACTTTCCCCCAATTTTACTTCTCTGTCGATAATGCTAGCTCAATTTCACATTTACCTAAATGTATTTGTTATACGCAATTTCGAATTTTGATGCACCTCTTTATGAAATTAGACGATTTGGTGCTTCAATTTCTTTTGGAAAATTCTTGAAGTTCGTAATTGTAAGCTATATATCTGGTTTATTTAAGCTCAACCATTAGTTTATTTGATGAATTGGGTGTTTTCTTGCAGTCTGTTAGTTTCAAATAGGCTTGAACCGTGATCTAGACTGCGGTTCCGACCGCGGTCTGAACCGTTTATGAAACCGCGGTTTGAGACCAAACCGAACCAAATCGAGGCGGTTTGGTTCGGTTCGGTTTGAAAAAATTTGTGGTTCGGTTCGGTTTGGAATTTCTCCAAACCGAGTACTAGCGGTTTGGTCTCTAAAAACCCCCAAACCGACCCATTTACACCCCTACTTAGAGTTCATAACATTTAATGGTCAACATGAGAAATTGGTAAAGAGCTATAAAAGCTCTATCATAATAATAAAAGAGCGGAATAATGCTAGGGGCACAAAATAAGGTCACAAAATCTTGCTCATAAAATGAGGTGACAATATTTTATTGGTTGCATCGATAATGGACCCGCCACACTCTAATTAAAAACACCAATAGAATCATTACACATAAGATTTTGTGAGCAATTTTTTGTGACTTTTTTGTGCCCTTAGTATTATTCATAATAAAAATCTCACAAAAAAGATGCTCTTAGTATTTTCTTACACTTAAATCATAGTGTTATAGGGTAAACTCATTGAGATAATTATTTGGCATGACTTTTAAGACGTGTTATTGAAACCTTCTCCCTTTTAACTAACATATAAATGATCTTCTAAACATTGCCTTTTAAAATGGATTAGTAAATTTGAAAATAGTGAAAGATTTGTCTTGGTTAGTTTTTTTTTTTTTTTTTTTTTTTTTGACATAATTTGTTTTGGTTAGTTAACTTGGACAAACAATTCAGATTTAATGCAGTTTTGCTTAATTATTATGGATATACAAGTAGGGGTGGTAATTGGGTGTATTTGAGGCTATCCATATTAGTTAAAAAGATCCGGGTACCCGGGTGTTTTTAACTAATGTGGGTAAACTCAAAAACATCCAATTGCCACCATATATACAAGTTAAGATTTTATACATCACTTTATCTAGTTATTATATTATAATTAATTTAATAATTTACATGTTTTATCTACATATTATATTATAATTAATTTAATAATTTACATGTTTAATTGATTTTATTATAATAATTTTGTCTCATGCAAAATTGAATTCGTATTCGATTGAATTATCCTTTCTCCTTATTAAGAGCTTTAGTCATTCTCTCATAGTTGAGAGCCTTAGTCATTCTATCCTCATTGAAAGCCTTAGTCATTCTATCCTCGTTGAGAGCTTTGGTTTTCTCTCCTTGTTGAGAGCCCTGGTGTTTTGTGAATTGATTGTTCGTGGTATTCATTTGTTCAATCTAGCAAAGATTGGAAATCCTGGTTAGCGATTTACTGCTCACCCGGAGGTCTCCGTTTTTCATGTCTTCAACGCTAAATATTACCCAATAAGGATTTTGTGAATGCCAATTTATGGCAATGTTCAAGCTACATTTAGAATGACATCCGTGCGTCCCAGGATGTTGCTAAGATTTGTTCAAGATGAAAGATTTTGAATTGTTATTATAGCCAAATTTTATATGTATTTCAAAATGTCAATGTAATGACTGACATTTCATCTTGAGATGTAAAATTTCACATCAATACTTGGGTTCATCCTTCGAAATTGGTGGAGAGCCTACTCTTATTATCGTGCAATTGCAATTAATCGAATGCTGGTTTGATTCAAGAAAAAAATAATATGTATACTCCCCCCGTCCCAATTTAAAAGTCAAAATCCCCCCAAAAAAAATATAACACTTTTTTATGTAAGGCTATTTCATACATTACTTTATCTCTCCTACCTACTTTTTATACTCACAACACTCTACTCCACTATCGATATTTTATAATAAAAATATTTTATCCTTAATTCTTGTGCCCACAAATTTTTTGACTCTTAAAATAGGACGGAGGGAATATTGATTATTGAATTCTTTGAAAATAAATATGAATAGTGAACATTATTATGTTTTTATTAAATCATCAAATTATTTTTTCACAAATAAATATTTTTAATTAGATGACAACACTTAAATTAAATAAATAAAAATTATATTTGGTAGTTAATGTGCTTTGAAGAATTTGCCTAAAATAGAATACTCTTTTCAGCTGATTTTAAATTTTAAAGTAAATGAAAAAAAACTCAACTCAACTATTTGAATAATTTTTTATTATTAATTCACCATCAATTATACTCTCAACACTAATTTTCAATTTTTTATTACAATAATATAAAAAAAAATGATTGAAATGTAATAAAATTGGTAAATTTTGTAATAAAGGCTTCGGGAAACAATGCACGGTGTGCACAGATCGGTTTGGTTCGGTTTTAGGCCAAAACCGAGACCAAACTGATAGATATCAGTTTTATGTTTTTGGAACCATTAAGTTTCGGTTTTTAATGGTTCGGTATATTCGGTTTCACCACGGTTTCGGTTTGGTTCGGTGCCAATTCGGTTGTGCAAAATAACAATTGCAAAATGCCTCAATTATGAACACTTTATACCTGAACCATTTCCCTCACACAATTAAACACAGGAAAAAAAAATCAAACTAAGAAATGCTTCAAATTTGACTGATAGAAACCATCAATAAAGAAAATATTGTATTTTAGATTGAGAATCAAAGAAAGGGTTGTGGATGAGAGAGAGAGAGAAAGAGAGAGAGAGAGAGAGATTTAGAATGGACTTGCATTTATCAGACACAGAGAGGTAATCAATCTCCGGATGTTGCATCTGAGGACCTGGAACCGCTCCACCCAAATTAGCTCCACCCCTTCACTTGGCGGTTCTGATCGAAGTCACATGAGCGAGCTCGTTGTTTGTGTGGATGAAAATCACTTCAATTTTTGTGGGTCCCACCGAGCTATGACAAATCTCATCCGTCGAACACAAAAAAATATTAGGTAGCTCCTATCGAAATCATTGGGTGGACCGGGGTGGAACGGTTCGAAATCCCATTTCTGAACAACAGAGACACCAGAATACTAAACGCTGCCGTTTCTGCATTTTTAATGAGAAGAAGAACGAGCCACATAAGAAAAAGACAAGTTCCGGACGCGGAAAGTAGACAACGGTTCATTACTTTAATGGGGGCGGACCCACTACGTCACCGCTTAGCTAAAATCACAAGCTGCTTTAGACTTTCCGATTTAGCTTATCTTTTTTTTTTTTTTTTTTTTTTTTTTTATGGGGTTAGGTTCCTCCTCCTCTTGATTTTTTTTTCATTGACTTGGACAATATTTTATGTTTTCATAAATTAAAAAACATTATAGGATCTTAGCATGGATATAGTAATTCTTCAACTTAATTATAAATATTTACTTATGCATTTTATACATTAGTTTTCCAAAAAAAAAAAAAAAAAAAAAAAAAAAAACTTTCATATAGGGATGACCAAACCGGAACAGAATCGGACCGGAACCGTCGAACCGACCCGGAACCGCCACTAACCGAAACCGTAAAAGATAAGGGCCGATTAAGGTTCAAGGCTGCAAAAACCATCGAACCGGATGGACCAAATCTTAACCGGAACTGTTAGAACCGTCAGAAAAACCGTGAACCGTCGGAACCGTAACCGGAAGAACACGGACCGGTTAAAGTTCAAAGATTCCGCGATCCGAAACTGTAACCGAAACCGTAATTGGCGACCCTCTTTCATACACTAGCAAGCATAAAGTATCTAATTTATTTGTACCAAAATGAAAATTTTAATAGTTGAAGTAGTACAAAGCCCCTTATAAAGCTTAAAAAAAAAAAAAAGAAGGTTGAACTAGTACAAACCCCTTATAAAGCTTAAATAACTTATGTTTCAATTTCAGAAAATTTCGAACGATCTTTAATAAAAGGGTATATGCACCCAAAACTGATACAGTACTTGTTTAGAGAATACCTAAGGAGTTCGTATTCATAATTAATACATGACAAAAACTTGTATGAGAGAACACTATGACCTGTCTCATAGTAGATACGGGTCATTTTAGACACATGACTGCGGGCATTTTTTTTTTTTTTTTTTGTGTTTTTGTGTTTTTTCGGTTTGCCAAAAGTAATAGTTACTCTAACTAAATGTAACAAACGTGGTACTTATTATAACAAAAATGTAACGAACGTGTTACTTATATGTAACAGTGTTTATACATAATTGCAACACATATGTATAGAAAAATAATAATTCAACCCTTTATACTTTAGAACTAAAAACACTTGTGTTAGTAACATTGTAAAAATAAGAAAGTAACAATTTTTATAAATGAATGTTACATTTTACTTATATAATAACATTGTAAAACAGTTACGTTTACTTGTATAATAGTATATCCATATGTTTTCAAATAATAAGTTACAATGGGTTCAATTTATCATGATATGTAAAAGTATTACATTATCTATAGAAATCTGTTACAATTTCATCTACTAAACTGTTACATTTAGTTATTGTTAGTGTTACATGTATTTATAGTTAGTATTACAGTTGAAATATGAGTAAAATGAGCTTTTTATATATATATAAAACTGGTGTTATGTTTACTTATAAGCAATGTTACTTTATAAGTAACACATTTGTTACATTTAGTTATACTAAGTATTACTTTTGATAAACAAAAAAAACTGCCAAAAAAAAAAGTATAAAAAAAAGGTTTTTTTCTGAAAAATAATAAATAAATAAATAAATAGGGTCATGGTCGCTGCCACGTGGCAGATTTTGAGTGGAGCGTGGGTTGGGATCTTATGCTTCGCGCAAAATTGCTATCATTGGAACCGTTTTCATCCATGAGAACAAAATGGGTGTTCTCATGGGAGACCACCTCTTAATTCATTAAGTTTCGACTAAAATATATTTTTATAGAAATCTATTTTTTTCTGTAATTTAAAGAACTAATATTTAAAATTATAAATAGTGGATCATTTTTTGAAAGAAGTGGTATATCAATATTAGATTTTTTTAAATATTGAAATAAATTATAAAATTTAATCACAAATTAATTATTTCAACCGATTAATATGAGAGTTTTTTTTTTCAAGTTTGTAACACTTTTATTTCTTTTCTTTTTTTAAAAAAAAAGGAAAAAAAGGGAATATGACCCATAAGTACTTTTTGGGACAAATCACTTACACTCTCAAGTTCTTCATAAATTAAAATGCCTGAAAGTTCCTATGCAATAATATACTACTCCATCTGTCCCAAACTAATCATTACTTATTTCCGTTTTAGGTGTCCCGTACTAATTCCTACTTACCCAAAATGTCCAATTTTCTTTTTCCTGCCCACTCACAACAACTATCGACTAACTTATTTTTCTCTCTCCTATTCACTCACAACATATATTTTTCCAACATATTTTTCTTAACCTCTGTGCATGCATTTCTAGTAGTGCTCAGTTTGAGACGGATGGAGTATACTGAATGCAATATGCAGTAATTAAAAAGTATGATACAACATCATCTATACTGCCGCCTGCCACCGCCGCCGCTTACCAGCGGCCGACGCCTGTAGCCGCCGCCTGCTAGGGGCGTGTAAGAAATACCAAAAATACCGAAAACCATACCAAAACCGAAAATACCGAACCAAAAATACCGAAACCGAGAATACCATTAAGTGTACGGTATTTGATTTTAATAGAACCGGAATTTCGGTTCTGGTATTGGATTAGTGTTAAATACCGAACCGATAAATTTAAGTTACGTCACTTCATATATATACACATATAATGAGATAATAAGGAAAGTCGAAAGGAGATTACAACACTCTCATCGGCTCTTTAGACTTCCTCCCTTTCTAACCATACCTAGTTCGGATCCTCGCCCTACCCCCAGTCCACTTCCCCCTTCCGCCACCCGCCTTTCGGTGGATTCTCCCCTTCTCACCCCTATGATCTCACCCCTACATGCTGCACCAAATTGATTTTGTGTTTCTAACTCGATTTTTCGCATGTAGTAGGCGAATCTCGTTTCAGTTTTGTTTTTCTCTGCATGATTAATTGCTTTCGTTTCTTAATTCTTTATAGTTTCCTCACAATAAATAAATTAGAGTTTACTTTTCTAAATGTTAATTTATTAATATTACTTGATATCTTTTTTTGAGACATTTTGCTCAAGCTTCAGTCTCGTTGTCGAAGAACCTAATTATATCCCAACCGATCAATCCCGAAACCGAGAACCGAAAGAACCGTACCATTTAGAACCGAGTCGTTACGGTTCAAAACTTTACATACCAAGATATACGGTTCGGTAGCGGTATTACCCAAATCCCGAACCGTCCCGTACCATGCTCACCCTTACCGCCTGCTGCCCATTGCCATTATCTATTCAGTAGTATTATGTGGTGAAGTAGATTTGAGAATAATACAAGTATGTTACAAAACTTCTTCTTGAGGATTATAATATTTTTTAAAACTCCCCCGTCAATGTCTTAAAAGTGCCAGTGTTAGTGTTTAAAAGTACCAACCATTACACTGACACTTATAAACATTGATACCGACAATTATCAAAGTGCCAGTGGAAGTGTCAATAAGTGTCAGTGTATATGGTTGACACACTTTTTAACATTACCACAGACACTTATGATAAGCCACAGTTATTTACGAAAATGCACCGCATGTTTTAATACAA
Organism: Campanula takesimana; assembly: GCA_026119855.1. NCBI lineage: Eukaryota > Viridiplantae > Streptophyta > Magnoliopsida > Asterales > Campanulaceae > Campanula > Campanula takesimana. Next base: position 360,096 of record JAOWBW010000184.1, read on the forward strand.
TTTTTCGTTTATTACAAAAATAACATGGCACTATTTTTAAAAAGAATCAGCTTAAAACACGTTTTTTCATAGTTTTTCCTTATAAACTTTGTGGAGATAAAGAATAAAAAAACAAACAAGCGTTGAATGTAAGCACGGTGCTACCCCATCCCAATCGCGATCGAAGTCCAATAACTATTACTCCCTCTGTCCCTAAATGAGTGTCCATTTTCAAGAAATCTTTGACCCTAAATGAGTATCTTTTTTTAACATAACTTTTTCCCTAAACGTTTTTTTTTCGAAATTTTTTTCACCCGTTTTTTTATACGTGCAAAACTAAAGGTTTGGAAAGGAGATTACAAGATTATATATGAATCGTTGTTACCAAATTGTTCAAAAAATTGAGATTTTCAGTGTCCCTTAAAATGAAATTTGGACACTCATTTAGGGACAGAGGTAGTATTATTCTCCTCTCTCTCTCACATACTCTTCCTTTCCATCTTGGTTTATTTCTCTTTCCGCCCGAATTTTCCAAACCACATACTCCATATAGGCGTCCTCCATTAATTTGATTTTTCTCCTCCTCCTCCTCTAATCCCTTTGATTTTCCCCCAATTTCTTCTTTGCTCGACCTTCCTCATCGATCAATCCGGAATCACTACCATGTCGTTCAGAATCAGAGGGGTAAAAAAATTCATCTATTTCACTGCTCTTCTTTTCGTTTTGCTTGTTGATTTCTGATCTAAATCTGTTTTCGAGTTTAATTTATGTTTTGATTTGTACTTGGTTCACTAGACATGAATTAGTCTTTCTTCTGTGTGTGTGTCTGTGTTTGGCTGAATAGAAAATTCAACTGGAAGGAAAATAAGTACAAATTGGTAGTAATTTATTAGATTAAGATTTGAGTTTCGGCGATGATTTATTGTTGTTAATTTTGATTATTACCATTTCACTCTAATCGAAAGTCAGGAATTTGAAGGGATAAAGTACTCTTAAAAAGTGTAAGTACTTTTGATATTGGGGATTAGAGTAGATTTACTCAATTCTACGAAAGAGCAATGGTAAGGGCACAAAATAAGTTCACAAAATCTTGCTTACAAAATGAGGTGGCGATATTTTATTGGTTGCATCGATAATGAACCCGCCACACTCTACTTAAAAACACCAATAAAATCATTACACCTAGGATTTTGTGAGCAAGATTTTGTGACTTTTTTGTGGCCCTAGTATTATTCTCTACTAAAATATAATTGTCGTGATGAAAATCTAAAAATTGTTATTCATATTAGTCTTAATGCATCAATCGCTGAGAACATTTTTTCTTATTTGAATTTCACGAGGATGTTAAAAAAAAAAGCCGTGAAATTTGTCGAAGTTCAATAATGAGTTGATCTGAAATTCAAAATGAGACTTTTTTTTTTTTGTTTTTTGGATGGAGGGTTATTCAATCATTGGAATGAATAGATGGGCCGGTAACATAATTGGGTATTAGAGTTTGGTTTGGCAAGGTCTTGGGATTTGGATTTCCGTCTTGCAGAATAACCACCAAACCCCTCAACCAGAAGTTGGAGCCGTGTTTGATTTTGCAGACTATTGTATTCTTTTATTGTTAATGATTGAGAATTTTTTTTTTTTAGGTTGTGCAATGATTAGTTAAATTCCCCCTTGGTAACCATAATATGGTTTATGTTGACAACTAGAGAGCATGCAATACAATCATTCAATATCATTTGAGAGTTTGGGACCGTGTCTTACATTGTGATGGTGGTCAACTCTCTAACTGTGTTTGAATATTGCTCTGGTGTAAGTAGATAATACCACTTGATGGGTATTATAACTGCTATCACCCAGTATAGACGTGTCCATTGCCGGTTAACCGGCGGTTAGCCGGTTATAACCGGCGGTTGAGAAGACGCCGGAGGTCTAACCGTAACCGCCCCGGCTAACCGGCCCTAACGGTTAAGGTTAGGCGGTTAACCGGTTAAACCGTCTGCCTTTTTCATTTTTTTTTTTTTTTTTTTTTTAACTGAAAAATGTCAAAAAAGTGACTGAAATCTGAAAATTTAACTGGAAAAAGTCAAAAAACTGACTGGAAACTGGAAATTTAACAGAAAAATGTCAAAAAACTGACTGGAAAGTGGAATTAACTGACTGAAAACTAACAAACTAACTGGAATTGTTTAAAAACTAACTGGAAATTCGAAATTTAGGTGTGTCAGCCGGTTCAACCGCCGGTTATAACCGCCGGTTTGACCGGTTACTCAACCGACGGTTATAACCGCCGGTTGGCCGGTTCCCCTAAACCTTAACCTTAACCGGACCGGCCATATACGGTTCACGTCCGAAACGGTTGGCCGGTTAGCCGGTTGGCCGGTTTTGACCGGTTTTGACCGGTTAGAAAACCGCCGGTTAGCCGGTTCCGGTTGATTTTTGGACACGTCTAACCCAGTACTACCTCCATCGTGAAATGAATTGTCTAATCTTAGCTTTGAGTGAGATTTAAGAAAGTTGGGATTTAAGCGTGGCATAAGCGCATAAAAATCCTTAATGATATCACCCTAATCATTGTGAGTGTGACTTAGAAGGGGTCGTTTGATGATGGATGGTTCAGTTAATTCTACAAAAAATGGACATTCAGTTAGGGACAGAATTTTTGAAAAGTTAAACATTCATTTCGGGACTGAGAGATGAAAAAGAATTTTCCAAAAATCTTCCCTTTTGTTGTTTGAATTTGTAAAGAACTATTCTTATACATGTCATTTGGTTCCAGCTGAATGCTTCTTCTGGCATGGGTGTTGCTGATCGCAGTAAGAGCACATTTCTTGAACTGCAAAGAAAGAAGGTGCATCGTTACGTGATCTTCAAAATTGATGAGAAGAAAAACGAGGTTGTTGTTGACAAGACTGGGGGGCCAGCTGAAAACTACGACGATTTCACTTTGGCTCTGCCTGAGAATGACTGTCGCTATGCTATCTATGACTATGACTTTGTGACTACTGACAATTGTCAAAAGAGCAAGATATTCTTCATTTCCTGGTTAGTTCTATCATGTATTCTTCTTTCTGATTTCAGTGAACGAATTACTACCTCCGTCCCGGAAAGATAGTCACAACACAAATGAATTTCGACCAAACACTAATCCTAGCGAAATTGTTAAAATTATAATTGATGATAAGTCACTTGTTTGTCCATCAAAAATTAAATGAGACTATCTTTCCGGGACGGAGGGAGTATATGTTTACGAGTGTATGTTAACTCAATCAGTTATGGTGACTAGGTCTCCAGCAAGCTCTCGTATTCGTGCCAAAATGCTATATGCTACGTCCAAAGACAATTTTAGACGAGAGTTGGATGGCATTCATTATGAGATACAAGCGACTGACCCTACTGAAATGGATCTTGAAGTTATCAAAGATCGTGTATACTGAGATCTTTAAAGTTCCATGGCCCGCCTCTTCTTGGGCAGAGAAAAGAAAGAAGTTCCAGGGTTACGCAAACCAATTATGGGTCAATGTTTGCAGCTTATATATTATGCTATATGTAGCACCCATTACTGGCTGCAGAAAGCAAAGCTCAAATAAATGGCACTGATTGGCAGCTTCTGTGAGTTGTAACAAGAAATTGGGAGGTTCTCTTTATCATTGTTGCTTTGCGGTTGATATATATATACTTTGAAACTTAATTTTTGTATATTTGGCTACCTAAGTTTGAGAATTTTCTGATCAATATTATTTGGGCTATGTCTTTCTATGTGACTGTGAACTTCTCCGCTTACTATATTGAAGTTGCTCGTCTATAATCTGACTTATGTTGTCGACTTGTGATGGGTTCTAGTTGAGCTTGGTATGCTTGTAAATAATACTCTCTCCGTCTCAGAATAAGAGTCTTACTTTCTATTTTGATACGTCTTAGAGTAAGAGTCTATTTCCTAAAATGGCAATGAATCTTTACTATTCATCTCACTCATTCTCTCGTAATTTACTTTTATACTCACAACACCAATCAATTTACTATTCTCTCCCACTCATTCTCTTTCCTACTTTACTTTTACACTCTCACAACACTTACTTTACTTTCACAATTTTTTATGCTTCGTGCAAATGGGAGGTAGGACTCTTACTCCGGGACGGAGGGAGTACTATGTTTTACTTATTTGTATATTTCCTTACGGATTGCACAAAAACGACGCTTCTATGGAACACAGTAAAGTACTCCCTCCGTCCCATTTCAAATTGCAAATACTAGGTTGGCACGGGGATTAAGGGAAAAAGTGAAAAAGGTGATGTGTTGTGAGTGTTGATAGTTGAGTGGGAGAGAGAAAGTGGGGTAGAGAATAGTTAGTGGGTTAGTGGATGTGAGTGTGCAAGTGGGTTAAAACTTGCCATTTTTGAATTTTGCAATTTTAGTTGAGACACCCTTTTTGGCAACTTTTGTAATTTGAAATGGGGCGGACGGAGTATGATTTTAAGACGGAGGAGAGTGTGTTTCTTTCTTGGAAGGTAGTTTTGGTAATGATTAGGTTGGATGGAAAAGGAGAGACATGTAATGAAAAAAAAATATAGGGAGTTCTACTTTAAACCAGAGCCCTTGAGATTGGACTCATTGACATGAGTAAGTATATATCCCTCCCTCCGTTTTAAACCGTTTTATAGTAAGAGTCTTGACTTTCTTTTCATTTTTGATACATCTAATAATAATAGTGTCTTTCTCACGATAACAAATGATGAATGGTGTATTGAACACATTTATCTTTATTCTTATAATTAATGCTTGTATAACTGAAAAAGAAAAACTATCACTCAACTCAACTCTATCTTTCATCCATTTGAAAAACAATACTAGTCCTACGGAGAGAAAAATGCGGGTAGAATCAGTGGCGAAGCCAAAAAAATTTGACAAGGGGGTCGAAGTTGCTTTAGAGATAACGATGATAATGGAGGTATACAAATTTAGTATTAAGGGGGTCAAAATAATATTTTAGTGCAATTTATTATCAATATTAAGGGGGTCAAAATGTTATAATCTAATAATTTTAGTAGTAAAATGTCATTTTAATTTTTTTTCTGAAGTACTAAAATTGACACGTTTCAAAATTTAAGGGTGTCGGCTGACCCCCATGGCTAAGCCTTAGCTTCGCCACTGGGTAGAATAGTGTGAGTCTAAACTGGCGTTACACAAGAAGCACCAAAGAGAATGAAATGGAGGAGTGAGAATAGGGACTAACTAGGGTCAGGAGAGAACAAGTATTGCGGGAGCAAGAGTGCACGTGGTTACTGTAGCTGACATCGACATCTGAGCCAGGTATTTATAGGGACTTGAACCATACGGATTCCGTACCGCACGTGATGAGTCACGTGAGTTCGTACCGCGTGTTGGCAGTCTCCTATTGGTTTGCTAGATTCTGTGTGCATAATGATGCCGTGTATCCCTTTTAACCCTAGTTAGGCCACGTGTAGTCCCCCGATAGGACCACATGGCTAATTCCTATTCTAGCCTCCAAACCATAACTCCTTGATGATTCCCAAATGCGGAAGTGAATGGGTACATGTGGCCTTGTTCAAACCAAGGACCACTAATTATGTCATTTAACCCTACCGCAATGCAGCGGAGCTTAATAAAGATAACACGTGCGGGAGTCACGTGTTGCGGTCGAGATGGGACATGCGGAAGTCACATGCTCCTAATGCGGTTTATAGGTATCCCACATTAGACGATTATATTTTCTACACACTTAAAATGTTATTTTATTTTTTTATTTCTTTAATAAACTTTTACTCTGAAATAGAGTAAGTACATGTTTTTTTTAATCCGTACTAAAATAAATATCAGCTTTCTAAATAAAAAATATAATCATAATACCGTGACAAATGCAGCTTTTTGCCGATATTGTAGGGTAGCTCCACGCCAGGAGGATAAATTTTATCGAGGTTCATAAAAAATTTAAGGTATCAAGAAAAGTAAAATCACTTAACCAAAGCCCAAGTTTAGGGAATGTGCGGTTAGCGTCATTTGATTTTGGGCATGTATGACATATGGCCTACTGCTTAAGCTAGAAGAAATAAGTATTGGGCCAATTTCGCTCAACCCCTCCTCGGCCTAATATTAATGCTTTATTAAGAGGTAGAATTTTTGAGAATGTCCTAAAGTTTTTGGGACAAAATATTCTTAGGACTCTTTGAAACACACGTCTCAACTTTATAAAATGTGCATGTGCGCTTCAAGCAATCATCCCGCTATGAGAGCCATGTATCAGAGCTATGAAAACTCTGAGAGCCGTAACTTTTAAGAGCCTACTCTCAGTACATTAGAGGTCATGTCTCAGACACTCTGATAGACATCAATCAAAGTAAAAAGAAGTTTTTTGGAGGAAAAAATATGAGAAGTTTAGGTGGAAAAAAAAAATAAAAAAAAATTGACAATTAGTATTTAGTATGTCATATTCAAATTTTGGCTCTGAGAGTTAACTCTCTGACCAACTTTTTGCCCAGAGATACAACACTTGGAAGCCAAAAACACACTCAGATATAACTCTCACACTAAAATCTCACAAATCAGAAATCACAAATGCAGAAAACAGTGAGGCACAAGTCTCGAAAGCAATCACATTAAGAATGGAATTCCACTAGAGTTGGTTTTGGGGGAAACTAGTTCCACCATAAGTTATAAAAGTCCACTTTTTAACCCTTAAACCATAAACCTCAAACCCTAAACCTTAAATCTTAACCCTTATAAAAACAGTAAAAACAGGACTTTTTATAACTTATGGAGAAACTAGTTTCCCCCAAAATTTTTACATTCGACTATGAGACACGAGTCCCAAACCTATATTTGATAAATTTGGCGTAGAGAAGGATGAACAAGAAGAGAAATTTCATCTTTCTTATTGATGAATGAACTTTTCTTAAATTTCTTGATTGAATAATAATTGTGTACAAGAGCCCTATTTATACTACTTGTAGTACCTAGAAATAAGGAAAGTAAATCAACTAGGAAAGTAAATCAACTAAAACTAAGGAAACAATATAATCTAAAACTGAGATAAATCTAGGAAATCTCAAAGCATAACTCGGATATAGCAATCGAGATATGACTGACTCCTACAATATTCGCAACTCGAATGAAAAAAAAAACGAAAAAACAACAACAAATCAACAATTTATTCATCAAAGTATTAAAAAAGTCCTACAAATCACAAACTCAGGCCAAAAAGTATAAATCATTATGAAATAATCTCGAGAAGATTAGATCTACAACACCAAAGCTCCAGTAATGAACACCATAGCAGTAAATCAGGCGACGGTCACAAACTCATCTTTCACTATAATCATTACTCCCTCCGTCTTTAGTTAGGGTGGACCAAAATTTGACCACACAAATTAAGAAAAAGTAATAGAGATAAATAATGGAAGGAAATGTTTATGAGTATGGAAAATTAAATAGGAGAGAATGAATGGGAGGAATAGCAAGTTGATTGGTGTTGTGAGTGTAAAAGTAAATTAAGAGAGAGAATGAGTAGGAAGAATACGTAGTAAAGATTTTTTGTTATTTTGGGTCAGTCCACACTAACCTGAGACGGACGAAAAAGGAAACAAGTCCACACTAACCTGAGACGGATGGAGTATTTTACAAACGATACACAATATTTAGTTTTTTTTTTTTTTTTACATATTATCAAATCTGCATATTATTTACAAAATAACATAAGTAATGAAACAACCAATTTTACTCCAGTAAGTAACGAACACCTCTCTTTACCATTGAGTAAACTATCAAAATGACCAGCGTACTATTCCATATTATTATATTTTTACATATTAATGAGTGTTAGTTTTTTTTTTTTAAACCGATATTACCATCAATATTTTCAAATTATTCCATATCCAAACAGACTTCTTTAAAGCCCTTCAAAACCCTAATGATCTTTAAAATGGTTTAAAAATGCCAAAATCACCCCTTATGCCATTAAAACCTAAAATACGTTTCATCTCCCCCTCTCTGAAAATTCCTCCCTCTCTGTTCTCCCCTGTCTTCCGGTGTCCCCATCTCTCACTATCTCCCCCATTTATGGACATAGTAGTCTCCTTCCTTCTTTTTTCTTTTGATTTCTATGTTTCTATTGGAATGATTGTAGGGGATTTCCTTGATCTTGTTTTTTTTTTTTTTTTTTTTTTTAATTGCCTAATGTATGGGGTCTTTGATTAAATAATGGTGGAAAAGGTTAGTGAAAACTAACGGTGGTGGTGGTGATGATGATGATAGGGATAGTGGTGGTGAGATGGTGGTTGAGGGTTGAAAAGTATTCTATTACTTTTTTTGGGAAATAATAAAGTTACAAAAAATTGCTACAAAATGTGGCTTACAAAATGAGGTATCATAATTGTATTGGTGTTTTTAATTATAATGTGCCGGGTCCACTATCGATGTAGCCAATAAAATATCGCCAACACATATTGTATCCTTCATTTTGTAACCTTCTTTTGTAAGTCTAGCATTGCCCTACTTTTTTATATAATTTTTAATTAAAATAGATTATAATTATGTTTTTTTTTTTTAAACCATAAGTATATACTAAAAAAAAATCTGACCCAACATATTAATTCTGCTAATAAAGGTAAGTGGGCCATTTCAGCACTTGGTTAAGTGAGTTAGGAGTCTGTTAGGTCAAGAGGGCATTTGAAAATTTGACAGTGCTATCTCTTAAAAAAACTAACACCTATAAACATCAATTAACATTGGTTAACGGTTTTGGTTATTTTTGTTATTATCTAAATAATACACATGTTAAATTGATTGTTTCAATAGTACGGAGATAAATATGATAATTTGGAATAGTACACAGACTATTTTGGTAGTTTACTCTTTTACTATTATTGTGATGATGTACAATCAAGTAAAGCATGTTTCAAAAATATTTGTAATCCGTTTAAACTATTAAAAATGTGGTATGGACGGGGGTAGTATTTGATGTTATGGTCCATTAGGCCATCTCCAATGTGAATTAAAAATTGCACCAAAATTCACATCAAATCATTAAAAATACACTATTTCAACAAATTAAATTAGTATATGTTAATGATTTGTAATGCTTTGGTGTAATTTTTAGTGCATTGGAGATGACCTAATGGACCATATCATCAAATACTCGTCCCATCCCGACATACATACCACATTTTTTCTAGTATGTGTCTTAAATTAAATGTTACATTTTAAATTGAGAAACAATTTTATTACATTCTACAGAGAACGTGGTACTTTTACAATACAAAAACGTAAAGTACGATATTTATAAATATTGACAAGTCAATTACGACAAAACTATTTGTTTTTGAGCTGAGGGAATATCTTTCTGGAATGCCTCAATTTAATAACCACATGTCCATGTGGGGGCAATTGAGGAATTATTTTATGTTGCAAGTTGAGCATAAACACTCACTTATCAAAGCACAAAGACTTTTTGCAGTTTGCTAAAAAAAAAAAAAAAAGACTTTTTGGATAGGTTCAGTGAATCAGTAGTCCAAATTCATAATAAACTCGCACGTGATTTAATTCTCATTTTTATATTGCTCCTGAAAAATAAGATTATCATTGAATTAGAAATTCAGAATATTTAATTCTCATTTTTATATTGCTCCTGAAAAAAAGATTAATTGAATCAGAAATTCAGAATATTGGAACCATCTAAAAGAAAAAAAGTGTTTTCTTGAAATTATACAGGTGGTGGTGCCTCGTATCATTAATTAGGTTTACAACCCTACACCTTTTTTATATTATTCTTATAACAAAAGTATTCTTTTTTATAATACGAAGTGATACGATTAACTTGTCAATATTTTAAATAAATTTATATTGTTATCATAAAAATAATACAAAAAGTATTTATTTATTAAAAAAATGTACACTACTACAAAAATGTCTCATTTGTTTAGGACATAAATATTTAATAGTTCTTGTTTAAATATTTTTGGGACAAAATTTTTCTAATGATTGCTACGAGACATCATTTTCTAAGGATCCCTATTTTAAAATGTTAGATTTGTAATAGATAATGTAATTGATGGGCTTATCGATATTTTTAACTCTCGTACTTTAGTTTAACTTCGGTTTTAACCTCTCTTATACAGTATTATTTTAGCAGTTTTAACCTTTGTACTTTATATACGCACTCATTTTCCCCAAAAGTGATGAAACTTAGGTCATTTTTTTTTAGCATTTTTAACCCTCGTACTTTGGGGTTTTTGGGGAAAATGAGTGCGTATTTAAAGTACAAGGTTAAAACTGCTAAAAAAAAATACAAAATAGGTTAAACCGAAGTTTAAGAAAGTACAAGGGTTAAAAATGTCGATTGACCCAATTGATGTCTCTAAAGTATTTGTGACATCCACTTAGATTTACTAAACAATCGAAAATATGTTAATGTTATTTTCTGAATTTTCATTTTTCGGAATACATTTCCCGATAATTCATTTTCCGGAAGTTGTTTTACACGAAACAACCAGAGCTTTAATGAGACACCTTTTCAGTTCCGGAATAAATTTTGATATTTTTCTTTGAATATGAGAGTAATCTGCGGAGATAACTACTTTATGCCCACTATAGTACTACTAGGAAGAGAAAGTTTGCTTGACAATGACACTTTTTCTTTTAATTTCTCTAACAATCAAGAAACTTATCTTATGACAAACATCGTTTGACTGAAAGAAACCAATAACATATTTCCCTCGTTTTGTGGGTGTTGAATGATAATAATGCTTTTGAAAAGACATTATGAAAACAATTTTAACACGTGTTTAATTTTTATTGGCTTTTAATTAAGTGAAAAAAATAACTATAGTTGAATTTACTTTTGGTTTGCAATCAGAAATTACAATTAAACATGTCAAGATAGCGAGAGAAGAAAAATAACTCGCTAATAATAATTCTATTATTATAGAAATGTTGTACTAAAAGTCAAACACTTGTGCCGTTTATTAAAAAAACAAATCACATTTATACAGTAAACCCACGACGATCACATTTATACAGTAAATATTTCCCACGACGATGATTTTTTTTTTTTTTAAATGAAGTGGTACTCCTCATTCACTGAATTCTTCAAATAAATATTCAATTCTGTCCAGTGGCGGATCTGATAATCTTGATCACCAGGTGCACAATTACACTACACAACTTTAAAAAAAAAAAAAAAAAAAAAAAAAACGTAGCGCAATTACAATACATTACATAACTTCAACTTCAATTGTCTTACAAAGGAAAACAATACATTTATCTAAATCAAATTTGTCCCGCACGTGTTTTCATACCATAATAACATCTTCTTCCTTAACATCTAGAAGCAATTTTTTTTCAATGAAACATAAAAGACAATCATTCATAAATTGATCACAAATTTTGTTTCGTAACTCGCTCTTGATAAGTTTCATCCTAGAGAACAATCTTTCCACGCTTGCAGTCGCTACCCCGGCAAAATCAATGCTAACTTCAACAATCGAAACACCAATGGGTACGACAAGTATTTTCTAGTTGTTACTAGAACTGAGCACAAATCCGCAAGTCCCTTCAATTGACCAAATCTCTCATCTGATCGCATTTGCATAATATATGTCTCTAGTTCAAATGGAAGAACTCTATAATCATTATTACTAAAGTCATCCGGATAAAACTGAGCCAACCTTATCAACTTTGATGAATCAAAATCAATAAATCCATCACTCGGATTCAAACTAGCAACACAAACAAGCAACTAAGTATTTATCCCATTGAACCGATCATTAATCTCAGAAATCTGTCTATCCAAAATGGCATTAAAGCACTCCACATGATAATGATAATCATTCGCAACATTTGTCCTATAGCGAGGACGGTGACGATTAACATATTCAGCCTCCATATCCACCCAATCAATTTTATTCTTCTTACAAAAGTCATCTACCTTCGTCAGAAGAGAATCACACTCATCACTTCTTGTCATTTGCAATCCATCCTTAGTCAATTAACAAACGACATAGCATTCAAAATATCATTGTCTTTCCTTTGCAAAGCTTGTGACAAATCATTTGTAATTGAAAGTATAGTCAACATCAGTTGCAAATTAAAGACAAAATCAAATGACTGCAAATATCCATGTAACGACCCAAATCCGGACCCTATTAATTTAGTCTTAAATTTAGTATGTGTGCATTTTATATTGTCTTGCATACTATTATTATGCTACTTGATATTATGTGTTGTATAAATTTCTGCATAGCATTATTTAATTGACACTATGTGTTAACTATTTTATCTTAGTGGAGAGTCTTTTGTACAAATTAAGATGTTTTTTGACCAATCTTTAATGACTAGTCAAAGACACCTTCTTATTACATTACATGATCATTTTTTATCCAAATGTTGCCTAACCTTTCTCTCATCATCTTCATTCACCTTCATACTTCATCTTCAACCTAGAGAAAAGAGCTTGAGAGAAAGAAAGTCTTCTTCATTTGACCTTCAAATTCACATCTCAATTCTTCACCATTTCTCAAATTGACTTCATCAAAGTGCTCCTTGTGTTGTGGAGATCTTATCTACTCAATTCATTCTTTATTTCATCAACCTTCAATTTGGAAGAGGAAGAAGAAGTTCCTCCACCATTCCCTTCAATTCATCCTCCAATTCAAGAAATAATTGCATCTAGTGGTTCCTTGTGAAGAGTAGATCAATTGCAGCCAAGCAAAGATTCATCTTCTTCAACATCTAGCTTGAAGGAAGTAAGTTACTACCCCTTTTTCCCTTTAGGATTGTTCATGTAAGTTCTTGGTGATAATCTTTGTTGCTGCATGTTGGTTATGATGTTGTTGTAATGTTTTGGTAACTACTTGGTAGTATTGTGTTGTTGAGTTAAGGAATGTGTTGAAGAGTTGATATTTAGGTTGTTGAATTCATTTGGTACTGCTGGGTTTGTAGTATGTCTAGTCTAGTTGTACCTTAGGCTTAATATGTAGGTACCTTTGTTCAAAAACCCAAAAAAAATTCAAGATTTGGCTCATTCGGGCAAGGAGGCGCGCGCACCCTTTTTAAGGAGGCGTGGGCTCCCTCTTGTGCTTCAAAAACTCAACATCATGTTTAAAGGAGGCGCGCGCACCCTTCTTAAGGGAGGCGTGCGCACCCTCCTCTTTTCCCAGTTTGTCCGTTTTACGTTCAATCTTCCGGAGGCCATAACTTCTTCATCCGGACTCCGTTTTGGGCGTGTAAACTATCGTTGGAAATATCTTTTCGAATACTATGCAATGGTTTTGTTGAATGTATAATTATCTAGAAATATAAAATGGTTATGTTCGACTTGATTAGGTTTAATGCGTGGCTAGGCTTCGGGTTTTACCTTATGGCACTCCGATAGGTGTTTTAGGGCACGAAACTATTGGAATGGTCCGTTGTATGTCTATATTTATTCTTGTTAACAAAAATTAAAACAAACTAGTTTACCATAAGGGCGGAGGGATTTTAGAATCTAAAGTGACAATTCCTCAATTTTCTCAAGAACTGTAGTTTCAATTTTGAAGAACATACTCCTTCCGTCCCAGCACAAGTAGAACTAAAGGGGTTTGGAAAATGAATAGAGATAATGAGTGGGATAAATAGTTAGGGATGGCAACGGGTCGGGTTCGGATCGGATCAGAACTGATCCGAATCCGATCCGAACCTCAGAACCCCTCTACCGAATCCGAATATTCCATATCGCGATCCGATCCGAGATCCGAACTGATCCGAACCTCTTCCCAGAAAACCCTAGGTTTTCAGATTTTGGGGAAGCTAAACTAATCGATCGATCGATCGATCGATCAACCAAAACAAACAAAAAAAGCTGAAATACAATGGCTAAGAATTGATAAATTACCTCAATAGAGCTTAAATTCGTTGGAGATGTAGTAGCTCGATGGAAATTGAGGAGGAGAGCAAAGAGAAGAACGGAAGGCGAGCCACGGGCACCGGCACAAGCAACGGGAACGGCGAACGGCGCAGACAGAGAGAGTCGGAACGGCGCAGAGAGAGTGAGAGAGCAGGTGATGCCGGCGAGTAGGCGACGGCGAGCAACGGCGATCGACGGCGAGCAACGGTCTGGAACTCGACGGCGACGTCGGCGAGGGCATCGTGTTTCGTCTTTGATGAAACGGCGTGTGTTTGGTTTTTGGTGAGGCTGAGCCCTAATTTTAGTTTATATAGGTAGGGGGAAAAATGTAAATGTTGAAACTAAGGGGGTGATATAAAAAAAAAATGGGCAAGCACTAATATTTCGGATCGGGTTCGGGTCGAATCAGATCGGATCAGGGGGTCTGACCGAACCCGAACCCGCTCGGATCATGAAATTGCATATTGAACCCGAAATTTTCGGATCGGAACACCCTCGGAACGGATCGGGTTCGGACAAATTGCCATCCCTATAAATAGTAGTGTTGGTTGAATAAAATCGAGTGGTGGAAAGTGTCGCGCCCCGACCCGTGGTCCAACTTGGCCCCATGTCCGGGACACGCACGGAAGACGTCATAAAACAATTTTAAAGAAATTTTTCGAAATATACTTTCATAAAAAGTCTCATATAACCAAACAGCATTTACTAGACTTGACTACAAGTCACAAAACAAACTTTCACAAACAAGTACTAAGCCACTTGGCTACTCACTTCACTTACTTACTTATTTACAACACGAACATCTACTAAAAGAGATGATACCACAACTGAGTCACGGGTACACTACCCAAAAGGTATTACATTTACATAATGTATCCTTTACTTACACAATATTTCCCAAAATGTCTTACCCAAAGATCTCCTCGACGTGCTCCCTGTGTGTGAACTATCCCCTGGGCTCCTTCTTATCTAAAACAGGAAACAAATAAGGGTGAGAATAAATCTCAGTAAGTTACTAAAATGAAACTACATTACATGCTAATATGATAAACATAAAAGAACAATGCCACGAATGATCATATAGCACATAGCACATAATATGATAGGCTCCCTATCGCCAACCGTCCCATACCGGTTGGAAATAACGACCAACTCACATACAACACATAAAGCGGAAATAAACACTCATACGTGGATACTGAGCCAAGGTTCTCAAACCAAACAATAGCCATCTGAGAGGCATCAACTGAGCAGCATCGAAGAGCTGAGACGGGTTCCGGAACCAAATAACAACAACAACTGGGTAAATGACACAAAATCATAACCCAAAGTGCCCAACCTTTGGCCTAAGAAGGAGGTTAAAAATGGGAAACCAATGATAGAAGCCTTATAATGTACTTGGCTCGTGAGACCATTATAATCCCTATCACTGCCCAAACACACACACAAAAGTACCAGCTGGACTTTACACGCAAGCACCATATAGAAATACTTGCTTAAACAACAATCAGGGACAATGATTCCAATGTAGGGAACCATGCCAAACACATCAAGAAGATGAACCATTCAACACATTACAAAGTTTTCAACAATGCTCACTTAATCCATTACTCACATTTCACAACACTTGTGTTCACAAAGGAACCAATTCTACCACTTTAGTGATCCACAACAACCATCTAACTACTTTAGGACACTACCCAAAAACTAGACTAAGATTGACCTTTAAATCCCTTGGTTTGAAAACTCTAAACTTTTCAGATGACTGGGCGGTCGCCCAAACAGGGATGTGGGGCTCCCAAAATGCTCTGTCCCAAGAGTAAAACCTTTCAGATAGATGTGCGGCCGCACGCCCTTTTTGGGCGGCCGCCCACATCACCCGGCAGACCAAAACTTAACCAAAGTTCACTCATTTCATTTCACAACTCAAAATTACTAGTACTTGCAACACTTAACATCTGCAACTTACACAAAGGCTAAAAACTCAGCCTAAGAACAATACTAACACAAACTTCTATAGCATTCTCCACAATAACAAGCTATGTAACAAGTTCTTACTACTCCCTCTGCCCCAAAATTACAAGTATAAATAAAACATACCAAAACATTGTTTTATCACATATAAAGCATATAAAGCATACTTATGACCATTTTAACATTTAAAGGGGGATTAGTAACTTACCTATTTTCCGGAAAAAGTGTCAAGAAAAAATATATTGATCGGTAGAAAGAATCTATTCAACACCCTGAACATTTATATGTAATTAGATTTGAAAATGGAGTAGTAAATAAAAATAAATGAAATTAACAAGAACAAAACCTTACCTTACTTTCTTCTCCAACAATGGCAAATTCTCAAGGAAAAGGATTTGGGAAAATGGTGGTGAGTGTATACGCATGGAGGGAGGGAGATGAGATAAATGTAAGATTTTACTCAATTCTTCGTATATAAATCACTCAAATTCCATTTTCAACATTTAAACCCATCAACTCTAACTTTCACTAAAGCCCCTATAATTCCACTATAACCAATTAACTCCTTAATAATTATCACTACTAGCATTCTAATTAATACATATACTCAACTAATCAAATAAGATGTGCAAATTATGAAATATGATGCAACACATAAAATGCACACATAATTTCAAATTAAAATTCTC
Source organism: Campanula takesimana (assembly GCA_026119855.1). Taxonomy (NCBI): domain Eukaryota; kingdom Viridiplantae; phylum Streptophyta; class Magnoliopsida; order Asterales; family Campanulaceae; genus Campanula; species Campanula takesimana. The sequence continues at coordinate 376,623 of JAOWBW010000184.1, forward strand.
AAAAAATATAAAATAAAATATAAAATAAATAAAGACGGATTTTGGGGTCGTTACAGAAAGTGAAAAGAGAGAATGAGTGGGGCTGAAACATTCCATTTTAGGCAGTCTCATTTTTAATGGGACGGCCTAAAAGAGAAAGTAGGTCTCATTTGTGCTTAGACGGAGGAAGTATTTAATAAACAAAGCAACAAAATTAAATAGATTAATTTACAAAGGCAAAAAAATTAATATGATCCTAAAAACTGTACCAACTTGGAAATTTATGACCAAGGACAAACATTTTCAGATGAAGTCAATAATTCTTCCAAATAAGCAGCACCCAAATCCTCAAAAACAACAACATTTTCCATCTTCGATTCCTTAACTTTGTTCTTGTTCTTCCTGCTGACAGATTTCTTCCTCAAAGAATGTTTTTCTTGAGTGCCAAAACAGGGGAACACCCTGCTTCAACACCATACTTCATTTCCCTGAGCGATTCCTTCACTCTTTCCGCCGGAAAATTCAGAACCGCCATCGACCCTCTCATCGAAAACGCCGCCTGATCATATGCCATGGCGGCGGCTTCAGCGCTATCGAAAGTCCCCAGCCAAACCCGGACGCCGTTTCTTGTGGAATCTCTTATTTCAGCTGCAAATTTCCCCACGGCCGTCTTCGGACACCTCTATAAGCTTTCTCCGCCGCCACTACAGCCGCCGTCGTGGGCTCTGTTTTTTCGTCGGAGTTAGCATTTGAAGTGACTTCTTCTTCCTTAATTCCGGCTGAGGAATCGGAATTTGATTCCGATGATGCTAACATGTCGAAGAGCAACATATCTTCAGAATCATTGAAATTGAAAGGGAGGGAATCGTGTTGGAATAATAGCTCGTCCCACGACGATGAACTGAAGGACGATTCCGGTGAGTAATCCGAGAAAGGGTATGAATTGAAAGAAGATGAATCCATTTTTGTTTCAAGAAATTGGAGGGGGGGGGAATGAAAATGAAAAGTTGTGTTTTTTTTGTTTGGGGTAGAAGTGACCAAAAATGTTTGTTTGACAAAATTAAGAAGGTTAACCTTCGTATTTATACCCAAGAAAAATGGGTAGATTAAAATATTGTGATAGCGAAATGATTGGTGAAATAAAATACTCTCTCCGTCTAATCTAAGATTATATGTCTACTTTTCTTTTTTAGCTGTCTCTTAGAGTATATGTTCACTTTCAAAAATTGCAAAGAGTCTTTATTATTCCCCTCACTCATTCTCTTTTTTATTTTATTTTTATATTCGTAACAACAATCAACTTACTATTCACTCCCACTAATTCTCTCTCTTATTTTACTTCTACTACTCCCTCCGTCCCGCCGGAAACTTTTAAAAAAAATTATGGCACAAGAATTAAGGGAAAAAGTGAAAAAGGTGATGTGTTGTGAGTGTTGATAGTTGAGTGGGAGAGAAAAAGTGGGGTAGAGAATAGTTAGTGGGTTAGTGGATGTGAATATGAAAAGTGGGACCCACTAATTAAAAAGTATTAAAAACTTTCCATTTATGGATTTTGCAATTTCTATGGGACGCCCAAAATGGTAAGTTTTGCAATTTCCCGCGGGACGGAGGGAGTATTTTTTAATTTTCGTATAAATGGGATGATGAACATATACACCGAGATAGAGAGAGTAATGTTTAGAATTAAAAAATGGAGGGAAAAAGTTAGAAGGGCATTTTTGGATTTTAGAGAGGAGAGGGAGAGGGAGTGTGGCAAGTTGGTGTTCAAGCACGTGAGTCAAAAGGTCAAAATGACGCACGGCGGCGGGTCCAACTCAGCTTTTCCATGGGAGTAACGGGTAACGGTGACGTCATTTTGACGAGAATTGCTCCTTCCGCGATCAAAAATTTTAGCACACAAATAAAGGAAAATTAAAAGAGAGGAATAGTGAGAGGGGATGTTTATGAGTAAGAAAAATTAATTAAGGGAAAGAATAGTAAATTAGTTGGTGTTTTGAGTGTAAAAGTAAAGTAGGAGAGAGAATGAGTGAGAGGAATAGTAAAAATTCTTTACTATTTTGGACAGTTTCAAGTAATGTGAAACAGACGAAAAGGGAAATAAATCTCAAGACACATAAAACATAAAACGTTGGGAGTATAATAGGTTATTTAAGTTGGTAGGGTTACGTGGGACCGATAATGCTTGTGCTAATTGAGACACTTCAACAACTCAGATTGACAGTGGGATGGGAGATTGAGTTTTGTATTAAATCAACTTAAGGTTACAAAACAAATTTATAAAATTTTATTCGCACTGAGTTAATGATATTTTATTTTGAAAGTGGATCCGTTACACTTTAACTAAAACAAACGAATAACACTTAAAATTTTGTAAGTATGATTTTTTTTTTTTTTTTTTTTTAATTCAGGTATTATTCTTTGTACTCCCTCCATCTCAAATTATATGTCGTTTTGGGAGTTAAATTTTGTCTCAAAATACTTATTGTTTTTCACTATTCTCAAAGCCTTTTTATTGCTCTATATCAATTATACCCTTAATAATGATAGAGAAACATCTCTTACCTAGCCATTTAATTACCTAGGTACTCCCTCCGTCTCAAAATAGATGTCGTGATGAGAGTTAATTTTTGTCTCAAAATACTTGTCGTTTCACTATTTTCAAAGCTCTTTTGTTTTTCTATATCAATTATACCCTTAATAATGATAGTGAACTATTATCTCTTACCTAACTATTTAATTACCTAAGGTAGTTGAATTACTATAGGGATATTAAGGACTTCTTCACATGCATTAATGACATTTCTTAATATCCGTGAAACACTCCAAAACGACTCTATTTTTAGACGGAGGGAGTAGTTGAATTACTTTAGGGGTATTTGGGACTTCTTCACATACATTAATGACATTTCTTAATATGTGTGAAACACTAAAAAACGACATATATTTTGAGACGGAGGGAGTATTAAGCAAAACAGTGGTAAATTTTCATATTAAAGATTTTAGCAGTATACATCCGGTTTAAAATATATGTAATTTTTAGATTAAATTTGTATTCTTAAATAATTATAGTACAAACTTTTAAACTTAACTTAATTTTTATGTAAAAATTTATTTATTGCACTTTATTAACAACATTGTTAAGTGAAGTAATATAGGAGAAAAACTAAATTGATGAAAAGGAAAAAGTGATACTTTTTACGTCCTAAAATAAACAATTTATTTTGTTTTAAGAGATAAATTCACATTTTCAATTTTAAAAGTAAAAATTATAAATATTCATGTTATCCGCTTTCAAAATATTAATTTTGCAAGTATAAATGTAATTTAAAAAAATAGTAAAAACAAGATTTTAAGACACAATTTAGGATAAAAAGATCATTTATTTTGAGACAAAAAAAAAGTTATTTATTTAAGGACTGGTTAATCTCACTTTACTACCCCAAAGTTTACATTTTATATGACTTGGGGGTCTTTAGTTTTATGTTTCTTATTTTAAGGCCTATACTTTCATTTTTGTATCAAAATAGGGCCCATATAAGAATTTCGTCAAATTTTAAACGGAAAGTTTGCATGTGTTATTCAACACATATTTATCTTTTTTTTTCTTTTGTCTTTTCGCATTTACGAGCCCACTCAACGCCCCATGTCAAACACATAGTTCATCATTTCTCTTTCTTCTTCACTCAACAACAAAAACCTTCCAAGAAAAAAACAAATTTTGACAAAAATTCACGCCAATCAAAATTGTCCTCTTTTTTGATCAATTGACCAAGAACCAATATTATAACAAATTACAAATTCATTCATACTTGCTTAGCCGTACACACTATATGATCGCATAAGTTAACGATATTGTTTTTAAAATACAATTGAATGGATTCATATGAAAGCACTATTAGTAAAAAAGAATTAAAGGTACACTTAAGACCTAGCAAGAGAAAATCAGAAATTTCATTTTTAAAACTAAACAGATACATTGGGGATATTGAAGAAGTATATCAACTCCATATGTCATAAATAAATAAAGGAGAAGAAGAGAGAGCAAGGATTATTCCATTTAAGTTTTCTCTTCTACATTGGTAAATGTTACAGTTACAGTTACAGTGAAATTAAAATGGGCATCTTGAGAAAAAAGATGATAAGTTTTGATCATCCTAACATTCATTGAATTGTTAATATGATTTTTTGGGTGGGTTTTGTAGTTGAGGGGAAAAAAATGAGAGAGAAGGATGAAATACATTTTGATAAGTGTGGGTGAAACGTGAATATTAAAAGGTTAAAAATCAAGGCGAAATACGTGTTCGTTAACACATGCCAACTTTTCACTTAAAATCTAACAAAAAACTTGTATGGATCCTGGATTGATACAAAAATGGTAGTCTAGGCCTTAAATTGAGAATAATAAAACCACAGGCCTCCAAATGATACAACAGGTAAATTTTGGGGTAGTAATATGAGATTAACCCTTTACTTTACGCACACAAGTAGTACTCCCTCCGTCCCACAGTAAGAGTCCTATTTTCTATTTTGGTACGTCCCATAGTAAGAGTTTATTTCTTAAAATGACAAAGAATCTTTACTATTCATCTCACTCATTCTCTCTTCTACTTTACTTTTATACTCACAACATCAATCAACTTACTATTCTCTCCCACTCATTCTCTTTCCTATTTTAATTTTACACTCACAACACTTACTTTACTTTCACTATTTCTTAATCTTTGTGCAAATGGGAGGTAAGATTCTTACTCCGGGATGAAGTGGTAATTATTTTGGAGCGAAATGAGTAGTATGGCCCTTTTACTTCCGATTTTATAAGTTACACTTTTCTTTTTGCCCATTTCAAAACAATCATCATATTCTTAATTTTAAAAAAAAGAAAAGAAAAGAAAACTCTTTTTTGGTGTAATTTTTCCGTTATGTAAAAATGCATGTACATGTTATTAACACATTAAAACACATTAAAAAAATGATAGTCAACAATGACATTATTATGGTGTATTTGATTTATCAATGTTTTTAAAAATTATGATTTACTTGTTTGTATATTATATGAATGATATAATATTTATTCTGAGACTGACTAAAAAAAATAAAAAATTTTGTCTTCAAATGAATGTTAAAAAAAAATTAGAAATTTACTCTTGATTAAGATTTTTTTTTTTAATTTTTTTTACATATATTCATTTAGGGAGTACATAATTGGATTGAGAACATACCACCTCCCGAGCACACAAGATAAGCATATAACGGGTTAAATATATTGGTCAAGTGTGCTTCCTATATTAAACATATATTTAGTGGTCCTGAAATATGATAGGATTATTAGTTAATAAGATGATTATTATTTAATAAAGAGTCATTTTTTGGGACGATTAGGAGATATTTCATGAAATTAACAGGCTGTAAAGCAAGTTATTTCATGCAAATCAAAACAAAACACTTTAAGAATCGGACAATAATGGCCGCTTTAATTTGAAATAATTCTAACGCTTAAGCTGGCGCTATTAAATCTAAACACATGTAAATATAAACAAATATTGAACTGATAAAAAAATGTCTACTTCAATATGCGATACTAGCCTAAGTTATTTGCTTATAGCTCAATGGTATCCGGTGTAAGGATAGAGTCCTCTCTTTGCATAGGTCTCAGGTTCAATATGAGCTTATAGATCTGTAATAGATTTCATAGGAGCTTGTAACACGATGGCAATTGCTTTAAACGATATGATACAAACTTTCAAAAAAAAAAAAAAAAAATCTCAAATACCCCGACCAACTTAAATGAGTTGTTAACAACTCAAAATCAAATCACTATTATATTCAAATCAAAACCACTTGAGCTATCTAAGAAATGACATAGAGACATTTGACACAAAATACACTGTGCTCTTACGTGCACATTTTGGAGCCTTCATAGGAGAAACTTTGAAATTTTACTGTGCATAGAAATTGTAAACAATGTTAAACTGTCAGTTTCATAAGTTTAAATATTACTTTTCATTGTTTTTAATTTAATGTATATTTTACTTTGATAAAAATTATTCACAATAATTAATGAGGGTATTATTGAGATAAAAGAGTAAACATATCTTGATAATAGTAAAACGACATATATTTTGAAACAAATTTTTTCTTCTAAAGCAACAAATATTTTGAAACGGAGGGAGTATAAATGAAAGGGTATCTAGAATAAATACAGTATAAAAGAAGAAACCACTTTTCTTTTATGGGTAGAAGAGCAATAAGGTAAAATTAGCTAATTTCAAAATTAAAGGCCTAAACTTGGAAAGTTGGAATTGTTTGGGAGCAGTCACAATAAGGCAACTAGTTTCCAGAATTAGACTGCCACTAGTCACATAATGCAACTAACTCCTTTCACATTTATCTTCAACAAAAATCTAATTCAAATTAAGATAAAAGAAAAGAACCTTCTTGAGGATTAACCCACAACTAAATATTCATCCGTACCTGAAAAATAGTTCTAATTTTAGCAGTGAATTTAGAGAAATTTTGGGGGAAATTAGTTTTTCCATAACTTATAAAAAGTCATATTTTTATAGGGGTTAATGTTTAGGGTTTAAAGTTTAGGGTTTAGGGTTATGGTTTAAGGTTTAAGGTTTAAAAAGTGGATTTTTTTATAACTTATGGAGAACTAGTTTCCCCCAAAACCAACTCGTGAATTTAATTAAAATGGTTACATTAATTTAATTACATTCATGAAAACTAAAAGTTTATTATTAGTAGTATTTTTAATTGTGCATCAATCAAAAGTTAAAAAATTATTAAGATAATTAGTTTTCTTAAAATTTTAATTAATTTCATTTTTTAAAGATTTTTTGTATGGATAATTGAGTTTGCGAGAATATTTTTATTACATTTAAAAATTTTAAACATTTTTTGCATGAATAATTAAGTTTGCGAGCATGTTTTTATTACAGTTTTAGTGAAATTAACCAAGGAAGTCAATGCGGCGGGTTTGAGATGAGTTTGACATTTTTCAATTGTGCTTTTACTCGTTTCTTTCCCAGTGTGCACAATTAGTGTTAGAACACAATAATTAAGGAGTGATTATTTATATTCAAAAGTATTACGAGTGGAAAAGAGGTTGCGTATGTGATAGGAGACATGGTTGACAAATGTCAATTGAAACTCACAATTAAAACGAGTGAATATGATAAATAAGGTGTGTATATTGAACTGAGACGGAGTGAATAATGTCCAATAATAGTAAGTGTTGTATTTAATTTCTCAATTTTTCTAATGAATACATTTTACTTATCCATATATTAGTTTTATCTTTTTAAAAATATGTTAAAGTTATTCTTTTATTTAAGAAAAGGGGAAGTGACAATTTAGTCCAAAGTGTAGCAGGTGTGTGCCAATCAGGGTCTAATGTTTCAATTTTATCGATGTCAATTTATGGTAAAAAAAAAGAGAGAGGGAATCCTCAATTTAGGGACTAAAGTTTAGGATATATGTATCAATCGAGGTCTGACTTAACGAGTATTTCTAACAATTCCGTCAACAAATCCCTAAATAACTAATGTTGTTAACTTTAGACCCTAAATTAACATAATTGGAACATCCGATCTCGATTGACACCCTCTAAACTTTGAATCCTAAATTATCATTTACATTTAAGAGAATAATATTTATGGTAAAATGAACAAAATAAATGCAAAATTTTTATAAATGTAGAGATAGTTGAGTAGTACTCCCCCCATCTCAAAATAGATGTCGTTTTGGAGTGTTTTACACATATTAAGAAATGTTATTAATGCATGTGAAGAAGTCCTAAATATCCCTAAAGTAATTCAACTACCTAAGCAATTAAATGGTTAGGTAAGAGATAGTTCACTATCATTATTAAAGGTATAGTTGGTATAGAACAAAAAAAAGCTTTGAAAATAGTGAAACGACAAGTATTGTGAGGCAAAATTTAACTCTCAAAACGATATCTATTTTGAGTCGGAGGGAGTAATTGACAAGTATTTTGAAAGTCCTCCTGATATCTAGGACAAACAAATAGTTTGATGGTGACGACAATTCCCTCAAGCACCACATAATTCCCCCTTGAATATTCTCAACATATACCCACTTATACTCAGACTCCGCTACTATCGCTGTTGCTTAATGATATCATGATCCTTTTTTTTTTCTCGTCTTTAAATAAAATTAAATGTGATTTTTTTTGTGAAAATCTTGAGAAAAATTTGTTTTACACTCGTATTAATGTAAAACATGTTTTCATTAATGTAAAACAAATTTTACACATTTCTTAGTGTAAAATAAGTTTTTACTAACTCGATTTTTGTTAATAATTATTCACAAATAAATACCATCTTTATTTTTATTAAAGTTATTCCTCCTCATTAATTAATGTATTTGGGTGTACACTTATATTCAAGAGATAATAAGGTAGATCTTTTTTGAAAAAAAAATCACTACAATGAGTTTGATGGTACATGCTCATTTTTCAAGTTCAGATCTTAATTATCAAATCAAGCTAATTAATTGAAATTTCAGACTTCTAACTTAAACAACATAAAAACAACATGATAGTAAAGTGAAATTAACTCTAATAAAATTGAAGATACTGAAAATATTTTAAACATGCATAAAATACTGTTGAAAAGTCCGCTGCAGTTTAAAATTTGGTTAAAGATATCTCTTTTATTTTTAATTAATTTATTTTAAGATAAATTTCATATATCAAGCAAATTTTAACCACTGTTTTAATTACAGAAAAACAGCAAAACGTACACTGCAACAGTTGTGCGTCACAAGGTGAGGCATAGATAGTTGCCCTCGTGGGATAATATTGGTTTAAGTCATATTCATAGAGGCTTAAAATGGGCGATTTTAGTAGAGCCATGGCAGGGGGGTCTTTGATGCTTACAGATTCATGGTACTTGCCCTATTTTAGTTTTTTTTTTTTTTTCTCCCACTTGTATTTCTTTTTTGGATTTATATTATTTATTTTTGGGTCCCTAATCTAGTTAAGCTTTTATTATTTTGTACTAGTATTTTATTTGGTCAGCAATAATAGTTAATGATTTTGGGTGGGTGGGGACCACAGCCGGCATTTGGAAAATCCTTTCTTGCCCCTAATAGTATCTGCTACTTTAGTTATGGAAGAGGAATTATTTATGTTATTACTGTCATTATCTTATTAGTCAAGTAGATTTTTTTTAGGTTTTGTCTTATCAATTTTTATTTTTAATTTCTTTTTTGGCATTTAAATAACTTATTTTCGTCACAAAATCTACCTGGAGGGATTCTGGGAAATGTATTGTCACAGTAAATTTTGTGTCTTTTTTTTTTTTAACCCTTTTTTGAAGACAAGAAGATTTTAAACTTTCCAATTTGAGACATGTGAAAGTGGGGCACTGGGGCGGTTAGTGAAATGAATTGATTTTTTTTTTTTTTTTTTTATCCGTATGCTAAGTGTAAATATTTTGTGTTGAACTTGTCGGGAAATAGTTTAGCTTTCCAAGCTCAAAGTACTCATTTATACTATTTGTTAAAAAATTGAATTTATTTTTGTACATTATTTATAATATAGTAAAATTATATTAAGACCATCCATGCTCTATTATTTTCTTTAACTCAAAAGAAAAAGATATTATGTTGGAGGAAAGGCTTGTGTGAGACGGTCTCATACATGAGACGGATCTCGATGAGAGAAGTAATGTGCTTGCCCCGCCCCGCCCATAGGGGGCAGACCATATTCTCTCAACGAGACCCATCTCACGTGTAAGACCGTCTCACACAAGCTTTTGTCATTATGTTGTGGGTTGGTGGAGTATTGAGATTCTTGAATTTAGGGCCTACGTAGTTAGATTACACAGCAGTCCACTATTTTATAGTGATATGGTTTTTCTTTTTCCAAAAAGATATATCATTTTATTGATCATTTAAAATTAGGGGATAGCATTCCCAGGTCCGGTCAGAAATGAAATTTAGGCCCCAAACTGATACTGCCGAAATTTAGTGGAGAGTGAAGTTACTTACTTACAATACAAAACTACTTCGTCCGTCTCAATATGAATGTCTAAATATTATTTTGAAATTAACAATAAATTTTAAATATTTATTTTGAGACAAAAAAAGCAGTATAATTTTAAAAATATGGGGCCCTTCAAAATCGGGGGACCTGTGCGGTAGCTCGCTTTGAACACCCTCATCACCGGCCCTGAGCATTCCACAAATTAAGGTCGGATCCTCATCCCATAATAAGAATTCTTAAATGCACAGACGGCCTTTAAAAAACAAGCTACGATGATTTTCTTTTGCACAAACGTCTTTATTTCCGTAAAATAGAAGTTTCATAAATAAATAGTGACACTTAAACTTGAACTAAATCTCTATTGAACGCCGCAATATATATGAACACTGACTTTTAACAAACAAACGCTCCTCCAAGTAGGCATTCAGAAAATTCATACATGAAAATAATCTAGCGTTGAAAACACAAAAAAATAAAAGCATTTGGGTCGGCAATAAATGTCAAACCAAGCATCTTAAGCGCTGTAAGAAATACAAACATTACAAAAAGATTTCAACACAATGGAGAGAAAAGAAGAGCTTTTGACGAAGGATAGAAGGCAGCAGCTCTCGATGAAGAGGAATTATAAATCCAAGACATACAAAATATATAAGAAATCGAAAAATGGAGTTGACGAAGGTGGTAGAAGGTGTTGTTGATGGTGGCATCATTTAGGGTCGAGGGTTTCGAAGAAGGAATGAAGCGGGACGAAAGGATAAAGGATGATAGAAGAGAAGGCGGTGGGAATGGAGATATTCATGTCCGGTAATGGAGATTGATTCCGACCATAGTTACATTTTATAGTAACATAAATTGCATTTTCTAATACATTACATTTTACTCCTTCCATTTCAAGTCGATCTTACTGTTTATTATTTTTCATTGTCTCAAAAAATACTTGTCATTTCTACAATTTAAAATTAAAAGGTGTATAAATAAAATATGGCTAATGAAATAAATGTTAGTATTTTTAAATTTTTTAAATAATAAGATAAAAAGATAATTATAAAATGAAAATAATTAAAATATATATAAAAATATTATAATAACGTAAATTAATATTATAAAAACATGAGCTAGTGTAATATTGTAATATGTAGTTTAACGCATAGTTCCCAAAGTCAAAATTCTTCCGTGTCATTTCTTGCAGTCATGCATGAACCCATGCACGTTTACTTTAAAGAATATTTTAAAAATTATATCCCCTAGTTTCACAACTAGTAAGGGTTTGTTTGGTAGAGCGGTGCGTTCAAAATGAATTAAAAAAGAATAAGCTTTTTGCTAATTAAGCGTCTCAATGTAGAGTTTTTGAGGGGACTTTTCAAAAATCTTAACCCTTTTTAGCCGCTCCAAATAGTAGCGTCCAAAAAGAAGCTCCGTTTTGAAAATATCCATTTTTGAAATTGTACACCAGACGAGCCTTAAGTCTAACTATAATAGCCTTAATTCAATATCCTACTACTAATAAACCCTGATTAATTTAATAAATCAACTGTTGGATTTAACTTTAATTAAGCAAGTTCATGCACCTATTAATTAGTATTCCACAAATTAAGGTCGGATCCTCATCCCATAATAAGAATTCTTAAATGCACAGACGGCCTTTAAAAAACAAGCTACGATGATTGTCTTTTGCACAAACGTCTTTATTTCCGTAAAATAGAAGTTTCATAAATAAATAGTGACAATTAAACTTGAACTAAATCTCTATTGAACGCCGCAATATATATGAACACTGACTTTTAACAAACAAACGCTCCTCCAAGAAGGCATTCAGAAAATTCATACATGAAAATAATCTAGCGTTGAAAACACAAAAAAATGAAAGCATTTGGGTCGGCAATAAATGTCAAACCAAGCATCTTAAGCGCTGTAAGAAATACAAACATTACAAAAAGATTTCAACACAATGGAGAGAAAAGAAGAGCTTTTGACGAAGGATAGAAGGCAGCAGCTCTCGATGAAGAGGAATTATAAATCCAAGACATACAAAATATAAAAGAAATCGAAAAATGGAGTTGACGAAGGTGGTAGAAGGTGTTGTTGATGGTGGCATCATTTAGGGTCGAGGGTTTCGAAGAAGGAATGAAGCGGGACGAAAGGATAAAGGATGATAGAAGAGAAGGCGGTGGGAATGGAGATATTCATGTCCGGTAATGGAGATTGATTCCGACCATAGTTACATTTTATAGTAACATAAATTGCATTTTCTAATACATTACATTTTACTCCTTCCATTTCAAGTCGATCTTACTGTTTATTATTTTCATTGTCTCAAAAAATACTTGTCATTTCTACAATTTAAAATTAAAAGGTGTATAAATAAAATATGGCTAATGAAATAAATGTTAGTATTTTTAAAATTTTTAAATAATTAAATAAAAAGATAATTATAAAATGAAAAAAATTTAAAAATATATAAAAATATTATAATAACGTAAATTAATATTATAAAAACATGAGCTAGTGTAATATTGTAATATGTAGTTTAACGCATAGTTCCCAAAGTCAAAATTCTTCCGTGTCATTTCTTGCAGTCATGCATGAACCCATGCACGTTAACTTTAAAGAATATTTTAAAAATTATATCCCCTAGTTTCACAACTAGTAAGGGTTTGTTTGGTAGAGCGGTACGTTCAAAATGAATTAAAAAAGAATAAGCTTTTTGCTAATTAAGCGTCTCAATGTAGAGTTTTTGAGGGGAACTTTTCAAAAATCTTAGCCCTTTTTAGCCGGTCCAAATAGTAGCGTCCAAAAAGAAGCTCCGTTTTGAAAATATCCGTTTTTGAAATTGTAGCCCTAAGTCTAACTATAATAGCCTTAATTCAATATCCTACTACTAATAAACCCTGATTAATTTAATAAATCAACTGTTGGATTTAACTTTAATTAAGCAAGTTCATGCACCTAATTAGTATGATTAACCCTATCTAATTGTCTGTATGGACGAGGTTTATATCTTAATCAACAAAACCTACCGCATTCTCAATTAGTCACCAACATAGATTCCGGTAATCTAACAAAGATAAGTAATTTCTAACTAGGGATGTCGGTAAAAGATAGCGATTCTGATCATGATCATGATGTGTTTAACTCTTATAATCATTATTGTTATAAGTGTTCAATTTTAATACGTGGCGCGCAATTTAATTGTCAAAGTTTTTAAAGAATCGAACATTGTATGTAACATGATATAATTGCAATAATGTATTCTCTCATAACACAACACTGAATTTGAGATAGCACAAAAAAGTAAAATTACTTTTCATTTTTTTTTTTTTTTTGAAGGCAAAACTTCATTCTTTCATTTATATTGACAACATTTTAGTTTTTATACGTCCCATTATTTTTTGCCACTTGGAAATCCGAAACAAACTAATGATTAGTTAATATCCTACTATACCTTGCTCAAAATGAATTTTGATATTCGTCATTGAATTATCTTAATGGGACAAGGGGAGTAAAGTACTATGCTCCTCCTTTCTTTATGTTCTATTAACATCTTGCAACTTAAAAATTATTGAGTATACCTGTATTATTCAACCTACCCAACAATTTTTATACTAAACCCTAAACACACTGGTAAAATAGAGATAAGAAATAGCTAGCAAGAATATAAAATCACTTACACGAACACAAAATTTACATGGTTTACCAACTTGACTATGTCCACATGCGGAGGGAGATAATATTATTATCACTTGGAAATCCCAGTACAGATCTCTAATCTAGGGATTCAAATGCGCTCACTTAGCGGTAACCCACCCTAGCCCAACTCAAGTCCTTTGTCACCGAGGAAAAGCTCAACGATTAATGACTGACAAATCCTTTCGATTTCTCATGTTTCCTTGACCTTATATCGGAGCACCTCAAGCCGGAGCCCTTTGATCGCTAGCTCCGCTATGCATTAAAGGTGCTTGACAAGGATGTGACTAGATTTGTTGTTGTTTCGTATCTCAGGCATATTCTCACAAGTATTGGGGAAAAGCTTGATCTCGCGGAGTTCGATGAGTGGATCTGGGAGGTGGATGTTAACCCGATTTCAGTTACTATAAATCTTGATTTAGAATTTGGTTTTGAAATTGAGTTTTGAAATTAGGTTTCAAAATTGGTGTTTGAAATTGTTGGTTTCTTTATAAAATTTTCTGAAATTAGGTTTTAAATTTTGGTTTTCGTGGTCTAGAGGTGGCGGCAACAATTTTAATTGTGGTGGTGGTGTGCGGAGGTGTTGAGAGTTGATATGAAAGATTTTATAGTGTGGAAGGAGTTTCTATATTGAAATTGAAAATGAAAAGGGTTAAAATTAATAATCAAATTACAAGAATAGATGTAAAATGACTAGTATACCCCTTAAAAAGACATGTGCACATCACATACCATATGACTTTGATTCCGTTAAAAAACTAACACTTCGTTAGTTTTTATACCAATTTGCAACAATATGACTAACACATGAATCAAGTTGCAAAATATATAAACACGGTAACCAAATTTCAAAATTCGTACATACAAAAGTGATACAAACTCAGTTAATCAAATTGCAATTGACCCAAAATCGAATGTAATTATCTTATTGACACAAAAAGAGTATGAAATCATTTTTTCTTAATATAAACGGGTTGAAGTTCTAATTTTTAAAAGTTAAAAACAATTTTCTTTAAATTTACTAATATTAAATTGATATATTTACAAAAGTGAAGGGGTAATTTTATTTAAATTTGTGGGTCCCGTTGAGCTCGGGGAAAATTTGGAGGGAGGAAATTCAAATCCTCAATTAGTGGAATTAATGAAAACTGATAAATGGGCCTTAGAATCGCACAGGCTCAGGTCTTTTATCACCCTCTTTTTTCGACCGGCCCATTCCTGGCACTTCATAAAATATTTGCACGGAAGAGTATTTTATTTTTATTTGAGGTAAATTGCATTTAGCTGGCCAAAATTTCTTTAAATTTTCAATTTAGAATTAACATGACTTCATCTTTGCAAGTTATCTAAATGGTGAGCTGGAATTTAAATTCATGAAAATTAATGAGCTTTACTTCTTTTGAAAAAAACTTTCGCAATGTCCACCATGAAGTTCTACCAAAAGTTACTCCCTACATCCCAATTTAAATACTCCCTCCGTCCCATTTTAAGAGTAAAAAATGGGTGGGTTCAAGAATTAAGGAAAAAGTGATGTGTTGTGAGTGTTGATAGTTGGGTAGGAGAGAAAAAGTGGGGTAGAGAAAAGAGTTAGTGGATAATTGTTGTGAGTATGATATGTAGAACCCACTTTCCATTTTAGGATTTCGACTCTTAAAATGGGACGCCCTTTTAGGAAATTTTTTACTCTTAAAATGAGACGGATGGAGTATTTACCTTTTAACTTTGACGGAAATTAAAAACTTTATGTAAAATGTGTACGTAGAAAACATTATCTATAAATCAAGTAGATAAAGTATGCTTGTTAATGTCTTTTTGCATTTCAGTAACTTTATAGTTTTTTTTAGCAATTATGTAATTTTATAAGGAACAAAATTGTCCAAAACAGTTTAGTTAGATAATTTGTGGGGAGATAAAGTAATCATAGAGGAAATAAATCATTTTATAGAGTTTTTTTTTAGAGTATTTCTTTTTATAATTTCAATTTATCAAATCATTTTCAAACAAACAATTGAAGTCTTTAGCATTTAATGTAAAAACTAAAAAAAAAAAAAAGCTTTTCCAAAAAAATAAAAAAAAATAGCAAAAAGCTCTTTAAGAACTTTCACAAAGACAAAATGTTTTAATTTATTTTTTTTGTTCATAAAAAATACTCCCTCCGTCTCGTAACTATGTGGACAAAATGTGTTTTGCACGGGAATTAAGGGATGGATAGTAGTGGGTAGTTGTTGTGAGTGTGAAAAGTGAAGTAAAAGAGAGAAAGTGGGGTAGGGAATAATAGTAAGTTGATTGGTGTTGTGAGTATAAAAGTAAAATAAGAAAGATAATCAGTGGGAGGAATAGTAAAGATTCTTTACCATTTTAAGAAAGTGTAACTTATCAATGTACGTCCAAATTAAAAATTTATCCAAATAGTTATGGGACGGAAGCACTATAAAGCTTAAAAAATCTCTCATTGTGTGTGGATCAGAGTTAAACCTGAAAACTTTAATACCCACAGATTCTAGTTAAAGATAGATGAAAAAGATGGATTTGGAGAATAAATAGATTGATTAATTAATTAATTAATGTACTTTTACTCTTCCCTGGTTCATTGATTTAATTAGGGATGAACCCTATTTTGCTTACCACCATCCATTTCGTCACCATTTCCGTCACGATAATCGTCACTAAATCTTTTCTTGTTTCCTTTTCGCCTCATTGGGAGGAATATAAATATTACTCCCTTTCTATCTGGTGTATTATATTATTATTATGGCATAAAATCATTGACTGGAAGATCCAATTTATTTCATTCCTTCCTTTATGTCTTATATTACCGGATTGATCAATAATGAGGCCTTTAATAATATTATCTCTGTCTTTAAATGAGTGTCCAAATTTCATTTTAAGGGACATCTGAAACTCTCGACTCTTTGTACAATTTGGTAGCAAAGATTCATATATAATCTTGTAATCTCCTTTCTAAAGGTTTAGTTTTGTACGTATAAAGAGACCGGTGAATTTTTTTTCAAAAAAAAAACATTTAGGGACAAAGTTATGTTAAAAAAAGACACTCATTTTGGGACAAAGATTTTTTGAAAATTGACACTTATTTAAGGACAGAGGGGTACCTTTTTCTATATTCCTTTTTTTATTTATTTAATGAATAATCTAATGATTGTATGTAAAGGTCTTTCTTGTCCCCACTTATTATATGATCAATTGATCAGCCGTTGTTTCTTGCTAAACTATTGTCAAATCGTTAATTATTTCTTTCATTGAACATTCATATTACTTATGTATGGAATTAGATTGGTCTTTTGATGTAACCAAGGTGAACTTTATACAATATCCATATAATAATAAATATCACGTGATCGAGTGAAAATTGTGGGTATTGGAAACATTTGATCACACACGGGAATGATATATGGAACGAATCGATAAAATGACTTGTAAAACAGAGTAACGTTAAGGGTATCGGGGCAGGGAGTGTACCCCTCCTAAATCTTTCGGTGTCAGAATCAGTATAATCCCTCCGTCCCATCTCACTTGAGACTTTTTTTTTATTTTGGTCCGTCCCGCTTCACTTAAGACTTCCTAAAAATAGTAATTTTTTTTATAATTTTATATTCAATCTACCCCACCCACTTATTCTCTCTCTTCATTTTCCACCACACAATTCATTTAACTAACCTACTATTAACCCCACTCATTCTCTCTCCATTTTCTACCACACATTTTCTTTATTTTATTCTTTTTCCTTAGTTATTGTGTCAACCTCTTAGGTCTCAAGTGAGGTGAGACGGAGGGAGTATGTAGTAGTGTGGTATGAACTGTTGGAAGTTTTGGCTTTGGGTAACTTAAGGTGGGTCCCATTGAGTTTGACCAAAGTCAATGGTTATACACATTCTATGTTATACCATGAAGCAAAATGATGTTTTGGTGAAAGCCAAATTATGGGTGGAATCCATAGTAATTAGACCTCAAATATAGGCATTAATAAGTCTTAAATGCCAATAATGAAGTGGGTTGGTTGCCATCCCACATGGGATAGGAAGGCAAAAAAGTCCCCTTTTGTTGGTGATATATATAAGGCTTTTGTGCCATCCCACATGGGAATGAGATGGGTAGTTGAGGTGCCATAAATTACTTGGCACTTCATACACTCATGTTCAAGTTACATGTGAGGTGGGCTTGAACCTTTCCCCACACGCGCTCGGTCGGGCCGGCTCGGGCACGGGCTAAGGGCTTTTGGGCGAATGGTTCGGTTCGTGGGCGTATCTTTTTGGACAAAATTCATTTGAGTAACAGGACTTAACTGTGGAAATAAAACGTCCCCTCTTCCCAGAATAATGCACGAAAATACTCTGCTATTTTTTACTCTCGTTATTCTGCTATAAGTTCCGATTTGTGTGTTAACGGCAGTGAGATTCAGGCGACTGAGATAGGACCGAAGTTGAATCCGTACCTGTGCAACCGTTCTTGGTACGTTTTATGTGATCGTTTCATCCTCGGAAGAATTTGCCTGGACCCGAAGCAGCACCAGTAGGGGGCAATAATTCTTCTTAGGACAGTCTTCTCAAAGGCGACTCGATCTGATTGATAAGTTGTTCTAACTCTGTTTTCGTTTTTCTGTTTGTTCTGCTGTTACTATTGTTCTTGCTGGATCTGTTTGCTATTGGCTTAAATCGTCGTTACTGTTCTTACATGATCTGCTCCTGGTTACTGTTTTATATTCCAACATGAACAGTAGTAATAGATGTGTCAGATACTGATTAGCATGTAAATTGTATCAGATCTAGCCGCTCCATCTCATCAGACGTAAGAATCAATATCTTGCAGAAGTAATCTATTTTAACTTATTTATAAGCTTTTCATTTGGTGCAAGATTCACTACACATTAAAGAGTGAATAATGGTCAATTTGATAATTTAGTGCATTGCTTAATGCACATAGGCGATAGCCTAATTGTTTTGAGCAACTCTCCTGTACACCCGTCGCACGGCGCGACGGGATTTTCCAATTTTTTTTTTTTTTTTTTTTTGCCACCTCAAACTTTTTTTCTCCCAACAAAAGTAACACTTATTATAATAAAATGTAACACTTTTTCCTTTTCAAATGTAACACTTTTTGTTCCAAAATGTACCACTATTTTGGTGCAATACATTAAAAATAACATAAAGATCGACAACTAAACTAATGTCACACTTTTTATAAATGAATGTAACACTATTTTTTTCAAATGTAACATTTTTTTTCAAATGTAACACTTTTTTCCCCCAACATTAACATATTATTGACAACTAAACTAATGTTACATTTTATAAAAAATAAATGTAACATTTTTTTTTTCTGAATTGTAACATTTTACATTCTTAAATGTAACATTATATATGAAATGTAACAATTTTTTATTGAGAAAGTAACAATTGAAATGCAAACCCAATTTTTTTTTTTGTAAAACTGCTATTACCTTTAACAGTAGAAAGTGTTACTTTTTGAAGATGAAAGTGTTACTTTTATCAGAACAGAGTGTTACATCTTAGCTGATGAGCAACTCAAATTTTTTGTGTGTAAAAAAATATGTTTTTTTTTAAAAAAAATCAAACCATATCATGACCTATATAGTTTTATTCGTCTCGTCGAAACGAACACAACGGTATTTTTAAATATTTTTTCCGACTTATAAAACTAAAGATATAACATTTTAAAGTTTTGGAGATTTTTTTTTAACCGCTGGACAAATGGATGGACCAGTTTTAAGAAGAACCGCTGGGTAATAACAATGGATAATGCCTTGAACCGCTGGACAATGCTTTGAACCGCTGGACAAAAACCGTTTTAGTGGGTTGACCCACGGGTTTGGCCCGTTGCACCTTGTGCAACGGTTGTATATAAGAATTTGTCAATTGTTTTTTAGTCTATGTCCTTCTATCAAGAAGAGATGATATATACTACCTCGTCCCATTTTAATTTTTTTATTATTTGGGGTTAATATAACCTTTAAATGAAATTTTTAACATATTTTTTAATTGAAGTGACTCACTTACTACTTCTTCCGTCTCAAAATAACTTGCGTTAATTTATTTTTATGAGTGTCTCATTGATAAATCTTACTTTGCTAAATTGTTCAATTTTATTGGTTTTATTCACCCTACCTCATTTGTCATACTCATACATTTAAATTGTGGGTCCCATTCTTAAATCATAATACTCACAACCACTTTCTCACTCAAATACTTTTTAATATATACACTCTCTCCTTCATTCTTGCATCTTCAAAATGTTGCAAGCTGTTTTGGGATGGAGGGGGTATTCACTACCTACTAATAATTCTCAGCATAGTGTCTATACTCACAACACTTCAATAATATATATTTACTTTTAACCTGTGCATGACTATTTTTTTTACAGTTTCAATTGAAATGGAAGAAATGTACTCGTATCTTTGATTTTTTTTTTTTTTTTTTTTTAATTTGAGCTATCTCCGAATGGATGCACACACTCGCCCTTGGGTACTAAAGTATTTTCCCAACTCAACTTGCACTAATTTTATTTTTGGGTGCCCCATTGATAACTCTCATTTTCTTTATATGTCTAACTATTATTTTTTTCTTTATTCACTCTGCCACACTTGTCATACTCACACACACACAAATTATGGATTTCACTGTCAAATTATCATAATCAAAACTATTTTCTTTGTCATAATATATTTTTGAATATATATATATATACTCTACATATTGTCTCCTTTGATTCTTGTGTATTTGAGAAAAATGGTGTAAGTTGTTTTAACATCGAGTACTCCATCCGTATCATTTTTATTGGTCATTTTTTACTTTTTCAATCAAGATAAGTGACTTTTGACTAAATTTAATGTTTGTTAATCTAATCATTCATAATGAAATTCTAAAAATTGGTACGGGAGTATTATTTAAGAATCGGGAGAAATAGTTGGAGTCTTGTGACACTTGTCTCATGCACATGAGGGCAGCCGCCAGCCCCTACTGAACATTTTTTTTGTCAGACAATGACAACCAATTGGCTCAAAAACCAGACAAAACCTGGGGTCAATTCCATTCGCGGATCCGCCATTATAAAAGCCTGGTACACTTTTACAATTCTGTTTTTTTATTTCTTATGATTATATTTTAATATTCAAGGTGTCTTGTTTTTTTGTTTATTTTTTTTTATCATACATTGATGTCAATCCAGTGATCACAATAAAATTATAAAAATTGTAATTGATAAATCACTTAATGATTTATCAATTACAATTTTCAGAATTTTATTAGGATCACTAAATCGACATCAATGTTTAATTAAAGTTCATTTGTGTTGACCATAAAGTCAAAATTGAACAAACTTTATGGAAAAAAGAGAGTACTGCGTACTCCCTAATCTTTAGTTGGCGCTCATCACTATCTCGTACACTCTGTCTCTAAATAAAAGTAAAATTTTTTATCCAAAAATATTTTTTTATCAACTTTTTTCACTAATTTTTTTATACTTGCAAAACTAAATGTTTGGAAAGAGGATTACAAGTATATATAGATATCTTTGTCACAAAATTATAAGTAAATTTTCAGAATGTCCCGTAAACTAAAATTTAGATATTTATTTGTAAACGGAAGAAGTACGACATTTATGAACAATCCGAGATACCATGTGGCATGCATAAAAATGAGACAAAATAATGTTCCAGATGTATAAGAAAATTCACAATTTCTTGTCATAAAATTATTCCATTAATGCTATAAAAATCAATATCACAAAATTTTACCCACAATATAATTTATAATTATCAGGCAATGAACCTGTCTTCTCATTGCACTTTTACAACCAAATGACCTCTATCCATCCAATAGAGACCAACATTGTAAACATATATATTTTCATATCATGAAGTCAAATTATACATCACCAAAAAAACCACAACCAAAAACCACATAAAATAAAAATCCCATCAAGACAAAAAAAAAAAAAAAAAAAAAAACAAAAAAACAAAAAAACAAATCAGTTATTTTGCTTATAACAATGTGGCATTGAATAATTTCCAATGCCAAAAAGGGGTTATTTCTGTATTAGCTTAACCAAGCACCATCCATAAACGTTGACTTTTATTTACTTCAAACTCAAGTCAACTCATCACTTGGACCTCCTGTTCTTCTTGTCTTCAACATCAAGTAGCTCTTCCAGCAACTTATCATCATAATACTCAAACTCGAAAACTTCCCTTTGCTGTTCTTGCCTGTTCTTCTGCAAATTCTCAGACCTCGAAAAAGGAGCGGACGAGTTATAAGAAAAAGTAGGAGGGTACTCTTCTGGGAAATTAAGAACAGCCATATGCCCTCTCATTTCAAAAGCCGCTTTATCATAAGCACGAGCAGCCTCCTCAGCTGTAGCAAATGTACCCAACCAAACTCGAGCTCCTTGTCGATTAGTGTCTCGAATTTCTGCAGCAAATTTCCCCCATGGCCTTTTCCTCACTCCTCTGTACCTAAATTCTCCATCCTTTTGTTCTTCATCGTCTTTCCCGCCTGAAGAAGAAGACCCTCTTTCCATTTATGTCACCTTCAATTGATTAATGAAACTGTAAATATGGGGTTTCTGCTTCTTATAATAGCATAAAAAGATTTCATTTTTTTGTAAAAAATGGTAAATCCGACACTTTTTTGTGAGTGGTACAAAGTAGAATCTAGCTAGGCAAAATAATACAGAGCATTAATAAACATGTTCTTCTAGAACTTAATTTTTGCAAATGAGATTTTTGCAGCCCTGGTACAAGCTGCTCCCTCCGTCCCAAAATGATCTTCACACTTTTTTCGACGTTACTACGAAGGAATTTTGAGCAATGATTTTAGATTGATTTAATTATCCTAATGAAAATCTAAAACTTTGGTGGGCTTTCATTGATTTGGAGAAGGCGTATGATAAAGTGCCAAGAGAGGTACTTTGGTGGGCTTTAGTAAAGAAAGGCGTTTCAAAGAAATATATTGATATTATCAAGGACATGTATAATGGAGTTAGTACTAGTGTACGGACAAGCGTTGGGAAGACAGAAGAGTTCCCTATCACGATTGGAGTACATCAAGGCTCTGCACTTAGTCCCTTTCTCTTTGCCCTGATAATGGACGAAGTGACAAGGTCAATCCAAGATGATATTTCATGGTGTATGTTGTTCGGAGATGATATTGTGCTGATTGATGAGACAAAAGAAGATGTTGAAAGTAAATTGGAGTTGTGGAGCCGCACTTTGGAATCTCGAGGTTTTAGGTTAAGCAGAAGCAAAACTGAATATATGGAGTGTAAATTTAGCAAAGTTGGAAGCAGAGAGGCAGGAGTGATCACATTCGATGGAAAGATTGTCCAAGCTTCCGAGTTATTTCGCTATCTTGGATCTATTATCCAAAAAGATGGAGAGTTGGATGGAGATGTGGCTCATAGGATTAAAGTAGGTTGGTTGAAGTGGAAGAGTGCCACAGGGTTTCTTTGTGATCGTGGCATGCCAAATAGATTAAAGGGAAAATTCTATCGTACGGCAATTAGGCCTGCACTGCTTTATGGCACTGAATGTTGGGCCGTGAAACAGTGTCATATTCATAAGATGAATGTAGCGGAGATGCGTATGCTACGATGGATGTGTGGGCATACAAGAAAATATCGATTGAGAAATGAGGTGATCAGGGGTAAAGTAGGAGTTGCGCCCATTGAGTATAAAACATAGTTACCGGGAACTCCCAACCCCCCTCGTCCCACGTCCCGGGAACACGCGTCCCGGGTTCACAAGGGAACTCGACCCAAAGTACTCAAACAATCGTACCGGAAAATAAACGGTCATCAACGTAGAATCTTGTCTTCATTTACAATCTTTTATGGTTATCCGCCTTTACATTATACTATTTTATCTCCCTAAAAGTGTATATATATAAATATATGTAAGTGTGTGTATATATATGTTATTATATTCAACTTAGTGATGTGTTTTCAATATAGAGCGTACCACGTTCCCAATTGATCCTACCCCCAGCGTACCTAAAATTTACTAAGTCACGTTCCTCGTTCCCGTACCCGTCCCGCGTCCCGAAACGTCCCACGTTCCTGGTAACTATGGTATAAAATGAGGGAGCATCGTCTAAGGTGGTTTGGTCATGTGAGACGGAGACCGAGTGATGCACCGGTTAGGAGGCCTGAAGAGTGGAGAAGTGATAAAATGGCGAGGGGTAGGGGAAGACCCAAGCAAACTTGGATTAAGGTGATTGAAAATGATATGAGTTTACTCGGAGTGGATGAAGATGTGGCGTTGAAGAGGCCGGAGTGGAGGGCGAAAATTCATGTGAATGATGGGGGTTGATCATACTTTTTATTATTATGATTATTTATTTATTTATTTTATTT
Organism: Campanula takesimana; assembly: GCA_026119855.1. Classification (NCBI taxonomy): domain Eukaryota; kingdom Viridiplantae; phylum Streptophyta; class Magnoliopsida; order Asterales; family Campanulaceae; genus Campanula; species Campanula takesimana. The sequence continues at coordinate 400,681 of JAOWBW010000184.1, forward strand.
TATTTTATTTCTCCATCTTTTTCCTCTCTTTCTCTCTCTCTCTCGCGCGCTCTCTCTCTCTCTCTCTTTCTCTTTCTCTTTCTCTCTCTCTCTTCCTTTTATCACGTTGACATATGAGGATTCATGTTAGCCAACCCCAAATTATTTTGGGGCTAAGGCTTTGTTGTTGTTGTTGTTGTTGTAATGAAAATCTAAAACTTGTTATTGACACACCATCAACAATACTATCAATAACAAGTTTTAGATTTTCATTAGGATAATCAAATCAATCTAAAATCATAGCTCAAAGTTCCTTCGTAGTGACGTTGAAAAAAGCGTGAAGATCATTTTGGGACGGAGGGAGTATTTATGGTCTGCATTCAATGATTCTGTTTGGACCAAAGTTGACTGTTGATGTGGTTGGATTATGTCAATGATGATGTCTTCTTGTTACGTAGTCTTTTTTCGACAAACTTATTTTTTATTGTAAGCATAAAGTTCATATATATAAAGGGTTGAAATATGCCTAATACTTTTTAGTATGTTGATTCTCTTTTTGAGATTTGGGTTTTAGGCTGGTATAATATGGTTAGTGTGATGTGATTAGGGTGATGTCATTGGTTTTCGTCATGGTTATGATCGCTAATTCGTAATTAAAGACGACATTTTTATGCTTACGTTGTTGTAAGATGAAGGTGATTAACGTAAGCAAATGCTTATGTGGCCCTAAAAGTTACTTAATCACTGAGTAGCTGATTAAGTAAGCAAAACTTAATTTATCATTTTGCTTTCGAAGGTGATTAACGTAAGCTAAGCAAATGCGTTTGTAGTACTGCCTCCGTCCCTAAATGAATCCAAATTTCATTTTAGGGGACATCCTCAAAACGTTTACCTTTCATACAATTAAATGGCAACGATGCATAAATATTCTTGTTATCCACTTTCTAAACACTTAGCTTAGCAAGTATAAATTGACTATTGAAAAAAAAAATTAGTGAAAAAACATTTAGGGACAAAAATCTTGAAAATGGACATTCATTTAGGGACTGAAGGAGTAACTAATTAAGTGAGAACATATTTTTGGCTCATATGTCAGAAGCTTACCATCTGAACTGCTGAAGTGGATGTACATATTGTGATTACTTGAAACTCTTCATACTTGTATGCAGCAAAACTCTGTAGTGCGTCTGAGGGAAAAAGACGAGAATAATCAAATCACTTGGTTCATGAATAACAAGTCCATGCATATATTAAGGTTTCATTCTCGGTAGATATAATTTGTTCAACCTAGGAATCTTCTTGTAAGAATTACCTGGTACTAACATTATTACTGGTTTCTAAACAAAAAGAAATGAACACTTACAAAGAAATTTCTTTAGCGATCTTAAGGTAAGGTCTTCCCTGGCCTCGTGGCTTTGACTTGGGCTATTATGTTCCATATGAGCTTGCTCAACTTTTTCCAAAGGATGTTTCTATATCAAGATTCCCTGTAAAACAAATACACCTTAAAAAAAAAGTGGGGCGTTAAGCAATCAAATAGAAACGACTAGCGTAATAGAAACGTGTGAAATGGAAGTAGTGTTCTTGAAGAGCATATACTTTCATAATTTTAGAGCTCTGAGCAGAAATAGAAACAACGAGGAATAGACACTGACACACAGACACAGCTATCCATCAATTTCGAATTAGACATTCAGAATAACATCTTAACAACCAGAAGTATAATGGCGACAAAGAAAACCGTATCACGCTTCAACTCTTGCTAATATTATTTGAGAAGACGAATTGTCCCATTAATCAAAGAAACAAGAATCAGCTGATAGGGACTTCAGCAAAACATTCAGCTTTACATACTCATTTCAAACACTGTATATGAGCTTTAAACACAAATGACGGAACAGAAACCGTAATACATCAAAGAAGTTTTAACCAGAGCACGAACAGGGAAAGGAACAAGTAAACATCAACTGACATGTAACCCCAGCCAAATAAGTTTTGTCCAATGATGTGCGTTAGCTTCCAAGACAAATTCACAAATGAATGAAAAAATTACTCAAGTCTGAAATATAATTTACCTTCCACAACCAGGATGAAGCCAGTCCCATAATTCATCCAAACCAGTTGCTCTACAACGAGATCCAGCCTTCTTACGCATTTGTAAAACTTCATGAGCTGCATCATGTAATCTTTCTTGATGAATCAGTCATCATCTCAACAGTAGGCATGTTGGACGATACGCCACCTAGTAGCGTAAGTCGAGGTGATAGGTATGTACAGTTTATACTCCGAACAAAAGTTCTTGTCAACAGCCTTTCTCTTTAGTTACTCAACTCGGATATATTCTGTAGACATCACATTCACTATTACACACATATGAACTTGAAAAGTAACATACCAGTGTACATCACCCTTGCCAAAGAGTGGGAGAGCCTAAGATAGCATAGAAATGCTTACAAACCAAGGGTTTAAACTATTTAAATGCATACTTTCAGATAGTTCTGAATAAATATATACCAATTAAAAACTACATACGATAAATAATTAAAAGCCTAAAAAGTAAAAAAAAAAAAAAAAAAAGTAGAAAAATGTACATTTGGATTATAGAAGCACACAAAGACTGAATGCAATAACGAAGATATCCCATAAGAAAGCTAAAGGATAGATCCCAAAAGTTATCTTTCATTACTCGCTCTAAAAGTACACTCTAATAGAAAATTCAAAATTGTATCATCCCAAATTGGGGCATCAAAAAATAAGAGACAACACATGCTCAATATATTTGTATAAGACTATGAATAAAGGACTACCGTTAGTTTGAGAACCCTGAACGGGGTTAACGAAGTTAGTGTAAGCCAAAGCAAAGCAACCACAAAACCATCAAAAACTTAACAATTAGATTCCACGTACGAATTCACGCTTCCTTATGTTTCTTCAAATAAAAGTAGTTCCTTTGGAAGTCCAAAACCGCCTGAACTAAATGCCAAAAACCAATCTCTGGCCAAAGCGCAGAGGGAGATATTAGAAGGCATCGTGAACTCTGCCACAGGAGAAAATTGCTCAACCTACTCTCACCAGAACTACGCACTATTATATCAGGATCAGGTACAACTGACATATACATATGTCGCTCTATATCTATAACATCAACACCAAGCCCTAGCAGACCGTATCCGGACCCACTTTTATCCAACATTCTGATTTCATCCCGTTTCTCTTGACACGCTTCTTGAACAGCATGCACAATCTCATCGGTAGACGTGTAGGCGATGCATATTGAAAGAACTGCTTTGGAGTTATTTGAGGTGGCAGCCATAGCCCTCTCAGCTGCCAACCTTACAGGTTTGCTCAAGAGATTTAGGTTCCCTACGAAATATACCTTAACTCCGTACCGATTCACTATGCTTTCCTCATCAATTAATGCTTCAATCTTCTCCTGCATTAGTTCCATAAGAGATTCGACTTCTTCGGGACTCCGTTTGAAGTTTTCAATGCTGAAGGCGTATATTGTTACGTACTTTACTCCCAGCTCATAACAGTATCTCAGCATTGACATTAGTGCTGAGAATCCAACTCTATGACCAGCCCCTTCCATTAAATTGTGCTGCTTAGAATATCTCCGATTTCCATCCATTATGAAGGCAATATGTTTGGGGATGGGAGCAATGGACAGAACAGAAAATATGCATTTTCTTAGAAAACTACTCAAAGTCTCACGTATTTGAGCTCTTTGGCTGGTGCTTCTTTTATCCATATCAAATTTCCAGGTAATGCTGAATCAGTATAGCCAAAAAGACCTGTGTATGATAAAGGAAGGTTTCATTGTCATTTGTAACATAAATTCATGTGAATGTGTGCTTCAGCGTTGATATAAAAAACAGCATTGTAGGAAGCAAACAAAATAAACAGGAGATGTCTTAGTATCATACAATACAAGCTTCCTATTTATAACAAGCACCGAGGTCTTTTTAAGAACAATATCATCCTCTACGTTGGGGGAGCAGCAACCTCCTTGAATAGACAGGAGATGTCTTAGAATTGGGCTCTCATACTGGTGTTGGTGTGACATGGATGCTACTGGGTCTTCTACTCCAGAAGCACTTTGCCTCACCCCTATAACCAATCACCCAATCCCTATCCATTAAAAAAAAGAGTAGGCATATTCGGGTTTCATTCAGATTTAAGACGTTTGAATAATATCCTTAGATTTTGGGTGGGAGCTTCCATTTTCAAAGCATGTGTGGTGATCTTCACTATACATACGGAAATCAGTTTTCTTATTCATGTATGTTTAAAAATATCCATCTCAATGATTTCCCACTAGAACTATGTCCAATAATATAACAACAGGAACCCAGATTAACCCTTTTACTTTAATCTTATTCAGATGCTAAGACTTAGACCTACAATCAGACAAAATGGTATAGCGACCATGCCATATCTGCGTGAGATGTTGTCAACGATTCATTTACCCACACACTAGACTTTCTTATGTAAAAGTCCTGCTAAACGTTCGCTCGTTTAGCAGGATTTCAATGAAGGAATAACACAAGGGATTTCAGGGAAAAATAAGAAGGCATTAAAGATATCAATATCACCATTTTTTTCATGTTGGCTCCCCATAACTAAGTTTGGCTTTCTTCAAATATGGCTAAAACGAAAGTATTAGATGATCATATACAGCGTTCATGCTAAAAGTCGGATTTCCAAATAAGTGGTGACTCATACAAAAAAGAGCAACATGTAAGCTCGTCATTATAATTTAAGTAAAAAGGGCAATAATCGATTATAATCTGATTCATATTTAATAGTCGACAAAAGGCAAGTGGAGCTATAGCATATACTCCCTTCGTCCCAAAATGATCTTCATGCTTTTTTCGACGTTACTACGAAGGAACTTTGAGCAAGGATTTTAGGTTGATTTATTATCCTAATGAAAACCTAAAACTTGTTATTTATCGTATTGTTGATGGTGTGTCAATCACAAGTTTTAGATTTCCATTAATACAATTGAGTCAATCTAAAATTATTGCTCAAAGATCCTTCGTAGTAACGGCGAAAAAAACGTGAAGATCATTTTGGGACGGAGGGAGTATGAAATTAGGTCGAAAAAAGAATGAATACATAAACTGAAAGAACTCATGGAATTATATGAAATCTAACACAATTCAAGATATAGAAAGTCAAAGCCAAATACTTAGCAATCATGCAATAATCGATTTCAATCTGATTCATTGTAATTTTGAAAACTTCAAATTTAAAATCAATACCACTGCAGAACCAGAGCAAAAGATTGCCCCCCTTTAAACCATTTTTTTCGTTAGTTGATCACTGACACGAAATCAACAAATTTAATTAAATCACCCGCAACATAAAATCAAACAACGTTTCTTATAATTACAGGAAAAAAAAAAAATCAAAAAACCCACAAGACAAAGAACAGTATCTTTAACTAAAAGACTCAGTAGACCAAATCCAGAAAGATTAATACTTTGCAAGAATTCTTTGGTATAACATTGAAACCCTAGTAAACCCAAAATCAGAAGATATTTGAATTCATAAAAGAAGTATTTGAGAAACAAAATTACGAGAATGCAAAGAAATTATTGTACCTGTAAATAGCAATTTCAAAGAGTTCTTGGAACAGATGAATCAAAATTTGAGCAGCTTATTCAATGGGACAAAAGTCGACGTTGAGTCAAATTAGGCAGGGAGGCGCCATGTCATTGAATATCTAAATGATTTGCAATTGTTTTCCCCAAAATCGGGCCCATTGTTTTCCCCAAAATCGGGCCCATTGGATTACTCTAGAGTTCATACCGCTCTTTGTTGTTTTGGTTTTTAGTGATTCTTATTGTAATATAGATTTTTCTTGGTATCGAAATGAGATCAGAGACCGGTATAATTGGACTACTTCCAAGTCGTTGGATTAGTTTATTAACTGTACAATCGATTTTTTTTTTCCAAGTTCCCACTGATGGAACAATATTATACCCCTGAATGCCACACTCATATTTAGTAAAAGATTGAGGAAGAGATGAAGCGGAAGCGTTAGGAATATACCTGTTGAATCCATAGCAATAACTTGAAGGGAGAACTTAAGATGAAGAAGAGTGTGTAGGGAGATAATCTTCTAAATGATAATGTCTTCTTTAAATTTCTCAATTTCTTCTACGCAATAATGAAGAGAGTATTTAGAGAGAAAGTAAGAATATGTAGTAGTCATTAAGGGTTGATGGAAGACCCTTTATATAGTAGACTTGGTGACATTTCATTTAGGGACCATACCTATTCATTTCTTAAGCAATGTTGATTTACCATTTTGCCCATCATAAATAGGTAAATAACATTTCAGGGATTCTACACATTGCTTATGTTTGACTATACTTTATATTAATGTTATAGTCATGATTTTATTAATGGAAGTCCAAATAACTTGTATTGCAAGCCATGTTCTAACAATCTCCCACTTGGGTTGCAAAACTAAATTCTTCCTTTTAAATCATAAGTATAACATAAATGACAACCCTTATGTACACTTTGTTGTCATTTATAACAATCTCGTCCATTAGCCATATAAGTATAGGACTAAAGGGGCAGTCGTTGTAATTGATTCGCAACTAAACCCACTATAATCACGTATACAAATTCTAACTAAATGACATAGATCAAAAGTGTAGATGTGTAGCATCGAACTTAATGAATATATATAAACATATTCTCCAACTAGTCTAACTTTAACCAAAATGAGATCAAACTTTAATAATTAATAGAACAATAAATGAAAAAACAACACAAACTCCCACTATATTAAATGTTATCAAAAGTTGTTACACCCATATGAGCAACATGCTCGTGAAACACTAAAGGTGATAACGCCTTAGTAAACGGATCCGCTAACATAGAGTTTGTACCAATAAGTTGTATTTCTATTTGTTCCTTTTGTACCCTCTCTCTTACAACAAGAAATTTAATGTCAATGTGTTTAGACTTTGACGAACTCTTGTTATTGTTGGAGTACAAGACCGCTGCCCTATTGTCACAATATAGCTTAATATGTCTTTCGACGCTATCGACAATACGGAGGCCCTCAATGAATTTACGCAGTCACATAGCTTGATTGGATGCCTCGAAACAAGCAACAAACTCGGCTTCCATGGTAGAGGAAGTAACGAGTGTCTGCTTGGCACTTCTCCAAGAAATTGCTCCACCGGCTAATGTGAGACATAACCAGACGTTGATTTACGGCTGTCTTGGCATCCAGCAAAATCGGAATCGGAATACCCAACGATCTCAAGATGATCCGACTTTGAATATGTAAGCATGTAGTCCTTGGTGTTTTGTAAATACCGCATCACTCTTTTGGCTGCAACCCAATGTTCTCTCCCCGGATTGCTTTGGTATCTACCAAGCATCCCAACAATAAAAGCTAAGTCTGGACGAGTACAGACTTGAGCATACATTAAGCTTCCTACTGCTGATGCGTATGGGATGTTTTCCATATACTTGGTTTCAAAATTGTTTTTGGGACATTGATTAAGACTGAATTTATCTCCTTTAGAAACAGGGGTGTCATGTGGTTTACAGTTTTGCATGCTAAACCTTTGTAATACCTTCTCTATATCGGCCTTTTGTGATAATCCTAAAGTACCTCGTGAGCGATCACGATGTATTTGGATTCCTAATACAAAAGATGCCTCACCAAGATCTTTCATTTCAAATTTGTTAGAAAGAATTTTCTTAGTTTCTTTTAGAAGGTTTATATCATTACTAGCTAGCAAAATATCATCCACATATAAGACTAAAAATATAAACTTACTCCCACTGAACTTATGGTATATACAATCTTCACCAACATTCATTTCAAAGCCAAATGAAAGATTTACTTGGTTAAATTTGAGATACCATTGACGGGAAGCTTGCTTGAGCCCATAAATGGATTTCTTAAGTTTACAAACTAAATGATTAGTTTGTTCCAAATCATCCACCATTTCTGGTTTCTTCATATAGATGGTTTCCTCAATGTCTCTATTGAGAAAAGCTGTCTTAACATCCATTTGATGAAGCTCAAGGTCATAATGTGCTACTAATGCCATAATGATCCTAAAGGAGTTTTTAGAAGATACTGGAGAGAATGTTTCTTTGTAATCAATACCTTCCTTTTGAGTGAAACCTTTAGCAACAAGACGAGCCTTATGTCTCTCCACATTACCTTGTGAATCCCTTTTGGTTTTAAATATCCATTTACAACCAATAGGTTTCACATCCTTCGGTAATGGGACAAGATCCCAAACGTCGTTGTCTTTCATAGATTTCAACTCTTCATTAATGGCATTGATCCACTTATGAGAATTAGGACTATTAATGGCTTGATGGAAGTGAGAGGCTCATCTCCCACTAAACCAAAGTGTCCTTCATTCTCGGCTAGATACACCTCATAATCATCCGAGATGCCACTTCTTCTTACTATATTTGATCTTCTTAAAGGCACCGGTTCTTCCTCATTTTGAGGTTGTTGAATTTCCTCATTTTGATCAATATTTTCATGTTGTTCAATATTTATAGGGGAGTTAATATTTTGAATTTGTTCTTCTTGAATTTCAGGTACAAGTACTTGATTTCCAATTGGAACTACTAATGGAAGAGGTATAGAAATGGATTCCTCTTCCTTAAATTCAAAATTATTATTCCTAATTTCCCCTCTAAACTCAACATCCTCAAAGAACCTAGCATTTCCCGTTTCAAAAAACGTTCTAGTTTTCGGGTTGTAAAATTTATAGCCCCTTGATCTTTCGGCATACCCTACAAAGTAGCAACTAACTGTCTTAGCGTCCAGTTTTCCTTCGTTAGGCCTATAAGGCCTAGCTTCCGCTGGACATCCCCAAACATGAAGATGATTTAAAGACGGTTTCTTATTCGTCCATAATTCATAAGGGATTTTATTGTTAGTAGCCTTAGAGGGAGCCCTATTGAGAAGATAAGTAGCGGTTTTTAAAGCATCGCCCCATAATGAGTGAGGTAAAGAAGTACAAGAAACCATACTTCGTACCATATCTTTAAGTGTTCTATTACGTCTCTCAGCTACACCATTCGAGGGACAATCCCACACTCTTCAAGATAGCGAGCAAAAGGACCCGGACGTTGTTCTCCCGAACCGTCATTCCGACCATAGTACCCCCCCCCACCACGATCGGATCTAACGTTCTTAATAGTCTTCCCAAGTTGATTTTCAACTTCGGCCTTAAAAGACTTGAAAACGTCCAAAGATTGAGATTTATCATGAAGTAAATAAATGTATCCATATCGAGAGTAGTCGTCTATGAACGTAATAAAATATTGTTGACCATTCCAAGAAGGAGTAGGAAATGGTCCACAAATATCAGTATGTATTAGTTCTAAGACGCTTGATGCTCTCGATGATACTTTCCTTTTCGTGTTTGTAAATTTTCCTTTTAGGCATTCAATGCAAAAGTCTTTATCCGGAATATCAAGTTTATTTATGATTCTCTCAGACACAAGCTTGTCAATTCTCATTTTGGAGATTTGACCTAAACGCCTATGCCATAAGGTATAAGAATTTTCACTTGAAAACTTTCGCTTTTTACTTTTAGTTTCATTATTATGGGACTCATTGATTGTTTGAGTAGTGTTAAGCAAATAAAGATTATCACTACTCGATAAAGTACTAGTACCAACAATAATGGAATTAAAATAAAGATCACATCTATTATTTCCGAACGAACAAGAGTAACCCTCTTTGTCCAAAACAGTGATAGATATTAAATTCCTTCTAAACGAAGGTACAATGAAAGTATTATTCAATATAAAATAATATCCGGTACTTAATAACAATCTAAAGGTTCCAATGCCTATTACTTCAACCGGGTTCCCAGCTCCCATATAGATGAATCTTTCATCCTTGCTAGGTCTTCGGTAATTCAGGCAACCCTGCATAGACATACTAATGTGAGTTGTTGCACCAGAATCCAACCACCATGTATATGAAGGAATTGAAACTAAATTAGCCTCAGTACAAACAAGACCAAATGACATACCTTTCTTAGCACGCCAAGCGTGATACTTAGGGCAGTCATACTTCATGTGCGTTAGGTCCTTGCATAAGAAGCACTTCTTTTCTTTATGATCGTTAGATCCCTTAGGCTTCTTGTTGCTTGTTACCGCAACTTCTTTCCCTCTTCTCTTAGTCCCATGAGAAGAGGTAGATGCTAAGTGGGCACTTTCAACCTTAGATTGCTTCAACCTATCTTCCTCTTGTGTCACATGTGAAATCAATTCATTAATGTTCCACTTGTCCTTTTGACAATTATAGGTCACCTCAAAGTGACCAAACTGAGGAGGAAGAGAGATCAAAAGTAAATGCACGAGGAGCTCTTCAGTCACCTCTAACTTAAGTGCTTTTAGTTTTGTCGAAAGGTGAAGCATTTCCAAGATATACTCCCTAAGATTCCCGGTACCCTTGTACTTCATGGAAACAAGTTTCCTTAGGGTAGAACTTGTTTCCGACTTTTCGCTTTTTGCAAAGCGTTCTTCAAGGGTCTCGATGAAAGTCTTAGCATCAACGTCCTCGGGAATACTGTTCAAAAATGTTTCCGGGACGACATTTTTCATAATCATTAGGCTTACTCGATTGGAGCGTTTCCATTTCTCAACATATAAGCGGTCCTCAGGGGTGCTTTCTTCATTAAGAGGAATGGGAAACAGCTCCCTAAAAGCGAGGTCAATATCCATACAGCCTAAGATCATTACAATTTTGTTTTTCTAAGTTTTAAAGTTTGTCCCATTAAGCATCGGAATTGTGCTCATCGCAGCAGTAATAGAAGAAGCGTTAAGTAAATCTGGGAATCGAGAACAAGAATGAATACAAAACAATAATAAGTAACTACATTATGAATTAAAAGATTAATCATATCAAATGAAATCCATCAATAAAGCAATTAACATGACATCAAAACTAATCTTTGGATTGCGAATTGACTCATAAATAATTACTTTAGATGACAAGTAATTTGAACAATATTTGATTAAATGCTTAATCTTCCTTTGGGTAGTCTTAAGCATTTAATAAAATTACTAAATATTCACTTTATATGTCATCACATGAATGCTTAAGACTTTCTTAGTACGTGGCGTTGTTCAACCTTAGTCGTTCCACCAATCCATTCGGATGGTTGAGGAGACCAGTCAAGGTTTCCAGCCTGATATACCATCGTTAGTCAAATGTCAAGATCTTCTTTGGAAAATTCAAGTCATTCAAATCTTAAACATTCAACACTTTAATAATTTTGCATTTAAATAACGTTAATCACTTAGGTGATAATATTATTTAAATAATGAATAAAATTATTTAAGCATATAATTAATCCAAGCTTTAAGGTTTGAAAAATGAATGTTTTTGTTCAAGAGAAAACAACAAAATAGTGCAGAAACTTTATTTGCAGAACTTGTGTTGCTTTCGACATACTTAGCACGACCGTGCCAAACAAAGGGCACGACCGTGCCAAAATATGGGGAAAAAACATGTTTTCACGGTGCAGATAGCACGACCGTGCTAAATAATAGACACGACCGTGTCAAACGAAACGGTCCGACCGGATTAAACAACACACCCGTCCGGACCGGCACCACTGTACACACCGGTTCAAGGTAATAGAGGCGCACGGCCGTGCCAAACAAAGAGCACGACCGTGCCATAAATTCTGCACTTCTGAATTTTTGTCTAAATTTTCCTCAAAATCAAATGAATTGCAAGTAGATCCGCATGGTATGTACTTAAAACATAAAACCATGTTATTTAGGATAATCTTGCTTTTAAAAAAAATAATGGAATCAAGTGAGTAGATCCACATGGTATGCACTTAAAACATAAAACATGTTATGAAGGGATAGTCTCACTTGAACCTTTTAATGAACAAAACTTTCAAACCATTTTTCTTAATTTTAGATGAAGATCATCAGTACTTTATAAGAGTCCCTAATCAACATCAAAACCTTATGATTCAACAGGGAAAATGAATCAAAGTAAAGCATGAAAGCTTTCTTTAAAGAACTCAACTTAAACTAAAAATGAGCGGGGCTCTGATACCAATTGATGGAACAATATTATACCCCTGAATGCCACACTCATATTTAGTAAAAGATTGAGGAAGAGATGAAGCGGAAGCGTTAGGAATATACCTGTTGAATCCATAGCAATAACTTGAAGGGAGAACTTAAGATGAAGAAGAGTGTGTAGGGAGATAATCTTCTAAATGATAATGTCTTCTTTAAATTTCTCAATTTCTTCTACGCAATAATGAAGAGAGTATTTAGAGAGAAAGTAAGAATATGTAGTAGTCATTAAGGGTTGATGGAAGACCCTTTATATAGTAGACTTGGTGACATTTCATTTAGGGACCATACCTATTCATTTCTTAAGCAATGTTGATTTACCATTTTGCCCATCATAAATAGGTAATAACATTTCAGGGATTCTACACATTGCTTAGGTTTGACTATACTTTATATTAATGTTATAGTCATGATTTTATTAATGGAAGTCCAAATAACTTGTATTGCAAGCCATGTTCTAACACCCACCAACAACAAGAGCCTATGTTTGTTTGTTTCTGTGTTTGTTGGTTTCTTTGTTTGCTTTGTATCTTCCAATTGCAATGCAATCTACAATGCCGAATCTTGCTTCATCTCAAAACAAAGAAGATGCCGTTGTTCTTGCTGCACCAGGGATGGTTCAGAGATTTTGGGATATATGGTGGACGTTAACCGTCAACCCGGATTCTGTATGTCAAGTACTCTACGCAATATATTACCATATAGGGGATTTCTTGAATGCCGAATTAAGGCAGTGTCCAAGTTATACTTGGAGTAGAATCCGAGTGTCTCAAACTTTAGATCGGAATTGTCCTTGTTGTAGGTTAAGAAATGGATTTACTATGGATATTTGGGGTGAGCCTCCGGCCTTTGTGGAGTGCCGTCTCTTTTCATATTATTAATGCAATTGAACTCGTTGTTTGCTCAAAAAAACAAGAGTTATACATTTGTGACATATCTAATTTAAGTTGTTGGTATGTCATACTATTATTATTATTATTATCATTACCGGAAGTATAATTTGGGCTATTGATTAGTTATTATTATGTAGTCCGACTGCACCTTCCCAAATTTGTGTAAATATTCGTTTTTGATGAGTAAAAAGAGGAATTGTAAATTCATAAACTCACATTTTATTTAACTCACACTTGAACAAATGGTTTTAAGTAAATAAATAAATAAGGGATCACAACAACAATAGATAATATTCATGCTTGCTTGTTTTTCTTCAAGTAGAAGCATCTCCTCTGGTACTCCAAAACAGCCTGAGCCAAATGCCAGAACCCAATCTCCGGCCACAGCACTGCCGGAGAATACAGAAACGCGTACGAACTCTGCCACAGAAGGAAATTGCTTAACCGCATCTCCCCAGAACTCCGTACAATCATATCTGGATCAGGTACAACTCCCATATACATATACCTCTCTATATCTATCACATCAATTCTTTTTTCCTTCCCAAAACTTCCCATCTCCTCATATTTTTCCTGACAAGATTCTTGAACCGCACGGACAATCTCGTCAGTAGAAGTGTAGGCAATGCAGATGGAGAGCACAGCCTTTGAGTGGCTAGCAGTGGCAACCATAGCCTTCTCAGCAGCCAATCTGACAGACTTTGACACAAGTTTAAGGTTTCCAACAATATAAACTCTGATTTCATTTTCGTATATTATGCTATCCTCTTCAATTAACTCTTCAATCTTCTCCCTCAACAACTCCATAAGAAATTCAACTTCTTCACGACTTCTTTTGAAATTTTCAATGCTGAATGCGTATGCTGTTACATATTTTACTCCCATGTTGTAACTATGACTGACCATTGACATTAGAGCCTTGTACCCTATTGAATGTCCAGTCCGTGTCATCAAATTGTTTTTCTTGGAATATCTACGATTCCCATCCATGATGAACGCGATATGGGTGGGGACGGAGTGAGGGAAAGAAAGTATATGATGCATTTTCTCAGAAAACTGAGAAAACTTCCATATATTCGACTTCCTTGGCTACTGCTCGTTTTGTCCATATCAGATTCCCAAGTTGTAGCCAATATGATCTGTCAAAAAAATTTGATTTTTTTGACGTATAAATATTCAGTAATACAGTATGAAATTCTATGAATCATGTTATGGAAAAACTATCGAGTGAGACGTTCACGCCACGTCATCTTGCTGACTTGATGTGTTGTTAACTTGAGTCGCGTCAGGAATCAAGCAATGTTAATCACCTTTGTTCTTCATGATGATACAAACTTATAAATACAACTAATTTATTTGTAAACCAAATAAAAACAATAAGATTGCTATAAATTAGACAAATGAAAAACTCTTTTTACCTGCAACTAAATTCTGAAGAAACAGTCAAGAGCATGAGCATCTGCTACAGCAGTATTGGCACCAGAACAGACGTTATCGTATCCCATATTTATACTGATCTGGGGACATTGCTTTTGATCTGGACGGTTCACATCGCACAGGCTTATTTCTGACATTTCGCTTTGAAGACACTACTCGCTGGGGTTATATATTCCTGAGTGTAAATCACTAATGAGTTTAAAATGAGACCATGCTAATCAAGCTTGATATTCAATTAATAAGTATGTTTCAAATATTAAGTTGTCATCATTAGACTCATTATTCTTTCGAAAAAAAATAAAAAAAATCATTAGACTCATTATATCATATCAAATAATATGTTCCACGTTCAGTAATGTTCAATTTTTCACTTGTGATTATATACACTTCCCACCTAACGTAATATATCCCGCACTTTTCTTTTTCCGTCACAAAATAAATGTCGCAGTTCTAAATTAAGAAATACTGAAACACTAATAGTGCAATTTTACTATGGTACAAGCGATGTACAAATCTATGCAAACAAGTTCAGATTTCCTGAATTATTACACATGATATATAGCTACAAATTCAATGGTTACAGATGTCACAACATTGTGACTTATTTGAAAACATAATAAAAATAGCTATGTTCTTGAATTTACACTGCAACAAAATTCAAGCTTGGAGCTGATAATTAGCTTCTATAGGCTTTCCACCACGGTAATTGTCCAGATACTCCTTGTAAACAAAAGGTTTATACATCTGTGGATGACTAGCAGTAACAAGAGCCTTAGCCGGTTCAATCACAGAAGGATCAAGCGGACCGAAAAACGTGCCAATTGATGTCCGAGCAGCACTTACATTCGTTATAGCCCGATGTTCTGCACCTTTTAGCTTCCCATTGCTCACAACCTACACCCAAACCAAATAAATTTATGGCCTTTATTCTGAATTTTGAATTCACATCTGAAATTGTCTGATATAATAAGAGGCATTATCTGAAGGCCAAATTTTAGTTTTTGAAATTGTTTGATAATTTATTCGTCCAATGATACCTGCATTAGGTAGCCTAAGTTGACCACGAAGGCGTTGGGCATAGGCTTGATACCGAGCCATTGACCATCCTTGAGGAGTTGTAGGCCATACACCTCTTGTTGAAGGATGGTCATGAGGTTTGGGTCAAAATGTCCCGGAATTCCCATTGTCAAACTTGGATTGGGGCATTTTGGGTAATGATTTATTGCCATTCCTTGCTTTTCAGTCAGCTTCCCTTCAAAACCATCCTCGTTAAGTCCTATTCCTTCGCTGATCAGATCCAATATCATCAGCCCCATCTTCCTCACTTCAGTTGTGTATCTCCCTATAATTTCCCTGAAAAAGAAAAAACCATTTTGTGGAAATAAAATCTAATAGTGTTATTTATGTATTTTCACGTAAAAATGCAGAAATTAAGGGTATAATAAAATTACCGATACGAAGCTGGTTTTTCTGGCCAATGTGGGGTGTATTTCTCTAAAGGGTGACAAGGGTGTTTGAAAGTGTCTTTCCAATAATGAGTGTCTTCTTGATCAAAGTTTAAGCTGCTCGTGTATAGCCTGCAGATCTTTGTGGGATCGTCAGAGCAAAACCTTAACTTCTCCTCGTCAGACATGTTAAAGAACTCCTTATATAAATTCATTGCATCCTCCATGGTTGTTTCAGATACTCCATGGTTGATCACCTGATTAAATGCAAAAAGTAATTAAAAAAATGAGTATATCTAAAAGAATAATTAAGAAACTTGATTCACAAAAAATGTTATAATCTGAACCTGGAATAATGCGAATTCTTGACAAGCTTCCAATATTTTCTGAACTAAATCTGCTCGACCAGGCCCCGCTGCTTGTCCAAGATCAATGACAGGAATATCTTCGCAAACTGTAACAAACTTCCCTGGCCTACTTTTGGGTGACATGATATAGTTTTCAGGCAGGGTTTTGACATTCTTGGACCAGATAGAAAGAGGCGTAGCCATTTTCTCAGATCGACTTCAATTTCTATGAATACGATGATTGCTGGTTTTACTATGATTTTTCAGGGATATATATTTGTTTTTATACTGCGCTCTAACTCATGCAAGGACAAATACAAGTGGACAACCTGAAGAATCTAACTCTGTCTTTTTATGTTGACTTGATAAATTGACTGTTCTATGAACTTCACAGAGCAATCCGCAAATTTGACATCTAAACTCACAACTCTGAAGTTGAATCTTGAAGAGAAAATTGTTTTGTTGTTCTATTTTAAAATAAATAACTAAATAAAACGACGTAAAAGATATCAGATCATTTAGTATCTATCACAAAATCTGCTAGGAAATTCTAGCAAAAAAAAATAAAAAATAATTCAGACTTTGGAAATGCAGCTGAAAAGGTCAATAATGTCCTTGCAGCTGGCTTGTAGCACCAATGTCACATTAGTAAGAGTCTGATCAAGTGAATCCCAAGTCTTTTTTTTTTTGTTTCTTCTTAAATCTTTTGTTCTTATTCTTGCAGTTTTAGAATTACTGTATGATATACCATTGCACCTAGGATAGTTTCACTTTTTACTGGCTAATTTTGGCCTTTTGAGCTATCAAGATAATTCATCGGGTCATGCTGCTCATTCCAACTTCGTTGCCATGAAGTAATGAGTTAGTATCTTAACCGAGCATAATGAAGATAGCCTGTTAATTTGGTAGTGCTAGTAGCCTTCTGACATTGAAGAGTCAGATTGGAGAGGGAAGGAAGAAGATGGGTTTGCTAACTTTCGTTAACTTTTATTAACTTTTTGTTAAATTTGGTTAGGTTTTGTTAAATGACATAAAGATAATGGATGACCATTATGGGTTTTGGGCAGTTGACATGTATTTCAAGTAAGATGGTTTAAACTAGGCCAAAATGCATTCCCCGCCCCCTCTCAAGCATACATCCAATCCCACTTTGCACCCCAATTTGGAAAATCAGTCTGTTTGGTCCTTTAATTTTAAGTTCGTCCCACTTTGCACCCTCCGTCAAACAGCCATTAAAAAGACTAACAACATGTGCTTGTCATGTGATGAGTATTTACGACTTTTAATGAATTTTAACCCATCATGGTGGTTAAAGTTTCAAGAATTCCTTGAAATTGACGTGGTTGAATGACATTTAAACCCTTATTTTTTTGAGTTAAATGACAAAAATGCTCATCAAGTGATATGCACATGACAAAATATGTTAGTTTTTCTAAAGTTTGTTAGTGTCAGGGGGTAAAGTGGGACAATTTTAAAATTAAAGTACCAAACAGACTGACTTTTCAAACGACAAACTGCAAAGTGCGACCGTGTGTATACTTGAGGGTGATAAACGTATTTTGGCCTTGAAACTACTAAATTACAAGTCTGGTTAAGGCGAAGAAGTACGATGGTTTAAAATTTCAATAGACTCGGGGAGTAATGAGTTTGGACAAAGAAATTTTTCGGTCCGATCAGGAGGCTTGCCCTTTGTTATAAGCTAATAAGGCTCCCATGCTAGGCAGGCAACATCTTGTACTACCTAAACTCATGTACATAAACAAAAAACGTCACTCATTTTGATCTCGAGGGAGCCACGCCCCCATCCCATACATGTCATTTTTCAATTAACGGTTCATGTATATTCAAATAACACGAATACATATTACGATACAATCTCCACAGATGCTCTCAGTTTTATTTTCTGGTGCAAGATATATAGCAATTTATTGTTATTTTCTTTGCATCTTTATTTCATGCATATATCATGTAAATAAGCTTAAGCTTACATCACAAAAGCATCAAGAGGTGTTCCAACACGAGGCTCTTTCTTGGAGAGATAAGCGAGGAAATTCATAAGAAACTCCCTGAACGTAAAGGGTCTATAAAGAGGGGGATTGATAGCAGAAAGAACCTCCGTTCCAGGTTGTATGACAGCTGTTGGAATAGGACTAATAAAGGTGACAATGGATGTCCGAGCAGAGCTTGAATTTGTTATCCCTCGATGTTCTGCACTTTTTAGCTTCCCATTACTAATAACCTACACCACCATAGCCAAACACATTAGTTCATTAAACTTACAAGGCTTTAAAGAAGATGAAGACATGCTCATCGGTTACAGGAGGAATTATATTTGAAAAAACATGACCTTTTTGACTCACTGGAATACAGTAAAGCTCTGGTTTTGACCATCCATTTATTTATTTTTAGTAGTTTTAACCATCCTATTATATTTACGCACTTAATTTTGCCTTACCCTCCAATGTCATCCAAAAAAGTTAGTTTTTGTTAATAAAACTTAACGAAGTTAACGAAAGTCTGCCAAAAACTAACCTTTGGGACGTCTTTTAGTTTTTGGGAAATTCTCGTTAGTTTTGTTAAGTTATATTAACGAAGGCTAACTTTTTTGGATGTCTTTAGGGGGCTAAGGGGAAATTGAACATGTATATTTATAATATGATGATTATAACTCCTAAAAAGACGTGGATGATTAAAACTGGAGCTTCATTATAGTATGGTGGGTTAAAAAGGTGATAGGCCTCAAAAAATAAAAAATAAAATGTAAGTATGTACCTCCAATTGGTAACCTATGTTGACAATGAAGGCATTTGGAAGAGGTTCAACGCCCATCCATTGGTTATCTTGGAAGATTTGAAGGCCATAAACTTCTTGCTGAAGCAGAGTTAGGAGGTTAACGTCACAGTGTGCCGGTGCACCCCATTGCCAAACTTGGGTCCGGGCATGGTGGGTAATAGTTCATCACCATTTCTTGATTATTGCTCAGATCTCCCATAAAATACCCTTCTTTTAGTCCTAATCCTTCACAGATTAATTCCAAAATTCTCAACCCCAGCTTCCTCACCTCAACTGAATATGGCCCAGCCACCTCTCTGCAATACCAACAAATTAAAATTAGAAGAATATATATATGTATATATACGTGTGTGTATATATATATTTGTATACTCCCTCCGTCCCAAAATGATCTTCCTGTTTGCCATTTTTCATTGTCCCAAAAAGTTCTTCCCATTTCTACAATTTAGGCTTAAAAGTGTATAGACAAAACATGATTGATTAGTGAAGCAAGTGTTCATGTCTTTAAAAAGTTTGAATAGTCAAACAGGAAGATCATTATGGGACGGGGGGAGTATATAAACTCTAAATGCTCTACACCCCTTTTGTGTACCACTCACGATCTGACGACTTAGTATCACTCATGAGTGGTACACAGGCGTGGTATAGAGAATGTGGACTCATATATATGTGTATGTGTGTGTGTATATATATCTATATACTCCCTCCGGTCCCAAATATAAGCAAAAATAACTAAAATCACGCCTATTAAGAAAGTAGTTAAGTTAGTTAATTGTCTTGATTTTATAATAAAAACATGTTAAAATTACTAATATATCCTCATATTAAATGTGTAATAAATGTGCACTTGTATTTGAAAATGAATAATTAAATAGGGGCAGTTTTGGTAAGAGAGTATTAAATAGTCTTGAAATCCCTTAGAGTTGCTTATATTTAGGTCCAAAAAAAAACCCACTTTTGTTGCTTATAATTGAGTCCGGAGGGAGTATGTATATATATATATATATATATGTATATATGTATATATCTATATATCTATATATGTATATATATATATATATATATATATAGCAAAATGGTGCTTATGTTAAGGGTGTATACCTATAGTTGGATGGTTTGTCAGGCCAAGAAGATATGTGCTGGTCTAAAGGATGACAAGGGTGTTTCAAAGTATCCCTCCAGAAATGAGTGTCTTCAGTGGCGAAATTTGCACCGCTGGTATAGAGTCTGCTGCTCTTAGTGAAGTCCTCAGAGTAAAAGGTTGACTTGTCTTCATCGGGCATGTTGAAAAATGCCTTGGACAAATTCATTATCTCTCGCATAATCCTTTCAGGGACTCCATGGTTAATCACCTGCATGCATGGATGATCCATCCGATTTTTATCGACGTTGATCAGGGATGATATTGGTGGTACGTACAGTACAAGTGGTCAGCTGAATTATTTGAAATTCCTGATCATTTGAATACGTAGCAGATTAACAGATTTTTTCCATTGATTTAACAGATTTTTTTACGAACTGGTATGGTGTTATGCAGACCTCTTGCTTTGACTTACTATTGCCTCTGTCCCAAAATGAATGTCCAATTTGCTCTTGATTAAGAGCAAATTTAGACATTTATTTAGGGGACGGAGGGAGTAGTATAATTTAACTGTTGTTTTCATGTGTCCTTATAAAACTATATATTGAGCCCTTTGTCTTGGCTGCATCCCTGGTGTTGAGACTTCATAACAAATAAACTAGTTGCCGCGGGAAAGACGCCAACAACTTTCTCTATTTATTTTGTCTCTATTTTCTCTGTGAAAACCTTCATTATGGCCCAATATTTTCATTCACTGCAAATGATTCTGATAATTTTTCTTAGGTTTTTAAAACCTTCGTTATGCTGGAAATAAGTGTAAGAGACAATTATCCCACATCTTCTAAAGAGAGAAACATGGACCGGTATATAGACTTGAGGAGTTACTCCCCTTATCACCAATTGGTTTTAAGGTGGAACCTCCAACATAGTCCATTGCCGGCCCAGTCCAGCCCATGCTAACATTCGGGCCTCTCGCTTCTTCTTACCCCATCTCTAATTCTAAGATGGTATCAGAGCCACCGATCTATGGTGGCCTGACTTCCGCTGCTTCTACATGGGACACGTGCAGGCCCAACGGCCCACGATTCTGCTCCGCGCCACCCGATTAACAAGTCCACGTTGTAAGCCTTGGCAAAGCCCGCTACACGTGAGGGGGCGTGTAAGAGACAATTATCCCACATCTTCTAAAGAGAGAAACATGGACCGGTATATAGACTTGAGGAATTACTCCCCTTATCACCAATTGGTTTTAAGGTGGAACCTCCAACATAGTCCATTGCCGGCCCAGTCCAGCCCATGCTAACATTCGGGCCTCTCGCTTCTTCTTACCCCATCTCTAATTCTAAGAATAAGTACTCCTCAGTCTTATAATAAAGATTACTAAAATAGAGGTGTTCTAAAAATCACAAGACGCTAGCTGCCGGAGCCGGGCTTAGCGCCTAGGCGAGACCTAGACTTTAGGCATGAATTATAACATCCTGGTGAAATAGAGTTGAAAACATCACAAGAATATGCAAATGATAAGGTAGGAAATAGTATTATGTAGCAAGAGAATATATAACAACTTGAAGAACATAATAAATAATCGATATTTGTTTTGCTAAGCTTCTAGACTTACAGTTTCAACCTTCCACAGCAAGGCGGCATAAGAAGACTTTTTTTTTTTTTTTTTTTGGAATTTATACTAATAAGAAA
This sequence comes from Campanula takesimana, assembly GCA_026119855.1. Taxonomy (NCBI): domain Eukaryota; kingdom Viridiplantae; phylum Streptophyta; class Magnoliopsida; order Asterales; family Campanulaceae; genus Campanula; species Campanula takesimana. Next base: position 422,477 of record JAOWBW010000184.1, read on the forward strand.
TAACAATGTTCTAGGACCAAATATTTTTTTAATCAAAACAACTAGGCAGATCTCGACGGCAGGGCGACCCTCAGCCCAAATTGACTGGTCCTAGGGCGCCAAGGCGGCAATTTTTTTTACTGAACAAATTTCTTGCCGGATTTGAACTTAATCGCGGCGTTTCATGACCATCTAGCGCCTAGTCGGGGCGACTTTTAAAACAGAGACTAAAACTCAATGCCCAGGAGTTGAGGAAAAATAAATACTCGTATAATATTAATAGTGGAGTAGATGTTGTGAGTATGAAAAGTATAGCAGAGAGAGAATGTGGGGGTACGGAATAGTAGGTAGATTGTTGTCGCGAGTGGACAAGTGGGTCTCATTAAATAAAGAAATATAAAGTGTCCATTTTGGGATAGTAGTCTTTATTATGGGACGCCCAAAAAACGAAATAAGTAACATTTATTACGGGGCGGAGGTAGTACTAAACAAGTCATTCCCTTGAGAAAGTCATCTACAGAAGCTCCATTAGTAAATTTCTGGAGATACTTTACTCTATCGAAACCTTTGTTTTACGCCAATTTCTTTACAATAATCAACATAAGAAACTAAATGCTTGTTTAGTACCAATGAGTCAAAATTCCTTTTCATGCTACCACCTCCATCCCTCCCCCCCAAAAAAAAATAAAATAAAATAAAATTTACTCTTGATCAAGAGCAAATTTTTTGGTCATTCATTTTGGGACGGAGGTAGAATTTGCATCGATCATGGAACTAAATATTCATTATTGTGTACCAAATGAGCACCAAGTACTTTCTATGAAAACAACTTCCAAAACTCATTTGTTGCAAGTTATTATTGGTGAGACAAATGGTTCCTGAAATTGTACATGAAACCATAAGATTAATAATAATAATGACAATAACAATAACAATAACAATAAAAAAAAAAAAAAGTTTTAGACCACAAAATATTATCCCTCGAACCTGAAAATTCCGAATTTTTGGCTAGCTTTAATAATCTGCTGAACTAGATCAGCTCTGCATTGACCTGGTACAGACAGATCAATCACCGGAAGATCTTTGCAGACTGTAACGTACTTCCCTGGCCTTGTTTCCGGTGGCATAATGTAACTGGCAGGCAAGGAAACAACATTGTTACACAAGCTTGATACAAGTGCCATTTTTCTCTACCAGATGTTCTTAATTTAATAAAACTCTGAAAAATGTCTGATAATACGAGACCTGTGCATGCATGGCTTTATATACTGTGTTAATTATAATTTGAACTATATTATATCAATAACGAAACTAATATTTTTAGTCAAGAATTAGGGCGTTATTATGTCGTGAGAATACAAACATCGTAAGGGTTTCCGAAGTATAAGGTAACTAACTGTAATTGGATGAGAACTTGGTATTCTCCAATCTGATCTGCAAGAGTGTTTTGATTTGGGCATTAGTTTATGTTTGTGTGATCCTTAGGCCGGCTTAAATATGCTACTCCCTCCATCTCAAAATACATGTCACTGTAGGAGTTAATTTTTGTCTCAAAATACTTGTCGTTTTACTATTTTCAAGGCCTTTTTGTTGTTGCATACCATTTGTATCCTTATTAATAGTGAACTATCTCTTGCAAAAGCATTTAATTGCCTAGGTAATTGGATTACTATAGAGATAAATGAGACATTTTCACATGCATTGATTGCATTTCTTAATATGTGTGAAAAAGTCTAAAACGACATGTATTTTAAGACAGAGAGAGCATTGCTTTGGTTTTGGGAGGCAGTTCATATCAACTTAACCAAGTTTTGGATAAGCCCTTCTGAAATTGCCTAAAAAGGTACAATATCACTACGAATTGGGGCATGTGCAATCTGACTGCAGTCTTAAATCCTTTTAAAGTATGCAACTCATGTTACTATAGTACTCTCTCTATCTCAAAATGATAAGTCTCATTTCCTCTTTTTGCTTGTCCAAGAAAGTTACTCCCATTCCCAAAATGAAAGCTTTAAAGTCGTCAATGAATTTCCAATACTTAAAATGTATTCCCTCCATCCCGGCCTAAGAGTCTGAGTTTGACTTTACACAGAGATTAAGAAAAGGTAAATGTTGTGAGTATGAAAAAGTAAGAGAAAGTAGGAGAGATAAAGTGGGTAGGGAGTTTTTGTTGTGAGAATGACAAGTGGGTCTCATAGTCCATTTTAGGTAATAAAGCAACTAAGACACTTAGGCTGGGACAGACCAAAAAGGAAAGTAAGACACTTAGGCTGGGACGGATGGAGTATATAAAAAAATTGTCAAACGGGACTATCTTTTTGCTTGTCCAAGAAAGTTACTCCCATTCCCATAATGAAAGCTTTAAAGTCGTCAATGAATTTCCAATACTTAAAATGTATTCCCTCCATCCCGGCCTAAGAGTCTGAGTTTGACTTTACACAGAGATTAAGAAAAAGTAAATGTTGTGAGTATGAAAAAGTAAGAGAAAGTAGGAGAGATAAAGTGGGTAGGGAGTTTTTGTTGTGAGAATGACAAGTGGGTCTCATAGTCCATTTTAGGTAATAAAGCAACTAAGACACTTAGGCTGGGACAGACCAAAAAGGAAAGTAAGACACTTAGGCTGGGACGGATGGAGTATATAAAAAAATTGTCAAACGGGACTATCATTTTGAGACGGAGGGAGTATGTAACTCATGTTAACATAAAGTTCGTGCTTGCCCGATAAAATATAACTCATGTCATTTGAAGATGCAACTCATAGTAAAATGTAACTCAAGTTACTATAAAAAAAAGTCGGACTGATACGCAGTTCGATTTGACTTCTTTCTTCTATTAGAGTAGTTGCTCCTCTTTTCCCTTCGCTCTGTACTGCGCTAGACTAGATGTTAATGGTCTTTTATGCATCCACTTCAAAGTCAGGATTCTCTTCCGGGATGGGTTTCATTGCGGGATTCCATTCTACAGATGAGCCAAGACTCGCATTCGCTTTCCATAGGTGGCTGGTCGAGAATGAAGGAGGAGCTTGACAACGAGAGTTCAAGAAAGACTTTAGCGAAGATGGGACTTGGGAGGGGGAAAGAGGATCCCCGCGGACAACCTCAATAAGGAATCAAGCAAAATCTCATGTGCATGATGCTCGGGCCTTTACCTCGTCTTTCACGTGACCAGAATTCCCTAAACCGCCGCAATGCTAGTAGTCATGATGCTATATACTTCTGATTTCTATTATAAAAAAAGTGAGCGGTGATCGGAATAACATTCTTGTACGATCAAGTCCGCTATTGAAGAAAGCGCATCGATCATCTCGTCCAAATTTATGTTCCAATATCTTCTTGTCATTTCTCCCCACACTCCCCCTCTTTTTTTTAAGAGAGACGAGGTACCCTGAAAAAATTTTGTCCCGATGGAACCTTCCCTTCTACCGTAGATTAGCCCTAGATACGTGGCCAAGCCATTATTCTTTTCTATTTATTATTATTATTTTGATTACTATTACCAAATGAAATGACTGGATCCAATCCAAAGATAGATAGATCCTTTTCAAATAAAAGATCAAAGGGTGAATCTGCTCTTAGGAATCATTCAATACTATAACTGATTGTTCTGATGTATCATGGAAATTGGTTGAAAGGACAGGATCAAATAATTTTTTGTGGTGAAAGAAAAGATCTCTCATTTCCCCCTCCAATAGATTCTTCTCTTTTCTGCCCCGGATCCATATCACAAACCTGATAGGATTCACACAGAGGAAAAGGTCAAACAGATAACGTTATCTGAATCAGGATTGGAAAGCAAGTCAATTCGTTTTTAGAATAATAGCTGCATTAAAGTTTATAATATAGAAGTTCATCCATTGTAGGCGGCGGCTTTTATATTCCATTTCATATAAAGTTCTGAGAATATGTCCATTAACAACTCGGATAGAAATCATGGTGATAATCTAATTACAATACGAAATCTACTTCTTTTGTCTGTGAATCGTTTAAATCAGCTTTAGTTTCACACTAGACAATTATATAGTGTTGAGAGTTATATGAACAAGAAGCTTACTAAATCTTTGTTTTAAAAACACTGAAATACAGCGACTATGCTTGTATATCTTCTTTGGCTTTGACATGAAAACATGTAAAACAAAAAAAAAAAATAAAAAAAAAAATAACAAGAATTAATGAGATTCTATGATGCTAAAATGCCTAAGAACAACGGATTTTTTCTCGATGATGAAAATTTTCTTAAGCAAAAGGATAGTCTGACGGCCAAGAAACAAACTTCGGCTATCCATGGGTATATGCACATCGGAAACTGCTGGTTCTAGATCAGGCCAAACCTTCAGGGGGGGAGGGGAAAGATGACCAATTTAGCTCTCTGTTAATGCATTTCATTGCCAGCATATACACTACACAGTTGTAATTTCTTGTCCCTACTTTAAAGTCGAAGCATTTGTTTTGATCCCATGATCTTTTTTCAGGGCGATTAAGGCTGGGTTATTTCTAGAGTACGACTGGCAAGAAACAAGTAACAGCGATATATATATATATATATATATCACTAAACAATAAAAGTACTTCAATATTCACGAGATTGAAAAAGGCGTACACATGTAACGAAAGTATTATTTATAGATACAGTTGAAATACATGGAACTTCATCCCGACTTGCATGAAAGCAGTAGATAGAAAATGCAGAATAACAAACTGGGAAATAAAAGCTCCAAATGAAACTCACAGGCAACTGAAACACTTGATCAGAACCAACCAACCACTCATAATCATATTTCTTAATTTATTTATTTTTTTCTGATTATTTCAGAGCAAGTACACGAGTCAAAGTACCTTAAACTTGGAGATAATAAGGTCCCATTGTCGATTTAACAGTAAGGTCCTTCTTGGCTAGAGAGTCCATGTAGTGCTCAAGAAACTCTATGTACTTGTATGACTTATAACGAGGCGGATTTTCAGCACTTACAAGCTCTTCTGCAGGTTTAACGACATGCTCTTTATCCGGTCCCAAGAAGCTCACAACAGATATTCGATCAACTTCTGAATTAGTCACTCCCCTATGTTCACAACTTCTTAGCTTCCCATTACTTACAACCTGGAATACCCATATCAGTTCATCAGCAATAATATGAGAGATTCATAGTTAATTTTAGGTTTAATTTCATTTTCAACCACGGTACTTTTGCCCGAATTCACTTTAACCAGTATTTTTTTTGCACGGAAACCACTGTACTATAAGAAATGTTCGCCCAAGCCCCCAAAAGAACCCCATTAGATTATGATGGATGATTTTTTTTAATAACATTATTCACACTTCTGCTCCCCCCCCCCCCTAAACTTTCGTGCAAAAAAGTTGAATGGTTAAAGTGGAAGCTGGGCAAAAGTACAATGGTTGAAAATGAAATAAAACCTTAATCTTATGAAATCAAGAAATTGGTTGAGAGTAGTAAATACCTCGAGTTGATTAGCTATCATGACAACAAAGGCGTTAGGATAAGCATCAAGACCGACCCATTCACCATCCTTTTTAGTAACTTGAAGCCCATATGCATCTTGCTGAATTAAAGTTATGAGGTATGCATCACAATGAGATCCTATTCCAAGAGCCAAACTTGGCTGAGGGCATGGTGGATAATGGTTGACCACAAGCCCGAGCCCTTTACTCAGTTCTTCAGCAAAATACCCCTGCTTGAGTCCTAGTCCTTCACAAATTAAATCCAAAATCCTCATCGCCAGTTTTCTGACCTCACCGGAATACGTCCCCACCACCTCCCTGAAATATCAGTTGACAGTTGAATTTAAAATGAAATGTTAAAAAGAAAAAGAATACTCCCTCTGTCCTAGAATGATCTTCCCATTTGACTACTCAAACTTTTTAAGAATATGAACACTTGCTTCACTAGCCATGTTTTGTTTATGCACTTCTAAGCCAAATTGTAGAAATGGGAAGAACTTTTTGGGACAATAAGAAATGGCAAATGAGAAGATCATTTTGGGACGGAGGGAGTATCTATCATGGAACCAGGTTGACTTGACTCGACCCATTATAACACAATTGTACGCATCGTAAGGTTCACCTGTATCTAGTTGGTTTTTCGGGCCAAACATGAATGTGCTGCTCTATGGGAAAGCAAGGAAGTTTTAAGCTATCTTTCCAGTAATGAGTCGTCTCAGCATAGTAGTTGTAACCGCTCGTGTAGAGCCTACGACTACTGTAGAAGTCCTCACAGTAAAAATTCTCCCTGTCCTCAGCTGGCAACTTAAAGAACTCCAGATTCAACTTACTGACCTCATTCATCATTTCATCCGATATTCCATGGTTGATTACCTGTTGTTTTTCAAATGAGTATTGCAGAAAAAAATGGCCAGCCTTTCGGACAAAGTAGTGTGAAATTAATTAAATTATTGTCTGAAGTGTAGGTAGGATATGACCTGAAAGACCCCAAATTCAGAGCTGGCATTCATCATTCGAGCTAGTAAATCAGCGCGTCCGTCACCCCCACCTGCTAATTTTCCTAGATCAATAAGTGGAATTTCTTCGCAAACTGAAAAATTCTTGGGTCTTCTTTCTGGTGGCATTATGTAGTCTGGAGGCAAGGTTTCAACATTCTCGCACCAGCTTGATACAAGTAAATCCAACCCACCCATTTCACTTATGCAGATAGAACACAGGATTTAGTATGGTTTTTGAACTGAGGACATGCATGTATGCTTATATATAAAGAGTTTCATCAAACACAAGCAAATTATCGTTGCTAGCAGTAAAGCCTGCGTTTTAAATTTATTTTTTATTCTATTTTTCCTGGAAAAGGACTTTGTGTTTTCTTAATATATCGGACATATGATTGCTATAATTTGGGGGGGGGGGGGGGAACTGGTCCCAATATGAGATAAAGACAGAAAAATAATTAAGATGGTTACATATACAACATAGACCATTATTGAGTGCAATGGTAGGCAATGTCAGAGCTAGTAACTCGATATAAAGTAGCGCAAGACCAAAACTACAGCCGAAACAAGAAAATACATGTTGACTATTGATGTTATATACTCCCTCCGTCCGGTAACAATGTGCACAAACTCCCCTTTTAGGCGTCCCATTGATAAATCATACTTTCCTTAAATGAAAATTTAATATATTTCTTTACTCAATGGAACCCACTTGTCATACTCACAACAATTATCCACTACTATTCCCTACCCCACTTTCTCTCTCGTAACTCACTTTTCATACTCACAACAACTACCCACTACTATTCTCTCCTTAATTCCCGTGCATAGTCCAAATTGTGCATATTCTTATGGGCCGGAGGGAGTGTATCCATGTTGACATTTAATATAAGGATGAGTTTGTCGATTGTAAATAAAGTGTTGCCATGATCAAATAACCATTTTTTTTCATTTGCTCCACAAATTATACCCCAATTAGTGGTTTTAAATTCAAATTTTACACCCTTTTTAACTAGTTGTTGGACATTATGTATAAGCATAGGAGTAGTTAATTTTATTTGGAATATGTTTATGTGTCCAAATTGGACCTTAATTGAAACATATCCCTTCTACTTTTCCTAGGAAATTAACAAATCAACTCGAGCTTATTTTAATATGACCAGAAGTCACTCTGGTCATTGTGTTGTCTATATATATGAATGTGCAAATAAAACACGCAATTAGAACAACCCCAGCTCATGTTATGTCATAACAGCGACCAATTGAGTTATCAATTGGCAGCAAGGACAAGTACACTGTTTTTTTTTTTTTTTTATGGTATTGCTTTCAGTCGTACAATTTAAATGTTTAGTAACATTGCTTCCAAATCGCTAATGAATATAGTTGATATTTCTTTTCGTTTTCTCCAATATAATCTATTAACTTCACTGTTCTTTACGCTTTGCAGGCCAATCCTTTAGTCCCCATTCATTATTGATCTTTGAGATGACCATATAAGACCTTCATTTTTTAACAAAAAATGAAAATAAAAATCAAACCTTTAGTACTTAATGTAATCACTCATAACGACGATCAAAGATCTCTTTAGTTAACAGATTTGTGGGGTACATACTGAGGTCTTCAGATTGAGCTGTTTCTAATTAATGTCCCTTTCTGAATCAAGCTTTTGCTATCTCTTAGCCCGGGAAACCGATCCTTCCCTCTCCTTTTGTGGTCCTCATTCATGAAAGCTTACATATTTGATAGGCGGATTAGGTATTCCGATAACATAAATATATGCACTAGACTCATAAATATATGTTAAGTTTATTGTTCATTATGTTTTGCAGGACAATCCTTTGGTCCCCAATCATGAAAGTTATTGATCTTTGAGATGAACAATATAAGACCTTCATTTTGAACAAGAAATAAAATAAATAAAATATGCATTAGGTATCATTAGTTCTTTAATAATGTAATTATTCATAATGACGATCATAGATCTTTTTAACAAACAGATTTGTGGGGTAAATATTACGACTGTCAGATTGAGCTTTTAATTAAGGGCAATGCTAGGGGCACAAAAGAAGTTTACAAAATAATGGATACAAAATGAGGTGGCGATATTTTATTGGTTACATCGATAGTGGACCCGGCACACTCTAATTAAAGACAACAATAAAATATAGACACATCATTTTGTAGACCAAATTTTGTGGCACTTTTTTGTGACTTTATATTTACCCTTTAATTAATCTCCCTTTCTGAATCAAGCTTTCGCTATCTCTTCAAGGGGGACCGATAATTCCCTCTCCTTTTGTGGTCCTAATTCATGAAATTTGATAGGAAAATTAGGCCTCCTAATAACACATACAATATATATATATATATATATATATATATATATATATATATATATATATATATATATATATATATATATATGCATTAGCATTAGTTTATGGATGCAGGTACTGTATTATTTAACCTGTCATAGATTCATGAAGATCCGTTATAAAATCCTAGTCATTGTCCATTTATCAATCTACTAAAGTAATATATGCGTGGGAAAATTATTAAGATATTCAATCTTGAGATGTTTCGATCTCCACGTCTGAATCATGCTTACATGTTGCAATATTCTAATGAATAAGGCTTTTACTCCTGGATGGGGACCAAACAGTCCCCTCCATCTACAGACAAAAAAACACTACCTCCGTCCCAAAATGAACGTCCAGAAAATGCTCAATTTTACTCTTGATCAAGAGCAAAATTGAATTTTTTGGACATTCATTTTGGGACGGAAGCGGTACTAGATTTTGTTTGTAGTACTCGGTGGTTAGGTAATCATTGGACAGAAATACCCTGGAAAAGTTATAGAATCAGAAGAACGAAATAACACAGAAGGGGGAATTACATACCCAAGCCAAAAGAACCACCAGCCATGGCCATCTTCTACCAAAACTTAATCCACTAGCAATAAAAAGAAGCGAGAAATCATATTTTAAGACTATATATGTGGGATTTGGATTACCAATTCAGATGGAAATTAAACAAACTATGCTTCAAGACTATTATTTGGATTACTCCATTTTCTAAGGAAGTAAAGAGAGAAATGAGATAACAAGAAAATCTCAGAATGGAAGTTGGAAGTACGAATGCGATAACAAACAATTACAGTATAAATTATTCCAAATCTAATCAATGGAGGATTATCACAAAATCACAGAAGTGAGAGTTAGAGTAAGAATTAGATTGAATGTTACCTGGGTTTTCAAATATTATGCGAGGAGATGAGAGTGGCGTGACTAAACCCTAACCTCACTGTCACGATAATGGAATATTCAATCACCAAATCAAACATGATTATCGGCGATTGGAAATCTCACAGTCGCGAACGGAGGAGCTTTAGGCCGGCGGTGGTTATTAGAGAGATATGAAGAAGAAATTTGAGTCGAGTACGAGTTTCAATGGATCTTGTGATTCCTGAATTTGATATACTCGGTACAAGAAAAACTGAATCCGGCGTCTTCGATTGTTACTGGCCTTCGGCGGCAACGACGACGGTAGATGCACAATCATCGGAGACGGCAGAGGAAGAGCGGCGGGTAGGGGGTGAGACGCTGAAACGATATGCGCGGGAATCATTTTGGCCGGCCTATGAGGACAAATGCGACATTTACATTCTTCCGTAAAAACTTGTAATTCATAATATCAAGAAACACCGATTTTCTGTATAATACAACTTAATTGTGAAATAAATCATACACTAGCTTAACAGAGAAAGAACTTCATTTCATTCCACAATAACAAGCAAGCCATACATACAACACAAACATAGTAGTACATATTTTTATTGAAATTTCAAGCAAACACCACACAATCAATCTACACTATATGAGCAGCAGATTTCCAAGCAGATGTTATGATGGAATCCATGGAGGGTACAGCTACGGACGTTAACTGGTGGATCTTTGTTTTCGTGCACATGAAGTAATGCCCGAGAAGGTCCTTGTACTTGATTGAGTTATAAAGAGGCGGTTCATTAGCGGTCATAAGCTCTTGTGAAGGTCTAACAACAAATTCATGATCTGGATATATGAAGCTTATGATAGATAACCGATTCACCTCTGAATTCGTCACAACTCTATGCACACAGCTTCTTAGCTTCCCATTACTTATAACCTGAAACCGAACAAGTTTAGTATGTCAAATGAGACTACTTCATTCAGTCAAGTTATCAAACAGTTTGAAAGATTCAGAATTCAATCTTCAGACACTCTTCTTATGAATTCAGACAATTTTAGACATAAAATCATACTTAAAATCCCCCTAAGTCGACGTAGTTAGAGAGATAATATGTATAAGGTACCTCCAGACTATTGCCAATGATGACCATGAAGGCGTTAGGAACATAGTCAATGCCAACCCATTGACCATCCCTGTTGGTAACCTGAAGCCCGTAAGAATCTTGCTGAACTAGAGTTATGATGAATGGATCACAGTGTATGCCAAGTCCAAGAGTCAAACTTGGGTCTGGACAGGGCGGGTAAAGGTTGATAAATATTCCATGATTGTCAGTATATTTAACAGCAAAATACCCATGTTCCAGTCCTAGTCCTTCACCGATCACCTCCGCGATTCTCAAAGCCAGCTTCCTCACTTCAACAGCATATGTTCCCATCACGTCTCTGCATTTTCAGAAATGTAAGATTCATGTAAGCATTTTAACAACAACTTGGAAGGCAATATAAAAAGAAAGTTAGCCATATAGAGTTGACCGGAATTGAGGTGGGTTTTTAGGCCAAGATTCAATGTGATCTTCTAACGGGTAACAAGGGAGATTCAAAGTGTCCTTCCAGAAATGAATCTCCTCTGAACTATAAAATTGGCCGCTCGTGTGAAGCCTGACGCCATCCTTTACATCTGCAGCGTAAAGTTTTTCCTTCTCATCACTCTTCGTCTTAAAGAATTCCAAATCGATATTCCTTGCTGCTTGCATTTCCTCTGTTATTCCATGGTTGATCACCTGTATATTATCCATCATTCAAAACTAGTCACCATTTCGAAACAAACTAATTAGGCGGGAAAATTAAGAAAGAAACATCAGAGTATGAACCTGAAATATCCCGTATTCATGGCTGGCTTTCACAATTTGATTTTGTAGATCAGCTCGGCCTTGGCCAGATTCTGCTTCTACTAGATCAATGACTGGGATATCATCACAAACTGAGAAAATTTGGGGTCGTTTTTCTGGTGTAAGTACATAATTTGCAGGCACAGTTTTGAGATTTTCAGCCCAGCTTGATACAAGCATATCAGTTCCACCCATTTTAATTAATCGCGTTTAGGAGACCACGAAATTTGTGTTATTTGGTTATGAAATGAGAACATGAATGTTGGTTTGTTTATAGAGTTTGATCGAACGTAGACAAATTCAAAGTCGCTAATCACCAAAACATACAATTTTTTTATTTTTATTTGGAAGAGCGATAATGGCCAGATTACGTGGTAATAACGACCAAATGAATTTTCAAATGGCTGCAAGGACATGTTCTTTGTTTTCTATAATGCGATTGTTTTCAGAGTTATCTTCAACAGCTTGGCTTAATGTACATAATTTTCGCTTTCGTTAGCGCGATTGCTTTCAGCCGTACCATTTAATAGAAAATTAACATTGCTTTCTTCATGCTCATTTTTGCAGGACCATTATTTTGGTCCCCAAAATATGTAATCGCTCATTGCGACAAAATCAAGATCTGTAATAGATCAAGTTAGTGGATTTGTGGGGAAAGCAGTGATCAGCTAACTTCAACTGCAATATCTGACTCAGTATATCATACGGAGTAGGGAGAGACTATTGCCACTACGAAAAATACTTTTCCACTACATCATATACAGTATAAAATTATCCGACTATGACAAAATTGCCCTTTGCACTATTAGCAGATAGTTAAACGATGCATTCCATTTTCAAATTTAGCTTTTGTTCCTTACTTGTTTAATGTTACCCAAATTATTATTATATCAACTCTCTTTCAGCTAAAAAAACTGAATTTGTATAAATTATTTTTTCCTTTCATTTTAAAATAATCTTTAGTTTGTGCCCTCATAACATAGTGGTAAATAAAATATTGTAAGAAATAAAGATGTTTTTTCTTAAAAAGAAAACAAAATTGTTTGTACAATCATTTTTAACCGATCATTTTTTTTCTTTTTTATATCAGTTGACAAAAATAAGAGATTACTTATTTACTTTTATAAGAAAAATTATCTTTACAAATATTGTCCTAGAGTAAAAACACCTATGTAGTTTTATTATTGAAAATTTTGTCGGTATTTAATCTACAATAAAAAGTAATATCTTCGTATCAAAATAAACTTTTTATTTTCATTATTGATTAATAACTAAAATAAACATTTACTCCAGGATAGCGAGGTACATAAAAGTAAATTCATTTTTATGTATTTTCTTGAAAAAATTATTTCTAGTTTTTCTTTATACTACTTTTTATTAGCAATACGTATAAGATATTTTAATTTTTACTTCTTTTTTTTTACAAATAAAAGTTAAATAAGATTAGATATACAATTTCATTTTCTTATTACTACTTGTCAAATAAAAGGGAAACCTAAAAATTAAGAAACATTATAAGAAATAAATAAAATTTGTATTTTTTTTTTTACATTTTTTTTTGTTATACTGCTAGAATACAAGGAATAAATGACTCAAGATTGTTTCAAAATAAAATAATTAAAAATATCTACCTGTTCAGTTTGTTCTATTGAGTTGAAAGAGAATTAAGAATAGGTATAATTTTAAAAGGAAAGAACATATGCTAAATTTAAAAAATCTCCCAATAAGTAAAGGGTAATATTGTCACAATGTAATGAATTTATAAGTGATGTAATGGAAAAGTATTATTCGTAGTGGCAATAGCCCTTTCCCTACGGAGTATATCACAATAAGAAAATTGAAAAAAATAAAAATACATTTCGTCGCTACGTGTCAAAATAACTGCATTCTGAAGAAATAATTGAGATTGAGGTTCGGAATCATTCAGTCTTTTCTCTCAATGTCTGAATCAAGCTTACATGTCAAAGAGGTTTTCAAATATCACATAATATAGCAAGAACGTGATTTCATTCCATAAGGAAGCACAGACTGTTACCAATTCTGCCCAGACACATAAATTGTCCGAAAATAGGCGATAAAATTAATCACGGGTGAGAGCCTTTGCAGGTGCTACCACGGTTTCAGAGCGAGGATTAATGAAGTTGACAATGCTTGTTCGTGAATCCAGAGCGAGGATTAATGAAGTTGACAATGCTTGTTCGTGAATCTGAATCATATTTTGAGAAATGAGTTGCAAATATTAATAATAAAGCCAAAAAAGCACCTGTAATTGGTAACCAAGGGGCAAGCCAAAAAAGCACCTGTAATTGGTAACCAACAAATGAGTTAGGAAGGGGCTTGTAGGGACCGCGACCACCACCACGACTCTCCACATTAGTATGATATTGTCCGCTTTGGGCCCAGCCCGCACGGATTTTCTTTTGGCAGCCCCCAAAAGGCGTCATACTAATGAAGTGGGTGGTGCTCTTATATACCTGACAATTATTTCCTCAATTGTCGATGTGGGACTTTGGGTTGCACCCCAACAGGGCTCAATACACATCCACTTATCGTCCTTGAAGATTTGAAGACCAAATGCATTGCTTTGAAGGATAGTAATGAGACTTGGATCGGAATGGGGAGGTATTCCCATTGTCAAACTCGGTTCTGCGCATGGAGGATATTGATTGACAGCAGTGTTCTAAAAATCGGGCTAGGCGGCCGCCTAGGCGCTAGGCCCCCAGGCGCCGCGATTTTCCATTACGCGGCCAATCTAGGCGTTAGGCGGTCTAGGCGAGTCAAGGCGGATCAGGCGGTCTGGACGGGTCTAGGCGGCCTATGTAATTTATTTATTTTTTGTTGCCCTGAAACGACGTCGTTTTACAAATGAGACTTAAAATGGGATGAGCATCTAAAAGGTGAAAACAAATTATCATAAAATACTTTAGATAATAATTCATTTTTTGTGCTAAAATTAAAATGTATTATAATTTTTTTAAAAATAACAAAAATAAGTGGCATTATTTTTTGAATAACTACATATATATTTATAGACTTATAAGACAAAATTAATATAGACTGGCAATTTTTAGAACATTGATTTAAACTAAAGGGTAAATATTAATTTGACTGAGATGGGTTGGCGTAATTTATATTTTTGAACCGTTATGAAATACTATTAGTTAGTTATGATTCATTTATTGTTGTTTAAATTATTATCTTTTAACAAATAAAAAAATAAGTGCCATTTTTTGGATATATATATATAATATATATATATATATATACATATATATATATATATATACACACACAATATATATATATATATATATATATATGTAGGTAGGTAGGTGCTCAAATGAGAACCTAAATATCGTGAGAACTTAATGTATCCAATGATGTATCCAAGTGCACATTGGATACATTAGTTTTTACCTAATGTATCCAAATTCTCACGGTTCTCACAGGAGCACGACCCTATATATATATATTAAAAATGTGTTAAATTCTAGGCATCGCCTAGGCCTCTAGGCGCTAGTCCCAGCTCCGCCGCCTAGCGATTTTTAGAACACTGATTGACAGACATCATTTGAACTTCTGATAATTCTTCCCCAAAATACACTTTTCCAAGTCCTAGTCCTTCAGAAATTAGCTCCAGAATTCACAAAGACAATTTCTGCACTTCAAAAGAGTATTCTCCAACCACAGTCGAGTGAAAAAACAAATTAATTTGTGCAATACAAGTGCTCCCTCCGTCCCACAATGAATGTCCAAAAAAAAAATCAGTTTCCCCTTGATCGAGAGAAAATTTGAAGAAAAAAAACCCGACATTTATGTTGGGACGGAGATAGTACAAAATACTGAAGCTAGTTATATGTGGTGGGGAAGAGTACCTGTATCTAATTGGCTTTTCGGGCCACAAGTGAATACATTCATGTCATCCATGACATGAATGTTTCAGATTCTCTCTCCATAAGCGAACATCTTCTTCGACATAGGTGAATCTGTCTTGCATAAACACTTGCTTTTTCCTCTTCTGGCATGTCAAAGAAGTCTTCGTACAAATTTAAAGTCTCCTTCATTATCTTCTCAGAAACGCCATGGTTTATAACCTAATTATTCAATGTAATCATATACTAGTACATGTTAACAACCACCAAAAACCATCAAGATTATCATATCTATTCAAGAAATGCTAATCTGTCCAAAAAATTATCAAATTTACTCTTGATCAAGAGCAAATTCGAATTTTTTGGACATTCATATTGGGACGGAGGGAGTAACAATCAAGATAAAGCTTTGCCTGTGTCATATAGTGTGTACTGACCTGAAAGAATCAGAAATCTTGGCTAGCTTTCATGATTTTTTGAATCGTATCATTTCGACCATTACTTGCTACTTTCCCAAGATCGATCAATAGTTCACTGTTTCTGCAGACGGGGACTTCCACCTTTCCGGGTCTTTTTGTGGGTGAGAAAATGTAATCTTCTGGCATGGATTGAACATTAAACCATCTTGAAGCATGGTTCTCCATCATCTTCTAGCTGCAAAGAAAAAGATCATCTGTTGTGGAGAAATTGAAAAAGTTAGAAGCACTGTTAAGAGAATCTCAAGTATAAGCAAGTCAATATTAGCATTTTTCCATTAAAAGATTTTAAACTTAAATTTAATTACAAGTGGAAGTAGTCCATCTAATTTTGTATGCGTACTTTAGAACTAGCATTTTGAATGTGGACCATTAAGTGCTGTGCACTCGAAACTCAAACAAAATTAGATGCAAAATTTTCAAGACCATTGGGGGGGGGGGTGGGGGTGAAGTATATCATTATAGGGTTTCTCACAAATAAGTAGTTCAGAGAGAAGTTTAATGCAAACTAACACATCTATACATTTTTCCATCAAAAGCTTACTTTTAAACTTTTAAATAAAGAAATAATTTTAATGTAATTTAACCATATAATATACAGACTAATAAAGTGTTTTCTTTAAAAAAAAAAAAAAAAAAAAAAAAAAAAGACACTTGTTATAGAACAAATGGAGTTCTCCCTCCGTCCATTTATATTGGCTACGTTTGACTTTTTTGGTCAATGCAAGTGAACTTTAACCAAATACTCCCTCTGTCCCGCTTTAAGGTTCTTACTTTCTTTTTTAGTTTATCCCAATTTAAGGTTCTTACTTTGCTTTATTACCTAAAATGGAAAGTGGGGACCCACTTGTCATTCTCACAACAAAAACTCTCTACCCACTTTCTCTCTCCCACTTTACTTTTTATACTCACAACATTTACTTTTTCTTAATCTCTGTGCAAAGTCAAACTAAGAACTTTAAATTGGGACGGAGGGAGTATTAAAGCCAATCTAAGCATCCTAGTGAAATTTTACAAAATGTTAATGATAAATCACAAAATGATTTATCAATAATATTTTTTAGAATTTCAATAAGATGATTAGATTGAGTTTAATAATTGGTCAAAATTTACTTGTGTTAACAAAAAAAAAAAATCAAATGTGGCCAATATAAATGGGACGGAGGGAGTATTAGTAAAAGTTCTTTCAAATGAGTGAATCCAATATCACCTGACTATAATATGCATATTCAAAGCCCAATATCCTCAAGGTCAACTTACCCCTCCTCCTCCTCCTCCTCCAACTCCCATCTCCATGACTTTGCTTCCATTTTTAAATCCCTATTTGCCTTGAAACTTTCCCCACTCTTTTAATGCCAAGTACTTCTACTACACTTTCTTTAATATTGGCTCATCAATCTTGGATTCTCTCTCTCTCTCCCCCCTCCCTTCTCTCCTTCTCCTCCCCCACTCCCTCTCCCTCTCTCTCTCTCTCTCTCTCCCACATACACATAGTTGAGATACTCTGTCTCCATACTCAAGATCTCATAAATCCTCCTCCAACATCAACATTAATCAATCTTTAAACCCATTTCCAAATGGATACAATACATGTGCAAATGTACAACCATGAATCCCAACACCTTTCTCCAATCAAGAACCACCCTCCCCTACCTCCTCCTCCTCCTCCCAACACAAGCTTCCCAATACTAGCCATTGCAGTTTTATGCATCATGGCCACAGCTTTCTTACTAGTCACCTACTACATCTTTGTCACAAGATGCTGCTTTCATTGGCAACAAATCAATCCTTTTCGACACTTCTCCATTACCCGATCAAGAACTCGAAGAACTGAAGACCCTTTAATGGCTTACTCCCCTTCATGGCAGAGCAGAGGCCTAGACCAAACCCTTATCCGGGAAATCCCAACTTTTCAATACACAAAAAGGGTATGCGAAAATGAAGATAGAAGCTTGAATAAATGTGTGGTTTGCTTGAATGAGTTCCAAGAACTTGATACATTAAGAGTCCTTCCCAACTGTAAACATGCGTTCCATTTGGACTGCATTGATATTTGGCTTCAAAACAATGCCAACTGCCCACTCTGCAGATTAAGCATATCGGGCGCTACACGATACCCAATGGATCGAATCATCGCCCCTACTTCTTCGCCTCAAGATCCACAGCCGTTTATCAGTAATACCCACACGGGAAACGAGGAAGATTTTGTTGTGATTGAATTGGGTAATGAAGGAAATGAGTCCAGGCATCAATCCCGAAGACATTCTTCTTCACCGAGAAAAATTGAGGAGAAGGATTTGAAAACAAGAAAGTCTCATCCTTTGTCAAGTATGGGAGACGAATGCATCAATGTGAGAGAAAAAGATGACCAGTTTTCAATCCAACCCATTCGAAGATCGTTCTCAATGGACTCTGCTGCTGATCGACAAGTCTATTCATCCGTCCAAGAAATTATACGACAGAATGGCCATCAAAATGTGGCTAGAATCAATGAAGAATGCAGTAACAGAGTCAGAAGACCGTTCTTTTCTTTTGGTAATGGAAGAGGATCTAGAAGTGCAGTTCTACCATTAGAGTTGTAGCAATAGATGATTTTTTATTTTATTTTTTTTCTTGTTTTTCTTCTTCCTGATTTCTTTTTGACTTTCGGATTTTCTTTTACCTTTTCTTTTTAATTTCTTTTTCACTGGTGAGAATGTGATTGATAGTAGGAAAGTCACGAAAAGAAAATGCATAGTTTGTGTGTGTGAGAGAGAGGGATTGAGAATTTTACAGAGTAGATAATGTGAGTTTTGGTGAAATGTAGGCATGGGTACAAAAATCATTGTTGTCTTCCCTTTTATGAATGAAAATGATTATGTTTCATATATTCTTCTTCATGAATGCCACAAACTCAATAAAGAAGCGGCACGAGTAAGGTCTTTGGTTCGATCCCCCCCTTCTCAACTTTCTATAAGAACGCGAGAGACTTATAGAAAGGGATGTCATAGCAAAGGGGGTGAGGGACCCTACGTTTCGTCTATTCTCTTTCATGAATGCCCCACACACAAGATAAAGAGACCGCGAGATTGAAACAACATATGGGCGTGCGTGTGTGTGTTTGTGTGATAGAGAGAAATTATAGAATGGAGAAAATGGGGAAGAGGAGGGACCCTTTTTCCCAAATGCTTAGGAGTAACTATGAGTGCAAATGTTCAAAGGTGTTCATGTGGGATGACCTTTTTTTTTGGACTTGTAATAATTTTTGATGTTTTTTTCTTCCTTCTTTAACTTTAAATTATTGCTTCAAGTCATCAGATTGCTGCTGTTTTAAGTTTCACTTACCCCTGACCTACTTGCTTTAGGACCTTGCATATCACAAATGATCTCCCTTTGGTTGACTTTATAAATAAATATTCTGTCAAAATATGCATGCATAACCTCCAATCAAGAAAGAGATCAAATCTTATATACCCCCTGTAAATATATTCTGACTTTATAAAAGTCAACACGAGATCTCGAACAATAATGCAAATTTTATTAAATAAAGACGGTGATTTTAACATTAACACAACCTATGTAGGACCATGGCCTCACAGCTGATATTTCCAGAAAAAAAAATTCCTCAGCATTTTCTTAAACTTTTTAAATCATAAATTTCCTCATTAACTAGACACGTATATATACATCATCAGACTAGGCTATCACTAACTCTATTAGGTGCGGATAGGAAGCTGACCAGAAATGAAAGTAAGCTGAGCTGTTTCTTGATTATGGAAGAAGTTCAAGAATAGTTTGTTACGAGCTTTCAGTTGACATGTATTCTCTACCATGTGGGAGGGGAACAGCCCTTTTGGAAGCTTCTTCTAGGGATGCCCCAACAGCTTTTCTCTTTAATTGTTGAAGAAGCTCGGTTGCTTCTTTGAGTTCATCTTCTGCACTTGGTCCGTGCCCTTCCCAAGCCTCAACCACTTGCTTCTGGAAGTTAATTGCTAGAGAATAGCTGCATCATTAAAAGAAGGGTTAATGACAATTTAGACCCTAAAGTGGTATACCACCCTCCCAAACGAACCCTGATGTTTTTTTTTTCGCCAGATCAGACCTTGATGTGTAAAATTCTTGCCAGTTAAAGCCTTTTTGACGGTTTTCGTTAAAAAAATCAGTTATGTGGCATGTGTTAGGCACGTGATGGACGGGTTGGAGTAAATTCAAATTGATATTAGCTATTAGGGTACTTACAGTAAATTACAAACTTTAAGGGGCTACGAAAACCATTTAAATTTCGATCACATAACCTAAACAAAACTCTTGTGACCTGGAGTGAAAAAAGAAATGCAAACGTAATCTTCACACTCTCGCTTTCCTCATTGCCGGCACCATCTTCCCATCCACAGCCGCCACCACTGCACCACCACCGGACTATCACCACCGCCCCACCACCGCCCTAATCCTCACCTCCCCATCACCCTCAATCTCCGCACAACATCCAGCCTAATCTTCACCTCCCCAGTTTGCTCAGCACGCCCACAACATTATTCATTCTGGATATTTGATTATCATCCACCATCACCACCAAAAAAATCCATTAACACCATAATAAACAACAGAATGGGAAGAGCAATTCACCCATTTTCTCTACACTAGCCAATCAACCCATCAGAAAAAAAAAAAAAAAAAAAAAAAAAAAAATACTCCACACAGAATTTGGGGAAATCTTGAAGACAGAACCAATAGAGGAATTGGTGTCTGAGCATGGAAAATTCATGGGATGAGACCAATTCTTGTTTATTCTCTCTTCCATCCATCTCCCCTGTGGACTTTGCACCTCCTCTTCTCCTTGTGTTGCCGGAATGTTGAGTTCCCCAGAAAGCCTCCGTTAACGTTGCACATCTGGCTAATTTGCTGGTATGTACTGAGGTGGGTTAAATTTGTGTCTGATTTTCGTCCAGATCTGTTCAACCATGGCTTAGAAGCAAACTAAATTCGATGATGTGAGTGGTCGGGAAGAAGGAATCGCACGAAGGGGTGGGTTCGTGTATGGTTAAATCTGGGTTTTTATTTTTAGTGATGGTGGGTTAAGTTTGTGTTTGAATTAGATACATTTAAGGGGTGGGTTGAATATTGGGGGCTTGAATGAGATTGGTGGAATTGGGTAGGAATCTGGATGGAAGTGGGTAAGAATCTGGAAATGAGAGGTTTTAGTTTCCTTTTTTTTTCTTTTTTTTTTTTTTTGATGGAGGGAGTATTTGTTTAAAGTAAATTTTTTGTTTCATTTTTTGAAATTGTTATAATATTTCATTTTTTATATAATTTGGGAAAGAAGTAGCTATATTAATGCTTTAATTTATTTAATAGATTATAAAATGTAGCAATTTTTTTCAAGAACTTTTTTTGTATCATAAATATATTATTAGTAAATGTAAAAATTGATTTATTATGTTTATAAAATAAATTTTACTTATTAATTTTCATTATTAATTATATTGAATATTTTAAAAATAAGTTAGAAAACCCTTTCACTTAACATATATAAATATATATATATATATATATATATTATTTTAAACCAATTTTTTTTATTTTCGATTAAAATTTTCATTAAGCACCTCAAAAAAAATTCAACTTCAAAGCTAATGAATTTATTTTTCTTGTAGAAATACACTTTCAACCCTTTTTATTTTAGAATTTAATTTTCAAAAATAAACAAGTTTAAGATTGAGGTATTTGAATTTTTAAAGATAATGATTTTTTTATTTTTTTTTTAGTTCTGAAAAATAATTTATTTGAGGTTTTTTTTGTCAAACTCTCTCCTAAGTTTCAAATATGTCATTTAACCCCCTTGAAAGAAATTTCAACTTCAAAATAACAAATTTTGTTAGTCATGTGCACGGCACATGCTTATTAACTGGTTTTTTAACGAAAACCGTCAAAAAGGCTTTAACTTGCAAGAATTTTACACATCAAGGTCTGATCTGGCGAAAAAAAAAAAATCAGGGTTCGTTTGGGAGGGTGGTATACCACTTTAGGGTCTAAATTGTCATTAACCCTTAAAAGAAACGAGGTCAATCCACATGCGTAAAGTACATAGAAATAACGATATACTCCCTCTTCCGTCCCAAAATGATCTTCAAGTTTGACTATTCAAACTTTTTAAGGATATGCGCACTTGCTTCACTAGCTATGTTGTGTTTATGCACATTTAAGCCTAAATTGTAGAAATGAGTACTTTTTGGGACAATAAAAAATGTCAAATGAGAAGATCATTTTGAGACAGAGGGAGTATCAGGTTCAAATGCACCAGAAAGTCAAATAAAGTGAAAGAGACTACAAAAGCATAAGCTTGTCCAATTATTGTCATCTAGTACTCTTGACAGTAGGTCCACCTTCAATGGTAGACATTGCCTATTTCAAGGCTTGAGTTTCTGATTATCAAGGTTGGATAATTATACAACGCACGCACGCACGCGCACACACACACACACAGAGATACCCCTTAACTAATAGACTTTTAAGCATAAGAGAGCAGAAACTAGGGTGGCAAAAGCCTCAAGATTTTTGCTATATAAATGTCTACATAGTACACATAAGCACATACTGGTGCACTTGACTCAATATATATATATATATATATATATATACACACACACACACACTCCCTCCGTCCCAATTTAAGAGTCAAAAAACTTTTGGGTTCAAGAATTAAGGAAAAGGTGATGTGTTGTGAGCGTTGATAGTTAGGTAGGAGAGAGAAAGTGGGGTAGAGAAGAGTTAGTGGATAATTGTTGTGAGTATGACATTAGGACCCACTTTCTATTTTTGGATTTTGACTCTTAAGTTGGGACGCCCTTTTGGGAATTTTTTGACTCTTAAGTTGGGACGGAGGGAGTATAAATATGTGAGAATCCTTTTCTAGGAGAGAGAAAGTGGGGTAGAGAAGAGTTAGTGGATAATTGTTGTGAGTATGACATGTAGGACCCACTTTCTATTTTTGGATTTTGACTCTTAAGTTGGGACGCCCTTTTGGGAAATTTTTGACTCTTAAGTTGGGACGGAGGGAGTATATATATATATGAGAATCCTTTTCTACTTGAAAATTTACAATTTGTAAGAATACTAATATAAACCCGTGCCAAGGCACAGCCCATAGTGACTTCCCAACGGTTGTTCGTTAAGTTTTTGGACTTATATAAAAATAAGAGAATTGTAGGAGGTAAAATGTAAGTTATAAAAGGTGGTTGACTGACTTGATAATAATAAAAGATTAGGGGTTAAAGGGAAACATCTAAACATTTTTGGGGTTGAAGTGAAACATACGAAATTTTAGGGATTGAGTTGAATATATAAGTTGAGGGGGGTAAGGTGTAACATTTGAAGAAATCCTGGCCATACATATTTTATTTGGGTTAATCTCAACCGTTGTTTGTTATTTCGTCCTTTAGTGATGTGTTTTGTATAATAGATGACTCCAGAAATATGCATTTAGATCTGTATGCCTTGATCATATGATCTTCCTCTCTTTCTTTCTTTCTTTCTTTTTTTTTTTTTCTACTTTTTACTTTCATGACTTCAGCTTATGTTATGATGTCGATTCTCCGTTTATAAATTAACTTAACCGAGAATTAACTATACAGCATTAATACGAACAAGGCCAGAATACATGAAACAAGTTGCATCAGGAAAGCGGCAGAAAAGACTACTCCGTATAAAGCAATGCACTAAGGTTTTGAGTCCATTTTAAAATTACTATTAGGAGAGGAGCACCAAATATTTCATAACCACGAAATACGTTTAAAATGCCATGCAATGAAGAGAACGGAAACCAAAGTTTTCAATGACGTACCTCCCCATGGCAGAGTACGCTTTTGAAAGGTTCTGGCATGCCTCAATTGACTCCACATGATGGGGACCAACAGAGACATCCATGATCTCCTTCGCAACAGCAAACATCTGAGCTGCTGATTGTGGTCGTTCGAGTTCCAAATATGCTGCACCCAAATTATTGTATACATACCCGACCCCAAAATGTTTAGTACCAAAACTCTCTTTCAATCTTTCTGCAGCATCTTCCAAGTAAGGAATTGCCTCTTGCACTTTGCCTGTTAACAAAAGTAACCATCCAACTCTTGCAGCAACATTTCCCACCAAATGCTGTTCTTGGGGGAGCCTCTCAAGCATGGCCTGTGCTCTCTTTAGCAATGAGATAGCAGTTTCAAACTCATTCATTGACTCGTACTGCATTGATATCTCCATGTACGCCTCTGAAACTTCAACAGGGGAGGTCTTCTCTTTCTTCCCTAAAATTCCACACGCGATTTCTAAACACCTTTTACAATCCGGAAATTTCTCTTGATGGCTCAAGGCTTTTGCCATAGAAACGAGGATCAAAGCTCTATCTTGACCGTCTTTATCAGTCTCCTGAACAACACACTTTAATGTATTAATTGCCTCATCATACTTCCCTAAAGCAATCTGCATGTTGGCTGCATCAATCTCAGCCCGAAGCAAATCAGAACTACGACCCCAATTCTTCAAAACATTCTGTGACAACTGATTCTGCTCCAACGCCTTCTCGTACTCTTCTAAACCAGTATAAATAACTCCAAGAAGCCTCCTACTGTGAGCAACCTCCACCGAGTTATTCCCTAACTGCAAATTATGTATCTCCAGTGCCTTCTCACAATAAGGCAACGCCTCCTTGAAATTCAAAAGTGAAACATAAGTCTCCGCCATATCACGATAAGCATTACCAAGTTCCCTACTGTTTATATCTAACATCATTTCTTTAATCTCCAAACACCGTTTAAGATGACCGAGTGCATCCTCTCTCCTACCCATGGCCGTCTTGGTATTTGCCAAATCGAGCTGAACCGCATGAATAATAGTTCTAATCTCAACTTCATCACAAGAACCCTCTTCCTCTATCTTACTCAACATCCTATTAGCCCTATTCAGATACCCCAAACTATCATTAAACCTATTCAAGTTATAACAAGAAGAACCCAACAATTGTAAAGTCATAGCAAGCGGTAACGAAAACTTATCATCAGTATCAAAGACATTTAAAGCCTTGAGAGCATAAGTTATAACCTTTTCAGAGTCCTCACCTTCATGATCAAGTCTAAGGGCAAGTTTGAGGCTGGAAAGTCCAAGATCCTTCTCGTTATAGCTGGCTTCCATGTCTTTGAATGCTTTGACCATGTCATCGGCTGTTTCGGCTGAGTCAAATGATTCCTCAAGTTCTGATCTTTCTTTGATTTTTCGCTGTCGGGATGATAATTGAGAAGTGGGTTGTTGCTCAGCAAGGGTACAGAAGTCTTGAGATTGGTGGAATCTGGTCTTGGATAGGAATAGGAAGCGGGTTTTGGAGCAGGGTGTGACATTGGGTGGTGGCGGGTGATGATTTTGGGCATCGCCGGCGGTGGCGACGGTGGAAATGTGGGAGATGAAGTCAGTGGAGAAGAGGGAGAAGAGGGATTTGGCGGAGTGAGGGTGGAGGTGGAAGAGGAGCTTAGATGAAACCCTTTTCATGGCGGATTTGGGATTGTGGAGTGGCTATGTGATTAGGGAATTTTCTTGATAGTGGCCTAAAACCTAGAGCAACTCTTCGGAAGGATCTCTCTTAGAAGTCGCCTAAAACCCTTGAGGTTGCGCCGGCAAGGGGCGGAAATGGTTCGGCTCAAACAGCGGTTTGGAACCGAACCAAGTCGAGCGGTTTAGCTCGGTTTTTAAATATACTCTCTCCGTTTTATGTGAATTGAGACTGGTTTTCCTTTTCGTCCGTTTCACCTCAATTGAGACTACCCAAAATGGCAATATTTTTAATATTTAATATTCACCCAACCCCACCCATTTAACCTCAATAATTCTCTTTTCATTTTCCACCACTCATTTTATCCAACCAACACTACTATTTATCCAACTTATTCTCTCTCTTCATTTTCCACCACATATTCACTTGTTTCTCTTAATTATTGTGCCCATTTTTTTAGTCTCAATTCACATGAAACGGAGGGAGTATGTGGTTCAGCTCGGTTTAGAAAAGTGATAAACCATACGGTTCGCCTCGACTTACGGTCTGGTCCTTCCAAGCCGAACCAAACCGAACCGAACCATATCAAGCTGAACCACGAGCCGAACCGCGCAACCGAACCGTGGAGCCGAACCGTTGAACATACAAATTCGGTTTCAACATGTTAAGCTTATCTTAGTAAGTATTGTGGCCTTTTCTAAGGCATATTCATGTACTCCCTCCATCCTAAAATGATCTTCATACTTTTTTCCTATTATTGCCACGGAAAAAAACTATGAATATCACTTTGGGACGGAAGGAGCAAATGACTTTGGCCTTTTCTAAGGCATATTCATGTATTCCCTCCATCACAAAATGATCTTCATGCATTTTTCTCTATTATTGTAAAGGAAAAAATATGAATATCATTTTGAGACGGAGAGAGGAAATGAATGTGGCCTTTTCTAAGGCATATTCATGTATTCCATCCGTCACAAAATGATCTTCATACATATTTCTCTATTATTGCGAAGGAAAAAAGTATAAAATCATTTTGGGACGGCGGGAGTAAATGACTGGGACGGAGGGAGTAAATGACTTGCTTTTTCTAAGGCATAAAAAAGTATGGTATGTAGAAGGTGTTGTGGTTCAAACCGCGGTTCAAGCCACAGTTTGAACCGCGAAATCAGACTGCGGTTCAAATCGAGCCGAACCAGACCATTATGGTTTAGCTCAGCTCGGTTTCAACTCGGTTTGGGATTTCTCTAAACCGACATATAGCGGTTTGACCTCTAAATTACCCCAAACCGAGCTAAACCAAACCATTTCCACCCCTACCGGCCATGGAATAAGAAAAGTGAGGCCATGGCCTAGGGCCTAGGGATGGCCAAATCGGACCGGAACCGGGAAACCGGACCGGAGAAGTACGGAACCGGAGCAAACCGGCGAATAAACCGGAACCGGGAATCATAAGGGCCGGTTACGGTTCACATAAATGGCGAACCGGACCGAAAATCCCTTGTTTTTCAATAATTTTTAACCTGTTTATTCATTTTTAACCTTAACCGGTATAACCAAGGGCCGGTTAAGGTTCACATAAATGACGAACCGGAACCAGAACCGGTTAGACATGTCCAAATAGAACCGGGAACCGACGGAACCGGCGGGTAGAACCGGAACCGGGAACCGGCGAGAACCGGGAACCGACGGAACCGGGAACCGAGAACCGGATTGAAACGGTTCGAATACGAATCCAACATATTTAGAACCGAGGAACCGGCGGAACCGGGAACCGAGGACCGGAACCGAGAACCGGGAACCGGGAACCGAACGGTATATACTGATATACATACTCCCTCCGTCCCAAAATACTTGTAGTTCTAGGATTTTCACACAAATTAAGAAAAAAAAAAATTAATACATGTGTAATGGACTATATTACTCTTGGAACATTTCAAGTATCAAGACAATTTAATACTTTTACATTGATAACACTATCATAAATAAGGGAATATTTGATAAACAAATGTCAAAAATGTATAGATAATAGCAAAACTACAAACATTTTGGGACAAACTTCAACTCCTTAAACTACAAGTATTTTGAAATGGCGGGAGTATCACATTTTAAACTACAAATATTTTGGGACGGAGGGAGTATTACATACTTAGTAGATGGTGAGATGGAACCGGTGGAACCGTCGGAACCGGAACCGGCGGTTAGAACCGGGAACCGGATTAAGATGGTTCGAATACGGTTCCGGCCATTTGGGAACCGGGAACCGGCGGTTCCGGAACCGGGAACCGGAACCGTTTGGACATGTCTAGAACCGTTGTTGGCCATCCCTACTAGGGCCACACAAAAAAATGTCATTTTTAGGTCTCCAAGTTATACTTTCTATATAATATAAGGGGTGGACTGTTGTGAGACCGCCGCACGCCGTGCGATGGCGCCAGCAAGCCCTTTTTTTCTTTTTTTTTTCCTTTTTTTTTCCTGTCATTTTTGCTTGCCAGCAAAAGTAACACTTTTTATATGGAAATGTAACACTTTTTTCTCATGTGTAACATTTTTTTTCAAAAATTTACCACAATTTTGCTGAAATAAATTAAAAATAACATAAGATTGACAACTAAACTAATGTAACATTTTATAATAAATGAATGTAACCTTTTTTTCTCAATTGTAACACTTTTTTAGGGTTTTACATTCAATTGAAATGCAAAACCGATTATATACATGATTTTTTACTCTCTTTTTAAAAAAAAATGTAACATTTAACCTATAAACTGTTACATTCATCTATATAACATATTACAATCATATATGCACTGTGTTACATTCAATTATTACTTTTTCTAATCACAAAAATTATTTATATTATTTGCGAAACTACTGTTATATCTTACAATAAAAGTGTTACTTTTTTTTAAGACCAAACTGTTACTTTCTTCATAAGAAAGTGTTACATTTTATTATGACCAGCAGCTCACTTGTTTTGTGTGTTAAAAAATATTTTAAAAAAAATCAAACCATATCATGACATATGTAGTTTTATCCGTCTCGTCGAGACGAAAACAACGGTATTTTTTTTAAAAAAAAATCCGACTTATAAATCTCAAGATATAGCATTTTAAAGTTATCGGAGTTTTTTTTAAGGATGACATGTGTCGCGATCTGGGAAATGGGAGGGATGTATCCGGCGGTCAGCTGTAGCGGAGCAAGTGGATGCGGGAAGCAGCGGAACAAAAACCCATGGAGCTGTCGGTCTCACGCTGTGAGACGGCCTCATATGAGTTTTGTTCATAATATAATAGGCCCAATTTTACCTCAGGTATTAATATATTGAGACTAAATTTTTAGCCATATTCATAAAATAAAATTGTTTTTCTTAATTCTATTCTTTATTTACTAATTAACTATACTCCCTCCATCCCATAACAAATACTAATGTTGCTCATTTTTCTTTTTTGTCGTCTCATA
The DNA here is from genome assembly GCA_026119855.1 of Campanula takesimana. Classification (NCBI taxonomy): domain Eukaryota; kingdom Viridiplantae; phylum Streptophyta; class Magnoliopsida; order Asterales; family Campanulaceae; genus Campanula; species Campanula takesimana. The sequence continues at coordinate 451,336 of JAOWBW010000184.1, forward strand.
ACAAATGTGGCTATCCAAAATGGACAAACATATTTTACATTTATAATAAATAAGATTCATTTGTCATACGCATAAAATATACTATACCTTACACAATTCCTACACTCATAATTTCGATTCGCTTTTTATACTCCGATTCTACCGCACTTCAAATAAAGGGCACAATAAAAAAGTTGGCCTAGGACCCCAAATTCTACAGGACCGGCCCTGGGGTTGAGGTTGAGGTTGAGGTTAAACCCAGGCTCAACTTAATCAAATTTTGATAAAATTAAAGTATAAAACTATTACTCCCTCTGTCCCTCCATTTTCAGAGAATTTTTGTCCAAAACTGAGTGTCATTTTGATCATAACTTTGTCCCTAAATGTTTTTTTTCGAATTTTTTTTCACCGGTCTCTTTATACTTGCAAAAACTAAATGTTTGTAAAGAAGATTGCAAGATTATATATTAATTTTGTCACCAAATTGTACAAAAAGTTATGTCCCTCAAAATGAAATTTTGATACTAATTTAGGGACAAAAATAGTATTGCTTTTATAAGTTTATTGAAAGAAATTTTTCGAGTTTTTTAAATAAACAAACAAAATTTAAATAGCTACAATTTCAAATGCACGAGAGTTGACTATCCAGTATCCACAAATGTTGATAGCTCGAACTAAGAGCATTCACAATGGGAAGTTTTTAAGTGCTCCTTATTTTTATGAAAAAGCTTTCTAAAGTTTTTTATCATTGTGAAATTTTTGAAAGAGCTCATTATTAAGTGGTAGCTCTTGGTAAAAAGAGCTCTTAAAAAGCTCCTTTACAAAAACTAGCATTAATGTTTACCAATTTCTCATGTTATAAAAAGAGCTCTACAATTGTGAGAAAAGCTCTGAGCTTCTTATTTAGTGATTTTGTGAGGATGCCGCATATGGAGGCCATAAAAAAGCTTTTAAAACAACTCTATCATTGTGGTTACTCTAAGTAAGTAAGAGAATTGTCAAAAGATCTGATCACTCCAAAAATATAGTCGGTCAATATATATATGTTTGAACAACATTGAACATATAGAACAAAATAGGAAATCTTTGTCCCTAAATGAGTGTCTTTTTTTAACATAACTTTCTCCCTAAACGTTTTTTTTTTGAAAAAAAAATCACCGGTTTCTTTATACTTGCAAAACTAAAGGTTTGGTTGGAAAGGAGATTACAAGATTACTCCCTCCGTCCCAGCACAAGTGAGACTTCTTTCCTTTTTAGGACGTCCCACTAAAAGTGAGACTGCCCAAAATAAAAATGTTTCAACCACACTCATTCTCTCTCTTTATTCCACCACTCAATTTATTCAACCAACACTACTATTTATCCCACTCATTCTCTCTCTTCATTTTCCACCACTCAATTTATCCAACTAACACTATTATTTACTCCACTCATTCTCTCTTTTCATTTTCTACCACACATTTGCTAGTTTTTCTTAATTAGTGTGCAAACTCCTCTAGTCCTATTTGTGGTGGGACGGAGTATATATGAATCGTTGTTACCAAATTGTTCAAAAAGTTAAGATTTTCAGTGTCCCTTAAAATGAAATTTGGACACTCATTTAGGGACAGATGTAGTAGTAATTTGCAGTTGTTGTGTAGAAGACAACTAAATTCATAGTTACCCTAAATCTCTACATATAATAAAGTGCGTCCAAAATGAAAAAATCTACAGTGTTTCCGCCTAAAATTTTGAGGGTACAATGGTATTTTCACTCTTTCACATCTGGTGAAAATTTTCGGTGGCATTTTGGTAATATTTATCTTTGGTTCGGGCAAAGCTAAAGAAGGAAAAGGTAAGCTGGAGATTCCCCTCAAAACCCTATCATTCTCCTCCCTCCTCATTTTCTCTCCATTTCTCTCTCTAGAAACACACACACACTCTCTCTTTCTCCGCATATTCGCCGGCTACCCATTTCCGGCCTTCGTCTTCGGCGAGTATTTCTGTCTCAACCCCTTTGTCTATCGGTAGCTATCTCCGGCGAACCATGTTCCTCTCTCTCTTGCTCCAACAAAGAGACACACAAAAACACACTAACCAGAGAAAGAGAGAAGAGATGGAGAGAGAAGAGGCGCACAGAGATAGGATCTGGGAAGACGGTGGAGGTGGTATTAGTCGGCGGACGATGATGCGGTGGCGGAGCTCGACGAAGGTGGCGGACGGCGACGTGGTACGGCTTTTAGTGAGAGAAGTCGTCTCTTCTCTCTCTACAATTGTGTGGTAGAGAGAGAAGAAGAATTGATTTACTGATTTAGGATGGTTAAATCTGGATTTTTCGTAAAAATCGTAAAAGACCGATTAGAAATGGGTCAAATTCAAAACGGATGCTCTGTTTTTTGGGCTAAAGATGGATAGTTGAAGTTCCCTTGTGTAATTTTAGAGAGATGGAGAGGGTTACAACCTTCATTGTGTTTGGCTTTTGAATGTAGTTGACTGGAAGAGGAGAGTGACTGGGGGACATTTGGAGGAAGGATTAGGGTGAGAATGGGACAGCTCATTTAAAGTAAAAATAAACTTTGACCAAGTGTTAATTTAATAATCACAATAAAATTATAAAAATTGTTATTGATAAATCATTTAGTGATTTTTCAATTAAAAATTTTAAAATTTCACTAGAATATTTAGATTATCACTAATGGTTGGTTAAAGCTTATTTTTGTTAACCATAAAAAAAATAAAAATGAGACTATCTTTCTGAAACAGAGAGTATTTTAGAGTAAATAACGGTTGGTTTATTTATTTTTATTTTTTTTTTGAAGCAAGTAAATAACAATTCGTTAGGAAAAGGAAATGGGTGGAAGCTATTATCTATTTTACAGGCATAACTTTAGTAATTTTAATTTAGGAGAATTAAGTAGGTTGTTAGGCAGACTTTGAGAGAGATGAGCCGATAATAAAGATGTCAGATTTATTTTTTTTTAGTTTTTTTTTTTAATTATAAATATACTAAAGTGTGAAGTTAAATATTGGTTGTTTGAGGGTGGAGGTGGGGTAGTGAAGTTTCCAAAAAATAATTAGACAAATATATTGAGAAAAGTGGTTGATGAAGTATTAGAGAAATAGGAGTATGTATATATATAGAGAGAAAATAGATGATAGAAGAAAATTAGAGAGTACACCATTCCTCTCATAATAACATTTTTTGTTTTAAAAAATAAATAATCATAATAATATTTTTATAAAAAATATAGATATTCAAAAGTAGTGTGAGTGAAAAAAAAAAGTTACGAGTATGATACTTTGAGACTAAGATCCATATTTTAAATATTTAAATAATGAAAATGACGAGCTTGATAGACATTTTACAAAAGTAAAACTTATCGATGAGACAATCAAAAATTAAAAATAGTATTACCCGTTATTACGGAATGGATGGAGTATGTGAATCTATTCCATACATGAATGTCTGTTCTTTTATTTTGATTTGCTTCAAAATAAATCACAATTTTAACTTATAATTATTTTTAAAGAAAAAATTATACTCCCTCTGTCCCAGAGAGTAAGAGTCACATTTTCCTTTTTGGTCCGTCCCATAGTAAGAGGCTCATTCATAAAATGGCAAAGAATCTTTACTATTCACCCCACCCATTCTCTCTCCTATTTTACTTTTATACTCACAACACCAATCAATTCAATATTCTCTCCCACTCATTCTCTCTCATACTTTACTTTTACACTCACAACATTTACATCACATCCAATATTTATTAATAATAACCGTGCAAATTGGGGAGTGAGACTCTTACTCCGGGACGGAGGGAGTAATTAATTGATGCATTTCAGTTACAAAAAAGGAACACATGAGAATTTTTTTGGGTGGAAGAAATATATAGTAAAAGTTATTTTTAATGGAGTACTCCCTCTGTTTCAAAAAAAAAAAAAAAAAAAAAAGGGACTACTCCCTCCGTCCATCTTTTAACTTACAAATTTTGGGTTTTGCACATTATTTAGGCTCCGTTTGTTTGGCGGAAAACAACTTCCGGAAAACATTTTCCCCGTTTTCCGGTGTTTGTTAAACACCGGAAAATGGGGAAAATGTTTTCCAAGAAAGCGGTTTTCCTCCATTCCTAAGGAAAATGTTTTCCTTACCTCCACCTAAGGAAACGTTTTCCGGATAATGCTAACACTTCAATTGTTGTTTTAACTCCAATTTTTGTTTTACGAAAATTATTTTTAAATATACCCAGTTAATTAAAAAATGTCTAAAAATATTTTATTTTTATGAATATTTTGCAATATGTTAAATTATTAACTTTAGTCCATTATAATTACAAAACTAAATTTCCATTTTACTTTATAATTGAAATTGGAGATAATGACTAATTTATTGATTATTTCTTTTTAATATATACTCTAGGTGATCAAAATTAATGTATCTAAAAAAGTTTTCCGGAAAGCATTGTCTTAAAATTCACCAAACAGTGGAAATTACATTTTCCGGAAAACATTTTCCAAGAAATCGTTTTCCGGAAAACATTTTCCAAGAAATCGTTTTCCGGAAGTTATTTTCCGCGAAACAAACAGAGCCTTAATGAAAAAGTGAAAAAGTTAATGTGTTTTGAGTGTAGATAGTTGAGTGGGGTAGAGAATAATAAGTGGATAGTTGTTATGAGTATGACAAGTGGGTCCATTATTTTAAAAATATTAAAACATTTTTTTTTGGACTTTATAAATTAAAGTGGGACAACAAAATGGCAAACTTTATAGATTAAAGGGGGACGGAGGGAGTATGAATTTTACAGATAAAATATTTAAAAAAGAACATTTTTTTCATGTACATAACCATTTTTTTTTACTAATTCGTATTTATATTTAGACTTTAATGTTGGACTTCCGCTCTACTCTTGGAATTGTTTTTACTTTTTTTTTGTTTGAGAAATTTATATATTTTTTTTAGTTTTATTATTATTATTATTATTATTATTATTATTATTATTATTTTCAGAATGAAACTTGGAATTGTTATTATGGCTAACTAATCGTTGTGCATTATAAATAACGTTTTTAGTTGTAATTGTATTCTTTTAATTTTCTATTCTTCTTTTTTAAAAGGTTTAATTTTCTATTCTTAGGTTTTTGCAAAAAATAGTACTCCCTCCGTCCCAAAACACATTTCAAATTTTTTAAGATGCATGAGAATTAAGGAATGAATATATATATTCAAAAGTATTGTGAGTAGGAAAGATGTTGTGAGTATGATAAGTTGAGTGAGATTTACAAGTGGTGCCCAAAAGTAAGAGTGTGAGTATGACAAGTAGGGTAGAGAGAATAGAAAAAACAATAAATTTTGAAAATTTTAGGAAAAAAGACTTACCAATGGGACACTCAAAAGTAAATTAGTGCAAGGTGTTTTGAGACGGAATGAGTAATTAAGTATTCACATTTAAGCGCTTAAGGAGTACTCCCTCCGTCCATCTTTAACTTACAACTAGTAGGTAACCCGTGCTCTGCACGGGAATCTATTCCGTTAATGTTTTTTGTATTTTCCTTTTAGATGTTTTTAATTGATAAATTAAAATAATAATTTTATTTGAAAATATATGTATATTTTAAATTAATCAAAACATTTTCATAGCTTTGGTTGTACATAGTTGTAATAAATATATTTTTTAATTAATTTAGAAGTACATTTAAGTCTGTTGTATGAATATTTCAAAAAACCTAATGGTATTAATAGTAATAGTTAACATATATACTAACTATTATGATTAAATAATATAATTAATAGTAATAGTTAATATATATTGTAACAATTATGATTAACTAATACTCTTAATAATAATAATTAACTTATATAGTAACTATTATAGTTAACAATTATATTTAACTATTATAATTAACTAATACTATTAATAGTATTAGTTAGTTATAATAGTTAAATATTACTCCCTCCGTCCCGGAGTAAGAGTCCTATCTTTCATTTGCATGGAAATTAAGAAATGATGGAAGTAAAGTAAATGTTGTGAGTGTAAAAGTAAATTAGGAGAGAGAATGAGTGGGAGTGAATAATAAGTTGATTGATTTTGTGAGTATAAAGTAAAGTAGGAGAGAGAATGACTAAGATGAATAGTAAAGATTCTTTGTCATTTTAGGAAAAAGACTTTTACTCTGTGACGTATCAAAATAGAAATTAGGACTCTTACTCTGGAACGTAGGTAGTAATAGTTAACTATAATAGTTAACTATTACTATTATAAGTATTAGTTACTGTAGTAGTTAACTATATTAGTTACCTATTATAGTACATATTACTATTATAAGTATTAGTTACTATAGTAGTTAACTATAATAGTTACTTATTATAGTAACTATTACTATTATAAGTATATAATTAACTATTATTATAGTTACTTATTATAGTAACTATTACTATTATAAGTATTAGTTACTATAGTAGTTAACTATATTATTTACCTATTATAGTAACTATTACTATTATAAATATTAGTTACTATAATAGTTAACTATAATAGTTACTTATTATAGTAACTATTACTATTATAAGTATTAGTTACTATAGTAGTTAACTATATTAGTTACCTATTATAGTAACTATTACTATTATAAGTATTAGTTAACTATTGTATTTAACTATAATAGTTAACTTACTATTAATAGTAATAGTTAACTTGCATATTAACTATTATAGTTAAGTGATACTATTAATAGTAATAGTTAACTTGTATACTAACTATTATAGTTAAGTGATACTATTAATAGTAATAGTTAACTTGTATAGTAACTATTATAGTTAACTATTACTATTAATAGTAATAGTTAACTCATATCATAACTATTATTATGAGCTAATAGTATTAGCTAATAATGAGAATATCAAAAGTCACACACTTTTAGGATATTGATGATGTGGCATCACGAAATGCAAGATTCTTCCATGATTTGTCCACGTGGCATCACCACATCTCTCTTCACCAACTTTAATATATATATATATATAGATTTTTGGGTTGGGCACATCATTTAAGGAAAAAGTGAAAAAGTTGTTGTGTTGTGAGTGTAGATAGTTGAGTGAGAGTGAGAAAGTGGGGTAGAGAATAGTAAGTGGATATTTGTTGTGAGTATGACAAGTGGGTCCCATTCTTTTAAAAGTATTAAAACATTTTTTATGAGATATTATAGATTAAAGTGAGACAATCAAAATAACAAATTTTGTAGATTAAAGAGAGACGAATGGAGTATTATTTTGGCAAAATATAAAATAAGGAGATTAATAACTTACAAAAATAGATTCAGTAAATTTACAATGTTTAATTTGAATTTGAAATAATATATAAATTACATAATGTTTCTTTAACTTTTACACAACCAAGTCACCATAAAGTTCGTGCAACCACCCACTGTTGGCAACTGAGAAGATGGGAGGAAGACGTGGCTTTGACTAATTTTCATGTTCAAAATATTATGAATAATACTCTTTCCATTTTTTTCTAGCTTATTTACACTTTGATCAATGTATGAGATTTTTTTTTTTTTTTTTTTTTGAAGGAATGTATGAGATTTGTTTTAAAAATGTTTAATATTAATAATATTGTGAGCATGAAAAATGTAATGTGATATGTGAGTGGGGTTGAATTTGTGAGTATGATAGTTGTTGTGCGTATAATAAGTATGTCTCATTAAATAAAGAATAATATATATATATTTTTGGAATATAAACAATGAAATGTGACATTCAAAATAGTGAAAAGTTAACATAGTAAGAAGATGGAGGGAGTATATACTTTTAAAATTTAACCTTCTGCTTTGGAAAAAAAGTTCTGTTTGATATTTTAAATATTGAAAGTTATATTCAATTTTTTTTAAAATCAGTGATTTTGATGTTATATTAAAAATGAGATTATTTTTTTTAAACAAAGAAAATTAATAATATAGTGTTGTTCACTGTTTAAATTTGCGTGTCATGTTTCTCAAGAAGGTCAGAAGCCTTTTTGTGTTGTACGCTTGCTCAGTCTCTGACACAGTAGGTACATTTATTTCTATCCAAATGAGCTAATGTTTTTATTCCGACTTTTGCGCAAGGATTGGGAAAGAATAAACGTGTGAATATTTAAAAGTAAAATATACTCCCCCCCCGTCCCTCTTTAACTTACAAATTTTGGGTTGGGCATATTATTTAAGGAAAAAGTGAAAAAGTTTATATGTTGTGAGTGTAAATAGTTGAGTGGTAAAGAGAAAGTGTGGTAGAGAATAGTAAGAGGATAGTTGTTATGAGTATGACAAGTGTGTCCCATTATTTTAAAAGTATTGAAACATTTCCTTTTTTGGGACTTTGTAGATTAAAGTGGACAACCAAAATGACAAATTTTGTAGATTAAAGAAGGACGGAGGGAGTAGTGTGTAGAAAAGTTTTTTTTTAAGTGGGTCCTACTGTTTATGTTAGGTAACAAAATAAAGTAAATTTTTAAAAATGAGACAAATAAAAAAGAATAATTAAATTTTAAATTAAGACAGAGGGAGTACAAAGTACAAATTAAGAAGTGGCCTGATAAAGGAGAATTTGAAATATTAAATGGTCAAATGATCAAATAATATGAGTTCATTTATTAACTCAATTTGAATTTATTAATTTTGCCCCGTATTACCGAACAAAAAAATTGCTTTTCATTGTAGAGTAAGTTTCAGATTCTTTTTTGTCATTCATTATTGGGTATGTACAGGATTAAAGGTTGACATATTAGTGGATATAATTATCTACACAAAAAAAGTTAGTACTACTTTCGTTGTCCCCATTTATTGTTTTAACTTTGACTTTGCATGAGGATTAAGAAAAAATAAATATTATGAGTATAAAAAGTAAAGTATCAGAGAGAAAGTAGGTAGAGAGTTTTTGTCGTGATGATAAGTGGGTGTTGTCGTCCATTTTAGGTAACAATGTAATGTAAGAACCTTAAATCGAGACATAAAACAAATGAATGTAAAAACCTTTAATCAGGATAAAGGGAGTACAAAGTACAAACTATGAAGTGGCCTGATTAGGATAATTAAAAATATTAACTGGTCAAATGGTCAAATAATATTGAATTTATTTATTGACTTTATTTATATTTATCAATTCCATCTCATATTGCAAAAAAAAAAAAAAAAAAAAAAAACATTTTTTTTTAATGCAGAGTAAGTTTCATATTTGTTTTGTTATTCATTTTGGGGCATGTTATCACGTATTAGAGAGTTGGATATATTAGTGGATATAATTACTTTCATAAAAATAGTTACTACTCACACCGTCTTTATTTAATGTTCCTACTATGAATTTGTATGAGGATTATGAAAAATAAATATTGTAAATATGAAAAGTGAGAGAGAACATGGGGTAGAGAGCTTTTGTCGTGAGAATGACCAGTCGCTCCCACCGTCCATATTAGGTAATAAAGTAAAGTAAAACCTTAAATTGGAACAAACAAAAAAAAAAAGAGTATGAACCTTAAATCAGAACAAATAAAACGAGTAAAATGAATAGCAAAAAAATAATAATTGGAAATTTGATATTGTTATTTTTTTCATTTGTTGCTTAAAAATTATTAATATATTATTTTTGAGTTGATATGACCACTTTAACGGAGTGTGGGTGATATTTTTTCAAGCAAAAGTTGTAATATTTATTATTTAATATTTTTATGAAATTAAATTAATTAGAAATCATGTCATAGCCGTGCATCGCACGGGAGTACTGCTAGTACGTTAATAATGTTGCGCTCCATTGCCTCTCTATTCCGACGATCTCCTTTTTCTCATTATAATTTGGATGTCCAAATTATAGTGAGAACTAGATTCATAGAAGAGAAGGTGAACGGGATAACCCGAACTCCCAAATGGATCTTTTTGAGGTCACCTCCTCGGTTTAAAGACCGAGCTCAACGATGAAGGCTCTCCAGACGAATTGTCTGGAACGAGGCTTGGGCCAGGTCGTTATGAACGATCCAGATCGGTTGCTCGCTCGGTCTGAAGGATTCGCCACGTCATCTCAGCCGATAAATTGAGCCCTCTATATCTATCAGCTCGCACCCACCGCCGAGCAGGGATCAACAACATTCGCCTTCCCCAAAGGATCAACCCGTTCACTCCAGCCCGGTTTCCTTACTCGTCCTCAGCTCGACGGGCTAGTCCCTCACCCTAGTTCTAGACCTTCTAGAAGCGCCTGGATGCATCCAGCAACCGTACCGGCCCAATCCAGCAAGGTCATTTGGGCTCCGGTCCATGAAGAAACCCTAGTAAGATGACCTCATATAAGGACAATGCCGACCTCAACATTTCCACAATTTGGAGAGCAAGATAGCCTTCTATAAAAGGGGACTCCAACATCCATTTCACAGGTTCACACTCTCACTCACTCTATTAGTCTTTCTATCCTTGAACGGACTAATTTATTCTCACACCGGAGGGTCTTCGCCGGTGCAACCCCGGCTAAGCTCACGGTGCTCATTTTGCAGGTTTAGCAAGCTTTCTAGGTATCCAAACCGTTGTTCCGACTTTGATCACATTTTGTGTTCGATCAGAAGGCATAAAATTGATGAAAAATGTTTAAATATAAATTTGATGATTAATGGGACTACTTTTATTTCTTTATTGAAACCAAGCTATAGAAAGATTGATTTGGTGTTTGGTTGAAACTGCAACATACTCCTATTATTAGCATACTAAAAAATAAAACTTTTTTTTTATTACATGTAATACTACTACTAATTACTAATATGCACGTTTATATCAGGCTTATTTTTTACTTCAGCCCACCTATCTCATATACTCCCCATGTTCCAGAAAGCTAGTCCCGTTATTATTGCGAATAAACTTTTGAGTAAAAAAAGTGACTACTTTTAATTAGCATAGAGAAAATTTAGAACTTGTTAATGATAGACCATTATATATACTATCAATATCAATTTTTAGATTCTAATTAAGAAAACTAAAAATAATCTAAATTATTGTTTTAAAAAAAAGGAGTATTAATTTATTATTGGGTAGCCAATGGTCGTGTCCGACTCTTATACGGCCAGATATACTTTCCACCAAATCCATGGGAAAAGAAAGACCCATGTTGGGTTGCCTAGGGCTAGGTGCAGGCGGTGGCCTGGGATTCCCACAAATGCCTTAGCCACTGCACTAGATATCACCTTCACTAGCTATTTCTTGCCTACAACTAATGAAGTGTCATGAGAATGAGAAGTACTGCTCCGCCTATATATGAATAAATTGGGGAAATCAAAGAAACATAACTAAAAGTTTAAAAAAAAAATTGACTTGTCAATTATAACATTTATTCTGAGACGGATTGAGTACAATTTAAAATAATGTGGATTACATTTTATTGGTGAGGGGTTAGACCGAGTTCCAACTTCTGTGCTGTCAGGCTGCACATGGAAGACGAGCCCCCAAAGCCAAATCTATTCGGGGAAGGTTCAATCCCAGATGGACTTAGTGGTCATACTTCGACGTGCCTTCCTATATACTACTATATCAGTAGCATAAAATGGTCATACTTTGATGCCAAAATCATACATATATGCAGGCAAGAGGCAACACATTTCTCCTGTTTACTCGTCAAAGCCACCGCAGAAACCCGACATAAGTCTTCACTCTTCACCCTCACCCTCTCTGTGTGAAATATTGTATCTTTATATCATTATATCTATATATTGTTTGCAAGGTGCATGAAAATGGCAGCCATAAACCAAGAAGATGCATTAAGAAATGGAGCTTGGTGCCGGCTAAAAATCTTCATTGTTGATGCAGCAATCACAGGGAAGAAACTAGGCCAAGAAGATCCGAGAAAAATCATACATTCGCTTAAAGTAGGATTAGCCATTACCATTGTCTCCCTCTTGTATTATTTTGAACCTCTCTATGATGGTTTTGGTGTGGCTGCAATGTGGGCTGTTTTAACAGTCGTCGTCGTCTTTGAGTTATCAGTAGGCATGTCGATCTGTTTCTCATATGCATATCCTTCTTGCAGGAACTATATATATTTATATACACTATATATATGCATACAATGTCCTAACTTTGATGAAAAACATGTGCAGGAGCTACGCTCGGGAAAGGCGTAAATAGGGGGATCGCGACATGTTTAGGTGGTGGATTGGGCGTTGGAGCTCATCGCTTGGCTGGTGTTGCTGGAGATAAATTTGAACCCTTATTTCTTGGGTTATCTGTCTTTATAATTTGTATGAATATTTACTACATATATATATGTCTCAAATCACGACACTGAGACGCTTAACAATACTACATCTGTCTCAAAACAAATGTCCATTTCTGTTCTTGAAATTTTGGTCACATCATATCGAATATTAGCTCTTGTGAATGCTAAAATGGTTAATTTATTGGATCTGCAGCTGCAGTTGTTACTTTTGCGAGGTTTTTACCAAAATTGAAGGCGAGGTATGATTACGGGCTGCTGATCTTCATTCTGACATACAGTTTGATATCAGTGTCAGCCTACCGAGACGAGGAGGTGCTAGCTATGGCCAATAGCAGGCTTTCGACTATACTCGTAGGCGGTTCTGTTACAGTAATCGTATGTGTTTGCATATGTCCGGTTTGGGCTGGTGATGATCTTCATAACCTCATCTCCTCCAACATCGAAAAACTCGCCACTTCTTTTCAAGGTATGTGGTAGAGATACAACGAATCATACTCAATCTCGGATTATATTTATAATAAAATTTGAGTCTTCCACAATTATTCTTTGCATACATATATGGAACACTTCATTTGTTCTTCTTCTTATTCCAATAGTACGTACTTTGCATACATATATGGAACACCTCGTCTGTTCTTCTTCTTATTCTAATAGTACGTACTTACATAAATCATATGATCATATATATATATCGATCCCCACAAAATACAAACAATTATGATCGGATTATTAGTTAGATTTAAAGGTTGTGTATGTATATGTATCTGCAGTTTATGGAGCGGAATATTTCAATGAGGAAGGGGTAGTTGGAGGAGAATCAGACAAAGAGAAGCCTCTGCTCGCGTATAAATCCGTTCTTGATTCCAAAACCACGGAAGAATCCTTGGTAAGTCGAACAAATCAATGGCGTATATACAGTCATTGATGAGCTAAACTGTATGTGCACTTGAACTTGTGATCGTCAGTTAAATCTGACAAGTTACTAGCTTCGGGTTTGACTTATTTGACCGTCTTGATCGCTAGGCTAATTTTGCGAAATGGGAGCCGCGTCATGGCCGGATCAAGTACCGCCATCCATGGGGACAGTACTTGAAAATCGGTGCCCTTACGCAACAATGTGCATACAACATCCATGCTCTTAATGCATATCTCACCTCTGAGGTACTATATAACCTATCTACTTCACTTTCTGCTTAGTATTGTACTTACAGTTGAAGCTCTTATAGCATCAGACTGCCCGTGTATGAATTATCAATATTAAGTACTGCAGTTACACAGTTGAAGCTCTTTTAGCACCAGACTGCTTGTGTATGAATTATCAATATGTAGTACTGCAGTTACACAGTTGAAGCTCTTTTAGCACCAGACTCTTGTGTATGAATTATCAATATGTAGTACTGCAGTTACACAATTGAAGCTCTTGTAGCACCAGACTCTTCCCCTAGTACACATTTAACCGGCAGGAATATGCGCTTTGATATATGTAGGCCCCGTTGGAGGTACGAGAAAAGATGATAGAATCATGCATGAAGATGATCTTGGAAACTAGCAAGGCTATGATGGAATTATCATCGACTATCAAAACTATGACTCGGTCATCGACTGTCGTTTCCCATATCACAAACGCAAAGATCGCGAGCGAAGAACTTAAGTTTCTACTTAAAAGAGGGTTGTGGGAAGACGCGGACTTTCTAAAAGTAGTGCCAGCTGCAACAGTGGCTTCGCTGCTCATTGATGTGGTTGTCTGCACTGAAAGGATTGCTGAAGCTGTTGATGAACTTGCTTCGGTAGCTAAATTCGCGAACCCGGTGAAGATAATTCGAAAACAATCGTTGACGCCATTTCCGCCTATTGAGAGAGGGCAACATTCTACTTCAGCTGAATAAGAGCTTGAGAAATTTTAACTGTATTAATCAGCCGACCTCAAATTATTTTGAGACTGCAATTTTGTTGTTGCTTATTAACCACCATCTCAATCTCTTTCTTCTGTTCTTTATAAAGTTTGGCTTAGAAAAAAGTTATATTAATCATGATTGGGTAATATATAACTCATATAATTAAAATATGTTAATTAATATTAGTATAAAAATCAGACAGTTATATAGTTCAACTGCATAATCTGAATATTTTTTCATTCACACTGTATATTACCCTCACTAGAAAATGTTGATGTTATATTATTGGGAAAATTACAATTTAGGGCCTAATGTCTACGAGGCGGTTGCAGTTTGGGGTCTGACGTGCAAAATTTAGCGAAATAGGGCCTGACTTGACACTTTGTTAGCAAAATAGGGGTTTTTAACGGTTTTCGTTAAAAAGTCAGTTAAGTCACATGTGATTGACGAAATGGATCGATATGAAATGATAATTAGTTCTTAAGGGGTTAAATATAAATACTTAAACTTAAAGTCACAAAATATGAATTTTCAAGTTTTAAATTAAAATTTTGAAAAAAAAAAAAAACTAATATATTAAAATTTTTATTTTAATTATTTTTAAATATAAATAAATAAATAAATTATTTTTGACAAAACATTTTTGACAATTTTTTTCCCAGATCTAAATAAAAACATTTATATAAAATTTTAAAATAAAACAAACAAATTATGAATTTTCTTTGTTTTTTTTTCCAGATTTAGATCTTCGCTTCCAACCTCCCATTTTCGTTATCTCTCTCGTCTCAAAACACCATTGACCACCATCTCCATCAATTAAGATGGACAAAACTTATCAATTTTCTCTGAAAAAAATATTCTTGAAGGGAAATGATTATTTATTTAAAAAAATTAAATCAAAATTTTAATATATTAGATATTTTATTTAAATATTTTAATTTAAAATTTGAAAACTTATATTTTGCGACTTTAAATTTAAGTATTTATATTTTACCCCTTAAGCACTAATTCTCATTTCAAATTGACCCATTTCGTCAATCACGTGCAAATCACATGTGACTTAACTAACTTTTCTAACAAAAACCGTTAAAAAGCCCCATTCTACAACGAAAATGTCAAGTCAGGCCCTACATCGCCAAATTTTAGACGTCAGACCCTAAACTGCAACTGCCTCGTAGACATTAGGCCCTAAACTGTAATTTACCCTATATTATTGAGTAAACCACATGCGGACCTACCTATGGGGTAAGGGGGCCGCGGCCCCCGTTTGCCAAAAAAAAATAAAAAATTACTATTGCAATTTTTGAAAATTTTAAATTAGTTAGTGTAATAAATTAATATTTGCCCCCTTACACTAATAAAATAATATTGCCCGCCTTTAAAAAAATTCTTGGGTCCGCCACTGGAGTAAACCTCTGCTCATGACTGGAAATATCAGATGCCTTTATACTTATCTTAGAGTATTTAATAAACAGATAATATTCAATAATTGATCCTTTAATATAGTATGAAGAAAAATTATTTGGTGCTTTTTGGCTTTAGCATGTGGAAATACTAAATTCTGAAATTATGAGTGCTCAAATACACCTTAATTACACTGGTAAAAGACAATAACTTGTGTGAAATGGTTTCACACGTGAGACGGATCTTGTTGAGAGATGAAAGACAAAAACTAGTGTGAAATAGTCTCACACGTGGTGAGACGAATCTTATTGAGATTGAGAGAGAATTGTTTGCCTCCCTACAGACGAAGCATGCGGGCAAGGTATCATCTCTTGCTTTCCTAGAGGTCACTTTTACTGTAAAATGAAATTTATAGTCACAATCTTAAATGGTTTATAAATAAAATATGCATCGTTTTGATATCAAAATAGCATTTCATTGATTCTGAATCATGACTCAGTTTAAAAATACAGGGGCCGTGACATCATCTTTACTGTGGGTCCCACAAGTAGTTATTATCTTATCCCTCGAACAGATTGTTAGTAAAAATGAGAGCTGGGAACTCAAAAATCCTAATGACTTTTTTTGAAGATTGTACAGCTCAAATGCAATCAAGTACACCCATGTACAAACAAAAACAAATGCATGTTCAACAAACATTGAGACCTGGGAATTTTCTAACTGGTCAATAAACATGTTTGTTCTTGTGACATTAAAAAGGTGACCATTCTACCCTCAGATCACCTTCCAAATAAAGTTCATTTCTGTTCAAAGATCTAAAAAAAAAAAAACTAAAGAATTTATGTACAACAAAGAATGTAGAGCTTCCATACTTACCAAAACATCATATTGATGCAGACCTGGAAACTTATACATAACCATTCCAGTAATCTTGAACCCAGAATCGACCCGCAAAACAAGAATGATAAATCAATCACACAAGACTTGTTGGATCTTGGTTCCTGTCGGGGCTCTGAGAATGTCTACTGTAAATATCATCGAAAGGGAGATTGAATTCTCCACCCTCCAAGTCATCCATGTAAAACGTTCGGGACAATCTGTTTGAGCTCCTCCAGTCCAGATGATGTTCTTGTTCATCGAAGCTTCTGTCAGAAAAATTATCATAAAAGTTGTTGTAGTTATTCTGGTTGAAGTTTGGAAGATCGAGAAAGCTTGTCTGTGGCCCTACTTCTTGCGAGCGGTTCAAGTTTGTCAGTTCAAGAAAATTTGTCTGCAAATCCGGGTGGTTGAAATTTCGAGGCTCAAGAAAGCTTGTATGAGGATCCTTAACTTGTGGGCGATTAAAATTAGGTGGTTCAAGAAAGCTTGATTGAGGCTCCACATTTTGGGGACGGATGAAATTTGGGGGCTCAAGAAAGCTTGTCTGAGTCTCCACATTTTGGGGACGGATGAAATTTGGGGGCTCAAGAAAGCTTGTTTGAGGCTCCATATTTTGGGGACGGACGAAATTTGGAGGCTCAGGAAAGCTTGTTTGAGGATCCGTTTCTTGTCGGGTCCCTCTAGCCCACCAATGGCTCCTCGTATTTTGTGCTACATTGCCAAAGTCGTGATTTTGTCGAAGCACGCTTCTTTGAAATAGAGGAGCGGATGTAGAAGCTTCAAGTTGACTTGTTGACCGGTCTTCAAAAAGACTTCCCCAGTTCTCATCATATGGTGGCTCATCTTGACCCATCTTAGGTGGGACCCACACATCTCTCGGGCTTTCCTCATCATCAAAGGGAGCAGGCTCATTCTCTTTGGGGTTACTCTTACTTGCATACTGAGGTTGAGACGTGTAATACCAGTCAAGAATGTATGGGTAATTCTTCTGATCAGAATCTATCAGACACATAGAATCAAACTGATAATGAGCTCTTAAAGATTTTTGAGCCATTTCCCCAGAAAAGCGATTACTCGGGTCAGTTTGACCTCTGAAATTTGGTGTATATTGCTGTGGCCTATGATACCCACCATGCCCTTGAAACTTTTGTTCCCGGAATGTTTTAATCGTTGCTAGAAACTGCTTGCCTTGATCATCTGGTTCCCATGAAGGGTAGCTACTACGAAAGCTGCAATTAAACATTAACCAGATTAAAAACTTGTCTATTTTTTGAATAAAAATAAAAAATAAAAAACTTATCTTCTCAAACAATCCTAAGAGAAAATTCGGGCGAGGAGAATACCTCAAGAATGATTTTTCCATCTTCCCCTGGGAGCTTCTATGTGTACGAGCAGAATTGTGGGGTGAACCATACTTGATATTGCCATGGTGTTTAAAATCAAACAAACTGAAACTGCCAGCATACAAGGTAACAAAGTACATAACATTTTTGTAAATATTTTTAGTTCAAATTGCCCTCTTACCAAAGTTCATACAATCAGAAAGGAGGGTGTGGGGTCTACCAACCTGCAAACATGACCAACACCTTCAACATCCACAGTGAAATCCGCAATGAACTGCAAAATGTCATCAACGCGCTGCAAAATTGATGGAATTCCTCAGTCCCAAACTAGCTTTGAAAAATCTGATTATTTGAATATATAAATAATAATTTACAAAAATTACAACTTTGTGAATATTAACCTCTGGGACAACAAAGATAAGCAAGTACGGAGTAAGAAAGATTGAGGCCATCTCCTCCAGTAACATCATTCCAGTATACTGCATCACAGAAACAATCTCAGAGCACCGACAAAGGTTGATGAAATATCATTCAAAAATATGTAAAAAGGGCCCCACAACTTAGCTTCAGCTGACAATGAGACACTTAAGAAAAGTACCTGGAATAATTTTTCAAACTGAATCCGAACATAATCAGTACTTTCTTTCCCACGCCACCTCTTTGGCATATAATGAGTATGTTGGACAACCAGAGACATTTCCCTTTGCGGGTCAAATACTAAAAGGTCATCCGAAATAGCAGCTCGACTAAAAGCTGCGATACCTCCAAAAACAGCAGCATACCAGAACAAATTCCGACCATATATCTATCGTTTTCAAAATAATTACAACATTATATGAGAGTAAATATTAATGCACTGATAACTATAAGCACATAATCTGATGAATATAACCGTAAAATGAGAAACTTACATGGCCTTCAAGCAGAGACTCCTCGAGAAACGCAATGATTAGCAAGATAGCAGTAAAGCCACCGGAAACGAAAGAGATGAACTTTGCAATGATTGTTGACATTGGAGCCGGGAATTGGTTTAGATAATCAGACGCATGTGATACACTGCTGTTAATCCTGTGCTTAAACAAATGATCAACCTGAAATACAATTATACTTGCTAAGTAACAATCATAAGTTGACAAATAACTACTGTACTACATAAAAGGGACTAAACGAAGAAGATAATTGGTCTGAATACCCATGTAAACCCTTGATTTTAGACTATATTTATCATTCTCGGCTTCAGAAAGCAAATTAATTACCTAGTAATCACAATCTTTCTCTTTTTCATTTTTCTTTTTAGTTTTGGTAATAGAAGATAATCAAACAGTGAATTGATAAATTATGTAAGCTGCACTTTCCATGCCAACAATGGTTTTGATAATCCATAACCCTGCATCCACCTGATTTAATATGCTTCTATGCAGCTGATGATGAAGTCAGAAATCGATGATTATTATTATGATTATAGTTTTATTATTACTGCAATAATGATTATCATTGTTTATTTCATTTGGGGTAGCAGTCAAGGAATTATAAATATAAAAAGGCAAGTGATTGGTAGAAGGGTCGGTTTGGATGTTAGAAATTGCTGTGGAGACAAAGTTGAGTTCGGTTACAGTGGCAATGGGCAAGGTGGGTTTAGTATGAATTAATAACACTGCATCCTACTCTCTAAGTTTCTCTCACAAGAATGTGTGTTACCACAAATTTGGCAATGTGTGCTGGATTTAGATTAACTCTACCGATGGGCCCGTTAATTATTTAGCGAGAGTTAGTCATGTGATGGCATCTGACCAATACATTGAATAATTGACGGCTGTGAGGACATTGCAAAAACAATGGTGACCACATTTGAAGAACACGCATAAATAAGTGACCAATATTACCCTTAAAAATGCAGTAAACAAAAAGGTACCTCATTAAATTCACGAAACATCCACTTTGAAAGATTTGACCAACGCCGAGATGAAGCCGTGCTTGGATGATTGTAGAACTGTTCAGCATGTCTCAGAAAGAGATATACCAGCATGAATATAACAAGAAACGGAGAAAGCAAAAGCATCCCAAGCCCAACAAGGACAAGCCTTTTCTTCAATGTTTTAGGATCAGTAACAAAATCCCTTCTAACGCAAAAGTTTCTGCAGAATGTCTCAGAGTTAGGGAACAAAAGTCAATGAAAAGGAACTGAGACACTTTGCTGTAAATATATACTCCCTCCGTCCCACCTCAATTGACACCCAAGAGGTGGGCACAATAACTAAGGAAAAAGAATAAAATAAAGAAAATGTGTGGTAGAAAATGAAGAGAGGGAATGAGTGGGGTAAATAGTAGTGTTGGTTGAATAAATTGAGTGGTGGAAAATGAAGAGAGAGAATGAGTGGTGGGGTAGAATGAATATAAAATTATAAAAAATATGCTATTTTGGGAAGTGTCAAGTGAGCCAGGGTTGCACGATTCGTAGTTCGTCCGATTCGAATTCGCGATACGAATTCGCGATTCGCTCAATCTATGGAATCCGATACGTAGAGTATTACAATTATTGCGATTCGCGAATTCGCAATAGTAGTACGTATGATTTAAATAAATATTAAAAGATAGGAGTATATAATATAATAATAATAATAAACTTACTCCCCATAGAAAATCAGCATTTTAATTTTGAAATTGTAGTGACTTTATTTGGTTGTATAATTTGATTTTTGGAAAGGATTTGTATGTTGGAGTAGTCTTTGGCAGGCAACATGCATTTATAGTGAGGGACTGATCATAGAGCTCCTTGATAATAACATTGTGGCTTTTCAGTTTCTATAGTTGTTTTGAACTTATCTTTCGAAAGGATAACAAGTTAATGTACATCATTCACTTATTGCAACAATGGCTTTTCATTTTTAGAGGACATTTATTGCGAATTCAAACAGATTTTTCATGGTTTCGTAACACGAATCGAAGATAACGATTCCCGTATTCCAACGTATCGATTCGGTATCAAATCGCGAATCGATACGCGATTCGATGCCATTGTGAGAGTATCCTGCAACCCTGAAGTGAGCTGGGATGGACTAAAATGGAAATAAGTGTCAAGTGAGCTAGGACGGACGGAGGGAGTATATATATAAATATATATATATATATATATAGAGAGAGAGAGAGAGAATACGCACCTGTCAAACATGGTCTGCAAGACGCACCAGTTTAATGTCCATTCAAGGGTCTTGGTTAGAACTAGACAATGTTGTGTGCCATTTGGGTCAGTTTTGACAACAGGACCAGCACCTGGGACCCACTGAGGAACTGGAAAGGCGAGCAACCCTTTGTTGAGCAATGCAGTCAAGTAATTCTCTTTCCTCATTAATCGCATTACAACATCCTGTGCAGAAAGATCCCTCACTACACATAATTGCTGCAAAGTTTGAATCTGGACAACCTTTTCAAGTATAGATGCCCACGGCATTGTTTGTATTTCATTGTCTGTTACTCCGAGACTGCAACAAAACAAAAAATACACCTTGCTATTACGGCTTTCCAGTTGAACTTTTTCATCCTTATCTCTCCCTTAAAAAGTACTTGTACCAAGGTGTTTCCTTTCTTGTACCCCAACTTGGAAAGGGTATTTTAACCAGTAAGCTAACATAATCAAATGATGTAGCAAAATTTACATTGCATATCTAAGAATATACTACCTCCGTCCCTAAATGAATGCCCAAATTTCTTTCTTTCTTTTCTTTTTTTTTTTTTTTTTTTTGGGGTGGGGGGGGGGAGGGGGAGGGGGGGGGGGGGCATTCTGAAAATGTTCACTTTTAGACAAAATAATGGCAAAGATGCATAAAATTATTGTTATACATTTGCTAAATACTTAGTTTTGCAAGTATAAAGTGACTAGCGAAAGATATTTGGTAAAAGAACATTTGGGATAAAGTTTTTCATAAAAGGTCATTCATTTTGGGACAAGAAAATCTTTAAAATGGATATTCATTCAGGGAAGGAGGGAGTATAAACTAAAATTGTATTCGACTTAGAGAGATCTTATTACCTGTTATAGTAGAACCGACGAATTTTTAGGGTTTCCTTCAACTGTGCAAAAAACCTAAAAAAACAGAATACCCAATAAATTGAAAATATCCCCAAATAACCAACAATAATAGCCTTCAGAGGTGTAAACGGGGTCAGTGGATTCTGATGAAGCGCTTCTTTAGCCAAATCGCAGGGCTTAATTCCAGATTCGACTGCATCCATCCCACATTTGGCATTGCGAAGACCTTTCCAATTGACAAATAACAAGAAAAATCCCGAAAAACCAATAGTAAAAGCGAGGCTAAGTAGTTCCACAATCCACTTTATAATAATGCACCAGAGCCCTTTCTCGCAATAGTAGCTGTACACCCTTTCTAAGAACAGATCAAGATCGGGAATTGGATCCACACACAAGCTTTCACCATTGAGAAGCCCGGAAGGACTCTCGCTCCCAGGACTTGGTGCTCGATGGTAATCGGACAGCTCGATTTCAGGAGGCACATCGTAAAGCAATCTTGTTGACAAAGATGATTCTCCGCGCCGTTTCCATTTGAATATACTGAATGCATTATTGGTGGGCTGCTGTCCACTGAACATCATTCACGCAAGCTGACAAGAGGCAAATACAGCCAGTCCATTCCCAGAAGAAACTGATTGGTTACAGCATAACACTGGAGTAGAAGACAGATCAGATAATTATCACTCCAAGAAATATTTGTGAGGAACGGATGATATCAAGCAGATTAAAGCAACCACAAGGAAAAAGAAGATTTTGAAAATAAATCAAAGATGAAAAATAGGCTCTAAATAATGTGTTCAGTATAGGTTTACTTTCAACGAAATAGGTTTTCCACACAGTCCTGTTTCAAATGAAACAATGTCAAGGGCCTCAACGAAATAGGTCTTAATACCATTTCAAAGCTAATTCCTCAGCCACTGAGAGAGCTCTATAAGTGTGACCATTGTCCCAATAATTACAGATTCATCGTAACAAGGTTTATACTTCAGTGTTTTGACAGGTTAAAAAAAAAATGTATGACAAATTGCATAACTTCAACAATATCCAGAAGTTGTACAGACAAGTAGTACATGTGAAGTACTCCCTTGCCTCTTTTTCACTCAAAATTTGGTCCAAAACAACTGACATATATGACTAAAAGCATATAAATTCCAACTTTACCCTTACATTAGAACTTGTTGCATTGATTAATTAGTCCTATTGGGTGAAATAATGCATGAGGGTGAGACAATTAAAGAGGGAAAATTGGTACTCTATTCATTCAGCTATAAGAATAATAATAATTTCATTTCTTAAAAGTTATGAAACACTAGAAAGAGTAATTTAAATCTGAACAGTGGGTGAATTATTTTAATGATACCTGGTCAATAATATCACATGATTTTGTTTGGTTTAATACACCCAATCTTGTGAACTATTGAGAATGTGCATTAAAGAACAAATATATGTTAGTGCTCATGATGAACCTAATATACAACACATTATCTATGAGCAACAAGGACAGATACACATCACTTGCCTTAGGAACCCCAAATGTATTCATGCTTTCAGGCTAGCATTCATGAAGTTAGTACGAAGGAAACAAAACAATGCTATGAAATACTCCCTCCGTCCCGAAAAGATAGTCCCATTCGACTTTTTATGGTAAACACAAGTAAACTTTGACCAGACATTAATGTCAATTCAATCATCCAGGTGAAATTCTAAATATTGTTATTGATAATACATAGGGAGTACTAAAGTTCCTAGGTGGCTCCAAATGCAGCAAGACATCGGTGCTTGAATAAACGCAGAATCTGACTATCATTTCCCAACCTTATTTTTCAAAAATCTCACTGTTAACAGTTCGGATGTAGATCTATAGTCCTTAATGTGTTACTTGCTGCAAGAACTCCATTAAAGGCCATAGCAAGCATAAAATCTATCCAGAAAAAAAAAAGTTAACAATCTAACGCTATAAACTTCAATAAATGTGACTACTACAAATTATGCTACTAACACAATGTCACAATCAAAGATTTTCAATATGCTGATGCTTAGTTATATACACGTGTTACTTTACAAAGGAGTTGGGAAAAATCAATAGCTACAGCAAAAATAAAATCAAGAATCAAATGAAAGATGTCTATCAATGTTCAAGTGCAAATAGACTTCTTCCGTTTTTGACAGCTTTACGACAAAACAGCATTCAATATCTGAAGGCTAGTACGACAAACTGCGTAGCTCATCACTATCCAGAAGTTGTACTGACAAGTACAGAATTATGAAGCTATTATTTTAAAAATGCCGGGTTAGTAATATTACACCATTTTGTATGGATTAAAACACTCAATTTGATAACTTAATGATAATCTTCATTAGTGCATAAAAAGACAAGTGCTCCTAATGTATGACACACTGAGAACGTGCTATAAAGGCAGGTACAGGTAGTGATCACTTACCTTGGGTTCTCCAAATGTAGCCATGATTTCTAGCTAACATGCATGAACTTAGGTATGAAGGTAAGAAGAATGAAATAAAACCTAAACCTTCCAAGTATCACAAAGAATGATCCACGATTCATATGCTCGAGTAAATGCAGCCTCAGATATCACTTCTATTCCCTATTTTCACAAGTCCCATATGCATTAACGATCCGACAGCTAATATGTACGCCTTGACATTGTAACAGCCAAAAATGGATCGATTGTACGTAAAGCATGACAAACATAGAATCTACTCTTAAAAAGCTAAAAATCTAATACTAGAAACGATAGCAACATTATTACTTCAATAAGTATGAATGGTATAGATCATGTTACTAACCAATTGAGACCCTTTATGGAAGATTTTCCAATAATACTAGTGATAAGATATATAAGGGAGATCCTTAACCAACGTTGTGGAAAAACAAAAGCTCCTGCAGGAACAAGGTAATATCAAAAACCAAAAATGCATTTATTGGGAATAACCAGCTAGAGGAGAAGATTGGTTCAGTAAATTAGCCTAATCAAACAAAAGCTCAAACATCAAAACCCACAAGATGAACAGAAAGAAAGATTTTTCACCAATATTCTTAAAACCCCAAAAAATCAAAACAAAGTCAGAAACGGTCTTTAATTTGATTTTTACCTGATACCCAAAAAAAATTGAGGTAGGGGAAATCGAATTAGGCGGCGGCAAGAGTTAGAACTTGATAACAACAGGGTTTTAAACCCAAAATCAAGACAATCCGAGAGTGATTAGGAACAGGAAAAACCCCAGAAGCGATTGATTGAAGGGAGTTGAAATTGAGCAGCCGATTGCGAAGGAAAAGGGGGGGGGGGAGGGGAGGAGAAGAGACAGAGAGAGAGAAAGAAAGAGGTGTTTGATTGCGTGGAAGAAAGATTGAATTTGTTTCGGTGCAAAATCTTTTCTTTTCTTTTTTTAATAAAGGTTGAGGCTTTTATGGGTACTTGAGACACTTTCTCTCTCTAAAAAAACAAATGATGTGTGTGAAGGGGTGTTTCTCTCTCTATAATAGAGAAGAGAAAGAAAGAAGAAGACGTGATGATGGATATTTACTAGTATGGCGTGCGTGTTAGGGAGGGAGGGAGGGAGGGAGAAAGAGGGGCAAGGCAAGGTAGAAGAAAGAAACCTTTATTTACTCGAACTCGAACTTCTAGTACTACCCCTGTTGGCCCATTGAGTTGATGGGCTAAGTTCTGTTACAAAGGTCACTTGAGACTTACTCCCTCCGTCTTAAAATAGATATCGTTTCAACCACTTTACACATGTTAAAAAATACATTTAATAATGTATGTGGAAAAGTTTTATATACCCCTAAAGTAATGCAATTACCTAGGCAATTAAATAACTGTTTAAGAGATAGTCCACTATCATTAATAAGGGTAGAGTTGGTATACAACAACAAAATAGCCTTGAAAATAGTAAAACGACATATATTTTGAGACAAAAATTAACTCTCAAAACGACATCTATTTTGAGACGGGGGGGGGAGTATTTCTTTTTTCCGTCTATTCCACATGACTTGAGACTGCTCAAAATGGTAAAGAATCTTTATTATTCTTCCCGCTCATTCTTTCTCCTATTTTACTTTTACACTCACAACACCAATCAACTTACTATTCCTCTCACTCATTCTTTCTCATATTTAATTTTTCATACTCACAAACACATCCTCCACTATTTCTATCTCTTACTTTTCCTTAATTTGTGTGCTTAAATTTTGGTCTCAAGTCACATGAAACAGAATGAGTATTATTTTATGTACTTCGTCCGGTCTAAAATAAATGCAGTATTATTTTTTTTAGACGTATTTTTAAAATTGTCACAAATTTTAAGAAAAAATCAATCAATCTACCGTTTAATTAAAAAACTTCTAAATTTATCATTAATAAATGTCTATTTTCTTCTATATTACTTCAGGTAATATCACAGTTAAAAAAAGTACAATGCAATAAGTACCAAAGCAAAAGTAAAAGTGAAATTTGATAATTTTCAATCAAAAGTGGTACTACCTCCGTCTCATAGTAATAGTTCTACCTCTCAAATACACATAGATTAAGAAATGATAGAAGTAATTTAAGTGTTGTGAGTGTAACAATAAAGTAAGAGAGATAATTAGTGGGAGGGAATATTAAGTTGATTAGTATTGTGAGTATAACATAAAAGTAAAATATGGGAGAGAATGAGTGGGATGAAAGATTCCTTGCCATTTTATGAATGAGACTCTTACTCTAGGACGTACCAAAATAGAAAGTATGACTCTTAATCTTGAACGGAAGGAGTATTATTTTGTAAAAAAAAAAAATGTCCGACAACTATTTTAGACTTATTTGGGAAAGAAGTAAGTGTTTTTAACCACTCATGTTTTTTAACTATCCTACTCCAAATACTTTTTTATTAAACTCAAACTCCTTAAAGAACATCCAACATTGTTAAAAAAAAAATGGACAAAACTTAACGAGAGTTAACTTTCACACCTCCGGATTACGAATGATTCTACAATTAGAAAGGGTAGATGCTAAAGTCGAGGGGAAATAAAGGCTAATCGAGCGTAAATCTTTAATTGTTGACGGGAACTAACGTATTTCGAGATATAAAACTCAAATTGAGCTCTTGAAACTCCATTGTTGACCATTTAAAAAAGTTCTAACTAGAGTACAATTCAAGCTCTACAACTTGTAAAATGTTGGATTCCACTAGCAATTGAATATTTATCTTTATGATCGATTAGCCTTGATTCCACCTCAATTTCAGCCTCTACTTTCATATTTTAAGTAGGGTGATTAAAACAACTAAAATTTAGCTAATTTTGCATGTCATTTTGTATCCATCATTTTTTATACTTCTTTTGTGCCCCTAGCATTGCCCATACAACTATGGTCTCTGTACTTATTATTAATGCAATTGAACTTGTTGTTTTGGAAAAAAAAATAAAAAAAAACGGATTGGCACAAAACATAACTAGGGTATTGCAATATTTGTAAAACTCAAGTTACCAAATTGCACTTTACCCACTTAAAATTTAGCTAATTTGAACCAACGATCCCAGACTCCAGTCACATCCCATTGCCATTTCTCACGTCTATTCCCCGGTCGGCAAATTCTCCTCTCTGCCCGGCTGTCTCTAATTGCCGTCACACTACAAACCCATCCCCACCGCTCCAAAAATCCGGCCAACACCACTTTCATCAACGGCAACCAGGTCCGACAGTGCCCCTTATCCAGTTTCCATAGCCTACAAATTTTCCGGTCTCTCCTCCTGATATTTCCAAGCACTGATCTGCTCGCCGGCGTTTCTTCCAACCATTATTGCAACCTGATCTGAAATTCCGGCCAGAACTCACCAACTTTTTGCAGGTAATTGTCCCAATCTCTGTCGTTTTGAATTCGAGAGTGAAACAATAATTGGTTCAGATCGAGCCCTAGTCAAAATCAAATAAAAAATTCAAACCCAAAAGTTTAGAACCCTATGTATTGGCTAATCTCATATTTGCAACGGCCATCATCAATTGAGTCGCCTAGTGTTTCCGAAAGGCTTGGGGTGTTGTGATTTATGGGAAAGGATTTGAATTGGGGTGTTCTGATTCAGGGGAAATGATTTGACTTGGTAATGGTGCCTGCAATGGTTGCTGGAATCTGCAGATGGGGACGATGTCCGGAGTGGGAGGCAAGGTGGTGGGGCAGACTGATGGGTGGTGGGTGGTGATTAGAGGAATGCGAGGGGTAAGGAAGAAGATTACCAAGCCCATTAAATAGGCTAACGATTGTTAACGAGTGTTTTTTGTAAATATTTCAGTTAGCTTTTTAACGTCATTAGGATATGTTCCATAATACTCACTCCGTCCCGGCACAAGTAGGACTTCTTTCCCTTTTAGGCCGTCCAATTGAGACCGCCCAAAATTGAATTGTTTTAATATATTTATATTCAACCAACCCCAATATTATGTAACAACATGGTAAAGAACGTTACATTAAGTTGTCAATTCGTAGTATGTTCCATTAATTGCAACAAACACAATAGTACGTTCCATATATTTTGTCATTTGCCCGTTTGAAAAAAAGATTATTTTTTTAAATGAGTAAATGTATAGTGTTGTGGCACCCCTTTTTCATTGCTATGATGCACAAGCAGCCCATCATCAACTCAGCTTCGATCAGAAGAGTGGAGCCCCCTTTTTTCTACTCCCTCCGTTCTAAAATGATCTCCATGCTTTTTCAGCCGTTACTATGAATGCACTTTGAACAATAGTTTTAGGTTAATTTAATCATCATAATGAAAATCTGAAACTTGTTATTGATAGTATTGTTGATGGTGTATCTATAATGAGTTTTGAATTTTCATTAGTATTATTAAATCAATCTAAAATTATTGTTCAAAGTTCATTCGTAGTGAAGACCGAAAAAGTAGGAAGATCATTTTGGGACGGAGGGAGAATAACTATCATTTTATTTTATTTTGAATGGAATGAATGAATCAATCAAGTGGGACTAGTTACATGGCGTGTGATGAAACTTCTACCCAATTATCACTTATTTGTTTGTAGTGCTGCCATTTACCCGCTAATAATGTCTCAAATTCTTGTGCTAGTGAAAAAATGTACGATAATCATCTTGGTAACCAGCCAGGGGTGCCAAGACCACCAATGAGCTCACAACCAAGTCCGTTTGGAAACCATCCTGGAGTGCCACAACCAGCAATGAACACTCAGCCAACGCCATTTGGGAATTCTTTTTATGGTGCTGGTTCAGGACTTATCCGAGGTGGACTAGGAGCTTATGGAGAGAAGTTCCTTGGATCAAGCTCTGAGTACGTGCAAAGCAATGTAAGTAGCATTACATTAATGTAGTAGTAGTAGTAATTAGGTTGAATTGTTGACCATCAGAAATTATTGCTGTTATCGTACAGTGCATCTCTCAGGATCCCATTAAATATATGATACATTACTTGAAGTATGCTTCTGTGGTTTTAATTAGCTCTTGGATGTTAATTTTGAGGAACCGTGCTGCCAAACTTGCTTGCTGAACAAGACTCTTTTTGTGTGTGTGTTTATTTTGGTGCAATGTGCTTGATATCGTGCGGTAAATCGAATTTTCCATGGTGCAACGTTGAAGATAATGACACTCAAGCTGTCTCATTAAATGCAAGATTACTTCAGTTTTCTACTAAATAGAATATGTTCCCTAGCAAGGGTCCATGCTATATAATGTTGCTGATTTTCATTCCCTCCTGATCATTTTTTTCTTAAATTGATGTTTCTTAATTTAACCTTAACTTCTACTGTATGTGTGCTTAAAATCTATCATGCAGCAAACTTGTAG
Organism: Campanula takesimana; assembly: GCA_026119855.1. NCBI lineage: Eukaryota > Viridiplantae > Streptophyta > Magnoliopsida > Asterales > Campanulaceae > Campanula > Campanula takesimana. The sequence continues at coordinate 480,865 of JAOWBW010000184.1, forward strand.
TCTTTGGTTAATTTTATTTTTTCACTTGTAAAAGAAAATATGGTCTATAGACTGGCACACATGTTATCTTAATCATGCGCACGACGCAAGAAAATAAGTTCTTATTGACTTTGATGTTTTGATTTGAATTAAATTGCTGGTCACTTTTCTAATGCTCACTAGCGATTTCAGCTTTCCGGAAAAATTGACAACGAATGTGTGATTATCATTAAAACGAAATTGGTTCTCGGCCATTCATGTGAAAATAGATGTTTTCCCATTCGTTTATATATATAAAAAAGATGCTTCCCATTGGATTTAATACAGTTACATTAAATTCGTCAATCATTTATGTCTGAAAATATTTTTCATGGCCTATGGTGGACAATGTTGTTAATGAAGTATCAGATCTTTTGGATATTAGAGCTAATGCAATTAGTTTCCATTTGAACAGATAAGCCGCTATTTCTCTGATCCCCAATATTATTTCCAAGTCAATGACCATTATGTGAGAAACAAAATGAAGGTTGTTCTTTTTCCATTCCTGCACAGGGTAAGTCATACTCCACTACAAGATTCCCCCCCCCCCCCCCCCCCAAATTTATTCTTGCTGGCTTTGCCTGTTCTGAGCTGTTCTATATTTTTTGCTTCCTCTTACTTCCTGGCAGGGCCATTGGACAAGGATTACAGAACCAGTCGGGGGTAGGCTATCATACAAGCCCCCAATCTATGATATTAATGCTCCCGATTTGTATATTCCTTTCATGGCATTTGGCACCTATGTTGTTCTGGCTGGCTTTGCTTTGGGTCTTCATGGAAAGTAAGTATCCGATGAACAAACTTAGAAATTCCCCCTTAAATGAGTTTATTGCAAAACTGACATGCGTACTTTCATTTATTTTCAATTTGACTCGCAAACTTTGGAAACATCAAATGTGGCTTGCGTACTTTCATTTTCAAAATTTTGAGACGACTTTTTTAACACCCGTTAAAAAACATAACGGGACACTCTGTATAGGGGGTGAAAGTGTAAGAAATAAAACTTAAAGTGCTAAAATTAAAATACCATCTAAACCTTTCTCTAGTCCGTGACTCCTTCTTCTCCATTAACAACCTCTCTCTCTCTCTCACACACAGGAGGTCGCCGGAAACTGGAGCTTCAATGAGTTCCCGGGGTAACCCCCCCTTAAATCTCCCCATCGCCGCCCCTATCGCTCGACGCTCCTCCGCACCGGCAAGGTTGCCCCACCACACCCCCTCAACTGGGTCTTCTCCGGCGTCGTCTCCAGTATTTCTCACCAGCCCCCATTTCGTGTTCATCAAAATCGCCTCCAGAGTCACAATTTTCTCTCTCTCTCTCTCTCTCTCTCTCACTCTCACTCTCTCTCTCTCTCTCACACACTATCTACAAAAATCAAAACCCAGAAAGAACCTCTATGAAGCTGAGCTGGTACAACAAAAGATAAGCTTGAAGGGAAAAAAAATCTCTTTGAGGAATCTACAAATTAAGCACAACCCAGAATTAGCTTTCAAGATTGAACAATACCCAGATTCATCTCTCTCTCTCTCTCTCTCTCTCTCTCCCCCAACCAAAAAGACTTCAAATTCAAAACTTCCTTCCCCCTAATCTACAAAACAAAATAAATCCCCGGATACAATTTTGAGATTGAACAATTATTTAGCACCAAGACTACAACTTTAAGCCTCTGTTTACAGAACCACAAAGCACAAACAATGAATCTAAGAATTTCAAACAAAACTTGAGCAAAAACCCACCAGAAATTAGTCTTCAAGGAGCTCAGCTTTCTCCACAGTCAGTGATTATGACGGTTGCAAACTGAGATATAGCTATTTGAAATCAGAAGGATTTTGTCTTTTTTTTTTCCCCCCTAGATGAAAGAAGAAGAAGAAGACATAAAACGGTCGGAAAAAATAAAGAACCCGTGTCGCTTTGAGTTTGCCGGAAACGGAGCTTTGCTTTGAATCTGGTTAATTTTTTGCTTAATGTAGGTTGTTTAGTTCATTGGGTTTGTTGGTGTTGATATTGTGGTTTAATTTTGTTTGCACTGGTTAGTAATTTTGAATCTGTTTAATTTTTGTTTGGTGGATTTGGTAACGGTGGGTAGTGACGGAGTGAATCGGTCGGTTGGAAGACGCCGGAGAAGACGCACCTTAATTTTAATTTTAAAAGTTATTTATTGTTTTAGGATTTTAAGTTTTATTTCTTACACTTTCACCCCTTATACAGAGTGTCCCGTTATGTTTTTTAACGGGTGTTAAAAAAGTCGTCTCAAAATTTTGAAAATGAAAGTACGCAAGCCACATTTGATGTTTCCTAAGTTTGCGAGTCAAATTGAAAATAAATGAAAGTACGCATGTCAGTTTTGCAATAAACTCCCTCTTAAATTACTCAAGTTTTACTCGATACTCTCTTCGTCCCATAACATGCAATGACCCATTTTGGGCGTCTCATACTTTTTATTCATGAGACCCACTTGCCATACTCACACCAACTTCCCACTTACTGTTCCCTACCCCCACTTCCTCTCTCCTTCATCATACTCACAACACCTACTTCTAAAACACTTTTCCTTAATTCTTGTTCCCTAAAACGAAATGGGTCGTTTGTTATGGGACGGAGGGAGTATGTAGTTTAAGTCCTGTACATCATGATGATTTCTCTCTCTCTCTCTCTCTCTCTCTCTCTCTCTGCGCCATGTGCCTTTGGATAACGTGCTTTATATGTTTGTCAGGTTTAGCCCAGAAGCTCTGAACTGGTTGTTTGGCAAGGGACTGGTTGGTTGGTTCTTACAGGTTTCATTGTTGAAGATGTCATTGTTTTCACTGGGTAGTGGGGAAGCACCGTTACTAGACATAGTTGCATATTCCGGATACACATTTACCTGTCTCTGTTTGGCTGTCCTTGGGAAAATACTGTGGAGCTACTCTTACTACTTTCTGTTGCCGTGGACGTGCTTATGCATGGGAATTTTCTTGGTGAAGACAATGAAGAGGGTTTTGTTTGCGGAAGTGAGGACTTACGATTCGAGCAGGCATCATTATCTCTTACTCTTCATTGCTTTAGCTCAGTTCCCTCTCTTCATTTGGCTTGGCAACATCAGTGTCAATTGGCTTTTTTAAAACCAATTTTATGCTCTACTTAGAGACAGTTGCAATGTAGATGACAGTTGCAGGAAGTATTATAGGCAATTTGCTATTTCCATCTACATTAAACTCATGTGGGTCCTACCCTTTTCCGGACCTATATTGAGAGCTTTTGTAACACCAAGTAATCGTGTTTTTTTAGGGTTCTTTGCACTAACTCTGTAAAAGCATGATTGCAACTTGTATTGCTCTTCCCGTAGTAACGCTGATGTGCTCAAGTCTTTTACCGTTTGGAATGGCTTATGTGGCATGCTTTCTGATGGTATCTATGGAGTTAGCATAAACATCAACAAGGATTCAGCTTATAAAGCTCTAAACTCATGGAATTTGATTAGTGTCATGTTGAAGTGCGAGGGTTTTGGTTTGATTATATATGTTGTGAGCTGGCTGACTCCCTCCGTCCCAAAATGATCTTCTCATATGCCATTTCTCGTTGTCCCAAAAAGTTTATTGTCTTTCTCTCTCTCTCTCTCTCTCTGTTTTTTTTATCCTTAAATATGAATGTTCATTTTTTAAGAAATTTTTGTTTTAAAATTAATGTTTTATTTGGAAATAATTTTGTTCCGAATTGTTTTTTTTACCAATGGTTTTTCGCTAGTATATTTATACTTGCAAAACTAATTGTTTGAAAAGAGTATTGCATGATTAATTATATATGAATTTTTGCTACTAAATTGTATGAAACGTAGAGATTTTCAAATCTCTCTTATAATGAAATTCGGAAATTCATTTAGGAACAAAGGGAATATTTGTACGAAAAGTTTTACCCCTCCATCCAAAACTAAGGTCTATTCTAAAGATAGTAGAATTAGACATTTATTTTGAGATGCGGAGGAAGTACTTAAGATAACTGTTACTCAAAGTGTGTAACTTGGAAATTTGGTGTAGGATTAGATGCTCTTAAGTAGGCTCTTTTATTGGGCCAACAAACAAATTGTTGCCGATTGTTCAGTCTTTGTATTTGTAGACATATAAATATTGAGATAGGCATCCAACAGTTGGGCAGCATCATCTTTTTAAATTTTACTCTCTCTATCCCAGAATGATAGTCCTCCTATTTTTATGGGTTTTACGAAAGAACTTTGAGTAATAATTAAAGCTACTTTTAATTATTCTAATGAAATTTTTGAAATTGTTCTTGATACACCATTACTATTAATATCAATTTTTAGATTCACATTAACGTAATTATAAGTAGCATTTATAACTGCTCAAAGTTCCTTCGTAGTAACAACGAAAAAGGGGACTATCTTTCTGGGACGGAGGGAGTATTAGTAATTCAGTTAGTGTTTTGTTTGCTTTAAAAAAATATAAAAAACACTTAGTTTGAGATAATTATGGAAAGTTATGACAAAATTGAAAAAATGCGTCGGTGGTTCCATTCCCGGGCAAACCCTACCACAGTATTTCACCACGATCCAATTATAACTCCGACGACCGGTAGAGGAGATTTTGCTGAAGTTGTAGGGTTAACACAAAAATTGACTATGATCAAGAGAAGGTTTATAGTTCAAATTACTACTTCTAAATTGCGATCGTGGCCCTTGAACCCAATTCGGTACAGGTACAACTTCCATTACTAAATTGAAATAAATATCTTGTGATTAATACTCATATAATTAATGGCGTGTTATTAGATTAAATCTTGCCAATTGCTTAGCACCAGCACTGTGTATTTCATAATATTGTATGTGCATATAGATAATGTTATGGATTTTAAATTAAGGGCAATTTCATGTTTATAAATTACTGTATGTGAGAATTTCTTTTCATGATAAATGATTTATTTTGCTTCAATTTCAACAATATTAAATTTGTTTATGTTCTAGCTTCCGCACCAAACTAGCACTAAAAGGCGAGCGTTGCTAGCTATAAATTGCTGAATCAATGTAAAGTGTGAAGGGATGTAACTTGTTTGATTTCTTTTCCTCTCACTATATGGTGTGCAATGTTGACACTTATTTTGAGGTCTTACGCCTGTATCACTCACATTCCCTTCAAAGGGCAGCCCGGTGCACAAAGCATCCCCTCACACAGTGAGGTGGGGCTCGGGAAGGGTCACCACCACAAAGGTGAAATGTAGACCCTTAAATGCAAGAGGGTGCTTCCAGGGCTCGAACCCGTGAACTCAAAGTCACACGGCAACACCTCAACCGGTGCGCCAACAAAGTATCAAAGCAAATAACAAAAAGAACGTTGCATCAGATTGAAAAGCACCAGATACCCAAATCCCTTGTCTTTCACAGTCAGGAATGGCAGCTAGACAATTGCTCGGCCACGATTTTTCTAAGAAGGGTTCAACATTATTGCAGAAGTAGAAATTATGTGGTAATATTTGAATTTGATTTAAATGGGGGTCAAGATTATAAATGTCGCATTTGTATCGATTTGAATTGGTGGGTAACCCTTCTGTTTTTTGGAAATAAATTGGAACAACTAGCTGGTGGTCATTCAACTAAAATGCATTTGGCTTCATATTTTCAGGTAAAAACTAGTTTTGTCACAATTGAACAGTATTTAGTTACAACAAACTCTCTCTCTCTCTCTCACACACACACACGCACTCGCGTACACTCGTATGACATAACATGTACATAAATTGAAAAGAGATCCCATTAACTCTTTGACAAATATAGCTATAAAGATTGAAATGCTTTTCAATTCTGACAAAACTAGTTTTTACCTGAAAAAATGAAGCCAGTTGCATTTTAGTTGAATGATCACCAGCTAGTTGTTCCAATTTATTTCCAAAAAATAGAAGGGTCACCCACCAATTCAAACTTTATGTCCTGATTTTTCTAAAAACGGATCAACCAATAGCTATTCACAAGATTTAATCAGATTGATCTTCAACTCTCAATGCTTGGGTGTAATTATATGTGCTTGCAGGAATCACTTAGCCCCTAGTCGCAAGAGGTGTCTGCAGTTTTGACCTTATGTAAGAATCATCTTGCTTCTTGTTATCTTTATGGCAGATCTTTTGCCTTCATATTTCTCCTTTCAATTAGCAGGATATTTGTTATGGAGTCTTTGATCTTAGTTGGAGCATAAGATGGAGCGGACCGAGACCGATGGAGCGGACCGAGTTTGACCATTCAAGAGAAGATCAAGTCAAATAAAGATAGAATCAATAAGATATATCTTACCTTATTTATTAGATGTAGTTTAGGAATAGAATACATGTTACTTTATTTAGTTGATGTATTTTAAGAAAAGAAGTATTCCTCAAGAAATAGGGTTTAGGTTTTAGTATAAATATAGGGTTAAGTCATTGTAATTATGAGAGAGTGAATAAACACAAATATATTATCATACTCCTCTCCACCATATTCTTAACATGGTATCAGAGCCTCCTGTATGGGGGCCTGATTAACCAATATGCTTCCGCGACGAAAGTCCGATTGTTGCCATGAATCGGTGACATGACGGAGACGATGAAGATGACGGGAGGAGCCCATGGAAGCCTCTTCGTGGCACCGATTGTGCACGACAAACACGTTGAGGAGGGACCCGTTCATGACGACCTTGTTCCTTTGTGGCACAGAATGTGCAAGACGAACACAACGGAGCACGACCTGAAGCCAAGAAACCGACATCGGCGAAGGTGTTTCCAAAGATGTCGGCGGCGGATTAAGATTTGTGTCGGTGAAGAAACCCTAATGATCTGATACAACCGAATATGAAATCGACCGGAGTTGGTGCTCGAAATTGATGGGTGCCTAACTCCTGGGAATTTGCAGCAAATTCATGGTTGGAATTTGTCGAAGAATGAAGACCTCGCTGACCGTTGTGGTAGCGGTGAAGTCGTGGCTGGCGGCAAAAGATTTGCAAAAGGACAGATCGGAGATTTGGCAAGCTGCGGGATAGGGTGAAAACCCTAAACGGCGACGAAGATGAAAAGAAAAAACACCGAGAGCGCTGCAAGGAGTGCAGCATATTGAAAAAAAAAAAAAGGAAAAGAAGAAGAAGCATGAAGATAGTACTTATCTCGTGCAAAGGACATACTCCATAAGGCAGTGGTCATGTGAAGGAAGGAAGACGATTTTTTATAGATTAGTCAAAAAAAAAAAAACTGGGCTGCTGGACATAGGCACTTGACAGGACAGTTGACAGACCAGTTGTGAGCACAGATGGAGCGTCAAGTGGACTGACGATGAAAAAAAAGAGGCTGATTTTTTCCTCCCCGTTTTGATTATCGTATTGGCAAGTTGGGTATCAACGTTGTAGATCCTCCAACTTGAGGGGGGGAGTTGGAGCATAAGATGGAGCGGACCGCGTGGAGCGGACCGAGACCGATGGAGCGGACCGAGTTTGACCAGTCAAGAGAAGATCAAGTCAAATAAAGATAGAATCAATAAGATATATCTTACCTTATTTATTAGATGTAGTTTAGGAATAGAATACATGTTACTTTATTTCGTTGATGTATTTTAAGAAAAGAAGTATTCCTCAAGAAATAGGGTTTAGGTTTTAGTATAAATATAGGGTTAAGTCATTGTAATTATGAGAGAGTGAATAAACACAAATATATTATCATACTCCTATCCACCATATTCTTAACAATCTTTCCTTAGGTTACTATTTAGTTGCTGGACTTTTGGCTAAGTAGCGATTTGTATAGTAGTTCCGATTACAGAATGAGATTCCTATTACTACTCCCTCCGCCCCAAAATGATCTTCATATTTGACTATTCAAACTTTTTAAGGATATGAATACTTGCTTCACTAGCCGTGTTGTGTTTATGCACATTTAATTCCGAATTGTAGAAATGAGAAGAGCTTTTTGGGACAATGAAAAACGGCAAATGAGAAGATCATTTCGGGATAGAGGGAGTATTTCTTAATGGTGAGCTTTGTTTCTATCTGCATCCCTGCGTGGCTTAATGCAACTGTCATTTATTACTAATATCTTTGTCACTTAACTTTGTTTCTATCTGCTTCCCTTTGTGGCTTAATGCAATTGTCATTTTATTATTATTATCTCTGTCACTTAAGATCGCAGTTCTAAAGTTGATGAGCCCACGCCTTGCGAACGGGACTCCGAAGTATAAACTGGGCCCAACCGCTCCATCTTGTGAATAACTCAAGACGAACTCAGCATGAGCACCGACGTCAACATGGTTCCCCCGACCTCGTCTCTACGAGGTCCTTCTCCTCGCTCCTTAGGAGACACCAATCCAGATAACAAGCCCCCAGGCTCCCGCCACGAGCTTCTCCACCCCGAGCTCCCCATCGACGAGGTTACCACCTCGGCGAGCTCGGGAACGTGTTAAAGAGACAAACCGTACTATCGCATTAAATGCCCGATGGTCTTCTCTGACGTACCTGCTCCATTCCGTACGGCGCCCGTCCTATCACGACATCCGGTGGTTACCTACTGTCCCATCCAGAATGTCAACCAACCAGGAGCTAACACGTGCCTAGGGAGGACCAAGCCTTTAACCGGACAAAGGAATGGACTGAAGAGGTACCCTAGTCATATATAATGTCTCATTCTCTCTCATCAGGTATTATGCCTTAACCTACACACAGAGAACCTTAGTTCTTACCCAAGGCATTCCACGCCTTGTTCTTAGCCCTCATAGAGATCTTACTCTCACACCCGAGGGTCTAAGCTGGGATCAAACCCAACCTTGACCTTAGGTCCTTAACGTTGTTATTTGTTGTGTTGTGATCGTAGGAATACATGTACAAAGCCCAGATATCCATCCGACACTAGTGACCCAAATTTCGTGGTGTCATCAAAAGTCAACAACCTTTTGGAATTAATATAAACGGCGTAATATAATTTCATTTAATAAGTAATATGTTTGTCATTTTTCCTTTTTACTGCTAACAGTATCGCTGCCTCTTAAGATTGTATTATAGAATAATGTCAATAACCTTTCCGAATATTAATATGAATGGCTTACTGTAAATATCAAGAGTTTGGGATAACGTTTAAGCAATTATTGTGTGTAATAGCTCCAAAAGGTATCAGATTCTCTCATTGTTTCTCATCAGGCGAGCTTGTTGTATCTGTTTCTACGTGGCTAAGCAACTGCCATTTTATCTATTAATTTTGTTAGTTGATTAAAATGCTGAACAGTTCGTAGTTCATATACTCCCTCTGTCCCAGAACGATAGTCCCCCTATTTTCATGGGTTTTACGAAGGAACTTTGAGTAATAATAAAGGCTACTTTTAATTATTCTAATGATATTTTTGAAATTGTTCTTGATACACCATTATAAATACTATTAATATCAATTTTTAGATTCACATTAACATAATTATAAGTAGCATTTATAACTGCTCAAAGTTCCCTCGTAGTAACAACGAAAAAAGGTGGACTATCTTTCTGGGACGGAGGGAGCTCTATATACTATATAGTAGGAGTACAATGTAATATGAATAACATCTCAGAGTTAAGTTAATATAAATGCTCGATGGCTAGCTAGTTGAAAGCAGCTTAAACTGAGTGAGACTGCTTATGTAGAGTGTAGACACCCAATAATTGATTTTGTTTTTGTTGTGTCGTGTCTGTAGACTGCACGTGAGAAGATGGAGAAACTCATATCAAGGAGGATCAATATTGAATGTGTGCCCGACTCATATGTCCTACCCCCAGACTTAAGACCCAGGAAGCAAATTATTCCTGTATTCAAGAATGTTCCAGTAATTGATATTGGAAACAGTACTCGCAATGAGATTGTTGAGAAAATCCTAGAGGCTTGCCAAGAATATGGATTCTTTCAGGTTCTTTTCCTTTTTGTCTTCTTTGGTCATTGCAATTTAATGAAAAAAATAAATCCTTTGTATCGTGATTATGTAGCATCTAAAAATATTGTACATGATAGGTGATAAACCATGGAGTGGCAGAGGAACTAACGTATGTTAATGGTGATAAAAGACTTCTTTAAGAGGCCTGTATTGGAAGATATGGCCAGTTGTTACTCGGAGGATCCAAGGGAAAGTTGTAGGCTTTACTCAAGCGTTGACTATGATAGAGAGAAGATTCATTGTTGGAGAGATGCTCTTCGTGTCACTTGTCATCCCCTAGAGGATTGTGCTCAATCTTGGCCTCTAAAGACTCCTCAGGTACGTTTGTAATAAATTTAAGGAAAAATTGCATCAAGAGTCACTCAACTATTCGCGATGAGTGGATTTGATCACTCAACTCATTTTTCTTGCATTTAATAGCCTACACAATTTTTTTTGAGCATCTATTATCACTAAGGCTAACGACATCCATGTTGTGGTGTTAAAAAATCATGTGCCACGATTTCTTTAAGGGTAAAATTGGAAAATTATGGTTTTATAAATAAAATAATATGCTCGAGTTTAATGTGTAATGTTTTAAAGTGAAAGAGGCATTAAAGCTAATTGAAAAAGTAGAGTAGATGTTTTGTTTTCTAATTTGCCCATTCTTTTACTAAGTCAATGCTGTTGACCACCACCATTCCACCGTCACCAACACCACCACCATTCCACCGTCGTCACCCACAACCACCATTCCACCGTCATCACCAACACCAACGCCAAAACACCCATCAAAACATAGGTAATTAACTCAAACAAAGGAAAAAAAAAAACCAAATAACCGAAATCTGATTAAAACATAGAGGAGGTTAGAGACGAAAGAAAGACTGGAGACAACCAACGGGGCGGGGAAAGGGGCCTGCTGCGTGGGGGAAGAGCAAGGAGGGTTTCTGATTGGTGAGTGAATGTAGGGGGCAAAGGTCAGATATTGGTTGGGGTGGATAAGGGCAACACCGCCTGATTTGAGGGAGAAGAGAGAGGCGAGACAGGAAGGGGTGCATTGGATGGGTGGAGGACGACATGGGATGTTGAAGGTAGTTGTTGGAAGTGGTCGGCGGTGAAGAACACGGCAACGGAGGAGGAGGGCCTGATTGAATTTGGGAATGCGGATATGAAGACCGTGTAATTCATTAAGGAATCAAGTTAGGGTTAAAATGTTTTAATTTGGGGAAAAAATGTTTGTTTTAGTCCTCCATAATAATAAGTAGTTGGATATTTAGGGTTTATAGTTTAATATTTCACACATTAACCCCTTATGAGTTAAAATTTAGTTTGTTTCCTATTTTACCCTTAAAAATCTAATTATGTGGATTGCACATGACAACTTAACAAGAAAAAACGGATGTTGTTAGTCATAGTGATCATAGATGCTCAAAAAAATTAGTATAGGCTATTGAATGCAAGAAATAAGAGTTGGGTGATCAAATCCACTCATCATGAATAGTTGGGTGATCATGGATGCAATTTTTCCTAAATTTAATGATAATAATAATAATAAAGATTTAATTAATTGTGTATTTATTATGTTTGTTAATTAGGGAGGTACTCCCTCCGGTCCAAAATATCTGTCGTTTTTGAGCAATTTTTTTGGTCCAAAATAATTGTCACTTTTGAGTCAAAACAATTAAAATTCCTTATTTACCCTTGCATTGGAAGTTGTTTTACTTTATTAATTGACTTAGTGAGTGTAATAATGTAAGAAAGTTGAACAATAAATAAGGGTAAGCATGGAACTTTCACCATTAATATGCCTTAATAATTGCATTTCTTAATCTTTGTGAAAAGTCAAAAAACGACAGTTATTTTGGACCGGAGGGAGTAGCTGTGAAATATGCAGAGGAGTTGTGGAAGCTGAGTTGGTGGATTTTGGATGTAATTGCTGAAGGTTTAGGATTTGAAACAGGATATTTCGGAACTAATCTTAGCCAAGGTCATATAATGTCGCTTAATCATTATCCAGCATGCCCAGACCCAAGCCTAACCTTGGGTTTGCCTAAACACAGTGATTTTAACCTTATTACTCTTCTACAGCAAGAGGAAGGAGTTGTTGGACTCCAAGCTCTCATGAACGATGAATGGGTTGGAATTGAGCCTGTTTCAAATGCGTTTTTGGTTAATGTAGGCTGTACCTTGGAGGTACTTTGCAATGGGAAGCTAAAGAGTGATGTTCATCGAGTGGTGGCAAACAGTGTTTCAAGAACAGCAATTGCTACTGCCGTTTTTCCTACAAGCGATTCCCATATTGAACGGATAAATCCATGGTCAATGGTCAAAATCCTGCTCGCTGCTCGCTATAGAGGTTTCATCTATAAGGATCTTTTTACTAGCTTCTTGGCAGATATTACTGATGGGAAACCTCCTATGGAACGTTATGAGCTTACTTATTCTTAATTACATTTGTGTTGGTGCAAGTATCGGTGCTGGTGTTGGTGTAAGTATCCGTGTTGGTGTTGGTGTATCGGTGTTGGTGTTGGTGTCAGTTGCTGGTGAGTCCTTATTTCGATAATAGTCTGGATCAAATAAGGGACAATCATATTATGGATGGAGGACTTTGCGTGATATTTAGAAAATGTTGTATTAAATTTAAATCAGTGTAAAGGTGTTGTTTTACAATGGTGAAGTGGATGTTATCAAACTGATTATGTAAGTAATATGTTCTCACTCATGTTCAAACTTATCGGCCAATTGGATAAATGTGTCCGCGTTGCAACACGGTGACCTGCAAAGGGTTGAATTTACTCCGAGGATCCAGGGCGAAGTTGTAGCGTCTATACAAGAGTTGACTATGATCAAGAGAAGGTTTGATTATGGAAGGATAGTTTTCATTTCTCATGTCATCGTGGCCCTTAAACGCTACTCGGTACAGGTAATATTTCCATTACTAACTTAATTGGAGTATCTTGTAATTAATTTATGATGAATGACATGTTATTAGGTTAGATTTGTCAATGGCTTATCACCAGTCCTGTGTGTTCCATAATTTTTACCTATAGATATTTTTTTAATGTTTTAAATCAAGGGTAATATCTTTTTTATAAATTATGTTAGAATTTTGTTTCATGATAAATGATTTATTTGGCTTCAATTTCAATTTTCAACAAGTGATGCTTATTACGTTAAGGCTATGTTTAGTATGTAGGAGCTAGCCAATTTCATTAGTGTTTTCGTAATTAAGGATGTATAGCTTATTCCACGTACAATGCCCGTTCAAGGAAAAAGCTAGACTGACCTTCCATCTCGTTAGTCTTTCATAGGTAGTCCAAATAGTTTTTGAAGAATGCTAGGATGTCATTTTCCTCTCCTTTGCAGTATAATCTAGACACTAGTATTAAGTATGTTTCCATTCAAGCTTCCGTACCGAATGAGCGCTAAATAACTGCCTGTTATGTTCTTACGTTGACATCACAAGAACCCTAGCTTCTCTTCACTCGGCAACAATCGGGATTAGGGATAAATGACAAACTCATTACCCTAAATAACTGCCTGTTATGATCAAGAGATTATAATATGTCAACAATAAAGGGGGTCAAAACTAGTAATAGTGAGATTTTTTGTACGATTGTTAAAGCAGTTGTAGTGTTTCGCTTCAAAATTAAAGGTCATCTAATCCGAGCAATGCTAGGCTTACAAAAAAAGTTTACAAAATTTAACTTACAGATACAGTTGGCAAACAATGGTTGGATGTTGAATTAGTGGTGGGTCCTACAAACACAACATCTAATCGTTTATTTTAAAAACATTGCCTGTAAGCTAAATTTTGCCCTCACTCCGCCCCGATTTAATGTTCTTACTTTGACTTTGCCAGGGATTAAGAAAAATAAATGTTGCGAGTATGAAAAGTAAAGTAGGAGAGAGAAAGTGGGTAAGGAGTTTTTGTATTGAGAATGACAAGTGGGTCCCATAGTCCATTTAAGGTAATAAAGTAAAGTAAGAACCTTAAATTGGGACAGACTAAAAAGGAAATAAGAACCTTAAAGCGGGACAGAGGGAGTAACACTTTTTTGTAACTTTAGTTTTACTCCATCTAATTCCTATGACAGAGCCGCAGTGCAACTGCAGCTATAGCGCTGTTCTGATCGATGATGTCTAGCATAAACGTCATCAATCTTCAACTCTCAATGCTTAGGCGTGCGATTATATGTCCTTGCAGGAATCACTTAGCCACAAGTCGCAAGACGTGTCTGCAGTTTGACCTTATGATAGGATCATCTCGCTTCTTGTTATAGTCTTTGATCTTTCTTTTGTATAGTGGTTCCAATTACAGAATTAGATTCCTCTCATTATTTCTCAATAGTGAGCTTTGTTTCTATCTGCATCCCTGTATGGCCTAATGCAACTGTCATTTTATTACTAATATCTCTGTCACTTAAGATTGCAGTTTTAAAGTCAACAACCTTTTGGATTTAATATAAAGGGCTTAATAATTTCACTTAATGCAACTGTCAATTTATTATTAACATCTCTGTCACTTAAGATTGCAGTTCTAAAGTCAACAACCTTTAGGAATTAATATAAACGGCTTAATAATTCCTCTCATTATTTCTCAATTTGTTTTTATTTGATAATATGTTGAAATATTTAAGATAAAATAAATAATAAGAATTAATTAGAGAAACTCACATAAAATGCAAATTTATAATACAAATACAAAGAAAAATACAATTAATGGAATTTTTTTAATTAAATGAAATAATAAGGAATATTGTGAAAATATTCTTATTTGGGGCAAGATTTGAAGCAAACTGTTGGAGATGGTAAAAGATATTTGGTGCTGAAATTGCACTATTTTAGAGTTTTCGTGCAATTTCTGCACCAAACTGTTGGAGCTGGCCTTAAGTTTGCGATTCCTACTATAGAATAGTGTCAATAAGCTTTCAGAATATTAATATGAATGGCTTACTGTAACTGTCATTAGAATAATGTCAACCTTTCAGTATATTAATACGAATGGCTTACTGTAACTATCATCTAATAAATAATTTATCTCACATTTTCAAACATTATCCAGCTATGAATGGTTGATATATGCTTAAATTAGAGTGAGACAACACTTATTTGTTAAGGGTATGGGACAACGCTGAAACAACTATTGTCTGTACTCTGTAATAACTACAAAAGGTATCCGATTCTCTCGTTGTTTCTCATCAGCGAGCTTGTCTGTATCTGCGTCTACGTGGCTAAGCAACTGTCATTTTATCACTATTAATTTTGTTTGTTGATTAAAATACTGGGCAGTTCATAGTTCCTATATATAGTAGGAGTAGAATTTAATATGAATAACATCTCAGAGTTAAGTTAATAGTATGCTTGATCGCTTGCTAGTTGAAAGCAGCTTAAATTGAGTAAAACTGCTCATGTAGGTACCCAATACTTGATTTTGTTAATTTCATTTCATTTCATTTTATTTTATTCCCACCTATTCATTTTTTCTTTCATGATGACGTATGAGGATTCATGTTAGCCGACCTCTAATTACATTGGGACTGAGGCTTTGTTGTTGTTGTTGTCGTCTTTAGACTGCACGTGAGAGGATGGAGAAACTCATATCAAGGAGGATCAATCTTGAACGTGTGCCCGACTCATTTGTCCAACCCTCAGAGTTAAGACCCGGGAAGCAGATTATTCCTGTATTCAAGAATGTTCCAGTTATTGATCTTAGAAGCACTTCTCGCAAAGAGATTGTTGAAAATATCCTAGTGGCTTGCCAAGAATATGGATTCTTCCAGGTTCTTTTTCGTTTTGTCTCCTTCTATTATTAGAAACTACTTAATTTGGTCTGTTGTATCGCGATATTGTAATATCTAAAAATATTGTAAATGACAGGTGATTAACCATGGAGTGACAGACGAACTAATGCAACGTATGTTAATGGTGGCAAAAGACTTCTTTGAGAAGCCTGTATTGGAAGATATGGCAAGTTGTTACTCCGATGATCCAACCCAAAGTTGTAGGCTTTACTCTAGCGTTGATTATGACCGAGAGAAGGTTCATTGTTGGAAAGATACTCTCCGTTTCTCTTGTCATCCTCTAGAGGATTGTGTTCAGTCTTGGCCGCTAAATCCACCTCAAAACAAGTACGTATGCAATAATTTCAATAGGCCTATCATCTTTTTGACCCTTTGTACTATAATTAAGTTCCGGTTTTAACCATTCATGTATTTCCTTTTAGCAGTTTTAACCGTCCTACTATGTATACGCATTCTACTTCACCTTACCCTCTAACGACATCCAAAAAAGTTAGTTCTTCTTAATAAAACTTGTAAAAAAACTAACGAGAATTTGCCAAAAACTATTTTGGATGTCGTTAAGGGGTAGGGTGCATTTCAGTGCCTACATATAGTAGGATGGTTAAAGCTGCTAAAACAAATACATGTATGGTTAAAACTGATGTTTCGTTATTGTACCATGGGTGATAGACCATTTCAGTACACCATACCCTTGTGCTAAATTATCTTTCTGTATATATAATGTTTGTTATTTAGGGAGGTGGCCGTTAAATATGCAGAGGAATTGAGGAAGCTAAGTTGGTGGATTTTGGATGTAATTGCAGAAGGTTTAGGATTCAAAGAAGGATATTTCGGAACCAATCTTAGCCAAAGTCCTATTATGGCTCTTAACCACTATCCTGCATGCCCAGACCCTAGCCTAACCTTAGGCTTGAATAAACATAGCGATTTAAACCTCATCACTTTTCTACAACAAGAGGAAGGCATTGTCGGACTCCAAGCTCTCATGAACGATAAATGGGTTGGAATTGAGCCTCTTCCAAATGCGTTTGTGGTCAACGTAGGTTGTACCTTAGAGGTACTTAGTAATGGGAAGTTGAAGAGTGATGTTCATCGGGTGGTCACAAACAGTGTTTCAAGAACTTCAATTTGTACCGCCATTCATTCTTCTAGGGATGCGTATATTGAACCTGATGAATCCCTGGTCAACGTTCAGAATCCTGCTCGCTATCGAGGTTTCGTTTATAAACATCTTTTTACTAGCTTCTTGGCGGATAGTATCCATGGTAAATATCCCATGGAACGTTATGAGCTTAATCTTTCTTAACTGTGTCCGTGCCTGCTTATTTCGAAGGGCTCGATGAAAAGAAAATATAAGGGCACAACAATCTTCCTAATTTATGCAATTTTAATGCTCAGTATATTCAAGTCGGGCTAATTTTATTTGTCCGGTAGCTTTTAGGCTTTTATGAAATAGGGTAGTTTAGTCAATTCAGTTAATTTCTTGAAATAGGTTTTCTATTAAATTAGGAGTCCGTTCAGTTATTTATTTTTTTAGTCTATATCCTTAATACTCCCTCTGTCCTAGAAAGATAGTCCACTTTGGATTTTTGACGGTCAACACATGCGAACTTTGACCAAATATTAGAATTTTTTCTCAAATAATTCCTTTTTTTTTTTTTATTACCAAAGTTGACAACTTTTTCAAAGTATGTACCAAAGTGACCAAGTTTGAGGTAATTCGCTTGTGGAAAAAGCAAATTAAGTAATTCGCTAACATGAAAAGCGAATTATTCTTTGACCTGATTAGCAGCGCTTTGCATTACGGAAATAATTAGCCGTTAAGTATTTCGCTTCCTGTAGAAACGAATTACCCTTCAATGGATACCCGTTGACTTATTGCAAAGAATTCAAATAAAAAAAGTGGAAGATTAGAAAGAAAGTACCAAAGCTCGTCTGACACGTTTTTTTCTCTTAACTCTAGTATAGCACTTTATAAAAACTCGTTTTACTTACTCCCTCCGTCCCGCTCGAATTAGGATTCTTGGTCAAGTAATTTATACTTTCACCAACGATTTGAAGAAAAATACTTATCTTAATGAAAATCTAAAAAATAGTTATTTAGCTTATTATTAATAGTGATACAATAACAATTTAAATTTTTTATTAGCATCATTATTTTTCTTCAAATTATTGGTCAAAATACGAATTGCTTGACCAAGAATCCTAATTCGAGCGGGACGGAGGGAGTATACTATTGTTTAAATAAATATCCTTTCACAGATTCTTATGCATAAGATTAAATCGGCAAAACCTTTTAGTATACCTCTACTTATGTACTCCCTCCATTCCAAGTAAGTTGAAACATTTTGTCATATTTAGGGCATTTCACTTAAGTTGTAACAATCTAAAAATGGAAGTTTTTTATTACTTTAATAATTCTCCACTCATTCTCTCTCTTCCTCCCAACCACTCATTATTCTCAACTCATTTTCTTTCCTTCCCCACTAATTCTCTCTCTTCCTCATCACCTTTCATTCTTAATAAAATATTATATCCTTAATTCCCCAACTTCAAAATAAATATTTCAAGTTACTTGAAACAGAGGGAGTACATATTATATTACCAGGAAAAAAAAATTGGTTGGTGGATAAACGCTTTCGGTGGAAGGAAAAGAAAAGAGAAAGGTACTATCACAGTAATCATCAAAAAAATGTAGAGAATAAAATTTTAAATTTGGTTTAAATGGAAGTAAGTTTGACCAAGAATCCTAATTCGAGCGGTACGGAGGGAGTACGTAAAACGAGTTTTTATAAAGTGCTATACTAGAGTTAAGAGAAAAAAACGTGTCGGACGAGCTTTGGTACTTTCTTTCTAATCTTCCACTTTTTTTATTTGAAATCTTTGCAATAAGTCAACGGGTATCCATTGAAGGGTAATTCGCTTCTACAGGAAGCGAAATGCTTAACGGCTAATTATTTCCGTAATGCAAAGCGCTGCTAATCAGGTCAAAGAATAATTCGCTTTTCATGTTAGCGAATTACTTAATTCGCTTTTTCCACAAGCGAATTACCTCAAACTTGGTCACTTTGGTACATACTTTGAAAAAGTTGTCACTTTGGTAAATACTTAAAAAAAAAAAAAGGAATTATTTGAGAAAAAATTCCAAAGATTATTATCAATCTAATCATCCCAATAAAATTTTAAAATTTGTCATTGATAAATCACTTTATGATTAATCAATCACAAATTTTAGAGTTTCACAAGGATGGTTGGATTGACATTTATATTTAGTCAAAGTTCACTTTTATTGAGCATCAAAAGTCAAAAGTGGACCATCTTTCTGGGACGGAGGGAGTATATGTTAGTGGTCTTTTAGTTAATTGCTGGAAATAGGTTTTCATATTAAAATAATCCAATTTCCTAGACAATTAAATGATTATATAAGAGATACTTTACAATTAAAAATAAGGGTGAAATTGACACAAGTGAGCAAAGATGCCTTGATAATGGTAAGGTGACAAATATTTTGAAACAAATTCTTACTCCTAAAACCACAATTATTTTGAAATGGAGGGAGTATATGTTAGTGGTCTTTTAGTTAATTGCTGAATATAGGTTTTCGTATTAAATTAGGAGTGCGTTCAATTATTCAGAGTAAAAGAATAAAAGAATTTTCCAGCAATACACATTGTTATTGTGTTGAATCGAAGATTTTATTTTCATTTTTTTTTTCCCAAATGTTCAATAACAAGATTATGCACAAGTCGCTTTTCGTTCTGCATCAATTATAGTACGGATGGAGGATTTAGCGTGATAATAATAGAGAATATTGTTTTTAATCTATGTAATTGGTGTTGTTTCAACGATGGTGTAGTTGTTGTTATCAAAGTGATTATGTAAACATCATGCTCATGCTCATAATGTGGGTAATATTTGAATATGGTTGAAATGTGGGTCGAGATTATTACAATGTCAACAATAAAGGGGGCAAAACTAGTAAAAAATGAGATTTTTAGTACAATTTATTAAGTTGTTCTTGTGTGTCGTTTCAAAAGTAGAGGTCATCTAACCCACTATGACCAGAGCAGCAACGCTACTGCTAGCTATCGAGCATAAACGTCATGGATCTTGGATCAACCAAGAGCTCTTAAATCACAGGATTTAATTAGAGTACGTAATCTTCAACTCTCAATGCTTAGGCGTGTGATTATATGTCCTTGCAGGAATCACAAGGCGCAAGAAGTGTCTGCAGTTTGACCTTATATTAGAATCATCTTGCTTTATCTATATGGCCGATCTTTTGCCTTCATATTTCTTCTTTCAAGTAGCAGAATATTCGTTATAGAGTCTTTGATCTTTCTTTAGGTTATTATCACTATTATTACTATTTAGTTGCTAGACTTTTCGCTAACGTACCAATTTGTATAGTAGTTCCAATTACAGAGTGCGATTCCTCTCATTATTTCTTATTAGTGAGCTTTGTTTCTATCTGCATCCCTGTATGGCTTAATGCAACTTTCATTTTATTGCTAATATCTTTGTCACTCAAGATTGCAGTTCTAAAGTCAGCAACCTTTCGGAATTAATATAAACGGCTTATATAATTTTGTTTAATAAGTAATATGTTTGTCACTTTTCTATTTACCTCTAACAGTATCGTTGCCTCTTAAGATTGCAGTTCCTGATATAGAATATGATGTCAAAAACCTTTCAGAATATTAATACTGTAACTGTCATTTAATAAATAATACGTTTGTTACTTTTTTTTTTCAAACATTATCTAGCTATGAATCGTTGATAGATGCTTTTGTTAAGAGTTTGGGACAACCGACAACGTCTAAAAAACTAATGTGTGTAATAGCTCCAAAAGGTATCAGATTCTCTCGTTGTTTCTCATCAGCGAGCTTGTTTGTATCTGTATCCACGTGGCTAAGCAACTATCATTTGATCACTATTAATTTTGTTAGTTGATTAAAATGCTGGACAGTTCGTAGTGTTCCTTTATATAGTAGTAGGAGTAGTGTGTAATATGAATAACATCTCAGAATTAAGTTACTTATATATGCTTGATGGCTAGATAGTTGAATGCAGCGTAAATTGAGTGAGACTGCTCATGCAGAACACCCAATAATTGATTTTGTTATTGTTGTGTCGTGTCTGTAGACTGCACGTGAGAAGATGGAGAAACTCATCTCAAGGAGGATCAATATTGAATGTGTGCCTGACTCATATGTCCTACCCCCAGAACTAAGACCCGGGAAGCAAATTATTCCTGTATTCAAGAATGTTCCAGTTATTGATCTTGGAAGCACTTCTCGCAAAGAGATTGTTGAGAAAATCCTAGAGGCTTGCCAAGAATACGGATTCTTCCAGGTTTTTTTCTTTTTCTTCGGTCATTGCAAATTAATGAAGAAAGTCCCGTTGTAATTTCTAAAAAATCTTGTAAATGACAGGTGATTAACCACGGAGTGACAGAGGAAGTAATGCAACGTATGTTGATGGTGATAAAAGACTTCTTTGAGAGGCCTGTATTGGAAGATATGGCAAGTTGTTATTCAGATGATCCAAGGCAAAGTTGTAGGCTTTACACAAGCGTTGACTATGACCGAGAGAAGATTCATTGTTGGAGAGACGCTCTTCGTGTCACTTGTCATGATCCTATAGAGGATTGTGCTCAATCTTGGCCTCTAAAGACTCCTCAGAACAGGTACACATGTAATAGTTTCAATAAAAAATAATAATAATAGTTAATAATAATAGTTAATAATAATAACAACAAAGATTTAATCAATTGCGTATATATTATGTTTGTTAATTAGGGAGGTAGCTGTGAAATATGCAGAGGAGTTGCGGAAGCTGAGTTGGTGGATTTTGGATGTAATTGCTGAAGGTTTAGGATTTGAAACAGGATATTTCGGAACTAATCTTAGCCAAGGTCATATAATGTCTCTTAATCATTATCCGGCATGCCCAGACCCAAGCTTAACTTTGGGTTTGCCTAAACACAGTGATTTTAACCTCATTACTCTTTTACAACAAGAGGAAGGCGTTGTTGGACTTCAAGCTCTCATGAACGATAAATGGGTTGGTATCGAGCCTCTTCCAAATGCGTTTTTGGTTAATGTAGGTTGTACCTTGGAGGTACTTTGCAATGGGAAGCTGAAGAGTGATGTTCATCGGGTGGTCACGACCAGTGTTTCAAGAACAGCAATTGCTACTGCCATTCACCCTTCTTGGGATGCCTATATTCAACCGGATGAATCCATGGTCAACGGTCAAAGTCCTGCTTGTTATCGAGGTTTTGTTTATAAAGATCTTTTTATTAGCTTCTTGGCGGATACTAATGCTGGTAAACATCCCATGGAACGTTATGAGCTTAATCATTCTTAAATATGTGTGTGTACGTATGTATGTGTCTGTGCGTGCTTATTTCAGTAATAAGTAATAGTCTGGACGATCAAATGAGGAAGAATTATAATACGGATGGAGGATTTAGCGTGATAGTTAGAGAAAATGTTGGTTTTGATGGGTGTAATTGGTGTTGATTCAACAATGGTGTAGTCGAAGTTATCAAACTGATCATGTAAACACTAAATCCTCATCCATTGAGGTTGTTTTGGATTTAGTAACTTATCTCATTTTTTACCCATGAAAAATACCTTAACTTTTTTTGCGTGCAGCGGAGGTACTTATTGCTAACGCCGTCCACTTTTTGCCGTTATCCACGCATGTGACAACTCACGTGACCTTTTTTAAAGGGTAAAATCGGAACTTCAATTGTGAGAATTTTCACAAAAAACTAAGGGGTTGAAATATATATTTTTTATTTCACATAACCCTTTCCCTTCCCCTTCCCTACACCCAGATCCTACCACTACTATCTCTCCCTCATGCATCCCAGCTCCACCCGAACCATTGGCGCCTCTCTTCATCTTATACCACAAGATGACGCCTCCATGCCTCTCTCTGCGACCCACAAATCCCATCTCTCTCATTCTTTATCTTAATTTTGGCAAATCTGGAGTTGATTTCTTCAAAATCGAAGACGAAATTCAAAACAAAAATGAAACTTGAAACTTGAATATGGGTCGACGTCGACCATACTAAGGTTTCCCTTGTTCATGCTCCAGTGATGAAGGAAAAGAACGTTTGGGTAGTTATTCAAATTTGAGGTCTATCAAAGTATGATTTTCGAACCCATTCTATTCTCCAACCTCTGTTCTTAAGTCTCCGATCTCCGCAGTCATGGATTTACAACTAATGGAGGTTATCAAACACTACCTGGGTTTGGAATTTACTTTTTATTTCAATTTTGGCATTCTTAGGTCAGATCTGATTTTGAAATTTTTTTTTTTTTTTTTTTTTTTTGGGGGAGGGTGGGGGTTGAAGGATTGTACAATCTGGGTTTGCACATTGTTAATTCTTGGACCTTTTTTGTTTTAATTCTTGATGATTTTGGTGGTGATGGTAGTTCCGACTGGTGGTGTTATTTTGATGGTGGCTGTGAATGACGGTGGTGAGGGGCAGTGCTGAGTGCTGAGTGCTGAGTGCTGAGTGCTGGGTGCTGGGTGCGGGTGGCGAATAGTGTGGTGGTGAACTGGTGATGATGGTGGCTGCCGTTCCTGGACATGAGCGGTGGTGGGTAGCGGTTTGGCTAGGACTGGGAACGAGAAGGGGAAGAGGAAGGGGAAGGGGGTTAATTGAAACTAGAAAAATTACTTTTAACCCATTTGTTTTGTGAAATGATATCACACTATCCTTATTATGTTTTGACCTCTTTGTCCTTAAAAAAGAAGTCATGTGCATGACACACATGATAACTTAACGGCCAAATTCAAACGGCGTTAGCAATAAGTACCTCCGCTGCAAAAAACAAAAAAAAAAAAAGTTAAGGTATTTTTCATAGGTCAAAAAAGAGATAAGTTACTAAATCCAAACAACCCCAATAGTTCAGGAACTTTTCTTGCATTTTTTCCTAAGTACGATCAAATGAGGAAGAACTATAATACGGATGGAGGATTTAGCGTGATAGTTAGAGAAAATGTTGGTTTTGATGGGTGTAATTGGTGTTGATTCAACAATGGTGTCGTCGAAGTTATCAAACTGATCATGTAAACACTAAATCC
This sequence comes from Campanula takesimana, assembly GCA_026119855.1. Classification (NCBI taxonomy): domain Eukaryota; kingdom Viridiplantae; phylum Streptophyta; class Magnoliopsida; order Asterales; family Campanulaceae; genus Campanula; species Campanula takesimana. The sequence goes on from JAOWBW010000184.1 coordinate 504,664, forward strand.
TCATCCATGTTCAAAATTTTTGCAATGTGGTTACTTCAACCGTTAATTATTTAACGGATTTCGCTCACATGGTATATGCACCCGTTAGTGTAGTTATGTCGTTGACCAAAACATTATGGCAAGCATCGTAACCTTTTGATCCCTAAGCAAAGTTATTTAGTGGCCTTGTCATTTTCTTTTTTAACATTATTGGAAAGTAATCTCAAATGGGGCATTTTTTATTTTTTCAAGCCCATCCATATTAACTTTTCTCATGGATTGATGATAATCTTAAAACCCTACTCATGATTATGGAGAAGAAATAGTTACCCTCCTAAGATTACATGTTACTAAAAAGCTAGGCTGCAAAATCTACTTTGAATGATTTTGGGTTCCTAATATATTCACATACAATCACACACTCACTGAGTGTGTTGTGTGTGAGAGAGAACGTGAGGAAAAGCTAAATCTAGAAATTCAGATGTGAAATTGCTTCTCCTTAATACTCCCTCCTGTTAGATCATTATGGCTTGCAACACAAGTTAATAGGCACCTTCCATAAATAAAGTCATGACTATGACATTAATATAAAGTATGGTCAAAATAGTCAATGTGTAGAATCCCTGAAATGTTATTTATCTATCTTTGATGGGCAAGATGGTAAATCAACATTGCTTTGGAAATGAATAGGTATGGTCCCTATTTGAAGTGTCACCATGTTTATTATATAAAGGCCCCTCCATCAAGCCTTTAAACATACTAAATTCTTACTTTTCTCTCTACATACTCTCTTCATAATTATCTAGAAGAAATTCTGAGAAACTTAAGAGACACTCTCATTTAGAAGATCATCTCCCTACATCTTCATCATCCTTAATCTCCCTTCAAGACACAATAATGGATTCAACAGGTATACATTTATTACATGCTTCCGCTTCATCTTTTCCTCTTTCTCTTACTTAAATATGAGTGTGGCATTCAGGGATTAAAATTGTTCTAACAATTGGTATCAGAGCCCCGCTCATTATTTAGTTTGAGTTTGAGTTCTTGTATTAAGAAAAAGCTTTCATGCTTTACTTTGATTCATTTTCTCTGTTGAATCATAAGGTTTTTGATGTCGATTAGGGACTCTAATTCGTTAATAGAGTGATGATGATCTTCATCTAAAATTAAGAAAAATGGTTTGAAAGTTTTTTGTTCATTAAAAGGTTCAAGTGAGACTATCCCTTCATAACATGGTTTTATGTTTTAAGTGCATACCATGTGGATCTACTCACTTGATTCCATTAATTTTTTAAAAAAGCAAGATTATCCTAAATAACATGGTTTTATGTTTTAAGTACATACCATGCGGATCTACTTGCAATTCATTTGATTTTGAGGAAAATTTAGACAAAAATTCAGAAGTGCAGATTATATGGCACGGTCGTGCTCTTTGTTTTGGCACGGCCGTGCGCCTCTACTACCTTGAACCGGTGTGTACATTGGTGCTGGTCCGGACGGGTGTGTTGTTTAAACCGGTCGGACCGTTTCGTTTGGCACGGTCGTGTCTATTATTTTGGCACGGTCGTGCCATCTGCACCGTGAAAACATGTTTTTTTCCCCATATTTTGGCACGGTCGTGCCCTTTGTTTGGCACGGTCGTGCTAAGTATGTCGAAAGAAAATCAAGTTCTGCAATATTTTGTTATTTTCTCTTGAACAAAAATCATTCATTTTTCAAACCTTAAAGCTTGGATTAATTATATGCTTAAATAATTTTATTCATTATTTAAATAATATTATCACCTAAGTGATTAACGTTATTTAAATGCAAAATTATTAAAGTGTTGAATGTTTAAGATTTGAATGACTTGAATTTTCCAAAGAAAATCTTGACATTTGACTAACGATGGTATATCAGGCTGGAAACCTTGACTGGTCTCCTCAACCATCCGAACGGATTGGTGGAACGACTAAGGTTGAACAACGCCACGTACTAAGAAAGTCTTAAGCATTCATGTGATGACATATAAAATGAACATTTAGTAATTTTATTAAATGCTTAAGACTACCCAAAGGAAGATTAAGCATTTAATCAAATATTGTTCAAATTACTTGTCATCTAAAGTAATTATTTATGAGTCAATTCGCAATCCAAAGATTAGTTTTGATGTCATGTTAATTGCTTTATTGATGGATTTCATTTGATATAATTAATCTTTTAATTCATAATGTAGTTAATTATTATTGTTTTGTATTCATTCTTGTTCTCGATTCCCAGATTTACTTAACGCTTTTTCTATTACTGCTGCGATGAGCACAATTCCGATGCTTAATGGGACAAACTTTAAAACTTGGAAAAACAAAATTTTAATGATCTTAGGCTGTATGGATATTGACCTCGCTTTTAGGGAGCCGTTTCCCATTCCTCTTAATGAAGAAAGCACCCCTGAGGACCGCTTATATGTTGAGAAATGGAAACGCTCCAATCGAGTAAGCCTAATGATTATGAAAAATGTCGTCCCGGAAACATTTTTGAACAGTGTTCCCGAGGACGTTGATGCTAAGACTTTCCTCGAGACCCTTGAAGAACGCTTTGTAAAAAGCGAAAAGTCGGAAACAAGTTCTACCCTAAGGAAACTTGTTTCCATGAAGTACAAGGGTACCGGGAATCTTAGGGAGTATATCTTGGAAATGCTTCACCTTTCGACAAAACTAAAAGAACTTAAGTTAGAGGTGACTGAAGAGCTCCTCGTGCATTTAGTTTTGATCTCTCTTCCTCCTCAGTTTGGTCACTTTGAGGTGACCTATAATTGTCAAAAGGACAAGTGGAACATTAATGAATTGATTTCACATGTGACACAAGAGGAAGATAGGTTGAAGCAATCTAAGGTTGAAAGTGCTCACTTAGCATCTACCTCTTCTCATGGGACTAAGAGAAGAGGGAAAGAAGTTGCGGTAACAAGCAACAAGAAGCCTAAGGGATCTAACGATCATAAAGAAAAGAAGTGCTTCTTTTGCAAGGACCTAACGCACATGAAGTATGACTGCCCTAAGTATCACGCTTGGCGTGCTAAGAAAGGTATGTCATTTGGTCTTGTTTGTACTGAGGCTAATTTAGTTTCAATTCCTTCATATACATGGTGGTTGGATTCTGGTGCAACAACTCACATTAGTATGTCTATGCAGGGTTGCCTGAATTACCGAAGACCTAGCAAGGATGAAAGATTCATCTATATGGGAGCTGGGAACCCGGTTGAAGTAATAGGCATTGGGACATTTAGATTGTTATTAAGTACCGGATATTATTTTGTATTAAATAATACTTTCATTGTACCTTCGTTTAGAAGGAATTTAATATCTATCACTGTTTTGGACAAAGAGGGTTACTCTTGTTCGTTCGGAAATAATAGATGTGATCTTTATTTTAATTCCATTATTGTTGGTACTAGTACTTTATCGAGTAGTGATAATCTTTATTTGCTTAACACTACTCAAACAATCAATGAGTCCCATAATAATGAAACTAAAAGTAAAAAGCGAAAGTTTTCAAGTGAAAATTCTTATACCTTATGGCATAGGCGTTTAGGTCATATCTCCAAAAGGAGAATTGACAAGCTTGTGTCTGAGGGAATCATAAATAAACTTGATATTCCGGATAAAGACTTTTGCATTGAATGCCTAAAAGGAAAATTTACAAACACGAAAAGGAAAGTATCCTCGAGAGCATCAAGCGTCTTAGAACTAATACATACGGATATTTGTGGACCATTTCCTACTCCTTCTTGGAATGGTCAACAATATTTTATTACGTTCATAGACGACTATTCTCGATATGGATACATTTATTTACTTCATGATAAATCTCAATCTTTGGACGTTTTCAAGTCTTTTAAGGCCGAAGTTGAAAATCAACTTGGGAAGACTATTAAGAACATTAGATCCGATCGTGGTGGGGAGTACTATGGTCGGAATGACGGTTCGGGAGAACAACGTCCGGGTCCTTTTGCTCGCTATCTTGAAGAGTGTGAGATTGTCCCTCACTACACTATGCCGGGTACGCCTAGCATGAATGGTGTAGCTGAGAGACGTAATAGAACCCTTAAGGATATGGTAAGAAGTATGGTTTCTTGTACTTCTTTACCTCACTCATTATGGGGCGATGCTTTAAAAACCGCTACTTATCTTCTCAATAGGGCTCCCTCTAAGGCTACTAACAATAAAATCCCTTATGAATTATGGACGAATAAGAAACCGTCCTTAAATCATCTTCATGTTTGGGGATGCCTAGCGGAAGCTAGGCCTTATAGGCCTAACGAAGGAAAACTGGACGCTAAGACAGTTAGTTGCTACTTTGTAGGGTATGCCGAAAGATCAAGGGGCTATAAATTTTACAACCCGAAAACTAGAACGTTTTTTGAAACGGGAAATGCTAGGTTCTTTGAGGATGTTGAGTTTAGAGGGGAAATTATGAATAATAATTTTGAATTTAAGGAAGAGGAATCCATTTCTATACCTCTTCCCTTAGTAGTTCCAATTGGAAATCAAGTACTTGTACCTGAAATTCAAGAGGAACAAATTCAAAATATTGACTCCCCTATAAATATTGAACAACATGAAAATGTTGATCAAAATGAGGAAATTCAACAACCTCAAAATGAGGAAGAACCAGTGCCTTTAAGAAGATCAAATAGAGTAAGAAGAAGTGCCATCTCGGATGATTATGAGGTGTATCTAGCCGAGAATGAAGGACACTTAGGTTTAGTGGGAGATGAGCCTCTCACCTTCTATCAAGCCATTAAAGGTCCTAATTCTCATAAGTGGATCAATGCCATTAATGAAGAGTTGAAATCTATGAAAGACAACGACGTTTGGGATCTTGTCCCATTACCGAAGGATGTGAAACCGATTGGTTGTAAATGGATATTTAAAACCAAAAGGGATTCACAAGGTAATGTGGAAAGACATAAGGCTCGTCTTGTTGCCAAAGGTTTCACTCAAAAGGAAGGTATTGACTACAAAGAAACATTCTCTCCGGTGTCTTCTAAAAACTCCTTTAGGATCATTATGGCTTTAGTGGCACATTATGACCTTGAGCTTCATCAAATGGATGTAAAAACAACTTTTCTCAATGGAGACATTGAGGAAACCATCTATATGAAGAAACCAGAAATGGAGGATGATTTGGAACAAACTAATCATTTAGTTTGTAAACTTAAGAAATCCATTTATGGGCTCAAGCAAGCTTCCCGTCAATGGTATCTAAAATTTAACCAAGTAATTCTTTCATTTGGCTTTGAAATGAATATTGGTGAAGATTGTATATACCATAAGTTCAGTGGGAGTAAGTTTATATTCTTAGTCTTATATGTGGATGATATTTTGCTAGCTAGTAATGATATAAACCTTCTTAAAGACACTAAGAAATTTCTTTCAAAGAAATTTGAAATGAAAGATCTTGGAGAGGCAACTTTTGTATTAGGAATCCAAATACACCGTGATCGCTCACGAGGTACTTTAGGATTATCACAAAAGGCCTATATAGAGAAGGTATTACAAAGGTTTAGCATGCAAAACTGTAAACCACATGACACCCCTGTTTCTAAAGGAGATAAATTCAGTCTTAATCAATGTCCCAAAAACAATTTTGAAACCAAGTATATGGAAAACATCCCTTATGCATCAGCAGTGGGAAGCTTAATGTATGCTCAAGTCTGTACTCGTCCAGACTTAGCTTTTATTGTTGGAATGCTTGGTCGATACCAAAGCAATCCGGGGAGAGAACATTGGGTCGCAGCCAAAAGAGTGATGCGGTATTTACAAAACACCAAGGACTACATGCTTACATATTCAAAGTCGGATCATCTTGAGATCGTTGGGTATTCCGATTCCGACTTTGCTGGATGCCAAGACAGCCGTAAATCAACGTCTGGGTATGTCTTCACATTAGCCGGTGGAGCAATTTCTTGGAGAAGTGCCAAGCAGACACTCGTAACTTCCTCTACCATGGAAGCCGAGTTTGTTGCTTGTTTTGAGGCATCCAATCAAGCTATATGGCTGCGTAAATTCATTGAGGGACTCCGTATTGTCGATAGCGTCGAAAGACCTATTAAGCTATATTGTGACAATAGGGCAGCGGTCTTGTACTCCAACAATAACAAGAGCTCGTCAAAGTCTAAACACATTGACATTAAATTTCTTGTTGTAAGAGAGAGGGTACAAAAAGAACAAATAGAAATACAACTTATTGGTACAAACTCTATGTTAGCGGATCCGTGTACTAAGGCGTTATCACCTTTAGTGTTTCACGAGCATGTTGCTCATATGGGTGTAACAACTTTTGATAACATTTAATATAGTGGGAGTTTGTGTTGTTTTTCATTTATTGTTCTATTAATTATTAAAGTTTGATCTCATTTGGTTAAGTTGGACTAGTTGGAAGAATATGTATATATTCATTAAGATCCATGCTACACATCCATACTTTTGATCTATGTCATTTAGTTGAATTAGTATATGTGATTATAGTAGGTTTAGTTGCGAATCAATTACAACGACTGCCCCTTTAGTCCTATACTTATATGGCTAATGGACGAGATTGTTATAGATGACAACAAAGTGCACATAAGGGTTGTCATTTATGTTATACTTGTGATTTAAAGGAAGAAATTTGTTTTGCAACCCAAGTGGGAGATTGTTAGATCATTATGGCTTGCAACACAAGTTAATAGGCACCTTCCATAAATAAAGTCATGACTATGACATTAATATAAAGTATGGTCAAAATAGTCAATGTGTAGAATCCCTGAAATGTTATTTATCTATCTTTGATGGGCAAGATGGTAAATCAACATTGCTTTGGAAATGAATAGGTATGGTCTCTATTTGAAGTGTCACCATGTTTACTATATAAAGGCCCCTCCATCAAGCCTTTAAACATACTAAATTCTTACTTTTCTCTCTACATACTCTCTTCATAATTATCTAGAAGAAATTCTGAGAAACTTAAGAGACACTCTCATTTAGAAGATCATCTCCCTACATCTTCATCATCCTTAATCTCCCTTCAAGACACAATAATGGATTCAACAGGTATACATTTATTACATGCTTCCGCTTCATCTTTTCCTCTTTCTCTTACTTAAATATGAGTGTGGCATTCAGGGATTAAAATTGTTCTAACACCTCCGTCCCAAAATGATCTTCACACTTTTTTCGACGTTACTATGAAGGAACTTTGAGCAATGATTTCAAGTTGATTAAATTATCCTAATGAAAATCTAAAACTTGTTATTGATATACCATCAACAATACTATCAATAACAAGGTTTAGATTTTCATTATTATAATTGAATCAACTTAAAATCATTGTTCAAAGTTACTTCGTGGTAACGTCGAAAAAAGTGTGAAGATCATTTTGGGACGGAGGGAGTAGCTGTTGTGAATGAGGGAGATAGAATCACGTCTTACTTCTCTTTAATTATACGATCCATATTAGTTAAGCAATATGTAAAACTACCGAACACTAATTCATCTAAATCACATATCAAAAATGAAGTGAGATATGGCTTCATTTTAATTTTAGCCATTCGCGAAATGACAAAAATTTGTGTGAGACGGTCTCACTCATGAGACGGATCTCATTGAGAGAGTAAATGATTTGTCCCCTATAGGCGAAGCGGGCCAAACCCATTTTCTCTTTCATCAAAACATGTTTCATGTGAGATCGTCTCACACAAGAGTTCCTCCGAGAAATAGAGAAACTACTTCAATCTCTAAGGAATCCAAGTGCAAATTGGATTCTTGGTGTTTAGTAGTAGCCTGACATAATACTTACCTCATATAGGGTTCAAAGTATGAAATAAGAAAATTACTTTATTAGACATAAATTTGTTCCATTTACTTATGTCTCCTTTTTCTAGGTTGAAGAAAGAGAGGGATATCAATGTCCTTTTTTTTTTAGACTTCACATGCATACTCCCACTCATTTTTATTCTCCATCTTTCTGACAATAAAACAACTTTAAAACTTGAAATTGTAAAATCCAACCATATAGGATACTACTCAGTTTCATAATACATGTCGTTTTAAATTTTTTCACATATATTAAGAAGTGCAATTAATACATATTAAAAAGATATATGTGCCCCTAAAAGTATCCAATTACCTAGGCATTTAAATGTTTATGCAAGAAATAGTTCACAATTAATGAATAAAGGTATAATAGGTAAAAAAAAAAAGTAATTCTTTCTTGGTAATAGTAAAACATCTAAGTATTTTGGAAAAAAAATTGCTCCTAAAACGTTATGTATTATGAAACGGAGGGAGTAAGTTTATAATCTTATAAAATTAGCCAAAAGAGGGACTAAGGTCATAATTAGGTCTATAATTAATGTTTGTAATTCGAGTAAATCTAGAAACTGTTAAATGTTTGGAAGACCACGCTCCAATGTATCAAAGTAAGTAAACAAACAAAAGACATTGTGATTATTGATGTAATTTGCCGATAACCAAGGTAAACATTGTTCAAAAATCCAGTCATTTTGTATTTATATGTAGTATAGGAGTACGTGTATATCTTTATACTCCGTCCGTCTTAAAATAATATTGTGGCATTTACCATATAGTCTATCAACATAACTTTATTTACCTCTTAAGACAAGGGATATTTTAACTAACCATATAGTCCCTAACTTACATCTTCCTCAACATTTTACTAACTACACCCTCTCAACATTTTACTTTCACCCCAACCACTATTACCCTTAGGCTATCCCTCACCACCTTCTCCAGTCAACAACTCCGGCGACCACCATTTGCGGCGACCACCAACTCCGGTGCCCACTCCGGCAAAAAAAAAAATAGCTTCAGTGACCTTCCAGCAACCAAACAGTTGAGAAATTATCAGTAAGTTCTCAGTTGCCAACTAAACTACTAATAACACAAACAATTCCGGAGACCATCAACTCCAGCGACCAGACAACTGAGAACTCAGTTGTCAACCAAACTACTAAGAACATGAACAACTCCGGCGACCACCAACTCCGGCGACCAAACAGTTGAGAGCTTATCAGTAAGTTCTCAGTTGTCAACCAAACTACTAAGAACATGAACAACTCCAGCGACCAAAACAGTTGAGAACTTATCAGTAAGTTCTCAGTTGTCAACCAAACTACTAAGAACATGAACAACTCCGGCGACCAAAACAGTTGAGAACTTATCAGTAAGTTCTCAGTTGTCAACCAAACTACTAAGAACATGAACAACTCCGGCGACCAAAACAGCTGAGAACTTATCAATAAGTTCTCAGTTGTCATCTAAACAACCCCGGCGATAAACTACGACGACCAAACAACTGTGAACTAATCAGTAAGTTCACAGTTGTTCAAGAACAAGTTCATAGTTGTTCCAGAACAAGTTTGATGTTATTCCAAGAACAAATTCACATTTTTCAAAAAAAAAATAAAATTCAAGAACAAATTCACAGTTGTTCCAAAACAAGTTTACAGTTATTTCAAGAACAAATTCACATTTAAAAAAAAAATACAATTTTTTTAAAGGACAAGTTCACAGTTGTTCCAGATCAAGTTTACAGTTATTCCAAGAACAAATTCACATTTTTCAAAAAAAAAAAACTACTATTTTTTTTAAGATCAAAGTTCACAGTTGTAAGTTCGCAATTGTAAGATTGCAATTGTAAGTTCGCAGTTGTAAGTTCGCAGTTGTACCTTGAACAAGTTCATAGTTGGTCCAAAAACAAGTTTACAGTTGTTCCAAAAACAAGTTCCTATGAACAATTCACATTTTTCGAAAAAATAAAAAAATTACAGTTTTTTTAAAGAACAAGTTCACATTTATTTCAAAAAACAAGTTCACAATTGTTCCCAAAACATGTGCACATATTTTCAATGGATTCACACTAACCATTAAAGTTGTTGTCCCAATTTCCCACACCAAGCTGTAACCCTTGTTACTTTCTTTGACCCCTTGCTTGCCCAAGACATCATCATTCACAAAATCAAACACTTTACTCATGTGAGTTTCATTTGTGCAGTTTATAAGAAAGAGAAAGATCAAGATATGGCGATTTGTTCAGCACAATAGCTATTTTTTCAATTTGACAATTTCTTCGACAATACACGATCAAACAAATAATTTATCACACCATTAAATTCCTCAGATTTCCCCCATCAGAGAAGAGAACAATGAGCATATTTCGTGGCCGGAGCTATGAGCACACAGACATCGTCGGAAAACTTGCGCCGGTGATGGGAGACAATCAGATCTGCACAAAAAAGGTTCCTCCGGCTAGATCTGTGACTGGTCGGAGGTGCGGAAGGGGTGAACGGTGAAAAGGAGGTGAGGTGAGGCGAGGCTTGGGGTGGCCGGAATTAGTTGCAGCAAGAACATCGTGAAAAGTGGTAACCGGCGCTGGAGACGATGACGGAGGGAGATCTGCCGACTCAGATTTAACGTTTGGAAGTACTGCGCTCCGGTGAAGACAACCATCTTATTTACAATCGACGAAGGTAGATCTGGTCAGATTCATAAATAAGGCTGGCGAACACTTCGGCGCTTGGTCGGATCTGACCGGGGAGGGAAAGGATATAAAGAATGGTGTGCGTGTGAGGGGGGGAGAGAGAGAGAGAGTGAGTGAGGAGGCTGGTCTGTGACTGCCGGAGGTGTAACGGTTGAATGGGCAGACTTTGCCGAAGTAAGGGAGGGGGGAGGTGGTCGGAGTTGAATGGGAAGAGAGAGAGTGTAGAGAGAGAAAGGGGAGGGGAACGGTTGCAGAGGTGGAGAGGGAGAGGGGCGGGGTCGCCGGAGTTCGGAGGGGTTGTCGGAGAAGGAGGGGTCGCCGGGGTTAGGAGGGGAGGGGTCGCCGGTAGGGATGGCAACGGGTCGAATACGGTCCGGATATTGCCAAACCTGTATCCGACCCGAGGCTACTCCGTCCGTATCCGAACCCGTCCGTATCCGACTACGGGCGAATCCGTATCCGGCCCGTATCCGTTTTTTTTTTTTTTTTTTTGGCCCGGAAATTGAAAACCTATGAATCAACTTGATTTTGTATCAAAGTCAGATTAATCAACTTACAAGATTGGCCACAAGAGAACAATGGACATTCATTTTGGGATGGAAGAAGCATAATGTAAAAGAAAACTGACCTTGGAGAAGAGGAGAATAAACCCAAAATCGAAGTTGCTGACACCTTGCCTCAATCTAAGTAGCAAATCAAAAATGTCAAAAACCAAGGCAATGTTGAACTGCTACTCAGATTGAGGCAATGTTGCAGCCACCCAAAACTTCATCTTCTACTTTCACAACCCACCCAATCGTCGGCGTCGCCTCACACACAGGTACTGAACCTCGTAGACGGTGGTGGCCGGAGAATACAAACAATCAAAATGTTAGGGGGACAGAGGTAAGACAAGATTCCACCCAAAACAAAGAGAACAAACCCAAAATCGAACCTCGGAGAACTAGAGAATGATATGAAAACACAAACCCAAAATCGAACACTTACCTTGGACGGCGGGGTAATCGATGGTGGCCGGAGTAACTTGTCGGCTCGTCGTCGTCGCTCACTCGCTCGCTTCAGTACTTGTCGCCGACAAGTTGTCGGCGTCGCCCTCTCTCTCTCTAACGGCGAAAATTGAAATTGGAAACCCTAGGCTACATCTCTGATCTCTCGCCTCAGTATTATACGGAGGGTGGTGTAGAGGCGATTCGGAAGAACGTTGTCTCAGACAACGGCGTCGCCCTCTCTCGTAGCGACAAATTGAAAAAATGAAAACCCTAGCAGCCGGCGACACACATATATACAAGGCAGGGGAGTAATAATAATGGAAAGCAAGGGTAAAATAGTAAATAACCTATTCGGATATTATACGGGTCGGATACGGGTCGGATACGGACGGATCTCGGACAGAATCCGAACCCGTATCCGAACCCGCCGGATTTTCAAAATGTATTATCAAACCCACCCATCCCCGGTCGGATTGTCCCGGATACGGATCGGATTCGGTAAAATTGACATCCCGAGTCGCCGGTGAGTTAGAGAGGGGGGAGAGAGAGAGAGAGAGAGAGAAATCTGGGTGTGTGAATAAGAGAGAGTAGGGGAGGGGAGGGGTGTAGTTAATACACTAAAGGACTATATGGTTACATAAAATATTTTGTAGGACTAGGAGGTAAATTAAAAATATGCTTGTCCTAATACGTAGATTCAATATTACTTAGGGATTAGGAGGTAATTTTCTCAATAATAATCTCATTTGTCATTTTAATATATTTAAAGAATATTCTCATTTTTAAAATTGCACTATTAAAAAACATAATAATTGAGAATGCCGTTCACTAGTTTCTCACCTCTAAAGTTTTTATTTTCACTGATTTTTTACCAGTTTAGGTAAAAATCTGATACCATGTTCCCGAACTAAAAAGATACCCTAGTACGTACACTTTTTTGGCATCATAGAAAACATTCAAAATCATGTTATCATTTTCACATACTTTTATAAATCCTAATTTGTTTGCTAGAAAATTTTGTCGTTGCACATATTATATCTAACCATGTTTATGAACAATAAAGTTTAATATAGCCAAGAAAATGATTGGAAATAATGACAATAATCACTTGGATATCCCACTATTAAGCCAAATCATGATTTTCGCAATGAAAATGTTGAGATGGTCCAACCCAATACAAATGACTAAACAAACACATGTACTTATGAAGCCAAAAATCAATTTGATCTGAAAAGTGGGCTTAGAAATTAGATAGAGATAAAAAGATGGAGGGAAAGTCAGCACCAATGTTTGTGTCAATTGCTCTCAATTGCCACTTGATGATCATCAAGTTGACAGTGGGAATATGAAAATTACACTAGGAAAACCATAAGGGCTAGTTAGGGGATAAGAAAGGGGAAATTGATAGGCAATGGAGTAGGTGTCGCAACTTTTAGGAGTAAAATCATTGAGGAAAAGGGTAAGTATTAGTATAGCACTTGTACAGTAATATTCAACTGTTATGCAGTTGAGAGTGTTGCTATTTATATTGAGTTTAAGGGCTTGATCGTCTTTTGAACTCCTCACTCACCACTAGTAATGATTTGATTTGTGAAGTTTTATTTATGAATTGATGCACCAAACTTTCAAGCAATATAGACTGCACATGCCCTAATTTGATTACTCCCTCCGTTCCATTTTTTTTTTTTTTTTGCCACGTTTGATTAATTTTTGTCAACACAAGTAAATTTTGACTAAATATTAATCTGAATATAGCTATCATAGTGAAACTCTAAAAATTGTTATTGACGAATCATTAAGAGATTTATCAATGACAAATTTTAGAATTTCACTAGGATGACTAGATTGAGATTAATGTTTTTCAAAATTCACTTGTGTTGACCAAAAAAATCAAACGTGGCCAAAATAAATACTCCCTCCGTGCCAGAGTATATATTCTTCCTCCCATTTGCACGGAAATTAAGAAATGATGTAGGTGATGTAAGTGTTGTGAGTATAAAAAGTAAGGTATGAGAGAGAAAGTGTGATAGAGAATAGTTAGTTGATTGGTATTGTGGGTATAAAAGTAAAGTAGGAGAGATAATGAGTGGTATGAATTGTAAAAATTCTTTGTGTTTCTGAAGGTAGACATATATTCCGAGACACACTAAAAAGAAAAGGTGTACATATAATCTACGGAGGAGTAGGACGGATGGAGTAGTATATTTTATTTTTTAAAAAGCAGGTGAACCTGTTCATCAGTAATTCCACTATTTCGTTGAGCAATGGCCAGGATGAAAACACGTACTCCTAAAATTTACATTAAAAACGTAATTTATTTGATTCATATGAAATTCAGCCAAAATAATAATAATATGAGATGTTAGTATTAAAATATAGAGCCCATGATAATCTAAGTCAAGTAGGCATTACCTTCAAATTTATAATAAAAGAAAAAAAAAAGATGGATTGATATGGAAGAGGGATGATGGGAAGATGAGAAGCATTTCTCAATCATTTTGTTTGCCAATATTAATGTGACTATTTGAGACTTTATTATTTCTATAAAAAAGACCACTCAAATTACAAGTCCTTGAGAATCATAAACAAAACATTGACCCATTATTATCACCCCCATCCCTCCCTCTCTCTCTCTCTCTCCTATTGTCAATTTCAATTTCATGGTTACCCATTTGGCTATGCCTAAGTAGCATAGGACCATTTTAGGGACTAATTAGTTATTTAATAAATTATGATGGGTTAAACCGGAAATTTGTTATATGTCACTCACTGACAATGTGAGATGCGTAGGATAAGGTTGCTAATATGCGCAGTCGACAAAAAGCTGTTCTATGTATAAAAATACTAATGTTCAAGCTCAAAATCGAAGCCAAAATTGCGCCTCACTTTTTCTTTTTCTCTCTACATTACTTTCTTGATTTCAATCTCTACTTTTACTTTCTGTGCAAAAGTGTTGAAGCAATGGCAGCAAACGCAGCTCAAAGACTGAACTTTCTTGGAGGTGATTTTAAGTTTAAGTAGCAAAATAATAATAAAAAAAAAAGTATTTTGGGTGTATTTGGATACGGATTTTTATTTGTTTTGTGCGATTTTCTTGGTGGGAAAGAAAGAGAAAGGAGCATTACTTGTTTACCCCTCAAGCTTCAATTTTTAGTGCTAAAATTAAGTATAAATTTGAGTATCAATGTCGTTTGATATAAGCTAAATTTGACATTATTTTTGGAATTCTGGCTATTAGATTGATAAAGAAGAGACTTTTGTGTTGATGTTATTTGTAATTGGAGGGAATTTTGCATTTCTTGATCTTGATGGCTAATGGCTAAGTTGTTGAAAAAAAGTGTTTTTGTTTAGATTGCTTTTAAGGATGGAACTTGTGAGGTGGTTATGTTGGTGAATTGTGTGGGAGAGTGAAAAATCTTGTTTTAGGATTAGGGTTAGGGTTCTAAGGTATTCGGAAAAGTATGGGATTGGATAGTCTTCTGTATTCAATCGTGGGACCGCCTATAAAGCGACGAGCAGGGTTACGGAGAAAGCAGGCTGGAAGAGGTTCTTACAGAGGCAGTTAGGTTATTAGAAAAGGAAGTTAGATTTTATATTGGAGGTGAGAAAATTTAGTTAATCTGGTGCAGAAGTTTAAGAGAGTGTTGTTAGAGTTAATTTTGACACGGGAATTAAAATGGGTGGTGGTGAATTGCACCAAGCTCTGAAGAGTCTGTGTTTCAACACTGACTGGACTTACGCTGTCTTTTGGAAACTGAAGCATCGAGCTCGAATGTATGGCAATGTTACTACTCTTGTTCATTATAATTTATACTCCCTCCGCCCCAAATTGATAGTCCTGTTTGACTTTTCAAACAATTTAAGATTGCATTTTAAGTTTTGGAAATTCAGTGATTTTGAAGCCTTAATTTTGGAAATGGGACTAATTTTCTGGGACAAACAAAATGGGGAAATGAGACTATCATTTTGGGACGGAGGGAGTAATTTCTTTGTTTCTTGTACAGTTTTTTGATTGTTGCTTCTCCATTGACCTGGATCTTCTTTTAGGGTTTTGACTTTGGAAGATGGGTATTATGACCATCAGGGACGAAATGGACCTTCAGGGAGTAAGTTCTTAGGTGACATGGGAAGTTTGCATGATGGGCATAGCTCACATGATAATCTTCGGTTAGCTATGGCAAAGATGTCGTATCATTTATATTCTCTTGGGGAGGGGTATGATTCTATGACATAATCTGCAATTGCTGCAATTTTTGTTTTTTGTTCAAAATTCAGATCAGTATAATATGTCATGTAGTAACGATTGATTTCATATAGTTGTCTTGAATAAAATATACGTTTTGGACAGGATTGTTGGAGAGGTTGCTGCCACCGGTAAACACGTGTGGATTTCTAGAGATGAACATGGAGGTGGTTCCTGCTCATCGATTCAGGTGTGCTGTTTTCAAGAAGTAACATATTAGACATTGTCATTTTACTCATCTTTCTGTTCTTCATTTTTCCCTCTATATTTGGGTTCACTCATGTTTTTCTGTAATTTGGCATTTTTACAGTACGGTGATGGTTTGCAGAAGCAGTTTTCAGCTGGGATCAGGGTATGCTTACTTGGCTACTTTTCAATTTAGCTATGATATTTACTTGTAGCTCAAAGTAAGCAACTTAATTGAGTGCCTTAAAGAATTAATATTATGGTTTCAATAATGCAAAATGTGAATATGGATATGTTGCTCTCTACATGTTTTTTTTTTGGCTATTTCGTAGGAATATGAGTCTTTTTCATGGCTCATTAGTTCTCGTCTCTCGATACAAATTGAGATCTGATGACTGTTTTTACATGATTTAATATTCCGCTATGCAGACCATTGCTTTTGTCGCTGTTGCTCCACATGGAGTTGTACAGCTTGGCTCGTTATGTAATGTAAGCCAACATTACTCTTCTTATATTGATTTTATATTCGAATTTTTTTAAGTGCTTTATTTCAGTATTAGCTAAGAGGGTATTCTGTAGTTTCATTATCACTCTTTCACATAATAAGAGAACTAGAGTGATTACGAAGAAAAATATGAGAAAAACGGAGAAGATATTTGCATACTGTGTTAGAAAATTGAGTCAGCAGTGCTGAGTGTTCCGTCTCCGTTCTCCCTCATAGCATTCTGTATAGTGAACAAAAGGTCTGGTTTTGTTACTTGAATGGTGTGAAATCCTTCTCTGAAACTACAAGTTAGAGAGCCTGCTCATTTTTGTAAAGGTCATTTGTTAGAGTTTTTGAGATTTAAACTGATCAAGTAGTAACATTTAATTTTCATATTAAATTAAAATTGTGGATTTTAATGTCAACCAATCAGTCTTTAGTCTTGTCAATAAAGACAACTTTGAACAATTACTACCTACATCCTGAGAAAAAGTCATGCTTCCCTTTTAAGTTAGTCTTAAAAGAGGAGTTGCTTCTTCAGATCTAATCTATATTTTGTAAGAAAAAAAATTCCTTCTTTCGTCTCCGTAATTTGATATTTTTCTAATGTGTGTCATACAGCAGAAGGCATAAATTTAGTTCAATCTGGTGTATATATCAAACTTTTGATATCGTATCGCAACACCATAAATATATTTAAATTAAAGCTGTAGGTTATAAATGTAAAAATTTTCATAACTCAGTTGCAATAGTATTGTATGAAAACTACGGCTTTCATGTATATGTGCGGCAAAAGAGCCTGAAAATTCAACTTCGCTAATGTCAAAAATATTAAAAAGAGACTCTTAATTTGGAACGGAAGAAGCATTATTTGTACTCCCTCCTTCCCATAGTAGACTTCCCTTTTTGGTACATCCCATAGTAAGGTTCACACTTTGCTTTATTCCAAAAATGACAAAAAAATGAATAGTGTTTTGGACATATATGACCTCATACTTTTTGAATAATTACAAAAAAATCTATGTTTAACTAACCTAATTTTTTACCCACTTAGATGGTGAATCATGTTTTGGACAATTATGTCCCCAACCCACTTGAATATTTACCCCTTTCGTAGTGTTTCTTAAATAAGCGTGCCAACTTAAGGCGTGAACCTTACTATGGGACGTAGGGACCGAGGTTTTTTTTTTCTTATCTTTCCTTTTGCGTATGGAGATTACTTGTAACTTAATGAGCATATCAGTTTCTTCACTTGATTATAATAGAGGATATACTATAATTTATATGCAATCATTCTCTTTCTTGATTTCATACACAATTACCATATTTTAGGTTCTGTTCTTTCCTTAACGTTTTTTATGTTAATATGGACAGATTGCTGAAGATTTAAAGCTCGTAAACCATATCAAAGATATGTTTTATGAGCTTCAAAGCTCCTTGATAGGGAATATCTCTACCGCACTACCATGTACTACAGATTCTTCCCCTTGTCTGGTAACTCTCTCAGACTCACACGTCACTCATACACCCTACCCCGTCCCCCTTGCCACCTGAATTACTCCGATCCACATCAAAATTCAAAAGGACACACGCCACACACCTCTTCCACACATAATGATTTTTTATATATTCTCCCTCCGTCCCATTTTAAACTTCAAAAATGGTTAGGTACAAAATAAAGAAAAAGGTGATGTGTTGTGAGTGTAGATGGTTTGATAGGAGAGAGAAAGTGGGGTAGAGAATAGTTAGTGGATAATTGTTGTGAGTATAACATGTGGGGTCCACAAATAAATAAGTATGGAAAACTTTCCTTTTTAGGTTTTGAAGTTTGAAATGGGACAACCAAAATGGAAATTTTTGAAGTTTAAAATGGGACAGAGGGAGTATATATTTGTGTCTTACTGTGGCTATCTTTTTCCAGTCAGATGTATTCACCAGAGGTTTAGTTGCAGAGAATTTCAGCGATTGCGTGAAGAATTCTGATAGAACTATTGACAAGAGCTTGAAAAATAATTCATCTCCCCTGCTTCCATCTGAATTTTTTTGTGACTCTTCTTGTACAATGATCAATAATCAACAAATATCCGAGTACTCAGCATCAGGGGTTAATGGTAACTCAAATCTACGTCAGTCAGCTTCTCATAACTCTCCAATGGAGCAGCATGAACAAATTCTTAAAGACGTGTTCACCGAACAAATCTTTGAGCTCCAAAAGGAGATCAATGGCATAGACATGTTGAAGACGTCTTTCGAGTTTCCTGCTGGCTTTGAGCTGTATGAAGCACTTGGGCCCGCATTTAATAATCAGAAGATTAATTATGACTCGGAGACAATAAATACCGAAACAAAATCTGTTCTTGAGATACCGGTAGTAGAAGGAATATGCAGTAGCAATCCTTCAACTACAATCTCTGGCTCGGAGAATCTTCTTGAAGCAGTGGTTGCTAATGCTAGTGGTGCAAAATATTCCAGTATATCAGCACAGTCCCTACTGACGAGTGAAAAGTCGGTTATGCCCTCGTCTGGTGATATGCATACTAGTGGTTCTGCATGTTACTCGTTTGACCGTTCCTCTCTTGTAGAAGAGGACTCGATATACTCGTTGACCTCCCAAGGCTTCTCATCGACAAGTCAAAGTAGGTGTAGTGAGCAGTTGGAGAGGCCACAGGAACAAGGTAAGGCCAACAAGAAGAGGGCAAGACCTGGTGAAAGTTGCAGGCCTAGGCCAAGGGACAGACAATTGATTCAAGATCGTATTAAGGAACTCAGAGAGATTGTGCCTAACGGGTCAAAGGTAATTTTGATCCCACATCTTTTTTTTTTTTTTTTTTTTTTTTTTTTTTTGTGCATACCTTTCTTGCTAAACCTAATTCTGCTTGGATTGGTGGATAATGATACAGTGCAGTATTGATGCTCTTCTGGAGCGAACAATCAAGCACATGCTCTTTATGCAATGTGTCACTAAGCATGCTGACAAGATCGACAAATGTGCCGAATCGAAGGTAACGCTTTTTCTATCATTTTTTAAACTCCAATATAGGTGGGTTATGAACGTTGTGATGACCCATCTGAGATGATTTTATTAAATTTTCATCCATTTTAATGATAAATTGCTCTTAATCTTGCAGTTGCTAAACAAAGAAACAGTTTCACGTGGATCCTCCAGTCAAGAACAGGGTTCAAGCTGGGCAATGGAAGTAGGCGGTGAAATAAAAATTTGTCCAATAATAGTAGAAAATATCAACGTGAATGGGCAAATGCTTGTGGAGGTAGTACTCATGGATATGTGATAATTATATGATAAATCATATTTTCCTAAAAGTTAAATGTTGTTAGCCCTTTTAGAATGTTAAGCATTTACCAATATAATTATGACTTTCCCATGATAATATATATAAGAAATAAGTTGAAGGTTTCCATGGGCCCGTAGCGGGATCCTAGGAAATTATGAATGCTTATTGATCTTGTTTTTACCGTAACTCTGTTTGATGAATGCAGATGTTGTGTGAGAAGTGCATCCATTTTCTTGAGATTGCAGAAGCCATAAGGAGCTTGGGTCTTACAATTTTGAAAGGTGTAACAGAAGCCTATGGTGAGAAAACATGGATATGTTTCATCGTTGAGGTACGAATACATATACAATCCTATTACCCCCTCCGTCCCAACATGAATGTCTATTCTTTATTTAAGGGGCATTTTGTAAATCTTAAAAGGTTATAGGCAAAGATTATGAACATTATGGTTATCCACTTGAACATTTAAAAGACAAATATTTAGAAAATGGTACTGTAATTCTTTTTGGGACGGAGGGAGTATTAGACAAGTTATCTGGTTCAATCAGTTAAGGAAAACGCTACAACTTTGTGATGCGCTTCTATTTCAGGGGGAGAATAATAGAAGCCTGCATCGGATGGATATATTGTGGTCACTTGTGCAGATATTGCAAGCCAAGACTACAACATGACTGCAATGCCTACTTTGAAATGGAAATGGAAGTTTGTTCCGCCTTGTTAGGTTCTATTGTAGTCCTTATATATTTTCGCTTTCTTTTTTTGTAATCCGGATTGGTATTTGTTTCTGATTTGTTTGTAAAATCTGATACTACAATTATTTACAGTATTGCTTTCAATAGTAAATGAAATACGTCGGTTTGTTGTATACCCTTATTGCTACTTTCTTTCTGACAGTTTTGTGTGAGGAAGGGCAGAGGTTCCATCTAGTTCTTTCGCTCTGTAATTATCTTGATTTTTCTTCGTGGCGAGTCTCCCTGTAACTTTCTGTACATGATTGTAGAGAAAAATCTTAACATAATCTAGACTGGGAAGATACTCGTTGCAAAAGAATGCCTTATATTGAAAAACAGATGGAACAATTATAACCCTCAAATCAGAATACAACAGAGTTCATAACTCGATTGTCAGATACGGAATATTCAACATAAAAATGAGTTTCAGATACAAGACATAAATTTTACGCCCCAAAACTAGTCTAATATGATGTCCCAACCCGCCCCAACAGATGCATAATAGTTAACTAGTTCCTAGTCCTAGACTGCTTTTGATTTAGGCACCCTCCTTGGTCGCCTCATCGCTATTGAATTTTTCATCCCAATGAAAAACAGCAATGCTCCCAACAAAGCCATATTCTGCGCTCAAAGTAAAATTCAAAGATCACCAAAAACTCCGTCGCAATTCAGATCTTAATGCACAACTTGGAAGGGAAAGGAAAGAGAGATGTAGAAAGAAAGAAGAAGAGTATATTTCAGACCTGTGTAAATCTGATAAAAAGATGACCAAATTCTTTTTCTTCAATGTCATAGTTGTAGAAATCATAGAGTATAGGGGTGACAATTATCTGATGCAGAAGCTGTAGTGCGAAGATTTGAAAGTTGAGCAACGTTAGTCAGGTGCAAACAATAGTAAAGCTTGCTTGTAGCACTAGACACAGAAAATGACACTCCCTCCGTCCCAAAACGAATGTCCAAAAAACTTTCAAATTTGGTCTTGATCAAGACATCAAGAGCGAATTTAAATTATTTTGGACATTCATTTTAAGGCAAAGTTAGTAAGAGGTTTTTTAACTTACCAGGAGAAAGGCACCGGTGTAGCTTCCCAAGATAAAAAGTAGGCCGCCAAAGCCCTTGAGAACGATGGTTGCAGCAACAATATTTTGTATCTGCCCATAATAACGCTCATAGTTACATTAACATAAAACATGTTGCAGTCTAGTTAATCGAATGTATCGATGACATGCACCTCTGTTGATCCATTACGCAAGTCATATGGAGTGTCAGTTGATTTAGAAGTAATTACATCTTATATTTCAAATTACGATGGGTAATACACAAAGATAGGCCCGTGGAATGTAACCACGAGTTATGCGGCCTAAAAATTAACACGTGTCACAAACTTTTTTGTGACATAATACAACACCACCAGTTTAACAAACGTTTTTCAGTTACCAATCATTTTACAAGAGAGAGAGAGAGAGAGAGAGATCTTACTTCAATTTCTGGAACTTGAATACCAACTTTAGAGGCCACAAGGTTGGTAAAAGCACTAAATTTTGGTTTATAAGCTATTGCAGCTGGTCCTCCATCATCCCCATATTGATTAAACCTACAAGGATGAAAACACCCAAAATCAGATCCATGCATCTCAGAGTGTCACTACACCGTCGCAGCCGAATATAAGAGATTGATTGATGATAATGAAGAAGATACGTCTCATTGGCATATCTTTTTGAACTTCAGAAGGAATCAATTTCTTAATATTACCAAAATACTTCCTCCGTCCCAAAATGATCTTCACATTTGACTATTCAAACTTTTTAAGGATATGAACACTTGATTCACTAGTCGTGTTTTGTTTGGGCACTTCTAAGCCTAGGTTGTAGAAATGTGAAGAATTTTTTGGGACAATGAAAAATGCCAAATGAGAAGATCATTTTGGGACGGAGGGAGTATGTGCTTGTTTCTGCATGTACAGACCATTTTCCTTGTTTATATTAACTGCAGATTTGCTTCGTTAAATAAATAAGCATACACACATAAAGAATAAGTCGGGGAACAGTCCATATAGACACAAAGTTAATGAGAATCACAAGACGCAACAAAAAACTAACAAGTGAAAGAGAGTAAAAACAATATTGGCATGGGTAAAATGGGAATCAGCAAAAGATGTAACGAAACAACATATAGGATAATTTGCTCAAGCTCAACTTTTCCAAACTAATGTTAGATTTTTTTTAGCTTTACTGCTAGTGTTAGTTTTCAAATGTACAAGGAAATACTCCAACTGCCAGAAATGCTCCTCATTTCCATTTTTCCATTGTCTCAAAAAAGTTCTTCACATTTGAACAATTTAGGCTTAATTGTGCATAAACACAACATGGCTAGTGAAGCAAGTACCCATATCCTTAAAAAGTTTGAATAATCAAATATGAAGATCATTTTGGGACGGAGGGAGTAGTTAAGAAACCTATATGTATACGCATAGAAGATTTTCTGTGCAGTAAGATTAGCAACAGGAAACCATTTTATTTGGAAAAAATATGTACATTCACAGTAATTGTAAGATCCAGGACGTAGATAACAACAAGCAATAATTTTAGGAATTAATTAAAGTCAAAATTAAATCTAGGATCTGAATCTCAACTAGCAATAGAAGCATACCCTAATCATTACCTCAACAAAGATTCAGTGTAACATACATGATTAAACTAGAAAACTGTAGAATCTTCTAGAAATCAGCAATGACAAGCAAACAAAAGATAATTAAACTACTTAGTATAATACTTCCTCCGTCCCACCTCACTTGAGACCCGAGAAATAGGCACAAGAATTAAGGAAAAGTAATTTAAGTGTCAAGAACAGCACTAGATCAGGAGTATAGTAAGAAGTTAAAAAAAAAATCAAAATTTTTAAGGAAACTTCTTGTGCTTGATCTGAAAAATTGTTAGGAAATGGAGGTTGTAGGAGGAGAGAGAAACTGACTGTTGATAAGCGGAGAGGATGAAGACGGAAGCAAAGAGAAGTCTCCCAATAAACGACACCAACGCCATTGAATTTCTTCTTGCTTGATTTGATTTTGATTTTGATTTTGATTTTGATTTTGATTTTGATTCTGATTCACTCTCTCTCTCTCTCTAGATTCTTATCTTGCTCAAGTAGACTACGATGTCGGAAGAGAGAGAAAGACGGAGACTGGTCGATGCTGATGCAGTGAATAGTAAAGTGAATGGAATAGTACATTTATTTCTGGGCGCCCGTTTATTGGGAGTTTTAATTTGTGACAACCTTCCTTCCCATAATGTTTGAAGTCCAGATCTCCTGTACCACTTTATCTTCTACTCTCTCTATCACAAGTAATCCAGCTGTTAATAGGTTTGAACAATATTAATAAAATGTTAATCTTAAAAACTGTGAGCCGTTGGATCATTTGTAGCATAAAAAGTGGCACACATAGTGGTACAAGAGATCTGGACTCTAATGTTTGTACATCATACATGTGACTTTTAGTTTCACACCCTTGATCCAGAATGGAACTTTTTTTTTTTTTTTTTTTCGTAGTTGATAGACGATATGTTTATGAGTTCGGTAGGATCCATAATTTGTCAAATCAGTCTCAACCACACGAGGAGAGACAAAGGAAACGTGAAGAGTCGAAGATCGCACGCTATTGCGTTGGAGCGGTAGCTCGCAGCAGCTGCAGCGGTCTCCGGTCCCCCGTAATTCTACCTGGCTCGTATTACTCATTAGTGTTAGTACATGTACCATTATGATCTGATACGGGTGGTTCAAATAAAAATATTACGGAGTATTATAATGGCGCAATACCTTGCATTATATCTTGATGCATATATAAATTTACAACTATTATATTTATTAATGTAAATATGTTATTTGTTTAAAAAACAATTATTGCAACATTTTTATTTATTTTTTTGCATTAGGCGGTCCAAAACTCCAAATCTTGTGTGAAACTCATTTCAAATAAAATTGTTCCCAATTTGATATATACTAAGACAGAAAAAGTTGTAGTGGTGCCCATATGTTTCATTCAGTAGCACTTCATTGTATAGTGTCCACGTGAGCAGCACAAAGGGATAGGCTTTTGAGTTTTATATACCTACTTCCTTTTCTTATGGTTACATGAAAAACACAATGGGTTAGGCTTTTGAGTTTCCTACATTCCATTCCTTCCTCATGTGTATGAATACAATAATTGTGTGATGTATCTTAATCTCAACATACATTGACTCTACATAATATTTCATCATATGAATACGATGAACATTTGCTCTCGCGTCGGAGTCTTTTAGCAGGGAACCATCATGTCCAAGCTCAGTTGGGAAACTAAAATAGTCGGTGTATCCCTAGACTACAATGCCCACGACCTAAACTACAATCCCATTTTCTCGGTACCATCACACACACATATACTCGTGTATCTATAAATATATGCACTGCAGTTGTCAATAAATGAATTTAAATTCTCTGTAGGACGGGCTGTAAGACAGTTAAATAATCCAACATATACCATTTTTCTTATATCAAAATGGACTACACTATTGGTTGGGGTAGTGGGAAAAAATAATCAAGCCCTTGCAAATTGATCTAAACTACTATGCATTCTGATGTGACTTGCACTCGGCCCATCAATAATTATTCGGCTTTGTAAGCAATTAGAACGACATTATAATGGATTCTGTGTTGCAACAACGAAAATATGTTTCTCCACTGCAGCAAAGGTCCAAATTTATCCCATTTCTCTCATTTTAGTATCTGTTGTGATTGCAATTAATTTTATGGAAAGTGACAAATTATTTGCACTAATTATGGCAGTTGGAGCGGCCAGCGTTCCCACTATGGCATATCCCAATGTGACGGCTTAACCAGCTGATATTATTAGACGACAATGCAAAAAACTCTAAGCCTTGTGCTACAACACCAACAACTAACCCGCAACCAATCCGTCGCCCAACATTTGAAAAACTGTTCAAATTTAAAACAGGTAGAATGTCTTTACGCTTTCATGATCAAGAACAGTTCAAACCAGGATTGCTTCCTGACGAATCAGTTCATCACCGTCTGTACAGCATTTCATCGAACAGATTACGCTCTTCAAGCATTTACCCAGATGGAAAACCCCAATGTGTTTGTGTACAATGCGATGATCAGAGGCTTTGTTCATTCTTTTTCCCCATTTCGAGCTCTTGAATTTTATTTACACATGATGAGAGCTCAGATTTGTCCCAGCAGTTATACGTTTCCGTCGGTAGTGAAAGGGTGTGCGTTGGTATCTGCTTTGAGATTAGGAGCGGCTGTTCATGGACAAATTTGGAGATTTGGGTTTTGCTCACACGTGTTTATTCAGACTGCTTTGATTGATTTTTACTCGAGTTTTGGCAAGATTGATGAATCGAGACAGGTGTTCGATGAAATGCCTGAACGAGATAGTTTTGCATGGACTAATATGATTTCCGCTCATTCCCGGGCAGGGGATATGGATTCTGCAAGGGCATTGTTTGATGAAATGCCTGAGAGAAATATGGCTTCTTGGAATGCTGTCATTGATGGGTATGCTAGAATAAGAGATTTCGAGTCTGCGGAGTTTTTGTTCAAGCAAATGCCAGCGAAGGACATAATTTCATGGACAACAATGATCAATTGCTACTCTAAGAACGGGCAGTATAGAGAAGCGTTATCAGTTTTCACAGATATGAAGAACAATGGGATTAGCCCTGATGAAGTGACCATGTCAAGTGTGATTTCAGCCTGTGCTCATTTAGGGATACTTGATCTAGGAACGGAAATACATATTTATGTTATGCAGAATGGTTTTGATGTTGATGTCTATATCGGGTCTGCTTTAGTCGATATGTATGCCAAGTGCGGGAGTTTGGATAGAGCCCTCGTGGTGTTCTATAAATTGCGGGAGAAAAACCTGTTCTGTTGGAACTCAATGATTGAAGGGCTAGCAGTTCATGGGTATGCAAACGAAGCCTTGTCAATGTTTGAGAAGATGGTAAAGGCCAAAATTAAGCCGAATAACGTCACTTTTGTCAGCGTTCTTAGTTCTTGCACACATGCAGGACTAGTCGAAGAGGGGCGGAGGAGTTTCTTCAGCATGACTCGTGACTTTTCCATCGCTCCTGAAATTGAACATTACGGGTGCATGGTTGATCTGTTGTGCAAGGCTGGCTTGTTGGATGACGCGTTAAAATTGATAAGAAGCATGAGAATGAAACCAAATTCTGTGATCTGGGGTGCGCTATTAGGCGGGTGTAAGATTCACAAGAACTTGGAGATTGCTCAAGTTGCTGCAAATCAGTTGACAGTTTTGGAGCCAAACAATAGTGGGTATTACACTCTTTTGGTTAACATGTTTGCTGAAGCAAACAGATGGGGAGAAGTTGCTAAAGTGAGGGCGAATATGAAGGAACTTGGAGTAGAAAAGAGATATCCGGGATCGAGTTGGATTGAAGTAGAGAGAAGGATTCATCAGTTTGCAGCTTCTGATAAGTCTCATGAATTCAGTTTGGATATCAGCTTGTTGCTTGAAGAATTGGATGGGCAGCTGAAGCTGGCTGGGTTTCCACCCATATATATGTTTGCTTTCTAAAGTGGAGATTCTACATGCAGTTGGCCCAAATTAGTAACTGATACTTTGACGTGTAATGCAGAGAAGACAGCTCGACATGTAGTGCTAAAACATCATCATCAGAAATTCCAAGCTTCAGTTGAATTCAATTGAGAAATGTGGTACTCTCTCCGTCCCAAAATGTTAATCTCATTTTCATTTGACTATTCAAAAATTTTAAAGATATGAACACTTGCTTCACTAGTCATGTTTTGTTTATGCAATTTTAAGCTTGAATTGTAGAAATTGGAAGAACATTCGGGATAATTAAAAATGGCAAATAGGAAGATCATTTTGGGACAGAGGGAGTATCTACTATTTGCTCATCATACTCAAAACTGGGTTCATATTATAGTTACCAATACATCTTTGAGTTACTGGAAAAATGATACTCCCTCCGTCCCAATTTAATGTTCCTACTTTGACTTTGTACGGGGATTAAATCAAGTTTTTAGCCTGCATTGTTGCCCTTTCCGGTTGATAAAAATGATCATGGATCTGCTCTTTGCAGTTTGTGGTGGAGATGGAATGCATACACCAGAAGAGATGGGAATTAGTACTATAGCATCAAAACAATGGCCATCATTCCCAGTCAGTCTGAAGCTTTGAGGTCCTTTTCTTTCCCTAGCCTGCTTATGCACATGAGTATGTTAGCAATACTCTTGGATTTGATATATTTGCTACTCTTGACAACATCCCTTTGGGAATTTATATAGACGACCCACCAAATTAGTAACTACACCCACCGGTTTTAAATTTCAAATTTGTCACATAAACAAAGACAATTTGATCCCTAATCAGGAGCAAACCAACCATTGCCATTATTAATTATTTGGAGCAGACAAAATGTCAATCAATTGCAGTAGCTTCTCTTTTTTTTTTTTTTTCCTTTTATATTCAAATAATAGAAATTGCTCATTCAAAATCAAAATCCAAATTGCTCTCTTCATAGTAGTCTAGTACACCAACTTTCCACCGGGAGTTTTGACGACCCGGTGCTGGTAAGATTTGGTGGCGTAGCTATGGCGCTTGCGATAAGTAAAACGATGCACCATCTTCAGAAAGACGCGGTGGAAACAAGAAATGATGAACAAGACAAAAATGCTTACAACAAGCTTTGTATATGTCATTCCTTTTGTAAAAAGGAAGAATAATTTGCTTTGCTTAAATGTGGGAGGGTTGATTTGAATTAAATGTGAATGATTACTCCCTCCGTTCCATAATACATGACGTTTTAGAGAAAAGCACACATATTAAGAAGCATAGTAAAAGTACTAAATTACCCTTACTTAATCACAGGTGATCAATAAATACACACTTCCCTAAAAGTGTGTTGGGATGAAGTAAGAATACTGCTATTAATGAAAGTCTATTACCCATAAAAGACTTTTGATATTCCACCAGTTCAACGAGAATTACACTTGCACTTCCGCCAAAAACTTGTCCCGCCAAGACTGAAAATTTCACCTAAATATAAATGGTTCATCTCTACTAGTGTAACTCAATTTTTATTCTTTTGCTTCTGAGATACTAATACTATCATGAATTAAGATGAGTACTAATAGTGAGTGTATTCAAATGCCTTCGAGGGAAATTAATTTGAACGTAGAAGATTCAAACTTTATCTAAGTTGAGCAAAGAAAAGTTACAGAAGAATTCGAAAATAGTTTTGGTGCTAATTTTCCTGACCTTAACATTCCTCTGCCTGAAGCATCAGACGATGAGGTTGTCCAA
Organism: Campanula takesimana; assembly: GCA_026119855.1. Taxonomy (NCBI): domain Eukaryota; kingdom Viridiplantae; phylum Streptophyta; class Magnoliopsida; order Asterales; family Campanulaceae; genus Campanula; species Campanula takesimana. The sequence continues at coordinate 533,443 of JAOWBW010000184.1, forward strand.
GATGATGTTAATCCGGACGACATTAGACTGAGGATTTTCGCAGAAATATTTGGTGAAGAATCAGGTTAGTTTACTGTATATCCATGTAAAAATACTCCAGGAACATGCTCCTAACTATTTTTCTCTTCTTTCAGTATCTTCATTCTGCTGCTATGTGTTAGTTTATATGCGTACAGTACTCATAATACTTATAGTTTGCTGGAACATGCTCCTAAAGTACTACTCCCTCCATTCCAGAATGATCTTTTTACTTTTTAAAGAAATTAACATCTTTTTATTTTATTTTTCATTCTCAGATGACTATGAAGGGGATGAAAACATAGATCCATCACCAACAGCAAATCATAAGTCTAGAAAAAGATTAAGTAATGACAAGCGAAAAGCTATTTATAATATGTTGCAACAAAAGAGTGTTGATGGAAAACTGAAACGAGACGTAACAAAAATAGTGGCATCAACATTCTCTGTTCGTGTTCGCACTGTTCAGCGTATTTGGAAACAAGGAAGAGAAAGTGAAACTAATGATGTCTCTAATAAGGTGATGAACTGCGGTCGGAAAAGAGTTCATGTTGACTTTAGCAAAATTCGTGATGTCCCCTTGCAACAGCGGACGACTCTTCGTGCTTTATCAGCTTCCATCAATGTAAGCACGTCTACTTTGCACAGGTATTTGAAATCCGGTGATATTCGACGCCATTTGAATGCAATCAAGCCTTTACTTAAAGAAGAAAACAGAAAAGCACGATTACAGTTTTGCCTTTCAAACCATGATGCAAGTCGTATACCACATGATCCAGTTTTCACAGGTATGCATAATATTGTTCATATTGATGAAAAATGGTTTTATATAACAAGACGTTGTGAAAAATACTACTTGCTGCCTACTGAAGAAGATCCCCTACGTACTTGTAACAGCAAAAATTTCATTGGAAAAGTAATGTTTTTAGTTGCTGTTGCTCATCCTAGATTTGATGCCGACGGAAATGAGATTTTTTAAGGAAAATTTGGGGTGTTTCCTTTTGTCACTCAAAAGGAGGCTAAAAGAACGAGTGTCAATAGACTTGCAGGAACTCCAGAAACAAAGACCATAACTTCAGTTACAAGAGATGTTGTAAAGAAGTTTTTGATTGAAAAGATACTTCCAGCTATAAGGGAAAAATGGCCAAGGGATGAGATACATAATCCGATATTTATTCAACAAGATAATGCTAGAACACACATTAGTCAAGACGATGAAGATTTTCGTCGAGCAGCTACACAAGATGGATTTGATATACGATTGGTTTGCCAACCGGCAAATTCTCGTGATTTAAATGTGTTAGATCTTGGTTTTTTTGCAGCTATTGAGTCACTGCAGTACAAGCAACCGTCGAGTAACATTGACGAGCTAATTGATGCGGTTAATAAATCTTTTGAAAACTTTTCTGCAGCGAGGTCTAATCATATATTTTTGACTTTACAACTATGTATGAAGGAGATCATGAGAGTGAAGGGTTCTCAACAATAAAAAATTCCACATATCAACAAATTAATGTTGGAAAGAAGAGGTGAACTTCCTACTCAAATAAGATGTGATCCTGAAATAGTACAAGAAGCTCTCAACTACTTGGAAAGTGGATAAACTTTTAGGTAGAAGTTAGGGCTTAAACGTATTTTGTTCTCTGTTTGTTTAATGTTGGTCTTCGTTATGTACTTAGTAGAAACAATTATCGTTAACCTTTAGGGTTTAAGGGATTCGTGCGAGTTGTAGGAAAACCCTAGGAAATGGAATGTTATATAAGGACTTTCGTTAAGTGGCCCAGCCCAATTATCGTTAACCTTTAGCCGGATGGGCTGACCCACTCCACAGCCAACAAGCCTATTTTGAGTGGGCTGGCCAATTACGATAACCGTTTCTTTGACGTTGTCTCGGAGTCTAAGGCATAAAACAAGCCAAGTTAATTAATGATTACTGCCTATAACATAACCTCTTCCAACTGCCATCTTCTTCCTCTCTCTGCTTCCATTTCTCTTTTTCTTTTTCTTTTTCTTTTTCTAGTTTGATTGTCCATGGAATTCAACTTTGATCTCTTACAATTGGAGTTTGAGTTTAATCCAATGATACATTGGTGGACAAGGGTCTTTGTCCTGATCATCACAGGCTACGAACGAGTTCGGGGATGTCATTTACAATTGCAAGATTTTATTAGTCTTGAACTCTAACTTTTATGAAGTTTGTGTTAATCGAATCGCAAATAATGCGATTGATTGTGTTTCAAGAGTTCCATGGTTGTATAATAATCTTAGTGTATGGAAAGAGTCTCCGGCATTTGTGGAGGACAATCTCTGATTCATATATTAAGCCATTGATTATCTTGTTTGATAAAAAAAAAATGATTACTCCCTCTGTTCGGGAATGAATATCTCTCTTAATTTTTTACGTAAGTACGAAAGAATTTTGGGAAATAATTTTAAGTTAATTTAATTATATTAATAAAAAACTAAAAATTGTTTTGGTAATATTTATAATGTTGTATCAATAACAAGTTTTATGGATAACTAAATCAACCTAAATTTATTTTTCAATTTTATTTCGTGTTAACATCTATACTACAATACAAGGCAGAAATAACTGAAAGATAAAGAGAGGCTGAGATTGATTGGTAACCACCCTAAAGAGCGGCTCGGATTGATCCCTCTTCCACGGCGGTTTACGGCGGTTGCGAAGCCCCACGTCCGATGGAGTTCTCTTCCACAAACGTCAGTTTTCTCCCTGGATCGGAAATCCCTAACATTTTCTCCCGAACCCTAAGTCCTCTATTCAAGAGCAGATTTTTTTTGTTGGATTTGTTTCGATTGTTGTCGACCTACGGTTATGAACCAGGTGTTTGCTGAGCAGTACCTTCTCCAGCCCTTTTCGTTTGAAGCGACTACAGCCCGTTGTGGAATTGGAAGAGATGAAGAGGAAAGCTATATATCCCGTTAAACCCCTCGCCGTTCTGTCTTCGACGTTGCTTGGATCGTCTCAATGGTAAGCATTTTTGTGCTTAGGGATTCGTGGAAATTGAAATTGAAATTGGAATCGTAATTGTTGATTGTCTGTCATATGTTACTTCAGGTTTGATGTCGTTGAAGGTTACACCGTCCTATTCAACTGCTGCACGGTTTCTTCTCCTATATTCCCTTTCCTGGCTTCTTCCCATTCAGACCTTTAGCCAAGCAATTCGAGAGAGAGAGTGACGAACAACTTTATTAACTTCCCTTGACCTAGGTTTCACCTTCTTTGTGCATGTTTATATTTGGGAGTAAACTCCAGGTATTTTTGGTTGTTGTAATCTACATCTTTGAGAAATATTTGCGAACTCGAACTCTATGTTGGTGTTCCTCTTCAGTTTTGATTACATTAGGGACAGAGAATTTCTCTTTAGTTTTAATTATTTTAAGGATAGAGAATTGCTTGGTGATGAGTGATTATTAAGATTGGGGTTAAACACCCTTGCTAAAAGGTTTCCAACAGCACCAAAGAATACTAGATGGTCTGACATTCAATTTTCGCTACAGGAGTTGGTCAAGTTTGCATTGTCAAATGCTCTACTAAGTCATACCCCCTAATCCACCTTCTTTTCTTGGCAGTTGTCCTTTGCAGTATTTCAAAATATGCGCCCAATGATCTGCAAGTACCTCAACAACTCAAGTTCTTGGCAAAAGCTGCACGTGCAAGTCATTCCAATTCCCTTCTCTGAGAGCTTTCCGTTTGCCCTTTTCCTTTCTCTGTTACGATTACGAGCTTCGTTCGCCGGTCTCACGTTGCTTGGTCAGATGTGAAGATGAGCTCCTTAGCAAAAAAATTGATTATCTTCGTGATTCCCTGGTTGCTTTTGTTAGACCTGTCAAATCCTGCTTCTAATTCCTTCCTGTTAGACTGCTGCTTTTTTTTTTTAATTACTTTTTATGCCATCATGTACATCAGTTTGTGAGAATGCTTTCTTAAACTTTCTGTATTTTAAATTAGGGATGCCCCTTCACGTATTCATGTATAACATAACCTGTTTTTTATTCATTTTGTGCTTGATGGTAGAGGGTGCAGGTAAACTTTTGTTTTCTCTATTTTGTGGCTGTTATGTAGGTCTTTGTTTGGCTGTTACTTTGATTTATGCTGCTTCTGTTCCAAAATCTTACTTATTTGCTGTACACCTTGCTAATTTTGATTTTATTCTCAGGTTTATATGCTGCTGAAGGTTGAAGGTGACTTCAATGGTTGGCGATTGTATGTATTTTTTTTTTTTATAACCTTTTGTCTTGCAGTTCAATGTTCTTTTCAGTGAATTGAATTCTTTTACTGGCTTCTTCGATGGATATTGTTGTTTGCGTTTTTGATTTTTTTTTTTTTTTTTTTTTTTTTTCAGCAATTTGCTATTTTTTGCCTCTGTCCAATTAGATCAGTTAGTCCTTCTGATATTGTTACCGTGTAGGTATTGTCCCCATCTTCACAGTCTGTTTTAGAATTTGGATGGTCTTTCTTTGTGGGTTTTATATATCTTTGTACGCGGATCCTAGAGCAGAGGTTGGATACATTTGTTCTTCTCATTAGGCCACCATTTATCAGTTAGGCAAAATGATTCAAGAGAACTGGTGACCTGAATACATTGTTCCCAATGAGTAAGCTTCTTTTCACTTTTTCAAGCTATTTCTCGCCCCCCCCCCCCCCCTAAAAAAAAAAAAAAATACTAAAAATAAACAAAATGCTAAGAAGCTTGCATTGTTCATGCAACAGGCTTTAAGTGGTAAGAGAAACATGGCTCCAGTAATTATGTACTATCTCCTACTGGACCTACTAATATGGCTCCAAATTTTAATTGTCTTTTTCAGCGACAATGGCAGGGGTTTTAGTTTCTTAGAGCAATTGATTTTTTTGTCTTTAAAATCCTTCTCAGGTGAGGAAGTTAGCTTTCTTTTGCGGGAGCATTAGTGTTGGAATTAGTGTTAGTTGTGTGAGGGTGTATGGTAAATCTAACTGACAATATAGTGACAAATGAGAAAGCTTTGCAACATATTTTTCTTTCCCACTCCACTATACGTTAATTTCATTTTGTATTATATGTACGAATCTCTAAATTAGGTCATCCATGAGTTTTTATGTTTGTGATTTCAATTATTCCTATCCATAATACAGTATTAATGTGTCAGAGAAGATCTACAACAAAATTCCCTATCATTCGTTCTATCCTTGCTTTTCCATGACCAGGAGACTAAAGCCAACATAATTAGAATTATGGGCTCCTATGTAAATAAGTTAATTTTGAAAAGAGTGTAGAAACATAAGAAGCTCCAAGTATTGATGAAGTATTGTTTGGGTTAAGGAAAAGTGGCTATGCCAGTTGGTATATTCTGTAGTAAAAGTCGTGCGAATTTCTATCTTCTTTTCCCTTTCACCATTTTAAGCTTAGGGTATATGTTAATCTCAACCATACTTTAAATCAATCTGTACTGTCACCGTGCCATCGGCACGGGTGGAAATACTAGTACACAATAAGATAAGGAGACATTTATTTTGGGACAAATGAGTATGTTATAATGTGGACTTATTATACTCCCTCCGTCCCTAAATAATTTTCATACTTTTTTCGTTGTTATTGTGAAAGAAATTTGAGAAATAATTTTAGGTTGATTTGCTTGTCCTAATGGACGGGTTTGTATATTTATAAGGCATGAACAATACAAGGCAGGAGTAAATTACTAAAATACCCTTATATATATACTCAAAAATACCCAATTTCATTCAGTTTCAAAAAAACACTCCGTACGCCGACCACCTCCTCCGCCGCGTACAAATCGACGACAACCACAACCAATGAAGAAGAAGTTACCCACCATCGGTGGCAAGTCCGGTGCCGGCGCCGCCTCCTCTACTGCCGCTACACAGGTAACAGTAACAGTGTACAAGAAGCCTAAAGCAAGAACGTACAGCTAGGGGAATTCAGCCATGCCCGAAAACCGAGAGTCCCATTTGACTCAAATTCAAAAGAATCCCAAGTACTGTTCATCATCTCAAATTAAAAAATAGGATTTGCAAACGTATTTCACAGTTCCAGTTTTAAGATTTCATATCTTTTTCAATATTTGACCAAATTAAACAAATAAGATGTCTATGAAAAGCTCTCACGGAGTAGATCAGAACCATGTAAACATATTTTATCAGATCTGAATTAAACAGTGTCAAAATCGGCCTTAAAAACTCCGAAAAATACACAATTTTCTGAAACTTGAATCTGCAATGACTCAAAAAATTTATATGGCCAAATTCGATGATCTTTCAGTATGTTGATCTACATGTTATTATCTACGCATGGACACCCAAATCGCAGAAAACGGACGGGATTTGAATTTCGAAATTTACAAACCCAGTTGGTAAAAATATCAATCCGAAAATTCAAATACAACATGCAATCAAGAGAGTACAAACAACTTCAACCTTTTTCCATATTTCGTGTAAACCTATGCGAAAAAACCCTATTATTTCGTAAGAGAGTACACGAAACACGCGTATCCGGGTAAGGGTATTTTTGGCATTACTGTGCCTTGTACACAATGGTGCCTTGTATTTAGAATTCACCCTAATGGACATCTAAAAACTTGTTATTGATACACCATCAACAATACTATCGCCAAGTTTTAGATTTTCATTATAATAATTATATCAACCTAAAGTTATTCCTGAAAGTTTCTTCGCAATAATAACGAGAGAAAAAAAATATGAAGATCATTATTTTAGGACGGATGGAGTGATAATCAAGTTTTATCTTATGCTCTAGGGCTAAAGGTGGGCTAAGAGCGAGATTAATACGAACCCATTCCCAACTCTGTAAACGCCCAATTAATTAACTATGTAAAGGCCCAATTGATAAATGGATGATGATACTGACCATTATCTAGTCCTTCCATTTTTAGGAAAGGGATATGTAATGCTAAAGGGAAAAAACAAGTTTATAAGGGTAAATATAAAGTCACAAAAAAGTGGCACAAAATTTGGTTTACAAAATGATAATGATGTGTCAAGATTTTATTGGTGTTTTTAATTAGAGTGTGCCGGGTCCACTATCGATATAACCAATAAAATATCATCACCTCATTTTGTGAACTTTTTTTGTGCCCTTAGCATTGCCCGTTTATAAAAAGATAGATATAAAATGAAGTGTCAAAATTGTATTGGTTGCCTTGATTGTGAATCCGGTGCATTTTAAATGAAAACACCAATTAAAATCATGACACGTTATTTTGTGAGTCAAATTTTATGGCACTTTTTGTGACTTTATATTTACTCAAGTGATACATTGAGTTATTTGTTCTAATTAAGAATTTAAGATTAATATTATATAAATATATTTGAATATGATATGTCCATTACTATTTAATCTTACATTATCCAACTTTAATATGTATGTTCTTTCAAAAAAAAAACTTTAATACGTACTCTCTCCGTCTCAAAATAGATGTCGTTTTGGAGGATTCACACATATTAAAAAAGGTCATTAATGCATGTGAAGAAGTCTCAAATACCCCTAAAGTAATTCAACTGCCTATGTAATTAAATGGTTAAGAGATAGTTCACTATCATTATTAAGGGTATAATTGGTATAGAGCAATAAAAAAAACTTTAAAAATAGTGGAAACGACAAATATTTTGAGACAAAATCTAACCTTCAAAACGACATTTATTTTGCGACGGAGGGAGTATGTACATGTATTATTACTTGAGGTAAGGTAACGTTGGGTTTTTTGGCAGCCCATTATGAAGTTAAATTAAATGCTGTCCATTTTAAGTGCATTTCCAACAAAAGTGATGCTCTTAGAAGGATATTATCACCTAAGGCTTTCTGACCTATTGGTACGTAGGTGTGTTAAAGGGCCTCTTTTATATGAGGTCTTGGGTTCGACTCTTTTTAGGGAATTTTAGTGGCATGTAGGTGTGTTAAAGTGCCTTCTTTATGAGCGGTCTTGGGTTCGACTTCTTTTGAGGAGGTGGGGAGAGCCCTTAGTGATGTAGGAAGGTTCTCGGCATGATTTTGCAGTTTGGTCGTCCGTGTTGGGGAATTGGGGGGATCACCGCATCCACTAGCCCATACTAGTAGTCATTAATATGGAGAAATAAATCAACACATGAATAATATGAAAGAACAGGAACACCATAATTTGTTAACCCGGTTCACCACCACCACGTGGCTACATCCGGAGGCCCCAAGCCAGGATATCACTATAATAATATGTTTGATTGTTACAACTTTACATATGCACTCACACAGATGTAGCATAGTAACTCTCCATGAACAACCCTCTCCTACTTATTATTATCTCTCCCCAAGAACACACAAACAATATGAATATGGCCGGGTTGTAGGATCGCCCCACATGGCTCTCCTAGGCCCCCGGCCCCCTCCTACACACTATTTTGTGCTCTCTCTTGATATCCTAACTCTCTCCTTTTGGGTACAAATATTATGGTGATAGTTACAATATATTTATAGGGATATAAAACATATTCCTGATCAAAACCTAATTTACCCGGAGTCCTTGAGACGGAAGGAGTATAATTGTATGTTGGAACAATTTTAATCCCTGAATGCCACACTCACTTTAGAATAGGATTGAGGAAGAGATGAAGCGGAAGCGTTTAAGAACAATACATGTTGAATCCATGGATGATGTAGGGAGAAATGAATTAGAAGAAGATGTAGGGAGAATGCTCTTCTAAATGATAAATGTCTTTCCTCTTTACTTCTTTAACACTTAATGAAGATTTATGGAGAGAGTACTAATGAAATCGAGTAGTCTTAAGGGTTGATGGAATGCCCTTTATATAGTAGACTTGGTGACATTTCATTTAGGGACCACACCCTTTCAAGCTTTATGATAATAAATTACCCTTTTGCCCATCACAATTAGGTAATATATATCCAGGAATTCTACACATTTTATTATCAACTATACTTTATAATTTAATATTATAATCATAACTTTATGAATGGAAGTCTAAATGACTTGTGTTGCAAGCCATGTCCTTACAATCTCCCACTTGGGTTGCAAAACAAAGTCATTCCTTTAAATTATGAACATAACACAAATGACAACCCTTATGTGCGCACTTTATTGTCATTTATAACAATCTCGTCCATTAGCCATACAAGTATAGGACTAAAGGGGCAGTCGTTGTAATTGATTCGCAACTAAACCCACAATAATCACGTATACAAATCCAACTAAATGACATAGATCAAAAGTATAGATGTGTAGCATGGAATCATAATGAATATATACATATTCTTCCAACTAGTCCAACTTAACCAAATGAGATCAAAACTTTAAATAATAGAACAATTAATGAAAGAACAACACAAACTCCCACTATACTAAATGCTATCAAAAGTTGTTACACCCATATGAGCAACATGCTCGTGAAACACTGAAGATGATAACTCTTTCATAAATGGATCCTCTAAATAGAGTTTGTTTCTATAAGTTGTATCCCTTTCGTTCATGTTGTACTCTTTTCTTTATAACAAGATAATTGATGTCTAAATCCATAAACTCTTGTTAGAGTACAGAACTGCTACCTGATAGTCATTTCTTAATTGGTCTTTCGACACTTATTTTGACAAATCACAGTCCATTAAAACATATGCAGCCATATATTTAACTAATGTCGGAATACCTAATGATCTCAAGATGATCCGACTTCAAAACATAGGCATGTAGTTCTTTAGTGTTTTGTAAATACTTCTATCATTCTTTTAGCTGCTACTTAATGTTCTTTCTAGATTGCTTTGGTATTGACCAAGCATCCTAACATTAAATGTAAGATATACATATACATTAAGCTTCCTACTGCTGATGTAAAGAGGAAATTTTCCATATACTTGGATTCAAAATTTACCTTTAGGACACTGTTTGAGACTAAGAATGTCTCCTTTAAAATTAGGGGTGTCATGTGGTTTACAGTTTTGCATGCTAAACCTTTTGTAATACCTTTCCGTATGGCCTTTTGTGATAATCCTAAAACATCTCGTGAGCGATCACGATGAATTTGGATTCTTAATACAAAGATGCCTTACCAAGATCTTTCATTTCAAATAAGAAATTTCTTAGTTTCCTTAATAAGGTTTATATTATTACTAGCAAGTAAAATATCATCCATATATAAGACCAAAATTATAAATTTACTCCCAGTTTTACTTAAGTTTATAAATGAATTTCTCCATATAGATAGTTTCCTTAATGTCTCCATTAAGAAAAGTTTTCTCTAATATCCATTTAATGAAGCTTAAGATCAAAGGTGCTACTAGTGCCATAATGATCCTAATGAGCTTTTAGAAGATACCGGAAAAGTGTTTCTTTCTTTATAATCAATACCTTTCTTATGAGTTAAAATCTTTAGCAACTGGATGGGCTTTATATCTTTCAACATTACTTTGTGAATCCTTTTAGGTCTTAGAGACCCATTTATAGGTTTCACATCCTCATGTAATGAAATAAGATCCCAAACGTTCTTATCTTTCAAAATATTGTAACTCTTTATTAATGGCATTAATCTTCTTATGAGATTTAGGACTATTGATGGTTTTATGGAAGATAAATAGATTATCTCCCACTATACCTAAGTGTCCTTTATTCTCGACAAGATACACTTAATGAATATCCGGAATTGCATTCCTTCTTACTCTATTTGATCTTTATAAGGGCACCGGTTCTTACTAATTTTGAGGTTGTTTGAATTTCCTTCTTATGATCAACATTTCCATATTGTTCAATATTTATAGTGAAATCATATTTATCTTGAATTGTATGTTCTTCTTGAATGTCAAGTTCAAAACTTGATATCCAATTGGAACTATGGGAAGTGGTATATAAATGGATTCCATACAAATGAATTCCTCTTCCTTTTCAAATTCAAAATATTTCTCCAAATTCTCCCACTAAATTCAACATCCTTAAAAGAACCTAGCATTTCTCGTTTTTCAAAACGTTCTAACTTTCGGGTTGTAAAATTTATATATCCCCTAGTTCTCTCGGCTCACCCCATAAATAACTACTAATAATCTTACGTCTAACTTGCCCTTAGTAGACTTATAAAGTCTATCCTTATGCTAGACAACCCCATAAATGAATATGATTTAAGGACGAATAAGGAACGCGTCCTTAAATCATTAAGGGTTTATATTAGTAGCATTAGAGGGAGCTTTAATGAGAATAAAGGTTGCGGCTTTAACGTATCGCCCATAATGAGTGAGGTAAGAGAAGTATAAAACATACTTATTACCATATCCTTAAGGATTTCAATATGTCTCTAGTACAATATTCATGCTAGGCGTACCCGGCTCAATGTAGAGAGAGATAATCCCACACTCTTTCAAATAGCGAGTAAAAAGGACCTAGACGCTGTTCCTTTTAACAATCATTCCAAAGATGTATACACCATCATGAATGACCCTAATGTTCTTAATAGTCTTCAAAGTTGATTTCCAACTTTGTCTTTATAAGACTTTTACAACGTCCAAACTCAATATTTTATGAAGCAAATAAATGTATTCAAACTAAGAGTTTAGTCATTTTGAACATAATAACTATTGTTGACCTTTTCCATGAAGGAATAATAAATGGTCTGCAAATATCCGAATGCATTATTTCATTGAGACACTTGATGCTCTCGAGAATACTATAATGTTTGTAAATTTACTTTAAGGCATTTAATGCAAAAGTATTTTCCAAATTATCAAGTTTGTTTAAGATTTTTCTTTAACATAAGCTTATTAATTTTTCTCTTGAAAATATGACCCAAATGCCTATGCTTTAATAAAATATAAACTTTACTTGATAACTTTTGCTTTCTAGTTTTAGTTTCATTATTTAAGGGACACATTTATTGTTTGAATAATGTCAAGTAAATAAAGAACACTTGACAAAGTACTAGTACCAACAACCTTGGAATTTAAAATAAAAATCACATTTATAAAAGATGAACAAAATAACCTTTTTTGTTCAATAGTGTGATAAATATCAAATTCCGTCTAAATGACGGTACAACAAATGTATTATTTATACAAATAACACTAAGCACTTTAACAATAACCAAAATTCCTGATGCCTTTCACTTCAACCGGATCCCGGCTTCCATATAGATGAATCCTTCATCTTCTCCAGGACTTCGGTATTTCAGGCAATCCTACATAGACATTCATTATGTGAGTTGTTGTAACATAATTCAACCACTATGTATATGTAGGAAATGAAACCAAATTAGCCTTTATCACAAATAATTCCAAATGACATACCTTTCTTAGCACGCCAAGCGTGATACTTAGGGCAATCGTACTTCATGTGAGTGAGGTCCTTGCAAAAGAAGCATTTATTTTCTTTATGATCATTAGATGATCCCTTACGCTTCTTTTTACTTGCAACCGCAATGTCCTTCCCTCTTCTCTTTGTCCCGTGAGAAGAGGTAGATGCCAAACATCCCTCAATCATATCAAGGAATGTTTTAGCATCAACGTCCTTGGAGACACCGGTCAAAATGGTCTCCGGGACAACTATATTCATGATCATTAGTCTCACACGGTTGGAGCGTTTCCACTTCTCCTTATTTAAGCAATCTTCTTGAGTGCTTTCACTAGAGAGAAGAAGAGGAAACGGTTCCCTTAATGCATGATCTATGTCCATATAGCCTAAGATCATTATCAATTTATTTTTCCAAGTTTTAAAATTAGTCCCATTTAGCATCGGTACTGTACTCATAGCAGTGATTACGGATGAAGCAATAAGTAAATCTGTTGGAATTTAAGAACAAGAATGAATACAAAATATGGATAAAAAACTACAAAATGAAAAATGATTAATTATATCAACGAAATCCATCAATAAGACAATTAACATGACATCAAAACTAATCTTTGAATTGCGAGTTGACTCATAAATGATTGCCTTAGGTAACAAGTAATTTGAACTTATATTTTAATAAATACTTAATCTTCCTTTGGGCCGACATAAGTACCTAAGAAAATATCCTAATGTTCATTTTATTTGTTACCACATGAATGCCTAAGTTTAGTCAAATGTCAAGATCTTCTTTGGAAAATTCAAGTCATTCACATATTAACTTAAACATCCAACACTTTACAATTTAAGGGTTTAAATAACGTAAATCACTTAGGCGACAATATTATTTAAACAATGAATAAAATTGTCAAAGCATATAATTAATCATAACTTTTTAGGTTTGAAATAATGTAGGTTTTGTTTCAAGGGAAAAATAAAATAGTGCAAAACTTAGAAAAGTCAAAAACCTGTGAACAGTAACTGCTCGGCCGCTCTAAACAAAACGCTCGACCGAGCTGATCGGCCGAGTCATATGATGTGCTCGGCCGAGCACCTTTAATCAGAATGTTTTGGTCAATTTGTCACATTATGCTCGGCCGCTCTAAACAAAATGCTCGACAGAGCTGCTCGGCCGAGTCTTATGATGTGCTCGGCCGAGCACCTTAATCAGAAACAATTGCCTTATGCCATTTTGGCGCATGTTCATGTGCTCGGCCGAGCAGATCCCAAGACTCGGCCGAGCAGTTCGCGCCTTTTCATACGCTCGGCCGCTCTAAACAAAGGACTCGGCCGAGCAAGACGATTTCTGCACTTCTGAATTTTGTTCAAACTTTCCCAAAATCAATGAATTGCAAGTAGATCCCCATGGTATGTCCTTAAAACATAAAACCATGTTATTTAGGGATAATCTTGCCTTAAAATTAATGGAATCAAGTGAGTAGATCCACATGGTATGCACGAAAACATAAAACCATGTTATGAAGGGATAGTCACACTTGAACCATTTAGTTTTAATGAACAAAACTTTCAAACCTTTTCTGAATTTTAGATGATGATTATCAGTGCTCTATGAACGAATTAGAGTCCCTAATCAACATCAAATACCTTAAGATTCAACAGGGAAAATGAATCATAGTTGAAAGTATACACTTTCCAAAAAAAAAAAAAAAAAAAAGAACTCAAACTTAAACTAAAGATGAGCGGGGCTCTGATACCAATTGTTGGAACAATTTTAATCCCTGAATGCCACACTCACTTTAGAATAGGATTGAGGAAGATATGAAGCGGAAGCGTTTAAGAACAATACCTGTTGAATCCATGGATGATGTAGGGAGAAATGAATTAGAAGAAGATGTAGGGAGAATGCTCTTCTAAATGATAAATGTATTTCCTCTTTACTTCTTTAACACTTAATGAAGATTTATGGATAGAGTACTAATGAAATCGAGTAGTCTTAAGGGTTGATGGAATGCCCTTTATATAGTAGACTTGGTGACATTTCATTTAGGGACCACACCCTTTCAAGCTTTATGATAATAAATTACCCTTTTGCCCATCACAATTAGGTAATATATATCCAGGAATTCTACACATTTTATTATCAACTATACTTTATAATTTAATATTGTAATCATAACTTTATGAATGGAAGTCTAAATGACTTGTGTTGCAAGCCATGTCCTTACATTGTAAACATGGGAATTAATCTCCTTAACTAATAAGGAGATACTTCCTTAATTACAATCCACGCCAAGTCTCCTCTCCGACCCCGACTTCCTGCCGTCTGCTGCACCAAGCGCCCGCTTGTCTCACACCAGGCGCCCGCCTGGAATTGTTTTCCATCCGGCTGAAGTTACTGCCAATTCAGGCGCCCGCCTGGTCCTCCCCAGGCGCCCGCCTGCTCCTCCTTCAACTTCGGTTTTGACCTTCTCCTTGGTTTTGACTCCAATCCCAACAATCTCCCACCTGGAGACATAAACCACCATTGTGACATACTCCATCAAACTCCCACCAGAGAATGAACCACCAAATATTTTTACACCACCATTGTAACACCAAGCTCCTCCTTGATGATGATAAGCCTCCACGCTCATCCACCATGAACCTCCACGTTCAAGTAATAAGGCGAGTTGAAACCAAGCGATGCTTCAACCTCTCCGTGTTAGATTCTTCTTGCCTCCCCAAATCAATTCTACCTTGATTTATTTGCAAGACTAACTTCGCCTTCTCCCGCCTAGATCCACTCCCCTTGCAATGCCCCCATGAAACTCGGACACACCTTGTTTCTTGCATTGTCTTCTTGTGGTCTTTTCTCGCTCTCTGTTAGGGCCACTTGACTCCCACCGCATTGCAACTTTTTGAGTCACTCTCCCCCCTAACACACCGTTCATTGATGTCTCCCCGTTTTACACCAATAGGCCGGTCTCCAAGCCTCTTGCTCCCACCCGGAATGAAGTTGATGTTGTCGGTAGAGTAAAACATCCCCCTAACCCCCATCCGTCGTTTGCGAGAAGTCCTCCTCTTCCCACGTGGTCTAACCGGCTTATACCACTCACCTTTGCATCGTCGGTTGCTTACGCATGTGCCTGATGCAATCTCCTTTCTTTCATATTTTTCTCCAACCACCTTGACTGCCCCAAAATCCCTTAAAAACCTCCAGATCCGATCTCTTCATCTCCAAATTCCACCTCGAATTTCTGCAGATCTCATAAGAAACAAACGAACTTTTCGGACTTTCTGATCTTCCGTACGATCGTGGACCTATTTGGCACGTGTCTTGCTTCAACCAAAAACCCTAGAGGCTCTCAGATCTCTGCACATCTTCCACACGAAGAATCTGCACTGCACGAAATCTGCACGTGCGCTCCACCGAGCCTGCACGTGCATTGCACGAATTCTGCACGTGCGCTGCACGAAAATCTGTTGTCGCTTTTCTTCACCTTGGATCTCCCCTAGATCTCTAACCAAAGCTCTTATACCAGTTGTTGGGTAATTGGGGGGGGGGGTCACCGCATCCACTAGCCCATACTAGCAGTCATTTGTTGGGTTTCGATCAAACATGCGCAGCGGAATATAGCATTTAAAATTTTGAAACCCAAAGCCATGGATCCGTTCATATGATTAAATCAAATACAACATAAGAATAAAGGAATAAACTAACCCTTGATGGCTATCAAATTCTCTTGGTCTTTGGTGGAGGTTTGAAGACTTGATCACGATCACAAAGCTTGAACACGAACTTTGAAGATGATGATTTTCACCCTCTAGCGGTATCCACACTTCGAACGAATATCAAAGGAGCTTCTTTGATCTTGGTTGCTAGACCAAATTGTGAAACACTTTTTCACAATCAAAAGAACTATATGGAATTTATTTTGTGTATTATTTTGTTCTTCAACCAAGAATGTCTTGGAACAAAATAAACCCTCTCTCAAACTCTTTGAGACTCACAAAATCAATCGTATTGAGTGCTGGCCGAATTTTGTCTTTTATACACAAGTATGACCTATTCCAAATAGGAAACTTGTGTCAAAATCCGTCCAAAATTCGTTTCCTAATCAAATTAGGAATCTGCCACCCGACATCACTGTGCGGCCGCCCAAAAACATCTGTGCGGTCGCACAACATTCTGAAACAAAACTGATACAAAACTGAGATAAGTGTGCGGCCGCCCAATCCATTATGTGCGGTCGCCCACTTCTCAGAAAGTCCAGAATTTCCAAAATTCCAATGTAGTCCTTTTTAAAGATTCGTTCTATTGTGTGTGACCCTCTAGAATTATACTAAGTTGGCAATGAGCTCAAACATGATCCCATAAGATATGATTAGGTTCTAGCAAACCGTCATACCTACCCAAATAGTATAACTAGATACAAGTTCGCATTCCTTTAGAATATGTCATAATCCTTTTGTCCACGATATCATTGAACACAAGTCATGGTCAAAGAGTCAACTTGTTTTGTTCAATACTTTCTCGATTCCGAATATGTTGATAATCCAAATGACATTGATCCAATCAATTCATTTGAGTCCGGCCGAACATTTCATCAACATCATTCCTACGAGAGGCCCAAGCTTGACATCTCTCCGAGGAGGGACAAATCCATTTAGCTTATTATTCTTCCCTACGTGAATCCGATTATGCCAATCATACCCTTTATAACTTCCCGGTTAAAGGTAGCGTTTGAATATGTCAAACATAATGTTCATCAAGTGGAAGACTATAATAACTTCATGTCTAAGGATTCAAATGACATAACTAATATGAGATATATGTATGACATAGACCATGACATAAATCTCATAAAGCGGGTCATGTCCAGTACCTTGTTCCAAACAAGTACCCATAAATCTAACATGATCATCCCATGATCATTTAGCCTTTATACTAGTGCTTAACAAGTACTAGGGACGGAGATTATTATAAGTAAACATGAACAACAATAATAATCAAAACATCTCTTTATTGATATGAAATAAATGATAACAATTACAACGTTTATTAAACGTGCCTAGGGCACCACTACCAATAATCTCCCACTTGCCCTAGGCCCAATCTCCCATGTATCTAATACCCATGGACCTAACATGACCATCATGTTTAGCTTGTGGAAGTCCCTTTGTTAGCGGGTCCGCAACATTGTCATCAGTAGGTACTCTGCATATATTTACGTCTCCCCTATCAACGATCTCTCGAATGATATGAAAACGCCTAAGTATGTGTTTGGATTTCTGATGTGCTCTTGGTTCCTTTGCTTGAGCAATAGCACCATTATTATCACAATAAAGGTCTATTGGATTAGCAATACTAGGAACCACTTCAAGTTCAGTTATGAACTTCTTAATCCAAACAGCTTCCTTTGCAGCATCCGATGCAGCAATATACTCAGCTTCTGTTGTAGAATCAGCGGTTGTACTTTGCTTGGAACTCTTCCAGCTTACAGCTCCACCATTTAACATAAACACAAAACCCGATTGCGATCGGCTATCATCTTTGTCAGTTTGGAAGCTTGCATCCGTGTAAACATTTACAACGAGATCATCTTCCATTCCTCCATAGACCAAAAACGAGTCTTTAGTCCTTCTCAAGTACTTAAGAATCGCTTTTACAGCTATCCAGTGATTTTCGCCAGGGTCGGATTGGTATCTACTTGTCATGCTCAAAGCATAAGACACATCCGGCCTAGTACAAATCATGGCATACATGATGGACCCAATTGCCGAAGCATATGGAACATCATTCATTTTCTCATGCTCATCTTTTGTCTTAGGACATTGAGTCTTGCTTAGAGAAACTCCATGTAACACGGGCAAGGTGCCTCTCTTAGAATTTTCCATACGGAATCTTCTAATGACCTTGTCAATGTATGTACTTTGGCTTAAACCAAGTAGCCTCCTTGATCTATCTCTATAGATCTTAATGCCAAGAATATATGCGGCTTCACCCATATCTTTCATTGCAAAACACTTTCCCAACCAAGTCTTTACAGACTGAAGTGTAGGAATGTCGTTTCCAATGAGTAATATGTCATCCACGTATAAAATAAGGAAAAGCACTATGCTCCCACTAATCTTCTTGTATACACAAGGCTCATCTTCGTTCTTGATGAAACCAAACTCTTTGACCGATTCATCAAAACGGAGATTCCAACTCCTTGAAGCTTGCTTCAATCCATAGATGGATCTTTGCAATTTGCATACCTTGGAATCTTGTTCAAAACCTTCTGGTTGTGTCATATACACATCCTCTTGGAGTTTTCCATTCAGGAAAGCGGTTTTGACGTCCATCTGCCATATTTCATAGTCATGATATGCGGCAATGGCAAGCAAAATTCTTATAGACTTGATCATTGCTACGGGTGAAAAGGTCTCATCATAGTCAATACCATGAACTTGCCTATAACCCTTCGCTACAAGCCTAGCTTTGTAAGTATGCACCTTCCCATCCATGTCAGTCTTCTTCTTGAAGACCCATTTGCATCCTATGGTTTTTACACCTTCGGGCGCATCAATCAAATTCCAAACTTGATTGTCTTGCATGGATTGCAATTCGGATTCCATGGCTCCAAGCCATTTGTCCGAATCAGGAGAAGACATCGCCTCTTGGTAGGTTGACGGTTCATCATTCTCAATGATTTCTACCTCATTACTATCCGTTACGAGAAATCCATATCTCTCGGGCTCGGATCGTAACCTACTAGATCTGCGAGATGCTTGTGTATTTTGAACAGGTTCCACAACTCCTTGTGGTTCTTGTTCTTGTTCCACCATTGGTTCAATGTTATTTTCTGGGTCTCGAATTTCTTCAAGATTTATTTTACTCCCACTGATTTCTTTGGAGAGAAACTCTTTCTCTAGAAAGACACCAGTTCGGGCAACAAACACTTTGTTGTCCTCTCGGTTGTAAAAGTAATATCCTTTAGTTTCCTTAGGATATCCCACGAAAATACATTTATCAGATTTGTGTGCTAGTTTGTCAGAGATAAGTCTCTTGACATAAACTTCGCAACCCCAAATCCTCATGAAAGATAAACTAGGTTTCTTTCCACTCCACATCTCATATGGAGTCTTTGGAACCGATTTAGTTGGAACTTGATTTAGTGTGAAAGCAGCGGTTTCTAGGGCGTAACCCCAAAAGGATATTGGAAGATCAACTTGACTCATCATTGATCGAACCATCTCTAACAAAGTCTGATTCCTCCTCTCGGACACACCATTCCATTGTGGTGTTCCAGGTGGAGTCAATTGTGAAACTATTCCACAATTCTTTAGATGATCATCAAATTCTTGACTTAAGTATTCACCACCTCGATCTGATCGAAGTGCCTTTATACTTTTGCCAAGTTGTTTTTCTACTTCATTTTGAAATATTCTAAATATCTCAAATGCTTCACTTTTATGTTTCATTAGGTAAACATACCCAAATCTACTATAATCATCAGTGAAGGTTATGAAGTATTGAAATCCTCCCCTAGCATTGCTACTTAATGGTCCGCATACATCGGAATGTATCAACCCCAATAAGTCGCTTGCCCTTTCACCCAACTTGGTAAAAGGTGTCTTAGTCATTTTTCCAAGAAGACACGACTCACAAGTATCATATGACTCTAAGTCACATGAACCCAAAAGTCCGTCCCCATGGAGTTTTGAGATACGCTTCTCATTAATATGACCAAGACGGCAATGCCACAAATAAGTATGATTTACATCATTAGGTTTAGATTTCTTATTTACATGATAGACATTATTTTCATTCTTGACATCCAAGATATAAAGGCCATTAAATGAATTAGCAATACCATAAAGCACATCATTTAAATAAATAGAAAATTTCTTATTCTCAATAAGAAACTTAAAACCTTCATTATCCAAACAAGAAATTGAAATAATATTTCTGCTTAAATCCGGAACATAATAACAATTGTTCAAAACAAGAATTAATCCGGAAGGTAAAGTGACTTCATAAGTCCCTACGGCTAATGCAGCAACTCTTGCTCCATTCCCCACGCGTAGATCTACTTCACCTTCTTTAAGCAGTCTCCTATTCTTTAGTCCCTGCACATTTAGATAAATGTGAGAACCACATCCGGTATCCAATACCCAAGAATCAGTGGTAGAAAGGAGAATATCTATCATATAGATACATGAAGTCGACGCAGCCTTGCTGCTCTTCTTCTTCTTTTGCTCTTCCAAGAAAGCCTTGCAATTACGTTTCCAATGACCAATTTCTTGACAATGGAAACAAATTGCATCCTTTTGTGTATCGGGTTTTGCCTCAGAAGCCTTGGCAACCTTTGCCTTGCTTATCTTGGGTTTGACAACTTTTGCCTTACCCTTGCCTTTGGCACCAGGCTTCTTCCCATCATGAACCAAGAGCACGGGAGAACCTTTCTCCACAATTTTCATCTCTGCAGTTTTGAGCATCCCATGCAACTCAGAGAGATTCTTATCCATTCCATGCATGTTATAATTCATTACAAACTGATTATAACTTTTAGGCAATGAATTAAGAATGAGATCCGTGGCTAGCTCCAATGGGATTGGATAGCCAAGTTTCTCAAGGTGCTCTACATAACCTTTCATCTTAAGAAAGTGAGGACTCACTTGTTGCCCTTCATTCATTTTGCTAGTAGTGAATGCAACAATGGTCTTGTACCTCTCTTGCCTAGCTTGCTCTTGAAACATGGTTCTCAACTCCACGCCTATCTCATAGGCTTCCAAATGTTCCAAACTTTGTTGGAGTTTTGAACACATAGCAGCAAGCATGAGACAACTTACATCTCTAGAATCATTACGATGTTTCTTGTAATTGTCTCTTTCTACCCTAGGGGCAGTAGGCGGTGGTTCAGCGGGGAGAGGCCCATCGAGAATGTACAACTTGTCTTCTTGCCTAAGAACGATTCTTATGCTACGGATCCAATCCATAAAGTTAGTACCATTCTCTTCGAGCTTATCCTTCTCAAGGATCGATCGCAACGACATTGATTGAGTGTTATTAGTCATTATCTACAAATATGCAAAATTTCCAAAATTTAATAAGTACCGACTTTCATTAAAGAGATAAATAATGTATTTTTCAAACAAAATACTCCCACTAAATTATATAACCTTCATATACATCCAATGTATAATATAATTTAAATGGGTTAAGATCCAACTTTAATTTAATTTCAAGTCCTCTAAGGCGGATTACACAAAATCAAATTAATTAGGTAGACAACTCTTGTCAATCATATCTCATATGACTCTTAGTTCCTTTTATGAGATTCTTTAAGAAATCCAATTTCAAAAAGCATGTTAAACCTCATCTTTGCCTAGGCCCAAAACTGTTTTGACGCCCAATTAAGTCTAACCATTTTAAACGCATAGTTAATGTGTCCCGCTAGGGCGTGCCCACACTATCTATCTTGCTCATACATAAACAAATTTAATGCATCTCGCTAGAGCGAATCTACATTAAAATCACTCATGTACTAACAAGTGTTTTAATCATGGCATGGCAATAAAAGACTTAAAACTTTCTTTGAAGGTTCATCACATATAGCATATAACATATTTATGAGCACATAATATAAACATGTTACACATCAAGTTTAGCCACTAAATTAATCTCCATTAATTTAAGCATGATATTTATGTGTCATTAGTTTCTCTAATAATTATGAGGATGAGACTATTCAACTTTGGTCATTATCTCCAAATCAAGACAACAAGAAGTGCGGTCGAACTAAGCCATTAGGCAACCACAATCCCGCACTAATTCAAGAGACCAAGAAAGTAGTCCATGTGGCCGAAACTAAGCAATAGATGGTCTCGATGAACGTAGGCCAATTGCATTCACAATTCCACATGGATCTCCAATCATCGAATCAAGAACTTTGTTTCTCAATTTTAGCAATTATGAACTCTTCATAATTCTAACTTCGTTTTATCTTTGAAACTTTGATTGCGATCAATTTTGGGAAACACAATCTCGATGAACGCAGATTAGCCATCCAAAACTTGAACCAATCTTAGAATCACAAGACTAAAACAAATAGGAAAATCAAACCCCAAGATCCACACACAAACCAACTACCCAAAATCCATTCCAGATCAGCAGGTCTGGATTGGTTCTGTTACTGGTTTTGTTGAACCTCTCGAAAATTCCAAATTCTGATTTTTGAGCAAAATCAGACATTCTGATCTTGGAGTGCGGCCGCCCAAAAATACCTGTGCGGTCGCCCAAAAACCGTGCGGCCGCCCAGTATATTCCGTGCGGTCGCCCGGTTCAATCAGAATGTGCAGAATTTTAAGTTCGAAAATTTTGTCTCAAAATTGTTTTTCCCCGATTATTAAAACTTTGATCCAATCAAAAATTAATAACCAACAATTCTGAATCCACCATAATTTATTTATTGCGATTGAATCGTGCGATTAAAGTTGCAAAACAATAAACCACATAAAATCACATAACACATAAACATCACATATTCCAATATTCATATCATGCAAGGCACATAAACAATTTATATACACATAACATGATCCAAGTATTGAATTAATCAACATAAACGGGGCTCTGATACCACTGTTGGGTTTCGATCAAACATGCGCAGCGGAATATAGCATTTAAAATTTTGAAACCCAAAGCCATGGATCCGTTCATATGATTAAATCAAATACAACATAAGAATAAAGGAATAAACTAACCCTTGATGGCTATCAAATTCTCTTGGTCTTTGGTGGAGGTTTGAAGACTTGATCACGATCACAAAGCTTGAACACGAACTTTGAAGATGATGATTTTCACCCTCTAGCGGTATCCACACTTCGAACGAATATCAAAGGAGCTTCTTTGATCTTGGTTGCTAGACCAAATTGTGAAACACTTTTTCACAATCAAAAGAACTATATGGAATTTATTTTGTGTATTATTTTGTTCTTCAACCAAGAATGTCTTGGAACAAAATAAACCCTCTCTCAAACTCTTTGAGACTCACAAAATCAATCGTATTGAGTGCTGGCCGAATTTTGTCTTTTATACACAAGTATGACCTATTCCAAATAGGAAACTTGTGTCAAAATCCGTCCAAAATTCGTTTCCTAATCAAATTAGGAATCTGCCACCCGACATCACTGTGCGGCCGCCCAAAAACATCTGTGCGGTCGCACAACATTCTGAAACAAAACTGGTACAAAACTGAGATAAGTGTGCGGCCGCCCAATCCATTATGTGCGGTCGCCCACTTCTCAGAAAGTCCAGAATTTCCAAAATTCCAATGTAGTCCTTTTTAAAGATTCGTTCTATTGTGTGTGACCCTCTAGGATTATACTAAGTTGGCAATGAGCTCAAACATGATCCCATAAGATATGATTAGGTTCTAGCAAACCGTCATACCTACCCAAATAGTATAACTAGATACAAGTTCGCATTCCTTTAGAATATGTCATAATCCTTTTGTCCACGATATCATTGAACACAAGTCATGGTCAAAGAGTCAACTTGTTTTGTTCAATACTTTCTCGATTCCGAATATGTTGATAATCCAAATGACATTGATCCAATCAATTCATTTGAGTCCGGCCGAACATTTCATCAACATCATTCCTACGAGAGGCCCAAGCTTGACATCTCTCCGAGGAGGGACAAATCCATTTAGCTTATTATTCTTCCCTACGTGAATCCGATTATGCCAATCATACCCTTTATAACTTCCCGGTTAAAGGTAGCGTTTGAATATATCAAACATAATGTTCATCAAGTGGAAGACTATAATAACTTCATGTCTAAGGATTCAAATGACATAACTAATATGAGATATATGTATGACATAGACCATGACATAAATCTCATAAAGCGGGTCATGTCCAGTACCTTGTTCCAAACAAGTACCCATAAATCTAACATGATCATCCCATGATCATTTAGCCTTTATACTAGTGCTTAACAAGTACTAGGGACGGAGATTATTATAAGTAAACATGAACAACAATAATAATCAAAACATCTCTTTATTGATATGAAATAAATGATAACAATTACAACGTTTATTAAACGTGCCTAGGGCACCACTACCAATATCATTAATATGGAGAAATAAATCAACACATGAATAATATGAAAGAACAGGAACACCATAATTTGTTAACCCGGTTCACCACCACCACGTGGCTACATCCGGAGGCCCCAAGCCAGGATATCACTATAATAATACGTTTGATTTTTACAACTTTACATATGCACTCACACAGATGTAGCATAGTAACTCTCCATGAACAACCCTCTCCTACATATTATTATCTCTCCCCAAGAACACACAAACAATATGAATATGGCCGGGTTGTAGGATCGCCCCACATGGCTCTCCTAGGCCCCCGACCCCCTCCTACACTATTTTGTGCTCTCTCTTGATATCCTAACTCTCTCATTTTGGGTACAAATATTATGGTGATAGTCACAATATATTTATAGGGATATAAAACCTATTCCTGATCAAAACCTAATTTACCCGGAGTCCTTGAGACGGAAGGAGTATAATTGTAAACATGGGAATTAATCTCCTTAACTAATAAGGAGATACCTCCTTAATTACAATCCACGCCAAGTCTCCTCTCCGACCCCGACTTCCTGCCGCCTGCTACACCAAGCGCACGCTTGTCTCACACCAGGCGCCCGCCTGGAATTGTTTTCCATCCGGCTGAAGTTACTGCCAATTCAGGCGCCCGCCTGGTCCTCCCCAGGCGCCCGCCTGCTCCTCCTTCAACTTCGGTTTTGACCTTCTCCTTGGTTTTGACTCCAATCCCAACAGTCCGGGCTCAGAATGACTATTATGAGTACTTTTCGGAAAGGGAATTTCGCCACGAACAAGACTCATGGCATTGCCAAGATGTACGATGCTTTTCGGGCATCCGAGTCCGTTTAGGGCCCGAAAACAGCCTTTTAGGTTTTAAAGTAGTTATTTTTATTTCCTTGTTTCGTTTGGTTTAGAGTTTTCGTTTTTAGTTGCCCTAGGGGTATTTAAACACTTTTATTATTTTGTAGCCGTCAGTTTATGATTTTTATTCAAAGAGTTTTCTCTTATTTTCGGTGGATTCCGAGTTTATCTGTCTAAGGGTTTATTGCTTGTAAACTTTTGTGTTTAGCGCTTGCTATTCACGAATATCGCTTCCGTTCTGCGTCACTTAGCTTCATAATCCCATAGGGATTAATTGTGCGTCTAAAGCAAACTATCAGATGGCGCTGGACGTCTATGAGAGATTGCAACATCAACTTGTAGAGCAAGTATCATTCGTTCTATGAGAGATTGCAACATCAACTTGTAGAGCAAGTATTATTCGTTCTATGAGAGATTGTAATATCAACTTGTACTAGAGCAAGTATCATTCGCTGCAATAGGTTTGGTGAAACACCATAGGAACTTGTAACATGCAATGCTATAGATCTGTAATAAACTCCACAAGGTTTGTAAACGATGATAATTGTTTTGAAATGCATATGTTATAGCTGTTAAAAAAAGAAGAAGGATATTATCTTTAGAAATGATTATTCCAACAAAAGGTGTCTCACAAGTGAAAAATGTATAAGATGAGAGATAGTTTTTTATTTTATTTTATTTTTTTAAAAAAAGAGAGAACGAAGGGAAGAAAAAAAGAAAGACGTGTTTTTTTATTTGATCAACGATGTGATGAGTTTTAGGAATGTAATTTATTTGTCTAAAAAATAGAAAATGAGTAATATTAAAATCACAAATAAAAACTCACAAAATTTTAGACACAGAAATGATTTGATAATATTTGACTGAATGATGTTGTTATAAGCTCCAATATTCACTAAGCAAGCATCATTAAGTGATTGCAACTTAATTTATGATTTAAATTTATTATAAACTGAAATTTCGTAAATTTATTTTGTTCTTTTAATACTTTTACACTTTAGTTTCAAAGTCTAAAAGACTAGTCAAAGTTCAAAGTCCCTCCCAATTTTCTTATAAGAACAATAAAAACAAAACCATCTCTCTCAAACTATCCTCTCTTTTTCAAGTCTTAACCCTCTTGAAATGACACCTCTTTTTGTACACTTTATTATAATTATATTACTACTATATATCAAAACCCCATTTTATGGTTTGGACTTTGAACAATGGCCTCCCATTCAAACTACATCTCTCTTAATACTATAATTAAGCACAATTGGACTCATTTTATTACATCCTCCCTCCGTCCCATTTCAAATTGCAAATACTAGGTGTACACGGGAATTAAGAAAAAAGTAAAAAAAAGTGATGTGTTGTGAGTGTAGATAGTTGGGTAGGAGAGAGAAAGTGGGGTAGGGAATAGTAAGTGGGTTAGTTGATGTGAGTATGAGAAGTGGGACCCACTAATTAAAAAGTATTAAAAACTTTCTATTTAAGGATTTTTCAATTTTAGTTGGGACACCCAAAATGATAAATTTTGCAATTTGAAATGGGACGGAGGGAGTATTAATATAATTAACCATTTTTGTATTATTAGTAGCTCTTGAAAATGAAGCTTTATTGCTCTCTTTATCATCGGGCAGTGACGTTTTAAGTCCCGGTCTTGTCGCTTAGATCCAAAAATGCTAATTTAACATTTTGTTTGAATTGCCAAAAGGTTTGGCCCACACGTTGTCATGAGTACTTGCCTTATGTCTGTTTGTATTTATTGCTATCAAATATCAAATGTGAGTGTACGAGAATTAAGAAAAATATGTTGGAAAAGTAAGTATTGTGAGTGGGTAGGAAAGAGAAAATAAGTTACTCCTTCCGTCTCAATTTAAGGTTCTTACTTTCCTTTTTGGTCTGTCTCAGTTTAATGTTCTTAGTTGCTTTATTCCATAAATGGAAAAGAATGAATAATACTTTGGAGAATCTTGCCCTCAAAAAATACATTTAATTACAAAAAAACCATTACTTACCTAACTTACTTTCACCCACTTGCTCCATGAATAGTGTTTTTGGACATTTATATCCTTCACTCTCTACTTGTGGTTGACTCATTTCATTTGCTTTTGTCTTGGTTTCTTAATAAGCGTGCATAGTCAAACTAAGAACATTAAACTGGGTCGGAGGGAGTAGTTGATACTTGATAGTTGTTGTGAGTGGATAGGAGAGAGAAAAAATGAAACATTTTGGGTAAGTAGCCATAAGTATGAGTCATCCAAAACGAAAATAAAAAGCGATAAGTATGAGACGGAAGTAAAAGACTCATGTTTAAATTCTCCTCTTTTTTTTCAAAAAAAAAAAAAAAAAATCTCTTTCCGCCGATGAGCTTTGGCTCCGGTGGCATAAGGCCTGGGTTTTCTTTTTAGAGGTCTCAACAAGTTCGAATTCCACTCAAAATTCCTATTTTCCTGTGTAAAAATTGAAAAAAATAAATTAGTTTGATTCTTCACCGGTAGCATTTGTTGCATTTTTGGTAAATTTTACACTACTGTCTCCGAGTATAAGTCCTGCTTTTTTCTATAAACAATTTAAAGTAAGAATTTCATTTCAAAAATCAAATGATGAAAAATAGTTTTTAAATAATTTTATCTTTATAATATAATGCTGTTATACTTGCAAAAAAATACGACTATTTAACCAAATTATTTTTCACACACTGAGTTATGAATAATGATGCTGCCAAAAACGTACCGGATCAGCCTTTCGTCTAACGGTTCGGATAATCCCAGCAAAGAGAACTTCTCAATCGGATCTACACACACGAAACAATAAACGTAAACTAGTCGGGGCTTCACCGGCGAAGGCCCTCCGGCGTGAGAGTACGAATATGTTTTGTATGAGATAAACAAACAGAAATCAATTGACTAGAGTAAGAGCCAAGAGAATTCGTTACCCGTTTTTCGTATTGAGGGCATGCTTATATAGATGTTGGTGAATGAGCTATGACTTCTTAAGGAAGCCAAAGAGCCCGTATTGATGTAGAATACGTGTTTATCAAAGAAGAATCCTAATGAAGATGGTAATCTCTGTTAATTTGTAAAAGAGGTCTCTTGTAGGGTAAGGATTCTCTTCATTTGTATAGAGGTCGGACTCTATTTGTTTATTTCGCGTTATATTAGGGATGTAACCTTATCCCTATTAAATCGGCATAGATCATCGGTATATGGACCACACCTCGGCATGTGTCTAGCCGGGCCATGTTTAGGTCTTGGATTCGTGGGCTTGGGCCCGTAAATGTCGTGGCCCAACATCTCGATTGGTTTATGTCGTTCAAATAATATTTTGAATAATTAAATTATTGACCTTTTTGAAATATTTACTTACTTCTTACTGTTCCGTAATAAAGGCACAAAATTAGAATATGACTTTTAATTCGAGATGCAGGATGTATGTGTTAACATAAAAGTAACTTTTCCTTCAAAAAAAAAAAACATAAAAGTAACTTTGATAATGACTTAATCCTTAGTTTAGGGTTTTCCAACATCCATAAGACATAAGATAAAGTTAAAGTGCTTAATTAAATTTAATTAAATGCTGTTGCTTGTTGTCGCTTATGCATCATTAACTTTAGCATTGTTATCCACGACCTAGACATACATAATCGAGGAAGTCTTGGATGAGACATATTTTACCCCATTAATTCCTAGATTTTAATGAGCTTAAAGTATTATTTTTATGTAATTTAGATTAGTTTATATGTAATTTTGGGGAAATTTATATTTTTTGGGCTTATTTGTCATTCGAGAGTATTTTAGTATTTTTATATTTTTACTCGAATGTAATTTATTTATGAGTTAAAAGAAATCCCAAAAAATATGCAAAAAGAAAGTCAATTGGGACGGAGAATGAATTGTTGATGTTGAGTAAAAGAAGAAAAGGTTGTGAACTACAGTACTCCATGAAAAAGCAAGGGTATTGGCAACCATTATGCGAAAAAAAGAGGAAGCAACAGATCAGTACGTGTGGTACTACAATCCCAAGTCGTGAGTACGGATGGAAGATGCAAGTCCGAGTGACGATCTCAGGCGCGTGAGGCGTGTCTTGGCCAGATTTTCTATTATTTTTGTTATTTTCTTTATTCGTTTTCTTTCCTTTTCAATTTAGGACTTTCCTAGATATAAAATTAGGTTTTCTTTATTGTTTTGACATTCTAGACTTCATACAATAATTTTAGATCTAGAGTTTTATTTTTCTTTCATGGAGGTTTCAAAGCTTTGGATGAGGAACTAAATCCAAGCTTTGGGTTTGATTTCTTGAACCCCCTTTTTATCAATTTGAGGTATTTTTCTTTTCATAATTTTATTCCTATTCATAATTTTACTTGTGTTTATTCTAGATTTATTGTTAGGGTTTTTAGACTTGATCAATCTAATTGCTCTGGTTAATTTATCTTTGCTAGAATTTTCTATGACTGTGTCAGTGTAGGAAATTCACAAGTATCATCTTTACGATTTATGCATGTGCCATGGTAAATTGTGAAGTTGGTAAAATTAGACGATTATCTATATGAAATAATTGTAGAAAGCGTTTTTTTATCTTAGTTTCTTAAATCTTGAATCGATTAATTTTGCGATCTAGACTGTGCCAGTTAGATTAATTTATTAATTAGGGTTTCTAGTGAGTGTGTCACTGCTAGTAACTATTCTGAAAGAAGAAACAGAGATTGGAATAAATATCGTGATCAGGCGAATAGGGTAAAAAGTGAAAAGAGATATCAGTGATAATTGAATAATTAGGTGGGGACGGAATCAAATCTAAAGTATTCTTTAATTATTGTTGTTGCTCATAATTTAGTTTATTCTTGTTTTTAGGATTTAATAATTATAAATTTCCCCCTATCTTGTCAAGTGACAATTGCGTAAACAGATAACCGTTCTTCGTTGATCGATCCTGGACTTATTCCTAGCTACATATTTGTAGAACCTAGTCCAGGTTTAATTTGTAGGTGTGCGATTTAGCCTATCATCTTGTGTGAGACGGTCTTACAAATGATGAGACGGGTCTTGATGAGAGAGTAAATGTGCTTGCCCCACCCCGCCCATAGGGGGCAAACCATATTCTCTCTCAATGAGATCCGTCTCACGTGTGAGACTGTCTCACACAAGTTTTTGTCTACATAATGACATTATGATTATTTTGGATGAAATATCATATGCACTTCAAATTTAACAAATATAATTCACTTTTATTTCATTTATGTTTAGTGTATTTATATTACTACTTATGTCCATAAATAAATGTTCAATTTCATTTTAAAGGGCATAATTTTTTGTACAATTGGTAGCAAAATTCATATATAATTTTGTAATCCTCTTTACAAAGACTTCCTAATTCCTTAATCTCGTTCTTCAAATTAAAACCTAAATTAATGAGTTGAGGAGACACAACTGCCAATGCTTACGAATGAAACAAAAAACATGTCTGAATATTTTGTTATAACTTTTTTACCCCACGATTTGAAAGTAGATTTTTTTTTTATTATTTTTTTTTTGACGATGTCCAGGCCATAAGGAGGCGAGGAGAGGGATCAAACCCTAGCGCTCACCGAGGGTGAGGCTTGACTTTACCACTGAGCCACTCCTTTGGGGACATTTGAAAGTACATGTAGTTTGTTTTTGTATATTCCCCCTCACTCGTGTACATAATCTTAGGCAATTTTTTTTGGAAAAACACAGTTTTCTAACTCTCTAAAAATGTGTTTTTAAAATGTGTGGTGATATTTTTTTAAATATGTGAAAGTTTTTTAAAAAACGTACGGTGATATTTTTTTAAATAATCAAAACTTCTCAAAATACACTGGCGATATTTATCACTCAAACTAATTGTGTCAGTGCAAGTATTTTTTGTGCCAGTTCATTGTTTTTTTTTTATCACCAGTGAGAATCTTTGTTAAGATTTATTGATGGAGTTTTTTAGTACCAGTGAGAGTGTGAGTGTTTTTTTATAGCCAGTTATAATGTTTTTGATAGCCAATTTGCATTGTGAAACAACCTTTGAGTCTGATGATTGATAACTAATGTCCAGTTCATGTGTTGCAGAGTGACAAATGGTGTTGAGAAGTTCGGGCTATTTGCAAAATACCACTGTGCATTTTTTGGAGTTTCAGTTATTTACAAAAATATCACTGCGTATTTAAAAACACGTTTTTCCTAATCACTAGGAAAAACGTGTTTTTTAGGAGAGTAACTCCAATTTTAGAGGCCAAAGAAAATATCTTTTAACGTTCAAAATAAATATTTATTTTATTTTTAATAAAAATACTATCAATTATGGAATGATAGAGTACCAAAAATTACATTTTCAATTAATTTTTAAATTCAATATTTCTATAGGCATCCTCCGAAGCATTACTTAACCATCAAATCTATCAATAATATTTTGAAATTATCTCAAGCGGTATTTAGTGTTAGTTTTTCATGTGGATGTCACAAGCTCGAATCCCGTTAAAGAGATTTATATTAGCCTATTTATAGACTTAATTGTAGCCTTCATGACATTATAAATTAATATAAATAAAAAGACCCAATTTAAGAATAATATTGAGATTTAGATGGGCTTAATCAAATACATAATTTACTTTTTAATTAAGAATGGTTGATAATTTGAACACTTATGAATAGTTACTTGTGGTAAATGGGGGCTATTCGCTAGTATATTATATTCCTTCTATCCCATAATAATTTGCATAAACTTTCATTTTAAATATTATATTGATAAGTTATATTTTTGGAAATAAAATTTTTATTACTCCCTCCGTCCCAAAGTATGTCTACCCTCCTATTTGCACGGAGATTAAGAAATGGAAGAAGTGATGTAACTGTTGGGAGTAACAAAGTAAAGTAGGTGAGAGAATGAGTGAGAGAGAATAGTAAGTTGATTGGTGTTGTGAGTATAAAAATAAGTAGGAGAGAGAATGAGTGTGAGAAATAGTAAAGATTCTTTGTCATTTTAGAAAGTGGACATATACTCTGGGACAGACTAAAAAGGAAAGATGGACATATACTCTGAGATGGAAAGAGTATAATTTTTTATTCAATGAGATCCACTTATAATATTTCCAGCGGCTTTCTGCTACTATTTCTTACTTACACTCTCTCTTCTACTCATTTTCAATACACACCACACACACTTAAATATATACATTTATGTACGAGTAAGTCTTGTAAAAAACTTGTTTCAAACTAAGAGATGTGTAAAATTTGTTTTACATTAAAAAAGTTTGTTTTATATTAAAAGATTTTGTTTTACACTAAGCTAAGGAAAAACGTATTTTCCCAATTGCCTTCTCTAATATTATCCCGTGTCTTCTCTAATATTACAAAGTACCTGTTGTAATATTGCACTTATAAATATTCAAGCAGACAATTTTATACATTCAAATAGGCATTTTTAGTGGTAGTTTTAAGACCGTCTTTCTTACTATTACAAAGTGCCTCTTGGATTATTGAAAAATGCCTCTTCGATTGTCAATAAGTATTTGGTGGGTTTTTAAAATTTTCAAAACAAGTGCCTGCCCTAATACTAAAAAGTGCCTCTGCAGTATTGCAAAGTGCCTCCTACAGTAGTCTGGTGAGTTTTTGTAAGTGTCTGGCAACTTTTTCTAAGTTCTAAAACAAGTGCCTGCCCTAGTATTAAAAAGTGCTTTCTGTAGTATTGCAAAATGCCTCTTGTAGTGTTAAAAAGTGCCTGATGAGTTTTATAAGTTCCAGTTATTTACAATGATGCCACCGTGTCTTTTAAGTAACGTTCCGCTTATTTACAAAAATGTCATTCCGCATAAGAAAAACACGTTTTATACTAAAACGCGTGTAAAACGCGTTTTTCTCAAGATTTTATGATTATAAAAACATTGCAAAACAAACCTTTATTTTGTCGTTTCATGTCAAGATGGGGCCATTTGCCAATCGTGCGGATGGATGCCGCTGTTAGATCGAGGGATTATTATTTCACCCACGTGCATTGCTTACCAAAAATAGGGTTAAGAGAATTAAGGTCCACGAAAACGGTAGATTAATCATTAGGAGGCCTAATAAGATAGTGGCCTAGCCTATATTGCTAATGAGTTCGGTTCGGTTTGGTTCGGTCCCCAACCATATAAATGAGATTAACCATTTGGTTCAATTATTCCACCTATTGTACTTGTTTGAACTAATTTTTGTCCTCTCATGTGGAAATCTATATATATATACAGTATATATTAAAGTTGGTGAGGAGTGTTGTGGATTTGACATGTAAACATATTTTATTAAAAATTTGATTTTAGAGAAGCCACATCAACATCATCTTTAAATCTAAATGACTTTTGATATTCTCATTCTTAGCTAATAATACTATTAGTTAATCATATTAGTAATTATATGAGTTAACTATTACTATTAATAGTATAAGTTAACTATTACTATTAATAGTATAAGTTAATCATTACTATTAATAGTATTAGTTAACCATTACTATTAATAGTATTAGTTAACAATATTAGTTACAATACAAGTTAAATATTACTATTAATAGTATTAGTTAACTATAATAGTTACTATATTAGTTAACTATTATATTAATAGTATTAGTTAACTATTACTATTAATAGTATTAGTTAACTATAATAGTTACTATATATAAGTTAATTATTACTATTAATAGTATTAGTTAACCATAATAGTTACTTTATAAGTTTTTTTTTACTATTAATAGTATTGGTTAACTATAATAAGCTACATACATTAACTATTACTATTATTAGTATTAGTTAATTATAATATTTTTTATATAAGTTAGATTATTAATTTTTAATATTAATTTATCATAATAGTTACTATATCAATTAACTATTACTATTAATAATATTATTTTATTATAATAATTATATTAATAATAGTTATTATATAGATTAATCATTGCTATTAATATATATTAACTATTACTATCAATGATATTAATTAATTATAATAGTTATTATAATAATAGTAATCATATAGATTAATTTTTATTATTAATAATATTAGTTAAAATGATGATTACTATATTAGTTAACTATAATTAAAATATTTTTTAAGATATAATATTGGTTTCCCGTGCAGAGCACGGGTTACCCGCTAGTAATATTAATAATCCAACTCACAGGCATTAACAAATTACTCCCTCCGTCCAAATTTAAAGTTCCTAGTTTGACTTTGCACGGAGATTAAGAAAAAGTAAATGTTGTGAGTATGAAAAGTAAAGTGGGAGAGAGAAAATGGGTAGAAAGTTTTTGTTGTGAGAATGACAAGTTGGTCCCACTTTCCATTTTAGGTAATAAAACAAAGTAAGAACCTTAAATTGGGACAAACTAAAAAGGAAAATAAAAACCTTAAAGAGGGACAGAGGGAATACAAAATTTATTGCCGAAAAAATAGTGCTTGTTATGGAACTTAAATTTACAATTGTGGGATTAAAATACTGAGCAATGCTAGGGGTACAAAATAGAGTCACAAAATCTTGCTCACAAAATGACGAGTCGATATTTTATTGGTTGCATCGATAGTGGACCCGCCACACTCTAATTAAAAGCACCAATAAAATCATTATACTTAGGCTTTTGTGAGCAAATTTTTGTGACTT
The DNA here is from genome assembly GCA_026119855.1 of Campanula takesimana. Taxonomy (NCBI): domain Eukaryota; kingdom Viridiplantae; phylum Streptophyta; class Magnoliopsida; order Asterales; family Campanulaceae; genus Campanula; species Campanula takesimana. The sequence goes on from JAOWBW010000184.1 coordinate 568,326, forward strand.
TTTTGTGCCCCTAGTATTATTCTAAAATACTACCCCATTCATCCCTAATTGAAAAGCCAAATTTACCAAAAAAAAAAAAAAGTGTCAAAAAATAAATATTTATGAGAACTTTCTAAATTCTCCTTCATCATACAACAATTTCTATTTCACATTATAGTAATACAAGATAATGAGATCATTAGAGGTTGTGTATGTATTTATGTTGCTAAACATGCTTAAATTTAACATTTTTGCAAATGTCTTTCGAAATGAAATTTGAACATTCATTTAAAGAAGGGAAAGAAAATCATAACTATTGAACCACACAAATAATCGATCTTACAAAATTATTGATCTTTTCAAATAACACTTTAATCTACCCGTTTTAGGCTGAAAAAGTTAGGACCAACTATCGACTCTGCCAGTGGTTGGTTATGATTTAAGTTATTGATCATTGTTGGACAATGATCAATATTTGATAAACGAAATAGAAAAATAGAAAAAATATTATTCATTCTCTACCTCTCAAAAATAAAAGAAAAAGGAAACATTTCAAAGCTAACACAAGTATATTATATAATATTCCTTGGTGAAAAAGGAAGGAATAATATTAATATTGGAAGAATTGAGTTGGAATCATATGCAACATCCGACAGCTTTGTTAACTTGTACATGCTCTAAGATACTCACTCCGTTTCACGTCACTTGATACTTTTGGTCAACTTAGGATCGTTTTGATCAAGACTTTATAAAAAAAATTATGATCCTAATGGAAAAAAAATTTATAAAATGATTCACCATAAAAAACACTCCCAATAACAATTTTTAAATTTTTATCAGGATCATCAATTTTTTTTAAAGTCTTGATCAAAACGATCCTAAGTTGACCAAAAGTATGCACGAGTGTGAGTTGGTCACTTTACGGAGTTACAACTATGGAATCGATCTGGTGGTTGTTTTGTGGGTCATGGAATTTACAGCTCAAAAAAAGATGAACATTTTCAGAAAAACTTTTTTTACGCTTGTTTTAATGTAAAATTTGTTTTTATTTCTTAATGTAAAATAGAATCTTTTAAATTAAAACATGTTTTATACATTTTTTAATCTAAAACAAGTTTTTCATAAGACTGACTCCAAAAAAGAGCAAAAATTATATAAGGAATAAAAAAAAAAAGTTTTTGTTTAAAAGTGTGATGGGCCTGCAAAAAGAGTTTTTGTACAATCTCTATAGTATAAAATTCACGTATGTATCTCAAAGTCTAAACAAGGGTTATAGAGATAAGTGTATTTAAGGTGTACTATTCCAATAAAGATTAGTTGAATCACTCCCTACATTATTGCATAAAGTTGAGTATGATATAAAGTTTATACCCCATTAGTTAATATGCCTTCTTTGTTCCCATAGATCATCCTGAAGTGGCCAACATGTATAAATGACTCAAAGAAAGGTATATTATGTTTTCTATAGATGTGTGTGTGTGTGTGTGTTTAGGAGTGGGGTGGGGGTGGGGGGGGGGGAGGTTGTGGAAAACAGAAATTTGAAACTGTTGCAGCAGACAAATTTAGCTAACAAGCTATTAGCTAAGATACGATTACAATTTCTTTAAAAAATAATGGATGGTATGAACGGGAACCTTAGCATAACAACGGGAATTGCTGTCATATGACTTGGAGGTCACAGACTTGACCCATAAAAGCAGTCTCTTGCATTTAAACATGAAAGGGAAATTTGTCTACATTACGTCTATTTGAGCTCGCCCCTTTCCTGAACTCAATGCATAGTGGGAGAGCTCTTATAGCACCAACATTGAAACGGGGGGTACTAATTAGAATTTAGACAAAATTGCACCAAATATCACCCAATTATAGGGCAATTGTGGATTTCATACCCAAACTATTTTTCGTTCCATTCTTTGCACTAAACTATTTTTTGGTTGCATGGGAGGTCACTCTTGCTAACACCGTTTGTTTTTGGTCATTAAATTGGTCATGTGACTTGCATGTGCAATTTTTTGAAGGGCACAAATGGAATAACATGTTTTAAAAAGTTTATTACTCATTTTAAGCAATACATATAAAGATGGAGGATTAAATTGTAAAATAAAAATTACCATTAACTCTCTCCCCTATAATCACAACCACGCCATTCTTTAACTCTCTCCAGATCGATGAGGTCATCTCGCTCTTCGTCAATAACCACGCCATCCCCCTTCCCAAGCCGCCCCTACTCCGTCGTCTTCTCCGATCTTCTCCATTTCTTCTTCGTTTATTCTCCTTTTCTGCTCAATCTCTCTCTTTCTCTCTCTCAAGATTCAGAACTAGATCTTGATCTATATTAACATCCACGTCTAGATCTAGATCTGGATTTGTTTCTCTGTGTGTTGTGCATTTGTTAGTGTGCGTTTCTGGATGATTTTTATGTTTCCAAAATTTGTTTTGCTGTGCATTTCTTGGCAATGTTGTGTGTTTGGGTCGATGTTGTTTGTTTGGAGATTTGGATGCATTGCAGTCCAGAAATCATTCTGTTATGAACATTTGTTATGGGTTTTGTTGAATTTGTTTTGCTGTGCATTTGTTGTGGTGGCTGGATGGTGGCGATTCGGCGGCAAGATGGTGGTGGTGGTGTGAAGATAGTGATGGTGATGGTGATGGTGATGGTGAGGAAGATGATGGTTGTCTCAATGATCAAAATGTAAAAATATTTATAATCAATTACTAAAAGCATAAAATATTTATTGGCAAGTGACTAAAATGAGTACTGAACTTTTTAAATTTTGTTCTTCCACTTGTGCCCCTCAAAAAAATGCACATGCAAGCAAGTCACGTGACCAATTTAACGACAAAAAACAAACGGTGTTGGCAAGAGTGACCTCCCACGCAACCAAAAAATAGTTTAGTGCAAAGAATGGAACGAAAAATAGTTTGGGTATGAAATCCACAATTGCCCTATAATTGGGTGATTTTTAGTGCAATTTTGCCTAAAATTTAAATGGGAAAGACATAAATTCAAGTTTCAAGTAAATATAGTTAAGAGTTTTCTAATGGTTAAAAGAGAGGATCAAAGTTGAGAGGTCACTACTAGTGGGGGTGGAGAGTAGGGATGGCAATTTGACCGAATCCGATCCGTACCGAAGGCGATCCGATCCGAAAAAAATAAGGTTTGGTTTGCAATTTTTAAAACCCGAGCGGGTTCGGATCGGATTCGGATCATGCTGATGATCCGAACCCGACCCGGGCCGAGCAATAATGACCTGACCCGACCCGAACCCTTAATAAAAGGTGAATTTTAAATATTATCTTAAATTTTATTTTTTCTAATTTGTGTTTGTAAGTGAGATTTGGATGATTTTAGACTATTTTCCATACAACATTGTGCTTAAAAATATATTTTAATTAATTAATTTTGAGCTAAAAAAATACTTTTAATAAGATTCGGGTCGGATCGGGTCGGCCACGGTTTTTGAATTTTCAGATCGGATCTGGTTCGGCCGACCCATTGCCATCCCTAGTGGAGAGTGGGGTTCAAAATTTCAAATGCACAATTGGGCAATGGGTAAATATAAAGTCACAAAAAATCTCACAAAATTTGGCTCACAAAATGATGTGTCGAGATTTTATTGGTGCTTTTAATTAGAGTGGCGGGTCCACAATCGATGCAACCAATAAAATATCGCCACCTCATTTTGTATCCATCATTTTGTAGACTTCTTTTGTGCCTTTAGCATTGCCCGCGGAATAATTTAGCAAAGTAATACACTACTGCTAGACAAGCTGTGACTTTCAAGATTTAAAGTTTCTTCTCAAACAAAGAGCTTAGGAGAAAGGGCACAATTGGGGATCCCCTAACCCCCTAAGGCAGGTGTTTCTATTCTAGTGTCACTATCGTTTGTTTCTTTCATTTTTAGAATATGCTTAATTCTCTAATAATGAATCACTATTGCTACTACTGATTGCAGCGGAGCAACAGTTCCAAATTCATTTTAAGATATATATAGACATGACATATATGCATAGGTATACAACCAAGTTGATTGAAATTGTGTCTTCTACATTAATATTAAGCAAAATATAACAACATCCATCTTCTACTAACATGGAATGATATTTTGTCTATATGTGTGTTAATTAACTTGCAACTCACCATCAATCAGTCAAGATTAACCAATCATTTTGAACTCATGACTTAACCTTTTGCTTGTTTTGATGAGAACGCGGTAAATATAACATAAATTCAGCAGTGAAGAGAGAGATTAAACTTGAACTAAAACAAGGTCAACCTTTATGCGCAAAAGGTTAAGCCATGAGATCATTTTGCACAATTTATGTTACCGCGTTCTCATCAAAATGCAAATGAAGTTGCATTTATCAGATTATCAGAAATGCACATTTCAGAATATAGGATGAAAAGATGTAATCATCAAACAATTACAGAGATGGGTTTGGTTTATGTTTGTTCATTTTGTCCTTTAAAGATGCTGAACTCATTGAAGAGTACATACAGTATATAAATATTAAGATGTGGTGAAGCAGAAAAGATTTTTTTTCTTCTTTTTCTTCTTTTTCTTTTTAATAAAATAATCCAATCTGTAGGGCAATAAGGGGACCAAATTTAATTAATTAATTACAATATGATCCACCTTCCTCCTCCTCTAGTGTTTATAAACATGGTGATAATGCTTGCACTAAGATGAGAAAAAATTTATTAGCTTAATTAGTATCATAATTAGCTTGGAAAGAAAAAAATATTTTTCAAGAAGACCACTCCAAGAAAGTTCAAGAATTATGACAGGCTCAGGATCTCCTTGTGGTGCCTGCAAGTTCTTGAGAAGGAAATGTGTGAGGGGATGTGTTTTTGCCCCTTACTTTTGTCATGAACAAGGTGCTACCCATTTTGCAGCCATTCATAGGGTTTTTGGTGCTAGCAATGTTTCCAAAATTCTTGCTCATCTCCCCGTGAGTGAACGTTGCGAAGCGGCTGTAACAATTACTTATGAAGCTCAAGCTAGGGTTCAAGATCCCATTTATGGTTGTGTTTCTCATATTTTCGCTCTTCAACAACAGGTAATGAACTGATCTTGTTCCGACGTTTTTTTAAAATTTGGAATGAAACCCTAATTTTTGGTTTAATAGTTGAAGTTTATTAATTTGTTGGACAGGTTGTCAATTTGCAATCACAATTAGCTTCTCTAAAGGAACAAGCAACTCAAAACTTAATAAATGGCTCCATTCCCACAAACCCTAATGACAGATCCACCTCTGTGAAATTCCCTTCTTACCCACAAGACATTCAGAGTTGGATTCACTCACAAAATTCAACCATGATGTCTCCCCAATTTGATCAAGGCTCAAGCGGTGTTAACAACGCTTCGGACAATATAGGGTTCTCGGGTGAAAATGACATCATGAAGCTTGACTCAATGGAGAGATATGGAAATTCTGTTCAAGAAAAAGTCTCATTTTCTAGCTTCGAAGAGGCTTCTAACTACTCCATGGAGTCCCTAGACAACTCGCAAACAAGCACGAGGCAGTTGACTTTTAGAGATGACCATTATCACATTGATGACCTTCAATCTATGGATTTTGGCTACATTCACTATTAAGCCACAAGGGAAATTCGGATCAGATCCTTGGATAGCTGAAGTTCATTATATGATCATGATCTGGGTACAACGAAGATGATTTCTCTTATCAATTTTTAATGCTATAGCGTACCTTTTTAAGACATGCAATTTTGATGGCGTAAAAGTAAACCTAGGAAACCCTAGAAAATGTTCATATAGTTGGAGAAAAGAACCAATATTATCCCCACTACCCTACGATTGTTTCCTTAGATTTTGTGTGACCTTAATTGGATACAAGTAGTTTAATACTCCCTCCGTCCCAGAAAGATAGTCCACCTTTTTTCGTTGTTACTACGAGGGAACTTTGAGCAGTTATAAATGCTACTTATAATTATGTTAATGTAAATCTAAAAATTGATATTAATAGTATTTATAATGGTGTATCAAGAACAATTTCATTAGAATAATTAAAAGTAGCCATAATTATTACTCAAAGTTCCTTCGTAAAAGCCATGAAAATAGGGGGACTATCATTCTGGGACAGAGGGAGTATTAGTTGTAAGTTGTAACATGGGCTTAACCCATGATTACTAAGATTTTTCTTAATTATCACATAGGTTTTTAGTCCTAATCAAGAAACTAAGACATAAATTCCTTGATTGGATCTTGACTTCATGAACACAAAAGGTTGCTTTGAATGAACTTACTAGACTTCCTTTCACAAGTTTTTGCTTGTATTAAGGCAATAGATTACACAGAGGGATGTTAAACAACTTATTAGCTCCCATTCTTTCTTGATTTTATATCTTGATTTGATTGTGAAGTACTAGTTACGTACAATACTTAGGAATCACTTGCAATAAATATACATACCCTATAGCAATGATCCATCTGTAGGGTGGCGTGACCAAATCTCTTGCATAGGCTGCAGTAGAGCAGTGGCTTCTCTGCTACAGCAGTCGTTTATCCGTGCTTGGAGTAAACTAGGTCTGCATAGAAAGTTGTTAAACCTGATCATCAGTTTTGTTTAGATTAGAAAATCTTGATCAAAATAGAGGAAGCTTTTTCCCTTGGAAGGGATTAATAAAGGTATTTTCAGTCCTAATTCAAGAAGGCCAAACATTAACTGTTTCAACAATAAACAGCATGTACTTTTCTTTAGGCATTAGTTGTTGCCTTGTTGGACCAATCCCAAGAGCTAGACAGCATTGTTCTTCTGGCAAGACATGGCAAGTAAGTTAGGGCATCTAGAAAGGGCTTTGTCAATACTCCCTTTAATGATCTTCCCATTTGCCATTTTTCATTTTCCCATAAAGATCTTCACATTTCTACAATTAAGGCTTAAATTAAAATTGCATAAACAAAACATGACTAGTGAAACAACTGTTCATATCCTTAAAAAGTTTGAATAGTCAATTAGGAAGATCATTTTGGGACGGGGAGAGTACTGTAGAAGAATATTTAATTAGTACAGTTCCTTATTCATGATTTATAGCAAACTCATTTTCGGAAAGAGAGAATGGTACTTTGTTGTTTGTCAGGATATTTATGCTAGGTAACTAGGCATGATCCCTTGTTTATGGTGAATAAAGATGAACATATAGATATATAGTGATTCTCTGAGGTGTTATATATGGTAGATATGAAAAATTAATCCCGACAACATAAAAAGTTGTCTTTTATGAAACATCTTCCTTGGCAATTGTGGAGAAATTTGGGGCTAGTGACTTAGGACGTTATATCAGTCATAAGTGTCTCTCAGAGAAAGTACTGTCCTTGATGAAATCTGGTCCAGGCCAGCTATTCCAAAAACAAATGGTTCCTAATCCAGATTGTTGTGATGTCGAAAATCACATACTCTGGACACTTGGTCAAAATCTAGGGCCCGCTAAAATCTAGGTTATGATTCGTGAACATGTAAATGAACTCTTTCTTTAAAGAAAAGAAAAGATTTTTCTCAAATTGAGTATGTGTGGAACAGAATGAGGATTTAAGTTGGAGATGTGAGCAAATGTGAACATTAAGAAATTGTATTAGGCCCAATCCATAAGTACAGTAGTCTGATTACGCCTATCAAAGCCGAGCCCAATTAAATACAGAGTACTTATGTGACTATTATGAAATGGGTTTATACCTAAAATTTTGGGAAACACAATATATTCCACATAGTCAATCTCATAGTCCAGGTCCATTAAAATAGTTAACACATACATTACATTATGTTGCCAAAAAACTCACAAACATTCTCTTATATTGCACTTAACCCACTCATATAAAATTGGAAGTCAGAGTTCCAGGACAACACAGACACATCACTGGAAACTACAACGCGAGGTTGGAGTAATACCTTTAGGGAAGTTTGCTTCAGTACATTTGATTTGAATAAGACGGCAGAAATCCAAACGGTACCAAAAATGCCTGAAAGAAGTTCCACAAGGACATGTGTTACCTTAATGAAAAAATCATGATGTGAAGACTATTGAAAGCAAATAGTTGCAGCTTATCCTAGTTTGATGGAGAATGCTAATACTCAGAAAAAATAAAGTAAATAATTGACCAATATAAGGTGCTAAAAAGCTAAATAACTTTTATAGTTTCACCTACTATCTCCAGCAAGTCTTCATTATGATCTCGAGATTTTGAGTCCTTGCAATGGGTCTAGTTAGTCAAGTTCAAACTCTTCCATGGCCCGTCAAGCAAGGCTCAAATCTCATAACTCCATGCTCTTTATGTCCAAGCGCCAACGTAACCGCTGCTACTTTAAGCCCAAGTAGAGCAGTCCAACACCCACTTGTCGTGATGCCAAACATGTCAGTTCAGATGGTTTTGACTGAAGGGCAGCTGGCTTGGTTCCTTGATAAGGATGCTGCTTCGAAGCTCTAGTCTCAGTTTGTCTCTCTTACTTATCAGCACCCTTTCTATCAATATTTGTGTTGCATGCCTTAAGTACCCGAATACAGGTAAGTGGAACTTATAGTTGATTGATGCACCGCTCCAAACAAGTGTAGTCTGAACTAATCAAGAGGATCTCTCCTACTTGACCAATCATTGGATCCAAACGCACTTAACTTCTCATTGACTTTTAGTGCTGTAAAACCTGCAGCCTTACAGATTCTTTTTTCACTCATTTCAGATCTTATTTTCTTCACCATATCCCACATTCCAGCATCTGCATAAACATTAGAAAGCAAAACATAAACTGAAGATTTATCAGTCTCCAATGGAAGTAGATTGCTGGCAACTTCTTCAGCTAGTTCAACCAATCCATGAATTCTGCACGCACCCAACAGAGATGACCATGCACCTGGTCCCGGATCCATAGGCATGCGACTTATGAAGGATAAAGCTTCATTTACCTTACCTGCCCTACTTAACAAGTCAATCATGCAAGCATAATGTTCTTCCTGTGGAACAATTCCATAATCCCTAGTCATTGATCCAAAATACCTCCATCCTTCTTCAACCTTTCCTGAATGACTACAAGCCCACAAAACCGAAATAAATGTCACGGAGTTGGGTACTTTGTTTTCTGATATCATCTGATCAAATGCGAAAATCGCTTCAGAATACAAATCATGGGCTCCAAACGCGTTTATCATTGCACTCCAACAATGTACATTTTTACTAGGAGCCTGATTGAAAACTCGACTGGCCATTACGATACACCCACATCTTGCATACAAGTCTATAAAAGAAGTATAATTGACGACATCCAGTTCTATGCCATTTCTTAACATGTAACAATGAACACTTTCTCCTAGCCGCAAACAAGCCAAATGTGAGCAAGCGAGGATAACATTAGCTAGTGTTACTGAGTTTGGAATTACATCCTCTTCAACCAATCGTCTGAAAAGTCCAATAGCTTTACCAGCTTGACTAGTTCTAGCCAAACCACTAATCACAACAGTCCACAAAACCACATCTTTCTCCGGTATCTCCTCAAATAATTTCAGACCCAAATCAAATAACCCGCATTTCAAGTACGTCTCCACAAGGGATGTACTCAAGTACATGCTGGAATCAATCAAGTTCAGCTTCACACAGAGACCATGACAAGCTCTCCCTTCTCTGTCTGCACCAACATTCCCCCAAGCCTGAATTAAGGAAACGAACGTGAATGCATCCAGTTCCAAACCAGAGCATCTCATCACAGAAAACATCTCAAACAATTGTGATTCCCTCTTGAATTTTAAATAAGCATTTAACATCTGACCACAAGTAACCAAATTTCTGTCAGGACAAACATCAAACACTTTCTGGGCGTCCTCGACACAGCCCAATTTGGCATACAAATTCACGAGTGCGGGCACTACAAAATCATCGCTATCGAAAACCCAGATTTGATAATCAACGAATGAATCAAATTCCCCCCTTGTAAATCCAACAACCCCAAAAACGCATTCATCGCAAACACCAAATTGAAGCTGTCAACCGCCCGAGTCCGACTCCGCATTTGATTAAAGAGGGATACAACATCCGACCAAAGCTTCTGGTTGGAGTAGCCGGAAATGATTGTGTTCCACGAGTGGGTATTCTTGCGTTTAATTTGATGGAACGACTTGGTTGCGTATCGGAGGGAACCCGATTCGATGTAGGCATTGGCGAGGTTTGAACCGAAGAAAACACCGCGTTGGTGACCGTTGGTGATGATCTGAGCGTGTAATTGGTGGATTAAAGGCAGGGATTTTGCCGATTGGAAAAGAGAGAGCAAGATTTTGGGTGTAGCGATGGCGGGGATAAGGTTTCCTCTACATAGAGGCATTAACGGTTTACGAAGGGACATAACTTTTTTTTTTTTTTTTTTTTTTTTTATAATTTGGTAATAAAATTCATATACTCTCTCGGTCCGCAGAAAGATAGTCTCACTTGACTTTTTTATGGTCAATAAAAACGAATTTTAACCAAACATCTGTGTTGATCTAATCATTCTAGTGAAATTCTAAAAGCTGTATTGATTAATCATTTAAGTGATTTATCAATAACACATTTTAAAATTTTAATGTGATGATTAGATTGACACTAATGTTTGGTCAAAGTTCATTTTTGTTGACCATAAAAAGTCAAAATGAGATTATCTTTTGGGGACAGATGGAGTATAATTTTGTAATCCTCTTTACAAACATTTGGTTGTTGCAAGTATAAAAAGACCGAAAAAAACATTTAGTGACAAAGTTATGATCAAAATGGACACTCATTTTAGGACAAAAATTTCCTGAAAATGGACAGCCATTTAGGGACAGACAGAGGGAGTATTAGTCAACTCCAAAATGATTATCCAAAAATATTTTAAATTTACTTCATCAATAGAAAATATTTTAAATTTACTTCATCAATAGACAAAAATTTCCTGAAAATATTTTAAGTGTCGGAAATCGAGACCTCTTACTTAAGCGACTAGCCCCTTCCACTCAAGTCAACTATCATCATTCATAATATAAATAATGTACAAAAAAGTAAACACATTCCATGAAAAAATTAACAAATTAATTGCATTCACTTATTGTAGGGAGGAGTCTGAAGGAGACCTAGTAGTAGTCGATAAACTATAATTTTCAGCCCATTTTTCAGTTTAAAGATATACTTCCTCTGTCCGGAATGTTTGTCCCATTTTGCCTTTTATGGTAAACATAAATTAACTTTGACCAAGCATTGGTATCAATCTGATGATAACAGTGAAATTTAAAATTTGTTATTAATAAATCCCTTGATGATTTGTCAATTATAATTTTTAGAATTTACTAGAATTACTAGAATGATTAGATTAGACATGAATGTTTGGTCAAAGTTAATTTATATTAACCATAAAAAATCAAAATAAGACAAACTTTCTGGGGTAGAGGGAGTAAGATTTACCCTTCAGGAAATTTTTGTCTATTGATGAAGTAAATTTAAAATATTTTCTATTGATGAAGTAAATTTAAAATACTTTTGGATAATCATTTTGGAGTTGACTAATACTCCCTCTGTCTGTCCCTAAATGGCTGTCCATTTTCAGGAAATTTTTGTCCTAAAATGAGTGTCCATTTTGATCATAACTTTGTCACTAAATGTTTTTTTCGGTCTTTTTATACTTGCAACAACCAAATGTTTGTAAAGAGGATTACAAAATTATACTCCATCTGTCCCGAAAAGATAATCTCATTTTGACTTTTTATGGTCAACAAAAATGAACTTTGACCAAACATTAGTGTCAATCTAATCATCACATTAAAATTTTAAAATGTGTTATTGATAAATCACTTAAATGATTAATCAATACAGCTTTTAGAATTTCACTAGAATGATTAGATCAACACAGATGTTTGGTTAAAATTCGTTTTTATTGACCATAAAAAAGTCAAGTGAGACTATCTTTCTGCGGACCGAGAGAGTATATGAATTTTATTACCAAATTATAAAAAAAAAAAAAAAAAAAAAAAAAAAGTTATGTCCCTTCGTAAACCGTTAATGCCTCTATGTAGAGGAAACCTTATCCCCGCCATCGCTACACCCAAAATCTTGCTCTCTCTTTTCCAATCGGCAAAATCCCTGCCTTTAATCCACCAATTACACGCTCAGATCATCACCAACGCGGTGTTTTCTTCGGTTCAAACCTCGCCAATGCCTACATCGAATCGGGTTCCCTCCAATACGCAACCAAGTCGTTCCATCAAATTAAACGCAAGAATACCCACTCGTGGAACACAATCATTTCCGGCTACTCCAACCAGAAGCTTTGGTCGGATGTTGTATCCCTCTTTAATCAAATGCGGAGTCGGACTCGGGCGGTTGACAGCTTCAATTTGGTGTTTGCGATGAATGCGTTTTTGGGGTTGTTGGATTTACAAGGGGGGAATTTGATTCATTCGTTGATTATCAAATCTGGGTTCGATAGCGATGATTTTGTAGTGCCCGCACTCGTGAATTTGTATGCCAAATTGGGCTGTGTCGAGGACGCCCAGAAAGTGTTTGATGTTTGTCCTGACAGAAATTTGGTTACTTGTGGTCAGATGTTAAATGCTTATTTAAAATTCAAGAGGGAATCACAATTGTTTGAGATGTTTTCTGTGATGAGATGCTCTGGTTTGGAACTGGATGCATTCACGTTCGTTTCCTTAATTCAGGCTTGGGGGAATGTTGGTGCAGACAGAGAAGGGAGAGCTTGTCATGGTCTCTGTGTGAAGCTGAACTTGATTGATTCCAGCATGTACTTGAGTACATCCCTTGTGGAGACGTACTTGAAATGCGGGTTATTTGATTTGGGTCTGAAATTATTTGAGGAGATACCGGAGAAAGATGTGGTTTTGTGGACTGTTGTGATTAGTGGTTTGGCTAGAACTAGTCAAGCTGGTAAAGCTATTGGACTTTTCAGACGATTGGTTGAAGAGGATGTAATTCCAAACTCAGTAACACTAGCTAATGTTATCCTCGCTTGCTCACATTTGGCTTGTTTGCGGCTAGGAGAAAGTGTTCATTGTTACATGTTAAGAAATGGCATAGAACTGGATGTCGTCAATTATACTTCTTTTATAGACTTGTATGCAAGATGTGGGTGTATCGTAATGGCCAGTCGAGTTTTCAATCAGGCTCCTAGTAAAAATGTACACTGTTGGAGTGCAATGATAAACGCGTTTGGAGCCCATGATTTGTATTCTGAAGCGATTTTCGCATTTGATCAGATGATATCAGAAAACAAAGTACCCAACTCCGTGACATTTATTTCGGTTTTGTGGGCTTGTAGTCATTCAGGAAAGGTTGAAGAAGGATGGAGGTATTTTGGATCAATGACTAGGGATTATGGAATTGTTCCACAGGAAGAACATTATGCTTGCATGATTGACTTGTTAAGTAGGGCAGGTAAGGTAAATGAAGCTTTATCCTTCATAAGTCGCATGCCTATGGATCCGGGACCAGGTGCATGGTCATCTCTGTTGGGTGCGTGCAGAATTCATGGATTGGTTGAACTAGCTGAAGAAGTTGCCAGCAATCTACTTCCATTGGAGACTGATAAATCTTCAGTTTATGTTTTGCTTTCTAATGTTTATGCAGATGCTGGAATGTGGGATATGGTGAAGAAAATAAGATCTGAAATGAGTGAAAAAAGAATCTGTAAGGCTGCAAGTTTTACAGCACTAAAAGTCAATGAGAAGTTAAGTGCGTTTGGATCCAATGATTGGTCAAGTAGGAGAGATCCTCTTGATTAGTTCAGACTACACTTGTTTGGAGCGGTGCATCAATCAACTATAAGTTCCACTTACCTGTATTCGGGTACTTAAGGCATGCAACACAAATATTGATAGAAAGGGTGCTGATAAGTAAGAGAGACAAACTGAGACTAGAGCTTCGAAGCAGCATCCTTATCAAGGAACCAAGCCAGCTGCCCTTCAGTCAAAACCATCTGAACTGGCATGTTTGGCATCACGACAAGTGGGTGTTGGACTGCTCTACTTGGGCTTAAAGTAGCAGCGGTTACGTTGGCGCTTGGACATAAGAGCATGGAGTTATGAGATTTGAGCCTTGCTTGACGGGCCATGGAAGAGTTTGAACTTGACTAACTAGACCCATTGCAAGGACTCAAAATCTCGAGATCATAATGAAGACTTGCTGGAGATAGTAGGTGAAACTATAAAAGTTATTTAGCTTTTTAGCACCTTATATTGGTCAATTATTTACTTTATTTTTTCTGAGTATTAGCATTCTCCATCAAACTAGGATAAGCTGCAACTATTTGCTTTCAATAGTCTTCACATCATGATTTTTTCATTAAGGTAACACATGTCCTTGTGGAACTTCTTTCAGGCATTTTTGGTACCGTTTGGATTTCTGCCGTCTTATTCAAATCAAATGTACTGAAGCAAACTTCCCTAAAGGTATTACTCCAACCTCGCGTTGTAGTTTCCAGTGATGTGTATGTGTTGTCCTGGAACTCTGACTTCCAATTTTATATGAGTGGGTTAAGTGCAATATAAGAGAATGTTTGTGAGTTTTTTGGCAACATAATGTAATGTATGTGTTAACTATTTTAATGGACCTGGACTATGAGATTGACTATGTGGAATATATTGTGTTTCCCAAAATTTTAGGTATAAACCCATTTCATAATAGTCACATAAGTACTCTGTATTTAATTGGGCTCGGCTTTGATAGGCGTAATCAGACTACTGTACTTATGGATTGGGCCTAATACAATTTCTTAATGTTCACATTTGCTCACATCTCCAACTTAAATCCTCATTCTGTTCCACACATACTCAATTTGAGAAAAATCTTTTCTTTTCTTGAAAGAAAGAGTTCATTTACATGTTCACGAATCATAACCTAGATTTTAGCGGGGCCTAGATTTTGACCAAGTGTCCAGAGTATGTGATTTTCGACATCACAACAATCTGAGACGGAGGGAGTATGTGAGAGGAAGAAGTGAGTGGGGTTGACAAGTGGAGCCCACATTTTTTTACCATTATAGGAAATGATGAAGCTTTTAACGGGACACTCATTTGGGTAAAAGGTGAAGCTTCTACCGGGATGGAGGGAGTATGCATTTTAGACGCACTAGTCTTCTGAAATATGTGTATTTAAAGCGACTGTTTTTTGTGTACAGTACCTCTTCATGCAAAAGCCTCGGGTGCACGAAGAAGCATGTTAGTTCATTGACTACATTGTAATCTCAACAACCACACATTTGACCTGTGGATCGAATCGTGAAGTCAAAGTCATTGAGTTATTGAAAAATCAATATTTTCCATTGAATTGTGAACCAGATTGTGCAAGTTCCAAATGATAGACAACAGTCATCATCATATGATATTGGCTTATTTTGAGTTTGATACTGTAACAAGGAATCTTAAGCTTCCCATTGTTAATGGGAGGATAAGAAGTCCTGAATGAGAAATGGTTGACTAACAATTTCTCATTCAAAAAATCCAAAAATCTTTCTTCCTTCTCTTTTTCTTCATCAAAATTTTAGCATTTTTTTGTTATTTGATTTGATTGATGCTCACTTATCTCAAACAATTGTTTGTAATTTTTGTGATTACAAACAATTGTTTGATGATCTAATTTATTTTTGTTTTCTCATTTCTAGTTTTTTCATGATGTTGTATTTATTTTGTAGTTTGGTTTTCTCTCCATTTGTGAGAGCTTTGGACTTTCCTCATTTGTTGAGGACCTTTGTTTCCCCTCCCTTGTTGAGGGCCTTTGTTTTCCCTCCTTTGTTGATGGTTTTATGTATTGATTTTGTGTTGGCTAATCTCAATCTACTACACGGCGCGGACGATGAATTGATTGTTGATTTGATTGTTTTTTCTCCGAACAACAACATATCAGATTTTTGTTTGGAAGGAAATCTCCAAAGCGTTTGATCACGAAGGTGGTTTATGATGGAGTTGTTTTTAAAGAGAGACGTTTATCGGAATTAGGTAGCCTCCTTCGGATATATCGAATTGTGTTTCGTGTGTATAAGCATTTTTCGGTATGGATAGTTGATCGTCAAGCCAATATTTAGCCGATTGTATTTCTTGGGCTTCTTTTACGTTTGTAAGCCAATATCATATGATGATGACTGTTGTCTATCATTTGGAACTTGCACAATCTGGTTCACAATTCAATGGAAAATATTGATTTTTCAATAACTCAATGACTTTGACTTCACGATTCGATCCACAGGTCAAATGTGTGGTTGTTGAGATTACAATGTAGTCAATGAACTAACATGCTTCTTCGTGCACCCGAGGCTTTTGCATGAAGAGGTACTGTACACAAAAAACAGTCGCTTTAAATACACATATTCAGAAGACTAGTGCGTCTAAAATGCATACTCCCTCCATCCCGGTAGAAGCTTCACCTTTTACCCAAATGAGTGTCCCGTTAAAAGCTTCATCATTTCCTATAATGGTAAAAAAATGTGGGCTCCACTTGTCAACCCCACTCACTTCTTCCTCTCACATACTCCCTCCGTCTCAGGTTAGTGTGAACTTCTTTCCTTTTTGGTCCGTCTCAGGTTAGTGTGAACTACCCCAAAATAGCAAAGAATCTTTACTATTCTTCCCAGTCATTCTCTCTCATACTTTACTTTTACACTCACAAACACCAATCAATTTACTATTCCTCCCACTCATTCTCTCTCCTATTTATTTTTTCATACTCACAAACACCTCCTTCCATTATTTATCTCTCTTACTTTTTCTTAATTTGTGTGCCCAAAAAATTGGTTCACACTAACTAGAGACGGAGGGAGTACTTAAATTGTGGGCCCCACTTGTAATACCCACTAACTTTCCCACCTCACATATTTAAATTGTAGTCTCCACTTGTCATACCCACTAACTTCTCTCTCACAACCCTTCTTACCATCATCACTTTTCTTAATTAGTGTGCCCTAACCAAAATGGTGAAGCTTCAAATGGGACGGAAGGGGTATTCAATATTTGATATTCTCAAGTTACCTCGAAAGATTTGCCAGATTTCTCAAATTCCAGCATGCTTAGAGCAACTTCACAGCTCTGTGAAACAATAGGCTCAGGATCCTTTAAGAATTCCTCTAGAAGCGATATACATTGATCATCTACAAAAATGAGGACAGGATTTAAGAAACTGTGCCATGCACGCTTCAGCTACCAATTCTACTAAATGAATTTCAAAGAGTATTATATCTCCTAGTAAAATTAAATTTCTTACTACCTCCGTCCCAAGATGAATGTCCAAAAAAATCTCAAATTTGTTCTTGTTCAAAGAGCAAATGTGAAATTCTTTTGGACATTCATTTTGTGACGGAGGGAGTATAAGTTATGCTATTTCCATATCATAGACCCGCTAACCAGAACCAATCAAAATTAATAAAACTATTTTGCTACGACGCAATTTCATACAGGTAAGTAGGACGTGCCAACATTATAAAAGAAGGTTTAACCTGCAATAGAACCAAGAGCTTCTGCTGCTTCATGTCTAACCATTGGATGCTCGTTGACATCTTTAAGTATCATTGAGAGTGCATCTAAAGCAGCTTTGTTTTGCAGTTGCCCCAAGACATAAGCAACCTGAAATGCACGAGTGATACACGAAATTCATGCATAGATATTAAAAGCAGTTCTGGTAAATGTTCCTCCTTTTGGAGGTTGATTTTTATTAATTAATTAATTATTATTTTTTGGGGAGGGGGAGGGGGAGGGGGGAGGAGAGAGTTCACTCATGGAATCTACAAATTTGTAGCAAACCTCATGTCGCAATAAAGCACTCTTTGCACCTAAAGACTCGATTATAGCAGCAACAGCTTCATCACCCCCTTGGTTGCGGAGTCCAAAAAGAGCTGCATAGCGTTCATACATGCCCTTCTCTTCATCCAATATTACCTCCCTAAGAGAGGCAAGTTTGGTCAACCAAAGCCCATTTGACCAAAAAAAAAAGTGTAACTTTCATCGTTTATGTTACCTGAACAGACCTTAATTCATGTACAGAAGAACAGGAAGCAGGTGAAGCAGGATCAACAGATAGAAAAGGTGATACCTCTACTCCCGATGATTTATCATCATTACCATTCTTTAGCCCCTCTATTCGACTAAGGGCCAATTCACATGTTTCCTGAACCTCCTGTGCAGGATCTAAAGCCAAACTGTTCCTCAAAATTGGAATATTACTTTCTAATCCAATTGCACCGAGTGCTTCTGCAGCCTGTATATTTAAGTGGCAATAATGCAATTCAATGATTATTATAGAAGCAGAAAAACAGAGCCACAAAAGATAATATTAACAAATGCCTAGCAGTAATTTACCTCGTGGCGAACAATAGGATGCAAAGAAAAGTCATTGAGAACTGTTTCTAAAGCAGGAATAGCATCAGCATCTTGCATTTGACCAAGTGCAAATGCAGCCTCATGTGCCAACAGATTCGACGAATCCTTTGTTGCTGCAAAGAATGGACAAAATTCTATGCACCCTCAGAAAGTTTACAAATTATGCTGTAAACTGCATCGAGTTAATTAACCTAAACAACCATAAACCACACATGAAGGAAAGTAGAATAACCACAATGACCAAACATGGAAATACATGTTATAAAATACACGAATAACTCGACAATAAGGTTAACACTTCCTTTTTGAGGCAAGGAGAAAAGATGAAATACAAATGACACCTTTTTTGTCAGGAAAATAATGAGAATGGAGAGTGCTTGAAAAGGATTGAGGCTACCAACTAGAGTTATTTAGTAGTAACTCCTAGGTTGCCAAAACATGATCTCCCCCTCCCCCCCCCCCCCCCCCCGGGTTTTCCAACACTATGAACCCCTTATGTAATATCCCTTCCCTTCCAATTGATGAGGTACAGTTTCACTTCTTGTTACAAATTAAGAAAATGGATGAATAACCTTTAGCTTCCTAAAGTACCCTATCATTGTGTGGCCAAAATTTCAACTAGCAATATGGCTTAGTAAGAAGGGAAAAATATTCGTAAAAACAAAATATATCTGTCACATCCACACCCCTCGTTCCCCCATCCGCCACCAAGCTAGAAAGTGAGGAAGAAAGGGAAGTAAAAAACTAATTTCTCCTTTCTTTGTTTCCACTTTGGGCTGATATTTTATTATGCCCATTCACATAATCTTCTAACATCCCCAGCAACCAGATGGGATTTATTTACTGAGTATTTAAAATAGCAAGAAATTCTAAATAATAACTACAGCAAGCATATACACCCTAAAGCCAAAAAAAATCATTTGGGGGGAGAAGGGGAGGTGTGAATGTTCAATATATAAATCATGATCTTATAAAAAAAGTCAGGCCGAGCAAATTACAAACTTAAACGCCCTTCATACCACCACATAACCTAAAAAATATTACAATAAGAGAGAGAACAAACCAAGAATGAGAGCATTGCGTGGTCCAGTTCCTCGGAGGTTACGAAGAGAGAAGAGAGCACTGAAGCGCTCTGAAATTGGCTGGTGTTCATCCAACAATTGCTCGCATAGAAATTTCTCCGTCTCTGGAGCGACTTGGAAACCGTTCTCAGCACAAGCCATTGCAGCTATATATATAATTTTGCTTCGTTTCAAAATAATAAGAATCTATGATTTCCGAAACTCTAGTCAGAATTCCAAGAACCTTTAGCACAGCAGATACTGAAACGCTCAAACTATAGTGAAAAGATGATCAGAGATATCCCTGGTAATTCAGAACACAAGCAGATAAATAAAGGTATGCAATTAGGGACCAGAAACAACTCTAGCTACTTAGAACATCGTATACAGAAAACCACAAAGGGCATATTTATAATGTGGAAGTTTGTAACAATTCAACCAAGAACCAATGCAAAAAGCTCAGTTCATATCAAAACAAGTATAGAAAAAAAAAAAAAAAAACTACAAAACTGTAATCGAAATCAAATAGCGTTTTAGAGCGGAAAATTGGGTGTTCCAGATTATCATAAAGTTCAAAATAATCAATTAATTTCAAAATCAAGTGAAAAAAACGAAAGAACCCTAAAATCCATCGATACAAATTATTTCACCTGTATTGATGACCGTGAGATTTGAGTAATGCCCAAATGACCAAACCCTAGATTGGTTGTTAAGCTCTGGTCACGGGACGGGAGACGCCGAATCGTTGCCGCCACGAGAATAGGGTCGGGTCGGGTTGAGATGGGTGGGTGGGTTTTGGGTTACAAGAGTATCCAGATTGTGTATGGTTGCAAGGATTTTTTACTTATTATTATTTTATTTTTTTAATCTAGCCCCCTCAATTATTGTGATTTTTAAAGTAGTGTCACTTCACAATATAAGGGTTTTGTTGGATCATTAAATCTAAACCTAGTTGTGACAATTTGGAGGATTTCGAACCGCTCCCCCCAATGGCTTCGATTACAGTCAACTCATTGGATTTTGTGTTCGACGGATGAGATGTGTCCGAGCTCGGTAGGACCCACAAAAAATTGAAATCATCTTAGCCGCACAGATGATGAACTCGCCTATATGGCCTTGATCGGAGCCGTTGGGTGGAGGAATTGAGCTATAATGGGTGGAGCGGTTCCGGGTCTACAATTTGGGGGTTTTAAGAGCAGAATGAAGAGAAACTCAAATTTTAAACATGCTTAAAGTTATAATTTTATAAGATAGATATCCAAGACATACACAACTGCTCTAAATATATAGAACGATCTTGCAATTGGTGTGAAAAAAACATTACTACATCCATTTCACAATTTTATTTTTTTTTTAATTTTTTTTTTGGTTGATCATGGACAAAAATGAACATTGATCATTACAGATACAACGAGACTATTATATGTAAGGAAAACATTATCATACTCAAAATAGATTAGTTGAGTTAAAGAATGCATATAATCTCATGTAGCCCTAGTTGAAATTATTTAGGGCAACTTATTTATACAATAAGAGGAAGCAACATAGTATATAACTACCTCAAGAACAGCTACTAAAATTTGATGATTTTCAAGACTCAAAACATCTTTTGAAACAATAAACCGCGTACGCATAAGATACCATTTCTTGAAGTTGCTAACCAAAATGGTTCCCTTTGCATTGCTTATTTGCAACTTATTCTACATATTACAGAACTAAAAAATATGCGATTATATGCATTATACGAAAACTGAAGTACTTCTAGGGATGGTGGCCAAGTCGAAGCTCCAAATCTAATCCATCTTCTCCATAACGTGACCCAAGTTGCAAACTCAATCCCAACCTCAAATCCTCTCCACACGGACTTATTACCCGATGTTGGTTATGCTCAAGCGGATAAGTATTTCGATCATAACTAGCACGTGTCACATGACTTGAGGTGCAAGGAAAATATGTCTGATACTGAATATGTGGCTCGTGAGCTACAAGGCAGTGGTGAGGGTAGCTTGCAGAGAAGACCGGTTGATAGATTTTAGGGCCAGAGGCGGGCCCGGCATAGTTAGTCTCAAAATTAGTAGTCGGCCTAGCAATATTCTTGGCTCTATCTTTCCTATGAATATTCATGTGGCCGCCTAATGCTTGCGCGTTGGTGAAACCACGTTTGCAAAACATGCATTCGTAGGATCGGCCCGTGCCCACATGATCTTTGGAGTTTTCTTGCTCCGGTTGATCATTTTCTTCGCTTGAATTTGCTCGATCGTCTTCTTGGTGATTAATGGATGCCATTGAAATATGCTTAGCAACTTGATATGTTTTTTTTTTATATATATATAGAGAATTAGGAAAGATATATAAATAGACAATGAATTAGGTTAAAAAGGAAACTTCTTTGGGAGGCAATTCAAGAATGATCACATGAGCAATTCCGTTGGTTGGTGTTTGTCAATTGATTTACTATTCGCCACCTCCCTTTAGTCATCACAATCATCGTCAGCTGCAAACAAGAAATAATTTATAACTTTTTTTTTTTTTAATTCATTTGGTAGAAAAATTTAACCAAAATACACTGAGTTGGTTTTTGGGGAAACTAGTTCCTCCATAAGTTATAAAAAGTCATGTTTTTTAACCCTTCTTAAACCCTAAAAAGCCTAAACCTTAAACCCTAAACCCTAAACTTTAACCCCTATAAAAACAAGACTTTTTATAACTTATGGAGAAACTAGTTTCTCCCAAAATTTTCTTAAATACACTTGTAGGTTATGGCGGCCGCAAAAGGGTCGGACTCTTCCAAGTTTAAGTGTATAATGGTCTTTTGACATCTATCTTCAGTCTGCCAGCTATGACGGTTGACAAATCAATATTCTTAAGTTTTTAGTTGTGTTTTTTTGATTGTCCTAATCTATTAATATGGGTAGAGATACTTTTTACTTCCTCCATTTCAGCTCACTTGCGACTTATTTTCATTTTGATCCGTCCCAGCTCACTTGAGACTCCCCAAAATGGCTATTTTTTATAATTTTATATTCAATATACCCCACCACACATTCTCTCTCTCCATTTTCCATCACTCAATTTATTCAACAAACACTACTATTTACCACACATTCTATGTCTTTATTTTCTACCACACATAAACTACTTTTCCTTAATTTTTGTACCCACTTCTTGGGTCTCGAGTGAGGTGGGAAGAAATGAGTATATGTTATCGTCTCATTGCAATGCTTGTGTCTATTAGAATAAGCAGTATAAGAAGATCACCAAACTTCATACCCTAATTTTAGTAACCCGACATTTATTTTGAAACAAACGAAAATGAAAAGTAAAACAATTATTCCGACACAGTAGTGGGAGTAATAGATTTAATTTTCTCTAACACTAATTAAATTGAAGACCATCCTACTGTCTGGATCGACTCTGGACAACAACAGAAAACTCTTACTACTGGCAAGGAGGATAAGCCAATAGGAAACCGACAATTAGGATTATGATAAAGCAAGGTGAATGACCTCAGATGAATCAAAATCAATATAGTATATGCTTACTGTCAATTAAATTGGTTAAATATAAAAGTTGTATGGATTTTAGGGTTAACAGTGTATTACCATGTGATAATCATCACACTATAGATGGAAAACCTTCTTTCACCTTCTCCTGTCACTTAGTTAACGACCTCATTTGCCACAATTATATAATTCAAATATATGGTACTCCAAACCATACATAATACTCCCTCCGTCCCAAAATAATCTTTCCATATGACTAATCAATTTTTTTAAAAATATGAACACTTGTTTGACTAGTCATGTTTTGTTTATGCACTTTTAAGCTCAAATTGTAGAAATGGGAAGAACCTTTTGGGACAATGAAAAATTGGCAAATGAGAAGATCATTTTGGGACGGAGTGAGTATAATATTATGGGAAGTCTTGTATGAGACTGTCTCACACATGAGACGGATCTCAATAAGAGAGGATATTGGCTTGCCCCACCCCGCTTATAGGGGGCAATCCATTTGCTCTTTCAACGAAACCCGTCTCATGTGTAAGACCGCCTCACACAAATTTAACATGATACAGTATAATGGGAAAAAACTTATCACAATAATAAGCATCACAGTTTGACATAACTATTTTATAAATGCATTTGATTTATTCGTATATTAGTTACTTGTATCGTATCATGTTAAAATTATTTTTAGACAATTTTCTTAATTAGAAATGAAACACTTGTTTTGAGACTAATCAAGATTAAAAAAAAACACAATACTTATTATTATTTTAAAATTGTGAGCATATGTTCAGCTTAATTAAGTAAGAAAAGGGTTGAAGGTACATGTCAAAATCTTTATTTTCTTGACAGATTAGGGACATTTTAATGGTAAGGGATAAAATACTCCTTCGGTCCCAAAAACGATAATCTTGATTTTTATTTAATTTGATTGTTCTAAAATGCTAATCTTATTTTCATAATTAATGCTTTAAAATTACTAAATTTTTAATATTTGTGTAAGAGACAATTATCCCACATCTTCTAAAGAGAGAAACATGGACCGGTATATAGACTTCAGGAGTTACTCCCCCTATCACCAGTTGGTTTTAAGGTGGAACCTCCAACACAGTCCATTGCCGGCCCAGTCCAGCCCATGCTAACACTATTTTGTAAATTGACAATGAGAGGACGATTAAAGATTAGCGATAACGACACAAGTGTGTTAACTACTACTGCACTCAACCAAATAATACTTTAATTTAATGCCATCATTTTTTTTTCTGTAAACTATTGCAATTAAGGGAATCAATCATGGAAACAAATCAATCGATCCGTTTTAAAATAAGAATCGTTAAATATTTTTTCAAATTAATCCAAAAAAAAAAGGTTCTTTTACACTAATTTACTTTTTTATTTCTTAGGCAAAGAATTATTTTTACTCTCATCCCTACTACTTCAAATCAATGAAAGCTACAAAACTACCAAAAAATATTGGCTCCCTATATCCTAAGTTGATTTTTTTTTCTTATTCTAAAATTTAAAATTATTTTTTGGAAAATTTAATTAAATATGTACTCCCTCCGTCCCACTTTAATCTATAAAATCAAAAAATAAATTTCCAACTTAATCGCACTTTGATCAAGAATTTACATAAAATTTTATCATTATTTTGAAAAACTAAAAATTAATAATGATATATTATTAATGGTGATTTAATAACAATTTTTAATTTTATTTTTAAGATAATTAATTTATTTTTCTGTTTCGATCAAAGTAAATTATAATTTTCGCTTTGACTTTATGGATTAAAGTGAAACGGAGGGGAATATATCATACACACCCTAATATCCAACTCACACATACTTATAACAATTAATTCCACTATATATTCTCCCTTAAAGCTTGAGCAAATCTTAGAGCTAGTACTCCATTTTTTCTTTACATTTTATATTTGAAGTACACGGCTTCACTCGAATTAAATAAACTCGGGAAATTAAATCTAACCATATTCTTTCAAGTTTATGTTAAAAATACAATGAATTTTTGTAAGGAAAAAGTATTATGTGGACTGGAGTGTGGACATTATGAAAATATGGGATGAATATGACATTTGCCCACTCAACTCCTTTAACCCATACTCCTCTAACTATTTTTTCACTAGAATTTAGACATCCATCGACTTCTCTTCTACTATCCTAAAATAAAGGGCAACCCTTTTTTTTTCCCCTCGTATTTTTAGGATAGGTGTTGTTTGATTGTACATCAGTCAATTTTTTTTTTTTTTATAGTAAATGAGTTATATCTTATAGTATGTGTGTTGCATGTCATCAGAAAACGTGAAAATGAGTTGCATCTTTTATTATATGAGTTCACTTTATAGTAGCATAAATCTGATTTATGTGCAGTCAAACAGCTCCTCATACCTGAAAATATAGACACCACACCACGTGTGTGAAAGAGAGAGGGTGTGGAGTGACATGAAAAATATCCACTAATTAATAGATTTACATTTTATTATTCTATCAATATTCTCAAAATGAATATCTATTTTCTAAATATCCCCCTTTAGCTCAACCAAGCCCCGACCTTTTGCGGATCACTTATTAATTGAATGAGCCCATCCCTTTGGCAGAGATTAAAGCAAACGTTGGATTCAAGGATAAATTATGCATAAATGTTTTTTTTTTACCATTTGTTTCACTGCATTTTATATAGTATTTACAAAGCTAATAGTTTAAAAAGTTGATAGCAAGTATATGCATCTCTATCATTAAATGTATAAAATGTACTCCCTCTGTTTCAACCGTTTCAAAATATTTGTCGTTTTAGGTTTTTCACACGAAATATTTCATCCGTTTCAAAATATATGTCGCTTTAGAAGTAAAAAATTGTTTCAAAATATCTGTCGCTTTACTATTATCAAAATGCACTTTTACCCTTTTGTCTCAATTATACACTTACTAATGATGGTGAAAGTATCTCTTATGCAAGCATTTAATCACCTAGAAAATTGAATTATTTAGGGGTAAATGGGTCTTCTTAACATGCATTAATTATATTTCTTAATATGTGTGAAAAGGGTTAAAGCGGCAGATATTTTGAAACGGGGGGAGTCTAATGAATGCATGTTGAAAAGACTCAATTGCCTTTAAAATAATTCAATTTTCTAGGTGGGTAAATGTTTGTACAAGAGAAGATTCACAATCATTAATGAGGGTATAATTGAAACAAAAAGTAAAAACGTCTTAAATAGTAAAGCGACAAATATTTTTAAAAAAAGATTAATTATTCTAAAGCAACATATATTTTAAAACGGAAGAATACTAAATATTTCAAACATAAGGAAGTGAGAGTGGATCTGGAAAATGTACTCCACCTCCACCTAGTAGATAGTTAAGGAAAAAGAGATGTGAAGAACTGACAAACTCCAAAAATGTTGGGAATATGCAAAGACCCAATTAATTCTTCATTCTCAGAACCCAGAAAACCATATTTTTAATCATTCCACTTTGCTGCACCTTCAATTTACTCCTCTGATTAGGAGAGCAGATCTCCTGTACCCATTCGGTGTGCCACTTCATGTGCCTAAAGTGATCCAACGGCTCACAGTTTTTAAGATTAACATTTTATTAATATTATTCAAACATATTAACGGCCGGATCACTTTGGGCACATGGATGGCACACCGGATGAGCACAAGAGATCTGCTCTCTCTGATTAGTGCCATGAAAACAACCTCTCTCTCTCTCTCTCTCTCTCTCTCTCTCTCTCTCAAGTCTGTGTGCATGCATACTTGAATATCTGAAAGGAACAGATAGTGAAGTGATGGAATTTAGTACTGAAACTATGCCTTCAATATGATTTGTCCCAATTCAAGACATTTCACTGCCACTTTAAATTTTTTTAGATGACAATTTTTATTTTTTTTAATTTATTTAATGAATTGGGTAGATGAGAAAGATTTAATTCCATAGATTTAATTATCATTGACTGGTGAAAGTTGGAATTTCTCCAATCAAAACAGTTCCTTATCATTCTCTTCACCTTAAATGCTCTCCCACCATGTCTACTTTGTTTGTACCCTCAACATGTAAGCTTAGCAATTTTCTTTTTGATTCATGTTTATACAAATATGGTTCAAGTTCTAAATAATAATGCAATGGAGTTGCATATTTTAATGACAAAATTATAAACAACTCCCGCTGTCACATAATTATATGCACAAACTCTTTTTTAAGTGTTTCATTAATTGATACTATATTTCTTTATTATATACGTACTACTATTCATTGATCTCTCTTCTACCTCACTTTTCATACTCATAACAACTACCCATTATTATTTTCTCCTTAATTCACGTGCACATCCAAAATTGTGCACATTATAAAGGCAAGTCCTAGCCAAGCTTGGGCTGAGTAATATCATAGAGCAAATTGCAATTCGCTTACCTGTGTTTGGCACTTAGAGTCACTTTTCCAAAAAAAAAAAATTCTTTTTTTTTAAAACGATTTGCAATTTGTTTATTGAAATGAAGAAGTTGCAACGCACTTCCTAATATTTATATTTTGTTGCAAATTGATGTAAAAAGTTGCAATCCGATTCTTAACATTTACATTTTGTTGCAATTCGGTAACCCTTTTCCATCAAGATAGTTATACACTTAGTTAGTTTTTACATCAATATGCAACAAAAGAGTATAAATATCAAAAGTCAGGATACAACTTTTTCACTCTTGAAATAAATTGCAAAGGGCAAATGCTAGGCTTGCAAAAGATGGCTATAAAATGAACGATACAAGATGTGGTGGCGATATTTCATTGGCTACATCGATAGTGGACCCGGCAAATACCAATACAATTATGACACCTCATTTTGTAAGCCACATTTTATAGCCATCTTTTGTAACTTTATTATTTCCCAATTACAAAGGGCAATGCTAGGCTTACAAAAGATGGCTACAAAATGAAGCATACAAGATGTGGTGGCGATATTCCATTTAGCCCATATCATAAGAAAAGCTCTAACTCAATGCGAAATTAAAGATAAACACTCATTAATTTAGGCCTGCTAGATCTTGTATAAGTTTTACTACTCCCTCTGTTCCAAAATATTTGTAGTTGGAGGGGTTGAAGTTTATCCCAAAATGTTTGTAGTTTTGCTTTAATTTATACGTCTTTGATATTGTTTGTCAAATATACACTTATTTATGATGGTAGTTGTCATTGTAAAAGCATTTAATTCTCTTGGTACTTGAAATATTTCAAGGGTAATTTAGTCCATTAGGCATGGATTGATTGTTTTTCTTAATTTGTGTGAAAATCTTAGAATTACGAGTATTTTCGGACGAAGGGAGTAATTGATCTACCAAATCATGAACTCAGCACCTTGTACACTGAAAATCCAAAAGCATAAGCACACGCACAATATAAAAGGATTAGACCATGAAAAAAATAATCAAACTCAGGAAATTACTTTCTTCTTAGAATTTCATGTACTAAATTAACATTCCACTCCTCCCTTGATTCTCTAATTACAAACAACAACAACAACAATAAAAGAGGCTAAGAAAAGTGCTCCTAAAGAGAACTACTAACTCCAATTCCTCCAAGAAAAATTTGATCATCCATCTCCTTCATATATCCGATCACACGCGAGTACTTTTTCTTTTCAGTAGAAACCCTAAATCCAAAAACCGAAAAATATTTAGGAAAAATGAAAAATGGAATTTAAATGAATGAGATAGTGGTAGATGAAGCTAAAGAGAAAAATATATGAGTTTCATTACACACCTAATTTGATTGCCCAAGTCTAAGTTCCAAATCCAACCCTTCTTTTGCATCTCTAACCAAACCCAACTCCAATTCCATTCCCATTCCCATTTTTACAATCTCCTTTGTCTTCTTCCAAACCCCATTTTCTTGGACAAAACCTTTCAACTCTCCAACATTTGATCCCATTCCCATGCTAAGCTTCTTTCTTATATCTCCTATTTGAGGCCCCACAAAATCGCGCCCAGAATGCGCGATTAGTGGGACCCTATCTTCATCCTTAGTAGGAATGAAGGAATGGTGGTAGATATTAGGTGGGTAGGGTAAGAACCGGACCGCAGTTGAGGATGTTGATGATGATGAAGAAGTAGGTGATGAGAAATTAGGGTTAGGGTTAGGGTTTGGAGGATCCCAAGAAGAAGGTGATTGTCTTAGCCTAGCCCTATCTCTCCTATGAACATTCATGTGACCACCAAGAGCTTGTGCAGACTTGAACTCTTTCGTGCAAAACGCGCACTTGTAGTTCCTCTGATGAGGCCATGAAAACCCGTAAACGGCGTAGTCTCTCTCGTAGCTCAACTGCGCATTTTCCCTCTTCTTCAACTTTGCTTTCTCCATGTCAAGGCTTTCTTTTTTGATCTTGACTATATAAAAGTGTGTGTGTGTGTGTGTGTGTGTTGAAGAAGGAGAAGTGTACTGAAGGAGATCGAGGAGATGCTTTATGGTGAAGCCTATTATAAAGAAGTACATTGATCATGTCTTAATGGCTATTACTATTAATGGAGATTGCTTTGACAATGAAATGTGAAGCACAAGAGACATTCAGAGTTGTTCCTTTTTCCCAATTCTGGGAAAGGTGTAATGGCATGTTTGGTGCTATTTTATCTTACACGTTTAATTATAACCTAGGCTTCTTTAGTTTTTTTTTTCTCTTTCATTTTACTGGACATATGCATTTGCATCAAAAAAAATAATAAATTACAAAATACTGCGATTAGCAATCTAAATAATGCTCCATTATTTGACTTCTTCTAGCTCTTGTAAAAAAGTACTACCTCTGCCCTAAAATGAACGACATTTTTGTCTCAAACTAAATGATTTTGTTTTGTCCCAAAATGAATGACCTTTCTATCTCAAAATGTATTCCTGAATCCTAAATGATTTTTTTCAAATATAATTTTATATACTTGCAAAACGAACAGTTCAAAAGCAGGTAATTATGAACTTTTACGATTTAAATGTGCAATTGGAAAAGAAAATTCATTTTGGAAGGGATGAAAGTAAAATAGGTACTCATTAGAAAAGGTATGGTAATAAGTTAGCTCCAATTATGACAAACGTGCCGTCTTAGCTCAGCTGGTAGAGCGCATGGCTTTTAACCATGTGGTCGTGGGTTCGATTCCCACAGACGGCGATCTGATTGCTTAGTCTTTAATTTGTCAGGAATTCTGTTTAAATTAGTATAGTGTTTTTTTTTTTTTATGTATTTAATCTGATTATTAATTAAGTCAAAACAAGCCACAAAAACTTGCCAAGCTGCTTCATAGTTTGATCAATTTGTGGACAACAATCATAGTTTGATCATTTTGTGGACAGCCACAGATTACGACTCGGGTCACAAGACAAATCATGAAGAGAATGTCATTAGTCTGCACGTGGCAACAAGAATTATCTCGCATAAGTGGTGGCGGTTCAACCGAGAAAAGTCAGCCATAATCAAGGTAATTAATTACTCCATCCGTTCCAAAATATGTTCTTTCGTCACTCCTTCTCTATTTCATTATAAGAGATTATGCGGTCTCTCTTCTAAGCCTACATTCTCTCTTGAATTCTCCCTTGAATGCTGAAGAAATCTCAAGATCCTAGAAACAGTTTTATAGATCCTAGTACAGTTTTAAAAGTGATAACAAATGAAAATGAAATGTAACATTAAAGGAAGTGGATCAATTAGTGGAGCCATTCACACAGCTAATAGAGAGAGGGGCTTGAAAGAAACTGAACTTTCCATAGAACATTTTTTTGCTATTAGCTCTTTGTCATTGTTTGCGAAAAGTAAATTTGAAAACGGAAATCACATTAGCAAAAACTGGGTATTACTTATAGCAACTTTGAGTTGTGATAAATACAAATTTATATGGTCTATATAATATTTTGTCATTGTTTGTGAAAAGGAAAATTGAAAACGGAAATCATATTGACAAAAACTTGTGTGAGAACACTCCAACCCGTCTCATGGGTGAGACGGGTCATTTTTTTGACCCATTACCCGACCCACAACCCTGCTCCAGGACCCATGGGGGGACCCTGCCACGTGGCAGCCCCTCATTGGCCCCAAAAAAAAAAAAAAAAAAAAAAATTTTTTTTTTTTTTTGCTTTTTTAAAAATTTTTATATTTTTATTTTTGGTTTTTTTTCGGTTTGTGAAAAGTAATAGTTACCATCTCTTAAAGTAATAGTTACCATCTCTTAAAGTAATAGTGTTATTCCTATGTTTTCTTCGTTTGCCAAAAGTAATACTTATTATAACTAAAATGTAACAAACGTGTTATTTATATGTAATAGTATTTGTAAATAATTGTAATACATATGTATAGATATCTATATGTTTTCAAACAATAAGTTACAATGGAGTCAAATTTATCATGATACATGTAAAAGTATTACATTATCTATAGAAATCTGTTACAATTTCGTCAATCAAAGTGTTACATTTACTTGTATAAACTTACTATTACATTCATATACATAAGTTATTACTTTTCAAATGTTATTTTCTTTTAAAAAAAAAAATTTAAATACACATTATATTACATTTTAGCTAAAGCACTATTATATTTCAGCATAGATGATTATTACATTTAGATATTGTTTGGGTTACATGTAATTATATTTAGTATTACATTTGGAAAAATGGGTAAAAACGAGCTTTTGTTTTTTTAAAACAAGTATTACGTTTACTTATGAACAATGTTACTTTAAGAGATGATAACTATTATTTTTTGCTAAACCACTGAAAAGCCGGAAAAAAAAAAAAAAAAACTCAAAAAAAAAAAAAAAAATCGGCCAATGGTGGGTTGCCACGTAGCGGGTTCGGCCCATGGGTCATGGGGCGACCCGTCTCATGCATGAGACGGATCCTCTTGTTCTCATGGGAGACCACCTCAATCA
The DNA here is from genome assembly GCA_026119855.1 of Campanula takesimana. Classification (NCBI taxonomy): domain Eukaryota; kingdom Viridiplantae; phylum Streptophyta; class Magnoliopsida; order Asterales; family Campanulaceae; genus Campanula; species Campanula takesimana. The sequence goes on from JAOWBW010000184.1 coordinate 600,114, forward strand.
TATTAGCAAAAACTGGGCATCACTGTCATTGTTTGTGAAAAGGAAAATTGAAAACGGAAATCACATTAGCAAAAACTGGGCATCAGTTACAGAAAAAAAAAAAAAAAAAAAAAAAAAAAAAAAGAGTTGGTTCATATTTTGATTATTTTGTGGACAGCCACTAATTATATTTGGATCATCTTTTGAGATATTTAACATAAAAAAGGTCTTAACTTTTTAGGCTATAAATTAACTCCAATAATCGTTCACAGTTTTACAATTTTATCCACACAATCTTTAATTAAACGTCCCCTCCACAATCAGATAGCGGCAGTGCAGCAAGGTTTGGCCGCCAGAACCGCCTCTTTCGAGTACCCACTGTATTACCCGCACCCTTCCCACCCCTTGGTTCCCGCCTACCGAGAATGATCTTTGTGACCAGGCTAACAAAGCGGTCTTTGATTGTGAAGAAAAAGTTATAACCCCTCAGATTTATTATCATCGTGAATATACTTTTGATGATTGTTGCCCCATTCTTGCAAACTTTAGAAAAGCCTGGTTCAAGTGTATTATTCATTGGAGATATAAGATTATTGTACGCCGGAGAGCTTATTGATACTTGTAAGGGGTAATCTCCAATGAAAAACTATTATTAATGTACACCGATATTTGTTAAAGTATCATACTAATTATGTATTATATGATAATTTAATTTACTCCATTATCTCAATTTGATTATAAAATGATTTTTTGTGTAATTCTGTTTTTCATAACTTAGGCTTGAACCACAATTTGTAGTCCATCCTCATGTCAAGTTTATGTTGCACACAAAAATTTTGTAGTTCATGTCATGTTTAATTAATGGTCCAACTTCAAAGGTAGATATGCATAGGAAAGTAGTGACAAAATTGTTGGAGCCGGTCTCGCGTACAACGGCCGCACGACGTGCGGCGGCGCCGAGCCGAGATATTTTTTTTTTCTTTTTTCTTTTTGCCGAGATTTTTTTATTTTTTTTTGCCACCCTAACTTTTTTCCTCCAACAAAAAGTAACACTTTTTATACCGAAATGTAACACTTTTTTTCTTCAAATGTAACACTTTTTTTCAAAACAAATGTACCACAATTTTGATGCAATAGATTAAAGATAACATAAAGATTCACAACTAAATTAAAGTAACACTTTTTATAAAGGAATGTAACACTCATTTTTTCAAATGTAACACTTTTTTTTCTCCCAAAATTAACATAGGATTGACAACTAAAAACTAATGTTACATTTTATAAAAAATGAATGTAAAATTTTTTTTTCTTAATTGTAAGAGTTTATATTCCTAAATGTAACATTATATATGAAATGTAACAATTTTTTATTGAGAAATTAACAAATGAAATGCAAACCTATTTTTTATTTTTTTTTGTAAAACTGATGTTTCCTTTAACAGTAGAAAGTGTTACTTTTTGAAGATGAAAGTGTTACTTTTATCAGAACAGAGTGTTACATTTTCAGCTGACAGCAGATCAATTTGTTTTGTGTGTAAAAAATGTATTTAAAAAAAAAAAATCAAACCATATCATGACATATGTAGTTTTATTCGTCTCGTCGAAACGAACACAACGGTATTTTTTTTTAAAAAATCGACTTATAAATCACAAGATATGACATTTTAAAGTTTTTTGGTTTTTTTTTTTTTTTTTAATGGACCTGGGCCGGTGGGCGGGTGGGTCGGGCCGGCGGGTTGACCCGCGGGTCACGCCCGCCGCACGGCGTACACCCGCCGTTCCTGAGAATTTGTCAAATTGTTGTTTGTAAACCTATATAATATTCAATGATTTCTACATTTACCATATTTCCATTAAAAAAAAAAAAAAAAAAATAATGTCAGTAGGCTAAAGACGTAAAGTACAAACAAGGGCATAAAATTAGGGTCCGTTCGCAGAGGGTCTAATATTTCAAATTTAGCAAATCAGGGTCCAAAGCTATTAATATTAGTAGCAAATAAGAGTTTTTGGAAGAAAATATTACTCCCTCTGTCTCTAAATAAGTGTCCAAATTTCATTTTAAGGGACACTGAAAATTTCAACTTTTTGAACAATTTGGTAACAACGATTCATATATAATCTTGTAATCTCCTTTCCAAACCTTTAATTTTGCACGTATAAAGAAACCGGTGAAAAAAAATCGAAAAAAAAGGTTTAGGGAGAAAGTTATGTTCAAAAAAGACACTCATTTAGGGACAAAGATTTCTTGAAAATGGACACTCATTTAGGGACGGAGGGAGTAGAAAACTCAGTTAAATCCAGTGCAGATTAACCGAGATTATTTTGTAAATTTCACATGCGAGTTAACTGAGATTACTTTATCAACCAGAATATTATGCAAACTATGATTATTGAGTTAAAATAAATAAACTCGACACGAGCTCAGCTCATGCTTTTACAGTAGAGTATCATACAGGAATCCTCCTCTCATTGAGCGGCTCAATGTACTAACATCACTACTCCCAACTTCTAAGAAAACATGAAAATGAAAACCTAAATATAAATAGAGATGACCCCGCGCTCGGAACATAACTCATACAATCCCAGGTCCCTGCTCAAATCGGGCCAGAACATCTTCATTCAATAAACAAAAAAGCACTAGTTTTGTGGGTCCATGAACATCCGAAGCCAAGCTGTTTGGGAGTGATAAGCAAGAGCTAGATCAAGAAAACTACAACTATCTGCTAAAACTGGGCATCAATTTAGCAAAAATTTAGTGAGCTGCTTCATATTTTGATTATTTTCTGGACAGCCACAGGTTACACTTGGATCATCTTTAGGTTCGAGAGAAGATGCAACCAGAGGCACCCATGTCATCAGTCTGCACGTGGCAACAAGAAACTGAAACCTGAATTCTCACGGATAAGTGGTGGTGGTTCAATGTCTGAAATATTAATCTTATCCATAGATTTCGAGAGGTCATCAACTGAGAAAGGTATGCTGCACAGGAACCAAGAAAAGTCAGCCATAGTCAAGGTAATTACTCCCTACGTCCCAAAACGAATGTTAAATAAAGTTTCAGATTTTCTCTTGATCGGAAGCAAATTTGAAATTTTTTTGGACATTCATTTTGGGACGGAGGGAGTGCAAAAGATCAGAAAAATAAATGTCAATAGTATGCAGATAATGAATGATTGCGATTGCGCTTTCACCTTGAATCATCATCGAGCAAGAAAGAACTGCTGACAGCATTATTAGAGTCTTCAGTCATTAACACCCTCATGTCCGAGATGACCTGTCAATAATTTAATATCACGGCTTGGGTTTTTGAAAACTGTACACCTTATCAAAGAGTTTAAGTCATGTTCTTCTAGATACTAGGGAACTAAACACGAATAATACTCTTTAACACTACAAAGATGAAAATGGATGAAGAAGAAAGAGGCTAGAGCAAAAGTTGTGTAGAGGGTTACATCTGGGGAAAGACTATGTGTGCCATACTTGTCGTCCCAGTACATTGTGCTAATTCTGTAGAGCTGCTGAATGCTGAGTACCTGCGAGTAATTACATCGTATGAATTTTCTTTGGGCTTTTTGTATAGAGGTATCATTCTACTTGAATCATAGTGTATTAAGTGCAAACTTACTGGGCACAGATCATGGCTGATTTCATCCAGTGTTTTCTTTGGCTTCTGATGAATAACCTGAATTGGGAAATTAGATCATTGAGATAAAGTTTAGAGGTCGAATAACTTGTGTATAAGAAAAAAAAGAATCAAAATTTCCCCAAATTTGGCTGAAATTTAGATACTCTCCCCATCCCATAATGTTAGTCCTTTGACAATTCAAAGATATTAACAAAATAATTTCATTTCCATCACTATCCTACCCTCTTCTTCCTTTGTCTTTCACCATTCCCTCACCCTCTCTCTTCCTCACCTCCCATCCTTAGTTATCACAAGGGCAATCATGAAAGTTCAGCAAATTAACCCCCCCCCCCCAAAAAAAAAAAAAAAATGGAAATGGGACAAACTTTATGGTAAGAGGGACTATCTTTCCGGGATGGAGGGAGTATTTATTTATACCCAGTTTTACTTCAGTTCTTATGTCGACTTTCCAGATACTTAAAGATTCTCTCTACAGTAGCAGTGTGCAGAGAAAACAAACAAAACCGAAAATAGATAACATCCAGGGCTTTGTTCTTGATAAGATAATAGAACTGATAAGCTCTAATGCAATGAATGGAGAAATTAGGCAGTACCAGGAACCCAATAGCCTGCTTTATGTGCTTAAGCTCATCCCAAGCTGACCCTGCATACTGAAATTTCGTCTCTCTTTGATAAGGAGAAAATAAGAAAAGAAAAAAAAATAAAGAAATAAGGAAATATGAATGTATCTAAGCAATGGAATGTTTTTACTTCATCTGTTGCCTTGTAACACCAATGTTCCAACTCAGCCAGTCCTGCCTTGACGTATTCACCATTACTAAAGGAGCAGCACTCCCGTCTGAGTAGAAGGCTGCAACCAGAAAGATTAAAAGTCAAATGAACGACTTTAACCAGTAGAACAGTATCAAAATATATAAATGCGCAGATGCCTTGAGTCACAGAACCTGTTAAATAATTGTACATTGATGAAAGAAAATGTCTGTGTGAACACTTTGCGAACCAGAAATGGGGGCACCTGAAAAGGCGAAAAGTGGAATAGGTCAAGTTGCAGATTATAAATCTCCCCAATATTTTTAGGGACCGTTGTGGGCTACTTCAGAAGTAGTTTCACTCCAAACCTAGTTTTGGGTGCAGAAGAACAATGAGAAGAAGGAATGTGATTGCTGTATAATTTATAAACAAGTCAGCAAATGTTAACAAATGATTTTTTTTTACAACTATATGCTTTATAGGATCTAAATGCTGCCCAAAATTGCCAATACACCAATCAAACCTAGGACATGCAAGTAAAACAAAAAATTATTCTTAAGCTAGTGAGTAGCAGATGGAGAAGTAAAGGATTGTACAGGTTGGTATATGCAGAATGTTAATTCTAATATTAACTAAAATAAAAAGAGAAAGCCGTTCATAAAATGATAAAGAATAATTGGATCAGAAGAATTATGGTCACTTGTGACAGTTAATGGGCAGAGCAAAGAAATTGGATTGTGTTCAAAGCTACAATGATCCTTATTGGCTGCTATAACTGTAATAACCGGCCTTTTGGCCAATTATTTTATTTAGTAAACTCTTTATTTATTTCCTATTATTTTGGGCTTAGTTAATTAAAGAGTAAGAGTTGGATTTAAACTTTGGGCCCAAGTGATTTCAAAACTCGATATAGATTAGGAGTTCTTTTTATTTTAGGGAATTGAGAACCCTAGTAAGTATAAAAACCTTTTTAATTCCCAAAACCTAATTAATATAATATCACAAAAGAAAAGAACGGAGTAGAGAAAGGGAGAGAAGCGGCGGCAGAAGGAGCCGCAAGAGAGGAAAAGATCGGGCAAGGAGAAGCAGAAGAAGAAGAAGAAGAAGAAGAAGTAGAGAAAAGGAGAGGGAACGTCTAAGGTAAAAACCCTACTCGCTAAGCCTTGATTCTCCGTCTAGTCACCTAGTAATTTCGAATACGAATTTAGAAAACCCTAACCCTAATGATGAACTAGGGTTTATAAAATTATGAAATTAGGGTTTAAACGACTTGGGTAATTGAGGAAGATGTGCGTCTGTATCTGCGATGAATAGTAATTTACGCTGTGAATAGTATTCTGGAATAGTAATCTGCGATGAATAGTAATTTACGCTGTGAATAGTAATCTGGAATAGTAATCTGCGATGAATAGTAATCTGGAATGGTAATCCTCGATGAATAGTAATCTGCGGTGAATAGTAATCTGCAATGAATAGTGATTTACGCTATGAATAGTGAACTAAGCTGGGAATAGTGTTTTCATGAGATTGATGAAATCATAAAACATAATAAATGAGATTGGAGACATTGAAACCCTAGGGGTATTTTAGTAAATCAAAGAGGGTATTTTGGGAATGCAATTAATGGGTAGAACAAACCCTAGATTGACTATCAACCTTAATAAGGGGTTTAAGAACATAAACTCATGAGGTTAAGAAAGTAAAGTAAAGTATTTTAGGGACGGAGTAAAATAGTATTACTTGTCCTAAGAAATATTTTGTGCATGATTGTAGATTCTTGCGCAAGGTTTGCTAAGAGGAATAACGCAAAGCCAAGGTAAGGGATTACGTTCCTTACAGTATTTGAACTCATGTTTATTGGAATTCCGTATTTTTCTAAAGTTAGCTATCAGTATGGCATGATAGTATTTGAATGTACTCTGCGTTATTGAACGTTCTTTGAAAGAATCTATACTTAGTGATGTCCCCATTGATCTACTAAGTATCGAAGTTTGAAACTTGTATCACATACTTGTACCTTGGTATGTTCTCATTTTAACTTGTAAGTTAACCACTTACTTGTTAGAGTGGCCAATGTCCAGTTAGAAAAGACATTGACGGACAGTCCAGTTAGAAAAGACTCGTCCTTAAACTAGGGATTGCATGAGTGATCACATGCCTTCTCTCAGGAATTGTCTGATTACAAGGATGATTCTAGACCCCGAGCATATATGTGTGGATACCATATATGTTACGACCCACACTATTGGCTTGGAAAAGCTAGGTGTACAAATTGTACCTTTGCCATTGAGGTTATAATGTACGTTACCCCGGAATTGACGGAACTTGAATGAATCCCTTTGGATTGTAGTGCAATAATCCTTTGAAAGTAAAATCTTAAAAGTAATATGATGTATTGTTCTGCAGTCTCGAATCCAAAAGTAACTGAACCTATCTTTGTAAAAGTTATTCATAGTATTCGTTCTGGTCGTCTCTCCTTAGTAACCGGAGAGGCCACGTATGAACTTACTGAGCATTCGTTCGCTCATCCCTTCTCTATAAATTTTGCTTTCAGGATTTAAGTAGAAGGACAAGACAAGGAAAGCAGCCGTAGGAAGACGGTGGATTGAAGATTCTTAATTTAGTAGTTTTAAGTACGTTATTTATTTTGATGTAAGTTGAAGTACATTGATGGTTAGGGTTGTTACCTACCAAGACAAGATTAAGTTACGCTTCCGCTATTGTTATGAATTTATGGTTTAAATAAGGGGCCGTTGTGAACCCTAAATTGAGGTATTTATTATTGTTATTTAATGCCATTAAATGCTCAGATATTATAAGAAAATTCGGGGTGTTACAATAACTGCCATAAAATTTTCATCCAATTAAGATAAATTTGAACTCATAAACGAATAGAAACACTTGCATTACAGACTTCACTATATATATGTGTGTGTGAGTGCCTGCGTGTGTGAGTAAAGATAAGTATTAATAAAAAGATATGGCACATACATGATTAGATTTCAGCATATTCAAGAAAATTCCAATGCTCTTTACGATTCCTTGCCAGTGAGCAACCAAAATCTCCTGAGCAGCGGCATTCGCCAGGGTACGAGCTGTGGACCCCTTGAGAAAGTTTGCTCTCGAAATCCGTGGTGCCTACAACATTCCATTTGCATGTAAAATGATTCAAATATTCTTTTTCCTGGAAACAGAATAAGAAGTCATGATGTTTTTTTCAATCAATACCAAGTACCTGGATGCACAAGCCAAGCAGGGGAGAAATTTCTTTCTTCAAGTTATCACGGATCATCCCATATATTTTTTCAACGTAAGCAGTTAGTTGCTGCTTGAAGAGCAAAGCAGGGTATTTGGCTTCAACTTGTTGCAAGGAGTCAGCTCCACCAGTCAGATCATCAATTAAAGAAAGATTAACACCTTGAGGTGTTCCTCGGAAGCTCTACGGAAAAAGTTTGAATATCAGACCCTTCATACATTTTTATTTATACTACCAAAAAGTCTATAATCAATTTCATTTTATGTTTAGGAAAACAAAATTGATGGAGTATGAGCAATATACATGTTTCAGTTGCCAGAGGAGGATCCTCACTTATCGATAGCTTACAGCCTTAAGCTGTTGAGTAAATCTTAGAAAGAAAAAAAACAATTTTTCCAAAACACTACAGAAAAACCAGTTTCAACCGCACATACAATCATATATTTGGTTCCGATGCTATTATGAACTGGTTTTTTCATAACGTGTTGGAAAACCTAATTTTCCTAAGACTTACTCTACGCTGTTAGAGTGCCAGTAATGTAAGTATTACTTATATACTCCCTCCGTCCCAAAATGATCTTCCCATTTGACTATTCAAACTTTTTAAGGATATGAACACTTGCTTCACTAGCCATGTTGTGTTTATGCACATTTAAGCCCAAATTGGAGAAATGTGAAAAACTTTTTGGGACAATTAAAAGTGGCAAATGAGAAGATCATTTTCGGACAGAGGGAGTATTGATAAACATGAATCTAGAATCATGATAGAACTTCGTTCTACCTGTGTCATCCGCCCAAATAGAGTAGCTGATGATGTTCGACGGTGCTGTTGAGTCATCCCAGCAGCACCACTAGCTTTGAGCGTACGTTGGAGCAGCAGTAGCAATGTAGATGCGTTGGATAGCCAATAAGCTAAGACTTCATTGTTGTCCTGAGTCTTCATTTTTAGGAAGCAAATTAGGAATTCAAAGATAATGCAGATAATACTAGGACAAATTACCATTGCAGCAGCATATACTTACTTAATTCACTATCTACATACCTCAATGGCGTGGCCAATGGTTTGAATTATCCTATCAAAAATGCTGGTTCTTTCAACTTCAAATGAGTGCCACTGTCTAAGGCACTTGTAAATGATGCATGCAGCAACGGGTCTCCCTCGAGAGAATCCTAGATGTTGTGCTATACAGCGTATGAGCAAGTCCTGATACTCCTGCTGTTTCTCATTAAGAGATTTCTGTGGTCTCTCTTCCAAGTCTGCATTCTCTCTTGAATTCTCCCTTGAGTGCATTGAAGAACTTCGAAGATCCTATTACAGTTTAAAATGATAGCAAATGAAAAGAAAATGAAACATCAAATGAAGGCATCAAATATTAGAGCCATATATCACAACAAATGGAGAGAGAGAGAGAGAGAGAGAGAGAGAGAGAGAGAGGAGGGGATTGCAAGAATTTGAACTTACTACAGAAGATTTTGTGCTATCAGCTCTCTGCCATTGTTTGCGGAAAGGAAACATGGAAACGGAAAGCAAATTAGCAACACAAGAATTGGACATGAGCCAAGTGAATAAAATTTCTCTAAGAGTACCTGAATAATTGACCTTGAGCGCCCCGAGTGGAGCTTAGTACTTTGCGCCATTGTCAAAGCCTGCTGGCGAAGAACTTTATTTTCTGACTCTATGTTGGTGAGCTTTTCTTCGAGCCTATTTGCAGAGGGACAAGAAGTTTCGTATTAACTGCACTAGATAACATAGAGAGCAGCAGAAATGGCCATTTCCCTAACACAAAGAAAATGCTAAAATACCACTTCTTGGTGACTGATCATTGCCAATGATTTTTGTTACAAAATTACAGGATAATTTCCATGTAATCTATATCTGGGGCATGATAGACAAATAGAAAATGACCAAAAATCTTTAGTACCAATAACTAAAAGGTAATTCTCAATGGAGCCAAAATAAGCATCAATCGATAATAGAAGTTAAAAATCAAACCTATGCAAGAATAGATATTGCTGATGCAACAGAAGGCAAGATTGTGCATTTACGTGACCGTCTGGCAGAAAATTGTCATTTCTGGAGAAGGCAAGTAGGATAACAGTGCAATATTTACATTTCACAACTTCTGGCTGCCTAATTTAACAATGATTATGTGGGCTTGCGCCAGTGGCATTTTTCCAAAGTTGGATAATCGAGAAGGATTCTGCTCGTTGGATCCCATCAGAGTATCCTTGGAGGAACTGCTCTTATGCTCCAAACATTTTCATCTTCTTGAGTGCTCATTGTTGCATTAATATGAACGGTGCTTCCTTTGTGAGAAATATGTGTGGAAAAAGTTTAAGTTGGGTTCATTTGGATCTTGAGTTACATGTTGTTTAACGAACAGCATGTCCCTTACATATCAGTAACGGGTTAGTTATCTATTAGTATAAATCGATTTAGTTCAGAGGTCAGAATTTATCGTATAATTGCATTACTAATCTTGTGAGTTTTAAGAAATAATGGTAAAACTGATCTTTGAGTTGAGAAGACCCTGACATGAAATCTTCAGTTTAGGTAAGATATTCACATACAGACCATCTTCTCTAGTTGGGAAATTATTTTTGAGTTTTAACAGTAAGCGATACTTCTATAGTTGACATTAGAAGCAAGTGCCAAGTTGACATAATTGCTTGCGGTAAAGTTACAAGAGAAATCAAGCACTCTGATGATTGAACAGCAAAGTGAAAGAGCATTGCTTATTGCTGCTACTTTGACAATCTGCTTGGCATAAGAAGTTATACTCTAATCAACAAAAATATGATTCTCTAGGACATGGAACCTTTTAAGTTCAAACAGCAAAACAACTCATGCTACAGGCCACTGAAGAACTTATAGGCATTTTCACTCCACCGTTCTAAGTTCATGCATCCGCTTAAAGTTATTATCAGCACCAACCTCACCAAACGCACAGTGCTAGATGTGCAGCTTGTCAATTCTAATCCAATAGAGAAAGAAATAGCCTTTAGCACATAGCATATGTCCAAGAAGGTAAACAATCCATAACTTACATATCATGCCCAGAATTAAAGCAGTCAACCATCAATCTCCTTTGGTATTCCCCTTCAATAGTCTGCAATTTCTCATGCACAAACAAAGCAACAGCTAAAGCAAACGTGACTGAAGTGGCATAATCTCCTACCGTGGACTCCTGAAGCTTACCAGAATAACTCATAGAATCAGCTTTCTTGAGATCCTTGAGTGCATAATATTAAATTACTCCCTCAATCAATACCGTACTAGCAATGATTGAACTCACCAGAAATCACAAGGCAAAAGGATCTATACCTGCTCACATGGAAATCAACCAAAAAAAGAAACATCTGACCTTGCATTTACTCACTCTGTGGGGTAAATTTGATTTCTTAAATGTTTGAAACCGCTCCCTGAAGTAACGAAGGAGATCATATTCTTCAATATTTTGCAATTTTCACTCCACAGCTGACTCCAAGTCCCAATACAACCATTTAATAGCCCAGTACGGAAAAAAGGAAACATAGGTTCCAAAGAATGAGAGGATGAGCAGATTGAAAGACATTTCTATAGGAGAGTGAATGAAAACTAGAAAAATGAATTCTTACCGAAGGTGATAAGGCAGAAGTGGAGAAGTGGTGAAGGCAGATCAGCTGCTGCTTTATGCGGGCCTTCCACTGGTACTGGTGTGGGAGGGGGAATATGGCCTTCTTCCATGGAATAGCTTGTAAAGCTAATCTAGTATCATGCTCAGGGCCCAAGAAAAGAAAAATATTTTCCTAAAATTTAGAGTAGTTGAGTCTGATAGATTAACAAGCATTGGACATAGACAAGTTGAGGAGACCGATATTAAAACATAACATCTTAGTCTTGACCAAATAACAGCATGCGCCATATCTACTGTGCAAAGGTCAAAATCAGACTTCCAAAATGGGACACTGCACAACACATAATGGCTGAAGCGCCAGAAAGGAGCATCTTAAAACTTGGAAGGAACAACGTCCTTGCAAATTTCTATAGTTTCAAAAAGACACGAGCAACCACTGAAAGGTTGAAGCTACAATATTTTTTTTTAAAAAAAAAAAAGATATTTTAAAGTACTCTTCATAGGTTTTTTCCAAATTCTAGGAATTTACATTGACGTTTGAATATATATTATACCAAAATTGCTGGCTTACGTACACTATCCTAGAGGATTGGCACTCTCAGATGCTCAGATAGATATCAGTTCCAAATCTTTGACAAGAAGCTATACGGTCATTTTGATGACTGCAAATCAAGTTTTCTTTAAAAATGTTGGGTAGAAGAACTTATACTTGAGTGGGGTTTCTATCTATTAATTAAAGCAGTGGGGGGTGGGGGTTATAATGCTATTATATCATATACACACAAATGCATCCACTCTCTAGATCAACTCAGTCTGAAAAAAGTAGTTATCCTTGATTCAATTTAATGTTCATCAAAGTTTTCTAGTTAAGTTTGTTTTACAAAAATAATTCGCTGTACTTTTGGTAGACATTACCCATCTGCGAACCATGTTTTTCAGCATCTGCAAGTCCTTTCTTACCAAGTTTAGCTGTGTCAACATATCTATGCTATGTTGACCGCTGTCTATAATCTGAGCCAACGGGTTACTGTATTCCAACACTTTAAATGTGAATACCTTATTATCATTTACCAAGACAAGATATTAGTATCAGAACTAAATCTGAATTGGATATACATAAGATACTTCACAACATATTGATTCATTATTATGAAATTATGTAATAAAGAAACGAAAGTGCATGAACAAACAAGTCTACCGAACTTGAAGAAATGCAGAACAAGAAAAATGAAAAGAGTGATAGAGAGAAAGATAGATCGGAGGGAGAGAGAGAGAGAGAGAGATTGTCGATGAAGTTTAACTGTCATTTGTATTAATAAATATATTCAGTTTTACACGAAAGATGTAATGATTTTTGGGTATATGTACCTACTATAATGCACATGCCCTATACTCATCAAGCTAACATTTCACTAGAACAGAAAGAGATATAACAAAGTGAAAGAGCAAGTTCCATTAGAAGAAATCATCGAAGGCCCCCTCCCGATCACTTTCCCAGTTTTCAGATCCTGCACAAAGCAACCATCGAGAAAAAGAAGATATATAATACAATTTCTTTTGGCGCATCCTATTAAAGAAAAGTGACATGTAGCTTTGGCACAAAACTAATGGTAACGAAGGAACGAAGGGAAGAGACCAAAACTATGACAGGATGAACAAGAGAGAGTTCCCACTCCTGGGCTGGGAGTGACAATTCTAATGCATTGCCACTATGCCAGTACTTGTGATGGTAGTGGAACACAGTTTAAGTGCAGACAGGAAACTCTAGGAAACTAGACTGACCTGAGATTTCAGCTGCTGAAAGGTCCTGAACTATCAGCTGGAAAGCACCAGGACTCAAAGAAGAGAAGGTCTCTGGAGCTGAGGCGGGAGCTGGAAAAGTAAAATCGGAGTCGCTAGATGTAGTGTCAGAGGAAGTGGATGTAGCATCACCGAAACCATCTCTAATAATTAGTCCCGAGGTCGAACTCGAATTGGATGAGGCACACAACATACATTTCAGCTCCGAAAATTGGTCTGACATGCTGTATATCATCCTGAGGCACACTAGATATATGTGGCATTAGTCAAAATGACATATGGAGACATTGAATCTGAACTTAGATAGAAGGTAATTGCATAAATCTACATCAGGGACGGATCTGTAGTTTACTGCACCATATTCTCCCTTGTTCTTTTGCTCTCATTTTCATTTTCTGTCTACCTCATTTCCATTCTTAAGACTTCCATCTGGCTGATTTACAAACAACTAGATAGGGAAAGCTATAAATTTTCCATTGTACTTTGACTTCACCCTCACATTTGCCACCGTACTTTGTTTTCGCCAATTTTGCCATCGTATTATGATATTCAGCTTCATTTTCTTCTCTGGCTTTTATGGGCATTAGAAATTTAATGGAAATGTGAAGGATTAACAGAAATTTAAAAAAATTAAAGAAGATATTAAGAACTTAGTGAAATAACAAGAACAATGTCATTGTTGAACTGAGATCCATTATAATTGAGGTTCTTGGCCTGGATTCACATTAACTGAAAACCCCATAACAACCATCAACCATCAAGTAGTCAGGCTTCATAACACCGGACAATAAACACACCATAATCAGCACCTTGCTCCATAAAATTGGGCCATAGACACGAAATTCCACAGGCCTCCTCCTCCCTCTTTGTGAAATCAGGTCAAGCTATAATTATCGAGCAATGGAAGAAGCCTTACAAACCCATGATCAGAAAATTTTCTTCATAAAAATGGACCAAAAATTTGGCATCCCCATTAGCCCTGGAACTAAAGAAAGTGAATATTAGAAGAAAAAAAAATCCCCTAACCCAGAAAAAGAAAACCCTTAAAATAACCTCAAATTTGAAAGACTGAAACAAAAATCCACTGCAAGATATCAAACCGAAAACTGGAAAATGGAAGAAAGTGAAAAGGGGAGGAAATGAGTGGGAATAGATTGACAACAGGGAAGAAAGTGAATCCAGCGGTATGAGAGGAAGGTATCTGATCGCAGGTGGAAGTGGACTGGTACTTCATAACGGAAGCAGCCATGGAAAAAGAGGCTCTGCAGCGGAGAATGATGCGGCGACAAAGAAAGCAGGCACGAAGGCAGTAGAGAGAAATTGCAATCGGCGGCAATTGAGAGGCGAGATGGTAAGAGCTGGGACGAAAACGGAGGAGAGCGGTGGCGGAACTGTAGCAGGAGGGTAGGAAAGTTGGAGAAAGAACTTTAGGGTTTTGTTTCTCTTCCAGATCGGTGTAGGTTGTTTTTTTCCATCTCTAAATATCTCAAATATTTTAATGTTTGTTTAAGTTTCTTACCTTTCCGTTAGTTGTTTAACGATTTCGTTAAATTTCTAATGTCCTTTAGGGCGAAGGAAGAAATTGAAGCGGGATATCATAGTAAAATGGCAAAACTGACAAAAATAAAGTACAGCGGCAAATGCGAATGTAAATAATAAGTACAGTGGCATATTTTATAGTTTGGCCCAACTAGATAGAGTGAAACTGTGGAGTTTAACATGTTCACCTCAAAGACATTCATCTGCTCAAAAGTCCAGGCATGCGGTTTGGAGGCTTGAACTGAGATGTTTCCCATATGCACTTGATCAACACTTACCAAACTAAACGACAGAGGCACAAGCCGATCCTGCTGATTGGTTTATACCGCAATGTAGACCCAGAAACTGTGTATAGGTTTAGACCCACGAACTAGACCTAGGCTAGGCGCATAACTGAGCAATTACATGTCATAACCCAGAAATGTGGTTGCCTTGACGTGTTTCTGAAAACACACGGTAATCTGAATTACTGTCTTATTGAATTCATGAGACCTTAATAAACTTAGCCAGCTAGGTGTCTCCTGAAACAGCTGGCAAGAAGTCATGCAGTCCATGTGGAGATGGATTCCCTTGTAAAAAGGCAGACTACACATCCTGGTAAGTGTCTAAAGTAAGCCTTTCAAGAAATTATTTACAAGTACAAGCATATATTTCACCTTTCTATTTGTATATAAAGAGACTCTAGAGCATCTCTGGACTATGTGTTCCTATATATTCTCCAATCGCCAACCCCACCCCCTGCAATTCTCTGATTGTTTGGTTGAAGGTATCTTATAATATTAATCGCAGTGCTGCTTCTTAGAGCGAGAGTAAGGTTCCGAAGGTGAAGCAGTTAAGTGTGGATCATGTTTGAATTGAATTTGAGTCTCAGAAATCAGTATCATCCTTCACAATCACTGTGTTCTTGGGGGTTGACACTGAACTTTGCATGGAAAAGCTAGAAAAGACATCATTGGTCATGCTCTAACAGTAGTCTATGAAACCAATACAAGACCAAAACTGCAACTCTCTGAGAGGGCAAAAGCTACACCTATACATTTACTCACATAAGCCTCAACTATGATGTGTAAGCCTAGGTATATCAGATGCAAAACATAAGGATTGGGCACTTATAGTAGCTCGTCACTAAAACGAAGGCTAATGCTTATGCTAAGCCTACAACCAATCTTACTTTTAGGCAGCCCTTTGGATCACAAATAGAATTTAGTTACGCTGCTGATACACATTGATGACAATGTATCTATATTTATAAGACCATAATCAGAAAGGTTTTGCAGAAATGATACCTGTTCAAAGACTCCTGAAGTTGATGTACTCTTCTTTCAGTTTCTTCTAATTTTAAGCGTTTCTCCTCACTTGATTCTAGGGCTTCTGCGCACTTCCTTTCAGAATCATCAGCCCGTTGTCTTTCTGACTCCAATAATCCCTGCACAAATTACAAAATATGAAAATTTAAAAAATGCGAAAGAGAGATAGAAGGTTGCTAAAGAGAGGAGCAGTCGCCATTTGCAAAAATCAGTGTGTAACACCCGAGGCTGCATTTATTTTATTTAGCATATTATCTTGACATTTTATTATTTTAAGTGTGGTTACAATTGTTCTTCCCTTTTACCTTCAGATTTTTCAAATTACAAAATCAGCCTTAACTAGTATTTCCTCAAAAAAAAAAAAAAAAAAAAAAAAAATCTAAAGCAAATGGGGACGTGAATTACATTTGTGTCATACAGGCATCGAATTTGTAAGTGAAGTATTATCATTTCCCTTCTCCTTTTAAAGATTAATGCAGCTCTTTCATGAGGTAGTCCTACTTTTGTGCATTGAATATTTCAGATTCTCAGAAGATAACTTGGTCCATCTACCAACATTCAACATACCAGTTATATCCTTACATAAAGTCCTAGTGGCAAAAATATGGTAAGACGCAGCTCTGATTTCAAAATCTATTGTTGGGGGTAAAAGATAGATATGAGCATGTTATGCAATCAATAAGCAATCAAAGTGACCTTTCTGAAGGTGCAACACGACCAAATAATGTCCCGTAATTGCTATCTCCATGCAGTTGTGAATCTATTTGCATTGGTTACAGTTTCCTGTTTTGCTAGCAGCCAAGTGTCATGATTTCATTATTAGTAGTACTAGTGCTCGGGGAAGGGAAATAATAAAAAATGACAAATAACCCACCCACACAGACACACACATCGGCTTTACAGAATTACCAAGATAGCATTAAGTTACGACATGATGACAATTATAAATTTTCAGGCTAGCTGACATTACGCAAGCACATGCAAGGGGGGATCGAGAAGCAATTCTTGGTAAACAGCATTACCTTCAAGCTTTCCACTTCCGCAGTTAGACTCTCAATCTTTGCTGTGTCTTCTACAGGAACTGGAGTTTCTTTGACGATAGAAGATGCTTCCTCGATCGCTTTCTGTGCAGCCTCACGTTCTTTAATAACTAACGCATTTGCTTCATCAACTTTGCTTTGCATTGCTTGCAGGGAGTTTTGCAGCTTCGCGATCTCTTGCCCTTTTGCCTCTTCCAAGTCAGCCTGTGCACATGATATTCAACTTTGTAAACTTTAGTTCTGCCATCAAACTTTTTTGCAGTTTTAAAATTTGTAATCTTAATGATCATTTAAGTCTGTTACACAACATGAGATAAATGGATTTTGAATGGATCATAATTACCTTCAAGCGCTTTTCTAACTGCAAACGCCAAGTGAGTTCTTCTACCTGCTTTTCGAGCTTATCTTTTGCCTGTTGAAGGGCACCTGTTTCTCTTGCCGCCTATAAATACAGAAATGAGCAACGGGATTTCAAATATGAGTGAGCGTGTATGTGTGTGTAATAGAGAGAGAGAGAGAGAGAGAGATGGTTTTTAAGTATATAATAATCATATACTGACAATGAAATGTAGTACATAAAATATACAGTGGTAAATAATATGGGATATTCACTGATAAAATCCTGTAGTTTTCTTCATGTATGCTTCTCGACTTTGGTGTCCAATATTATCGTATATATATGGGGGGGGGGGAATAGAATAACAATTTGGTATGAAATCACTTGACTACTTCATAAAGTTGAATAGGCATTAATCTCACTTTTAACGTCACGAGGCATCAGAAGAGTCGGGCTATTTTGTAGTGAACAAGGGACAAGAGGATAAGAGAACGCCAAAAACGTATTGTAAAAGAAGCTAAGCCTGACTTTTCCAATTAGATTCACAAACTTACAGCAAACACTTATCATCCAAGACAACAAATTAAATTATATGATCAATTTGAATTTCTCAATGCATCAGAAGACCAGTCTTACCATCTTTAGTTTTCGAAGCTCTTTCCTAGCAACTCTACCCCTCCATCTACATTGTGTAAGAACTGTTGCCCACTTCAGTTTCTTATAGTACGAAACTGCTCTATAACCACGCCAATGGGCCTGCAAGTGACAGTTCAAAATTAGAAAACAACGAAGTGACATTCTGAAGCAATATACGAAGACCTGGTGCAAACCTGTATATTAATTGCTGCTTTAGTTTGCTTTCTGAATCTGAATTCACGACAAGCAGCCATTGCACGAAAACCAGCCTGTAAGAGAATGACTGAGGCCTTGAGCTTGCTGTAGGATGTCCTTGACGAGTGTCCACGATATTTGGTCTGAATTTTGAGTGAAGCAGCGTCTCGCCTCTTATGTTCATACAATTTAGAAGCAAGTTTTCCTTGTAGACACCAGAAGAGAGAGAAATAAAGATTATGAACTTGTATACAATGAAGTATTAGAAAGTGTGTGCGGTCAATTTGATGCCCAGACTGCCAAACACCTCAAGCATAAAGATAAACTGCTTTCTCTAAAGGCATATTTAGAATAATCCACAGTATATCTAGGGGAATGAATATATACTCATTAAGAAAATATTTCATGGTAAAGATTTAATTCAGATGACCAACCTCTGCATAAAGATTGCAAGGAAACTGCTGCCTGCAGCAAAGCGAGAAAATGTTTCCTAGTAATATGAGTTCTTATCTTCCGCTGAATAATTTTGGCTGCATTGTTAAGCTTTAGTGCTCTCCGTGCATCCAACTCTGCCATCTGACCAGCTCTTAAGAAAACTTTTGTTTTTCCTATCTGCAAAATCCAGAATGGACGACATGAATTCATAAAAATACGAACCAGTATCATATGACTCAATGAGGATGATTGAAACAATCAAGCAGGAAATCGGAACACATACAAGTGTATGATGACTGTATCCATAAAGCTTGAAGCGTGACAGATGACCAACTTACACTTAATCCTTGTAAAGACAAAATCACATATATTTCTAGTTGGACACCCAAAATAAGCGTAATAAGAATCCTTTTACAATTCACACTATCAAGCGATGTAAGGCAGCGTAATAATTACTGTAGAGAACAAGTTCCCCAGTTTCTGTTGGATGAGTTGGGTGGAGTATTTGACATCTAAACAGATGGCTCATCCAAATAGTGAAATGACAACGGGTGTTGAAAATTTTAAAGAAAATGTAAGTACTCCAGAAATTATTTTCCATACAAGTAAAGTCCCTTCCTTTCCAAAAAGAGTGCCAAACGACTGCAATACAAATAGCTTTTCATATTTAAATTCCCTTTTTACCCTTAAAGCTGATATCACTGCAAGTTGAGTTTGTAGCACAAATAAACTGAAGGGCAGCTATTGAAAGAGTAACATCAATGTACTTCTACTTTTCAGAATGGATATTAAGTTTGAATATCGACACTTATTCAAGCGATGGAAGGAGTAATAAATACTGTCATGAACATACATTAGACAACTGATGAACAAGGGCAAGTCCTAGCACGACCAGAAATCACTGTGCACATTACAGAACCCAAGGCTGTCTAGAATTTTTCCGGTTCATATTTTTTAGGCAAGTCCTTTCCTGGGAAATAAGTCAACCTGAATCCTCTTATAATAGTAGCACTAGCTATAAAAAATTGAAGTTGGTTAATGAAAGTATCTTGAATTACACATTTTCTAAATACACGTGTGTATGTTCTTGGATGAAATTCCATCCAAATGAAGCATTCCAAAAGGATTACAATTCCATCGTGCTTTACTAACAAGTGATGTTGTTAGCACATATTGGCGCCAATGAAGGACTTTCAGAAAGGATACTTGGTTAAGTTACCCCCTAACTGTCCTGAGTCGCTTTTAAAAAAAAAAAAAAAAAAAAAAAAAAGTATCTTACAGAACAAGAATGGGAATCAAGAAGAGAAATGGAGAGTTGGGATGGTGATATTTCAATGGGAAAGGTATTTATAACCCCTATAGCGAAAACAAGTTTCAAAGGACATAATCTTCTCCATTTGGAGCACAGTAAAATAGCAAGTTTGAAGTTCCTTAAGAAATATAATCCTAGCTCATGCAGAGAGGTGCATTGTGAATCAAAAGACATAGTTGTGTGTTTTCAAAATTGAAGTGGAAATTGAAACATCTCCCTTAAGGCAAGGCAAACTTCCTTTACCTGTGACCCCTTGAGATCCATCTTTTCCAGAATCTTTTTGCATGCTCCCTTCTCATCAAGACTAGTCATTGTGCAGTAATATGATGTTAGAATCAATACATGAATTCAGCAATTCATCTAATTTGTCCTGAAAATGGAATATACTTACTTCCCTTCTAAAACCTCTGGGGCAAGAAGACCAAATCGGTTTAGAAACTCAAAAAAGGTCTTTCTGGTTGGATATCCAGCACAACTTATTCTGATCGCCTCGAGAACACCCTATACAAAAAAACAGATGATCATAAAAAGGAAGATCATTATGTATAGAAAAAGATGAGTAACTCTTCCAAATTGTACTTACACCACAACGTAGTTGTTGCATGATGTTGACATTCTCAAAGATAGCAGGTTTGAGAAGATTATTAGGCTTCACACATCGAATATAATGTGGTTCTGTAGAATTCAGCGTTTCCATCAATTGTTGAAGTTGTAGCTGCAGTTATTAAAAGAATATCACTTTCTTGTGCTGACGATATCAAACTATAGACTCTATATGCCACAACTGGCTAAAAAAGTGTCTAATAATAAACATCTAGGCTTGCTATCATGTGATGACAAGTTACGGAGCAAAAATTTACCTTGAAACGAGAACCAATTGACGAGAACTTAGATGATTTGTTTGAAGATTTGGTTGTCTCTTCAGGGAGTGGAGGGAAGAGGCCGGCTACAAAAGTGCACTTGGATGAAGTCAACAAATCTTGATGTTCAGGAACAACATAGTCTTTGTTTTTGTCTAAAAACTGCTCAGATTGATATTGAACCTACAAATAGACAAGCAGAAATATATTTCAAGTTAGGCTGCCACAGCTATCTAAATTGACAATAAAATAAATTTGAAACTCCAAATCACCTCTCCAGCATAGTGAGCGATTGTGAAATCAGAGCGCGACAATTTTGGCTTGATAAAACGTGGGTGGCTTTTGAAAGTCTGGTAAAGCTTCTGAGAAAATGTTTCATACGTTGACTTGGGAAACATACTGGAGGCAGAACAAGTCCATAATAACCAAGAGGAGAGGCCAACTCAGCATCGTAAATATGCATATGAAATTAACTCCACAATACAGACATGTGTGTGTAAATGATCTTACATACCAGGCTTCATCAAGTAGAGCAATGATTCCACCAGGTTTCTGTGCAAGCATCAGAAACATTAAAATCATGTTACTT
Organism: Campanula takesimana; assembly: GCA_026119855.1. Classification (NCBI taxonomy): domain Eukaryota; kingdom Viridiplantae; phylum Streptophyta; class Magnoliopsida; order Asterales; family Campanulaceae; genus Campanula; species Campanula takesimana. Next base: position 621,412 of record JAOWBW010000184.1, read on the forward strand.
CCACAGTTGAGACAGTATGAGTCAAAATAAGTATGCACATTAACCACTATATGTTTAATTCTGTTGAAATCAGTAAATACTAAGAAATGAAAGACTACACCTTTTCAATGAGATCCAGCACATCTTTGTTATCTACAAACTCTATGTAGCTCCAGTCAATCTCCTCTCTCGTATACTCCTCTTGCTCCATCTTGAAAACGTGCTGAATCACAATACACTATTCAGTTGCACGTTCAAAATTAAGATGCTACTGAAGGTCAAAAACACCTAAAATAAAACCTGGTTGAAATGTTGTTGCAGCTTTTCATTCGTGAAATTGATACAAAACTGCTCAAAGCTGCAAATATGAACATGTTATAACCCATATCAAAAGGCATCATTCATGTAATAATCGCATTATTCTTCTGATGTATAGACTGTACCTATTAGTTTTAAAACTTTCGAAACCATAGATGTCAAGGACTCCAATAAGAGATTTTGAGTTTGGATCTTGTCCAATTGACACATTAATTTTATCCACCAACCTGGAAATAATAATAATCAGCAAAACTAAACACTACAGAACTTCCACTTTTTATGTTTAATTCCCAGAATAAAAGAATTAAGGAAGTGGTCAAAACGATAATGGATGAGCAAACTAAATGATAAGATCAACTTACCAATCAAATAAGCGAGAATATATGGTCTTAGCCAAACCGTCACGACTAACTACTGCATTTAGAGGATCAAGACTTCTCTTGATAACTTCTTCTGGGGTGACCATAACCCGCTTCAGCAGTGCATCTTCCAATGTCTGAGGATCACACCTATAATTAGTAGAAAGGCAAGTCAGACAAGAGATAAAGAGCAAAAGGAAGAAACGAAGGAAAATACTCCCTCCATCCCAAAATGATCTTCTCATTTGCCATTTTTCATTGTCCCAAAAAGTTCTTCTCATTTCTACAATTTAGGCTTAAATGTTCATAAACACAACATGGCTAGTGAAGCAAGTGTTCCTATCCTTAAAAAGTTTGAATAGTCAAATGTGAAGATCATTTTGGGACGGAGGGAGTATGAAATAATGAAGGCTCAAATCACACATTAGCAGATCAGCTGTCATTTGGAGATGAAATTTAGATTTGTCGTCTTTCAGGACAGATGAATCAACCTCCTCCCCTTTTTTGAATTCAAGGTTACCAAGATGTAAAATTGCAGCCACAACTCTGAAAATTGCATCCTGAAAGATATATAGAAAGTGTGATATGCATTTTTTCACTACATAAAAAGTCTCGGTAATTACACTGGAATGCGTGATTCGTTAAAGAAAAACTTGATACATTCCTTACCTGTTCGCTTTGACTTATTCCAACAACATCCATGGCTCTCCTAGTGGCGAGATAATCATGAGCATCACTTATACCAACTAGTTCATAGCAATTTGATTGGTTAAGATAGTGAAACGACTTAGGATCGCCCAATTTGTATTTCTCAATTTCCTGATAAGATTTGAGAAAGGTGTTACGTAACTTCATAAATATATTGAGTCCAAGCCATGAGACATTAAAATATGAAAAAGAGTACCTCTTGAGGTGCTGCACATAGAAGGTAAAAACAGTGGTAGTTACGTTCAGGGTCTGAAACTTGGCAAACACGTGATCTTTCAAGAAGGTACGTTCTGATTGCTGCTCCTGATATTCTTCCATGTTTATCAAACTGGATTTCCACAAATTTTCCAAAACGGCTGTCAACACATTCAACAAGCATAAGAAACAGGCTAGTTATGTGATTTAATAAACCAGGACTAGTTTACAGCACAGTATATGGTACCTCACCTGGAATTATTATTTCTAACAGTTTTTGCATTGCCAAATGCTTCTAGAACTGGATTTGACTGCATAACAAAATTTAGTACAAGAAAATCACATTAGGAAGAAAGGTAATTAACTACCAGAATGACTCACTGTAAAAGAGGAAAAAATGAAAATGTTGAGTTAAGTTCTGCATAAGAAATCATAATAGCAAGGTGATGATAGTCACTTCTGCCTTGAAAGCCTTTCATGTGAACAAAGTCTGTAGGACGTTTGCAACCAATACTCCACAACAGGAAAAATATCACAAGGAAATCTACTACTAGACCAACCTATGTGCTCTGTCAGTGAGAGAATCTGGATCCTAAAAACTATCCCCTGAAGAATTTCCGCGACAGCTCCAATGTTAACAATAATCAGATGCATCTTGGGTACAAAACTTTAGACAGGATGCTATGGACAAAACAAATAAAGAAATTTTGCAAAGAGTTTTTGTTCTCTGAACTTCAATGTAAGCACCATAAGTTGTGCTATCTTAGTTGATACTCAGTCTAGGACCCACACATGATCCATTATCACTATTCAGAAAAGTTCATGCATGCATCTCAGTTTCCTGGCTATTACAGCTTCAGTCTTGTTGTTGGTTTCCACAGTGGATGGTCATTGAAGCCAAACTCCAGACATGTTGGTTTTCATGATCCATGTCAAGAACTTCTTATGACAAAAAGAAGGGAAAAAACCATGTCGGGAACTTTTCTCAATATGCAAAAAATCTGGATCTGTGGACCATCTAAGTTTAAACTCTTAAATTTGAGTTGCATATATTGAATTGGCTCTACCTCCCATACCCCAAGCTACGTCCACCCATTTCCTAACATTTTTGAAAATGCAGGAGAGTTTTCTTCAAAAGACATGGTTGATCACTATAGAATATGAACTTTTCTGACTCTTTATATTTCATTTGAATGCGTATTTTCGTGTAAATTATGCTCGATTGTATCCTTGAATAGTTCAGTCACTGATGTAACTAGGATCCAAATGCTTAAGATATACATAATTTATACCCTCACAAGATCTTGTTTTGCTGAAACTTTGTTTAAGACAACAACAAGATGGATTTAGAAAAAAGAAAACGTTAAGGGAAAATGTTGAGGGTCACTAGAGTTACTGAAGAAAGTTTGCCATTTGAACATGCAATTGATTAATGATAACATCTTCACCTAGTAATTCTAATATGTTAAAACGCAAAGATTAAACTCCAAGCATTGACCATTATGTGTACTTGCACAAGCCCAATAGACATCTTAAAACATTCAAATTATAAGAATCAAGTTAGAATAATAGCTTACTTCCAGAACTTGTTGTTCAACTGTCCGTCCTTCAGTACCTTTACGGCCACCCAAATATGCAAGATAGCGCATAAGCATTTTAGTTGTTTCAGTCTTACCAGCCCCACTTTCACCGCTGACCAAAATGGAGTTACTCTTTCCCTCATTGACCATTGCCCTGATTCATCGCAAACAACTCAGTAACACTTGTTAAGTCATACTTTACTAAATATTTGTGCAAATATATTTGAAGAATAGAGGTCACCTGAAAGCAAGATCTGCAATTGCGAAAACATGAGGACTTAGGTCCCCGAATGGTGCTCCCTTGTATTGTTCCATCATGTGAATATCATATAAGTGTGGCAATCTTTGAAATGGATTGATAGCGATAAGAATACCGCCAGTATAAGTCTGCCACAGTGTTAAGAGAAGGATAAGTATAACGATCACCCATAGCCAGTTCATTGTTTCTCTCCCCAAAGTGTACATCAATTGATTAGTTATATGGACTGAAGTAGGATACTATCTTACATAAATTTCATTGAGTTGATATCTAGCCGCCAAATTTTGCAGAACTCCAGGCTCATGCAAATAAGATAGTTTGGTCATGTCATCAACTCCACCAGCAGGAGCGTCGTCATCTTTTGGATATATCTTTTGTAAACTTGAAACCAGCTGTCAAGTGAAATGGAAGGAGTTTCCAAGTGAAAAGAGAGGAAGAAAATCAGAAGAAAGCTCAAATGTTAATTGGAGAAATCATCATCAAGGTAATGGATACTATTCCTTCTATTTCTTTATCCATTTTCTATACGGTCATTACTGCCAAAAAGTAATGTCTATATGTAAATAAATTACATCATATGGTACTATTTTGTAATTAACAAATTTAAATTTTAAGTCCTTGATAAGTCCTTTCTCGGTAATATGCAGAAGTAGTGGGTTGCACGGTAATTTTTCCTCGCCAACTAGCCAGATGATTAAACTTCTATATGAAACTCAAAGAACTGATAGTTGCAATCCACGAATGGGGATCAAAATTATCTCAAGGAAGGGGAAAGGGTGAAATATACCAAAATCTTAGGAACTACTCCCTCCGTTTCATGTGAATTGAGACTTATTTCCTTTTTCGTCCGTTCCACATCAATTGAGACTGCCCAAAATGGCAAAGAATCTTTTACTATTTCTCCCACTCATTCTCTCTCCTACTTTACTTTTACACTCACATACACCAATCAACTTACTATTCCTCCCACTCATTCTCTCTCCTATTTAATTTTTCACACTCACAAACACCTCCTCCCCCTATTACTCTCTCTTACTTTTCCTTGGTTTGTGTTCCAAAAATGTTGGTCTCAATTCACATGAAACGGAGGGAGTATACAACTGCGGTAAATTTCAGAGGAATTTGGAATGTTCTAGAACTTTGTGTTTGTATAAACTAAGAGTATATGAAACAGCGGCGGAGCTACCCCTATGGCAAAGGGGGCAATTGCCCCCATTGATTTTTTTTTTTATTATTTTTTTTAAAAAAAATACTAGTGCAAAATTTTGGGGAATTTAGTGCAATTTGTTGAAACTTGCCCCCTTTGACATAAAAGTAATAATGCACTAGATTTATTTTTTTTCCCCCATTGATGAAAATAGAGCTAAAAAAAATTCTTGTGTAATCTTTGCACCCGTTGATACAAATTCCTAGCTCCGCCACTGATATGAAATGTACATGAATACATCAAAATTTTATTGAGAGGGAAAACAAAGCAAGTAGAATAAACAGAAGAAAAAAATCAGTCAGTTGGTTTGACATGAAATATACATGAATACGTCAAAATACTATTAAGAAAGAAAACAAAGCTAACTGAATTAAATGTGAGGATGTCAGGTGTATGAAACAACATAATTCTGCCTCTTCTCATCCAAAGTCCAAAGGCAAGAAAATTAGCTCTCATAGCCAACTAATCATTCACGCAGAAGGCATGGACATGCCAAATACTCCCTCTGTCCCAGCTCACTTGACACCTTTTGACCAAAACTGGTCAACTTAAGGTCGGTTTGACCAACACTTTATAGAAATATTTATGATTTGAATAAAAATTAAAAAAATGTAAAAATGATCACCATTAAAAATCCTCTCAATAACAATTTAAAAAAAAAAAATTGGAAAATAAATATTTCTATAAACTGTTGGTCAAAACGATCCTAAGTTGACCATTTTTTCTCAAAAAGTGTCAAGTGAGCTGGGACGGAGGGAGTATATTCAGACGGTCCAAGAAACCATCCCATTTGACAAGTCACTGTTTTTAAGGACAATGTACCTAAGTACACTATAACTGTTACTATTTTAAGAAATGGGACAAATTTGGGGTGGGTAAGCAAAAAAGAAAAGTAGGACAGTACTTTCGGGACGGGAGAGTGCTTAAATTTCTCCATTATAACCTCCCAGGTCACCATCAATTAGAAAGAAAAAAAAAAAAAAAACTTGTGGATGTTCTTCTTCATGAGTTTTAAATATCCTAGTCCTAGCCTCCGGTCTTCCTTTGAACCTTACATAGTTAATGTGCTCATCGAATCTGCAACTTTGGTTTACTGTAGCAACCATTATTGCTTATTATATCTGTACTTTTGAAAAAATTAAATCAGGATCAAGGAGCATTAAACAGAGTATAGAATCAACTTACCGTCCTCCCATCACTGGCCTGGATTGTAACCTCCTCCCCATTTATCTTTGACACGTGTCCATCGATCCAAGCTACTTCTGGGTCTTCAACCCAAACATGAGAACCTACAATGATGTTTACAGGAGTTGCCTGCATTTGAATTCAGAAACATTTCAGAAGCAAATAGTAGTATAGCGTGGCACAGAGACCAAAAAGTGTATCTCTAAGAAAAGAACTGGTGATTGTCACGTTACATCTCTTATGCAAGATCTTTAGTACCACAAGTTCACGTGCATGTGATAATTGTTAAACATTCAAAAAAAAAAAAATACATTTCGAGCTATATACACAAATTTAAGAAAAAAATACAGCGTATTTACCATTGAGTAATGCATATTTCACTATGAAGTTAAAAATATGTGTGTGTGTGTGTGTGTATAAATACTCATGTGCATCAATGTTGCCATTGTTGCACAACTAACCAATCAATGCTGACGAAAAACCTTATCTCAGCTATTTAGAATGAATAACAAGTATTCATTTTTTCCATAGAATCAATATGTAAGTACTCATTGGATGATACTTGTAGCGTCTAGTACAACTCTCCTAGTTTCTCAAGCCTAATACAAGTCGTTGAAAGATGAACCTTCAACAAATTGATTCCATACCATAGGCTGACTTAGCAGCAGCATCACATTCAACTATTTGCACCACTAAATGTGTAACTTAACTTGTAAGGGGCTACTCTAGCTTAAGCAGTGGTCTCGAGTTCAAGCCCTGGGAATGTAGATGTGTTATGGTAGGGAGAGCTTTTCCACCAAGCTTATTCGCTAGAATCCAGTTAACGATAATTGAGCAACAACAACAACAACAAAGGCTTAGTCGCAAAATGATTTGGGGTCAGCTAACATGAAATGTCATATGATGTCGTCAAAATGATTAGGGATAATTGAGGCCCAGGAAAAAATAAAAAATGTTGGCAAAACTTAAGCAACCAGTGAGGCGGGGAATTTACGAACATATTTGAATATAATTACAATTATATTGTTGTAATCTGTTATTGCTTGAATTCACTAAAAGAATAAGCCTAGCGATTGGTATTTTTATTTTTATTTTTTTATTTCTCTGTTTATATTGTTTATCATAGTGAATAGGGAAGCCTATGATTAGTATTGGAGGTATGAAAAGCAGTAGTGAGTTGAAGATTGTGGTGTAAGGGTTTCCAGCAGGCTTGCAGAACTCATCTCTTGATTGATCAATAGCAAATTTGCAAAAAAAAAAAATGGGCATTCATTTTTGGACGCAGGGAGTAGTGAATAATGAAAATAAAACATTATCCTAGCAATCAGATGCATAAATGCATGTATGATTTGAATATGAAAATAAAACATTATCTTTAGAATGTGGAGGCATACCATTTCTAATTCAAAGGAAAACGCTCGACTAAAATGAATCCCTCATTTCCTGTTGAAGATCGATTGATCGATCGATCGTTCACGCCGTAAACCTCTTGCGACTTTCGCCCCCAATCATTCAATCTCGTAATCGCGCTTTGCAGCGAAATACTCCAGGTTTGGGGGAATGTACGTAGCGATTTGGTAGACTCGTGAACTCAGCGCCGGAAAATATGGCAGGCGTCGGAATTTCGCCGGCGAAAGTACGGACGATGAGATTTAGAGTCTGGTGGTTGCGATGCGACCGTCGATTGAATTGTGTGTGTGGGATTATGGATGGCGCGTCGAGGAATGATGCATTGTGGAGGTGTGACATTGTTGGAGATCCCTGCGATTTCGGAGCTGTTGAACTCTTTCTTCCCTGATGAACTTTGCCGCTTTCTAGGAGCTTCGTGTGGCTCCCTCTCTAGCTCGTTTTTGGCGGGGAGAGAGGAAAAAAAAAATCAGTTTATTTTACTTTACTTTATTCTGGTTATTCTAATGTCACAATATTAATGTTTTTCTACACAAAATCCTAAGTGTAATGTTTAGTTGGTGTTTTTAATTAGAGTGTGGCGGGTCCATTATCGATACAACCAATAAAATATCGCCACCTCATGTTATGACCAAGATTTTGTGAGCTTATTTTGTGCCCCTAGCATTGCTCAAAAAAAATAGTATCCCATAATAAAAATTCACTTTTCAAATAACTTTATCAAAATAAATTATTTATTCTTAATTTATTTCAAAAAACTAATTTTAACCTTTAACATAATTTATTTACACTATGAAACCGATTTTGATGATATAAAAATAATTTAAATGATATAAAGACTATTTTTTTCATAATGTTACGAAAAACAAATTTTTCATAAAGCTTGCTCGCCCTTTTCTAATTTCCTTTTACTTGAAATACTAAAATTTAAGAGCGTATAAAAAGGAAATTAACATATTTTCACCACTAAGTTTCTCCGAGTTGAAGCGTCTCTCTCATGAATTCATAAATTTGTTTTGATACCGGGGAAGTATTATTGATGTTCTGCCTTTCAAGCCAGTCTTATTGCAAAAACAAATAAATAAAAAACTTGCGCATTCATCTCACAAAAATATGATTGAATTTCCAAATAATAGTTTTTTTAAAAAATAATTACCAAAACAACAACCCTAAAAACTTATTTACCAAAGTAACACTTTTTGCTAAAACCGGAAGTGGGATTTCCGGTTTTAATGTTGAATCCGGAAGTCCCACTTCCGGAATTGACTTTTTCCTTTTCTTTTTTTTTTCGCGAAATCTGATTTTTTTTTTTTTTATTTTTTTTGAATCCGGAATTGGTATTTCCAGATTTAATTTTTTTTTTTTTTTTTGAAATAACAAAAAACATTAAAACAATTCTATAGAATGTTTATTTGGTTAATTTGGACTTAAATTGAATGAGTTATGGTTGCTCAAAGTTGAGTATTTAATCAACAAGTTTATTTATTTATTTATTTCTTATGTGACCGGGATGTGGTCACTGAATAATAGAATAAACTTGTCCACAAATCCAACATTAATACATAAATCCGATTATTCAGTGACCGCATCCCGGTCACATAGGAAATAAATAAATAAATAAACTTGTTGATTAAATACTCAACTTTGAGCAACCATAACTCATTCAATTTAAGTCCAAATTAACCAAATAAACATTCTATGGAAAGATCATACAGAGTACAACAAAATTTGTTTTAACACTTTTCGCCAAATCCTAGTCTAAGTATGTCAAAAACAGTCTTCAAAATTATGAAAAAAATTGAATTGTTGATTAAATACTCAACTTTGAGCAACCATAACTCATTCAATTTAAGTCCAAATTAACCAAATAAACATCCTATAGAATTGTTTTAATGTTTTTTGTTATTTCAAAAAAAAAAATTAAATTAAATCCGGAAATACCAGTTCCGGATTCAAAAAAACAAAAAAAAAAAATCAGATTTCGCGAAAAAAAAAAAAAAAAAAAGGAAAAAGTCAATTCCGGAAGTGGGACTTCCGGATTCAACATTAAAACCGGAAATCCCACTTCCGGTTTTAGCAAAAAGTGTTACTTTGGTAAATAAGTTTTTAGGGTTGTTGTTTTGGTAATTATTTTTTAAAAAAACTATTATTTGGAAATTCAATCCAAAAATATTCATTTATTAAAAAAAAAATCGGTGAACTTTGAGAAAAGTTAAATCATTATAAATTTTCTAAGCCTTCTATTCTTATAACATTAATTTTAAAAAATTGGATTCTTTTCAAAATTCAATCAAAATAATTAATATATAAAACAAAATGTAATCTCTTCCTAAAAGGAAGTAAAAAAAAATTGTTATGAAATACTGAGTCAAAATCACATGTCTTAATACAATTATGCATATACTACATCTCTGAACGTAAAATAGATTCATTTTTTATTTATATAAGAAAGTTTCTATCTTTAAGTGACTAATGTTTAAAAAAATTGCCAAAACATAAATTTTGTAGGTATTTGAAATTGCCAACACGGTTGTCAAATTATTAATTTAAACACATATTTTAGTCGGAAGTTTTAACAGAGGAATGCACAGTTTCAACTGGTATAGGGGATCTTGTTTTACAACTTAGAACGACATGACATTAAGGTAGTAAGCTACCAAATTTAAATAACGAATTATTGCTTTCAATTCTTAAACCAGTTGTCGTTATATAAAAATTGTTTTTCTTTTGAGAATAGTTTATGAGTTTTATGTGAAATCCACACTTGAAAATCAGTTTCATTAATCATGTACTTTTATATGTTTTTTTAGTTCTTATAATTTGAGAAAAATAAATACATTATATACAATTCCTTATATTTGGACATGAATAATTTTATTTTATTTTTTTAAAAAAAAAAAAAAGGAACTGGGGTGGTTAAGTTGATTGGACTTGCCAATAATACATAAAAAGCTAACCAGCTTATTGAAAAAAAAAAAAAGATTCACCATTAAAATAATATTAATTAAAAAAATGGATTGCATTATAAGATAATCAAATTCTTATAAATTATTTTTTAAGGTTTGATCAAAGATATCCATCAAAACTAATATATACTATGAGATTATTTTTTTATAATGGGTGAAGTGTATTATTATAGTGCAATTTTTGAAAGATAGCTTTTATGTTTCACAATGAGTGTCGCGTTTGACTCGTCAACATTATTACCTAATGTGCTTTGTCTGTTTATATATTGTATGTACGTTGATAAAATTGCACTGGACTTAAATTATCTATCGATTTAGAGACATAGTGTTTATTTTAGAACTTATTGTATGGAAAAGGAATAGATTGCGTTTATTTTAGGACAATGAAATAACCCTTAAAATGAACATTCAAAAAAAAAAATTACAAACAATGAGTATCAAAATGAACTAACTAATGCTCCATCTGACAAAACCAAGTCTCATTGTATGTTGTATGCATTTTGACTATAGTGATTGTGAATAAAGCGTTATCTCACATGGTATATATTATCTTTCTATGTACGATATATATAAAATATGTTAGAAACTAAATTACAATATGAGTTATAAACTTAAGGCCCCCATTAACAATCAATTTCTTAAAGATGGAAAGCTATTTTTCTAATCGCCCTTGTATCCATGTGAAGCAAAATATATTGCCCTAAGGCCTTCCGTTGTTTTAATGAAATACTGGTAACCCTAAACACCATTCCCTATCCAAACCCTAACACACTCCTAGCTATAAGTCTCTCCCTCCCCCATTTTTAACGTTCCTCCTTACAAATATATCCTTCTCTCTACCCTTTGCCAACTCCCCATCATACCCTTGCAGCGTCCTACCATACCGCCGGGCATTCCTCTTCGCCCCCTCCTATATCCCTCCCTCACTTTTATTCTTCTTAACAGGCGGCGATTTCTCCATTAGCGTATCGATATATTTCACTAGTATAGGCAACGTAGATCTGATGATAGTACATCTCGATATTGCCTTTTGTTCACTTGGAGTTGTACTGATGAAGTTCTATTTAGCTAGAGATGGACACGAAGATAAATGAAATAAGCTAGGACTAGAAGTGTTGTTAGTTTTCTCAAGGAAAAGGCTTTTGGCTGAAGATGTGTAGAGGTAGTTAGGGATGTTAGATTGATGAAGGTTAGTGGGAAATTGGAAAATGCACCATGGTTGTAGAAATAGGGAAAGCTATTTTTGGTTTAGTTTGATTTTTTTGAGCTGTCAAAGTTGCATTTTTTTGGTTTATTTTCTAGTTTGAAATTGAGTTTGACAGTTGCATATAAGAAATAAAATTTGATACGAGACACAACCATCAGTGTGAAAATTGTTAAAAAAAAAATTATTTTAATGAATAAATGGTTTGAGAGTTATCTATCATAGTAATATTAGTAGACGGCGTTTTCCTTAACACGCACAAACTATTGGGGAGGTTTGGAGTAATTTTTGTCTTAAGGACCATAGTAAAATTTTAGAAAAACCATCCCCTTCTTTAATCTTTGATGTTAGGCTGAGGGGCTTTGGAGGAAATCTCTCCTTACAATTTGCCCGCTAATCTTTCATGGTGCACGCACAAATCGCCGCCGTAGACACATCATCCGTGCCATCAAGCTGTACAATTTAGTACCGTTTGCACCCGTACTTCTCATTTTCCACTTCCAACCCTTCCCGGAAAAGATTTACTGTATGCTTCAGTCAAATTTCGTAGAAAACCTGCTCAAATCTCTCTTAAATTATTCAGGCTTTTTATCGAGAATTTGAAGACGGAATCGGAGAAGTTTTGATCATCAGAAACGTTGTCGATCCGATTGTGTGATTTTTCACCGTCAGAGATGCCTCCTCGATCGACCGACGAAGAATCCCAGTTGCAAAACCAAACCCTAACCCTAATTCCGGGCCTTCCCAATGATCTCGCATCGTTAATCCTCTCATTTCTCCCGTACTCGCACCATGCGCGCCTCAAATCCATATCCAAATCATGGAAATTCTTCTTCTCATCGAAAACCATAATTTCAATCCGCCAAAAGCATCTCCCCAAATCGAAATTGTCTCACCTTGTTTGTATATTCCCTCAAGATCCATCCATCGCTTCTCCTTATCTGTTTGATCCGCAAAATCTCTCCTGGTGCCTTCTTCCGCCCATGCCCTGTAACCCCCACGTATACGGACTCTGCAATTTCACTTCCATTGCTTTGGGTTCCCAGCTTTATGTTCTTGGTGGGTCCCTTTTCGACACTAGGTCGTATCCACTTGACCGTCCCTCACCTTCCTCATCCGCCTTCCGGTTTGATTTTGTGAAACAGTCTTGGGATTGCCTTCCCCCTATGCTCACCCCTCGAGGAAGCTTTGCCTGTGCTGCGGTTTCCAGTTCTGATCAGATTCTTGTTGCTGGTGGTGGTTCGAGGCACAACATGTTTGGGGCAGCTGGGAGTAGGATGAGTTCAGTTGAAATGTATGATGTTGTGAGGAATGAGTGGGTGGCATTGGATGGTCTGCCTCGGTTTCGTGCAGGGTGCGTTGGGTTCTTAGTTGGGAACGAGGAGGATAGAGAATTTTGGGTTATGGGTGGGTACGGTGAGTCAAGAACTGTGTTGGGGGTGTTTCCGGTAGATGAGTACTACAGAGATGCTGTAGCCATGGATTTGAAGAATGGTGGGAAGTGGAGAGAGCTTGGTGATATGTGGGAAGAAGGGGAAAGGAGGCGGCTTGGGAAAACAGTTGTTGTGGAGGATGCCAATTGCGGGGCTCCTGGTATTTTCATGATCGATCGGAGTGACATTTTAAGGTACAATCTTTTGCCCTCTTTTATTGTGTTGCTTAAATGTGAAATGGTCATGTCATTCTTTGCCTGCTATTTTCCCTGTTCTGCAATATGAAGCGAGTATTATGAGCCGATGGTGTGATCTGCCACCATGAGGTAGTGATTAGTTTTGCACATAGACTTAGCTGAAAATGTCAGTTAGATTAAGTTATGTTAAAATGGATGAAATATAATTGTCCTGTGTTGTTTTATATTTAGAGACTTATATTGGTGCTAATTTGGATTTTATATAGTTGCCTTCATCTTGTTTAGTGTTGAGTTGGGTGAGAATGTTAGGAATGATGCTCGCTATTAATTGGTATGAAACTGTAAGAATGTGCCCGACGTGGGAACAATACATACTTGTTCATCATATAATTATATATTCTGTCTTAGAGTGCTAACGTATCTTTGAAAATGGAAATGTATAGGATTACTTTTGTTCAGGCATTGTTCTATGAGCAATGCTAGGGGAACAAAAAAAGCTCACAAAATCAGTTGTTAAGCATTGATTGTATGTTTAATTTATGACTAGTGGGGCCTACAAACACAACATCCAATCAACGCTTGACAAATCAGTGTGTGACCCAAATTTTGTGAGTTATATTTTCCCTGTAAAGAGTTCACTTATCTATTTTGGATGAGCGACTTAAATAGCCCACATCAAAATATTATTCATTTCAATCTCTTTAACCTTTCAACTCTATACTCCTCACTTTGTATGGTCAAATATATTTATTTTCATATTCTTCTTTCCTAATAAACTAATGGGAAAAAAATGTAGTGCTTAAGAATCATACGTGTTTATCATAGTTGACAACACCTTGTTTTGGAAAATAGTAGGTTCTGCATCATCGGAATGTCAAAACTCAGAGCCAAGTAAACCATACTATTCCCATTAAGTCTCTGATGTGTGATAAAATGCAACTTTGGCATAGAAATGTCAGTAATGTGGGATTAATTTAGTGTTTTTTTTTTTTACTTATTTTAAGTCATGCCTTGTAATCATGAAGGTCTGTTACACCAAGTCCAGCACACACTGAAATCAAGATGAGGTAGAAATACTGATTATCAGGTATAATTAGGGGGTTTTCATAAAAAAAAATTACTATTAAATCAGGATACGTTAATCGGCAAACTTTCCAAGAGATTGGTTTTGTAGTCAATCCTTGAATTCTGAAGCAGAGGAATTATGATGTCCGCTGTTTGTCATTGGAATCTTGAGGGACATTCCATGAGCAAAGTCTGCCTGTCTTCTAGGTTGCAAGGAATTTAGCCACTCTAACCTACTTGTAGTACTGAGTTCCCTTTGCGACCTCATATTCTCTATGGTGCTTGTTTTTATTGTGTTGATGGTTTAGAAACTGCATCTTTCAGGAGGATCTCTTCTTCGTGATACCAATCTTTCTTAAACTTTCTAAGCCTTTAATTATTAATGTATCATAAACATCTTAAACATATGGTATATTTATGCTTTTAAGTTATTGGGAATCAGTTTGCAACTAGCCTGTGGAGAGGACCTTGACTTGACTTGATACTTGTTAATGGGCTAATGAATACAGAGTGAATTTTTTGCTGAACCAGATGGTTATCTTTTATGGCATGTTCGTAAATCAATTTACTTTTTGGCAGCCATGGGAGCATGTAACACTAACTAAGGGCCTGTTTGTTTGGGCTGAATGAGGCTTCTGAATGGGCCATAACTGATGTCTTTTGGGCCATTCAGAGATCTCATTCAGCCCGAACAAACAAACAAACCCTAAGTCCCAATTGCACTTCCTTTTTGTTTGCATATTTGTTGTATAAATCACTGTTCATCTAATGGGACTTGCTTTACATCTTTTCAACACGTCACAGGTATGACATGGCTTCTAACCGTTGGTGGAAAGAGACTACCTTGCCGAGAAAAATCACCGATGACTCATCAGTTGGCTTTGTTGCAGTCAACAGGGAGTTACACCTAATGACCCTTGTAAGCGGAGCTGATACAACAGAAAGCCGCAAGTCAAGGCAGCATAAAAGGTCAGGAACGCTGTTTATACAGATATACAATCCTAGGAAAAAGACATGGAGAACCATAACTACAAAGCCACCATTCCACCAACCTTTAGATTTTAAAACTGCTGTTATGTGCACAATTCAACTGTAGGCTAGAAAGAATGCTATCTGTTATCCTTGTTAATTATGTTTTCTTGGTTATACGCTATTAGCATATAACCAAAGTATAGCTTGAGGGAGGAAGAGTGACCTTCCTATCCACGTATTCAATAAAATGGTTGTGAGATGCGATTAGGATGATTTTGTTGAAGAATATTATTGTAGTAGTCAGTATTAATAGTAATGTACATACGTCTATTGAGATAGCTGTAAATCATAGTTTCTGTAGAAAGATCTTCGTGTTGTTTGTTAATTTCGTGTAATGTGATTGCTGAGAAGTGTTTTAGTTTAACCGGAGGTTTTGGGGTCGGCATTTAATAATGTAGTGTTCGGATACTGACGGTGGTTCGGGGAAAAAAAATGAGTCCTATATGGAAGACAGATCTTTGGTCAGAGTTTAGTTATGATGAATTGCTAAGAAAAATAAAAGGGTGAGTCGCTAAAATTCAAATTCAGACAAGGAAAGTTTCCAACATGTTGTAACTTAAGTGTTTCAGTCATCCTTTGTCCCGCCGCCCGCGGGAATATGGCACATGCCACCTAAGTTGGAACATTTTAATTCTACCACCCAAAACACTTTAGTTAAACTAGGAAAAAAATTGACAATTAATTTGGGACGGAGGAGATAATTATTAAGTTAAAAACAAATAAAACATTGTAGATACATTTTTATTTTTATTTTGAAAATTATAAATCTGGCAATTTTTAAAGGCATAAATAACAAGTTTTATAATTTTATTAGGATTATTAAATCAGCCTTAATTTCTTGCTCAAAATTCGTTCGTACAAACGTCCGAAAAACGACGACATTTATTACAGGAGAGGTGGTACTTTTTATTATTTATAAGAATAATACTAGGGGCAATCACGAAATCTTGCTCACAAAATCCTAAGTGTCATGATTTTATTGATGTTTTTAAGTAGAATGTGGCGGGTCCATTATCGATGCAACCAATAAAATATCGCCACTTCATTTTGTGAGCAAAATTTTGTGTGCTTATTTTGTGCCCCGAGCCTTGCTCTATTTATAAAACTAAGAACTCACAAAATATTGTGCAAGACGAGACTCGCATATCAAATTGGTCCTATATTAATATGTGACCCATTCAGCACCCATTTTCATATAAACCCAGTCAGTGTCAACATTCAACACGTCAATTTCTCAAAGTAAAACCCCCCGAAATATTCAAGTCAATCAAACCACGCGAGTTAACTCAGAACTCATTCCATCCCACATAAATACTCCCCCCATACCCTCCATCATCCACATATCCTTAACAACAATTCTATCATCATCATCATCAAAAAAAAAAAAAAAAAAAAACTTATTTCCACCAAAACCCATTTTCCGTCACAAAAAAAAAAATGTCACACAAAAGAATTCTTCCAGCCATTTTAATAGCAACTTTGCTTTTACTAAGCATCAAGCCAAATGGAGCATGCAGATTATTAGATGAGATTTCAGAAAAGTGGATAAACAAAGAAAAGAACCTTCTGTTAGGAATCAAACCACGAGGGACCATTCCCCCACCCGGGAATGGGTGCACGTACACCAAATCCCCCGGTAATCGATGTATCTCCGGCAAGGCCTTTTCCGGCGGCCATGGTGGTGGTGGTAGGGTTGCTTCATCATCTTTACATGTACAAATGCCTCCTCCGCCACCACCCCATGCATACCCTGATCAGCTGATGGAGGTTCAATTTGGAGTGGCAACAACCCATCATCATGATGGTCAATAATGAAGCGAAGTCAACTAATTGGCAATTTCATTTTGAAGATCAAAAGTTTACAAAGTGTGAATATTTTGACTAGAATGATAATACAGGAGCAAGGGAAAGAAAACAAAAAATCCCTATACTTTTTTAAGTGATTTTTAATTATTTGATTCTTTTAGGTAAACAGTTCAATTCATTTATTTGTTTATGCATGTGATGAATCCTGGATATGTATAATTTGACAAATGTGAAAGAATGTAGGTCTGTGGATTTTCTGTTTTGCTTTGTGTTATATGCTACTCCCTCTGTCCCTAAATGAGCGTCCATTTTCAAGAATCTTTGTCCCTAAATGAGTGTCTTTTTTTAGCATAACTTTCTCCCTAAACGTTTTTTTCCGAAAAAAATTTCACCGGTTTCTTTATACGTGCAAAACTAAAGGTTTGGAAAGGAGATTACAAGATTTTATATGAACCGTTGTTACCAAATTGTTTAAAAAGTTGAGATTTTCAGTGTCCCTTAAAATGAAATTTGAACACTCATTTAGGGACAGAGGGAGTAATTTCTTGTTTATCTTTCCACTACCCCACTCAAATATGGAAGTTTAGTTTTTACTAATTTGACACCTAACAAATACTCCCTCCGCCCCAAAATGATCTTCGCGTTTGACTATTCAAACTTTTTAAGGATATGAACACTTGCTTCACTAGCCATGTTTTGTTTACACTTTTTAAGCCTAAATTGTAGAACTGTGAAGAACTTTTTGGGACAATGAGAAATGGCAAATGAGAAGATCATTTTGGGACAGAGGGAGTATGAGCTTTAGTTTAAAGTCTCACGTTAGAGTAATTCTGCTTTCCCGCCCGAAATAGGATTTTGGTAAAAAAAATTATACTTTGACTATGTAATTTAAATAAAAATAATAATTATCCTAATATAAATTTAAATTTTTTTATTGAGAGTATTATTAATTGTGATACATTAACAATTTTTAAATTTTTATTTGGATTATTATATTTTCTTCAAAAGACTTGGTCAAAGTAAAATCAAGTTTACCAAAATCCTATTTCGGATGGGACGGAGGAAGTATAATCTAAGCATTAGGGGTGTTAGTGGTTCGGTCCAAACCGCGGTTTGGGACCGAACCGAACTAAACCATACGGTTTGGTTCGGTTTTTAAGAACAAGTAGTTCGGTTCGGTCTCAAAAATTGCTAAACCGCGTGGTTCGGTTTGGTTTTTGGTCTGACCCCTCCAGACCAAACCAGACCGAACCAAACCGTCAGACCGAACCACCAGACCGAACCGCCAGACCACATATATTAGTCATATATTTGTATGTTAAGTAACATTCACCTTTAAATTATTAAAATAATTTACATTACATTACATCATTCTTAACTCTCGTTTTGCATCTTATTCAATATTCATTTCATCGAATGCTATATTCATTAAGGCACATAGTTAACAAAGTTCTGTAGTGTATTCACTTCCTTCGGCTTCTTTATTTGTTTGATATTTTCATTCTTCCGAATTTTCTCTTTTAAACAGAATGTAAACCATAATTTGAATCGTGGTATGAACCTCGGTGTGAATGGTGGTTTGAACCACGATCTAAACCATATTCTAGACCACGGTCTGAATCACGGTCTAAACCAGAGTCTGGACCACATTACTGAACTGCGGTCTGAACCAAACCGAACCAAACAATGGTGGTTTGGTTTGGTTCGGTTTGAAATTTTTCGTGGTTCGGTTCGGTTTGAAATTTTCCCAAACCGATTACTAGTGGTTTGGTCTCTAAAACGGCCGTGACCGAACCAAACCAAACCATTTACACCCCTAGCATGTAGTTTATCGGGATATGGAATTGCTAACGTGAGCAGCTCAGCAAGGTGGCGGTTTTACGTATATAATTGAGAAAAATGTGAATTTATAAAGTGATCATTGAACCCCCCACACAATACAAATTAAATCTCAACCGCATAGCCCACATGCACCACAACGTAGCAACAATTTACTGTTGGGATTGGAGCCAAATCGGGAGTGAAGGATCGAGTCTACACAAGAAGTAAGGAGCAAATTTGCTGATGACCTTCTGGGCTCGTTCGTACAGGTAGCTTGTATCCGTGTGCATGAGGGGCGCGCATAAGAGGGCAGAAGGTTTGCATTTTTGTCACGAGCATAGGAGGAAAAACTGGCGTATTTGTGTCATATCAACACACATACGCTATCCGGCGCCAGCTTTTTCTAATTTTGCGCAGAATCCTTTTTCGTGTATGTTTTGGTATCCTTTAGGGTTTGTTTAAGTTTGCATCCTAAGACAGTGGTAGGCCTTTAAGGTGCTCTTAAAGGCATTTTATGGATGGTCGGTTGTATGTCTAGTGGTTGGAATGTGTGAGGGTATGTTTACATAGAGAAAGTGATGCAAATTTGTGATATTAGTGAATATCCTGAATGAATGACCAGTTGTATGTCTAGGGGTTGGAATGTGTGAGGGTATGTTTACATAGAGAAAGTGATACAGATTTGTGATATTAGTGAATATCCCGAGTTGCTATAAGACGAATTGGATGAACAAATATCGTGCTATTTTCTTGTTTATTGTTTTTCATATAGATTGGTGCATATATGTTTGAAAGGAATTACCCTTACAGGCCGCCTTTGAGATTGACCGGGCATAGTTATGGCTGGCCCACAGATGGGCCTAACGCTTGAGCCCAACTCGTCCACCGATCTGGAATGGAGGTCAAGTAGAATCTGTTAAAAGTTTCAAAGACCAGCTCGCCTGGCAAGCCGTTCCAGCTCGTGTGATGCATCGAGCTAGTAGCACCGACCTACAGACAAGGAAGTTACCCAGTCAATTCGGTCGTTGATCCAGCTCGTGACGACCAACCAGTCGAGGTTTCTAGAAGATCCCAGTGACCGCTCCCTTCCGCTTGGGCCCGGCCCACTAAGGCTAGTTGGGCTTCAGTCCCCAACTCGAAACCCTACTATGGATAAGGATGGCTTGAGTGACCTCACACAAGGACAAAGCTTACCTCACCCTATCCACAACTTGGAGAGCAAGACAGCCTCCTATAAGAAGAGAGTCCATCATCTATTTCGGAGGTTCATTCTCTCATTCGTTTTCACTCTCCATATTTCATTCTTGAGCAAACTAATTTATTCTCACACCGGAGGGTCTTCGCTGGTGCAACCCCGGCTAAGCTCACGGTGTTCATTTTACAGGTCTTAACTAGCATTCTGGGTATCCAAACCGTTGTTCCGGCCTTGATCACATTTTATGCATGGTCAATTGGTTCCATTGCCGGGAACGTTAAGATAGCTTGTTAAGGCCTAAGCAATATCAAGGAGACTCCTCCCTGCTCTTTATTCCTGGTGGTTCCGACGAGCCAATGGCAGAAAATGCTGAGAACACCCATTCTGGGTACCTTCACATTCCCGAAGTCTTCATCCCTCCCGGAGACTCCCAACCTTTCCAACCTTCTCTTCAGCCGCCTACCGGAGTGCTGACTAGAGCTCAGGCCGCCCGCCTAGGCTCGCAAGCTAGAAATGCGCCATCCCAGGTGGATGAAATGAGAGACGGCGCGCCGCCGCCGACGGCTCACCCCACCAGTGAACGACTGAACATGCCCAGAAACCCTCCGTTAATCTATGCTCAGCGTACCACCACCATTCCTCATGACGAAGCCGGACCAAGTGTTACAAACCTGGCCGGGGGAACGGCTGCGCAGGCGGCGGCGGTGAATTACCGTTTGGGTTTGCTGTTGCAAATTCAAGAGCTGTACGGAGCTTTGGAAGCCCTAGGCCCAGAGAACATGGTGAATTTACCACCCTTGCCCTCTATGCCACGTGTTCCTCTCCATCCTTGTGGCAACGCCCCGCTGGCTAACGTGAATGCCATCAGGGATGCCGACAGGGTTCTAGATCTAGAGCAAGAAGTCTCGTCTCATCGGGAGCACCGGCGTGAGGATCGAGCTGGAGACATCGGAGCGGGCAATATCCTTGGTCAAGGAATAGTTCCACCCCCACCTCGCAATGACAATCTCAATCAGCCGCCGCGCCGTAATCCCTATGCGCGTCGTTCTCAGCACGGGAGTGAGGATGATCAAGAGTCAACACGATCTGGGAATCCGAACGCCCGAGATGCCATGATCTTGGACTTACAAAGGCGAGTACATGAGATGGAAAAAGCGAAGAAAACGACGACCAAGTTGGCGAATACCATGGCTCCGTTTGCCCAGTGGATTCTAGAGAGCCCTCCTCAGCCTACTTTGAAACTCCCATCATTAAGCAAGTATACGGGGTCTGAGGACGCCCGTGACCACATCCACACTTTTGAAGCCATCATGGCCCTAGTGTCTCACGACGACGATGTGCTTTGCAATGCAATGGTCAGCACTTTAAATGGGCCCGCGCTGGCTTGGTTCCGAGCTCTACCTCCGGGCAGCATTGATAGCTGGGACGAGCTGAGGAAAAAGTTTGTCGAAAACTTTTCTACATAGGGTGACCACAAAAAACGACCAACCGACTTGGCCAATGTGAAGCAGGGAGAGAATGAAACGAGCATGAGTTTCTATCAGAGGTTCAGAACCCTTCCTGAACAGATCGAGGGCATCACCGACGACATGGTGATGGTTTGCTCTACAGCTGGCATGAGTGACCCGAAACTCAGATTTGAATTTGATGTGAGACCTCCGGAGACCAAAGGTGATATGTACGAGCGCGCATACCGAGTTGCTCTAGCTGAGCTAGCCCTTAAGCAAGAGCCCAACAAAGAAAAGGGCAAGGGACGAGCTGAATCTGATACGGCAGAGGGCAAGAACTATGATGAGAAAGATTATCACTCTCGGCGAGGAAAAAATCGAAGTCGTGGGACAGAGCGCTACAACCGTGGAAGCGAGCTTAAGGAGGATAAGGTGGATAATTTTACCCCTTTAACCAGAATGAGGAAAGAGATTATGAATGTAGTCGAGCTAGATCCACCTCGTCCTATGAAGGGGCACGAGGAGTCCAGGCGCGCCACAGGAAGATGGTGTTCCTTCCACAGGGACTACGGCCACGAAACAGAGAGTTGCTTAGCATTGAAAAGAGCTATTCAGCAGCGAGTTGATTTGGGCGAGCTCGAGCGATTCGTTAAAAAGGAGGCTAAAAGGGAAAGAGAGAACAGAGGGAAGGCCGACGAGCACCACGAAGAGCGGGCTCCTCGTAAAAAGATCGGGGTGATCAGCGATGAAGCCTTGTCCATCACGGCCTTGAAGAGCCAGATTTACAGTCTGAAGAAAGTGCCTTTTGTGCCAGCTTGGAACAACAAAGAGGAATCCATCTCCTTCTCACCCAACGAGCTTGCAGCCATTCGAACGGCCCGTGAACAACCAATCGTATTGGAGGGGCGAATTGATAATTGCATAGTCGACAGACTCCTCGTTGATACAGGAGCAGCCCGAGACGTACTCTTCTATAAAAGCTTTAGAGATATGGAGTCGTCCGATAGTATGCTCGTCCCATACGCAGGTCGCTTAGAGGGATTTACCAACCACAAAGTGGAGGTGAAGGGTACAGTAGAATTGATGGTCGAACTCGGCACCGTCCCATTCAAAGTTCAAGAGCTCGTAACATTCATGGTCATCGATGTCTGCAGCGATTACCACGCCATCTTGGGAATTCCTAGCCAAGTGAGATTGGGTATGGTCGTCTCTCTACCCCATCAATGAGTCAAATTCCCCACACCAGCTGGAATAGGGTGTCTCTGTAGACGGGCCAGGGAATTTTTGGAGTATGTCGTAGAAACAAGAAAGGCAAAAAGGAAATATGAGCTCGATACCCCCGAGGAGAAAGTGACCATCTCGAAAACGATCAGAACCCGAGAAGCAATGAATATCGGGGTTATCAACGAGGTGAAGTCCGACGAGGAAATTACCGGAGAAATCATCAATCTCAAGAGGGAAGTAAGTGGCAGAATCAAAGAGGAAGCCCCGGGCATCGAAGGAGAGGAGGTGGAGAAAATAACGGACATTATTGTGGACACCTTGCAATTTAGGGAAAGCCCCGAACTGAAACCCATGGACGAGCTAGAAGAGGTCGTTATCAATCCTTCCTTTCCCGAGCAGAAAGTTAAGATAGGAAGACAACTGACCCCAGGGGAACGGGCCAACCTGCTTAATCTTCTACGCGCTAGCACCGACATCTTTGCATGGCAAGTAGAAGATATGAGGGGAATTAGGGAAGAAATAGCCATGCACGAGCTGAATGTGGATCCTGGATTCCAACCAGTTAAACAAAAACGAAGAGCGTTTTCGTCAGATAAGCAGCAAGCCATCAGGGAAGAGGTAAACAAGTTGTTACTGGCTGGAATAATCAAGGAGGACTACTACCCGTCGTGGCTGGCCAACGTGGTCATGGTAAAGAAGGCTAACGGTAAATGGAGGATGTGCGTCGACTTTACCGACCTCAACAAAGCCTGCCCCAAGGATTGTTTTCCCTTACCAAGGATAGATAAGCTCGTCGATTCAATAGCCGGTCACAAGGTCTTAAGCTTCCTGGACGCCTACTCGGGCTATCACCAGATAAAAATGGCCAAGCAGGATATCGAGAAAACAGCCTTCCAGACAAGCGAAGGAACCTACTGCTACCAGAAGATGCCTTTTGGCCTGAAGAACGCGGGGGCCACGTACCAGCGTATGGTGAGCAAGGTATTCAAAGATCAGCTCGGCAGAAACATAGAGGCATATGTGGACGACATGGTAATCAAAACAAAGGAGGGTGATCACTGCCCCGACCTGCTTGAAACGTTCGCGACACTCCGAGCTAACGAGATGAAATTAAACCCGAGCAAGTGTGTGTTCGGGGTCACCGCGGGAAAGTTCCTGGGTTTTATGGTCTCCCAGGGGGGAATTGAGGCAAACCCCGAAAAAATCTCTGCGCTCCTAAACATGAGAGAACCGGCGTCAATCAAGGAAGTTCAGAGGTTGAACAGTCGAGTGGCAGCATTGGGTCGGTTCATTGCCAAGTCGGCTGAACGATCTCTTCCCTTCTTTAAAACTCTCAAAGGCGGCAAAGAGTTTGAATGGACAAAGGAGTGCTCAGAAGCTTTCCAAGAGCTAAAAGAATACTTGAGCAGACCACCAATACTTAGCAGCCCCGTTCTGGGAGAAACATTGTACGTATATCTGGCCGCATCGGACCGAGCTGTTGCGGCTGTCCTGACGAGGGAGGACAAGGGGATGAAGCCTGTGTTCTACGTTAGCAAAGCATTGAATGATGTGGAATCCCGCTACTTCAACGCGGAAAAGTTGGCGTACGCCGTTGTGGTCGCAGCTCGGAAGCTGAGAGCATATTTCTCCGCCCATTCAATTGTCGTTTACACTAACGCTCCATTGAGAAAGATACTGCACAAGCCCGATAGCTCAGGTCGGTTGCTCAACTGGTCGATTGAATTGACGGAGTTCGATATCTCCTACCGGCCGAGGAAAACTCTGCAAGCTCAACCCCTCGCTGACTTCGTAGTAGAAACTACATTTAGCCTCGACGGTAGCCAACCATCCCCAGAAGTAGAGCCCGATCAACCAAGAGGCACAGATATACCGTCCAATTATTGGCAACTTTTTGTTGACGGGTCGGCCGCTAAGAATTGCGGTGCTGGCGTAGTCCTGCTCGAGCCCGGCAACAGCGAGATCATCGAGAAAATACTAAGGTTTAAGTTCCCGACCTCAAACAATCAGGCTGAGTACGAAGCACTGATAGCTGGAATCGACCTGGCAAAGCATATAGGAGCCACCAAGCTTCAGGCTCACACCGATTCTCAGCTCGTTGTGTACCAGTTGAAGGGGGAGTATGAGGCCATCAATCCTGTCCTCTCGAAGTACAAAGATTTGGTTCAAGAGTTGGTGAAAACTTTTGAGTTCTGGCAGATCGTCCAAGTCGCCAGGAAAGACAATGCGCGGGCGGACCTGCTCTCAAAGTTAGCAACGATGGAAACCGAGGAAGTAGACCGACCCAAATGGATTGAATTCGTGGAGAAACCGGCCATTGAGAGAGTTCAAATAATGGAGATTGGTGAAACGAGCGAAACTCCTCCCAACTGGGTGGACGACCTCAAAAATTTCATCGAGAAGGAAGAGCTCCCTCAGGATGGAGAAAAGGCGAAGATGGTAAAAAGAAAAGCACCCAGGTTCACCATAGTTGATGGTGTATTGTATAGGAGGTCGTTTGTCAAGCCACTGCTAAGGTGTGTACCCCCGATCAAACTCTTAGCTTGATGGGGAAGTGCACGAGGGAATCTGCGGGGGCCACCCGGGTGCTAGAACCCTGGCAGAGAAAATCATAACATTAGGCTACTACTGGCCTACAATGAGAAGGGAGGCCATTGAATATGTCCAAAAATGTGATAAGTGCCAGAGGTATGCAGATATCCCCCGTCTCCCAGCAACAGAGCAGACTCCGGTAGTTGGTTGTTGGCCGTTCCACATGTGGGGAATAGATATGATTGGGCCTTTCCCTTTGGCACGAGGAAAATTGAAATACGCCGTGGTGACAGTTGATTATTTTACAAAGTGGATAGAGGCTAAGGCGCTGGCAGAAATCACCGAAGAAAATGTGCTGAACTTCGTGCATGATCATATATGGTGCCGCTTCGGAGTGCCCAAGCACATAGTCTCAGACAGAGGGTTGCAGTTCTCAGACCGCTTCACTACAGAATGTGCTCGCCTCGGGGTTAAACATACGAAGTCATCAGTATCATACCCCCAGGGAAATGGTCAAGCTGAAGCCGCAAACAAGTTGGTGATGCATGCTCTTCACAGGAATTTAACAGGACGAGCTGGGAAGTGGGTGGATGAGCTCCCCCTCGCTCTCTGGGCAATCCGAACCACGACCAGAGGACCTACCGGAGAGACCCCCTTCACTCTGACTTACGGCTCTGAAGCCATGGCACCAGCCGAGCTCGCACTCCCCACGGCCCGGGTGTCTTTCTTCAATGAGGGATTAAATGAAATGAGAAGGAGAACAGATTTAGACCTGCTTGATGAAAGAAGGCTGGACGCTCATCTCAGGTCGTTGAATTATAAGCAGAAGACCAAAGGTATCACGACCAGAAAGTTAAGAAGAGGACCTTCCAGGTCGGTGACTTGGTCCTAAGAAAGATTAAAGCAACGAGCAGGAAAGCTCAGCAGAACAAGCTTTCTCCCAACTGGGAAGGACCATTCGTTGTGACAAGAATAGTGCGAGAAGGGACGCACATGCTAGCAACTCCAGAAGGCCGTGAGCTCAAGAACCCGTGGCACTCCACCAACTTGAGAAAATACTATCACTAGCTGTTAGAAATTCTGTTCAGATTATTTGGAAAGGGTAGCTCTTTTCGAGCACTTTCGTGTTTGCCGTTCTGTAACCAGGAAGATATTCCTTTATTAGCACTTTTAATGGAATTACCCCTTATTGAATCATTGTGTACATTAAGTCCTGCTCCGAGCAGGCATCACATTGCTCGTACCAAACGAGCTCAAGCCTTGCTCTTAGCAAGCATTGGGTAAGTCCTGCTCCGAGCAGGCATTACATTGCTCGTACCAAACGAGCTCAAGCCTTGCTCTTAGCAAGCATTGGGTAAGTCCTGCTCCGAGCAGGCATCACATTGCTTGTACCAACGAGCTCAAGCCTTGCTCTTAGCAAGCATTGGGTAAGTCCTGCTCCGAGCAGGCATCACATTGCTCGTACCAACGAGCTCAAGCCTTGCTCTTAGCAAGCATTGGGTAAGTCCTGCTCCGAGCAGGCATCACATCGCTCGTACCAAACGAGCTCAAGCCTTGCTTTTAGCAAGCATTGGGTAAGTCCTGCTCCGAGCAGGCATCACTTTGCTCGTACCAAACGAGCTCAAGCTGTTTCAAACAAATCTGGTGAATCCCGATCTGACCAAACAACATAAGAAAGAGTTCATTTACTAAGGGGATCAGCAGCCGACCCCGTGGCTTACATGACTAAAGTTGATTACAAAAGAAAAAGTACAAGGAAATAAGTACTAAGCGCGGCTTGCTCGTCATCACCCCCAATCAATTCATCAATCATAGCTTCACTCTCTTCACGAGCTCGCTCAGCTTCCTTCCTAGCCAGCACAGTATCAACGTTCTCGGGTAGTAGCTCGGGAGCGACCCAGGGATCTTTCTTATCTGTCTCATCCTCCCCAGCTAGTTGCTCTAGCTCCTTTGAATTGAAAGGAATCATGGCGTGTGCGCGCCGAGCGAACTCGTTGAATTGAATATTGGATGACTCCACCAAATCGGCCAGCACCTCGGGGTCTTGAGGAAGCAAACCCCGACCATAGGCATCCCTCAGCCCGTTCCTATGACCAGTCTTCCAATAGGGGAAAGCTTTGGACATCAACACCTCCTCATACCTCTCGGATTTTTCGTATTCATCAATAATAGCCTCTTTATTAGACGAGGTGGATGAGGCAAGCGTCTCTTTGAGATGAGCCAATTCTTGTTCGAAGTCGTTGGAACGAGCCTGAGCCTCCCTGATCCGACCTATGGAAAGGCCTAAATCTGCCTGCACCTTATCAACCTTATCCTGCTCGGCCTTTAAAGCTGCCTCAACTCTTCTCGCCTCAGTCTGGCTCTCCTCCGCTAACTTCTCAGAAACGGTTGCTTTTCTTCTCTCCTCCTCCAACTCCTTATGAAGGGCAGCCAATTCCTTCTCTCTCTCAACCAAGGTCGACGCCTTACTGTTTACTCGGTCCTCCAATTCTTCGCCGGTCTGAGATAAACGCGCAGCCAAAGTGGAGAGCTACAAAGGAGAACAACAGTAAGAAATAAATAAAGCGCCAATCATAAACGAAAGCGTAAACCCACGATGATACCTCAGAAATGACCAGGCCCATGCGGTCGTGCAGGACAGAAGGAGAAGCTAGCTCTTCTTTCAGTCTATCCAGATGATCGAGGTCCACGGCACGACAAAGAACCGCACGACCAAGCCCCACCTTGATACCCGTACGAGCGTTCAGATTTAGGCCCCTCAACGGGGTCACATTCCCCAACTGGTTGGCGATGCTCTCAATATCCTCCTCGGTACACGCCTTGGAAATCTCCTCCCTAATGACCAAACCTCTAGCGATTGGCTTTTTTGCCAAAGGGATGTGGTCGTCGGGATCTTGAGAGCGGTCCCTTTTCTTGGACGTCGCCGCCTCCGG
This sequence comes from Campanula takesimana, assembly GCA_026119855.1. Classification (NCBI taxonomy): domain Eukaryota; kingdom Viridiplantae; phylum Streptophyta; class Magnoliopsida; order Asterales; family Campanulaceae; genus Campanula; species Campanula takesimana. The sequence continues at coordinate 649,465 of JAOWBW010000184.1, forward strand.
ACGATCTGTGAGCTTTCTGGCGACCTCGGGACGAGATAGAGCGACAGAGGAACCTCCTGCCGTTTTAACCGACCCTCCTGACTCCCTCGTCTTCAACCCGTCATGACTAGCCAGGGGAAGATTGGCTGGCACCTTTTTCGTCAGCTCAGCCTGACGAGTTTTAGAACGCTCTTTAGACAGCGTTGAGTTGGTACTCTTGTTCAGGCTGCCGAGCTAATGGAATGACAGCTTGGTCTTTTTCTTCTGCGCATCAGCCACGAGTTGCTCTCCATGACCACTCATATCTGCACGAGAAATAAGACAACAATTAGACTCCGATGAGACAGGACTAAGAAGCATAAGTTTAAATTTTCACCCCCGAAATGCTCGAACTTCCAACACGGTGCAGGCGAGCTCAAACACAAAGGACAGTCCACCTCGAACACACAACCTTCACGCATCACCCATCCAGGATAACGACGATCTCGAGCTATGGAAACAAGGGGCTCAATTCCCTCGTCATAACAGCCAGCCAACCCAGCTCGCGCAAAATAACATGCCCGTGTCTCAAGCTCTTCCCAGTTCACCACCCAGTCATCTCCCTCGTATGGACCAACCAGTTGAGTTAATGCCCTCTCTAAGTCATCGTTCCAGTCAGGCTCCCATACTTCCGAACCCCGACCAATCTCCCCCTGAGAACAGTCAAACTCCCATCCATTCCTACTCTCCACCAATATGATGTGGTTGGCAAAGGAGTTGAGCTTCCCCGGAAAGGCATGCAGCAAACGAGGAGCGCTAGGGACAGCACCCAAGCAGACCGTTTTATAGGGGGGATCGACTCCCTTGCTCTTCACTCGGGATATCCTAAAGAACTTCCTGAACACACTCATACATGGTTCGAAACCAAGATGGCGACAAACCACCAAAAAACTATTAATCGACCTGATGGCATTAGCCACGAGCTGTATGGGTACCGACGCGGTCCCCGTCAAAAACTGATTAAGGAAAGGGTCCATAGGCAACCTAAGGCCCTGCTCGAACTGACCAACATAGAAGGCCACTCGCTCTTTATCTCTTATTAGTGAATCAATGGGCACGCTCCCTTTGGGAACATAAGTTATTTTATAGTCAGCTCGGCTTATTCTGTACTCCGAGTATACTTTATTGACAAGTTTTATTTGATACGCCGTTGGTCGTTGGTGGGGAGAAACGCGCTGTAAGTCGCCGGGCGAAGGTTCAGCGCCTAATTGGCGAGAAGACATAGGTGTTGCCGATCAAGCAAGTTCCTTCTCTATATAGTCAAAACCCATATTCTCAATAATTCTACTGTCCGCCTCGTCCTCCTCACCGACCTCAACATGCATTCGACTCTCCACATCACATCCTCCATCCTCGCTCCTTGAGACAGTATCTTCTTCGCCCTCTAAGGGAAAAGGCCTCGTGCTCGTTTCCTCCACATGGCGATACGAGGAAATGGGGTCTACATCGAACACCTCCTCATCCGAGACAAGCTCAAACTCGTTGTCGGGGTCATCAACGAGCATAATTTGGTGCGGAGAAACGGGCCCAACCTTTGTCGACGAATCCTTCTGAGACATACCTGCAAGAGTAACATGTGGGCCAGACCCCGTATTAAAAGTCGAGCTGAAGCTCGTTTGGGGCTCAGACCCCCCTCCTGAACCGGTGCGCGCTAAAACAAACGGGGAAGAGAATTTCCCCCCAAACGTATAATACATAGCTAAGTGCCCAAGGAGAATATTAAAACTCGTGAGATGCACTATGCTAGGATGATCACGACCTAGCAAGTCCTCGCCATTAAAAGCGGGCAGTTTCAGATCGTCTTTAACTTGGTGAGACCCCAGAAACTTCCGAACGGACCCTAAGCTCAACCTTTTCCAACCACCTGGCGCACTAACATACACCAACTTGGTCTGCTCATGATAGCAAAACTCCGGCGGCATCTCTGAAGAAATAGCCTGTTACTTGCCGGGAACGCTTCGCCGGCACCGGAAAATTCAAATTTTCCGGTGACGCAATCCAGAAAAAGAAGAAAAACAACAAAAAATCCAAAAATAAACGGCGAAATTAAGGGCCCAAAGCAATTTACCTGTTTAGAAAAGGATTGAACGGTGATGAATAGTGAAAGACGTTGAAAATAGTTGTCGCCGGCGAAGCTTCAAATAGTCGTCTCTCTTCTCTAAAGGGGCGCAAGGTGATGGATGGATGGGGGAAGCAAGGGTTTTATAGTTCTCAAAACGGGTCAAACCCATGAACCGACCCGAACCAACAGACGACCCGTTGAAGTAATCAATCAAACGTCCTTTCCAAAACGCACGCCAACCTCATTTTCCGTGCCTCGATTGCCCAAACGGCGCCGCACCTCAGAAGACACCCCAAACGTCCCATCGTCCTTGTCACACCTAAAAGCCTGCAACCGCCAGTATGATCATCCATTCATAAGGCAACACGTGTCCGCGTGGCTACAGATGTACACTCGCATTAGAAACGTACTCTATCAGATCGCTTAAAACGCGCGCTCAAGCACCTACCTCGCCTCAACAAAAAACAGCGAGCCAGTGAAAATATATTAATATATTTAGCTTTCCACGAACGACTTGAAGGAATTAATGGGCGAGGAACGTCCGTAGCAAATTGGGAGATGCTTCCAGCTCTCAACTCGTTCGAGCAAGAAGCAGGGGGCCACTGAAAAGAATTACCCTTACAGGCCGCCTTTGAGATTGACTGGGCATAGTTATGGCTGGCCCACATATGGGCCTAACGCTTGAGCCCAACTCGTCCACCGATCTGGAATGGAGGTCAAGTAGAATCTGTTAAAAGTTTCAAAGACCAGCTCGCCTGGCAAGCCGTTCCAGCTCGTGTGATGCATCGAGCTAGTAGCACCGACCTACAGACAAGGAAGTTACCCAGTCAATTCGGTCGTTGATCCAGCTCGTGACGACCAACCAGTCGAGGTTTCTAGAAGATCCCAGTGACCGCTCCCTTCCGCTTGGGCCCGGCCCACTAAGGCTAGTTGGGCTTCAGTCCCCAACTCGAAACCCTACTATGGATAAGGATGGCTTGAGTGACCTCACACAAGGACAAAGCTTACCTCACCCTATCCACAACTTGGAGAGCAAGCCAGCCTCCTATAAGAAGAGAGTCCATCATCTATTTCGGAGGTTCATTCTCTCATTCGTTTTCACTCTCCATATTTCATTCTTGAGCAGACTAATTTATTCTCACGCCGGAGGGTCTTCGCCGGTGCAACCCCGGCAAAGCTCACGGTGTTCATTTTGCAGGTCTTAACTAGCATTCTGGGTATCCAAACCGCTGTTCCGGCCTTGATCACATTTTGTGCATGATCAATGTTGTTTCTTCCCATAAGCATAGTATGCGATATGGCTGCTCGAATATCGCAATCATTCCCAACATCAACTGCCGCCAACGACAACAGTTCAAAATCCGTCGTAATTATATGCAGTGATGCAGCTTTTAGCAGTGCAACATTAGCTCCATATCCACACTCGCTCCAAATATATCTCAGATATTCCACTCCAAATCAATCTCAACAATTATAATTGAGGCTGATACTCCATTACTAATGAGTAATGACCTCATGATATTTTTAACTTTAAAATAAATAAAAAATGGGTTTTTTTTTTTATATTAATTTATAATGATATGAAGGTTACAAGTGAGCCTATAATAACGGGATTCGAACTCTTGACCTCCTTATAAAAATACCGCTTAAGGTGAAGCTCTTTTGGTTCGTGATATTTTTTAATTTTAACCTCCTAATTCTTGTAACTCTCCGTCTCAATAACTTTTTAGTCATCATGTCATTTTGATTGAGAAAAAAGTTTTGTCCCTTTGACCTAGAGAAAAGCCAAAAAAAAAGAACGAAAAAAAAAAAAAAAACCAACCCAAACCGAGTGTTGAATACGCAGGTGAAAACAGCCACTGAGCCACACGCCATATATATGGTCAGCGTAATACTTGTCCTAGTGCCGTAATATCCCAAACCGAGTGTTGAATTAATCTAGCTACTAAATACATATATAATTAGACAAGTTCTTATATGCGGCAAGGGCCGCTCCATGCGGCGGGGTGGTAGGTCAACCCGCGGGGTCAAACCCGCCCGACCCGGTCCAGTGACCCGACCGACCCACATATCATCCAGTCACATTACGACACGTGGCGTGCTGTGAGCCACTCGCTGGTTCACCCAGCCGCGCGCTGCCACGTGTCACCTTTAAAAAAAAAAAACCCCATTAACTTTAAAATGCTATATCTTGAGATTTATAACTTAGAATTTTTTTTTTTAAAATACCGTTGTGTTCGTCTCGACGAGACGAAAAAATCTACATAGGTCATGATATGGTTTGATTTTTTTTTAAAAAAAAAAAAAAACATTTTTTTACACACAAAAAGTTTGAGTTGCTTTGTCAGCTGAGATGTAACACTCTGTTCTAATAAAAGTAACAGTTTCATATTGAAAAAGTAACACTTTTACAGTTAAATGTAACATGAGTTTTACAAAAACAAAATGGATTTGCATTTCAATTGTTACTTTCTCAATAAAAAATTGTTACATTTCATATATAATGTTACATTTAAGAATATAAACTGTTACAATTGAGAAAAAAAATGTTACATTCATTTTTTATAAAATGTAACATAGTTTAGTTGTCAATCCTATGTTAATTTTCGGAGAAAAAAAGTGTTACATTTGAAAAAATGAGTGTTACATCCCTTTATAAAATGTGTTACATTAGTTTAGTTGTCAATCTTTATGTTATCTTTATCTATTGCAGCAAAATTGTGGTACATTTTTATAAAAAAAAGTGTTACATTTGAATAAAAAAAATGTTACATTTCGTTATAATAAGTGTTACTTATGTTGGAGGAAAAAAAGTTGGGGTTTCAAAAAAAAAAAAAAAAAAACGGCTCGGCTCGGCACCGTCGCACAGTGGCGGATCCACTATATGACCAGGGTGGGCAGCTGCACACCCTGGATTTTCCATAAAAAAAAATTACCGAGTAGTTATTAAAAAAAAAAAATTAGGGGCGTAAATTGTAATTTTTGAAAGAAGAGTGGTGCAGAGTGTTAAAAATAAAAAAATTTACTAAAAGACTCTCGCTTGATTCACGGTAGTCGGCACTTCTTCCTCCGTAGCAATGTCTCAATCTCAAAAAGATATTCTTTTAATTCAATTTTAGGGTTTTAAAATCTGAAATTTATGATTTGGGTATTTTTATAGCGTGATTTTAATTTTTTTGTCATTTAAAAAAAAAAAAATCGGGGCTCCGCCCCCGAACTCCCAAAGAAAATGCACACCCTCACCTCAAATACTAGATACGCCACTGCCGTCGCACGCCGTACACCCGTTGTACAAGAGACGGGCTCTTATAATTAAGCAAAGATTACTTATAATTATATTCTTTAGTAATTTTAGATGCCACACCCATAACATTTTTTTTTTAACTTTACTAGTAATTTACTTGAGCAACAACCTTCTATGCTTTCGTTAATGGCGGAACTAATATTTTGGTCATTAAACTATAGACCAGTTCCCAATATCTTCATTGAAACTTTTTCAATTTTCTAAATGTCACCACTCCGATCAATAAAAGGTGTTTAAAAAGCCACTGTGAAGAAGAAAAGTTGGAGGGCGATATGGATCTGGTAAAGAAAAACCGTTTACAGTTGTGACTTAATACAACTAATTTTTTTACTTCTTATCCTCCGTTTCATAATACATGTCGTTTTAGACTTTTTCACACATATTAAGAAATGCAATTAATACATATTAAAAGGACATATGTTCCCCTAAAAGTATCCAATTACCTAAGCATTTAAATGATTATACAAGAAATAGTTCACAATTAATGAATAAGGGTATAATAGGTAAACAAGAGTAATTCTTTCTTAGTAATAGTAAAACGTCAAATATTTTGGAACAAAAAGTTGCTCCTAAAACGTCATGTATTATGAAACGGAGGGAGAAATTTCTACTTTTTTTTAGTTATTTCTACTTGTATTAAATTAATGAAGGTTTTATAAATAAAAATTTAGTAGCAAAGATGCATAATAATTTTACTAATACTCCCTATGTCTCAGAGTATATGTTCACCTTTTTTTTAAGTATGTCCCAGAGTATATATCCACTTACTAAAATGGCAAAGAATCTTTACTATTCCTCCTACAGTCCCACTCTTTCTCTCTCCTGCTTTACTTTTATACTCACAACACCAATCAACTTACTATCCATCCCCTTATTCTCTCTCCTACTTTACTTTTCATACTCACAACACTTGCATCACTTCCACTTCTTAATCTCCGTGCAAGTAAGAGGGTGGACATATAATCTGGGACGAGGGAGTACCAAATATGAATCGAAATACGAAAAACTAAAATAGAAAAATTCACAAGTAATGTGTGAAATTGCAGGCCAAGAGTCTAGCACACAAGCCCATGTGTTATGACTAGCAACTTGAATAGTAAAATCATTGCAGCATACTATTTGGGTACTTTAGACCTATTCCATTCTATTATATTCAGCTCAAACCCAATTATTCAACATTCAACACACTGTTCTGTTGAAGCTAGTTAACCCACAAGAAAAGTCAAACTATTCCTTGACCACCTTCATATAAATAGCTAGAACCCATCATCCTCAAAACTTCATTTTCATTTTCATTTTCATTCTCATCAACACAACCTTACAAAACCTTATCCAAATCGCGTAGAACTCGTCGTTCACGTAGGCGTAAACGTAGAATACCAAAAGGGTGGATTCATATTCAAAAACTAATAACCTTCCTTATTTGCACAACAAGATCAAAATCATGGCACATAGAAACATAGTTCTGGTAATCTTGGTTAATGCATTGGTTTTTCTACTATGCATGCAATCCAATGGAGCTTGTAGGCTCTTAGATGAGGAATTCAAAACCAGGTGGTCGACAGATAGAGAAAGTCTTCTATTGCAATCTCTGCAACGTCGTATTCCCCCTCCGGGGAATGGGTGCACTTATACCAAGGGACAGGGTGGTAACCGTTGCATCACCGGTCGAGCTTTTTCTGGCAGCCACCATAGTGGTGCCGCTTCTTCCCCAGCAGTACAACTACCTCCTCCTACACCACCTGAGGCATACCCTAACCTCGTGGTTCAGTTTGGGGTGGCTAAGTAGTACTAATTGACAACATACCTACAACTCAAGATGTACAACTAGGGACTAGAACCAAACAGGAGTGGAAATAATCTTTTTCCCTGTTATTTTTCTATTTCTAGTTTTTTTTTTAAAAAAAAAAAAAACAAACACTTCCATTCTTTGTTAACTTGTAGAATGTATTTACCAAAAAGACTCAAAGAAGCAATTTTCAGCAGTACAACTACCTCCTCCTCCTCCTCCTCCAGAGGCTTACTCTAACCTCGTGGTTTTGTTTGGAGTGGCAAGTAGTACTAATTGACAATATAGAATATACCCACAAAATGTACAACTAGTGATTAGAACCAAACAGGAGTGGAGATAATCTTTTTCCCTGTTATTTTCTATCCCTAGTTTATTTTTTTTATTTTTTTTTTATACATTGCATTCTTTATTAAATTGTATGTATTTACCAATTTAAGATATTAAGCTTGTATGCAAAGAAGACTGAAAGAAGCAATTTTATATCTTCTTTAACAGAGAAAATCCACAATACTAGTGATTAGTAAATTAATATCAACAAAGTTACAATCTAATACCTGAGACTTTAACTTACAAAGATTGAATCTTGATCACTTTGAAAGAGCAGCATCCAACTTTTCCTTCAGATGCTCAGCGGTCCCACCTTCAGCTCGAATGGAGAACGTATGAATAACCTCACCATCCTCCGTAGTCGTAACATTACAGTCCTGAGCCACAATTTGATGTTCCCTTAACGTCTTTATAATCGTAGAAACAGGGTGATCATTCAATGGGTAACTGACACGTACAACCGCATCTTCATTCCTTGTCTGAAAATCAATTTCTGGACAAGGAAATTGCTTTGACTTGTTGTTGACTGGATCCTCCGTCTCTGCTTCCATGAGCCTTATTTTGGACTGAAGATCGCTGATGTATGATATGGCATCACCAAGAAGAGACGCCTTATCCATTTTAGAGATGTTAGGGACTACTGCTCTTAATGCGTAGAACCTCTGGTTAAGCTTCTCACGCCTTTGTCTCTCTGCTTCCACATGATTCAAGGGTTCTTCTCTCCCGTTAGATGGCTTTCGACCTCTCTTTCTAGGTCTACTACGGTCGATTGACAAATCTTCCATTGATTGTTGGCTAATTTGGGGAAACAGTTTCGCTTCATTACCATTATGCCCATTCGAAGAATTCCCAAAAATATGATTATTACTGCTGACAGACTGGATTTCATACGAATCAGAAACAAAATCAATGTCGTCCTCAGCTTTTGGTGAGAAATTTATACTAATTGGACCTGATTTTTTCGCTGCACTAAGACTGAGTTCTTGTCCAAATATCTTGGGTAATAATCTTGGCTGCACAAAATGAGATTTCTTGAACATTGTTTTCACCATTAGAACCAAACTCTGGTCCTCAGGAATTGACTTGGTCGACCCAATTTCCACCACACCGGATTTTACAGGAACAAACACCACTGTCTCAAATTGAGCCAACTTTGCCAATACCGACCTAGACTGATAATGTTCTGCACAAGTTTTTGCATCAGAGCCCCAAATTGACCGAGCTGAATTAAATGACCTAGAAGGAGTAGAGGGCTTATCAAATGGGAATGAATAATACATCGAAGTCAAATAGAACATCTCCACATCTGAAACCGAATCCAGCTTAGCAGCAAAATTGTCATCATCCGTGCCCCCAAAACAAGCATGGAGCTTTTGAAGCACTTGCCTTTTCCTACAACTTTCCTCGGGTCTCTTTTCTCCATTTTCACTCCCCTTGCCATCTCTACAATGACCATCACCCCAAATCAAGGCGGATTTCCCTGATTTTGCATTCGAGACTTGCCAGAAGATGGCATAAGTCCAGTTAGACCCATCAAGAATCTTGCAAAGCCCCTCCTGTACATCCGCATCCCCAGCCGACCCTGGAAACTCTGAGAAAATACTATTGGAAGCCGACCAAACCAAGAAATCAAAGGCTTCAGAACCCAGTACATTTTTCACCATGGCCTTATCATCCTCCCTCAACCAAAACTTCTCCCCCATCACTTAATATAAAAAAGGATATCTTCAAAATAAAGAAAACACCTTTTCCCCAATTAATAACAGGGGAAAAGTTCTCTCAGGAATATACACAAATACTTGAACAACAATCACAAATTCAACCCCCCTAACAAAGAAATACAACAAAACCCTCGAATCCTAATTTCACACACTTGAATACTACCTTAACAACAACAAACACAAAACAACAAAATCTCAGAAACTGGAAACCTGGGTTTTCTAAAAAAAAACACAATCAAACATAAATCTTGAACTAAACCAACAACTTGGGTCGAATTATACTTAGATTCTTCATTCATTTATCATGATAAACACAAAGAAAACAAGAACAAAGATTGAATCAAATTAATATGAAGTCTGACCTGGGATGGATCTGGGTTAGATTGGGGTGAGGAAAAAGGCATATTGAAGGCTGCTCGTGTTCCATGTGACTACTACAAACACTTTGAGCGTGCAAAGTTGCTTTTTTTTAGATCTGAACAGTTTAATTTAACGTGATAAACATTTTGAGAAATTCAAGAATAATGAGTGTTTATTGTCTAAACCTCAATTTAATTATTCTGTGGGGTTGTGTTAATTGCCTTTTTGTGATTGGACGACGCCAGTTAGTGGTGTGCCACTTGTCCGCGGCCCATTTAGCAAATGGCTCCCAGTGAGGCCCAACCTATCCTATGTTCTTCAATTGAGACATTGAGTTGAGATGAAAAAGATTATCTGGGCTCGTTTGTGTTTTGATTGAGATATACTTCCTCTTGTCCCAAATAACTGTTATTTTTGGTCAAACAGATGTAAGTTTGATCAATAAATTTAATCAAAAATAATGATCCTAATAAAAATTTGAAAATTGTTATTAAAATTATTATTAATTATAATACAATGACAAATTTTAGATTTTTATTAGCATCATTATTTTTAATTTAAATTATTGGTCAAGGTTACATTTGATTGACCAAAAAACAACGGTTATTTTGGACCAGAGAGAGTAATAAAGTTATAAAATATGGTTATAAAATGTGGCTTACAAAATGAGGTGTCATAATTGTGTTGGTGTTTTAATTTGAGTGTGTCGGGTCCACTATCGATGAAGTCAATGAAATATCGTCACCACATCTTGTATCCTTCATTTGTAAATTTCTTTAGTAAGCGTAGCATTGACTGTTTTGATTCCACCTCTTAATCAGGAGTGAAAGTTTAAATCGTACACATAAAAATTTAGTTTGTTTTTTTTTTTTTTTCCATTCAGATTATAAGGCCACTTAACGCCCATTTAATTTTCAGATGTAAGAATGCAACTTACTCCTTCCGTCCCACCTCACTTGAAACCTAATGGGTGGGCACGATAACTAAGGGAAAAAAATAAACTAAGGAAAATGTGAGGTAGAAAATGAGGAGAGAGAATGAGTGGGGTTAAAAGTATGTTGATTGAATAAATTGTGTGGTGGAAAATGAAGAGAGAGAATGAGTGGGTGGAGTAGATTAAATATAAAATTATAAAAGGATGACCATTTTGGGGAGTCTCAAGTGAAGTGGGACGACCCAAAATGAAAATAAGTCTCAAGTGAGGTGGAACAGAGGGAGTATTTGTCTCCGAATTGATTTTATCCGTATATATCTGTTTATTAACTCATAATTTCAAAAATACCAACCAAAACACTACATAAACAATGATTCACGTCATCTCTCTACTTCATTCACCATCGTAATTCTAATTTCAGTTGTAAATTCAAATAAATAATCAAACATCATTATCATAAATCTTTAAAAAATGGCTCAACATCAATATCTGAATTCTAGAATATGCAGTAATATTGATATTAAATGAACCCAAAAAAGTTCAAAGACAGAAGTAGTTTGTACAGACAATGCCAATTGTCATTAGGTTGAGAGTGTCATTGAGGCCCTTTTCAGGGTCTAAGGAGTCAGCCAGCCAGATATGATTCAGTTTGATCATACATTTAATTGTAGTCCTTACTCGTCATACCGCTAATTTAATTTTTTCTCTCACAATCCTTCTTACACTAGCACTTTTCTTAATTTATCTGTTCTCATCAAAATGGTAAAGTTTCAAGACAAAGTTTCAGCAACATCCGCCGCATGGCGTGCGGCAAGGTGGCTGGTTCCGCTGCTTCGCGGGCCTGCCTCTTCCGCTACAGCCGACGGCCAGATCTACCCCTCCCTCTTCCAGATCGCTGCCACGTGTTCAGCTTTATTAAAAAAAAACCAATAACTTTAAAATGTTATATCTTGAGATGTATAACTCAGGAAAAAAATTAAAAATACCGTTTTGTTCGTCTCGACGAGACGAATAAAACTACATAAGTCATGATATGGTTTGATTTATTTTTTTTTTAAAAAAAAAACACATTTTTTTACACACAAAAAGTTTGATTGCTTGTCAGCTGAGATGTAATACTATATTCTGATAAAAGTAACACTTTTATCTTCAAAAAGTAACACTTTCTACTGTTGAAGGTAACAGCAGTTTTACAAAAAAAATGGGTTTGCATTTCAATTGTTACTTTCTCAATAAAAAATTGTTACATTTCATATATAATGTTACATTTAAAAATATAAACTGTTACAATTGAGAAAAAAAATGTTACATTCATTTTTTATAAAATGTAACATTAGTTTAGTTGTCAATCCTATGTTAATTTTCGGGAGAAAAAAAGTATTACATTTGAAAAAATGAGTGTTACATCCTTTTATAAAAAGTGTTACATTATTTTAGTTGTCAATCTTTATGTTATCTTTATCTATCGCAGCAAAATTGTGGTACATTTTTTTAAAAAAGTGTTACATTTGAATAAAAAAAGTGTTACATTTCGTTATAATAAGTGTTACTTTTGTTGGGAGGAAAAAAAGTTGGGGTTGCTAAAAAAAAAAAATTTGGAAAAGCCTGGCCCGCCGCACGCCATGTGGCGGTGTGCAGGAGACCCTCTCAAGTTTCAAATGGACGGACGGAGTATTGAAATGAGAACTCTTATCTTATATGATCATGAGAAGTCTTTTTTAACCTTTCCTTTTCTACTTCAATGTCCAATGACATGAATATTGGAGGCTTAGCCTTTCCTCTTAAAATTCAATGTCAATCAAGACTGGAATATTGGATGCTTCTTCCAACACATAACAAACTGTTATTGTTTCAACGCTAGTAATTATCAATAACAATTTTTAAATTATATAAGTATTAGATTTCTCAATAACTATGGTCAAAATTCAATTTAGTTGACTTGACAATTAAAGTGAACTATCTTTTCGAGACACAAATTCTACAATATAACACAAAGATATAGACGTGTCAATTGCAACATTAACATCGTTCTTTTAATTTCTAAGCATTTTATCTCGTCTAGAGCAAAATTTTCTGAAAGATACTTCTTTTAACATCTACTCGAAATCCTCTATAAATAAACAGCCACAAACATTCATATCCATCTCAAAATCCTTGTGTCTTCCATACACTTCAATTGACAATGCTAGACCTTGACCTCTCAACTTCATTGCTTTTTTGCTTTCTTCCATTAATTTTCCTCTTCTGCAAATCCATCTTTCCAACTTCTTCTTAACCAAGAACAATGGCAAACTAGTCCCTAAATCATACCCATTCATCGGTTCCTTTTTTGCTATCCGCTCCAATCGCCTGCGCATAGTCCAGTGGACATCTGATGTCGTTTTAAGCTCCCCAACTTTGAGCTTCGTTCTCCACCGCCCTTTTGCGCCCTGCCGGATCATCACTGCCAACCCTGCCGTCGTTCAACACATCCTCAAGACCAACTTCCCGAATTATATAAAGGGTGAATTTTCCAGAAATACACTCAAGGATTTTCTTGGAGATGGCATTTTTAATGTAGACGGACACAGCTGGAAGTTCCAAAGACAAGTTGCTAGTCATGAATTCAATACAAGGTCTCTCAGGAATTTTGTCGAGCATGTTGTGGACTCAGAATTAAACACCCGTCTCCTCCCTATCTTTTCGACGACGGCTGCTAACAAAACCACCATCCTCGACCTACAAGACATACTTCAGCGATTCGCTTTTGACAACATATGCAAAATCGCTTTTGGATATGATCCTGCTTATTTGACACCATTGTTGTCACAAGCGAAATTCGCCCTCGCGTTTGAAGATGTGACTCGTATTTGTAGCCAAAGATTTCGATCGAATTTTCCTGTAATATGGAAAATCAAACGATTTTTCAATGTGGGTTCAGAAAAACAACTGAAAAACGCAGTGGGTGTGATTCGTGAATTCGCTTACAATCTCATCAAAGAAAAAAAACAAGAACTTGCCCAGAAATCGGAACTAGAATCCGTTGATTTATTATCCCGATTCTTGAGTTCCGGTCACTCAGATGAAAAATTCGTAACTGATATCATAATAAGCTTCATACTAGCAGGACAAGATACAACGTCAGCGGCGTTGTCATGGTTCTTTTGGTTATTATCCAAAAACCCACGAATCGAAAAACAAATTCTCCACGAAATTAATGAAATTTCGGATTCCAGTACTGCTTACGAAGAAGTAAAGGACATGGTTTACACTCACGCATCCCTTTGCGAGAGCATGAGGCTATACCCGCCGGTTCCAGTTGATACAAAGGAGGTGGTATCCGATGACGTATTGCCCGACGGGACGGTGGTGAAGAAGGGGATGGGGGTGACATACCATCCGTACGCAATGGGGAGAGTGGAGAAGGTGTGGGGTGAAGATGGGCGGAGTTCCGGCCGGAAAGGTGGTTGGAGAGAGATGAGGTGGCTGGGAAATGGAAGTTTGTGGGGAAAGATAGTTATACGTATCCGGTGTTTCAGGCAGGGCCGAGAATTTGTTTGGGGAAGGATATGGCGTTTCTTCAAATGAAGAGGGTGGTAGCGGGTGTGTTGCGGAGGTTTAGGGTGTGCCGGCGGTGGAGGGAGACGGTGGTGAGCCGGTTTATGTTGCTTATTTGACTTCGAAAATGAAAGGTGGGTTTCCGGTGAGGATTGAAGAACGGTGATTTGATGAAAACAGTGGCGCCAGTAAGGGTCAGGGAAGAGTAGATATTCGTTTTTAGTGAATGTTTTAGGTTGTTGACATTGTTGTTTTGTGTCTGCGTCTGCGATGAAGTGTTCAACTGCTATAAGATGTTTCTTTTACTCCCAAGTGTTGCTATAAACAAAAAGGTTATACTCCCTCCGTCCCAAAATGATCTTCGCGTTTGGCTATTCAAACTTTTTAAGAATATGAACACTTACTTCACTAGCCATGCTTTGTTTAGGCACTTTTAAGCTTAAATTGTAGAAGTGTGAAGAACTTTTTAGGACAACGAGAAAAGACAAATGAGAAGATCATTTTGGGACGGAGGGAGTACAATATTGAGAAAAGTTGCAAATACACTACATGCATGTATCCATGCCGTCGTCATGATGTTAGTTCTAATATTTTCCCATCACATAAATCACTCTTTCTATTTTATTATGTCCCAAAATAAATGCCGCATTTATAAAAAAATAGAATATAAACTTTGATGGGATTTTTCCCTTTCTTAAATTAAAAGCAAGAACATAAAAAACTCTTAAGCGTGGTAAGGAAATGCAGAATCAGTACTTATGTTAAATTATCTCTTGAAATTATCTCTTGGTAGTATTAGTTACTATGCGATACACAAAAATGTTAATAAGACCAACTTGGTCGGACCAAGAGATAATTTCAAGTATATTCTTTCTGCGGCCTCTTGGAAAATAACAAGCCAGTAGAACCAGTCCAAAAAAAATGGGCGCGGCGTAACAATTCAGAATGATTGCGTTTGCATGACATCATTTAGTCCTCTCAAAGAGTTGAGATTAAACCCAAAACTTTAGATAATAATTATAGAGGCTTTGACCAATAAGCCCCTCAGTAGAATAAAAACGACCAACAAGGACAGACATTATGGAAACTCGCCAAAAAGTCTGAAAATTTCGCTGGACATAATTGCCCTCACATGACGCGCGTGCGAGACGGAAACGCGCCTGCTACCTGCGCAAGAAAACGCACTTGCAACCTGCGCTATCTTCAACCTGCACTTTCTACCTTCTTCTAGGCATTCTCATTCCTCTTTCTCTCTCTTCCCCTTTCTTTTCCACCCAAAATTTTAAAATGGTGTATCTCAAAATTTAGAAATCGAAAAATGATCGAAAGCACAGTTTTTAATCGTGTCGTCAAGACGAATCAAACAAGTACACTCAGCGCATAATTCAAATTTTAGAAAAAAAAAATTGTTTTTCATTTTTCATCTGATTTCAAGATTTGTGATTTCACAAAAAAAAATCTTTTTTTCACTTGTAAAATCATTTTTCAATTGATTTCACAGTTGTATGATTTCACAATGTGTGATTTTACAGTCGAGTCATTTCACTTGTAAAATTATTTCTCATTTGATTTCACAGTTGTATGATTACATATTTGTGTGATTTCATGGTTGTGTAATTTTACACTTGTGTGATTTTTTATTTGTAAAATCATTTCTCAGTTGATTTTACAGTTGTATGATTTCACAATTGTGTGAGTTCACAGTTATGTGATTTCACGATTGTGTGATACTATATACCTTTTAATTAAATTAAGACATCCATTTGTTCATAATTGACTATAAAAACTGATAAAATCATCTCTTAGTTATTCACAATTTTTCACATTTAAAATTGATAAATTCATCTCTTAGTTATTCTTTTTTTTCACTTGCACTTTTCATAATTTTTCTCATTTCTATTCTAAACAAACAACTAATAAATCTTCTAGACTAAACAAATAAATGATAAATCCTCAAAACTAAACAAACAACTGATAAATCCTTTAAACTAAACAAAAAACTGATATATCAAAATAATACTGAGATACATTTTTCTCATTTGTTCATAATTGACTATAAAAACTGATAAAATCATCTCTCAATTTTTTCACATTTAAAATCATAAAATTCATCTTCTCAGGTTTTTTTTTTCACTTACAATTTTTCATAATTTATATCAATTATTTTCTAAAACAAGCAATTGATAAATCCTTCAAAAAGCCAAAGAAGTGGATCTCCAGGTATTCCTCAAAAGATTTAAAACTATCACCGCTTTCAAATATTTTTGAATCACAAATAGAGGAACCCCAAGAATGGCTGCCTTCCCTAACACCCAAAAAGAGGCCAAAAAATAAAATAAAATATGACTCTAACCCACCATAAAGTTGACCTAACAAGCTGAATTCAATGAAATTTTGGAGTTCACCAAAAGACAACAAATGCCAAAACGTGCCCGACGCCATGGAAGAGTACAACTGTTTCACAGCCAATATCGAGAAACCCTCGTATTCGTCGGAGTTGAGCGAGGCCGCTTTCGTCAGTTGCGGCACTGGTGGCGGGCCGGCAATGATCTTACCGGTGGAGGATGGTCTTGTCACCGGAAAGATGGCCTAAGACGGAGGATGGGAGTCACCGGATAAGAGGAATGTTACCGATGGCAGAGAGAGAAATTTCGATCTGGAGAGAGTGGGCTAGGGTTTCGCTATTTTGGGGGGGGAAGGGAAAGACGTGGTGGTATATAGGGGAGGGTAGGTTTGCCATTTTAAAAGTGTGAGGGATTTATTGGTAAAATCAATTTCAACCCAGGGACCCTAAGGTAGAATATGAAAATGTCTGTTTTTATTGGTAAATATACCACCTTATAAGAGGGACTTATTGGTAAAAATCCCTAATTATAATGTCCTTATAGAATGTCAAATGCCTTAATTAACCATGTTTTTCTATTTACTTTGAAAAATTCGTTTGTCCAAAATGATATAAAACGCAACCAAGTTTACTTCATTCATAGTTTCATACCATATACACTACATCATACCATATACACTACAAAATGAAAACCTCCATTTTTGCTAACGTGGTCTTCTTTTGTGCCTCTAGCATTTTAGCCTCGACTGCTTAGCAGCTCATGGCGACTTAGTACAATGCCTTGAGACTCACTCCGATCCCGCCTACCCGATTTCCTCATTGATATACGCCCCACAAAATTCTTCATTTCCATCGGTCCTACAACGTAAATTCGAAACCTTCCTTCGATTTAACGAGTCTAGTATCCCAAAACCCCTTCTCATTATAACCCCATTTCATGTGTCACACAGCACTCTTTGTGGTCATGCCGGGGTGCAGTTGAAAAAAAGAAGCGGGGGGGGGGGGGGGGGGGCATGATTATGAGGGTGTGTCTTATTGGTCCGACACCCCCTTCTTTATGCTGAGAATGATTCCAAAAAAGATAGAAAAAAAAGAAAAGAAAAGAAAAGGGAGAAAAATACGAGGCCCAAGCGTCTAGCACACTCCCTCCATTCCAAAATGATCTTCTCATTTGACTATTCAACGTTTTTAAGAATATCAACACTTGCTTCACTATTGTTTATGCACTTTTAAGCCCAAATTGTAGAAATGGGGAGAACTTTTTGGGACAATGAGAAATGGCAAATGGGGAGATAATTCTGGGACGGTGGGGGCGCGTTTTAAGCTAGAAGTAAGGATGTAGTGGAGTTGAATGGAACATACAGGCACCAGGAGAATAGCTGTTGCTGTAGGTGGGAAAACAAGGCGCACCCCATCCATGGGGTGTTTATGATGGCAAGTTGGCAACCATGAAGAAGATAATGAGTGGTATCACCCCTGCAAGAAAGATGCCATTTTAGTTTCAGTGTCAATTGAAGTACTTATATATTCCCTCCGTCCCACTTTAATTACCATGTCAAAGCAAAAATTGACAACTTAATAATAATTTGACTACAATATTAAAAAAAAAAAAAAAAAAAAAAAAAAAGGCAGCCCGGTGCACAAGGCATCCCCGCATAGCGAGGGTCCGGGGATAATTTTAAGTTTTTCAAAAGGATAATCAAATATTCCGCAAATTTTAAGTCAAAGAGCGATGAAGTTGACAATTTTTGCTTTGAGTTTGTAGATTAAAGTGGGACAAAGGAAGTAAACACATAACAAGTCAGGCCTACATTCTAGGTGTAACTCCTTTGAGTGACTCATTTTCAAAAAGCACAAAGACAATCTCACAATATTCACCTGGAAGACAAGGGGCTTGTTTAGATCCACAACGAAGCCCTGTGCCACCATCTTGTTGCCAAGAAACTGCAATTGACATCAGACAAGTAACATGGATTATCAAACTCGTGAAGTATATAGAACAATGATTAAAAAGCATGTGGACTTCTACATTAATGACACCCTGAATAACACAATGCTCTAGATGAGCTTATGATTTGTTTTTTCTATACTCCATAGAAAGCCTAACGTATAAAGTTGAAGTGCAATTAAATGTTTATTCCAGTGGGAGTGCTTTGCACTTTCTAACTCAAGTTATGTGGAATCAAACCAATATGTTTTTAATGCATTTATCTCATCTATTTAGAACCAAAATTTGAAAAGATAGTACACGAATTACACAGCCGACAGAGTCCAAGAGAGCATCACACAACAACTGCAGACGCACTTCTGCCATGACTCCGCAAGTCCACATTGAATAGAATATAAACAGTACCTGATATTTAGGCGATTATCACTATACCATAGTATTTCAATACTTGGAGAACAGAAGACGGGGGTGACTAGAAGGGCATAAAACTCTAAAGGCATACACCATCTCCTACAATCAATTTTATAAGGTTATGGGCTTCATGATTAAACCAAGCATTCCCTCGGATGCCTCCGCATATACATTTTGACAAAATCGAGTAAATGGCTTTGCATCATTCTATATGAAAAAACAGCTTTTATAGGTTTCGATATTGCCTGAGAGAAGGATGAAAAAGGTACAAGGAACATTCAATGAGAGATTATGAATGTAGACGAGATATAACCCTTCTCAATTGCCACAAATCCGGTTTTAGAAGAAGAAAAATAAATCACTCCACCCAAAGTGACTGCTCCATTTTTAATAGTTACTCAATTCAACTTTGCCAACTGAACTACTGAGCATCACAATCTTCACTTCCAATGCTACAAATAATGTGAAGAACAGGGTCATGATAAGATTTGGTCGGTCAATTAAGAGACTTCAATTTAATTCTTCCGGTTCTAGTTGAACCAAAACATTTTATTACAACGGCCAAAAGGGTATTTATATAGTATAACAACTACCAAAAAAATTCCCTAACGCATTATATTTGCATACATGCTACCAAAAAGTGTTTCATATGCCTACCCACATATAATCCCAAATCTTTGAACATAAGAAACCCATTGAACTGAAATACAATCCAATAACATCACACACACATTCGAAAGAGGCTAGTGAAACTAACAAGCTTGAAACAAGTAATTACTAAACAAAAATCAAGAAAAATAAAACCAACTTCACAGATCTCCCAATTTAACAAATCAAACATGAATCTCTCAACAATGAGATGCCGGATCTACCGAAGTTAAACAAACATTTCATCTAACCAAAAAGAATAAAAATCAATATACTAACCAAAAGGCAATGCCGGCCAGCGAAAACAACAGGAGAGAAGCTAGGATTTCTCCGGCGAAAACAAGAGTGAGATTTGGGTGTTTGAATGTTAATTTTGATAATTTTTCAGAAGGGAGAATCAATTATACTCCATAATATAATATAGGAAAAGTACTGAGGGGAAGATCAGGGACGTCCGATTTTCAGAACAATCTTCGAATCGCTAGCGGAACCTTTTTTGGATTCTAACAATTGTCAATCCAGCCAACTCATACTCCCTCCGTCCCAGAGTCCTATTTTTATTTTTATTTTTATTTTAAGCCGTTAGCCGAAAGTATATTGAGCAATAATTTTATGTTTATTCAGTTATCTTAATGGAGTTTTTAAACTTGTTATTGATACTCTATTATGTACTACCAATATCAATATCTAGATGTTCATTTACATAATTGAAATAACCTAAAATTATTGTTCAAAATACCTTCGTGCTAACCGCAAAAATATAGGACTATTGCTCTGGACGACGGAGGTAGTACTACAAACGTGTTGTTATACACACCATTAAACTTATTAATACACTTGTATTTCAACTTCTTTTAAAAATGCCGTTCAAACAACCAAATTGTTGAACACACCCGTAACATTAAAACACCAAACAACCGACCCATTAATATTTCACTTTCCCCGTTAATTTTAACCGTCCTATATCCATCCCATTTTTTACTCCATTTACCCCTTCTTATAAACTCAATCACCTACTCATCAAACTTTTGCACAAAATTCAAACACCACAATGTGATCAAGGCCAGAGCATTGTTGATACAACCCACTAAATGGACGTAATTGTAAGTTTTTCTTATCCTTTAACTGTTTTTTGTGTCTCTATATTCTTTCTAAAAATCCAGTATGGTTTTTAAAGGGTCGGCAAGAGGTGGCCGAACCGTAAACAATGGTTCAGCCCTGGTCCAACGAAAAATTATTTATGGTTCAGTCGGGTGTGGTTGAACCATATCCTATGGTTCGGTTGGGTGTGGCCGAACCTTATCATATGGTTCGGTCGGGTGTGGCCGAACCATATCCTACGGTTCGGCCGAGTGTGGTCGATGTTTTCGAAAAAGTTCAGCTCTTGTCTGCCGAACCGTGGAATAAGTTTCGGTGGTTGGTGGCCGAACCCGTAAAATTCAAGTTCCAACTCGTATTTTTCAACGTTACATGGATTATTGCCTTGGTTTGGTTCCTCATTATCTATTCTTCAATTAGCCTTCAAAACTGGAAAGAACTTAAAAAGATTGATAGGATTTTGAGAAAAGTAAAACCTAGGTTGGAATAACACTTTTAGAGAGAGACGGAGAGAGAGTAAACCCAAAACTGATGGGTGTGAATTGGGTGTGTGGATATGAGTGGATTATTGTTTTATTTTTTAGAGCTGAAGGGTATAATAGGAAGTTTAATGAGTATTATTTATTTTTTAGGGGTGAATTTAGCCTTACGGGTGTATTCATAATTTTTACGGGTGTGTATAACAACACCCTTTTCAAAACAAGTGCGGTGGCAGTTTTTGTAAATATGTGAAACTTCTTTTAAAAACGGCGACATTTTTGTAAATAATTAGAACTTCTCAAACGGTTCTGGTTATGAATATAAAGTCTTCTGGATATGATTTTCAAGCACATTTAGATGTTATGGCCAATAAACCTTATATTTATCAAACTCAAAAGATTTTGCACATCAATAATAAAGCATTAATTATGGATATGACTTCAAGCACATTTGAATAAGGTCATGACCAACAAACCTTCTGGATATCAGAATCAAAATGTTTTGGATAGCCAGTTCTAGTGTTTTTTATAGCTACTTTAAAAGAACATTTAAGGCTGAACATAACCTTGAAACTGATAGCCAAAATATTTGAAACTGATAGCTAGAAGGTTTTTCTGAAAGGAAATTTCGAGAGCAACAAATAGCAGTAACAATGTTTAGCATGACCAATTGATGTGTAACAAAGGTTCAGATAGTGATTTGAGGAGTATCAGATAGTGTTGACAAGTTTCAATTATTTACAATAATGCCACTACACGTTTTTTCAAAAACATGTTTTTCCTATCACTAGGAAACACACGTTTTTCATGAGACTAACTCGTCTAGCAATCCTCGTCTAGTATAACTCATCCCTTGTGACACACATGATCGTATGGTCTTCGGTTCTCTCCTTCTCTCTCTTTTTTTTTTTTTAACAAACGACAAATCAAATTCATTCACAATAATAAGAAAATACTTCACAAATATTGAAGGTTTCATCCCAAATAATAGTATATGTTTCATGTTCAAAACTACAACAAATTTTCCTTTTAATGAAATTTTGAGACATACGGATTCTACTCCAAGTACAACTTGGAAGTCTCCATCCATCTTTTGAAAAATCCCATATTGGATAATATTTTGCGTTGAATACTTGATCTACTGGAAAACTTGTGTTGACGAAAAGACGCCCACCAAACATCGCAAAATTCATGAATCATCCTTGTGTAGTAAGTACAATAACAATCTTTTTATTGTGATAGAATGTGAGATTCATTGCAGTTACAAGAAGAAGACAAGAACAAACAAAGAAGCAAATAAGCATAAGCTCTCAACGAGGAGATAAATCAACGGCTCTCGATTTATGAGAGAAACTTATGTTGGAAATGGGTTGTGGAAACTTGGTTTGACCAAGTTTTGACCTAAATTTCAAATGGGTTTAATTTTATATTAAACAAATTAAGTTGCAAAATTAAAATCTACATTTAGTGTAGATTAGGAAACTGCATTTATTTTCTCAAACCCATTTCTGGGTGAATGAGTAATTAATGGCTAAAGAGTGCAACTTGATAATGGTAAATGAAGAGTTGTGAATATGGGAAGTCTTGTATCCCACATTGATTGGAAAAGGAAAAAAGATGAGTGTATTTAATAGAGCTCATCTAAGGAGATTCAGTGTGGACTTGGACTTCCAAGCTTAAGTGGTCCATTGGGTCAACCATGCTAGCTAGTGGGTACATGGGACAATTTTGGGCTAGCTCAAAGTGACCCACAATCCGCGAAGCGGCGCGAAGGGCGGTTTAGGGCGCACTTTGCACTTCGCATCGAGCGGTCGCGGGTCGGTACATCGTACCCGCCGGTACTAGATCGAACTGGTTCGGTGAATCTGAATCTTTGATCAGGTATGATCCGACGGCTGAGATTGATCTGGGATGATTTACACCTATTCCCAGAAAGGCACCTGCAACTCTTCGAATACTATATAAACCCCCCTAGTCTGACACTTCTATTCACTCCAACATTCCAGTTATCTGAGTGTTATATCATCCAGTTAGTTAGAGCATATTGTTGCATCCCTCCTCCGGGATTGGTTCAGCTTAAGTGGGCCTGGGCAGTTCGGCCCAGTAGGTAGGTGGTAGTTGGGCCTGGTTCGATTGGGCTTCGGCCCGTCTGGATAGGTCCAGCATCGGCTGGGCGGATAGGTTCGTTGTATCTGGACCGTGTTCGTTGGAGCGGTCGCGGGTTGGTACATCGTACCCACCGGTACTGGATCGAACCAGTTCGGTGAATCTGAATCTTCGATCAAGTACGATCCGACGGCTGAGATTGATCCGGGCTGATTTACACCTATTCCCAGAAAGGCACCTGCAACTCTTTGAATACTATTTAAACCCCCCTAGTCTGACACTTCTATTCACTCCAACATTCCAGTTATCTGAGTGTTATATCATCCAGTTAGTTAGAGCATATTGTTGCATCCCTCCTCCTTCAAATTTCAGAAGTTCTAAACACCGTTAGTTCGTAGGCCTCTTGATCAGAAGTGCTTCCATCAAGAGTCGAGAAGTCATTTTATCTTACGAGGAGATTGTCGTTAATCCGTTAGCACCAGAGAGGGACAAATTCTTCTTACGGAGTTTGTGTTTCACAAGACTCGACTTCACCAAGTTAATTTTATGTTCTTAAATCTCCGTCCCTTCTTCTTCTCTCATTATCTATTTTTCTATTTTTGATAAAACCATTAATTTAAATTATTCAAAAATAACAATCGTAAGAAGATTTTTTTGTTTTCTCAAAAATGACTAATAATAGTGAGACCTCCAAATCGTCTGGTCAATCCCAACCCAAACCCCTGATGCAACTACTCAAAATGTTGCACCCGCTTCTGCTCCGACTCACCCGGCTCATGGTGAGAAACCTGCCAAATTTACCTGGCTGGATTTCAAAAGATGGCAGCAGAAGATACTGTTCTATTTGACCACCCTCAGTTTGCACAAATTCCTGAACGAGGACCCCCCCCCCCCCGATAGCAGTTGATGATCCAGATCCGCAAAGGCGGATAGACAAAGAGGGTTGGGATCACGGTAATTTCTTATGTAGGAATTACGTTTTGAATGGGCTAGATGATGGCCTTTATAAGGTATACCGGCTTGTTGCGACGGCCAAAGAGTTGTGGGACACTTTGGAGCGTAAGTACAAAATTGAGGATGCCGGCTCAAAGAAATTTGTAGTCGGTAAGTACCTTGATTTCAAGATGGTTGACTCAAAATCTGTCTCCATCCAAGTTGATGAGTTTCAGTTGATCCTTCATGCATTAACTGCTGAAGGAATGGTTATAAATGAACCATTTAAGGTGGTTTCAATCATTGAGAAATTGCCACCAGCCTGGAAGGACTTCAAGAATAATCTCAAGCACAAGCGCAAGGAGATGACTCTCGAAGACCTGGTGATCCGTCTTCAAATTGAAGAGAAGAACAGGCAAGATGAGGCCAAGGCTAATAGAGGCAAGATGGAAGCAAAGGTCCATCTTGCAGAATCAAGCACTAGAAACAAGTGGAAGCACTCTGGGAATGCTAGGAAGATGCCGGCCAAAAAGATCAAAGGGGACTGCTACAATTGTGGCACGCCCGGACATATGGCTAAGGATTGTCGGCACCCGAAGAAGGAAGGCCAGAAAGGCAAGAAGAACCAAGCAAATATTGTCGATGA
The DNA here is from genome assembly GCA_026119855.1 of Campanula takesimana. Classification (NCBI taxonomy): domain Eukaryota; kingdom Viridiplantae; phylum Streptophyta; class Magnoliopsida; order Asterales; family Campanulaceae; genus Campanula; species Campanula takesimana. The sequence goes on from JAOWBW010000184.1 coordinate 674,133, forward strand.
TATGGATGTCGATGACTATGCTGTTGTGGTATTTGAACCCAAATTGGCTATGTTGGATGATAATCCAAGAGAATGGTGGATAGATACAGGTGCTACCCGCCACATTTGTGCTGATAAGGAAAGCTTCTCAAGCTATACTCCCATCTCCGGACGGAAGCTATATATGGGAAACTCCGCTACTTCCGAGGTTGTGGAAATTGGAAAGGTCGTGCTAAAGATGACCTCGGGCAAAGAGTTGACTCTAGTGGATGCGCTGCATGTTCCTGACATCCGCAAGAACCTGGTTTCCGGCTCACTGTTAAGCAAGGCTGGATTTAGACTAGTTTTCGAATCTGATAAGTTTGTATTGACCAAGAATAGTTTGTTCCTTGGTAACGGCTACCTTGATAAAGGGATTTTCAAGATGAACGTAATGAATGTTATCCGCCCAGAGGCGAAGAATGAAAATATTGTTTCTTATGTTTACTTGTCAGATAGTCTTAATTTATGGCATGATAGATTATGTCACGTAAATTTCAACACAATTAATAAGTTAGTGAATCAAGAATTAATATCTATATCTAAATCAGATTCAACTGACAAATGTGAAATCTGTGTTGAAGCAAAAATGGCTAAAGCGCCATTTCAACCAGTTAAAAGAAACACAACACCTCTTGAATTAGTTCACACTGATATTTTTGATCTAAAGTTTGTGCAAACTCGAGGTGGGAAAAAGTACTCCATTATATTTATAGATGCTTGCACAAGATATTGTTATGTATATCTACTGGAAAGTAAGGATGAAGCCTTGGAGGCTTTCCATACTTATAAAAATGAAGTATAGAATCAACTTAGTGTAAAAATTAAGAAGATTCAAAGTGATAGAGGAGGAGAATATGTTGCTCCGTTTGAAGACATATGTTGGGAATCTGGCATTATTCATCAAACGAAAGCTCCGTATTCACCTCAGTCTAACGGAGTTGCTGAACGCAAGAATCATACTCTAAAAGAGATGATGAATGCAATGATTATAAGCTCTGGCTTACCCCAGAATTTGTGGGGGGAAGCTATACTTTCAGCAAACTATATTCTTAATAAGATACCAATGAAAGGGAGAGATAAGGCTCCTTACGAATTATGGCATAATCGTAAGCCTTCTTATAAATACCTCAAAGTGTGGGGGTGTTTGGCTAAAGTTATTGGACAAAAAAATATTGACTGCATTTTTATTGGATATGCTAGTAATAGTAGTGCATATCGGTTTATTGTGCACAAATTAGAAATTCCGGATATAAATGAAGGAATGACAATAAAATCAATAAATTTTGTATTCTTTGAAAATATATTTTCGTCTAAGGAACGAAAAGAAACAAGTTTAAGTAAGAGAACTTATGAAGCTACAAATGGTCCATCTCAAGAAGAGGAAAAAGAAGAAGGACCTAGACGTAGTAAAAGGGCAAGAGTGGAAAAGACTTTTGGTCCTGATTTTCTATCATTTATGTTAGAAAACGAACCAACAACTGTTAAGGAAGCTTTATCCTGTCCGGATGCACCATTCTGGAAAGAAGCTATTAATAGTGAGACAGAGTCCATTATGCATAATCATACTTGGGAGTTGATTGATATTCCACCAGGATGCAAACCGTTGGGTTGCAAATGGATCCTTAAAAGGAAGTATAAGTCTGATGGATCTATAGATAAGTTTAAATCCCGGTTGGTAGCCAAAGGGTTTAAACAGAAAGAGGGATATGATTTCTTTGATACATATTCCCCTGTCACAAGAATCCCATCCATTCATGTTCTCATTGCTATTCCAACATTGCATAACCTTGAGATACATCAAATGGATGTGAAGACAACTTTCTTGAATGGAGAGCTAGAAGAAGAGATTTATATGGAATAACCCGAAGGGTTCGTAGTTCTTGGGAAAGAGCGAAAGGTGTGTAAACTTGTAAAGTCATTATACAGACTAAAACAAGCACCTAAGCAATGGCATGAAAAGTTTGACCGAACAATGCTATCAAGTGGTTTCAAGATAAACGAATGTGACAAGTGTGTCTACATTAATGGATCACCCAATTCATTTGTGATAGTTTGCCTTTATGTAGATGACATGTTAATAATGGGAAGTACTCATGAGTTGATCATGAATACTAAAGGCATGTTAAAGAAGCAATTTGACATGAAAGATATGGGGCCAGCTGATGTCATTCTAGAAATAAAAATTTCTAGAACATCAGAAGGAATAGTCATGTCACAGTCCCATTATCTTGAGAATGTTCTCCGGAAGTTCAACGCTATCGATAGTCCTCCGGCTAAGACTCCAGTAGACTTGAGTTTACACTTAGTCAAAAATCAAAAGGAACCAATTTCTCAACTGGAATATGCTAGAATAATTGGAAGTCTAATGTACCTAACAAATTGTACTCGTCCAGACATCGCATATTCAGTGAGCAAACTAAGTAGATTCACGAGTAATACCAGTAAAAATTATTGGAAAGCATTAACGAGAGTATTGAGATACTTAAAATATACAATGAATTATGGGATACTTTATAGTAGATATCCAGCAGTATTAGAAGGATACTGTGATGCTAATTGGATATCTGACACGAAGGACTCCAAATCCACAAGTGGATATGTTTTCACAATAGGTGGAGGAGCGTGTCATGGAAATCTTCCAAACAAACTTGTATAGCTCGATCTGTTGGGTTTTGATGCATCATGCGCAGCGGAATAAACAGATAAAATCAAACACCCAAGAGCTCGGATCCGTGCATATTTATTAAATTAAATACAAGATGAAATAAACATACCCTTAAAGATCGAATCCATGAACACGGACTTTGAGATACTAACGCAAACACCCTCTATCGGTATGCACACGTCGAACGGATATCAAGAACACCTTCTTGATCTGGATTGCTAGACCCAAGACTTGATGAAGAAACGATTTCTTCGTATGAATTATCTTGCTTCATTGATTATTATATTTTGATGATCATGGATCATAGAATAAATAATCATACCTCTCTATAATTTATTGTTTCTAAAACAATTGTTTATGATTTATAAAATCACTATTAGAGGCTGTCAAACCCGGTTGTATATCTTATATAAGGGTTTGACCTAATTCCATTTGGGATCGGGATTCCTTTTCGCAAAAGAAAACTTAACAAACTGTGCAGTTACGGGATGGCAGCCGTACGACTCACCAGGAGCCATACGGGGCCAAGGTAGCCATACGGTTGCTAAGTTTAAAATCCTAGATTTCGCCTTTTTCCAATCCGTTCTATTGTGTGTGACCCAATAGGATTATACTATGTTGGCAACGAGTCCGAACGAGTCAGGACCCGTAAGTCATAAGCGGACTCTAGCAAGCCATTATGACTACCCAATTAGTATAACTTTGAAAGTCCAAAGTAACCTTATAGAACATATCATAATCCCTTTGTCACGCGATATTATATTGGACATAAGTCATGGTCCACGCCAACTTATGTTTGTCCAATGCTTTCTCGATCCGGAGTAGATTGATATGAGCAAATGACATTAAACACATCAATTCATTTGGGTATGGCCATACATTATTATCAATCTCACTCATCGAGTGGCCAAGTAGATATCTCTCTTGAGAGAGGGACAAATCCCATCTTGACTTATCATTCTTCCCTACAAGAATCCGATTATGCCAATCGTAGCCTTTATAACTTCCCGGTTAGGGGTAACGTTTGAGTACGTCAAACATAATGCTCATCATGTGGAAGACTATGATAATTTCAGGTCTAAGGATAAATGATATAACTATTATGAGATTTAATTATGATATTTGACCATGACATAAATCTCATAACGGGTCTATCCAGTACTTGTTCTCCAACATGTACCCACAAGTTTAATCTGCATCCTATGCGCTATAATCATCATATGATTATCCATTAAACTCATGCTAGCCCTCCATAAGTGCTAGGGACAATGATAATTATAATAAACATGCAAAAGATATAATAATCAGGTTTGTTATCTCTATAACAATGAAGCTATGATATAACGCATAGGTCTTTCTCATGGGCCTAATGTCACGACCCGAAATCTAGGCTCTATTTTATTAGTAATTAAATGATTTTTATTTAATTATTTGCTTAATTTATTTATTTAAATTATTATTTATTTAAATAGTTTTGTGTGCAATTTATGTGTTATAATAATTATGCCTAGCATCGTATTCGAGTTATTTGGGCTAGTGTGGAAGTGTTGAGTTTTAATTGTTAGCCGGGAGTGTAAGTAATTGTGTTAGTATGGGGAGGGGTCTAGTTGTAACACTTTGAATTATTTTCCCCCTACTCCCCTCCTCCTCCCTCACCTTCTCCCTCACCCTCACCATTCCCTGGAAACTCTCTCTCTCTCTAGCTTGGGGTAAGTTTTTCCTTCATTCCTTCTCTCTTAATTTCCTTCCTCTTCCTCTCATCTTCTCTCATTTCTTAAAACGTAAACCTTGTTTAGATCGTCGATAGGATCGCGTAGAACCAAAAAGATTTGAAATCCATCAACTTTGAGAAAATTCAAGTAAGTTACTTTTCCCCCATTTTAATGCTAAATTGTTCATATCATGTTTAGATAGTGTTTGATGTATTACATTTGAAGTTTGGATGAGTTTTGCAATTTATTTGGAATTTATTGAGTTTTGGTTGAAAATGGTGAATGGATGAATATTTTGATTCAATCTTGGTTTTGGTTGATAAAGAGTGTTGTTAAGGTCCCCTTTTTTGTTTAAATAATGTTTGGGTACCTTAGAAATCTTGTTGGGAGTGTTGGATTTTGGGTGTTATGTGTTTTGGGTTTAAAAATGGAAGAACCCCGGTTGTTCTTCCCGATTTCTGGCGATTCCGGCATATTGGGCGACCGCCCAAAATTGTATGGGCGACCGCGCATCTTTCTGAGAGCTTTTGTTCTTGTTTTGAGGCACTTTGGGCGACCGCACAACCCAACTTGGGCGGCCGCACAGTCCTCTGAAAATTTCCATTTTGTTAAAATTGTGTGATTGAAGGATGCCTTTTGACCCAAATCTTGGGTGTCCTTCTAGTTGACCTTAGTGATCATTGTGGTACGCTTTAGTGATAGAATTGGGTCATTTGTGATCAAGTTTGTGTTTGAGATTCATTAATTGTCAATTGGGATTTTGGAGCACCTTTATTGTGCATTGTTTGTTCATTTCATCTTCTTGGTGATTAATTGGCATGATTCCCTACTTTGGAATCCTTTGTTGTTTATCGTGCTAGTATTTTATTACTTAGCCTTTACGTGAAAGCCCAGCTGGCATTGTGTGTGTTTCGGGCGATGCGAAATATTATGATGGCACAAGCCAAGTCCATTATGATGTTGACCATTGTTTTGCCCAATTATTACCCTCCTCCAGATTGGCCTTGGATGTGAGAAGAGCTAGCTCCTTTGTGTGCATTTTAGCTTTACTTGGAGCATGACTTTGTGGCATGTCTCCCGTCCTTTGTGACACTTCATTGGTTATTGGTTCCGGTACCGGGGTTTTCTCTTCGGCTTTCATGCTATTATGAAGATGATGATTTGTTGATTATTGAAGCTGCGCAGCGATCCTTTATTTGGATGTTCCGGTTTGGAAAACCTTGGCTATATCCTTTGTTATGTGTTTATTCCCGCTGCTATCTGATACATGCTAAATGCTATGTGCTATGTGATATTTATTATTGCTTATTGTATATTGCATCATAGCATGTCATGTAGTTGCATTAGTAACTTATTGAGATTTATCTCACCCCCCTTTTCTTTTATCTTTGTTTTTCCTTAACCCCCCCCCCCCAGGTGCTAAGGATTAGTCTCGCTGATCACGAGAACGAGGACGTCGAGGGTGGATACATTCTTTTGGGGAAGGTTGTATAGGTGGGTTTACATTATATAAATGTGTAACCTTTTGGGGTATTTGTACCAAACATTGACGTCATTAGGATTTGTGTGTTTTGTAACTTTGGTGTATGGACTTATGGAGTTTGTACTAGTTTTACCTTGTGTTCAAAATGGTTTGTGAACTTTGGATCATCACCTTTTGGTATCAAATGAAATTTTTAACTTCGGTATTTGTGAGTTTTGGTTTTAGAGTCGTCGTCCAGATCGCGGTCCCGGGGCCCGCGGGGTCCGGGGTCGCGACACCTAAGGCATAATATTCAACAATCTCCCACTTACACTAGGCCCAATCAACGCGTATCCAATACCCATTGAGCTTAGTTATGATCTCCATCATTTTGCAAGTAAGCTTATGTAAGATGATTATCCTTGTTATCATCATATGGTATTTTGCATATTTTGACATCTCCCATCTTTGACGATTTCTCGAATAAGATAGAAACGTCTGAGCATATGTTTAGATAAGACATTAGCCCATTGTATTGTGTAATAACAATTATTAACACAATTAAGGTCCATAAAACTAGTGATAATAGAAACGATTTCTAGTTTACTAATTAGTATCTTAATTAAACAATTTTCTAGTTGCATCTAATGCTACTAGATACTCAACATTTTGTAGAATAGTAATGGTACGTTTAGAACGCTTCTAACATCATTATTGAACATAAACATGTATTTATACTGCAATATTATCTTTGTTGGTTTGTAAGAATGCATCTATATAACTGTTACAAGATCATCTTTTATTCCATCAAAGAACAAGAATGCATCCTTTAGTTCCTTTTCAAGTACATGAGGATGTTTCTTAACTAGTGACTTTCACTAGGATCCGATCGGTATTATCTCATCATACTCCAATTATATGAGACATAAGGTCTTAGTACATTACCATGGCTTACATGATAGATCCAATTGCCAAAACATATGGAATCCTAATCATGTGTTCTTTGCTCATTAGTCTTCCAGTAAGACTAAATCTTTGCAAAAATTAATGCCATTAGACATTTGCAAGCAACCTCTACAAGAGTCTTGCATAGTGAACTTTTCACTACTTTGTCTATATTAGTATCTTGACTTCAACCAATCAAACATTTCAGATTTATCTCAATAAATCAGTCCAAAGATATAAGCGGCTTTATCCAAGTCTTTCATTTAGAAACTTTTTCAAAATGAATTATATGACAACCACATATATTAGACTAGGGATAATATTACGCTCCCACTAAATTTATTGTAATAACAAGTCCCATCTTTGATGAATTCAAACTATTTGAATACTACATCAAAATGAAATTTTCACTCCAAGTAGTTTGCTTCAATCCATCTCATGGATTTCTGCAACTTGCATATTTTATTAGAAATTTATAGATCAAAACTTTTAGGTTGTATCAAACACATCCTAAAGTATATTCCTGTTAAGGAATGCTATTTTGACATTCATTTATCATATTTCATATTCAAAATATGAGGTCATGACAATTAAAATTCTAATATCCTTAAGCATGACTGTAGGTGACAAAGTTTTATCATAATCGATATTATGAATTAACTTTACTCAATTAGTCGTGCTTAATAATATGCACCTTGCGATCCATGTCCGTTTTCTCCAAGAAAACTCATTTTCTATCCTATGGTTTTTAAGCTTTAGGGTAGAACAATCAAGTTCGAAACTTGATCATGATACATGGATTGCACTTTTAGATTTTATGACTCCAAGTCATTGATCTAAATCCGGAGTGGACATTGCATTTTGATAGGTAATAAGTCAATCATTCACAGTGATATCTTCCTTATTACTTTCTATTACGAGAAATCAATATTTCTTGTTATAGATAGTATCCTATCATATATGCAAACAACTTGTGAATACTTAAACGTATTTCAACAACTCCTTGTGAAACTTTGTTCAACTTCCATCTTAAGTTCTATGTCATTTTCTTGGTCTCGAACTCTTCGAGATATATTTTACTCCCACTAGTTCTTTAGAGATAAACGATTTATCTAGAAAGTGCTATTTAGAGTAACAAACGATTTGTACTCTAAAGGATGTGAAATTAATATCTTTAAGATATTCCATTAAAATACATTTACTAGATTTATGTGTGATTTTGTCAAAGACAACACTTTTCTCAAAAGTATCACATCACAAACCATTATGAAAGACAGACTAAGTTTTCTTTCATTCCATATCTCATATGGTATAGTGAACCTCCATAGATTAATTTCAATTTAGTGTAAGCGCAGCTGTTTCCAACACATAATCCAGAAAGTTAATTAATGATCAATCTGACTTATCATGAGGCGAAAAACTGTATTTTACAGATAATCTGTAAATTTCTTGAACATCATCCGTACGACTGCTAGGCAGGCGTACACCTCCAAACAATCCGTATGGCTGCTGTTTCGAGATTCACATTTTTCTTAAACTGCAGACTTTCTGCAGAATTCTCATCAAGTCCAAGGCTTAAATATTCATTACTTTGATCTAATCAGAGTACATCAATACTTTTACCATGAGGTATAGAAATCCTTTCTTAGCATTGTTACTTTAATAAACTACATACATCAATATGTATTAATCCAAAAGAGTACTTCCTTCTACTACCATTAGTAAAATGTGTCTTCATCAATTTCTAAGATTCATATATATCACACGATTCGAAATCATGTGAATTTAAAACTCCATCCCATGGAATTTTAGATATGTGTTTCTTATCATTTGATATAGACATTAATGCTTTTAAGAATGTAACGCTTACATCCTTAGATTCAAATTTTCATTATTTACGTTATACTCATTATTTTGTTCTTCCAAGATAAGGGTATAAAGTCTCATTTATATGATTAGCAATACAATAAAGCAAATCATATTTAATGAAACACTTTCTTATTCGAAATAAGAAATATCCATAATCTTCTAATGAAGAAACCAAAATAACATTTCTACTTAAAGTGGGAATATCATAACATTTGTTCAAAACAAATATGAACCCATTAGGTGAAGACACTTCGCAAGTTCCTATGAATAATGTCGCAACCTTTGCATCATTATCAACACATATGTTAATATTTACCATTTTAAGTAGTCTTTCTCTTTTAAATCTTACACATTTATTTAAATGTGAGATCCATATCCAGTATCCAATACCCAAGAATTTAGATGTAGAAAGATAAACATAAATACTTGAAGTGGTAGTCCTACTACATTTCATTTTGATCTTTTAATTTAATTTGTAATTCTTCCAATGGTCAATCATATTGCCATGGTAGCAATTACATCATTTGAATTTTAGTTTTTAGCCACAAATCAAGCTTTTTTAAAAAATATTTTTCCATATTAACCTTTACAGTTTGAGAATGAAACAAAAGAAGATGATGAAGTTCTTAGGAATTGATGAAGACCGGGATGAAGGAAGAAATCAGGGAGAAAAAAAGACAGTTATGGAGTATTGGTCTTAGTAATACGAGTAGAGTTTGTCTTATGAAAAATCTTGAAAAACCTGTTTTACATAAATAGACACCGTTTGACATTAAGAAATTATGTTTTACATAAGGGATGAAAACAAAGTTTACACTAAACGATGGTAAAACAATTTTTTTTCGAGATTTTCACGCACGAGTATAGAAAATTTCAAAATACAAAACTAAATATTTTTACGTTTACAAATAAAAACACTCTTTTTTTAAAAAATAAATAAAAATAAATTAACCATGCCTCTTTTTTTTTTTTTTTTTGGAAATCAACAAGGCTCTTTTTAAAGAGTTGTGGACTTGTGGGTGTTTTCTAAATGGAAAGGGAGTGTGCTTAGAGGAAGTGGGTGTGCATAACATCGTCCCATATCTTAAGCTTACCTGCTTTTAGACGCCGTTCCCACTGTACAACCACCGCTGCCGCTATCTCCATTTATTAAAACCCTTTCGCCGGCAAGAGGTTTTAGCCAAGCGAAATCGAGCGACAGAGAAACGAAATGGGGGAGGCTATCTATATACTGTATTGCTGAATATGGTATTAGGGTTCTGATATCACAGCCCTAATTTCGAGGATTTTGTCTTATATAATCTTCCCAAAACCCTTGTTCATAATTTTGTATTCCGTTGATTAGCCATGGCGGATGAACCGGATTTCGCCGCCAATCCCTGCTGTGCATTGGTACATTTCGATGTTCAGTTTTCGAATTTCAAATTACAGTTCAGTTTCCCTTCTTCTTTTAACTGTTCTTGTTGTATAACTCCCATTTTTATGTATATTGACAGTGGAAAGATAAGTTTTCCAAGATGCAACAGAAGTATTCAAAGTTGGAAGAAGGTCGAACTGCTCTTAGACGTGCTATTGAGCTCTATGACCGCCAAAATAATCAGATGCAAACCGAGATTGGCAATCTCAAGAAAGGTTAAAATCACTTAGTACTATTTTGTTATTGTTCAGTTTTGATTTTTTTTTTGGGTATTATTAATTGATGATAAGCAGAAACGTGGAAGACAGATTGATTTAATACTATATCTATATCTATTGTAAGGCTTGCACTTTAATTAGAAGATTGTTAGAAATGATTTTTTTTCTGATGGAATCAGGAATTAGAAATTTCTTGTTGAGATTAAGCCTCCCACAATCCCTGGACAACATCTGGATGAGTTTATTTTTCATGATTTGGATAGGCTCTAATTTTTATCTTCAACTTAAGGTCTTATTTTCATATTATCTGTTGTACATTTGATTCGGGATAAAAGTTTTTGATATTTCACACATTATCATACACTTTTTGACATAAAGCACACATGATATTCTCGGGTAATACTAAAGTCAAAAAATGCCACAAAATTTGGTTTACAAAATGATGTGTCATGATTTTGTTGGTGCTTTTAATTAGAGTGTGGCGGGTACACAATCGATGCAACTAATAAAATATCGCCACCTCATTTTGTATCCATCTTTTTCTAAAGTTTTGTTGTGCCCCTAGCATTGCCCAATGTTCTCGCCCTCCCAATGTTCATGCATGATGAAAGAAAGTTGATATTGAAGCATTCCCCCCCCCCCCCCCAATTTTTGTAATGTTATCTGCCCTGAGAAAGCCCTCGGAGAGACACCTGGTTTGTCATTGTCCCAAAACTGTGACACAGACGCTATTTGCCCTCCATTTGGAAAACTCATGACCACTTATTTTCCCTCATAGTCCTCTTTTCTTTCTCATAGTTTTGTGCATTTAAACTAGGACTACCCTTTAGGATTACATTCCTTTAGTACATGTCTTGCTTGGTATAAAGATATCCAAGTTTCGAGAAGGCAAGCGTGTTAGTGCTGCAGGGTGTTCTTTATTTATTTAATAAATACATGTTTTTTTTTCTGATATGATAAAATCTGTGTTATAAAGCGGAAAATTTGTTAAAGCAAAGAAACTCCTAAATAGTACCTACTATGGTTCTGACAGCTATACTTTCTGAAAAGTGCTAGTATTGACATGTATCTAAAACATAGCAATTTACTCATGTTTTGTGTAGTCAAAGTTATTTGATCATTTTCCATATGCTAGTTTGAGTTAGGTTTAAATCATTTTCACTTAATTAGTTATTATGTAATGTTTCAGCATACAACGAAGAGAAACAACATGCAGAGAATGAAGCAAAGGAAAAAGAGAAAGAATCTGTTACACGAGTTTCATTGGAGAATGAAGTCTCTGCTTTGAAGTCCGAGATATTATCACTGCGCCAAAAAGAATGCTCAGAAGTTCAATGCTTGAAAGGAGAACTGACACGTGTTAATGAAGAACTAATCCGTGTTACGGAAGAATTAAAACTTACTCGTCAGTTTGATGGAGAAGCAGAAATGAACCAGCTCAAAGATCAGCTTCAGGAAACAAGAACTCAAGTAGTTTCAGAGAAAAGAAAGGCCAAGGAAGAAAAGAAGAGAGCTGATGGTGCATTAAAAGTGGCGGAGGCTGAGAAAAGTAAGGCTTATGAAGAGCTAAAACTTCTCCAAGCCCGTAGTAATAGTGGAGAAACAGAAATGAATCAGCTTAGAGATCAGTTACTGGAAGCAAGATTACAAGTAGACTCAGGAAAAGAAAGGCTGAGGAAGAAAAGAAGAGAGCGGATGGTGCATTAAAACTAGTGGAGGCTGAGAAAAGTAAGGCTTATGAAGAGCTAAAACTTCTCCAAGCCCGTAGTAATAGTGGAGAAACAGAAATGAATCGGCTTAGAGATCAGTTACGGGAAGCAAGATTACAAGTAGACTCAGAGAAAAGAAAGGCTGAGGAAGAAAAGAAGAGAGCGGATGGTGCATTAAAACTAGTGGAGGCTGAGAAAAGTAAGGCTTATGAAGAGCTAAGACTTCTCCAAGCCCGCGGTAATAGTGGAGAAACAGAAATGAATCGGCTTAGAGATCAGCTACGGGAAGCAAGATTACAAGTAGAGTCAGAGAAAAAAAAGGCCGAGGCAGAAAAGAAGAGAGCAGATGATGCATGGAAACATGTGGAGGCTGAGAAGAGTAGGGCTGATGAAGAGTTAAGTCTTCTCCGTGCCCGTGTTAGTAGTGGAGAGGTGGAGATAAATTTACTCAGGGAGAATCTTCAGGAAGAGAGAACTAGAGCAAAGTCCGAGGTAAAAATGAAATCAGATGAAGTGTGTGAAACTTGTAAGTTTGATAAAGGTGGGTTGGAATCAATTGAGGCTGATAAGGAAAGTGGGAAGCCAATAGGGGATTCAGGAGCTCAGAATGTGAATGAGGAATTAGAATTTCTGAGGGTGCGTATATCTGAAGGGGACGGAGAAATAAAGAGGCTCAATGAGCTTTTAGATAAAGAGAAGATGAGAGCAGACTCTATGAAGAAGAAAGCTGAGACAGAGAAGAAGAAAGCGGAGGCAGAGAAGAAGAAAGCTGTTGAAGCTTGGAAGGCTGTGAAGGGGGAGAAAATTAGGGTTGATGAAGAAAGGAGAATTGCTGACAGTGAAAGGAAAAAGGCAGAGGAGAACAGACTTAAGTTGGAGAAGTTAAAGGTGGAAGCTGATGAAGCCAGATCAAAATTGGTATCATTAACCGTGGAGTCTGAAGAGGCAAACAAAAAGCTTGAGGTGGAAAGACAACTTTTGATTGAAGAGAAAAAACGTGCTGATTTGGAAAAGGATAAAGCAGAAAAGCAAAGGAAGCTTGCTGAAATAAACATGCAGAATGCACTTGAGGAGAAAAGTCGTGCTGAACACTTTCGCCAGCAATTGGAAGAGGATAGGCAGAGGTTTGACGATTTCAGGAAGAAGAAAGTAGAACCTCTTTCCTCTAGACAACGTGTTGAGGTTCCTGTCCATGAACCTATCGTAGATAAAATTGGAGATAATGCCCTACAGAAAAGTGGGCTTCAGGTGTTAACGTTAAACGCTGAAGAGTCCATGTCTGAACAGGCAAAGGGAAGGCTTGGGCAACCAAAACAGAACGTGAAAAGAAGAAAGAAGGATTCCGATTCAAAGATGAAAACAACAGCGGAGCAGATTATAGCCGTTGAAGCCTACAGGGAGAAGGCATTGGAGGAAAAAGCCCGCGCTGATAAGTTAACTTTGCAGTTGGAAGAAAACAGACGAATGATGGAAGATTTGAGGAAGCACAGATTGGTACTTGTTTCACCTGAGAAGTTGGATGAGCGTCCTGCTGGAATAAGTATGAATGTTGAAACTACTAAATTAAAGTTGTTAAAGCAAGAATTGAAGCTTGAGAAGCGGCAAGTGAAGCATGCTAAACAAGTGGTTAAGCTAGAGAAAAATCAGAGGAAGATCTTACAACAAGAATTATCTCGAATAAAGACTGAATTTAAGCAATTTTCTCATCACCTGGAACTCTGCAACTGTTTCACGGATTGCCATGTAGGTATTGGTCACATTGCAAAGGTTAGTTCATACTTCCTCCGTCCCATTTTAATCTTCAAAAAAATGTGGGCACAAGGTTTAAGAAAAGTGATGTTTATATTTTAAAATATAAAAAGTGGGGTTGAGTGTTGTGAGTATAGAAAGTTGGTAGGAGAGAGAAAGTGGGGTAGGAAATAGTTGGTGGATAGTTGATGTATGACATGTGGGGCCCATTGTGTAAACAAGTATTATGAACTTTTCTTTTTGGGTTTTGAAGTATAAAATGGGACACCCAAAGTTGATGTTTTTGCAGTACAAGATGGCACGGAGGGAGTATGTGTTATGATATTTTGGAAGCCTGTACTGAAATCGGAATATATAATTCTCTTTTAATGAACAATAGCCGACAGGTTCTGGTACCTGTGGCAATATCCTTAACTGGTTGATGTTACCTACTGTGAATTTATTTGCCTGGTGGCTGCTTAGTTTAATACTCACTTTATAAATAGTGTCTGTTAGATCATGCACTTACTGTAGTTGCATCATGGATTCCTTTTTTCATCAATCTACTGGGGATAAGTTTAAGGAAGAAAATTATTAGTAATTCAATTGCCACTAGCATGCAAAATTAGTCTATTATCTAGTGGTGAACTTCTAGAATCTGTAATTCCAGATGTGAGCGCTTATATAGGGCATTCATTATGTTACTGTGGCCTCAATTCATTATGTTCATTTGTAAATACCTTGATTTGATATATGCCCCTTTCCATGATAATCAAAGCGCACACATTTTCACTCTTGGTACTGAACAGTCATGTGTTTTGCAGAATGGATATCGCAACTCAAAAGAAAATTTATGGGTTCAGATGCGCATCATATGCAGCTTCAAAGCGCGGATGAACTTCTGAAGCCTAGTTGTGCCGTCATTGGTGACGCTGTTTGTTTCAAGCAATGCATAGAATGTAGTGCTCCGATGCCTCCTAAATCTGGAAATCATACTGAATGCACTTCAGGTACTACCTTTAAGTTGCAGCCTCTGCTTAGAGGTTCCGACAGAAAAACTTTACACAGTTGTGCGATAGATTCAAGTATGGCATCTTTTTCTGATAATCCGTTGGTGGGCTCACAGGAGAGATGTGCCTTTTCCATTTCTAAATCAGCTGAAGAGAAGTCGAAAACCCAAGGAAACTTTTCGAAGAAAGATTGCCATCGGAAGAAGAGAAGTAGAATTTTGGAAGAGGAAGAATCTATAGATCATTTAGGAAACTCTAATGTGCAAAAGGATGACAATGGGAGGAGACCCATTGAACAGGTTAACGTTTGCCTCCGTGCTTCATCGCCTTTACAAAATTTATCAGAGATTGCTCAGACAGGCAAGGAAGGAATGTGTGAATCTGTTAGTAGATACTTGGATTATTTTGAGGAAGTTGTGGACGGGAACTACATGAAGTTGCTTGACTTGGATGATGCTGCGGATGAGGAAAGTTACCGCATGGCGATTCAAAGACCTCTTTCTCCCAGTCTTCCTGAGATTGAGATTAATGACGGTGCGACAGTTGAAACAGATGACTTCAATCCCCCAAATAAGTGCATCACTGAGAAATTGTCTAACTTGAAAGATAGTGCGGTTCAATTTGGTAACTTTGATACCATGATAGGAGATATGGGTTCCGATAAGTCAAAACTTGGGGAATTTCATGCAGTTGCTACGGTTAAGATGTCGGTTAATGATGAAAAGATTAAATCCACTTCTATACATGCTTTAAGTTCTCGTGTTAGCAATATCCAGGATTCTAGCATGAAGAGGGGAATCTCAGATTTTGGAAACAGGGTGTCCACAATTTTGTGTGGAAGTAAATTTGTATCCACAAACGATGATTCTCCTCAACATTGTGTTGTGTTTTCCAGTATCAGTGAGAGTAGCAGCCTTTCCAAAATATTTTACACTACAAGATCTATGAAGAATCATTGCCTTGTGTCTTCTCAAACAAATATTGGGGTCCAAAATCTGATATCCGCTCTTGTGGAGGTCGATAATCTCTTGCCCAAGTAAGTACTCTGTTACATCTGCAGTACATTCCTCATTGTGTGCATGTATGTGTGTGTTGAGTCGTAGTCCAGAAGTAAGATGGACATGACAAGGCAAAAGTGGAAGAACTCCGTGTGCTTTGCAATCAACAAAGATTATAGAGTGATGTCTCGACTCTTGCAGTCTATCATTTACATTATCCATCACAAAATAGTCCTTTATTTCTTTTGGGGATGTCCATAAAGACTCCCAGTTCTTCTTTGATAACTTTACTTTTTTCAGCCTCTATTGCACTCGTAGCCATTTTAGCACCTGCTCAAAAGAAAGTATAGACATTTCATTATGTAAAAATGTTTTCACACAGTAAGATAAACATGACAACAAAATTTCCGTAGTATCTTTGCTACTTCCTCCCGTCCCAAATTAATTCCGGCTTGACCTGTCAAACCTTTTAAGCATGGTGCTTACTTTGTTTGTCTCGTTATATAGTGCTTGTAGTCACACTGAATGTTTTTCCTTTTCTAGAGTTTGAGACCGAAGGAGTATAATAAAGAGGGAGGGTTGAAAGTCTAAAATCCCATCGTGCTTTTTAAAAACGGTACATATATATATATATATATATATATATATATATATGTATGTATATAGAGCACCGATCTCATACGCATTATGCGTACGGTTTGGGAAAAAAAAGTAAACGCTGTTATAAATTTTTCCTCTCTCAAATACACATCGACTTTTTTCTTTAGTTCTCCTGTGCGTACTCTTCCTTCTTTCTTCATTTGTTCCTCACTCATTAATGGTGAGGGACAGCTACAATCTAATTTGGGATTTTCTTCTACAGTACAGTAGGGTTTCAAATTGAGTTCCCACTTTCATATCTATTTGCAGGCTATATGAAAGTGGGTTTACAAAAATTGGGATTACGAATCAGAAATTCAAAAAGAAAAAAAGATTAGTTTGCAATTTAAGATGAATTCTATAGTTTTCGTCCGTAATTCGAAAAGGCTGCGTGTGTGAAAGGACTGCATATAGAAAGAATTGGGATGAGAAATCGAGTTTTATTATTGAAGTAAGAAGAGGCACAAAATTTAGCTTGAGAAAAATATGTGAGGATGGGAATTTGTAGATTCAAAACCCATTATGAATGGAGAAGAGATAGCAGAAGGAGAAGGATCATAGGGAGTTTTTGTTAGAAAGTGAAACACGTAGTGTATTAGAATGAGAGTAAAAACTAGTAGCGTTATGTGTTTTACCCGTCCGTACGCATAATGCGTATGAGATCGGTACTCTCTCTCTCTCTCTCTATATATATATATATATATACATATATATGTATATATATATATATACATATATATGTATATATATATATATACATATATATGTATATATATATATATATATATATATTTAAATCTATTGCATTTACATTCCCAATGTTTGAATTCAAAACGTTCGATTGAGCGTGAATGCCGTACCAACTAATCCATGTATTTAGCGGCACTTATCCACTATCTTCGTAATTATGGCAATTAACTGCATTAAACTCGTACGTGTGTGTGTGTGTGTGTGTGTGTATATCTATTTTCTTACTCATTTGAAATTATAACATATTGTCAAATTATGATGCACTAAGAAATAATTATGTGTGTGCATTTGTACCAGCTAGTATGAAGTCTAATAGGATTTTATTTGTGGGGGTGTGAGTTTGTGCTAGAATGGTTGTTACTTTAAGCCTGTATATAAACAAAAATTACATAAGAGGGCTCTAACATTTTGAGTACTCCTCAAGTTGGGCATATACTCCCTCCGGCCACAATTATAAGCAAGAAAAACCCCAAAACACACATATTAAGAATGTAGTTTAAGTTATTTAATTATCTTGATTTTATAACAAAACCATGTTAAAATTACTGATAGATCTTTAACGCAGATTCAATGTTGGGGTCTGTATGCTAGACTATCAATTTTCCAATTAGGCTTTTATATCTCTCTTTAATCAATGAGTAGTTGCACTGCTTAATTGATGTTTGTGCTAGTAAGAGTATCTTTTTATTCGCTTAGAAATGCATGTTTCTTCACGGTGATCGAGTACATTCATTTTAGAGATGAAGGTGCCCTATTAGACACGGCAATCTAATTTATCCAACATTAATTTCTCTATAATTGCTATGTGGGCTATAATAATGAATTTACTTCAGTAGCCTCGCGAGGGATAACGTATGCCATTTATCTCTTTATTTACTATCTGTTCTCTCTCTCTTTTTTTTTTTTTTTTTTGATAGAACTATCTGTTCTCATTTATTTCTTCACATTTCAGGGAAAAGGTTTGCGTATTCTTTTCCTTGCTATTGAACAACTGCTGTTGGTACTTCAAAGATCTTGCTGACACAGACTTCATCCATTTTTCAGATTTGTCCGTTGGTCACATGATGAAAGGTTTGAATTGTGACATTGTGTTCATTTCTTTGGATATACTTGGTATTATCCATGATTTTTCTATATCCTTGTATTGAAGAGATTATTGTTCTCTAATGTGCAGTGATGTCTGATGTGGAGACAAGAAGAATATTAGCCGAGTTATGCTTCTTGGATGAACTTATTGCTCTCATTGAAAACTTCCTCATGGAGCGGAGAGTTCTGGTGTGCAGTGATGGATATCATTCACCAGCTGTTCTATCTGATCAAAATGTCAACACCATACTGAACAATGGGGATACAAGTTTATCCTACCAAACAGCGTCACCTTACCAGTTGGTGTGTGGAGCTGTTGCCTTAGCATCAGTATGTGCAGTATATGACCGTATTGGTTTTTTATGCGAAGCTTCATACAATATCGCTCGAGTGAGGAAACTTGATTTTTCGGTGCTGACTGCTCTTCATGTGTTCGCTAAGATATGTGGATCCGAATATTTTGCTCTTAGTGGCTACAGTTTAATAATTGACGCCATGAAATCCTTAGTCACATTTAAGGAGCAGGAAAGTCAATCTATTGGTTTTGCTTCCTCGCATCAAATCATGCCCTTGGAGGGGCCTAAGTTCCCTCGTTGCACCCACTGCCCATTTTCTGAAGGTGCTGTTTCACTTAATGTACTCACATCTCGACTCATGGAGAAAATGCAGAGCTGTAGTCGTTTTCACAAGTTTGGATTGCTTACATGTCGGTCCAAAATTGATTTTGATGGTACTTTGTACGACCTGGGTGACGTTGTCTCGTTGCTGGAGCTGGTAGCGTCTAATATGGTATAAACTCCCTCTGTTCTTTGTCAGTTTTGCTTAATGGTGTTGATATAGTGGGTGGGACTAGTTTGCGTTAATAATTCTGCAGTTCTTACTAGTCTGGTACTCCACTTTACTTCTCGTATTTCAACCATCTATTTTCTAGATTTTGTTGTCATTTATGAAATTTGATAATAGGAGTGTTATGTTTGGGCTTCAGATGAGCTCATGTACCCATGTAACATTTCAGTTAGGTAGGGGAAAGAGCCATGTGTTAGCTTAGGGCTAACAAATTGGTTATACAGATATACCCCCTCCATTCCATTTGAAGAGGTTATTGACCAAGGACGCAAATCAAAGAAAGTGGGTAAAAAATTGATTGATTCTCTAAATTGACCCTTAAGACATTTTGAATTCAAACTAGAAGACAACATCTGAATTTAAAATATGTGGCAAATAAAGGTTACTGTTGGTTGAAAATAATACAACCCCAAAAGGAAGGTTACCCTTCCATGGGACGTCCCAAAAAGGAATCTCACCTCTTCATTTGAAACGGAGAGAGTGTATATCATGTTCGACATGCTTGAGCTGAATCAAAATTATTGTACTCCCTGAATGACCGTCCACATTCAGCTTTTTGACCTCAGATAGACTAATTTGTTACTTCTGTAAATGATAGTAAACTTTAACATTGAACTATTTGTTTCTGCAGCTGCAAAAGTCTTTTTATATGATTTTATTGTATTTTCTTCTTGGCCTGCAGAGCTGGGACTGGACGTGTGATAACATCATTGTTCAGTTGTTGGTAATACTGGAATCTCATGTCTTGGAGAGTGCTTTGGCTGCTGGTTTAATTCTTCTTGGGCAACTGGCACGGTAAGTTAATATTGATTTGCTAAGGTTCAATCAAACAAGATGTATATCTTTTAACTGTGATCATTTTGCATTGAGAGTCGGTCCCATCTTTTTATGTATGGGTAGTCGGGTACTATCATGATTCCTGCTATTGGTGAAAGCATTATAGTAGGTACTAGAAGGAAAAAGTGCAAAAAAGGTCAGACCACCTTAGCATATTTTAGTTTTTATTAGCCCTCCTTTTCTTTTTATCCATCTACCGCCCTGAACTCCCTTCTGTTCGATTCAACCTATTTTTCTGTGTCTAGTGATGTCCGTTAGGTTGTCATGTGTATCAGTGTATGCGAAGTCCTTAAGGGAAAACTGATGAACTATGTTTTCTGCAATCAAAATAGCTGGGATTTCTACCTGATTAACTTGAGAGATTCAGTGTCTGATAGTATATTTGATCTTTTTAAGGAAATTAATTAGAATGGAATCACCTACTCACTTTATTGCTACTCGTTCATTGGAAATCGATCTCCCGCATTTTTAAATAATTGCAGCACTTATATTTCTCAATCAGTGGTGCTCTCTCTCTCTCTCTCTGTTCTCTTCTGTTCTTGAAATATCTTTCTTTGTCAGCATAATCCTCACTTTTCAGTGCTTGACGGAATTGATTTTAGGCTCAGATCTAAATTCACAATTCTAACTACTCCCTCCGTCCCAAAATGATCTTCATACTTTTTGGCCGTTACTACGAATGAACTTTGAGCAATAGTTTTAGCCTTTTAGGTTGATTTAACTATCGTAATGAAAATCCAAAATTTGATGTTGATAGTATTGTTGATGGTGTATCAATAACAAGTTTTGGATTTTCACTAGGATAGTCTATGATGCTCAGACTCTTTGGTTTACCCCACCGGACCATTCTGAACAAGACTAAAATACAAGTGTCGAACACTGGTACGGCGGGGTAAACCAAAGAGTCCGAGCATCACAGAGGATAGTTAAATCAACCTAAAATTATTGCTCAAAGTTCATTCGCTGTAACGGCAAAAAAAGTATGAAGATCATTTTGGGACGGAGGGAGTATCTTTTTTATGTGAAATTTTTGTACCACGGAAATTCTCTTGCCTTGGCGGAACAAACCATATTATTTATGGCTACCGGATTACCGATACCTGCCAAAGGAAAAAAAAATGCAGTACGTCGAAATTTTCACTAGAAAAGATAATTTTTTTTATCTTTACCAGTGAATTTTTAGTACATCACTTGTCTCACCCAATTGAGTTTTGGTAGCAGTTGACTGGCATAGGTTTCCCTCCTCAAATCAGTGTGATGCCTTAAAACCACTAGATATTCGATGGTTTTAGCAGACCTTGTGAGCGGTGTCTCATTTTCCCTTATTTTTGATGAATCTTTAATATTAGTAACCTTGGCATTAGCAAACTTGCGAGTAGCGTCTCCCACTTTCCCTTATTTTTGGTGAATCTTAATATTAGTAACCATGGCCGTAACATTCCTTTGAATGTCCTTGAAGTCCATTTAATATTATCAACCTTGGCGATAGCAAAACTTTCTTTTAGAATGTTCTTGTTTTAGTTCTGTGAGCTGTCAGTAAAAAAGGGAGCTGAATAGAGGATTAAAGAAGTGTTTTTCAATCCTGTTGCACAACAACTTGTTGAAAAAGAAACTGATGTAGGTGAAGAATGGATTGAAATAGGAGAAGAAGGGTTTGTATACCATTGCTCTGATTGAGTGGGAAACTCAATCTGGAGGCTGGGTTTTAACTTTTGAAGTGGAACTCGTCTGATGGACTTGAAGGCTGTGATAACTTCTTTGGATTGGTCTTTGAGCTCTAAGATTTCTCCTTCATCTGTGCCTCATGTCTGTCTCTCAGTCGATTGACTGAGTGAACTCGAGTGAGAAAAAGATGATTAGCAAACACACGTCTTTTATACTCTCGCACTGCGAGTTGCAGATGTCCAACCTGCGTAGAATAATATATCTGTCCCCCTACCCCCCCAACCCATTTGTTCAGTTTTATACGTATAAACTGTTATATGGGCTGACCCTTTAGTAATATTTTATTTGCTTAAACTCTAATAATTTGGACTATGAGTTGGGCGAAAATGTTTAGTTAAACTGATCTAATTTGCTTTGTGAATTTAGGCTAGTTAACTGATTTTTTTATTTATTACGTCTCTTTAACCAAATTTCTTTGGATTTGAATCTTCGGTTAAGTGAATTTGATTTGGGTAAGATTAATTTGATTTTGTATGTGATCTTGCTAATAAACATTTTAATTACAATAATGATTCATTTTCGGGAATCCCAGTTAATGATCATACTTTTGCACGTAACTGAAAATTGGAAATACCATCTTTGACGCACGTTTCTGTTTGTTTTACAGAATTGGTATTGATGCCAATGGGTCCAAAGACTCTACAGTTGAGAAGATACGAGGTAGATTTTGCGCAATCCTTTCCGAGAACCCACCAAGAAGGTGGGCCCGCGCATCCAAATTGTGGCGGCAAATGCTTTACTGGGGATGATGTCTCTAAGTTTAGAAGATGTTATAGAGAGGAATATGGAGCTTGAAGAAGTTGATTGTATTAGGAAGTGGTTTTCTTTGCTAAGCAATGAAGAAAAGACTCTGGCTTATGCAACTTTCAAATGCTGATATGATGCCTTGTTGTAGACAAGTGCACACTGACCAAATTTTGTTGTAGAGTTCAGTTTTGTGGTTAAATGAAGGCAGCTCAATTTTGTAAATATCATTTTCTCCGTCCCGAAAAAGTAAAGAAATATCGGATGTCGCTCGAGCTAGAATTCTTTAGTTTTTAACCCTAACACTAACATTTTTTAACCGCACCGACGCATTTGAGTGAGTGAAAGATATAGCTTTGATGTTATAAGTGCAAGTTTAAAGGTGTACAAGTGTTTGTTTATTTAAACGGACACTTGTTAACAAATGTTAAAAGTGTGTGTTTGAAGTTATAATTACCATTTTGATCAACCAAAAACTGACGGTGTATAAATTCTGTTTTTCCCAAGCCTTGATAAATTATTTTCTTTCATAAAATCGACTCTATAATATACTCCCTCCGTGATGTGTCACTTGATACTTTTGGTCAACTTAATATCATTTTTACGAAAACTTTATAGAAATTTTTTTGATCCTAATAAAAATTTAAAAGTTATAAAATGATTCACCATAAAAAACACTCTCAATCACATTTTTAAAACTTTTATTAAGATCATCAAATTTTCTCTAAAGTCTTCGTCAAAACTATATTAAGTTGACCAAAAGTCTCAAGTGACGTGAAACGGAGGGAGTATCCGAGAACCTTCAAATATCTTGGAAGATATCTACTACCTCTGACAATGATCGAATTTGCTTTTGTGATATTGAAGAACCTTCAAATACATGACCTTTTAAGATATCTAACTCTTCCGTCTCAAAATGAATGGCTCAAAATGAATAGCTGAATTTGCTTTAGTATCTTGTAAGATATCTATTCTCTCCGTCTCAAAATGAATGTCCGAATTTGCTCTAGATCGCATGGAATATCGCTAGACAGAAAATTTTGGGGGAAACTAATTCCTCCATAAGTTATAAAAAGTCTTGTTTTTATAGGGTTTGTTTAGGGTTTAGGGTTTAACGCCCAAAACCTACTCGTCATATAAACACTTTTCCATAAACGAAAAAGGTTATACAATATTGAGAAAAGCTGCAAATACACTGCATTTTTACACTTGATAGAGCCGATTGCAAGAACAATGTATGTAAAACTACGTAAACAATTCCAATTTAAAAGCCTACGAACAACTCAAACTGCCCCTCCAAGAAAAAACTTAGAAAGCTGAAGACAAAATCAAAGAGAAAAAACTTTTTGAATGATGAACCCCGGCTTCCTGACATACCAACTCTACAACCAAAATTAGCCAGTCGGGTAAAAAAATAATTCGAAAACAGACATTTCCCAACTTTCCATTTGCTCTACCATCACATAAAGTTTCTTTTTCAACAGAGAACGGGGATAGTGTGTGCAAGATCTTCACATTGAACATCATAACCCCATCTATGGGCGGAAAAGTAGGATATGTGTTGCTTACTGCCCACCTGGATAGTTAAACCGTGGACGTACTTGGCATCTTTCCTGGCTTCTTCCTTTTCTCTTGAGCCTGCACCTAGAAAAATATACAGATGAATATTCAATTTTCAGAAGTACGAAATAGGCTATACATTGTACCCTTTCAAGGATCTAGTTTTAGGTTGTGTACTTTCATGAAATTGCACTAAAATTATACTCCCTCCGTCCCATTTGAAGCTTCACCATTTTGGTGATGACACACAAATTAAGAAAAATGATGAGCGTAAGAAGGGTTGTGAGAGGGAGGAAGTTAGTTGGTATGACAAGTGGGGCCTACAATTTAAATATGTGAGGGGAAAGTTAGTGGGTATGACAAGTGGGCCTCATAATTTAAGTATGTGAGAGGAAGAAGTGAGTGGGTATGACAAATGGGGCCTACATTTTTTTACCATTTTAGGAAAGGATGAAGCTTTCAACGGGACACCCATTTGGGTAAAAGGTGAAGCTTCAAATGGGACAGAGGGAGTATCATTTTTGGAAATGAGACTTTTTCTTTGGGACGGATGATCTCTTCTTTTTTGGGGGAGTGAGGGAGTAAATATAGGATGCACGACTTGAGTATTACATATTCATTTGAGTTTCTTAGATTCACAAAACACAATGTATTATTCTGGAAGAACAAACCACAAATGAATGATTGTACTTTCTCAGCTTTAATTTAAATTAGTCGGAAATTAAATGCTTATAATCACAATGTTCTGATGAGAAAACTTTGATGATTGGATCATCAGAGGTTCAAGTAGCTCTAGCACAACCATCATGGAAAAGAAAAAGAAGAGATGGTATGTGTCAGAGAAGTTTCAATTGTACTAATCTGTCCCAACAAATAGTTTATGCCCGGTGCATATTTCTCATAACCAAGATGATTTAGAGTGTTAAATGTATCACGCCTTTACTAAGCATTGGGGAAGAAATAGAATTCAGTGTCACAAATTGTCAAACTGTGCGTTTATAAATCAGGATAAACTTTTCCATTTCTTCACTCTATATTAGTAGCATTTTTTTTAATCGCACTAAAAAGAAAAGAGACGAAAAATAAAAGGGCATCCGAAACTCACCAAGGATTTGAAAATCATATTGTAGCGAAGGCCAAACATGGGTAGTAAGCTACTTTTCATCAGGTACTCGAATACAATTACAAATTATGCCATAGTACCCTAATCATTAATAAATGAAAGAGATAAAGAGTTTTATTGAATCTATTAGAGCTTACTAAATACTCTCTTCTGTTGGGGTGTGGAGTCGAAACCATGAAGGTAGGAGTCAAAATCATGGAGAGGGGAGTCGGAGACGGAGCAGACCAGTTGACACAGCCGTGCAAGACATGCACGACCGTGCATGCACGACCGTGCAACAGAATTTTGGTCGTGCATGCAACAGAGGTCGTGCATCAGAGTCTGCTTGCATGATTGGTGATAGACAAGAATTGGGCTTTGGGCCGAAAAATGTTTGGTGCATGCGTGTATTGTTCCACGGGAGAAAGGAAGGAATTAGTTTCCTTCTGGGTTTATTTTTTCCTTTTAGGAATTATACTCCTTCCGTCTCTGATACTCTGGGTTAATTTGTTTTGATCTAGGTTTAGGACTTTTACACTATATATTATTGTGACAACCACCATATTATTTGGTGTTTGCTTTGTTCTACGAGAAAGTTAGGATATTCAAGAGAGAACCACAAATAGTGTCAAGGAGGGGGCCGGAGGCCAAAGAGAGCCATGTGGGGCGATCCTACAACCCGGCCATGACCGTGTTGTGCGTGTGTTCTTGGAGAGGTGAGATAATATATGTGGGTTGCTTGGAGAATCACATAATAGATATATGATGCATTGCAAAGTTTAATAACCATCAATCATATTATTATAGTGATATCCTGGCTTGGTGTCCTCAGATGTAGTCATGTGTTGACGAACTGAGTTATCAAATATCGGTGTTATTTTCTTTCATAATATTTTGTGTTGTTTATTCTCCATGTTTGGACTGCTAGTATGGGCTAGGCTGATGTGGAGATCCCCCCAAATCCTACAACTGGTATCAAGAGCTCTGGTTTGGAAGATCTAAAGGGGACCGGATTTGATTGAAACGGAGGCTGCAAAAGATCAAGATTCAAGTCCATAGATCAGAAAGATTCTGATGCTAGGTGCATGCAGAAGCAGATTCAGATGGTTCAGATTACATGAATACATGGTAAGGAGGTTGCAGAATTTCAGTCATAATCATGGCAGAGATTCAAGTAGGAGAGGAAACCAGAAATTGGCCGACAGGGGTGGCACAGCCGTGCATGGTGGGGCACACGGCCGTGCAAAGGCTTGATCTGGGAATCTGATTGGGTGAATGGCTGAAGCACGACTGTGCCAAATAGGACACGACCGTGCACAAGGCCAGATAGCCCAAATCCGTTTTCTTTCCTATTTTAATGAATTTGCAGCGATCCGAGGTGGGACTTGGAGATGCAAAGATCTAGATGGATCAAAGGTGTTCTTGGGATTTTGGGGCAGTCAACTTGGGTTGGAGAAAGATCGCTAGGGTTGAAATTTGCTTAGTGCGAATTTAGGCGATGGAGCGGAGAAAATATGAAAGAAAATGATGAGATGCATCAGGAACTTGCGGAGGCAACTGACGTTGCAGAGGAGAGTGGTATAAGCCGGGTTGACCACATGAGAAGAGGAGGACTTCTCGCGAACGACGGATGTGAGCGATATGTGGTAGCTATTGGGAGGAAGGTGAAGATGTTGTACTTTACCTACAACATCAATATTCGCTCCGGGTGGGAGTGGGAGTAAGAGGCTTGTAGACCGGCTTGTAGGTGTGAAAGGGACAGACATCAACAACCGGTATGTTAGGGTGGAGGGGGTGAGAACTTATAGCTGATCAGCAAGCAGAACGAGTCACAGTACCTAATAGAGAGCAAGAAAAGACCGGGAGAAAACAATGCAAGAGACAAGGTGTGTCCGAGTTTCATGGGGGAGCATTGCGAGGAAGGTGGGTCTGGAGGGAGAAAGTGAAGTTAGACTTGCAGAGAGAAAGAAATTGATTTAGGGAAGCAAGAAGAATATAACATGGAGAGGTTGAAGCGTTGCTTGGTTTCATCTCGCCTTATTGCTTGAGCGTGGAGGCTCATGATGGGGGAGAGCGTGGAGGCTCATCATAATGGAGGAGCTTAGTGCTCGGTGCTAAAATATTTGGTGGTCATTCTCTGGTGAGAGTTTGATAGGAGTTTATCATAATGGTGGTTTATGTCTCCACGTGGGAGATTGTTGGGGTGTGGAGTGAAAACCATGGAGCGAAAAGTCAGAGACGGAGCAAACTAATTGACACGGCCGTGTAAGGAGACATGCACGACCGTGCAGCAGAATTTTGGTCGTGCATCAAAGCCTGCTTGGCATGATTGGTGATAGCCAAGAATTGGGCTTTAGGCCAAAAAATGTTCGGTGCATGCATGTTGTACTGTTCCACGGGAGAAATGAAGGAATTAGTTTCCTTCTGGGTTTTCTTTTTCTTTTAGGAATTATACTCCTTCCATCTCTGATACTCCGAGTTAATTTGTTTTAATCTAGGTTTAGGACTTTTACACTATACTCCTTCCGTCCCACCTCACTTGAGACTTAAGAGGTGGGTACAATAACTAAGAAAAAAGAATAAAATAAGGAAAATGTGTGGTAGAAAATGAAGAGAGAGAATAAGTGGGGTTAATAGTAGATTGGTTGAATAAATTGTGTGGTGGAAAATGAAGTGAGAGAATGAGTGGGTGGGGTAGATTGAATATAAAATTATAAAAAGATTACCATTTTGGGGAGTCTCAAGTGAAGTGGGACGGACCAAAATGGAAATAAGTCTCAAGTGAGGTGGGACGGAGGGAGTATATTATTGTGACAGCCATCATATTATTTGGTGTTTGCTTTGTGCTAGGAGAAAGTTAGGATATTCAAGAGAGAGCCACATATAGTGTCAAGGAGGGGGACGGGGGTCTAAGAGAGCCATGGGGGGGCGATCCTACGACCAAGCCATGACCGTGTTGTGTGTGTTCTTGGAGAGGTGAGATAATATATGTGAGGGGTTGTGCTTGGAGAGTATCCATGTTTAGCCATGTTTAGATCTTAGTGATTGCATGTGCAAATTTGTAATAACCATCATATATTATTATAGTGATATCCTAGCTTGGTGCCCCCAGATGTAGTCATATGTTGACGAACTAGGTTATCAAATATCAATGTTATTTTCTTTCATATTATTTCATGTTGTTTATTCTCCATGTTTGGACTGCTAGTATGGGCTAGGCGGATGTGGAGATCCCCCAAATCCACAACACCTTCGTCCCACTTTAATCTACAAAATCTCAAAATGGAAACTTTTCAATACTTTTTAAATAATGGGACTCACTTGTCATACTCACAAAAACTACCCACTTACTCTTTACTACCCCACTTTCTCTGTCCTATCCAACTCTATACACTCACAACATATCAGTTTTTCAAGTTTTTCTTTAATTATTGTACTCAAACTCATTTTTGTAAATTAAAGTGAGACGGAGGGAGTATGAGGTATACATTTTACTTCTGGAAATGTAATTGATCTCTAAAAATATTATCAATTAGCAAAATACACTAATTATTAGATTATTAATTTTAGAGCGCCAACTATAGCTCTTGATAATGATCAGAAGGATACTCAAACTAACAAACCAGTAAAAGATAAAATGGAATGTCACAACCTAATTACATGAATACTTATGGTCACTACTTACTAGATGAAATATTAAAAGCAATGCTAGGGGCACAAAACAAAGTCACAAAATCTTGCTCATACAATGAGTTGGCAATATTTTATTGGTTGCATCAATAATTGACCGGCCACACTCTATTAAAACACAATTTTTATCATTACATCTACGATTTTGCGAGCAAGATTTTGTGCCCCTAGTATTATTCAAATATTAAACTACCAAAACTGTTAATAGATTCAATGGCTTCTGTGGCAAAACATTGTTCTTTTCTCAATGCATTCTAGAAACTAGAAAGTTAGACATATCACTAAATAATGAATGAAGTTGGCAGCTAAAAAAAATTACTTGTTGCTCTCTGTGAAAACTTACCTTATATTTCTAAGGCAGGCAGCTTTAAGGGTGAGAGAGGCATCTTCGTCCATACTCGAACTTGCGAAACTCTTGTAGATGACGAGCTATCTCTTGTATAAACTTGAATCCCTCGCTTCCATTTTGGAGTGTGTGACAAGCATGTTCAAGGAAATCACGGTCATTCTCAAGTGCTTCCAACCTCTCATTTAGGTCAGATATTTCATTCTCCAGAGTACCCAAATCAAATTCACCATGATTCTCCTCAAAATCAACATGATTTTTCTCAACTGAGGCAGTAGATTGATCACGAGGAGAAAGGCACCCATTAGATGAAGATAAATCTTTTTGTCGTTGTAAATTGTTATCCTCCTCTAACTCAGTTCCATTCTCACTATAAAGTTGTTTATAATTTTCAACTCCATTTGTAATCCTCTTAGAATACAAACCATTGGACAAGTCCATAGATTCAGAAAAATCATTAACCCGTTGAATCTTTCTCTCTAACTTCCTTAAACACTCAGAAATGTACTGCTTTTCATCCTCGAGAATTAAAAAAGGAATATTTCCATCAATAGATTTCGTGTTCGCCCTGTGTTTTCCCACCAAATTAAAGTTTTCACCTGGTAATTTCCCAAATGCTGATTCATCTGAGAAATTATTCCTGAAAAACTCCAACTCGGCTTCCAAATCTTGCAACTCTTTCTCCTTTTCAGTAACAAGATCATTAGCTTTTTCTAAGGCCTCCATATCATACTCCGCCTGTTCTTCCATCATCCTCAAGTACTGCAAGGCCTCCATATGAAGTGCTGCCTTCTCCTCTTGTAACCGTGTGATCATGGCCATTGCCTGATTCGCGGCTATACCAGAAGCATTTCTTTCTTCTTCAAGTTCCTTATGCAATGAGCTTATGCATCTCCGATCATACTCAACCTGTCGTTTTAGCCTTTCAACGATATTTTCACCCTCTATTTCACAAACACTGCTTCCTTCCAAAGATTCATACCCAGAATCAATTTTCTCTAAAGATGACACCTTGTGAATCCCATCAGAGCTAGAAGCATCACCTCCGTCCCGCTGATTATACGCTTTAGGACTTCTATAATTTGAAGAATCAGTATCTTGTTTAGAGAGGGTCAATGGCAACAATGTCAAATCTTTGTCAGCTTTAGGAGGATCAGTGATGGAAAGGTGTTCTTCTCTTCCTTCATTATTGACATCCGGGCTTCTTGGTGTACTGATTTCTGCATCATTTGTCACTGATGGAGCAACCTTATGTTGTAAACCAGCTTGAGTTGTTTCAGAAACAGTTGACGCTGAACAATTTAAAAAAGAAAAGGTAAACATTACACACACAAAACTTGATATAACCTAAGGGGTGGTGGCCCTAGACATGGGGCTTCACGAAGCATGAAGTCTTAGGTTCACCCTTTCCCACCGCCCTCTAAGTGCAAAAAGAAAGTACAAAATAGGAAGCTACAACTTCAAACATAAAGAACCAAAGATGAGATTTTGAACCCCCCCCCCCCAAAAAAATAAATAAATAAATAAAATAAAATAATAATAAAAAAAATGTGTGTGGGGGGTGGGGAGGGGGAGGGTAAATGCTGAACTTACTTATATCTGCCGATGCTTCAAAAGAAACTTCTAAGGGATTGGATTGTGGAGGAACAGTACTTAGGGACATCAAGTCAGATAGTGCAAAAATATTTGACATATGAGAAGATGGAGTATTAGGGAAAGAGGACGGAGGAACATCCTCAAGCGAAATAAGCTCCGGTGGCGTAGAAGGTTTAGGCTTTGCCTCAACTTGCTCCCAGTTGACTTCTCCCAAATCATGTCCACTGAACGCATCAAATTTCAAAGATTTAGGGCCATCTGGTTTGTCTTCATCAAGTTGCAGATCTTGATCATCAGAAACTTGGCGGCTCCGCTTTCCATGAGCAGAAACCTCTGACAGAATTTTATCCAGACTTTCCCTTGAATCACTTTTCTGATGAACCACTGAACTTCCCACAGAACCATCATCATCTGAAAATGGCATTTCAGACTCAGAATCAGAACTTCTTTTCAATTCAGTATACCCTACATGAGACAAAGTGTCAACACCAGTATTCACACTACGACGAGGAGTCACGGGCCCCGCAAACTTATCACGCATCCTCTTCAAGCTATCTCGACGACTAAATCGGCTTCGACCCGAAACACGAGGCAATGGAGGTTTAACTGTAGCCTTAGAAGCACCAAGCCCAGCTGGAGTAAGCTGGATCAATCTTTGAGCATTCGATTTGACCTTCCATTGCTTGTTACAACAAGAACATGGCCTAGTACTTAAAGAACCACGCACAAAATTCTTATTTAAATATGGGCTTTGAAAACCATCCATCCCCATCTTACCCACCAAAAAGCGGTACGATTCTGAGCTGGATTTGGTCTGCATGGCTGTTGACATGAAGCATTCTTCACACAAATCACTTACATCTGCGAGCTTACTATGAATGTGACAAGTTACAAGAGACGAGATCTCAGCTTGGTGATTACTGCAGAACAAACTCAAATAACACCGGGGTTTTTCATTTCCAAAGATTTGGTCCAGTCTCAAGCACAATAGACAAGGTGTTTGCAATTCACAGTATTGTGCAAATTTTGTTAGGGTATATGATAATGCCGCTTCAACAAACATGAGGAACATCAAGAACCATTCACAGGCCACGTGAGACAATATAGTCATAAACCCTTTTGAATTTCTCTGAGAGTTAAATGAGTAAGTCCCCGTGGCAGCCATACCGAGCAAACAAAGTCGAGAAATCAATGAGGTCTTCAATTGAGCACATCAAAAAGTCGTTTCCTGATGGCTCAAAAGTGACACTAGCAATCCCACATCTGTTACAATGATGTAAGCAATTAAAAGAATAAAAAAATCACTGCTTAAGCATCAAAAATGCAGCATAAATTCTAACAAATGGGTTTCAGTTCCAACAAAAGAAAAACAACCCATTTCCCCATAAAGACCAGAAACAACATTTCTTTATTTCTTGAACAAACAAAAGCAAGGCAAAAAATTCGAAACCCTAACTATATTTAATTCGAAACAAATTATATTAAAATTGCAGAGTATTATTCAGATTGCGAGAATCAAACCAAATACATATTTCAGCTAAGCAATTCAACAAACAGATTGTGTGAATTCATCTAAAGAACACAATTTCAAAATATATATATAAAAAAAAAGAAAAAAAAAAGGAAATATGGGTTTGCTTTATAATCTTAAATACATTTACACAAACATTTGCAAAACTACATATTTAAAAATTGTTTTAAAAATAGAGAATCTTGTACCTGGGAAAATGCAGCTTGAAGAAGAAGGGAGCGGAATGAAGGAGGGGACACCGGAGATCAAAACAACCGTCAGTCGCAATAATTGAGGAAAATTACAATGAATAAAAATGAGATGAAAATCAAAATTAAAAAAAAAAAAACCTGAAATTACAAAGGGGTCCTCTATTAATATTATTGTCTACGAAAATGACCGACCGTTGAAACCAACTGAATTAACCTGCGAATAAACAAAGAAAACCCAAAAATAATTCCAATCGTTGGCGCGGTTTTCACTCATGTCGGTTAAGCGGCACTCACTGCGTGCTTGTTCTAGGGGTGTATATTATCTGTGACTTTGACAGTGATTTATTTCTTCCGTTAGAAATATTAGTACTCCCTCCCCTCCGTCCCGGATTAACTATTTTAGTTTGACTTTATACGGAGTTTAAAAAAAAAATGTTGCGAGTATATAAAAAAAATTAGTAACAGAAAGTAGGAAAGATAAAGTGGGTAGAGGCTTTTTGTTGTGAGAATGACAAGTTCTATGGTCCATTTTAGGTAATAAAACAACTAAGAATTTTAGTCTGGGACAAACCAAAAAGAAAAGTAAGAGTCTTAGTCTGAGGCATAAAGAGTTCTATATTACTATTTCCGACCCAAATTCAAATTTAATTTCGAGAAAATTGAATTTAATTTTTTTTTACATTCGTTTTGAAATGCTTTGCAATGAAAAAACATTAAAATTAATTCAAATTTTGTGAAAAAAATTGTTTTATGTTCGTTTTAGTGTAAAACGTGTTTTCATCTCTTAGTGTAAAACCAGTTTTTTCATCTCTTAATGTAAAACAAGTTTTTTTTCATTTATTAATGTAAAACAGATTTTTAATTGACTCTTAAAATTTATGATATTACATATTTTTCGTCCCTAAATGAATGTTCAATTTTCATTTGAAGAGACATTTGTAATTTTGTACTTTATATACACTTAGTGGCAAAGACTAATATATACTCCCTCCGTCCCACCTCACTTGACACCCAAGAAGTGGGCACAATAACTAAGAAAAATAAATAAAATAAAGAAAATATGTGGTAGAAAATGAAGAGAGAGAATAAGTGGGGTAAATAGTAATGTTGGTTGAATAAATGAGTGGTGGAAAATGAAGAGAGAGAATGAGTGGTGGGGTAGAAAGAATATAAGATTATAAAAAGTATGCTATTTTGGGAAGTGTCAAGTGAGCTGGGACAGTCCAAAATAAAAATAAGTGTCAAGTGAGATGGGAAGAGGGAGTAATGTTGTATTATTCATACCAAACATTGACTTTTGAATGTATAAAGAAATTAGTGAAAAAATGGTTAAAAAAAAAGCACTTAAGAACAATTTTTTTTCTTTCAAAAAGGATATTTATTTTGGGACATTTTTTCAAAAAAAAAAAATAGACATTCATTTAAAGACAGAAGTTGTAAAAAATATTTATAATTTAATTATTAAGTTGACCATAAAAATCAAAATTTGAGTTTATTTTCTGTGGCAGAGGGGGTATTGAATTTGTAGTTCTACTTTTTTTTTTTTTTAAAGGTACAATCACCATATTAGATACAAACCAATTTGGAACAATTCTACAAAATAGACATTTTATTCAGCAATAAGCGACAATATTTTTCAATTTCTTTTCTGTATATTTAATATGTTTACTTGTACTCTCTCTGGTCCAAAATAACTGTCACTTTTGGTCAAACAGATGTAAATTTGACCAATAAATTTAAACAAAAAATAATGATCCTAATAAAAATCTAAATTTTTTTATTTAAAGTATTATTAATTATAATACAATGCAAATTTTAGATTTTTATTAGCATCATTATTTTTTATTTAAATTATTGGTCAAACTTACATCTGATTGACCAAAAGCGACGATTATTTTGGATCGAAGGGAGTATAAGACAAATATATTTTAAAGCTCTTGATGACAAATTACTCCTCTTCTGTTTTAGTGATTCAACTTTTATTAGTCAAAACATGATAAATGCATGTTTAAGGGCATTTGAACATTCTGCAATTAGAACATACTACTATTTTTACTAAGTAAAAGAGAATTTAGGCAAAACATTATTATAAATATTAATAATTACAGTAGAATATAGTGATAATTGAGAAAGAGAAATTTAGTAATTATACCAAACAATAAACAATCATGTGGAATAAAATACTTTGAAGCATAAGAACATTAAGAAAATGAAAGAATAATTTACTAAACCCTAATTTAATTTAAATTGTGTCAGTAACATTTTTCCATACTTGTTCACTCAAAGCACATGTTTAATAAGTTAAATCAAGCAAATTACGTGACAGGTCCATATATTTTTATCATGGTGAGGACTATGTTAGAATATGTGACTTGCGAGCACGTTTAAATGTTGAAGAAAATGTAGATAGATAATTTTAAAATATTTAATGGTGAATAAGTGCACCATCTAATGTCCATCTACTCAAAGCTTTCATTAACATAAATACTACTCCCTCTGTCCTAAATGAGTGTCCATTTTCAAGAAATCTTTGTCCCAAAATGAGTGTATTTTTTTAACATAACTTTATCCCTAAATGTTTTTTTTCGAAAATTTTTTCACCGGTTTCTTTTTACGTGCAAAACTAAATGTTTGGAAAGGAGATTACAAGATTATATATGAATCGTTGCTACCAAATTGTACACAAAGTTGAGATTTTCAATGTCCCTTAAAATGAAATTTGGACACTCATTTAGGAACAGATGTAGTAGTTCTCTTGAATCTTGACCACTTCCCCCTTAAATACATTAAAAGTCACTTAAAAAAACAGCTGTATATAAGGATGGCAACTAGTAAGGTTCGGGGCGGAGTTGCTCAATATTGAACTTGACCCGGATTTCAAAGCATAAACCCGAACCCAACCTGAAGGCAGAGGAATTTGAACCCGCCTTGCTCTCAACACGAGTTATGTTGAATATCCAATATTTTTGGTCCAAATTTGGTTGGACCCAACCGATGCTTTAGCCCAAATTTATTTGATTGTGCTATAAAAAATCTCACCCATAAAAATCTCACCCATAAACACAATTAAATAAATACAATTCTATAAACTCTAAATATGAGCAATATAACTTTGTATATGTGGTGTGGGTAAGATCAGGTCAAGTCTCGCGCGGGAACACCAAAATCCAAACTCGCTCGCTCATGAAAATTGCAATCCAAACTCTAGTTTTTCGAGGCGGGTCAGCCTCGAGTTCGGATCGGGTTTGAGCAAAGGACATCTCTGTTGGGAGGAGCTTTGGGGGAGATAGGACGTGGGAGGAGAAGGAATTGGAAATCAGCCAGGAGGGCTGACACGACCGTGTCAAGGACTGGACACGGTAGTGTCACTGAAGAAGGCAATTTGACGATTCGGCCTTGCACGTCCGTGTCCCAAATAGAGCACGCCCGTGTCCGGCGGCAAGAGTCCTGACTCGTTATTTTGTTTCCTATTTCAATTGTATCTCTTCCAAGGTTAGACTTGGGACTTCTTTATGCAACTATAAATACATAGCCACGACTGAAATATTGTGTGCTTGAAGGAGAGAGCTAGGATCCATATTGGAGAGCCACAAATAGTGTCAATGAGGGGTCAGGGTGCCTAGGAGAGTCATGGGAGGCGATCTGATAACCCGGCTATGACCGTGTTGTGTGTGATCTTGGATAGGTGAGATAATATTTGTGTAGCGTTGTTTTGGAGAGTACCATGCTTAGATCTGTGTGATTGCAAGTGCAAAGTTGTAATATCTATCATATATTATTATAGTGATATTCTTGATTGGTTCCCCCACATGTAGTCATATGTTGACGAACTGGGTTATCAAATCTTGGTGTTATTTCTTTCATATTATTTAGGTGTTGATTATTCTTCATGTGTTACGATTGTTATTATGGCTAGGCGAATGTGATATTCCCTCAAATTCCTAGCAATCCCTAGGCTCGTTTGTGAGGGCTGATGACTGATTGCTTATAGATGATAAATGAGCACTTGTTATAGTTAGTGAATGATAGCTTGGTGTTATTATGAGAAATATTATTTCTTCAATAATAACACACATATTTGAAACTCAAAATTAGGGTTGTAAACGAGTCGAGCCGAACTGAGCTTTGGAGTTACGAACTCGAGCTCGTATGTAAATTATCGAGCTCGAGCTTTTTTTGAGTTCAATCTCGGGCCCAGTTTTATCGTCTGAGCTCAAATTGAATCGAGTTTCGAGTTGTTCGGTTCAATATTGAACTCAAGCTTAGGCCTTTTTTTCTTTTTTTTTTTGAAAAATTGACTTATGTCGAGTTCGAGTTCAAGCCTTATCGAGCTCTGGTGAAAATCTGCATTGGGTAATATGAAATTTTAAACTATTAAAGAGTACGCGCCTTTTCATCAAATCTATGCTATAGCCATTATACACTTTCACGTATAAATTTTAATAATTGAGCCAAGTTCGAGCAGATTGCGAACATTTTCTTTTACATATCAACAAGCTTAGCGAGCCGAGCTTAAGCTCGAGTTATTCATGAACAAAAAATAATTTGAGCTTTTAACGAGCTAAACGAGGCGAGCTCAAATGAGTCGATCTCGATTAACACTCATCGAACGAACGAGCTAAACACGAATCAAATCGATAACAAAACGAGCTTGAAAGCCGATTTGAACTCAAGTGAGCTCGAGCTACACTTGGGCTCTGTTTGTTTCGCGGAAAATAACTCCCGGAAAACGATTTATTGGAAAATGTTCTCCGGAAAACGATTTCTTGGAAAAT
Source organism: Campanula takesimana (assembly GCA_026119855.1). Taxonomy (NCBI): domain Eukaryota; kingdom Viridiplantae; phylum Streptophyta; class Magnoliopsida; order Asterales; family Campanulaceae; genus Campanula; species Campanula takesimana. The sequence continues at coordinate 711,305 of JAOWBW010000184.1, forward strand.
GTTCTCCGGAAAATGTAATTTCCACTGTTTGGTGAATTTTAAGAAAATGCTTTCCGGAAAACTTTTTTAGATACATTAATTTTGATCACCTAGAGTATATATTAAAAGAAATATCAATAAATTAGTCATTATCTCCAATTTCAATTATAAAGGAAAATGAAAATGTAGTTTTGTAATTATAATGGACTAAAGTTAATAATTTAACATATTGCAAAATATTCATAAAAATAAAATATTTTTAGACATTTTTTAATTAACTGAGTATATTTAAAAAATAATTTTCGTAAAACAAAAATTGAAGTTAAAACAACAATTGAAGTGTTAGAATTTTCCGAAAAACGTTTTGAGGTGGAGGTAAGGAAAACGTTTTCCTCAGGAATCGAGGAAAATGTTTTCCAGTTGTTTTCCGCCAAACGAACGGAGTGGACTCATTTCGTTTAACATATCTCCTCAAAATGTTCGTTTCTCCTCATAATACCCTAGAGCTTTGTTTGAAGTCTCTAACTCTAACCCGCCCACATTAATCAATTGAGTTTAGAGCAATTCTTAGCGGCTCAATCGAAACCCATGATGCAAAAGTTGCGATCTTTCGCTGTAAGTATCTAGGATTTCAAATTGGTTCCGTTCAGAATCAGCACCTGAATTTTATTCATTAATTTTCTTACGAATTTTCTCAAATTGCTAAGAAATTGATTCGTTCGTTGATGGTTGGCTATGAAAGGTTGGAGCTCGAAGGGGATATGCCGCCAGTACCCAAAACCTAAAGATTGAAGGGGTTAAAGATATCATAGCTATTGCTTCTGGTAAAGGCGGTGTGGGCAAGTCTACAACTGCTGGTATTCTTCTGTCTGTGCTTATGTTTGATGAAAAGTAGTTTAGTTGTGATGAAGTGTGCATTTTTATTGGGGTTATTTTAGATGATGGATTGGGACTAATTTGGGAGTATAATTAATCATATTAATGGCGTAAGTTTTTTTTTCCATGGGATTCAGTTCAGTATCATGATGCAGATGGCAATAGTCTTGAAAAAAATTCTTGGATTCGCCAATTCTAAATGCCTTTATGTTTCATTTGCTAGAATTTACTTGTTTGAAACACTCCCGCCATCCCAAAATGAATGGTAAAAAAATATATTCAATTTCGCTCTTGTCAATGTCAAGGGCAAATTTTAAGATTTTTTGGACATTCATTTCGAGATGGATGTAGCAGTAAACATCATTTAAATTTGATTTCTTGGCTGAAGATATAATGGAAAATAGGCATTTTTGTCATCATGTTATTGATTTGGAGACGCACAAAGAGCTGGTTTCCTGTAAGGTGGTGCTTGCCATTGTTAGCTGAACTTGTTGATGATTTGTGTTCATCTTGTACATGAATTGTCTTATATTGAAAATTGGTTTTTAAGTGGTTTTGAACTCCTTCAAAAGGGGAAAAAAAAAAAAAATTGAACTGAAAAAGCCTGAATTGTGAATTGACAGCTCATAATATTCTCACTTTACACCAGCTTTTCTCAGTAATAGATTTCCCAGCTACCAAAAGAATTTTGCATATGTTGCTTTTATCTTATGTGTAACAACTAATTTTGGATCGTGCAGTTAATTTGGCTGTTTCGCTTGCTAAGAAGTGCCAACTCAATGTTGGCTTACTTGATGCTGATGTATATGGTCCATCAATTCCTACGATGATGAAACTTCATGGAAAGCCAGAAGTAAGTAAAGGTGATTCTAATGTGTTTTAAATTTCTTTTTATTTGGAGTACAATATTTTCGGTCTAGTAAAGTTACCGTATACGTATCTATCAAACATATTCAGTTAATGCGAATTTCAAGTAAAATCTTTTTCTAAAGTAAACATTAGTCTTGATCATCTTTGATCATGCTGATTGCTGATATGCTCGTCATGTTCGCTTGTGTATAATAATATTATAGCATGTATATGTTGCACCTGTTGCATACCGTGCATTTGTGCTACTCAATTTGTTTGATGCAATCTGTGGTGGATATTGTTTTTGGCACTTTAGACTTTAATGATACGTTCATGACACTGTTGTTCTACATTTTTTTTTCTCAAGTAGACAAGAAAATGATACCAATTGAAAACTATGGAATCAAATGCATTTCGATGGGATCTCTTGTGGAGAAAGATGCCCCAATCGTGTGGAGAGGTCCTATGGTATGTGCCTCTGTACCTTACTGTTTGGGTTTTGTTCTTTTAAAAATACCTCCTTTTGTGGGATTCACAGTGATGGATAAAATCCTCGTGTAATAAAAACCTTGCAAGTGTACAAGTCACCGAAGTAGCAATGTACAAAAGTAAGGGTCGAACCACAGAGACTTGAGTGAAACACAAGTTGATTTAATTAGTGTGAAAGTAACCAAAGGGGGTTTTGCTTTAATTGTTGATTAAACTAATTGCATAAATAAATAACATAAATAAATAAACTAAGAATTTGATCAGATTATGAGAAGTATTCACAAATTGGATTTCACTTTACCATCATTCTATGTTCTTTTCGTTAATGACAAACATCAATTCTATTCTAGAGTTCATTCACTTTTATAAGAATTGGGACGGTTCGGTCGCCGGATTACAATTCTAATATTTCCTTATTGTTTATATATTCCGCAAGGTCAATATATTCAATTAAGAAATCTTGAAGCTCCTAAGAATAATAAAACCTAAATTAATTTTGAATTTCGCAAGCTCATCAATTTAATCTATTCAATCAAGCAACGGTCAACATATTAATTACCCAAATTAATGGCGCGTTTAATATCCTATTGTTAAAAGGCCAATTTGTATCTTAACATCAGTGTTCTAAATATCGCCCTAGGCGGCACTCCACCGCCGCGATTTCCTCCAAGTCGGCCATCTTTGGGATTTCAATTGTATGTTAAGTTAACATACAATTGAAATCCCTAAAACATGAAGTTAAGAATACTTGTTGAACTAGAACGGAGAAGAATTGGAAGAATTATAACAAAAACATAGAAATCCGGTAAAGTTACTTCCAATCTATGAATAATAAATTTAGCTACTCATAATATTAATCAAAACCATTACAAGAAATAAAGAAAACCTGGAATAAATCTTTGATGCTTGTTCTTGAATAATCCCAACCTTGAATCTTGAATAAAAGTATGTATAAAGTATGAATAAAATAAATTGGATGGAGTGTTATATTTATATTAGGGCTAAGGAGGTGTAAAAATAGGAAAAACCCTAGGATTCCTTGTTGAAAAAGGAGAAAATAAGTGCTGATGACCGAAATTCCCTAGGGGCCCCTGGGATTTTTTGAGTTTCCAGAAAAGCCCTTCAAAAATTCCCCAAAAGTCCTCCAAAAATTCCAGAAAAGCCCCTGGAAATTTGGAAATTCCTGAAAATCCCCTCAAAAATTTGGATAATTCCATAAAAGTCCTTAGAAAATTCCCCTGAGGTCCCTGGGCGAGTGGGCGCTTGGCAGGCACCAAGTGGGCGCTTACTATGGTCAGAAACTGCTGTTTTTTCTGTCCAAAGACCAAGTGGGCGCCTGATATGGACCAGGCGGGCGCTTGGTGCTTCGCTGATTATCGCGCAATCTTCCGGAGGGCATAACTTCTTCATACGAACTCCGATTTGGACGTGTAAACTATCGTTGGAAAGCTCTTTTCGAGTACTATCCAATGGCATTGATTGCTCAGAAGTCACATCTATTTATCTTTATATTCTGGTCCGTTCTTTATCCTTCCTTTTCGCGCTTTAACGCTCATGAATCCATATATTCTTTCGCTCCTTCCCTATACTCATAAGCACTCCAAAAACCATCAAAACACCCTAGGTTGAGCATCTAATAAGTCATAGAAGTATATGATTTGGATGGGTAAAAACACATCCATCACACAGTGATGTGGAAATTTGATAATTGATATCGTTTCGGAAGATTAGGTATAATTTAAGTTTTTGTTGTCCTCAGGTAATGAAAGCTCTTGAACAAATGACAAGGGGAGTTGAGTGGGGAAAATTGGATATTCTTGTGGTGGATATGCCCCCTGGCACTGGGGATGCACAAATATCAATGTCGCAGAGGCTTCAGTTATCAGGTAGTTGAAAAGTACATTTGAGAACATAATTAGAGGTTATAAGGCTTTGAACTAATCCTGCAAGTTCATAGACAAAAGTGTCTTGTTGCTTAATTGAGTTTTACTGTTTTTGAACTGAATAAAAGAATAGAGAAGCAAATATTTCCACGTCTTTTCCCCCCTTTTCTTGGGGTTGGGTATTTCTCCTTTTTACTTGCTTTGGATAATAGTATATTTGTACTAACAGACATTTTTCCTTTTTCATATCACCATTATTTTGCTTGTGGCAGGTGCGTTGATTGTATCAACCCCTCAAGATGTTGCCTTAATGGATGTTAGAAGAGGAGTTATGATGTTCTCTAAAGTCTCAGTTCCTGTATGATCATTTTCCTTGAGCTTATATTGTTTAAATACTTCGTATATCACTCCCTTCGTCCCAAACTTATGGTTACTTTTGGTCAAACCTACTTGAACTTTGACTAACATTTTATACTAAATTATTAATCTCCATATAAAATTTAAAAATGGTTATTAAATCACCAATAGAAACATTGTCAATAACTATTTTTTAACTTATACGGAGATGAATAATTAAGCATAAACTGTTAGTCAAAGTTCAAATAGGTTTGACCAAAAGTAACCATAAGTTTGGGACGGAGGGTACTTATAGCTGTTTAGGGTATTAGGTTTCTTTGAATGAAAATTTACATGCTTCTTATTGATCAAATTCTTCATTGGGTTTGTTTTCTTGCTAAGTTAGCAATTGCAAACATAAATACTTCCTCTATATCTAAAATCTGTCCTGTTATCCCCCACCTCAACCTCACAGTGCCCCAAATGCACAAAGATTAAGAAAAGTGAATCGGCTCATTGTAAATATCGGTATGTAGGAGTGAAATACATTTTTTTTTTTTTTTTAATGGGAGCAATCAGTAAAAGTTAGAAATGGTATAAAAGGACTCCAAAAAGGAAAGTCCAAAATGTATACGCTATATGGAATGGCGTAAGAAAGTATAAACTACTTATTTTAAGAAACAGAGGGAGCATGTAACATTTCCTTTGGCACCCTATGGTGTAGACAAGTGTATCCTCCTCGTGCTTTATTTTTCTTCTGCCTGTAAAATTATGAATGCGTATGTGTATATGTCTTATTTGCGATTCGCAGACATGGTTAAGCTAGTAATATGTTTGATATGCTTCATTTTGTTTTAACTTACAAGAGTTAATGAAGTGGAGGATAAATGATGATTAAAAACTAGAAAAGATAAGATGATGATTAGTGCTTAAGTACTCGTCACAGTTTTCTTACCCATGTTAGGAATCACGTAAATGACCTGTGTAAGAACTATGGATTCAATATTATCATCTTTCGTAGACTATCACATTTTTACCTATCAAGGAGAAGATGCCATATAATATGTTCCTTTTCATGCACAAGTGATTTTTTTTTTTAGTTTTGTGTATATCATGTTCACCAAAATTTTGTGTCTGGAGGTGTGGTGGATATTTGGATGATTCTTGATTTCAACACTTCAGTTTACAAAGTAATAGCTCTCCTTCTCTCTCCCCTCCAGATTTTAGGTATCATTGAGAACATGAGCTACTTTAAATGCCCGCACTGTAGTGAGCCTTCATTCATTTTTGGGGAAGGAGGAGCTCGTAAAACAGCCGATGATATGGGTATGGAATTTCTTGGCGAGGTATGTTCCCCAGTTTGATCTATCATGATAGCTAACCGTGCTACTTCTTTAGTTTTTTATTTGTGTTTTTGTACTCCCTCTGCTCCTTAAGGAATGTCCATTTTTGAGAAATTTTTGTCCCAAAATGAATATCTTCTTCAGAAAAAACTTTGTCCCTATTTTTTATTTTTTTTTCACTAGTCTCTTTATACTTGCAAAACTAAATGTTTGAAAGAAGATTACAAGAATATATATGAATCTTCCCCTCTAAATGTATAAAAAGTAGTAGCTATTTTCAGAATGCTCCTTAAAGTGAAATTTAGACATTCATTTAAGGACGCATGGAATATATTTTTTTATCGAATCGAGAACGAAGAATGGACACTGACAAGAAGCAAAAGTAATTGGATATCAAAACTGGCTCAGGGAGCCTCCTTTAGCTTCTAGTTTCTGTTCTTGTTGCATCAACCAAAATCTGACTTCTGACTTTTATGTTTGACCATCATAGATACCATTGGAGCAAGATATAAGAAGCGGGGCTGATGAAGGCGTACCAATTGTCATATCTAACCCTCAGTCTCTAGTCTCAAAAGCATATGGTGATGTGGCTCAGAAAGTTGTCAGCAGACTAGAAGAGTTGGCTACTGATGAACATTCACGACCAGAGATAACCCTGTAGAATACAGAATCGGCAGTTTCACCTTCAAATTTTCACTAGGGGAGCCTTTGAATTCCTCGGGTTTATATGAAAACACAGACGTATGTTAGCGTTAGATTGAATAAAACACTTTGTTCTTGAAACCAAACCAAATCAACTTCAGAAGTTGATAGAGTTCAAGCATGGTGAACAAATATTTTTCTTTTTTGTAATCCTTTTTGGATAGTGTTTTAAGATTTTCTTTTATCCAGATTGTACAAATTTGAAATAAAAAAAAATAGTTTTGAGATTGTCTAGATTTGTATTCAACATTAGTGTATTGATCTATTCAATGTTAGTATAATTTTGGCTAGTTCTGGAAATATATAAATTTGAAGCAGTTGAAAAAGAAGTTCCCTCTAATTTGTGTTAATGGGTTTTTGCCCCTATATTCATCTTAATAACAGGTCTGCCCTGTATTAGAACTACATTTGGTTTCCCCTTCTTTGCCCTTCTAAATCTGACCAATATTGATGTATGACTAAAATTAATAGGGAAAATGCTCCAAAAGTTATTTTTAGAAAATCATCTTCCTCACAAGTTCACTATTACATTAAAATGTCCGGAAAGTTTTTATGCAGTAGTATATCATACTGCATGCAACATCCAGTAATAAAAAAATATGATACAACATCAATACTACTGCATACAGCCACCACAGCCGCCACCGCTAGTCGCCGAAATCCGATCACCTCCATGCAGTATTATACTCAGCGTGCGCTGTTATGTGATGCAGTAGTATTGATGTTGTACAATAATATAATAAGGTAATTAGTTGCATTGGAAAAAAAAATCATACTAACATACACCCACCTACCAGAAGCTATTGTACAATATAATAAGGTAAATAGTTCATGGAAAAAGATCTTTTTTATATACTCACATTGCCACATCATAAATAAGTGTCAAATTACTTTTAAAATATTTTTTCATATGAAAAAAATATATTAAGATTTAGTTTTTTTTTTTTTAAATGATAATTATTTTAATACATAGATAAAATAAATACAACATATATTAGGAGAAAAATGATGTACTACCTCTGTCCCTAAATGAGTGTCCAAATTTAATTTTAAGGGACACTGAAAATCTCAACTTTGTTGTACAATTTGGTAGCAAATATTCATATATAATCATGTAATTTCATTTCCAAACACTTAGTTTTGCACGTATAAAGAAACCGGTGAAAAAAATTTCGAAAAAAAACATTTAGGAACAAAGTTATGTTAAAAAAAGACACTCATTTTGGGACAAAAATTTCTTGAAAATGGACACTCATTTAGGGACAGAGGGAGTATAATTTTTATAAATGATGGAATATTATATGGAAAATAATTGAGGTGGGACGGGAGAAAGATAGTCATGGGGGTAAAATCGGAAAATCATAAAAAGAGGAGCAGGGAGAAGAGGGATGACCTAAATGCCCTCTTTTTAGAGAAGCAGCAGCCTCCCAAGGGCACAATTTTGACCTTCAAAATTTTCCGATACCCTTTTGCCCTTTACCCCCAATTTTTCTCCGCTCTTCCCCAATCCCTTCTTCCCCTTTCCGGTAATTTCACCCTCTCCTAATCCCGCCAAATTCAATTTCTATATCTTTCACCTTTACACACACAATAACACTCTCCCCCGTCTTCGAATTTTTAGTTTCTTTTCTCAACTTCCTCTTGTTGTTGTTGTTGTTCTTATGATCTATTGTTTTGTTTGCAGGTTCCGTTGTTCTTCCTCGCATCCTGATTCGTGTTATTTGAATCGCAGTTTTCCTTATTTTTATTGGTGAGTGTTGATTTTATTTCCCTTTTTTCAGTTTACAGTATGCTAAAGATTATCCAGATTTGTATGCAATTGAAGGAATGGGGTTTCAGTTTTGTCATAATAGTAATGTTTTTTAGTTTCTGATTCATGATATTTATTTTACTAATTCCTGAAAATTGTGGAATCCAAGCCACTCTGGAGAGTCGATCTCCCAGAGTCCTGGTTTCGGATGTTTGAACATGCCCAATTGAGCTATCTCCCGGCCATCCCCTCAATCTATTATTGTTTTATTCTTATCTTTTTATCTTTTCGTTGTAATCAGTATGTGCAATGTGAGTCTGACCTGGAAGCTCTTGCTAATGTGAATGTGATTTAAATCGAAAAGATTGTTTTTTTTTTTTTTTTTAATTGGGTGTTTTAGGGTTTTCATGATGAGCTTTATAGTAACTGATCTTGATTGTCGTCTTGAGGAGAAAAAAGGCGTCACAAGAGGATAGCTTAGTCGATGTTGTATTCCTTGTGTGAAGTTTGTATAATGTGGTTATTCATGCACATATTAGGTTTGTTCTTGTTTGGGATTTCTGTTTATTATATTACTACCTCTGTCTCAAAATGAATGTCTTTTTTTTGTCCCAAAATGAATGACCTTTTTTATCCCAAAATGTGTTCCTAAACTATATATTTCCATTTGTTTTCATTTTATACTTGCAAAACTAACATTTCGAAACATATAGCAAGGATGTTTATGAATTTTTACTCTCAATTGTAAAAAATTTAGGAGTGTCCCTTAAATCAGAAAAGGTAATTCATATTAGGATGGAGGGTGTAGTAAGTAACTGATAAACCCAATGGTTTGAGAGCAAGGGGATAGCCTACTGGATAAGGATCTAACCTTACCTGCATGTAATCACAAGTTCGAGTCTCATGGGGAGGAATGTGGATTGTTTTCTCCTTTTTCAGAAAATCTCCTTGTTCCCATGAGATTTGAACCTGTGACCTTGCAGGTAGGCTGTCTCTTATCCACTATGCCAACCCTTAATCTTGTGTATTGAAATGTTTTGAGAATAATGAAGATGTTGGCTATAAATTCTTTTAGCGTCTTCAACCAGTGGATTTATCTCTCTTTTAAGAGGTTGTGGGCTTGTGGCTAGTAGAAATGGAAATTATTCATGTCTTTTACACTACGCTGGGACTCTTAAATACTTACCGTGCAAATTACATGTTTAAAATCTTAGTTCCGGTTATGATGTTGAATTTGTTTCATTTGAACGTGTGCCAGTTTGGAAGCTTGGAGGGTCTAAATCATGGAAAACCATGATCCACTTCTTGGGCAGAGGCAGGATGTACCGTTGGTTGTGAAGCAGCAAATGGGATTAAGGCAATGTCATAATTTAGTGGTTGGTCAGGATGTAGGTTTAGGGCATGGTAATGATCGTGAACTACTGTTGGACCATGAACTTACTACTCAAAACCTCGCCAATGAAAGTGGCAATGGATTTGATGCTATAAATCAACAAGAGAATGGATATGAACACGATGGAGAAGATGGAGAAGAAGAGGAGGGTCAGGATGGTGTTGAAGAAGAAGATGTTGCTGCAGCAGTTGGAACCCATGATCCTCGATCGGGTGGTTCAAGATTATCTGATAATAATCATGAATTGGCTGTTGTTGACAACCATGAGCTTGATCAAGGGAATGCTGAGATGGATATCGTACCATTCAATGTTCAACAGCCTCAGTTTGTTGTCACTTCTCCAGTCATTCAATCCCGAACTTTAGCTATTTCTCCCAACTACGAATTAACTGTCGGTCAAGAATTTCCCGATGTTGCAAGTTGTCGTAGGGCATTAAGGCACACAGCAATTGCTCTTCACTTTGAGATACAAACTGTCAAGTCTGACAAGACCCGTTTCACTGCCAAGTGTGCTAGTGAAGGATGCCCTTGGAGAATTCATGCAGCAAAGCTTCCGGGTGTTCCTACTTTTACAATTAGGACTATTCACGGTGAACATTCTTGTGGTGGAATTGCTCATCTTGGTCACCAACAAGCTTCAGTTCAGTGGGTTGCGAGTTCTGTTGAACAACGACTTAAAGAAAATCCTCAATGCAAGCCAAAAGAGATTCTTGAAGAAATTCATCGTGTTCATGGGATCACCTTATCGTACAAGCAAGCATGGAGAGGGAAGGAACGGATCATGGCTGCCCTTCGTGGGTCATTTGAAGATGATTATCGCCTTCTCCCACAGTATTGTGACCAAGTCAGACGGACAAATCCAGGAAGCATTGCATCTGTTTACGTGAATCCAGCTGATAATTGTTTCCAGCGTTTATTTATCTCTTTTAACGCCTCGATTTTTGGGTTTTTGAATGCGTGTAGACCGCTTCTTGGGCTTGATAGAAATGTTCTGAAAAGCAAGTACCTTGGGACTTTACTTTTTGCCACAGCATTTGATGGAGATGGTGCACTTTTTCCATTAGCATTCGGGGTTGTGGATGAGGAAAACGATGAAAACTGGATGTGGTTCCTCTCTGAGCTACATAACCTCCTCGAAATCAACACAGAAAACATGCCAAGGCTTACCATCTTGTCCGATAGACAGAAGAGTATTGTCGATGGAGTCGAAGCAAACTTCCCCACTGCTTTCCATGGCTTTTGCATGCGCCATCTTAGTGAGAGTTTCAGAAAGGAATTCAACAATACCATGCTAGTCAACCTTCTATGGGAAGCCGCCAATTCTCTCACCATCCTAGAATTCGACTCAAAAGTGATGGAAATTGAAGAAATATCACAAGAAGCCGCCTACTGGATCCGTCGGGTCCCACCTCGCTTGTGGGCCACCGCCTATTTCGAAGGGACCCGGTTCGGACACCTGACAGCCAACATCATTGAATCCTTAAATGTGTGGATTCTAGAAGCTTCCGGACTTCCAATCATCCAAATGATGGAATGTATACGTAGACAACTAATGACTTGGTTCAATGAGCGAAGAGAAACTAGCATGCAGTGGACTTCCTTACTAGTCCCCGCTGCAGAAAGGCGTGTGTCAGAGGCTCTCGAGCGGGCCCGGACCTATCAAGTGCTTCGCGCAAATGAAGCTGAATTTGAAGTCATTTCTCATGAAGGCACACACATTGTTGACATTCGAAATCGTTGTTGTTTGTGTAGAGGGTGGCAGTTATACGGGTTGCCCTGTGCACACGCTGTGGCAGCCCTTCTTTCGTGCAGACAGAATGTTCATCGGTTTACAGAGAGTTGTTTTACAGTGACTACTTATAGGAAGGCGTATTCTCAGACTATTCATCCTGTCCCGGATAAGACCCTTTGGAAAGAGATGGGCCCACAGGGTGAAGATAGTAGTGTGGATGAAATTGTTATTAACCCTCCAAAGTCGCTTAGACCGCCTGGTCGGCCAAGAAAGAGGAGGGTTCGGTCAGAAGATAGAGGGCGTGCGAAGCGGGTTGTGCATTGTAGTCGCTGCAATCAGACTGGGCATTTTAGAACTACTTGTTCTGCTCCTATTTGAATCCTGTGAATTGGGATTTTTTTTTTTTTTTTTTTATTTTTGTGTATCTGTGCAGAGAATTTTCTACTCTACTATCTTATTAATCAGGAGGCTTAAGGTGAGTTTTGATTCTGCACTTAGTAATTTGTCTCTTTGATGAGAAAATTTGTCTTTGCATATTTCTCACCTTAAGTGCAGAATCAAAACTAGTCAAAACTAGGTAAGAGAGAAGAGACTCCTTTTCTACATATTTCTCTCAAACAGAGCAGTCTGGAATAAAAAGGAAAAAAAAAAAAAAAAAACAGCTCTCAGTACACTAGGCATCAACTCATCACCAGACAGTAACAGCCAAGCAGCAGAGATTTAGTCAACATTACCAAACAGTAGTCCAAAGATAAAAGTCAATACGCAAGGAGGATTCAGGAAATTAGTATGGAAAATAAAAATATTAGACTAACTCAGTACAACATCTCTAAATCCTCGTCCGGAAATCACTCATAACTTGGTCATGTCATTCATTTAGTAACCATAATTCCCTCCATAAACGGACCCATAGTCTCCTCCACCAGCAGGAGGAGGAGGATGGCCACCATGACCAGTTGGGTTGGGGGGTTGAGCTGGGTAAGTAGGACCACCATGACCAGGATAAGTATTATACCCTCCTCCCTGACCAGGTGGTGGGCCCACTGAATTCTGTGCAGCGCTTGCAGCATCAGCTATAAAGTTCTGCACAATGATGCAAAAATAAACATATTTTACCAAAACAATACTGATCAAGAGCAAATTCGGGCAATTATTTTGGGACGGAAGGAGTATTAAAACTGATTTGGTACATAAGCATCAATCCAGTAGCACAGGCACACACCAAAAGAAGAGTAGGTTTTGGTGAAAACTAGTTTCTCCATAGGTTATAAAAAATATACTTTTTAATATTAGTATACCCTTAAAAACCCTAAACCCTAAATCTTAAACCCTATAAAAACATGACTTTTTATAACTCATGGAGGAACTAGTTTCTCCCAAAAGAAAAGCATACTGAGAACAAGACAATTACATGTAAACCCTAAAATGGTTGGGAGAACCAAATGGGAAGATGGGGTCAATGATGATATTGTAACATCAAATTTAATAACCACGTTGTAAAAATGAAATGAAACAGCTTATAAAGTGCAAAGGGAATAGAACATTCCACGGCATCTCATAAAAAGTGACAATATTGGCCCTCCAGAAATAAATTGAAGTATCCAAAGAATGCTTATTCTGTTTGCATGTAAATGTTCCTTGAGGCAACTTATGAAGCTTAAACATCTCTGGTGTACCAATATCACACTCACTCTGTCACATAATACATATCGCACTTTCCTGTTTAGTTAGTCCCAAAATAAATCTCTTGTTTTCAAATAAGGAAATAGTGTAGTGAAATTTTTTCACTCAACAAGCAATGCACAAATAAGTAAAACACATTTCCTAAATGCGTTGGCAAGTCAAATGCAATATTAATTATGAACGGAGGGAGTGTGTTATTTTTCTATCTCAAAACAGAGGAAAGGAATCAGGAGGGACAAGAGATTAAGATAAGAAACCAGGAAATTTCAAAAGAGAGAAAAGAGCTATAGATTACCTGTATCAGTTGTTGGGCAGTTTGACATTGTGATGCAGATCCATTTATCTCAACAGTCATTTCATCAGGTACACCCCTGGTTTCCTGTATCGCAATTGTTGCACCACTAGCTCGTCGGATATAACTAATATTTGTACCTGATGTGCCAATCACAGCATCTGCATATAGGAGAGGAATCTGCATGTTCTGTGAAACCTACATGAAGCAGAAACCACAATTACACACTTGTAACAAAATCTGTAACCGAGCTCAGAGAAAGATTTAAGACCTTTGTGACCATCGATTGCTGTGGTTGCACATTTGATGCGTGAGATCCCGCATCTCTGCCATAAGAAGGTGGGCCATGACGAGGCTGCTTGTCCATTGGAGGTGGCACATCTACTGGGGGATAATAATTGTCAAATTGGCGTTGAGGGGGCATATATGGGGGAGTAGGCCCAAAACCAGGTCCACCATGGGCATTCATGGGAAAACCTTGAGGAGGAGGGCCCCAAGATTGGGGAGGGGGCATTTCTTGGTTTGGTCGAGCATTTGACATTTGCATCTATCATCAAAAAATAGTATAACATCATACAACTAAGAAATAGTATATCATACAATGACATGGAAATATTGTTTAAATTATACTCCCTCCGTCCCAAAATGATCTTCCTACTTGACTGTTCAAACTTTTTAAGAACATGAACATTTGCTTCACTAGCCATGTTTAGTTTATGGTCTTTTAAGCCCAAATTGTAGAAATGGGAAGAACTTTATGGGACAATGAGAAATGTCTCATGAGAAAATCATTTTGGGACGGAGGGTGTATGTGTGCGTGTGTGTGTGTGTGTTTTTCCCGACTTGACTGCCGGTTATGATGACAACTCAGGCCCATAACATGAATTAAGTTCAACCCCAGTATAGATTCACGAATTTCCCAAAATCTCAAAAGTTCACAACTGTTAAAGAAACAAACTCTTTTTATTGGCACAAATGACAGTGAAAAAGAATCATTAGCAATCAATGCCAGTAAAAAGTGGCTTGCATAGCTGAAATTTAAAGTTATTTGTGGCTTGCAACCATTGATTAGCAAAAAGTTAGTGTCAGTCCTTTGAGAACCTATATCATACATATATATATAACAAAAACTTACTTGTTTTTCAAATATTCCAACAACACTCCGATCAACCAAAAATTTTCTGAGATGTGTTGCAATCAGTTCAATTGCGGTGTGTACACCTGTAGGCTCCCCTTGTACCTCAATGACACTATCGTCTGGTATAGCAAAAACTGGCAAGTTTTCTGCAAAGTTTGTTCGAACAAAAACCTGAGACACTATACTTCTATAATGACCATGGAGAAAAATATCAGATGTATAAAGCACTGCCAACATCATCGATTAATGGCCGTTTAATGAATCACCACAGGATGACAGGACTCATAACTTTCTTCAATGCAACTCGTGAACAGAATAGACACACAGTTTGTGTATCTATTCTGTTCACAAGTTGCATTTTAGAAGAAAGTTACAAGGGCTGTCGTGAACAAAATAGATACACTGTTTAGGTTTTTTCTTCTTTGTGTAACACACAGAAGAAAAAACCAACACCTAGCAAGGCATCAAGCTTAGTTCCAAACTAACCTTAATTATTACTTTACACTCTTACAATTACATTAATCCCTCACCGACGTACATAATAAATCATCGTTGAAGAAACAATAAACTACAATAAAATAGCATCGTATAAGTGGTAGGATAAAATAAAAGAAAAAAACAGACGGATGATTAGCAGTCCACAGTTACTTCTGCAAATATTAGACTGATCACTGATAAAAGCAGAAAACACTGAGAGCAACAAATAAAGGGAGAGGGGGAAAGAGAATGACAATGCAAGTCAAATCCAACAAAGGAAAAAAGATTAGTGTAAAAAATAATACTCCCTCCGTCCCGCTCGAATTAGGATTCTTGGTCAAGTAATTTATACTTTGACCAACAATTTGAAGAAAAATAATTATCGTAATGAAAATTTGAAAATAGTTATTTCGTTTATTATTAATCGTGATACAATAACAGTTTTCAAATTTTTATTAGCATCATAATTTTTCTTCAAATTATTGGTCCAAGTATAAATTTCTTGACCAAGAATCCTAATTCGAGCGGAACGGAGGGAGTATAGAACAGCCCATCAGGTGAACTAGCACTAGCAAGAACGTTGATAGTATCAAAACACAAAAAAAGGATAGATATGTTACATGATAAACATCACCAAAATGAAGTGTTTAAAAAATGAAATAATCCCTCCGTCCCGAAATGATCTATCTACTTCTTTTGCTATCAACGAAGGTACCTTGGCAATAATTTTAGGTAAATTTAATGGTCCTAAGGAACACCTAAAAATAATTATTTATCATATTTAGGCCAAAATACATTTTGCCCCCCAAAGTATCCACCGATTCCCACTTTGCACCCCCGTTTGAAAAGTCGGTCTGTTTGGTACCTAAACTTCCAAATTTTCCCACTTTGCACCCCAGCACTAACGAATGTTAGAAAATTTAACAGAATAGGTAATGAATGGACTATTTTGTAATGCTTATTAGTTTTTAAGGGTCCAAATGCAAAGTTTTAAATATTGAGTACTAAAAAATTATTTCTTTTTCCAAATATTTAACATTATCTTAAATCTTAAATAAATGAAAATATTTAAAACAAAAAAAAAATGAAATTAATTTTTTTAATAAAACTAAAAATTTAGTACGTTTTTTTATTTTATAAATAAAAATATTTAAAAATAAAGAATTATTTTCTAAAAAATAATTGTAAAGTTTTATTTATATTTTTAAAAAATATAAAATAAAACTTTTAAATTGTTATTTTTGTAAGAATTTTATTTTTAAAAAATTAAAACATAATAGCTTTTTTCTTCTTTTTTTTTTTTGCTAAAAAATATTATTTTAGAAAAATACTGTATTTTTATTTTTGAAAAAAGTACAATATTCTTTTAAAAAAGAAACACTTGATTAGCATTACATGTAAAAGTATTACATTATCTATAAAAATATGTTATAATTTCTTTTATTAAAGTGTTACATTTACTTGTACAAACAATTACATTTATGTATATGAGTTGTTACTTTTTCTATACATGTGTTACAATTATGTATAAATACTGTTACATTTGTTACTTCTTCTATACATGTGTTACAATTATGTATAAACACTGTTACATTTAATTGTTTGTACAAGTAAATGTAACACTTTAATAAAAGAAATTATAACATATTTCTATAGATAATGTAATACTTTTACATGTAATACTAATCAAGTGTTTTTAGCTCTAAAAATGTAAATGGTTGAATTATTACTCTTTCTATACATATGTGTTACAATTATGTATAAACACTGTTACATATAAGTAACACGTTCGTTACATTTTAGTTGTAATATGTATTACTTTTGGCAAACGAAGAAAACATAAAAAAAAAAAAAAAAAAAAAAAAACCAGTTACTTTTCTGTATATAAGTATTACTTTTATGTATACAAACTGTTACATATAAGTAACACATTTGTTACATTTAGTTATAGTAACTATTACTTTTGTCAAACCGAAAAAAAAAACCAAAACTAATTATATTAAAAAAAAAAATTGCATGTGGGTCATGGATCCGGGTCATGATGTTCTCATACAAGTTTTTGTCTTTTTGTAATATATGAACTTTATGAGGACAAGAATGTCCAAAACACTATTCATCCTTTGCCATTTAAGGATTAAAGTAACTAAGACCTTAAACGGGAACATACCAAAAAGGAAAGTAAGAACCTTAAACTGGGACGGATGGAGTAAATGTTTTTTTTAAAAAAAAGGCTATAATGTTTTCTTTTTTAAAAAAAATAAAATTCTTACAAAAATTACAATTTAAAAGTTTTATATTATATTTTTCAAAAATATAAATAAGATATTACAATGTTTTTTTAGAAAAAAAGATTTATTTTTTAAATATTTTTATTTAAAAAATAACTGTAATAAATTTTTATTTTTAAAAAAAAAAAAAATTTAGTTTTAAAAGAAATATTTTAGCATAAAAAATTAGTATTATTTTCAAGAAATATTAATTATTTTGATTTAAGATAATGTTAAATATTTGGAAAAAGAAATAAATTTTTAGTACTTAATATTTAAAACTTTGCATTTTGACCCTTAACAAATACTCCCTCCGCCCAAAATGATCTTCTCATTTGCCATTTCTCACTGTCCCAAAAAGTTTTTCACATTTCTATATTTTAGGCTTAAAACAAAGCATACTAGTGAAGCAAGTGTTCATATCCTTAAAAAGTTTGAATAGTCAAACGCGAAGATCATTTTGGGACGGAGGGAGTAATAAGCATTACAAAATAGTCCATTCATTACCTATTCTGTTATTTTTCTAACATTCGTTAGTGCTAGGGTGCAAAGTGGGAAAATTTGAAAGTTTAGGTACCAAACAGACCGACTTTTCAAACGGGGGTGCAAAGTGGGAATCGGTGGATACTTTGGGGGGTAAAATGTATTTTGGCCTCATATTTATAACGGTGTATCAATAACAAGTTTAAAATTTTCATTAGGCTAATTAAATTGACCTAAATTTATTGCTGAAAGTACATTTGTATTGACACCAAAAGAAGGGGAAGATCATTTCGGGATGGAGGGAGTAAATAGAATGGCTGGCAAATTCACCTCCTCCAAGAACACGGATTGTACAATGTGAAGCATCTTGTATAGTTTTAATAGTCGCTCCCTGCTTCCCAATCAAGCTTCCACCTTGGGTGGCAGCCACAAGTAGCCTTGTGACCATCTTCCCTCCGCCAACTGGTGGAGCATGTGAAGATTCGGCATCAATGTCAATAATGCGTTTATGAACCTTCAGCAATCCATCCACAGCAGGAGGAATAGCGAGATCAGGCTCTTCCTTGGCAGAGATCAACACCTGTTAAGAGCATATATCCATTAAGTATCATCAGGAAAATTATCATTACTATTTTCCTGATTTATGTGAAATCAAATCAAACACATCGGTACAGAATATTCAAAAATCAAACTCTACACAAACATTTATATTACCCAACAATTGTGCAAGAATCATGAGAAACAGAAGAAATAAACAATTCATATATTCCTCTCTAAAATCCCCGATCATGGACTCAACTTTGGCAAAATAGAATACCAGCTTGTCATGATGGTATATCAATGAAATGAACAAGTCATAAATCAAACTCAGCACAAAGATTTGTAGTACCCAACAATTTTGAAGAGGTCAACAAGAAGCAGGAAAACAACCTTGAATTCACACGCATCCTTTCCACGCTTGGAACCGCTCAAGATACAAGGAATAAGATCTAACATGACACAACTATGAGTGCTATGTGCATGCGTGCACTGGCACCACCACCAGGGGGATGGAGTCTACTTGGGGAAAAAAGCTCGTTAAACAGTGGATGTTTTGTGGTAAAGAGACAATATTCAGCCCATTCTTATTAACTTAAAAGACATTTGCTAATATATGAAAAGGAAAAATCAAAAAAAACAAACAAACAAATAAGCGAATAGGCAGATGAGATGAACACGGTATTTCCAAAAGATGCACAAGATACTAACAATAGCGCGAATCCGCTCATTTACTTCCTTTTACTAATGTGATCCTAAATTTACACTTTGAAAATAAGCTTACAACTTAATGAAATAGTAACATAAAAGCTAGAAACTACTAAAGTATGTTTATTAATGTATCAGGTAAATAGTTGACACATTAATCACTCTCTCACTCAGTCGCTTTGAAATACTATAGGTGTAAGGATATTAACCAGAATTTCTTAACGCGCTTGTTTAATGGCCGATAAATAGGCAGAACAATAATTTATCCTAATAAAATGTTTCATAGCATTTTGTAGTATAAACCCTATATTTTGGCCCTAAATAATACCCAATCTCCTCGCTATAATTTAATCCAACATGAAGGGGGGGGGGGGAAAGTGACTTTAACGGTACAAATTTGCCTTTTATAATTAGTGTTATTCATGATCTACCGAATGTTGGATAACTCAATCCAAGATAACTCTATCCTAAATAAACAATCCACTTTTTACGGTATTAATCAAGGTTATCTGACATTTCTACCAAAAGATCACCCCTAAAGAAAAACAACATCGCCAAAGCTAGACTAAATTCGTGATAGGCTTTCAAAGAACTAAACCAAATGACATGGTGGTGCATGTCTGGCACAATAGCAGCATTATGGTCAAGCAACCAACCCACCATCTATAGTATTTCATAACCCTTCGTGTCAACAAGCATGCAGACCAAAGCATGCTGGACCTCAGGTTTGACCCACCACAAATACTGTACTCATAATACACAGAATGTTAAAAAGTTGCAAAGTCTTGAAGCCCAATTTTAAAGAGGGTCATACGTGAGTCCTTGAATACTTATTAGCTCCCATAAATTAGAGGCCTCAAATGTTAAGCAACTACCACAATCACAATATTTGTGGAGAACTTGAGATGATCTTTAATCTAGCTTTTTAAATGTGTGAAATATATTTAATAATTCACTAATTAGGTTGTCTTTTCAAATTATTTATTAAGCAACTTATTAACGTGTGGCATGACATCTACCGACCAGGTTCCGAAGTTACCGAACAAAGTGCATGCTTCTTGGTTCTGATGTTCCCGTAATGTACTTCTGATAGTTAATCAGAAGAACTTTCAGCACTTCGAATGCTCAATGCTGGTCACTGCAATCTGGATCTTTGGGTCTTCTATATTGAATGCACTTTGAGAATAGAAATGTTGCCTTAAATTTGCGAGAACCTGCACACATTCACCTAAGTTATTTTGGTAGAATGAACTTAGTTATATTAACCTTTTTGTTAAATGTTGATATTTCCTCAGTTCAGCTTGTTTCATATTAATCTGGTCCCTTAATTTAGCCGTTAGGTATGCTTCAATTTATAATCACCATATCTTTATAAAAATTACAATGTTGTAATATTCTCTTTCTTTTCTTTAGGTTTTATGATTAAAATAACATTAACTGGTAGAAGTCTTTTTCTCTTCCTCACACCATCATGCTTCCATGTCCAAAAAGCAACAATTGTGCTCTAGTGATCCTACTATATCTTACTTCTTGTACTTATACTTCTAGTTGGTACAGCCATGACTTATCATCACGAAACAACCTAGCTAAAGGTCAAAAGGCCTGACCCGTAACAGTGACTACTGTCCCCTCACGGCCAATAACAAAAACAGAATAAACTTCAACATAGCCTTTATCATCCCCCACGAACATCAGAAACCCAGCTAAAATATAACAGTAGTTCTCCATTTAGTGAAACAATTTAGACTAATTAAGACAAATAATAATAAACATGGGCATTTCATAATATGATACTGGTTTACAAATCCCTAAGTCAATGGGGCACACACATACAATTTTCACTTCTAAGCTGCATCAAAACCATGATAGAATCAGGTACCTAGGTAAGCGGGTGATTACGATATGAATATTAGCTATTTGAAACATTGATGTAGCAAATAAAAGACACTAAAATAGTGATACTATTATTCTAATAATTAATAGAAACTAAGAAACTTACTGTCCTTTCGGATGTGCCAGGAGGACCCTCGAGAATCTTAATGCGAGCTTTTGTCTCCTCGCAAGTTTTCTTAATGTACTCTCCTTTTCTGCCAATTATACCACCAACCTTCTGAGTAGGGACCAACATCCTAAACACATTCTCTCCCGGCCATCCAGGCCATTTCTTCTCTGGAACACCGATAGCATCACCAGTAGAAGCAGAAGGAGGAGGAGCGGTAGCGGCGACATTATCACCGCCGCCACCATTGTTTTCTAAAACATTATCAGATCCTTCAACTTCTTGAGGTTGTGAGTTATCAGGCATAACCTCTGCATCATGCTCATCAAAGTGTTCCTCTGCCATTTTCTGGAAAAACCAACCAACCATTTAAAGTGTGAAATGAGAAAAGTCACATGTGTGCTCAAATATACACTATGTCGCAACAGCCCACAACCACAAATATATACAAAATACAAGAAATTATTGCAAACATCACCAAATATGTCCTCTCTTAACTCCCACAGTTGACACAGAGTTTTGACATTTGAAAAACTTAAATAATTTTTACTGGAACACTTGTCCATGTCAAGTACCAGCATGATCAAATGGTGACAAACATCATGCAAAACAATTTACCCAACAATGTCGGTTAACATCAACCAAATTTAGTATCAAAAACATTACAAATTCGTTTATGGGAAGTTCCACTGAAGCAAATGGCTAATGATGCTTAAATTTTACCCCTCGTATTCAAACAGTGGTAATGCATCTCTGTCTAGAGAGTCAATAAATACAAATAGAAAACAAACACTAATGCCCCAACTTGAGGATAGTCACAAACCCATAAACTCTAACTAGGTTTTCGACTGATACATCCCAAAATAACTCAAACCCATAAACCCTAACTAGATTTTCGACTGATAAACTCAAACCCTAAGTTGAAATGAAACCCTAAAACTAAGTCAAACAACAATTAGTAAAATCAAACACCGCGAAAAGAAAAAAACACAATTAAAGTACATCTCTCCGCAGGAATTCAGATAAGTATCCGCACAAATCGACCCAATTAACAAATAAACCCTACAATCAGCTCGAACAAATGAAACAACATAGCAAAACAAGAATTTAAACAGGATTTTGGGTAAAATGAGTTTGAATTGAAACGTGTAATGGGGGCGATTAGTGAGTTTACTTACAGGGATTTGACGCGAAGCCGACCAAGAGGGAGGGAGGGAGGAAACAATGAGCGGGAATGAGAAGTTTGTGAAGCTGCGCGATAAGAAATCGAGGGGTTTATATCGTGGGAGGGGAAGTCGTGTTTGGATAATTACTTTTAAAACCCTAAGTTTTGGACTTTATTCAATTTGACACCTCCCTACTTCGGTTAGAGTTGAGATCTCTTGTATCATTTTTTTTGTGTCACTCCATGTACCACTTGTAATCCAACCGTTCACATGTTTGCATAATATTACAATAATACCAATCTCAATAACTGTGAGCCATTAGATCACTTGTGCCACATGAAATGGTACACGAAGTGGCACATAGGATTTGGACTCCTTCGGTTACGTTACTCCATCCGCCCCATATTTATTGTTGCCATATACTTATATTGGCATATACTTATATTAGATAAGTAGCAATAAGTATGGGACGCCCGAAATAAAAATAAGTAGCAATTGCCAATAAGTATGAAACGGAGGGAGCATATGCCTGACTACAAAACAAACGGCCAGAATCCATGTTTCCGTTTTCATGATTTTTCTTTTGTAATTGCTTAGACCCTAAATTTGGGACTTGACTTTACAAAAAACGTAATTATGAGAGAAATAATAGAAAATGTGGGCTGATTGGAGATGGGCGTTTCGGGCTTAGGCCCGCGACGACCATTCGACCGCAAGCCCGTGGCCCGCCAAGCCCGCACACAAAACCCGGCCCTTAGACCGTATATTAAGTGGACGGGCCGGACTTCACTATTTGCAAACGGACCGGGCTAAGACCGCGGGTTTGAAAACCCGTTTGGCCCGTGCCCGTGGCCCGTTTGGAAACTTTTTTTTTTTTGTGATTTTTTGCTTTCCAAAAATACCATTATTTCACTAATTAAATTGACTATATTTAATGTTCTAATAATTTTATTCATTAAATGGAGTATGTTTAATGTTTTTAACAATTTTATTCATTAAATATCTAAACTTATTTCAATATTTTAATTTGATTAATTATATACTAATATTATTAGGCCATTACATTTTTACTGAATTATAAATTAAATTGTAAGGTCTTTAATACTTTTTAAATATTTTATTATTATTTTCTATATTTTCCCATATTTTTTATTAAAAAAAACAAAAATAAAACCCATCAAAACCCGTATGGCAAAATCTAAGGGTTTAAGGGCGGGCAAGACTAAGAACTTTTGTGGCGGGCCGAACCGGGTTTGGCCCGCGGGCTCATACAACACGGGCGGGCTTAAGCCCGTTTGCCCGCGGGTTTAATGAAAAAAGGGCCGGGCCGGACCAGGTTACCCTTATGCCCATCTCCAGGGTTGATAGAAAAAAAAAAAAAAAAAAACTCTCCGTACTCCTTATAACCAAACAGTGTCATAGAAATTTATACTCTTTCGGAAAAGATAGTTACACATGCTCTTTTCAAAATGAATATTCAAAAAAAAAAAAGGGGGGTTTACCATATAATCTCTCTAGGAAGCCCATATTACATTTTAAGACAAGGAATATTTTGACTAACCATATAGTCATTTGCCTACATCTTCCTCAATATTTTAATATGTCCACCCTCTCAATATTTTATTTTCACCCCAAGCACTATCACCTTAGGCTACCTCTCATCACCTTCTCCAGTCAACAACTCCGGCGCAAAAAAAAAAAAAGATAAAAAAATTACGCTTCTTTTTTTTTTTTTTGTTAAGTTTATCCTATTTTTATAGTTTAGGTGTTAAGTTCATTGAACTTTCATAACTGTCTTTGTGATAACTAAGGATAGAAGTGAGAAAGAATGTGAGTGAAAGATGAAAGATAGAGGAAGAAGAGAGGAGAATAGTGACAGGAATAAAAATGTGTTGTTATTTGAATATACAAAGAGACTAATATTATGGGACAGAAGAAGGAGGGGAAGAGAGTATTATTTTTGAAACAAGTATGAACGAAAGAGTTAATTCACGACCTTATTAATTTTTTTTTAATCAAGTCGGTCAGGTAATAATTTGAGGAGTGGTCTATTTGATAACTTCAATTTTATGCCTTGGTAGTGGTGGCATTGAAATAACAAAATAAATTTTACGTAGTATATCATAAAAATTAAGCTCTCAACTGCAATGCTAAGGCTTGGTAGTGGCATTGAAATAACAAAATAGTATAGCATTTTAAAGTTATTGGAGTTTCTTTTTTTTTTAAAGGCGACACGTGTCGCGCGCTGGGAACTCAAAGAGGACAGCTGGGCGGGTTAGGCTGGCGGGTTGTGGGCATGATCCAGGGATGATCTATTGGTGAATCCATCTCACAAGGTAAGACGGTCTCACCCAAGTCTTTGTCTTATTTTTAAGATCGAATTTTTGCATGTCAATAAAATATACACAATTCAATATTATTAAAAACTGAAATCCACTTCAAAACAAAAATAAAATAAAATAAAAAATGCATGATGAATTGAGAAAAATAAAATAAACACTGGTCTAAAAAAAAAAAAAAAAAACCTTTTTCTTTCTCAATCGTTACTTCAGTTCTCTTTCCACTTTAACATCCTTGGTCCATTGAGAACTTTTTGACAGACCAATCTCTAACTAGCTTGACACTTAAGCTTGGCATCACATCACACTGGCAAGAAATATGCCCCCTTTTTATTAATGGGAAGACAAAGATATATCCTTTACTCTAAGAATAAACTCAATTTTCAAGATCCTTCAAACCAAGTCAACTTGTTTTTTTTTTCTTTTCAAAACAAGTCAACATTTTTTTTCTAAATTTCTTTTAGGTTCAACGGCTATGATTACAGGATCAAATTCAAACCACTGAGGAGGATCTAAATACCACTCGACCAAATGGTCAATTACGAGCCAACTATTAGCGAAAACGCTCTGCAATCTCTATTAATAAATATCAACAATTGAAGTAAAAACATAAATATGAGTTACTAGATCAACTTACCATTACACAAGCAACCTTACAAATTACTCCCCGCGTCCCAAAAATAAATGTCCATTTTATTTTTTATTTTTTTTTTGGGGGGGGGGGGGGGGGCGGATGTAGTAAAAAACAAAGATACCAAACAAAACCCTTGTTGACAATGTGAGTTGAGTGCAGTATCAACTGCTAATAATGACTAGAAATTTGTTTGGATGTTGCCATCAGTAAAAGAATGGTTCACATTACAACCCTTGTTGAAGTGTGTTTGGCAAGATGAGTTATTGGAATATATTTGTCCCTATTCAAACAAAAAGTGGCTATTTTGAGTTGACTTAACTCTTAACTATCACTAAAAAAGGAATATCAACACATATAAAGTGCAAAATAAAAACACTTTACCATAAATATTAAATTACTAAATCCTTGTGATTACTACAAAACTTTGATATAAATTTCATCCCAGTGTGTGTGAAAAGTATGATTAAAAAAAAAAAACTAGTTTCGTTCTCGAGTATATATAAGGAACCCATTGAAGAAAATTGCACATGCAGGTTCAAACTCTTTTTCTTTATCTTCCCCTAACTCTCATGATCAATAGTTGAGGGGAATGTTGTCTGGTGCGAAATCTTTCGCGTGAAGATCAATTGTTATCCATCAGAATGATTTCGGACCAGGCTTCATTCCCCTCAACTTGGAACACAGCAAATATTCAACTGTGCAACCGTGACTTGATATACTGCTTCAGAAGTTTTCGAAGACTGATCATATATATATATACATATATGGAGTTACCTGAAACAGAAGAATATGTGGGCAGGTCAGTATGATTTTGTTTGTTGTCGTTCTAGCATAGATTTTGCTGACCAGATTGATGTTGGAAGTTCTCTCAGCAGGATTTTTTTTTTTTTTTTTTCTGTATTTGACTAATCCCTCCATGCTGCTTGAATCGTCACCCACCCCTTCCTCCTTGATTAGCCTGGTTTTATCGAATACAGTGCAGTCTCCTGCAAATAATACCCAAAAATATAAAATGCTCGCCATTAATCATTTAATCAGTTAAACACTAAAGAGTCTTGACATTGTTCCATAAAATTATGTATCCCAAAAAGAAGAGGCGAACAAGAAGATATGTCTAAGAAAAATGATAATGAAAACAATTATAGCCGTGACAAAGTGAGTCCAGTATATTTATTCAACTTTCTTCACTTCTGAGAGAAATTTTCCAGGTATCTAAGATGAGTAGATTTTTAAGAAATACTCCTATATAAAAATTAAAAAGATATGTTCATGATGGATTAGAATCTATGAAGTTTTGTGGGAAATCTTAAAATTTATTTTCCAGTATGCTGGTTGCATTTCATTTCTCCCCATTTCAATTTGAAAAATCAGAACAAAACTTTTGTGCCTTCACTAGAATGAACGCTATTTAGGGGGAGATATTCTTCTCTGTTTTTTTTTGGGGGGGTTTGAAAATGGACACTCATTTAAGGATGGAAGGAGCAATTCATTAGTCTTTCAAACATTGAAAGTCAACTCAGATAAACATGATTTCCCTCAATGTCTCCTATAATGATGAGATCTATTGCAATAGAGAAAACAAGAAGTCTTTATACGATGCCAAGACATGATTAGAAGAGACTTGCAGCAAACCATGTCCTTGTACCCGTCTAAAACCTGCATTACCGATTAGGAAAAGAGCAAGGTAGAGTTGATGCCAGAAACCTCTAGCTTTTTACTGCTTGTTACAGCAAAGATGTAACAGGTTTCAGTGATCATTTTACTTTTTCTTACTTCCTCCGTCCAGGAAAGAAAGTCTCATTTGATTTTAATGGTGAACACAAGTGAACTTTGACCAAATAATAATGTCAAACTAACCATCCCAATGAAATTCTAAAAAAAAATAATTGATTGACATTAATATTTGGTCAAATTTCACTAGTGTTGACCATGAAAAAAACAAATGAGACTATTTTGTTGGGACGGAGGGAGTATTTGTTGACATATAAGAGGCAGCTGTTTCAGCTACAAAAGTACCAAAAATCCGTGTTGTAACTGAAGTATAGAAAACAAAGAGAAGCTGAACATGCTCGAATAGAGTTGAAACTCAAACCTTATCAATGTGCCAGTTGGGAAAGCAGAAGCACAAATATAAAATTGCTGAAAGTGAACCATACCAAGAAGCAGTGCATGTCATAAAATGCATTGCCTAAGCCTGTACATAACAAGAGAGAAAATTAGTGAACGAAGTAAAGACGGAAAAAGTTGAAAAAATCTTAATTTCAGAAATTGTTCTGACAAGAATTTCGAAACAAATAACAGTGGCTAGAGCTACATTGAATATAAAAATTTCAGCAACTGCTAACACAGTAGGAAAATTACATAGGATATGTTATGGTTAAGCTATTAGCTAAAGAAAGAATACCAGAATCCTAAAAAAGTAACTAGATGGATACCAGATGCTAAAATAGTATACTCCCTCCGTCCAAGAAAGTTAGTCCCACATTTTTGGTTGTTAGCTTGTGTCAACTTTGAGCAATAACTTAGGTTAGTTTTAACTATCCTAATGAAAATTTAAAACTTAGTTATTGATAGCATTTACAATGGTGTGTCAATAACAAGTTTCAGATTTTCATTGGATAGTTAAAACTAACCTAAACTATTGTTCAAAGCAGATTCAAGTTAAGAACCAAAAAAGTGGGACTAACTTTCTGGGACGAAAGGAGTAATTGATAGAATAAAGGTCCAGATAATGCATGACCTTCAGACATTTGGAAAATGATAAATGAGAACCAAAACCAACAACCACGATATAAATTTCATTCATCAGACATTTCTTGTCATACAAAAAGACTACAAATGAAATGACAGCATAATACTCCCTCCGTCCCAAAATGATCTTCTCATTTGCCATTTTCATTGTCCCAAAATGTTCTTTACATTTCTACATTTTAGGCTTAAACAAAGCATGGCTAGTGAAGCAAGTGTTCATATCCTTAAAAGGTTTGAATAGTCAAACGCAAAGATCATTTTGGGATGGAGGGAGTATGAAAACTTGATTTAGAAGGCGTATACAAAAATAGCTATCTACTCTTTTCCTTTGAAAGCCAAACATTAGAAGAAATTATGCAATAAAGACTCAAAAAGAAGAAGAAAAATTGAAAAATAAGAATAAAAATACGGACAAATACTCGTTGGGCCTTGGGATCGGTCTTAACTTAGATCTATGCCTCTATGGCCATATTTCTATACGCCCCTCTCATTCATGAAAACAGAGCAAAATAGAACAGAAATTAGAGGAACTCACAAGCTTCTCTATATTGAAATGATATATAGTATTCACCCATCACCAGTCTTCATCAGAATCTCCAATAGCACCATAGATGCAAACAATTTTGATCATGCATTTGATATGGTCTTAAACAGCCCAGGTTTGAAGCTTGACATGGTAAGGCACATAGGTTGTCGGCACATCACCTGTCTACCTGTCAGAGGAAAGAGCAATGAATATAGTATATCTCATATGGATAAACCAAGACGGGAATCTGCTAAGTTAACATGAACCAAAACAAAGCAAATCGTATACATGATAACACAAATGTCCGACCTCATTAGTTAACTTTGAAATCAATAATGATGTTTCTACTTGCGTCCACGTAGTTAATAAATTTACATATAATATGACCTCTCAGTTAGCCAGCAAATGAAAATGACGGGAGCAACTTAAGATATCTGCTACCTCTTTTTTTGTCTTTCGAAAGCATGTCTATCACTATATAAGCTGCAAATGCATCTGGTGCAACTTTTCTATCTTTCATTTTCTGAAGTAGTGCAATCACTTCGGGAGCTTTATCTGTATGTCACAAGCTTTGCATACATGCATTAAATTTGACAACATTGGGGGCGCAGCCCTTCTCTTCCCTTTTAAAAAGCAAATCTTTTGCCATGTCTAATTGTCCTACTTTACAGAAGCCATTGATCATGACTGAACATGTTACAACAGTTGGCACCAAGCCTGTAACGACCCGAAAACCCGTATCTATTTTCTTAGTAATAAATATTTATTTATTTATTTATTTAATTATGTGTGCATTTTGTGTTTCATACTACTGTATGCCTAACATTTTAATCGATCATTTGTGCTAGTATAGAACTATTGGGTCTTAGTTGTTAGTGGGGATAAATGAATTTAATTGCTTGATAGTGGAAGAGGGGGCCTAGGTGTAACTTTTCTTTTATTTGATAATCATCCTACTCCTTCCTCCTCCCTCCTCCCTCACCTCACAATTTCATTTTCCTCTCTCTCTCCTCCATTGTTGGGTAGAAAAGGTAAGATTTCTCTCCTCCTTCTCTCCTCATTTTGATCATCTTCTATTCATTATTTCTTATTGCTCATTTTATGAAAAATGTTTAGATCGTCGCTAGGATCGTTTATATCCAAGAAAATTCGAATTCCATTATCTTTGATAAATTCCAAGCAAGTTACTTTTCCCCCATTTATGCTAAAAATGTTCATCTTTAACTCATTTGATGCTCTAGTTGATATATATTGCTTCTTTGGTTGATTTGGAATTGATTTGCATTTTATTCACATTTTGTGAGAAATTTATGTTTGAATCATCTTTTGATTTGGGTTGTCTAGATTATGTTATATGGGTCCTTTTAGGCTTATAAGTTATTTTAGCACCTTGGGGTACTTGTTAGAAGCATTGATTTTGAGTTGTGTTGAAATGGGTAAGTTTTGGGGAAGAACCCAGGTCTTGGTTGCCGAATTCCGGCAGAGCAGGGTTGATGGGCGACCGCCCATGTTCGGGTTGGGCGACCGCCCATAAGGTCAGTCCGGGTGGTGTTAATTAATGGTCTTGGGCGACCGCCCATGATCGGTTCGGGCGACCGCCCATAGAAGGTGATGAGTTATGTGTTGTTTGATATATTTGGAGTTAAATGGGGTCTTAATGGAGTTAGAATTGGTTTGGGTCGAGCTCCACAATGGTGGGGAGGTATAAGGGTTGTTATATCAGGATTTAGGACAAAAGGAGTGAAATTCGGGTGTATTTTGGGGTCTGGGCGGTCGCCCACTTAGTTTTGGGCGACCACCCACTAAATCAGCCTCATTTAGCTTGGTATCAGGGTTCCGGGCGACCGCCCACTCAATTCTGGGCGACCGCCCACTTTTTCCAGAATTTAGGTCGATCTTCCTGAGGCCATAACTTCTTCGTCCGGACTCCGTTTTAGGCGTGTAAACTATCGTTTCGAAGCTCTCTTCGAGTACTACAAGATGGGATAGGTCGTTAAGTTCTAAGTTTTATATTTCGGGATTTCATTGGGCATTTGAGGTTAAGAGGAGTTGTATCGATCCTTTGTGATCAAGTTTTGCAAATCCAATTGGGTGACCTTGTTGAGTTGTTGTGATCATCTTTGTGATATAAGTGCGGATTTCATACTTTGAGACCATTTAATTGAAAGCTATTTTACTGATCGGATTGATTTTAGGGTAAGACTTATTTTAGGTTTTAGGCGATATCCTATAGTACCTAGAGGGTGGTTTTGGAACACTAAAGTGTTGGGTTTGGTCCGTTTGTGATCATGTATGAATAGGTGCAACCTTTTGGGTTCGTTTGGGGTGTTGAGAATTGGTTCGTTTATGAACGAATATAAAGCATGACATGGTGATTGGGTACCTGTGGTTTTGATTAGCTTCTTTATGGTGTATTCATTCGGACTTCCTATTTGGAATTCTAGGTGTATAAATATAGGGAGTTGATAGTCTTAGTATATCTTCATGAGTAAACGTTTAGGTTCATCTTGGTAATAGTCGTTATACTATTTGTGAGCGACCGTTTGGGTTGTACTCTTTATGAGTAACTTGTGAGTATCATCTTTAGGATGTGTTTGGTATGTGCCTTATTATGGAATCACCATGTTTTTATGGTCTTTGTTGTGGGACTCTTTTATGAGAAACTTCTTGTATTCGTTATTGTTGATCTCTTCATGAGTAACTGTTGCATCTTTTGTGATGAGCTTGGCTTGGTTCCCTACTTTGGAATCTTTGGTTGTTTATCGAGCTAGTATTTATTACTTAGCATTTACTTGAAAGTCCAGCTGGTATTTGTGTGTTTCGGGCGATGCGAAAGATTATAGTGGCAATGAGCTGAGTCCATTATAATTCTTGACCATTGTTTTGCCCAATTATTACCCTCCTCCAGATTGGCCTTGGATGTGAGATGAGCTAGCTCCTTTGTGAGCATTCTAGCTGTTTGGTTTGGGTTATGACTTTGTGTCATCTTCCCTTGCCATTATTGGTTATTGGTTCCGGTACCGGGGGTTTTCTCTTCAGCTTTTATGCGACTATGAAGATGTTGATTGGATTGATTGTTGAAGCTGCGCAGCGACCTTTATTTGGTTCTATCAGTTGGGAAACCTTGGCTCAGTATCCTTTGTAACGTGTTTATTTCAGTCTTATGTGATGCATGATGAGTTAGTCGTTATTTCCAACTGGTATGGGACAGTTGGCGATAGAGAGCTTTCTCATTTGTTGTTATATGATTTACTTGCTCAGTTATATAATTGATTTGCATGATATTATGCCATGTAGATGCGTTTAGTAACTTACTGAGATTTTATCTCACCCCATTTCTTTTATCTTTGTTTTTCCTTAACCCCCCCCCCCCAGGGAAGGAAGTGGTATCGTTTTGAGGTTCGTTGTAGCGGGAATCTTCTAAGCAAGTTGATCGTCTTTGGGGTCGTTGCTCTTCGGAGCCTTTATGTATTTTTGTTGTGAGATCGAGGTAGTTTAGTGTTGTATAACTACCGTTACCCGTTGAGTTGTTACATTATTAATAAGTTGTTCTTGCTTCCGCGTTTGTTTCTAGTCTCCGAGTTGTAATCTCGTTGAGGTATTGTTTGTTGGTATTGGTTTATAGTAGAATTCACGCGCCCGGTTTGGTATTTAGCATTTTTGGAGATGTTAATTATGTAAATTTTATATTTATGGATTTTTAGAATTTCCGGGGCGTGACAAAGCCTATCTGAGACACTTTTAAAAACAGATCCCAATCAGTTTCAATCTTTCCAGCTTTACACAGTCCATCCATTATGCAGTTGAAAGGTTTAATGTTAAAGTTAAATCCAATGTTTGCAAGGTTTTGAAACAATTCCATGGTCTCTGAAACGTGATCTTTCTTAAAATGCCCATATAGGAATATGTTATAAGTGCTACTCCCTCCGTCCCAAAATGATCATCCCATTTGCCATTTCTCACTATCCCAGAAAGTTAATCCCATTTCTACAATTTGGGCTTAAAAGTGCATAAACAAAACATGACTAATGAAGCAAGTGTTCATATTCTTAAAAAGTTTGAATAGTCAAATGGGAGGATCATTTTGAGACGGAGGGAGTACATTTTTTGGTTCGAGATCACTAACTTGAATTTCACCAAACAATTTTTGTGCATCCACAACTTTACCTACGTGGAAAAGACTAGTTAGTAAGGTGTTACAAGTAATAAGCGTAGGGCAAATGACCTCCCAGATCATTTCTCTACAAAGCCACATGGCTTCGTCAATTCTACGACTCTTGGTACACCCATTTATCAATACATTGTAGCTTACAATCTCTCACTATAATTAAACCCATTACAGCAAACACATAACCGACTTACCTCAAATTGCAATAACAATTGAGAATAACGATTAAATTTGAAATTCAATGGCTGGGGAAGGCGGAAAGGGTTTTATGACGAGTTTTTACCATTTTGACTTGCGTACTATTTGGGCGTAGTCATGCGTACTTCATAAACAGTAAATGTGACCTGCGTACTTTAGTTTCGTTTTCAATTTGACCTATTTTCTAACGGCAGTTAAAATTTAACGACACAGT
Organism: Campanula takesimana; assembly: GCA_026119855.1. NCBI lineage: Eukaryota > Viridiplantae > Streptophyta > Magnoliopsida > Asterales > Campanulaceae > Campanula > Campanula takesimana. The sequence continues at coordinate 744,217 of JAOWBW010000184.1, forward strand.
CAATAAAAGCTAACATACTAGTTAGTTTGAAGTTGATTTTCCTTTTAAGGAGTTTATTGAAAATTCCATAAATAAAAGGGTTATGAATAAAAAAAAAGAAACTTAATAAAAGAGACCAATCTCTCTCTTCGAAACATACCCAATCTCTCTCTTACTATCTCTTCAACCAGAAAGGCTGAAACACCCTTCCCCCTTTCCGATAAAACCTCCGCCTCCACCGCCTTTCCTACAATCAAACCTCCACCGCCCTCCCCCTCTTCTTTTCTAGATTCGATGACTCCATAGCCACGAAAGTCAGATCCTACAACTCCATTGACACCGGAGCTCAGATCTGACAACTCCATAACCACCGGAGCTCAGATCCTATAAATCCATTCACCAAAGCACAGATCCACGATGTTCTTTCCTTTATCTCTCTCTTAGCAGGTCCGACATCTTATAGGATGAGTGTGTATTTCTCAGTTCTAAATCTACAGTGTGTGTGTGTGTATTCAAAACTCTAAATTCTGGTGAGTGTGAGTGTGTGTGTGTGTTTTTGGGTTGTCTATTTGTTATCTTGGTGGTGTGCTCTTGATATTAGTTTTATTTAAAGGATTGTGTGGCAGACCGTGCTAAAAATAGAGGTAGTTATGATGGGGGCGGCGGTGGTCGGTGATGGGGTTGCGGTGGCGGTGATGATGGTGGGTGGCTATCGACCGTGCTGGCAGTGATGGTGGGGTAGGTTGGCGGTGGTGGCTTATGGTGGGGAAAAGTAAGAAGGATGACTAATATTCTAACAAAGGGATAATTTAGTAGTTAATGGAGTAAGTAATATAGTTAATTGCTTGTATAAAAATATAATTATATATATAATATTTTTTTTATATAATAAGTAATTGATAAAGTAAATAGTTATAAGAATATATTTTTCCTTTTTTTAAAAAAAAGAATATGTATATTTTTTCAAAATATACTTATCATTTAATTTTAAAACGAATTAAAAATAATAATTTGTGAATTTTTTTGAAAAATAAATGAGATACAAAGGTAAATTATTCATTTATTAACAATTTTGATTATTTATTAATTTTTTTGTTTTGATTATTTTAGATACATTGGCCATTAATTAAATATTTTTTAATCCAATTATTTATTTTTTAAGACTCATTCAAAAAAAATGAAAACTATAAAAAAAAAAAAAAAAAAAAAAAAAAAATTAATATTAATGTTTCAATTTTTTATTCAAAACCCTTTTATTTATGGAATTTTCATTAAACCCCTTACATGAGAAATCAACTTCAAACTAACGAGTATGTTAACTTTCATTTATTATGTCGTTATATTGTAACTGGCGTTAGAAAAATAGGTCAAACTGAAAACGAAACTAAAGTACGCATGTCACATTGACTATGCCCAATTAGTACACAGGTCAAAATGGCTAAAAACTCGTTTTATGACACGGCTAGGTTTGATTTGGTGATCTAGCTGGTTTATGAGACGAGCCTAATCAACCATTATCCACTCCCCTCCCTCAGAAGAAAATGATAGCCCTTTTTGAATTGCCAAATGCGTCTTCGCATTTGACTATTCAAACTTTCTTACCCGAGCCATGCCATGTTTATGCACTTTGCGAAGACTATTCAAACTTTCCTACCCGAGCCATGCCATGTTTATGCACTTTTAAGCCTAAATTGTGAAAATGTGGAACTTTTGGAAAAATAAAAAATGACAAATAGGAAGATCATTCTAGGACGGAGGGAGTATTACAAATTTTGAAAATTTAATAATTTATGCATTTAATTTTGAAAATAAAATTAACTATTCTTAAGGACAAATTAAAATATCATTTTGAGACTGAAATAGTAGATTTCATGACAGAAATATTTTTCGAATCACAAGGTGGGATGGTGGATTGGTAGGAGCATTGCGATTTAAAACTATCAATTCGTCAGCAAAGTTGGGAGTGTGGGGTATTTTTTATCCGATCATATGTTTGACATAACTTTTAACTCGTAACGTGATATAGCACTTTAAAGTTAAATACAGGAGTAATTTATATCTAAGGAAAACTACATTTCTATATCAATTTTGCGATAGAAAAATTTTGGGCAATTTCTTTTGTGATAAAATCTTATCGACAATAATTAGTGTGATTAAATTTACTTTATTTTATTGCTTAAAAAAAAATTATTTTGTCAAAAATTAATGTTATTTTTTTTCCACTTTTTAATTTTTGTGAAATAGAGAGTAACCACTATCCATTATAGCTTCTTACCTATTCATAAAAATGGGTTCCTAACCCTTACAACATGTGTTTCTTTCAAAAAAAAAAAAAAAAAAAAAAAAACAAACAAACATGTGTCACTTTTTAATTTGCTGTGACATAGAAACCATACAACCATGTAAGTTTAGTATATCTACCAAAGTGCAAAAACAACCATAACGATTAACCTGCAAATTAAGAAACATTCTCATCTTGATGAACAAATCTGATTCATTTCTACATGCAACTTTCAAAGAACACTCTTTTCTCCACCTTCTCAGATCATCACCAAGACATGCAGAAAGGTATAAGCCTCCAGTCCACACATTTTTCAATCTCAGATAATACATTTTCACTTATATCCTTAAATTCTTGATTTCTAGATTATGGCAAACCACCAACATACACACAGATCATTGTAGCATCTTCTATAGGCTTGATCATTGCTGCGGCGATGCATTTACGCCTGAGAAGGATACGGCATCAGAGGATCTTTCCCCGGATAAAAGTTTCCGACACTGGCCAGCCATTAAAGCTTGAAAGGTTCCCCCATTATGTAGGTAATTATTGATCCTTTTTTCCAGATACCCTTTTTGATCTTTTACCTGAAAACAAAGAGATTCTTGCAATATCAATATATGTTGATGTTATTATGTGTACAGTATATCTTTAGTAAAAAAAAAAAGGGGAGGGGGGCAATCTAGTGCGGCAAGAGCTCCCAGTACGTGGGATTCAGGAAAAGGCCTGACCCACATGGGCTTAATTAATGCAGATAGACTTTTCTTGCATTTATTGCATTCTACTCCCTCCGTCCCAAAATGATCTTTCTACTTGCCATTTTTCATTGTCCCAGAAAGTTTTCTACAATTTAGGTTTAAAAGTGCATAAACAAAACATGACTAGTGAAGCAACTGTTCATATCTTTAAAAAATCTCAAATAGTCAAATGAGAAGATAACTTTGGGATGGAGGGAGTATATGATAAATGTAGAACATATCTTACATGGAGTACTGTGCATACAGCTAGGCTGATGGGGTTTGCAGATAGAAGAGAATGCCCGCATCTGTGCAAGTTAGCGTGTGATTATATTAGGAAAGAAGAAGGGTGTGAGGAAAACATATATGCATTCTTTGCTGACGATCCTGAAGCCGATTCACTCTTCATAAAGTTTGTGGAGGAGCTTGAGAGATGCATTCTTAGCTACTTTGCATTTCATTGGGGACATGCTCATGCTATGATCAGTCAGGTACAAGTAAATTTTAGATCTTTTGGTAATTTTGTTGCGTAAATCATTAATCCAAGAGATGAATATTCGAAATCTCATAAAATGATAATTTAGGTACTGGGTGCTGATCATACAGAAGCGAAAAAGAAGCTCAAGAGCATTGTCATGGCAGCCACTAGGTATGTTTCTGTAAGTAAGATCGAAGCACGTGTCTGACACACAAACACACACACAAAGAGAGTAACATTAAAGTTCATCACATACTGAAAAGCCAATGAGAATAATAATTTACCTCTTATTTGATTATATTCACTGAGATAGGGAACAGAGATTTGAGAGAGTGACAAAGAACCTGAAGGTGGCAAGAGTGTTTAACACGTTGGTGGAGGAGATGAAAGCGATAGGCCTTGTATCTAACTATGATGATTCGTGTACGGACGTGATGGTACCAATGGCCCACAAGGATAGAAGTCCGGTTCTTCTCCTTATGGGTGGCGGCATGGGAGCTGGAAAGAGTACTGTGCTTAAAGATATTCTCAAAGAGTAAGTAATTAATTAGAGCACGTGTAAATAAATATAAACTGCAGTCAACTGTTTTATAGAATTAGATGAAGCTACAAATCAAAAGAATTAAATTATGGAAAAATTATGAAAGTGATTGTGCTAAATTTGGATACTTTGCATCCTTGTGTATTTACAGACCATTCTGGGCAGGAGCAGCAGGAAATGCTGTTATCATAGAGGCAGACGCCTTCAAAGAATCAGACGTCATTTATAAAGCTCTTAGCTCCAGGGGCCATCACGACATGCTTCAAACAGCTGAATTAGTATGTTTTCAACTCTCTCTCTCTCTCTCTCTCCCACCCCCACCCTGCAAGAGGGCAAAAAACTCGGCTTGTAAGCAAGTACACTAAGGTCTCAAACAACAAAATCACGTCAATAACACCCTTTCTCTGTTTACGCTAGAGCTGTACAAGTCATTTGCCAACTTAAGCCAATTTAAATGGTTTTGACTTATGATGTACACGACATATGTCGACAGAACTTTCTATTGAGAACTTCATAAATGTGCTCTCTCTCCCAATTCCACGTTATTTCTGCTGCAATAATTTAGATTGATGCCAAGGTAAAGAACCCAATGCTGTATTCCCTCCTTCCCAAAATGATTGTCCATTTTTTTGACTTTGAAGACATTTTGAAAAACTTGACTTTAAAGCAAGTTTTAAGGTGAGTAATAATTTCTTATAAATTGACAGTCATTTCAGGACAGATTTTTTTTTAATGGGCTGTCATTTGGGACGGAGGGAGCATATAATAAGACTATTACCATGTGCTCTGTTTCAAAGACCTCAGAGTATCCGAGGCCCTAGATTCACTGCTGGGCCAACCCGTAGGCATACATAACCATGCTCTCAGACCTTGTAATATTACCCTGCCACCTTTGGCAACAGGACTAGCTAGGATTAATGTAACTCAAAACAAAAATGGAGCAAAAGCAAATGAAGAAAAGAAAATTTGATTTGCATTTTATGGACTCCCTCCATCCCAGAATGATCTTCCCATTTGACTATTCAAACTTTTTAAGGATATGAACACTTGCTTCACTATCCATGTTTTGTTTATGTACTTTTAAGCCCAAATTGTAGAAATGGGAAGAACTTTTTGGGACAATGAGAAATGCCAAATAAGAAGATCATTTTGGGACGGAGTATTTAGTTGGGAAGTCTATTATACTTCAACTGACATGAGGACAAATCTGGGTTATACTGTTACCTTAAACAGGTGCACCAATCATCTACAGATGCAGCATCTTCCCTCCTAGTTACAGCACTGAATGAGGGACGGGATGTCATAATGGATGGCACACTCTCTTGGTTACCCTTTGTCGTGCAGACGATAACAATGGCCAGAAATGTTCACCGACGTCGTTATCGTATGGGAACGGGCTACACTAAGACTGAGGATGGAATTGTGAGTGAAATGTACTGGGAACAGCTTGAAGAAGAACAAGAACCGGATGGAGGTAAAAAGAGAAGACCGTACAGGATTGAGTTGGTTGGGGTCGTTTGTGATGCCTATTTAGCAGTTATTAGAGGCATAAGGTATGATCATTTCTCGACAAATATGCATTTAGAACCCAAGTTAGTTACTCCCTCCGTCCCATGATAAATGTCGCATTTCACCTCTTTTAGTCAACTTGATTGAACCTTGACCAGAAAGTTATTAAAATCCAATCATTCTCATGAAATTCTAAAAATTCTTATTGATTCTTATTTTATTGGAGTGTCAATAATAAATTTTAGAATTTCATGAGAATGATTATATTTCAATAACTTTTTGGTCAACGTATAATCTGTTTGACCAAAAAATCATGATGCGACATTTATTATGGGACAGATGGAGTACAAGAATTTTGGCAATCACACTATATTTTTTAGTTTTTGAGTGTGCTGATACTTCAAGTCCCTGGATCCATCAAAGAAACATCAAATTTTCTCGAGATTTTCTTCAAAAATTTACATTGATTTAGCGATTTAAATATAGTTCTTACTGTTTACAGAAGAGCAATCATGTGTAGAAGAGCTGTGCGGGTAAAGTCACAGTTAACATCGCATAAGAGATTTGCTGATGCATTTTCAACATACTGCAATCTAGTGGATAATGCGAGGCTATACCTTACCAATGCTCTGGAAGGCCCGCCAAAGGTACAAATCTCCCAAGTCCTGATTTTTTTTTTCAATTCTTTCATCTCCTGTATGTATATGAATAATGTTGGTACTGATAAAATGTGGGTGTGAAGTTGATAGGGTGGAAAGACAAAGACAAGACATTACTGGTTGACCCGGATGAGATTAAGTGTTTGAAAACGGTAGCAAGGTTGAATGATGGAGCGGATAATATATATGAACTGTACAGGCGCCCGAATCCAGCTTATGAAGCTGGTTCAGTTTGGAAGGATATTGTGTTGTCACCTTCGAGGTTGAATATTCAGAAAGAGCTCAAGTATTCTATTCAGAGACTCGAAAGTCTGAAAGGATAATTCAGCACTGCAGAACAACAACAATTTTGAAATGTTTTAGGGAGTACTCCCTCCGTCCCTCTTTAATCTACAAAAATTACTCATTTGATTTGATTGTCTCACTTTAACTTACAAAATCCTAAAATGGAAATGTTTTAATACTTTTGAAATGGTGGGACCCACTTGTCATACTCACAACAACTATCCACTAACTATTCTCCATCCCACTTTCTCTTTCCCACTCAACTATCTATACTCACAACCCATCACATTTTTCACTTTTTCCTTAATTAATGTGCCCAACTCATTTTTTGTAAGTTAAAGAGGGACGGAGGGAGTATGTCTTAAGGAAATAGGGCAGAATACAGTTTGTGATTTCTACATTTTTGCAACCGGTGAATTTTACATCTGTGTTGTATGAAAAATTACAGCTAATGAGCATTCTTTGATATTAAGAAAGGAATTTTGTATTGGAGAGAGAGAGAGAGAGAGAGGGAAATCTAGTGCTACAAGAGCTTCCACTATGCGTGGGGTCCATGCAATGGTCTGACCATGAAAACGGATACTATTATCATCAATAATGTTGAACAGTTGAGCTACAACTACCCTAATTATTCAGATAGACTGTCGGTGCTTTCATAGAAAGAAACCTGAATGATCAATTAATACATCCTAAATTTGTAAGATTTTAAATCGATTGATAAAGTTGGGGAAACTCAAATAATATAAAAAGTCGGAAACTGACCTCTCCTTAATCTTTTTCCATTAGCTGCAGCAAATTACAACTTCTCCCATGAACTTAAACTGAAACGGCTAGATTGTGTAATCCAACTTCGCTAGAAGTACTTATGAATTGGAAAGGAAGTTCAGCCACGTTAATCACCACAGCTAAAGAGTTTCAGACTTGAATTGTTGTTCGTGGTTTATGGTAAGAAAAGAAAGCAACCAATTAAACAAGAATAAGGACTATGCGTAAAAAATGTGTATCACTATCCAGGCAAGAACGAGACATTATTACAGGCTCCAACCAAGCTTGGTAAGTAAAACTGAACTTTAGAGTTGGGAATCATCAGTAGCTCCTAGGAGGTAAACTAGACGAGGTAATTTTTGACTACAATTCTAGTCATTTTTAGGTTGTTTATTACTCACCGTAAGCTACATCAAGGGCTGCACATCACAAATAATAAACTTATTATTTCCTACCCCACTTTCTCTCCTAGATCACTTTTCATACTCACAACACATACTCCACTAACACTTTTTCCTTATTCCCCATGTCAGGAGAGAGAATCCTAATTCGAGTGGGGCGGAGGGAGTATGTAAGTTTTGCAACATTTCTTAAAACATGTGAAGATATTGAGCATCCAAAATTATACAAGGAGAATCCAAATCTATACAGACAACGAGGAGGTTAAGGCATGATTTTTTATTGGCTTATGTGAATTATATTGCTAAAGTGTTGTGCTCCGTATAAGCCACACATCAACACCAGAAGTGCAATAATGCTTAGTGAGATGCAAGCCAGCCTAGTAAACATCTGAGCAATTGCACACAGAAGTGTAATCATGCTTAGGACCGTTAGGACTGTTAAGTACACAAACCTAACAGATTTGTCTACTCGTTAGGACCGTTAAGTACACAAACATTAGGTTCTCAATCTCATATCATATCTTAGTATTTTTACAAGCTTTTTAATCTAAGCATGCTATGCATTGAACAACATCTGGATACATTTGGACTTTTTTCAGTCTCGAAACCACTTGATAAAACTAGAGTCAACATTCACTAGGTAAATATATAGGTGAGAAAATATGTCCAGGTTCGTATGATTCCTGTAACTGCAAACCAGACCTCCATTAAAATTTAAAGCGCCGCCAAGCTTAACTTATATGTTAACCCTGTATTTGAAACTGATCTAACTGATCATATCCAAATCTCATTACGCGACATATAGAACTAACACTTACCTTTAGTAGCTACATTCTATAACTCTTTGATCCCCAAATTTGACTAAAACAAACGTCATTATGTCAGTATGCATCTTTCAATGACTGAAGATAACACTGCTTCTTTAACTAAACTTTATCAAACTCAAAAAAAAAAAAAAAAATGGACAACAAAAAGGGAATACTTGGATATTCTATGATGAAAACTTGTCCCAGGTCAATTGTCGTTTAATGCGGCACCAAAAAGGGAATACTTGGATATTCTATGACGAAAATAATAAGAGTATGAATATGTGACAAAAACAATAAGATGATAGATATTGGACTTTGGAAATGAAAATGATTAGAGAAAGAATTCTGTGTTACATAAGCATCTACGTATCTAGCTGCATTGTAGATCTTCCCATCAAAAATTATTATATGAAGCAAAACTAATGTGCGATAATTATCAGAAAATTTCCACCCATGAAATCGGATCATATTCAAAGGAAACTAGCTCCAAAAGTAATGCCACCAAAGTTATGCAGCGGGCAAAACGATAAAATGTTAAAAGTTACTCCTGTCCAAAACCTAAATCTCATTTAACAATGCAAGCATTTTAAGGAAAATTTCCAACCATGAAATTGGATCATATTCAAAGGAAACTAGCTCCAAAAGTATTGCCATCCTCTATGAAACAAAGCATAATATTTTGAGGACGGCAAAGTTTGACATTAGATAATTCACTATTATTAGCTGAATTGACTAAACATTCCTTCAGCAATCAAGTTATTACCGGAATCCATGTCCATAACGATATTATGTCCCTTGATGAAACTTTATTGCATAGCAATTCACCAATTCATTTCAACAAAAACATAGTGGCAGAAGAGGAAAACAAGTGGCAGAAGAGGTAAATTAGGGCCAAAATGTAAACAATATGATGGAACAGAACTAGTATTTTTGACAGAGATAAAGATAGGTTGGAAAGAGGCATATGCCCCCAGGAAAATTATAAAAATCAAACCGAATAATCAAAAAAAAAACAAGTTCATGAATAGAGTATAAAGTCAAAAAAATTTAACCCGAAATAACTCACCTCTAATTAGAATATGAGAATGAACAAACTGCTTTACTTTCTCCATTTTCCCTCTTCCATCTCTGTTTTGGGGTTTGAATAAAGGGTCTTGCTTCAGAAAAAAAAAAAAATGAATACTCCTCCGTCCCAGCACAATTAGGATTTCAGCCATCCCAAAACAATTGAAACTACCCAAAATAAAAAATTAATTTAATATATTTATATTTAACCTACCTCACCATTTGTCCACACTCATTCTTTCTCTTCATTTTCTAACACTTAATTTATTCAACCAACAATACTATTTACTCCACTCATTCTCTCTCTTTATTTTCTACCACACATACACTACTTTTCTCTTAATTGTTGTGCTCACTCCACTAGTCCTACTTGTGGTGGTGGGACGGGGTATATGTAAAGGGTCTTGAGCAATAATGTACAAATATCAATGGTAAAATACTCCCTCCGTCCCACCTCACTTGACACAAAGAGGTGATCATAATAATTAAGAAAAAAGAATAAATAAGAAAAATGTGTGATAGAAAATGAAGAGTAGGAATAAGTAAGGTAAATAGTAGTGTTGGTTGAATAATTTGAGTGGTAAAAAGCGAAGAGAGACTGAGTAGTGGCCGTCGATAGGGTAGAGTGAATAAAAAATTATACTAAAAAATATACTCTCTCTCCGTTCCAAGTAAGTTGAAACATTCATTTTAAAGTTGAAAAATTAAGGATATAATATTTTATTAAGAATGAAACGTGGTGAGGAAGATGGAGAATTAGTAGGGAAGGGAAGAGAATTAGTGAAGAATAATGAATGGTTGGGAGGAAGAGAGAGAATGAGTGGATGATTATAAAAGTAATAAAAAACATTCATTTTTAGATTGTTGCAACTTAAGTGACATGCTTTAAATGACAAAATGTTTCAAATTACTTGAACGGTTTTTCTAACATGTGCCCTTAGGGCACATGTTAAGTGATTTAAATAAGAAAATCGAAGTGTTTATTAAACTTGCTTTAACTCATTCATTTCCGTAATTAAAGGAATATATTGTTTATATATGTAAACTTACATATTTATGAAAACATATAAAAGTGTTGAATTCCATATTTAAATCGATTAACATGTGCCCTTAGGGCACACGTTAGAAAAACCGTTACTTGAAACGGAGAGAGTATTTTTTACTTGTTTATTTTGGGAGATGTCAAGTGAGATGAGATAAAAGCCGAAGGGAGTTTAGATCATAAACCAGGAAAAAGTCCATGTTTCAATGGGTAATTGAAGATTATATTGGATCAAGAAAGAAAGTACACGCAAATCAGAAATTTCAGCAAGAAAATAAATCCAACTCTATAATTTTCATGGGGCATCATAACAATCATCTAAGTATATACCACCATGGATTAACCTTAACTTTACATCATTATCATTTAAAACCCTAAAAAAAACAAAATTAACATCTCCCCAAATCCCTCACTTCTCACTTCTTTCCCTTCTTCGCCGCTGCTGCTTTCTTTGCTGCTGGTTTTGCCTTGGCGGCGGTTTTAGCTGCCGGCTTCTTTGCTGGAGCTTTCTTCACTGCCGGCTTCGGTGCTGCCGCCGGTTTCTTCCCTGGTGACGTCCTCGTCGACGTCCTTGTTGCTTTCTTCGGAGATGGCTTGGGCTTCGCTGCAGCTTTCGGCTTAGCTGCGGGTTTCGCTTTAGCAGCTGGCTTTGCCTTCGCAGGCGCGGCAGCCTTTGGTTTAGCAGTAGGTTTGGCTTTAGCAGCTGGCTTGGCCTTGGCCGCTGGCTTGGCTTTAGCAGCTGGCTTGGCTTTAGCCGCAGGCTTTGCCTTGGCAGGAGCAGCTGGCTTCGGCTTAGCTGCAGCTTTAGGCTTAGCCGATGGTTTCGCCTTGGCTGGTGCTTTCTTGGCAGCAGGCTTAGCTTTAGCCTTAGCCTTAGCCGGAGCGGCCTTCTTCTTCTCAGGAGCAGCGGCTTTCGCCGACGGCAGCTTGTACGAACCCTTAACCTTCACAAGTTTACCGGCAGCCACAAACTTCTTCAATTGAGTCAACAACAATTTCTTAAAATTCGCCGGAAGATTTTTGTGCTTCTCCTCAATGAACTTCGCGATCGCGTACTGACTCGAACCGGTCCTTTCCTTCAACGTCGATATAGCCTCCGTAATCATCTACACAAATCAATTCACCGGAAAAAAAAAATTAATAACCAGATCGAGAAATTCAAACATTATATTTCATTCCATATCAACGCCGGAAAAATAACCATACCTCAATGTAAGTAGGGTGAGCGGCGGCGGCCTTAGGCTTCCTAGGTGCGGCGGGCTTCTTAGCTTTAGGCTCCTTCTTCGCCTTCCCGGTAGCCTTAGCCTCAGCCTCAATCTCAGCCGGCTTCTCCTCCTCCGGCGGAGGCAAATGCGCCTCCACCACCGCTATGGCGGCTTCAGTAGCTGCGATTACCTCTTCAGTTGACATTGGATTAGGGTTTTGTTTTACGGAGACAGAGATCGAAAATTGGGGGAATCGAGATTTTGTTCGAATTGATTTTCTTCTCAGCTCGTAGGTGTGGAAATCTGTTGAAAATGGAAGGATTTAAGTAATATTGCGCCTGGGGAGGACATATCCAAAAGACGAGATTTGATTGGTTAATACACACCTCACACGGATTACTCCCTCCACTCAAGTTTGAATCTCGTGCCTTGGATTTGTTGTTATTAACGGTTGAGGAATGGTTGTGTGTTAGAAAGGTCCAAGTGTTAATGAAAGTTGGATGGAATGGTTACCATTAGGTGTGTTTCTATGCTCAATTGATTTGATTATAACTTGAGTTATACTTGATGGAATTTTGTGAAACTTTGATGGGATTGTAGATAATTAAGTTAGCTTTCTAGAGAATGCTTGCTTGCGCGATGAGGTTGAGGCGTTTGGGAGATATTTTGTTTAGAAGCGGTAGTGGTCGAAATGAGGGTTTATGTGGAGTTTTTGAGAATTTCAAGTGTTTTATAGGTAATGCCTAGAATATTTGCGTATTTCTTGCATGGGGTGTGATAGTAGACTTGCCAACGAGTCTACTGAATCAAGAATCGAAAAAATCCAGCAAGTATTGAGTACAAAAAAAGAGGTCGGAGCTCGACTGAAGATGAACATGTATGTATAATAAAATGTATGTGTGGGATGCACATTGCTCTGACCAATTGCAATCTATGGATAAATTCTTGTATCTATTGTTGATAAAACACTAAGATTGTGATTTTATTGATACAAAATAAGTTCACTCGTCGAAAGTGAAATTCTCAATTAAATAAGTATTGATATTTAATGCATATACATAGTTCTCCTTATATAAGAATCATTTGCTATTAGCCTTCATTGAACTTCACTTTCAAAACTTAGATGGTTTAACATTTTTATAGTAAATGTAAGCTTGCATAACAGTAGAGAAGATCATATAAGCAAAATGAGTACATGCAAATTGTATATAAACAATTAATACCATATGTAAACATAAACATATGTAATTTCAAACACTATAAGTGAAACATTTACACTAATTAATAAATGGCTTTATGGGATAAACATTTTCAATGCATCCCAACTTTCTAATATGCCATATAAAAAATATAAAAGGAATCGTAATTTTGTTTTGTTATTCCCTTTGTATCTAATAACATGTAATTCTCGCATCAATGACATCTAATTTGCTTTATATCGTCTTTTTCAAGTACATAAACTCTAATTAGTTATAATGTCAAACGAAAGTTTGAGTCACAATGTTTTAGTTTAACTTTTTCCATGTTCTTTTAAGCCACAAGCCATAAATATTCATGTAAGCATACTGTATCAAATGTATATATTCTCCTTCCCATAAGTAAAGAAAATATATATATATATATATATATATATATATATATATATATATTGAAATTTTATGTGTTTTTCAATGAAAATCAAATGACTTCTTAGTCATTTAATAGGAAAATTTGTGAAATGGTAAACACACTACTTTCTATAGAGTTTATGTATATATTCATTTTGATGTTAAATTGAATTTTAAAGGATCAACATTCATAAAATAAATATTAATGAAAATCAGTTGTTCGTTTGAGTAGCATCAATGATCAATGAACGTGATCATCAAGTAAAGTTTTATGTGTGATGATGCTCCAATGTACTTTTAATAGATCAAATCAAGGAAGTCTTTCAAAAAATTGTTACCTAACGATCTTTCAGTGAAAAATCGTTAATTGAAATGGGAAAAAAATGTAGTAGCAACGACATGTTTGTGACCAAAATTGATTTTTTTTCCTCTAAACAATTAGAGAACAAACTTCCTACAAGTGCAAAATTTAAAACTATTTTAGACATTCCTTTGAGAGAGATATTACCAAATATTTATAGTTTCATTGAATGATAATGAAAAGACAAATATTGTTTACTCCAAACAAGTAATTATAGTAGAGACGAACTTGCTACACTTGTTTTGATTTGTTACTAAGCTTAAAGCACCTCAATTTTCTCTTAATTTCACTAGGGAACATGTTTAAAACCCAACGATTAAAAAAATTATCACACACAATGATAATAAACACACTTGCACACCTTGAATATGTCCAAAACTTAACCACATCTAGTCAATATATTATCATTAAAATTCCTAAAAAAGTAATATGATAGCTATATATTTGTCATAACCAAATCTTTTAAATACATGAACTTTTGAATGTTGACTTAGACTCTTAAAACTCCCTTCATATTCATGTCATTGCGCCTATTATTGTTTAAACTCAAACTCATTATCCTAATAACATAATATTGTTGTTGATTAACATACAAATTATATAGTTGACAAAATTAGATGTCAAAAAGTTTTACATTTGACATACTCACATTCTACCATGACACATTTGACTAAGTTTCCAATCATAATCATGTATTTCGGTAGTTGATAATTTTCATTCAAAAAATATAATTTCATATCGATTTTTTTAAGCATACGACAATGTAAAACTTGTATTTCATATATGTTTACCATTAAAATTTTACATTTAAATTAATAACTATTAAAAGATCATAAAGACTTGTATTTTATTTTATTTTTGTAACTATTTGGTTAAAGTAACTTGATTAACTAGTACTTGATACAAAACGCTCTTTATGAAAATATTTAACGTTTTTATCAGTTTAAACAAACTCAATTTACTATATTACTACATTTTTTATATTTTAGATTTTAAATTAAAATCATGAAAAACTTATACTATTAAGCATAGTTATAAATACCGTCCCGGCATGCGCACCGTTTTAGCTTTTGGAACGGGACGTACCGGTACCGGAGCGTATCGGCGCACCGTACCGGATTTACCGAACTTTTTTTTATATATTTTTGATAATTATTATGTTTTTATTATTACATAATAACAAAACATTTGCAAAACATTTTTTAGTTTATAAAACAACAAATAAAACAAGCATCATGAAACAAACGTGAAAAATCAAATTTATTTGAAATTAAATAACAAGTATATGTTCAAATGTCATATCATTAAAAATAGGGATTGATTATCGTATAGGCTAATTATACTTAGTAAATGAAATAAAAAAGAATCCCAAATTTATTTTAGTTTTTTTGAAGAAGAATCCCAATTTTTTAAACACTTCTTTTAGTAGCCACACTTTTGTAGTCAAATCTTCACCCCATATACTAGTTGTTATGTACTCATATTTTCCCAAACCTACCCCTCCTTTAGAATTACTTTATCAATGCACAGTCTCTTCCACTACCCTTCAAATCAGTTTCCCAAAAATCAATTTCCCAGCTTCTCCCCTTCCCCGACATCCCACCACAAACCCTCTCTGTCGCGCCCCAGACCCGTGGTCCTACTTGGCCCCACGCTCGGGACACGAGTAGAAGACGTACACTTTTTTAAAATTTTCGAAATGTACTTTTATAAAGTTTAACAAAATCATACTTGAAGTTCAAAGACTTCATCTAACTTGAAACAAACTTTACAATCACTTTCACAACGAAAGTACTTAGCCCGAAGGCTTACATACTTTTATCCAAATATACATACACCAACATTAACCAAAATAGGTGTGACCATAAGAAGTACGGGTACTCTACCCAAAAGGTTTTACATTTACATAATGTAACCTTCACAAAACAAGTCCAAATTCTTACCACTCCAACGTCCTCCCGTGCCAAGTGTCCTATCCACTGGACCCGCCTTTATCTAAAAAAGTAAACAAATAAAGGGTGAGAATAAATCTCAGTAAGCTACTAAAATGCAAATACGTTTCATGCTAAAATGATAATCACAAAGAATAGTATCATAAGCATCACATAGCACATAGTATAAGAGGTAAAATCAACTCATATACCACAATCAAAACAAAGGCCACACTCAAATGGATACCAAGCCAAGGTTTACCCAATAACATAACTGTCTGAGAATACCATCTGAGAAAACCAACTGAGAAAACCATCTGAGCAGCATAAATAGTTGAAGCCGGGATCCCGAAAACCAAACCATAACCATAAGAACCCAAGTAACCAGAGAGGGAAATATGACACAAAGTCATAACCCAAATGCTCACCAAAGGGAGCGATTCATCCCATTCAAGGCCAATCTGGACTGGGGAAACAGAGAAGGCACAGTGGACACCTTATAGTGAACTTGGCTTGTGTGCCACTATAATTCTCCCACCGCCTGACACGAGGTACCAATGGAAAACTTATAGTGAACATACTTATACCACTATAATTCTCCCATTGCCTGACTCCACAACAAGACCAGCTGGACTTTCCACAAGAAGCACAGTAATGAATACTTGCTAAACAACAACAACCGGGGCAATGATTCTAAAATAATGAACCAAGCCAAACACATCAAAGATGCGCATAAAGAATCACTCACAAAGAGTCTACAACAACATGATTCAAGGTCACAATATATTATTGCACACACTTGAACACCCTTCTCATTAACCATGACAATATCCCAGGACACTCATATATTGATCCTAGACAATACCCCAAGGATTAAACCAAAGATAACCTTCTATATCTTACCTTATCCAAACTATAAGATTCAGGGGAAAGTGTACGGCCGCCCAAAACAGGGTGTGCGGTCACACACATTCTGATTTCTCAAGAACAAAGTCTTCCAGATAAGTGTGCGGCCGCACGCCCCTTTTGGGCGGCCGCCCAACACACTCTCAGGCAAAACCCAAAATGATTTATACTCCTTCCGTTTCACCGTCCCAAAAGTACAACATTAACGTTTATAACTTTACTAAGACTACAAAATTAGTCTCGAAACAACTTTAATACTATTTTGAACCCAACCAAACCAACATACTAAATACTCTCTTTGTTCCAAAATTACAAGTATAACAAATATTACCCAAATCACAAAATAA
Organism: Campanula takesimana; assembly: GCA_026119855.1. Taxonomy (NCBI): domain Eukaryota; kingdom Viridiplantae; phylum Streptophyta; class Magnoliopsida; order Asterales; family Campanulaceae; genus Campanula; species Campanula takesimana. The sequence goes on from JAOWBW010000184.1 coordinate 761,125, forward strand.
CAATTACAAATATTAGGTATAACATATATGACCATTTTAACATTTAAATGAGAATTAGTAGCTTACCTATTTCCGGAAAAAGTATCGCTGAAATAAGTTTTGTTCGGATAGAAATGACCTATTCGACGCCCTAATCGTTTTTATATAATTAGTTTTTAAAACGGATAAGTAAATAAAAAGAATTAAATCGAAATGGGTTGAACTTACCTTTTTCTCTTTATCCATAAGGAAATGTAGAGGAAAGTTCTGGGAAAAATGAAATACACAGAGAATGAAAAAGAAAGAAGATAGTTATAAAGGGTTTTTACCCCATTTTCTCATTTTAGTCACTCTACTTTCCAATTTAACACTTAAGCCCCTTAACTTATATTTGCAACAAATACCCTAAAGTTTCAACTTAATCATTTAACTCCTTTAATCATTATTATTACTAACTTAGTAAATAACACAAATAATCAAGTAAGATCTACTAATCATAAAATATGATGCAACACATAAAATGCACACATAAGTCAAATAAAAATCCCCAAAAATATAAAATAAATAGGGACGGGTTTTGGGGTTGCTACAATCACTCCCCCTTAAAAAAAAAAATCCGTCCCGAATTTTAGGGTTACTTACCGAGGCCCTCAAACAACCAAGGGTACTTTCTCTCGATCTCCTCCCGAAGTTCCCAAGTTGATTCTTCCACATTATGATTCCTCCACACAACTCGAACAAGAGGAATACTCTTATTTCTCAATTATTGGACTTTAGAATCAATCACTTGAACTGGATGATCCTCATAAGACATACTCGGCTCAATATCCTCGGGTACCTCAGATAAAACATGAGAAGGATCATACACATACTTCCGAAGCATAGAGATATGAAACACATTATGGATCTTATCAAGAGAAGGAGGTAATGCAAGACGATAAGCCCGATCTCCCACTCTTCCAAGAATCTCAAATGGACCAATATACCTCGGAGCAAGCTTGCCTTTCTTTCCATATCTTCGAATACCAACCTTAGGGGAAACTTTTAAAAACACAAAGTCACCTTTTTCGAACTCAAGGTCTCGCCTTCGATGATCGGCATAGCTTTTCTGTCTACTCTGGGCAGTACCCAAACGATCCCGAATAAGTTTAACCTTTTCAACTGAATCATTAACCATCTGAACACCCCAAATCTTGGCTTCTCCCACTTCATCCCAACAGATAGGAGACCGACATTTTCTCCCATACAAGGTTTCATAAGGAGCCATCACAATACTGGACTGAAAACTGTTATTATAAGCAAACTCTACGAGAGACAAATGAATATCCCAAGAATCTGCAAAATCAACTGAACAAGCCCTCAACATGTCCTCAAGAATCTGAATGGTTCTTTCTGACTGACCATCTGTTTGAGGATGAAAAGCAGTACTAAATCTCAATTCTGAACCCAAAGCCTTCTGAAATGCTTGCCAAAACCGAGATGTGAATCTAGGGTCACGATCAGACACAATGCTCACTGGAACTCCATGTAACCTCACGATCTAATTAATGTACAAAGTTGTAATCCTTTCCATAGAATAACCAATCTCAATAGGTAGAAAATGAGAAGACTTTGTCAATCTATCAACAATCACCCAAACTGCATCAAACCTTCTTCGAGTACGAGGTAACCCTGTCACAAAATCCATAGTAACATGTTCCCACTTCCATTCCGGAATCTCTAATGGTTGAAGCAATCCTGAGGGCCTTTGATGTTCAGCTTTAACTTGTTGACATGTTAAACACTTGGATACATAATCTGCTATTTCCCTCTTCATATTATTCCACCATAAGTGTTGCTTCAAATTCTGATACATTTTAGTACTCCCGGGATGAATAGTATACCTCGATTTATGGCCTTCATCAAGAACTTGGTGTTTAATCCCATCAATATTAGGCACACACAATCGACCTCTGAAAGTCAATACACCTTCAGAACTGAGGGAGAAATCCTCAAATTTACCATCTTTGATTTTATCCATAATCTTTACCAACTCCGGGTCATCATTCGGAGCTTCCTTTATTTGTTGAAAGAAAGTTGGTAATACTCGAATGTTTGCAAAAATAGCTCTATGCTTTGATTCATAAGGACTCCAATCTCGAGCATCCTCCAACATTTTCCATTCCCGCACCATCAATGAAGCTACATAAGACTTCCGGCTAATAGCATCAGCTACCATATTTGCCTTGCCCGGATGATAAGAAATGGTGCAATCATAATCCTTCAACAGCTTCATCCATCTTCGTTGTCTATTATTCAACTCTTTCTGGGAGAAAAGATACTTCAAACTCTGATGATCTGTGAAAATCTCAAACCTTGCTCCATAAAGATAATGTTTCCACTTGTGCAACGCAAAGACAATAGCCGCAAGCTCCATGTCATGGGTAGGATAATTCTGCTCACTCGGAGTCAACTTCCTCGAAGCATATGTAATCACCCTTCCATTTTGCATTAATACACACCCGAGGCCTTCTTTAGAAGCATTACTATATATTACCAAATCATCATTACCAGGTAGAGCAAGAATAGGAGCTGTAATCAATCTCTTCTTCAACTCTTCAAAGCTAACTTGACATTTTTCATCCCATACATAAGAAACATTCTTTCGAGTCAACTGAGTCAAGGGAGTTGCAATCTTAGAAAACCCTTCAATGAACCTTCTGTAGTACCCAGCTAACCCCAAGAAGCTTCGAATTTCTGTAACTGATTCTGGCCTCTTCCAATTCACAATAGCCTCAACTTTGGATGGATCAACTGATATACCTTTATTAGAAATCACGTGCCCAAGAAAAGATACTTCATCGAGCCAAAAAGCAAATTTACTGAATTTAGCAAACAACTGCTTCTCACGGAGAATAGATAAAACCATTCGTAAATGTTGTTCATGTTGGTGTTGTATGCTCTAGGCACGTTATGAGAACAATTAATGTTATCTGTTTATTATGTTTTAATAAAGATATTGAAGTTTGATTATTATATCTTTTGCATGTTTATTATAATAATCCCCGTCCCTGATAATTATGATTAATTGTTAGTATAAGTTTAATAGATAATCATATGATGATTATGGTGTATGAGATACAATTAAACTTATGGGTATTTGTTGGAGAACAAATACTGGACTGACCCACATGAGATTTATGTCATGGTCACAATGTCATAATTAAGTCTTATATAGTTATATTACTGGAATCTTTTAGACCTGAGATTATCACAGTCTTCCAACTGATGAACATTACGTTTGACATATTCAAACGTTACCCCTAACCGGGTAGCTATAAAGAATATGATTGGCGTAATCGGATTCATGTAGGGAAAGGTAATAAGTCTAGATGGGATTTGTTCCTCGTCAAGAGAGATGTCAAGCTCCGGCCACTCGATGAATGGTATTGATGAAATGCATGGCCATGCTCAAATAAGATTTGTACTATCAATACATTCGGGATCGAGAAAGCATTGAACATTGTAAGTTGACCATTGACCATGGCTTACGTTCAATAGACATCGTGAACAAAGAGATTGTAATATGTTCTATAATGGATTCACGAACTTTAACAAGTTATATTAATTGGGTAATCATGATGGCTTGCTAGAGTCCGCTCATGATTCATGGGTACAAATGTTTTTGGACTCATTGCCAACTTAATATAATCCTATGGGGTCACACACAAAAGGACGAATTATTTAAAAGGCTAAAATCGGAATTCTGGCGGTGCTCGGCCGAGCACCTCATATGACTCGGCCGAGCATGGGAAATCAGAAGGTCAGATTTTCTGGAGCAAAGGTGCTCGGCCGAGCACCTTAAAGGACTCGGCCGAGCAGGCCCTGTTCGGGCCCAAAAACTGATTTCGTGTTGTGACGGGTTTTAACCTATTTCTCCTAAACGATTTAGGACTAATAAGTATATAAACCTCTAACAACGACCTAATCAGTATGTATTGATTCTAGATCAATTAGAGAGCCTCTAAGAGAGAGAAAAATAAGTTCTTCTTCCTCCCAAAGAATAAGAACATTGTTTTTCATATAGCCTTCATAATAGAAAGAGTTTCTATTGGATCTAGCAATCCGGTTCAAGAATCGTTCTTGAAATTCGTCCGCGTGTGGATAAACATAGAGGGTGTTGGCATCAACTCCTCCAAGTTCGTGATCCAAGCCTTGAAGTCGTGTTCATGCGTTCGTGATTCAAGAAGCGCGAAGAATAAAGATTCAAAGATCCGAAATTTTAAAGCTCCGTCACGGTTAGTATTCTAAATTCATCTCCGTATTAATTTAATCATCTTGATCGGATCTAGGCTTTTTGGGTTTATTCCGCTGCGCATGATTGCACAAAACCCAACAGTGGTATCAGAGCCCCGTTCATCATGATTATTTTAATAATAACATGTTAATGATATAATTAGATTATATGTTTTGACATGCTATATGAATTTAGTTTCATGATGTTTATGTGATCTGAATTTTATGTTTGTATATGAGATATATTGAAATCATAAAATCGCACCGTTTAAATACGTTATGTGGGATCCACGATTGCGATAATAATTCGATTATTATGTTCCTATAGATTATCAAAAATTGATTGGATTGATTTGTTGATAATCTTTGATTCATGAATAAATCGTTTATTCAAGGTTTTGATGAATATGGTGATTTGATCATCATGAACATCAAACCCTAATTGAACCGGGAAAGCAATTTTAGGATTAAAATTCGAAATATGAATCTGTTCAGATCGTGGTGCTCGGCCGAGCAGTCCATAAGACTTGGCCGAGCAGATTGAATCAGAAAAGCAGATTCTGAAACACAAAAGTGCTCGGCCGAGCACCTCTGAGGACTCGGCTGAGCAGGAGGCTACTGAACAGAAATTTTTCCCAGATGGCTGGTTTTTGAAACCGTGTTTCCTGGAATTAAATCTCATGTTCAAAGCCGCTTTGGATTGAATTTGTTTGTCAGAGGGTTGGTTTGAGAAACCGTGTTTCCTGAAAACAAATCTCAAGGTCAAAGTTACAAATTGTTGAGACAAAAGAGTTTAGAATCGAGTTACTTTATGTAAGGGATTGTGGATGCCAAATGGCTTAGTTTCGACCTTACATAGTTGTTTCTTTTAGTCTCTAAACTTAGTACGGGATTGTGGATGCCAAATGGCTTAGTTTCGACCGTACAACAGTGCTCTCAATTATGTGTGAAAGAATTTATCCCCATAAATCGATCACATGAAATCTTAATTTAATTAATTGGATTAGTTAAATTATTAACCGTTGCTTTAAGAATAACATGTTTATCTTATGTGATCATAAATGTGTTATATGCTATATGTGGTGAACCTTCATAAAACTTAAGTTTTGTGCCAATCCATGATTAAAACACTTGCGAGTACGTGGATAGTTTTATGTGGGCTCTGCCAAAGCGAGGTGCATTAATTCTATTCATTTATGAGCAAGATGAGGAAAGAGTGATTCCTATACGTTTAAAATGGTTTGACTTAATTAGGCTATCAAAAGACAAAGTTTTGGGCCTAAGGCACAGATGAGATTAAAACATGTTAGACATATGATGTCTAAAAATCTCATAAAGGATCTAAGAGTCATATTTGATATGATTGACAAAGAGTTGTCTACCTAATTAATTTAATTTTGAGCAGTATCGCCAAAGCGGACTTGAAATTAAATTAAAGATGGATCTTAGCCCATTTAAATTATATGATGCATTGGATGTATTTGAAGGTTATATAATTTAGTGGGAGTATTTGTGAAATACTAATATTTAATATCTTTAATAAAGTTGGTACTTATATTTAATTATATGTTTGCATAATTGTAGATAATGGCTCAAAATACAAACTTATCACTGCGATCTATCCTTGAGAAGGAGAAACTTCAATAAAATGGAGCTAACTACACGGATTGGATCCGTAGCCTTAGAATTGTTCTAAAGCATGAGGACAAGCTCTATATTCTTGAAGAGCCTATTCCTGAAGAAGAACCTGCTTCTAATGCACCCAAGGATGAGAGAAACGCCTACAAGAAACATGTAAATGATTCTCGTGAGGTGGGTTGTCTTATGCTTGCGGCCATGTGTTCAGAGCTTCAGAAGACTCTTGAGCACTTGGAGGCATTTGACCTTGCTGCTTCGTTGAAAGATAAGTTTCAAGAACAAGCAAGGCAAGAGAGGTTCGACACTATAGCTGCACTTGTCTCATGCAAGATGAGCGAAGGGCAGTCTGTGAGCCCTCATGTTTTAAAGATGAAGGCTTACTTTGAGAAACTAGAGAGGCTTGGTCATCCAATTGATGATGAGTTGGCTACCGATTTTATTCTTAATTCATTGCCCAGAAGCTATAACCAGTTCGTCATGAACTTTAATATGCATGGGATGGATAAGACTCTGTCTGAATTGCATGGGATGCTTAAGCAGGCAGAAAAGAAAATTGGTAAAGAAGCCGCTCCTGTGCTCATAGTGTCAAAGGAAGGAAAGAAAGGCAAAGGAAAGGGTAAGGCAAAAGTTGTCAAACCCAAGATTAGCAAGACAAATGTTGCCAATGCTACTGTGGCTAAACCTGCTTCCCAAAAGGATACAATTTGTTTCCACTGCAATGAGATTGGTCATTGGAAACGCAATTGCAAGGTTTACAAGGAAGAGCTAAAGAAGAAGAAGAGCAGTGGGACTGCGTCTACTTTAGGTATCTATGTTATAGATATTTTTCTTTCTACTTCTAGCTCCTGGGTATTAGATACCGGATGTGGATCTCACATTTGTTTAAATGTGCAGGGACTAAGGAATAGAAGGCTACTCAAAGATGGTGAAGTGGACCTACGTGTGGGAAATGGAGCAAGAGTTGCTGCATTAGCCGTAGGAACATATGATGTCATTTTACCTAGCGGATTAATTCTTGTTTTGAACAATTGTTATTACGTTTCAGATTTGAGTAGGAATATTATTTCAGTTTCTTGTTTGGATAATGAAGGTTATAGTTTTCTTATTAAGAATAAGAAGTTTTCTATTCATTTAAATGATATGCTTTATTGTACTGCATGTTCATTTAATGGCCTTTATGTTCTTGATGTTGAAAGTGAAAATAATGATAATATCTATAATGTAAATAAGAAATCCAAACCTAATGATGTAAATCATACTTATTTGTGACATTGTCGTCTTGGTCATATTAATAAGAAGCGTATCTCAAAACTCCATGGGGACGGACTTTTAGATTCACATGATTTAGAATCATATAAAACTTGTGAGTCTTGTTTACTTGGAAAGATGACTAAGACACCTTTTACTAAGAGTAGTGAAAGAGCTAGTGACTTATTGGGACTCATACATACTGATGTTTGTGGACCAATGAGCAGCAGTGCTAGGGGAGGATATCAATACTTCATAACTTTTACTGATGATTTTAGTAGATATGGTTATGTCTACTTAATGAAGCATAAAAGTGAATCTTTTGAGATATTTAGAATATTTCAAAATGAAGTACAAAATCAACTTGGCAAAACTATTAAAGCACTACGATCTGATCGTGGTGGAGAATATTCAAGCTAAGAATTTGACAATCATCTTAAAGAGTGTGGAATTGTTTCACAATTAACTCCACCTGGAACATCACAATGGAATGGTGTGTATGAGCGGAGAAATAGGACCTTCTTGGATATGGTCCGCTCCATGATGAGTCAAGTTGATCTTCCTTTATCCTTTTGGGGACATGCACTAGAAACTGCCGCTCTTACACTAAATAGAGTTCCAACTAAATCTGTTCCAAAGACTCCATATGAGATGTGGACTGGAAGAAAACCTAGTTTGTCTTTCATAAAGATTTGGGGTTGTGAGGCCTATGTTAAGAGAATGATCTCTGACAAACTTGCACCAAAATCTGATAAATGTAATTTTGTGGGTTACCCTAAGGAAACTAAGGGATATTATTTTTACAACCGCACGGACAACAAAGTGTTTGTTGCTCGAGATGGTACCTTTCTAGAGAAAGAGTTTCTCTCCAAAGGAATTAGTGGGAGTAAAATTAATCTCAAAGAGATTCGAGAACCCGAAAATTACATGGAACAAAATGTTGGATCTGAGCAAGCTTCACAAGGAGTTGTGGAACCGGTTCAGAGTACTCAAGTTCCTCGCAGAACTGGTAGGGTGCGATCCGAACCTGAGAGATATGGATTTCTCATGACGGATAGCAATGAAGTAGAAGTCATAGTTGATGACGAACCTACTTCCTACCAAGAAGCGATGTCCGCTCCTGATTCAGATAAATGGCGTGGAGCCATGGAATCTGAAATTAAGTCCATGTATGATAATCAAGTTTGGAACTTGATTGATGCGACCGAAGGTGTAAAAACCATAGGATGCAAGTGGGTTTTCAAAAAGAAAACTGACATGGATGGAAAGGTGCATACTTATAAAGCTAGACTTGTAGCGAAAGGCTATAGGCAGATTCATGGAATCGACTATGATGAAACCTTTTCACCCGTAGCAATGATCAAGTCTATAAGAATTTTACTTGCCATAGCCGCATATTTTGACTATGAGATATGGCAAATGGATGTCAAAACAGCGTTCCTTAACGGGAACTTACTTGAGGATGTTTATATGACACAACCTGAAGGTTTTGTAATTCCAGAAAATTCTAATAAAGTATGCAAATTGCAACGATCCATTTATGGATTGAAGCAAGCCTATAGGAGTTGGAATCTTCGGTTTGATGAATCGGTCAAAGAGTTTGGCTTCATCAAGAACGAAGATGAACCTTGTGTATACAAGAAGATTAGTGGGAACGTAGTATTATTTCTAGTACTATATGTTGATGACATATTGCTCATTGGAAACGACATTCCTGCACTACAGTCTGTAAAGACTTGGTTAGGAAAGTGTTTCTCAATGAAAGATATGGGAGAAGCCGCTTATATCCTTGGCATTAGGATCTATCGTGATAGATCTAAGAAACTGATTGGTTTAAGTCAAGATACATATATTGACAAAGTTCTCAAGAGATTCCGCATGGAAAACTCTAAAAGAGGAAATTTGCCAGTAGGTCATGGCATATCTCTAAGCAAGAATCAGTGTCCTAAGACGACTGATGAGCGTGAGAGAATGATTGGGATTCCATATGCTTCTGCTATTGGATCCATCATGTATGCCATGATATGTACTAGACCTGATGTCTCGTATGCTTTGAGCATGACGAGCAGATACCAATCTGATCCCGGTGAAAGTCACTGGATTGTAGTCAAGACGATTCTTAAGTACTTGCGAATGACTAAAGATTCGTTCTTGGTGTATGGAGGTATGGAAGATGATCTTGTCGTAAGTGGTTACACAGATGCAAGCTTCCAAACTGACAAGGATGATTCTAGATCGCAATCTGGTTTTGTATTTATGCTTAATGGAGGTGCTGTTAGTTGGAAGAGTTCTAAGCAAAGTACCGTCGCTGATTCTACAACTGAAGCTGAGTATATTGCTGCATCCGATGCTGCTAAAGAAGCTGTTTGGATTAAGAAGTTCATTACTGAACTAGAGGTGGTTCCTAGCATTGCTAATCCAATAGACCTTTATTGTGATAATAATGGTGCTATTGCTCAAGCAAGGGAACCAAGATCACATCAGAAATCCAAACACATACTTAGGCGTTACCATATCATTCGAGAAATCATTGGTAGAGGTGACATAAATATATGCAGAGTACCAACTGACGATAACATTGCCGACCCATTGACAAAGGGTCTTCCGCAAGCAAAGCATGATGGTCATGTGAGGTCTATGGGTATTCGATACATTAATTAGGCCTAGTGCAAGTGGGAGATTGTTGGTGTTGTATGCTCTAGGCACGTTATGAGAACAATTAATGTTATCTGTTTATTATGTTTTAATAAAGATATTGAAGTTTGATTATTATATCTTTTGCATGTTTATTATAATAATCCCCGTCCCTGATAATTATGATTAATTGTTAGTATAAGTTTAATAGATAATCATATGATGATTATGGTGTATGAGATACAATTAAACTTATGGGTATTTGTTGGAGAACAAATACTGGACTGACCCACATGAGATTTATGTCATGGTCACAATGTCATAATTAAGTCTTATATAGTTATATTACTGGAATCTTTTAGACCTGAGATTATCACAGTCTTCCAACTGATGAACATTACGTTTGACATATTCAAACGTTACCCCTAACCGGGTAGCTATAAAGAATATGATTGGCGTAATCGGATTCATGTAGGGAAAGGTAATAAGTCTAGATGGGATTTGTTCCTCGTCAAGAGAGATGTCAAGCTCCGGCCACTCGATGAATGGTATTGATGAAATGCATGGCCATGCTCAAATAAGATTTGTACTATCAATACATTCGGGATCGAGAAAGCATTGAACATTGTAAGTTGACCATTGACCATGGCTTACGTTCAATAGACATCGTGAACAAAGAGATTGTAATATGTTCTATAATGGATTCACGAACTTTAACAAGTTATATTAATTGGGTAATCATGATGGCTTGCTAGAGTCCGCTCATGATTCATGGGTACAAATTTTTTTGGACTCATTGCCAACTTAATATAATCCTATGGGGTCACACACAAAAAGGACGAATTGTTTAAAAGGCTAAAATCGGAATTCTGGCGGTGCTCGGCCGAGCACCTCATATGACTCGGCCGAGCATGGGAAATCAGAAGGTCAGATTTTCTGGAGCAAAGGTGCTCGGCCGAGCACCTTAAAGGACTCGGCCGAGCAGGCCCTGTTCGGGCCCAAAAACTGATTTCGTGTTGTGACGGGTTTTAACCTATTTCTCCTAAACGATTTAGGACTAATAAGTATATAAACCTCTAACAACGACCTAATCAGTATGTATTGATTCTAGATCAATTAGAGAGCCTCTAAGAGAGAGAAAAATAAGTTCTTCTTCCTCCCAAAGAATAAGAACATTGTTTTTCATATAGCCTTCATAATAGAAAGAGTTTCTATTGGATCTAGCAATCCGGTTCAAGAATCGTTCTTGAAATTCGTCCGCGTGTGGATAAACATAGAGGGTGTTGGCATCAACTCCTCCAAGTTCGTGATCCAAGCCTTGAAGTCGTGTTCCTGCGTTCGTGATTCAAAGAAGCGCGAAGAATAAAGATTCAAAGATCCGAAATTTTAAAGCTCCGTCACGATTAGTATTCTAAATTCATCTCCGTATTAATTTAATCATCTTGATCGGATCTAGGATTTTGGGTTTATTCCGCTGCGCATGATTGCACAAAACCCAACAGTTCATGTTCCTACCGGGACTTGGAATAAACAAGAATATCATCAATAAATACAACCACGAAGGTATCAAGATAAGGTTTAAAGACCCTATTCATCATATCCATAAAAATAGCCGGAGCATTAGTCAACCCGAAAGGCATAACAAGAAACTCATAATGGCCATATCTACTACGGAAAGCAGTTTTAGAAATGTCTTCAGAACGGATTTTCAACTGGTGGTACCCACTCCTCAAGTCAAGTTTTGAAAAGACAACCGACCCTTGAAGTTGATCAAATAAATCATCAATATGAGGAAGCGGATATTTGTTCTTTATAGTTACCTGATTCAGCTTTCTGTAATCAATACACAATCTTAAGGACCCATCTTTCTTTTTGACAAATAATACTGGAGCTCCCCACGGGGATACACTAGGACGAATGAATCCTCGATCAAGTAGCTCTTGTAACTGAACCTTCAACTCTTTCAATTCAGCTGGGGCCATTATGTAAGGTGCCTCAGATATAGGAGCTGTACCTGGAAGTAAGTCAATACAGAACTCGATTTCCCGATCAGGAGGCATAGCATACTCAGAAGAAAATACATCTGAAGATTCTTTAACAATAGGCACATCCTCAATATCAGGAACCCTTGTAGTAGTATAAAAAACACTAGCCAAATACCCCGCACAACCACAGTTCAACAACTTTCTAGCCTTCACATAAGAAATAATTCGAATTTCTCTACCCCAAGGAACAGTTTCAAAAGTAAATTTAGGAACATTAGGGATAGAAAATGTGACCACTTTTTTAGCACAATCAACAGACGCATGATATTTACCGAACCAATCCATACTCAAGATAATATCAAAATCATGTAATGGTAAGATAACTAAATCAGCAGGTAAAACATGCTCACGTATATGCACATCACAAGAATGCAACACCTCATTGGTCACCAAACACTCCCCTATAGGAGTAGACACCTCTAACACATAAGGTAGAGATTCAGAAGACAAATGCAATCGAGAAGCAAAATGCACAGACACATAAGAATACGATGAGCCAGGGTCTATAAGTGTACGTGCCCTCAAACTAGACACAGAAATAATACCTCCTATCACATTAGAGGAATCTGAAGCCTATTGTTGAGAAATGGCAAAGACACGACCCTGAACCTTAGGCTTTCCTGAAGAATCCCTCTTCTGGCCCTGAGAAAACCCAACTACACTTCCCGATGCCTGCATCTTAAACTTAGGGCAATCCCTCTGAAAATGTCCCAACTGACCACAATTCAAACATTTGCCCTGTTTCTTCCAACATCTTTCTTCTGAATGCCCTTCTTTCTGACAATAATTACTAACTCCTCTACGCTGACTCCCTGAAGTGTTACTTTGATTTTTATTACCTGACTGTCTTTGAAAAGACCCTTTGAATTGTGAAGACCCACCTTGATTTCCTCTATTATCACCATGTTGTTGTTGTTGCCTAACTTGCTTCCCTGCGCCTAACAACTCCATTTTATTCTTATGTTCCTCAATATCATGCTCCACCTGGTAGGCTCGATCAACTGCATCCTGAAAATCTTGCAACTTGTGGGATACTAGCTAAGTTCTAATCACAGTTTTCAAACATTTCACAAACCTCGTAGCCTTCCTCTCCTCAGTTGCCACTAAGTGAGTACAATACCTGGACAACTCTGAAAATTTAGCTGAATACTGAGCAACTGACATAGAACCTTGCTCTAAGCTAAGAAATTCCATTTCTTTCCTGTCTTGATCTACCCGGGGAATGGAGTGTTCTTTAAATTTTCCCAGAAAATTCTCCCAAGTATAAGGTACATGAGTCTCATCCCATTTAGTTTTCAAAGCTTTCCACCAATGCTCGGCAGCTCCATTCAGCTTATAAGTAGCAAACCTGACTTGATCTTACTCAGAACATCTCAAAGCATCAAAGATCTTTTCCATTGATTCAATCCACCTTTCAGTCTTAGATACATCAGGCTCTCCATCATACTCCATAGGCTTCATTTTTAGAAACTGTTCTAGGCCATATCTTGGTGGTACCTGTTCCCTCTCTTGCCTCTGATCATTTAAAGTTTTCATTGCTGCTTCGAACATTCCTTGAAACATAATTCTAGCCTCTTATCTGGCATCCCCTTGCCCCGAAGAGCCAGCATGATCTCATTCATTCTCAACCATTTTTAATGAATACCTGCATAGAACACTCAACGTTACTCACTCTATACTCTACTACCCTCCTAGGTCATTTAGTCATTCTAGACCATCTACAACCTACCTCTGATACCAACTGTCGCGCCCCAGACCCGTGGTCCTACTTAGCCCCACGCTCGGGACACGAGTGGAAGACGTTATAAAACACTTTTTAAAATTTTTCGAAATGTACTTTTATAAAGTTTAACAAAATCATACTTGAAGTTCAAAGACTTCATCTAACTTGAAACAAACTTTACAACCACTTTCACAACGAAAGTACTTAGCCCGAAGGCTTACAAACTTTTATCCAAATGTACATACACCAACATTAACCAAAATAGGTGTGACCATAAGAAGTACGGGTACTCTACCCAAAAGGTTTTACATTTACATAATGTAACCTTCACAAAACAAGTCCCAACTCTTACCACTCCACCGTCCTCCCGTGCCAAGTGTCCTATCCCCTGGACCCGCCTTTATCTAAAACAGTAAACAAATAAAGGGTGAGAATAAATCTCAGTAAGCTACTAAAATGCAACTACGTTTCATGCTAAAATGATAATCACAAAGAATAGTATCATAAGCATCACATAGCACATAGTATGAGAGGTAAAATCAACTCATATACCACAATCAACACAAAGGCCACACTAAAGTGGATACCAAGCCAAGGTTTACTCAATAACATAACTGTCTGAGAATACCATCTGAGAAAACCAACTGAGAAAACCATCTGAGCAGCATAAATAGCTGAAGTCGGGATCCCGAAAACCAAACCATAACCATAAGAACCCAAGTAACCAGAGAGGGAAATATGACACAAAGTCATAACCCAAATGCTCACCAAAGGGAGCGATTCATCCCATCCAAGGACAATATGGACTGGGGAAACAGAGAAGGCACAGTGGACACCTTATAGTGAACTTGGCTTGTGTGCCACTATAATTCTCCCACCGCCTGACACGAGGTACCAATGGAAAACCTTATAGTGAACATACTTGTACCACTATAATTCTCCCATTGCCTGACTCCACAACAAGACCAACTGGACTTTCCACAAGAAGCACAGTAATGAATACTTGCTAAACAACAACAACCGGGGCAATGATTCTAAAATAATGAACCAAGCCAAACACATCAAAGATGCGCATAAAGAATCACTCACAAAGAGTCTACAACAACATGATTCAAGGTCACAATACATTCTTGCACACACTTGAACACCCTTCTCATTAACCATGACAATATCCCAGGACACTCATATATTGATCCTAGACAATACCCCAAGGATTAAACCGAAGATAACCTTCTATATCTTACCTTATCCAAACTATAAGATTCAGGGGGAAGTGTGCGGCCGCCCAAAACAGGGTGTGCGGTCGCACACATTCTGATTTCTCAAGAACAAAATCTTCCAGATAAGTGTGCGGCCGCACGCCCCTTTTGGGCGGCCGCCCAACACACTCGACAGGCAAAATCCAAAATGATTTAAACTCCTTCCGTTTCACCGTTCCAAAAGTACAACATTAACGTTTATAACTTTACTAAGACTACAAAATTAGTCTCAAAACAACTTTAATACTACTTTGAACCCAACCAAACCAACATACTAAATACTCCCTTTGTCCTAAAATTACAAGTATAACAAATATTACCCAAATCACAAAATAACAATTACAAATATTAGGTATAACATATATGACCATTTTAACATTTAAAGGGGAATTAGTAACTTACCTATTTCCGGAAAAAGTATCGCTGAAATAAGTTTTGTTCGGATAGAAATTACCTATTCGACGCCCTGATCATTTTTATATAATTAGTTTTTAAAACGGATAAGTAAATAAAAAGAATTAAATCGAAATGTGTTGAACTTACCTTTTTCTCTTTAACCCTAAGGAAACGTAGAGGAAAGTTCTGGGAAAAATGAAATACACAGAGAAGGAAAAAGAAAGAAGATAGTTATAAAGGGTTTTTACCCCATTTTCTCATTTTAGTCACTCTACTTTTCAATTTAACACTTAAGCCCCTTAACTTATATTTGCAACAAAAACCCTAAAGTTTCAACTTAATCATTTAACTCCTTTAATCATTATTATTACTAACTAAGTAAATAACACAAATAATCAAGTAAGATGTGCAAATCATAAAATATGATGCAACACATAAAATGCACACATAAGTCAAATAAAAATCCTCAAAAATATAAAATAAATAGGGACGGGTTTTGGGGTTGCTACACTCTCTCACCCTTCTCTCTAAAATCGACGCCACCCACTATCTACGATTTCTAGAGAGAGTGAGTGAAAGGGCTCACTCCACCAACAAATTCAACCTCCACCTTGCAAAGACGCCACTTCCTCCGACGCCCTCTCCACCCCCACTTTGTTTTCAGTCACGTCTCCTTCTCATTCTGACATCGGATTTGCCTTCCCTCCATCGGCCTCCTTTTTTTGTCTCGATCTGTCTAGACGCTAATTTTTTGCCTTCGATTTTCATCCCGTCCGGTATTTACGTTTCAGCCGGTTCAGGCCGGTACGAGGCGGTTTAGGGCGGGATTTAAAGCGAAACGGAATGACAGCTGTTCCGTACCAGTTTTCCACCGGTACGGGACGGGATTTATAACTATGCTATTAAGTTATCAATAATGAATTTTATATAATCCCAAAACAAAATATATTATGAATGATTGATCAAAATTTGATATAGCTAAACAATGGCAGTCTAGTGAACTTGCATACTTATTTATGGTAAAATTGAATCCTAATGTCATTAAATATATTTTTGTCTCTCTTAATATCTTGTAAATATTTCGTCCGATTTAGATATATTCTTATTTCCTAAGTTTTTAAGATATGATTTTTATTCTAACCATTATAAATATTTTTCATCTTTACTGCACATGTCATTTTCTGGTTGGACATTTACTGACGTAATAGACTACTCACATACACTTATATAAGAAGAGATACAAAAAATTATACATTGATAATATTAAATGAGTAGTTAAATGTACAAGACTTGAGTATTTTTGAAGATTTTCGTATATTATGGACGTGAGCACGTTTCAGATCACGTTTATTTTTTCTACTTGTTCTTGGTTGTATTTTGCTAAAAAAAAAAAAAAGAAGGCACAATTCACTTTCTTTGTGCTTCTTGCTCAGCGTGAAACGTTTTCATAGATCATACATTCGCTTAAATAAGACACAATTCCTTCTTTTTACTTGTTTGAAAATATTTTATAGTGAAAGTTTTTTGCCTATTTAGGCTCATCTACCTATTTTGTTGTAAACAATTGATAAAATATGTTTTCAGAGTTTGCTATTCTATTACTTAGTTTTGCTGCAATTCTGTTAAGCCTAGTCCATGATGTGCTATAACTTATTTACAACAAATTTAGCACAAAACCAGCGGAGCTTCGTTCCTGTATACAATAGGGACCGTGTTGCTTGGGTCACAAATGCAAAACTCGACGAACGAGATGTTTTTATATTGAATGAGACCCACAATTATCAAATTTATCTAGAACTCACAAAGCAAAATGTGAAACGTGGACAACGGGAGAACCGTGCGCTGCAAGAACAGTTCCGGGTATTTTAAATGTGGGAGATATTGTTCTTTTTAGTCAAACCAAACAATATATACATTCAACCATAAAAGTTATTTTACAACCATAGTAACATACTAATAACTACACAATAACCCACTACACATAATAACCCTATAGCCACCAAACTCATATAATCATTTTCCAAATAAAGACTCATAAAAGAAAATAAATAAGCAAAATAATCATCCAAACTACTCAATTGAGTGGTGGTCACAACTAGAACATTGCAGTTGAATATATTCCCTTTTATGCATGTAAAAGTGCACTTATGGAAGGACTTCATAAGTAAACTTGCAAGCAATTATTAAGATCCTCAAACATGCTGGAGGATCCTAGTTCCTACGATTATGCATTAAATGCTAGTAGAATATGCAGTTTCAAGATGTAAAGCAAGCTTGTTAAGAGTAATTCTGGAAAAAAAAAAACAGCATCGTTGGCAACCGCTTTGAGGTCGTTTCGATGGACTACCTAAATCAAAGACGCACCCCCTGTTTATTACGAATGATGCCCCCAATGCCAGTTGGCTCCGAATTACCCGTCCGTACGTAGCCTGAATTCGCTAAACTGAGATGGCCACAACAAATGTTTACACTAACACGTTCCAAAGGTCCAAAGGTATGACGCTTTAAAAAACCGTACATACTTAGCGACGAGTTGAGCCGAATAATGAAACCTATGAACATATATAAGTTCATCCTGAAAAGGTATCTAATTCATGTGTCCAAATGAACTAGCAGGTATGCAAAAACATTTGAATGATAAGTTTCATAAGGAAAAACGAGGGACACCTATGATAAGGACGCTTCGGGCCATGGGATGTGTGCATGGAAATACAAGGTTGAGCACTTCCCCCTTAACCATTATCAACCGTATGTGTGAGCCAATATCTCAAAATATTTTTAGTAACAAAGTGCTTTATAGGTTGTTCTAAACACCAACATGTTGTGGAAATGTGGTCTATGAGTAGTACTTGTAACATCCATATGAAAGCAATATAAGGCAAGAACACAAGATTTGTTCACCCAGTTATTTTATGGATTACATCTGGAGGCACCAAGCAAAGGTATTCACTAATATCATAATTTGTGTTATTACAATCAAAGCCCATAATCTCCATCGGAAATCATCACTCTCTCTATGTAAACAACACCACCCATATAACCCTTAAACATAACATAGGTCATCATCCATGGAATGCCCCCTAAGCGCACCCCAAAGACCTACCAATACCTTAGGCTCTCTTTGGTAATCTCACAGTCTCTCTCTGACTATTTTTATGGCACACCATGTTTTAGGCCGTCACATGGCATTTATAGGATGCAAACCTAAACCCTAACATAGACTCCCTACACCTTACGTGCAAAGGAATCACGATTGCAAAAAGAATTTTGAAAACCGAACCCATGCGACCGCATTCCCACCATATGGTCCATGCAGACTCGTGTGGCCGCATGACCCTTCTCAGATTTTAACCCACATCCTGATGCGCATGTGGCCTACCGCCACATGCCCGCCCCATGGTCCCAAACTCAGCTTTCATGAGTTTTTCCATTTTGACCACATATAGTTTTCCGGTTTGGCTCCAATACTAACACAAAAGTCATTTCAAAACTCAGCGAGGTTCCATTGCCAATATATATCAATATATGAGTATATATTTGGAATAGGAGTATTAACTATGTAATTTACTTTGCTTCTAAGTATTGTACATTCTTAAAAAAGACGTATACTATTGTAGAACAACAGTGTGCCACTCACACATTAGTCAAAGGGTGACATTCATTTGTTGCCCTCCATCCAAATATTTAGGAAAATACTACTCCCTCTGCCCTAAATGAGTGTCCAAATTTCATTTTAAAGGACACTGAAAATCTCAACTTTTTGAACAATTTGGTAACAACGATTCATATATAATCTTGTATTCTCCTTTCCAAACCTTTAGTTTTGCACGTATAAAGAAACCGGTGAATTTTTTTCGAAAAAAAACGTTTAGGGAGAAAGTTATGTTAAAAAAAGACACTCATTTAGGGACAAAGATTTCTTAAAAATGGACACTCATTTAGGGACAGAGGGAGTAGTAAATTATATTCAATTTTTTTTTTTTGCTAAAAAAGCTTCTGTTCAAACTTTAGGGGAGGATTTTGTCAATTATCCAAAAATATACGATACGGCTAGAACCCGATTTTCGACCCTAATACACGTTCGGACACGAGGCAATCGGCCAATTAGGGTTCATCATCAATATCTATTTTTCGAAATTGAAGGGTATCGTCATAATCGATCGAAGCTATGTCGAGACTGCTATGCAAACCGATCAATCTAATTAAGAAGCTCATGAAAGCGGTATGTGATGAGTCGCCCTTGAGTAAAACTTTGTTTGCTGATTACAATGATTGTTTAGTTGTATTGGGCAGTTTGTAACTGTTTCCATCTGAATTTCATGTGAATTAGTGTAATTTCATCTTATGTATGAACTGTCTTTTTCGATACTCCCTCCGTCCCGTAATGATCTTCTCATTTGCATTTTTCAATGTCCCCAAAAGTTATTCTCATTTCTACAAATTAGGCTTAAATGTGCATAAACACAACGTGGCTAGTGAGCGAAGCAAGTGTTCATATCCTTAAAAAGTTTGAATAGTCAAATGTGAAATCATTTTGGGACGGAGGGAGTATTGTGTATAATCAGTAGCTCGAATGAGGTAGTGAGGGCTTTTGGATACTTCAATTCCAGGGGAAAAACAAAGAAAGAAAGAAAGAAAGAAAGAAAGAAAGAAAGAGAGAGGGTAAGCCGTATTTAGTAGTTAGCACCCTTACGTTTCTGTAGAGAATGAAGTGATCACATCTATGAAACAGGTAAAAGTGATATGAATTTCAAGTTTCATAATTGTTGAAAAAAGGGATGAAAACAAGTCAAGTTGACTTCCAAGAGCCAATAGGAAAGCTGTATTTTAGAACTGCATCACAGCTAGTTATGTCTGTCATGTACCTAACCAATTCCTATATTTTCTTGGTCTAGTTTTGTTAACATGAACAGAGAGAGAGACCGGTTGTCCCTTGCTTACATCAAACTGCAAATTAAAACCCTCCAACAGAAGCTTTTTCTCTCCACCTGATGGCTACCCTGTTATTTGTCACTAAACATCTCCTACAGTCCCCTGCTAAATATTCATCTCTCATAGAACATAACACCATACCTGTTCAGAACTTTACCTTGCATGATAGCATGAAATGAAGCAACGGTCAGATGTTCAGCCGTCTGTCTCATTCTGGCTTAGGTGTGCAACTTTTCTCTTTGTTAGTATGTCCACATTTGTGCTAATGCCTGTTCTGTTATATCCAAAACATTTTAACACTTTATTGTGAATTTAGGGATAAAAAAACTTCGTATGTGATAAAGTCTGAGGTTCCATCCCAAAACCAATTGGCAATGGGAGGAGTGGCCCTGGATCTTTATATAGTCAGGCATTGGCTTGTTAATTCCCGATATGGGATAATTGCTCCAACAGTCTGTTTAATGTAGCTTTATTGGGTAAGTGGTTGTGGAAATTCTTGGTAGATAGAAATGCTTTTTGGATGAAAGTTGTGGTGGACAAATACGGGGAAGGTGAGCACTTGTGGTTTCCTAATTTGGTGTCTTCTTCTTATGGGGTAAGTGTGTGGAAAGGGATTCAAAAGGGTTGGGATCTATTCAAACAAAATATTTTGTTTGAAATAGGCGATGGCTCTTAAGTCAAATTTTGGAATGATAAGTGGTGTGGCGACATAGAATTGGGGAGAGCTTTTCCTGATCTCTTTAATATTGCTAGTACCAATTAGGAGGAGTATGTTAGTTCAGTTTTGCATATTCATGTAGGGTCAGTCACTTGGAATCCAGTCTTCCGAAGGAATCTTCAAGATTGGGAGTTAGACTAACTACTTTTGTGGTTGATCTTTATTCGCAACAGATCTTTTATGGCAGAGATGACAAAGTTATCTGGAAGGGAGAAACAAGCAAGTGTTTCTCTGTAAAATCTTTATACCAAATTTTGACAACAAGCAACAGACCTTCTTTTCCTTGGAAAGTTATTTGGAATCAAATGTCCCGCTAAGAGTGGCCTTTTTTTGCTTGGGAAGCCACTAATGAAGCTAATCTCACGGGAGTTAATTTGCGGATTCGCAAGACGATTTATGTAAACTGCTGCTTATGTGTAAAGGAGATGGAGAAAGTCTGAACCATCTTTTGTTACACTACCCGGTGGCTAGGGAGTTGTGGAATTTTTTGCTCAATTTATTTCAGATTTCTTTGGTTATGCCCAGTTCTGTTAAGGATCTCTTTTGTTGTTGGTCTCTGTATAAGCGACACAGGAGGAGCCATTTATGGGAGGCTGCACCCTTGGGAGTCTGTTGGACAATTTGGAAGGAAAGGAATCAAAGGGCTTTTGAGAGCGTTGAGATGTCTATATCTAGTTTGAAGACATCCGTACCTCAAACGCTGTTTTTTTTTTTGGTGTAGGGAGTCCGTGTGACTTCACATAATTCATTTGTAGAATTTGTGGATGGTTTTGTGATTGGCTAGGTTACTTTGTCGAGAGCATGCTCCTAGTGTACAAGGCCGCGTCACCTGTTTTGGCGCTTTTTGTTGATTTATACTCCCTCCGTCCCGGCCGACTTAGGACAATTGGTCCCGACATGGGGATTAAGGAGAACTATTATTTTAAGAGGAAAGAGAATGAGTGGATGATGTGTTGTGAGTATGAAAAGTAAATAGGAGAGAGAATGAGTGGGTGGAATAGTAAATGGATTGTTGTTGTGAGTATGACAAATGGGTCCCATTGAATATTAAAGTAATATAAACTTGCCATTTAGGGATGTCCTAAGTGGAGTGGGACGCCCAAAATGGCAATTTGTCCTAAGTCGGGTGGGACGGAGGGAGTATATCTTTTACTTATCAAAAAATAAAGACCACATATGGAAGTACTCGAATGCTGATCTCATTATTTTCAGAAGGACCTTGTGTGCAACTATCAAGATATCACTTTTCACATTTGCCAAAAGCATTCGTTGATGTGTTTACCAGGCTGTTTTACAACTTTTACTCACAGTTATAGTCTTTTTTGAAATTATGGAGCTTTTGAGTCTTTAGGCTATTATATTTTTGATGGCTAGGGTAGGTAAAGAGAGGAAGTTGAAGGGGGGTGGGGGTGAGAGCTGCTCATCATCTACTTGCCTCCATGAAAGATATCATGATAATGTTCAAGGTTTAGGGAGTGCTCGTAATGAATAGCATATTATATTAGTTTAGGCTGAACTTGAATCTGTTTTCTTAGATATTTAAGAGGGAAGAGATGTAGCAATTTCGTTAGGAATACTTGGGAGACATGCATCAAAGAGTTGGTTTTTCTTCTTTTGGGGGTGGCATGGTGTATTATCAGTTTGTGGATACTAGGAGCAGCCTCTAGTGTTGAGGCGACTCATGGGTCATTTACTTGGTGAAGATGTCATTAGGGTTTTGAACGCCAATTATCACTTTGTGGTTTTCTTATGGAAGTTAAGAATTTATTGAGGTCTTGGTACGGAGAGTGTCGGGCCGAGTTTTTTTTTTTTTTTTTTGGGGGGGGGCGGGGGGAGGCTCTATGGTGATGGGCAAGGTTAAGTACTTGAGACCTTGAACGAACAGGTATTTTGGAGGCATACAAAGTATAGTTTGAGGTTATTTGCGAGATTGACAACATCTACAAGGTTGAGGAGGGGGGAGTTTTGTAGTATTTTGAGGTCTCTAGGCAGACTAATTGAAGAATGATTTTGAGGACTTCCTTCTATAGGAAGATGTGACATTTCATGCAAATGTAAGGCCAAGTATTTCAGCAAGGAGGGAATATAACTCCAAATAGATTCATTGTACATCCATATGTAATCGTAGGTGGGGATTTGATAAGGAGATTGGGTTGAATTCCAGGGTGCTTGAATTTTCGGTTACTTGATCCTATCAAAAAAGGATTTTCAGTTCGTGAGAGCGGGTTGGCTTAAAAGGCCAATTGAAGAGACTGAGGTGTGGTTGCTCGGGGATAAAACATCTACCTCTTGATGGTTTTACAATGGTGTTCTTATAGTCGTATGGAATACTGTCAAGGGTGACATTATTGGTGTTTTCATTAGTGATCTATTCAAACTGAATTGTATGTCAAAGTATCAACTGTACTTTTTTGAATATATTCTGGCTCGCTAAACTAAACATACTGTACAAAACCCCTGCCACATCTGTTTCTTCCAGCCAATCAATATCTCAGTCACTTTCCCATGAGGGTGTACTTAATATCCACCTACCACGAAAGATAAACTTTACTAAGCCATGTTTTGTTTATGCACTTGTAAGCTCAAGTTGTAGAAATGGGAAGAACTTTTTGGGACTATGAGAAATGGCAAAATCATTTTGGGACGGAGGACGTATATATTATTTATATGTTCAATCATCCATCCCTTTTTGGCTTCAGTGGACTACAACTTCCCGTATTTATTTCTGCATGATGTACTATTCCCTCGTCATAATTATTTTCAGAATCTATTTTTGCTTACTTCTTTCTAAACTTAAAAGTAATTACCAAGCATGAAATAATCTGACTCATCTATATATTTCTTGGAATGATCTTGTGTGGGTTATATTACTCATTGCTTTGCAGAAAACTCAGCTCTAAGGACCTTATGACATCTCCCAATATCTTATAATTTGCATGAGCCTTAGTTTAATCACATTGAAAACATTTATAGTGCAGAATCTATTTCCTGTTACATTCCAACGAGTTTTGCATCATTATTGCATGCCTACACATTGGTTTTATGAGAACAATGCTGAGTTTGCGCTTATCTTCAACAAAAACTGATAATGGAGTTTCCATTGAGATGGTCTTGCCCACACTAATAGAAGTCACGATATGTTGTCCTCTTCGTTTTATTTCTCTAATATATGAACCCACAATTATTTGTTTCCTTTGGGATGTACTCCCTCCGTCCCAAAACACCTTACACCAATTTCTCTTTTGGGTGTCTCATTGGTAACTCCCCTTTCCTAAAATGTTCAACTTTTATTATTTTTCTATTTTCCCTACCCCGCTTGTCATACTCACAGCCTCTTTCCCACTCGCAATACTTTTGAATATATACACTCTCTCATTAATTCCCGTGTCGAAGAAGAATGGTGTAAGGTGTTTTGGGACGGAGGGAGTATCAGTTAGTGATATGTGTCTCCTGTGGCCTATGGAACTTGACAAGTCTAATAACTTAGACCTCCCCCCCCTCCCATTTTCTTTTTGAATAATTTGAGTGCATGGTCAATCGGAACTGTATCTTCCTGTGTCCAGTTTGGCTGACATACCGGATAGGCAGATACGGCTTAAACGCTGAGTCAGGCTTCTGACAAAGGCAAGTGTGCAAAATAAAAAGACTGAGAAGTTAATTATTGATTGTACTCTCAGTGAGGCCTGTTTTAGATCTCTTTATAATTGATCAACCACCAAATGACATAATGCAATTAGCACCTTATTTGATCTGTAATGACACCAGCGAGAAGTGAATGGCTCTCTCTGTATAACTTGCTACATTTGGTCCTTGAATCTTGATTTGTTTTCTTGTTCGGACTAAAGTTGAGATAAAGAAAAGGAGAGACATAACATGCAATGATCTATGAAAATTTATTTGATTTACATCCCCGTCATAAGAATTTCTGTTGCATTTTAATTGTCAGTTACATGTTCTTGCTTTACTAGCCTGATGAACAAATGAATGATGAGGTTAAGTATTTTAAAGATGCTATTACAAATAGTAAAAACATGGGATGGAACTCTTCTTTTACACATATATTATGTGACCTGCTCAAAAATTAATATTCTCTGCTGCACATGTAATAGATTCTATGGTCTTTCTGCTGAGCGGATAACTTCTGTGTTTGCTTGCAAATTCTGTCGAAAATGCCAAAAATTTCTCCCTTTGCTCCAAAATGATCTTCCTACATTTTTTGTTGTTCACACGAAGCTACTTTGAGCAATAATTTAGGTTAATTAAATTGTCCTAATGAAAATCTAACAAATGTTATTGATACGGAGTCGTATTTATAATGGTGTACCAATAACAAATTTTATGTTATCATTAAAATAATGAAATTAACCTAAAATTTCAGCGCTCAAAGTATTTTGTAGTAACTACAAAAGAAGTGGAAGATCATTTTGGGACGGAGGGAGTATAACATAGTAACTTTATTATTGTTCTTATGACTATGCAGAAACAGGAAACGACAGCTGGAAAAAGACCGGAGCTAGTAAAGACTTATCTCCGCAACACAATCATATTCCCGGAAATGATTGGTGGTGTTGTTGGGGTCCACAACGGGAAGACTTTCAAGAAGATAGGAATCAGGCCGGAGATGGTTGGACATTATCTTGGTGAGTTTGCATCCACTCGTAAACGTAGGCCTCATGCCGCTAACCAATCTTCCAAGTCTCCTAAATCTCCTCGCAAGTAAATCTTGTGTTTTTGCCCATTATCACCCTGTAGACCTTTTGTTTTCCCTGTTTCTTCGTAATACATTTTCTCTTGGTTATGTTAGGGAAGACGGTCTATATTAAGACCATGTGGGCCCGCCTTTTTTTTTTTCTGGACTCCGGTCAGAGTGGTAGCTCTTGTAGTAGCTCTTGTAGCACACGATTGACTTTTTTTTTATTTTGTAATGAATTTTCTCTTTTTTATGCATGTGAATTCCCCATATAACAAGGAAAACTTGAAATAAGCAATTTCCTGGAGCATGTTACTGATGTTTTATGGTGTACTTTGTTTCACATCTAAATAAATTGCATTTTGACAAGTTACTTGTGTATAATTGCCACTAATTCGGTCCCAAAATGACCATTTGTTTTCCAAAAATGTTTTGAGACGAAATAACAGCCAATTTTTCTTAGATTGATACAATCATTTTTTATTATTATTTTTTAAAAAAACAATCAAAATGTGTGCAGTTAATTTTTTGAGAAGGATAACAAAAGCACTTATTTGTTGTTATTAAAAAAATTGTCTCATAAAATTGGAATGTTGTAATATGGCTTATGTCCGAGTGTGATAACTTTAATTTAATTAAATATAAATATGTGAATTTCAAAATAAAATAACAAATTTTCTCCAAAAAGAAATTAAATGTAAATACTCCCTCCGTCCCAAAATAATCTTCACATTTGACTATTCAAACTTTTTAAGAATATGAACATTCGCTTCACTAGACATGTTGTGTTTACGCACATTTCAGCCTAAATTGTATAAATAAATAAAAACTGTTTGGGAAAATGAAAAATAACAAATGAAAAAAGATTCAAATAACGATAGAAACGCCAGTGTAATGTACCCGCCTAACAATTGAGTAAACCTAGCTTCCCGCAACAATATACAGTACAGTAGAAAACTGCCCCCAATTAGTAAATTAGGGTTCCGCGTCATCTCCATTCCAGTAGAAAGAAGCCATGGTAACTCCTCGAATCCGGCTGTATATACATCAATTTATTCACTAAATCAATCTACTAGCATTTCTAAGTTGAAATTATAATTTGCAGGAAGATGTCGAGACAGATTTGGCTGCAACAGGAGCACCGAAGAAGAGAACGTTCAAGAAGTTCTCATTCAGAGGTGTCGATTTGGATACCCTACTTGACATGTCCACTGATGAGCTTGTGAAATTGTTTACTGCTCGCGCTCGTCGAAGGTACTTCTGTTTGAGATTTTGATTTTTGTATGGACTGTATTAATGAATGAATGAACTCTTTACTGTCAATCATAATCGGTAATTGATGTAATGCTAGGTTCCAACGAATGAAAGCCCATGGCTCTGATTAAAAAGTTACGGAAGGCAGTAAGTGACACTCTCCTTTCGTCGTTTAATTTGTTGAATAATGGTTGAACTGCTTAGGCAATGTGAATTGCTACTGAAAGTGATGTATGAATTACGTTTATTGCATACATAGCATTTGATTTTGCTATGCCTCTATGGGCATTAACGAGTAAATTGAGGGAATAGGATTGTTCGAGACTTGTTTAGTGTATCCAAGCTATACTTTTGGAGTTGCAGCATTTTAGTTTTTGGTATGGTATTGCAGGTAATGTGCATTAATTAATGCACGAATGGTATTTTGGCTTTGTATATACTCCCTCCGTCCCACCACAAGTGAGACTAATTTCCTTTTCAGTCCGTCCCACCACAAGTGAGACTACCCAAAATGGAAATGTTTTAATATATTTATAATCAACCAACCCCTCCATTTAACCCCAATCATTCTCTCTCTTCATTTTCCACCACTCATTTTATTCAACCAACACTACTATTTACCCCACTCATTCTCTCTCTTCATTTTCTACCACACATACACTACCTTTATCTTAATTATTGTGCCCCACAAGTTGGTCTCACTTGTGGTGGGACGGAGGGAGCATAGCTTGTGGTCTCCTCGTCAGGGACTTAGGTAATTTAGGCAAAACATTCACTTGCAAGTGATGCAGCCCATAGTATGTAGACTGGAGACTGTCCATCACGCAAGTTGCGTGATGGACAGTGAAAAAAGCCATCAATCATCCTCTTACCTTCCAATTTTTTTTTGGGGATTGAAGAAATATCGTTAATGACTTTTTTGGGACTAATAATAGGGCAAATTTCACAATTGAAAATTACAAAAAATATGATTCTAATCGTATAGCCACATTTGGATCAATCCAACTATATATTTAGGGTAAATTACAAAATTGGGCCTAGAGTCCACGGAGTGGTACCAGTTTTTGGGCCTAGGGCCCGATGTCTAAATTTTATCGAAATAGGGCCTACACTACCAAATTTGATCGATTCAAGGCTTTTTACGGAATTCGTTAGAAATCTTAATTAAGTCACATGTGCCTTGCACGTGACGGATGAATTGGATTACTTTGAAATGGGTATCGATTCTGAAGGGGTTAAATGCATATACTTAAACTTAAATTTGAAAAATATAATATTTTCAAATATTAAATAATTAAAATTTAGTATAAAATAAAGTAAAGTAATTATATATTAAACTTTTGATTTTGATTATTTTTTAAATATAATAAATATAGTATTCTTTATTAATAAAATTTTCATAATCGAATGACAAGTATATTTAAGAAAAATATGCTATATTTATTTTTGAGCAAAATATATATATATATATATATATATTCTTAAACAGTTTATATTATTAATTATTATCTTAACAATATTACATAAATCATTGTATTCTTATACTCCTTTTGTCCCGAAATAAATGTCATAGTTGACAAGTCAATGATTTTAAGCTTTTAATTATGTTTCCTTAATTGCCCCGATCTATTTATATAGGTGGAGTAGTACTTCCATGACATTGCATTGGTTGTATCTATTAACATGGGTAGTATAGGAAGATCACCATAATTCATATTTTATTTTTAGTAATGCAACATTTGTTTTGGGACAAACCAAAATAGAAAGTTGGACATTTATTCAGGGACAGAAGGAGTAACAATTTAATATATTAATTTTTAACTATTACCTATCCATTTTTCAGACTAGCTACTAGTCATCCTTTTTTTTAGGTGACCATCCATTTAAGCAACCCTTTCTCTTCCCCACCATCAGCCCATCATCATCACCGACCACCATCACCTCCCACCACAATCACCATCACACCTACCTCCATTTTTTGCACAATCCTTTAAAGAAAAACTAATAATCAAGAACACACCACCAGTCTACCAAATCAACAACCCCGAAAAATAAGAAAATTTCATACCCTTTACAATCGCGCGCGCGCGCGCGCACGCACACACACACACCATATTTTAGAGTTTCGCACAGTCTAGATTTAGAACCTAGAAATGCACACGCACCCTTTAAGATGCTGGACTTGTTAAGAGAGAGATAGGGGAAAGAACATTGTGGATCTGTGGTGTGCTCTGGTGCATAGTTACCGGGAACTCCCAACCCCCCCCCCTCGTCCCACGTCCCGGGAACACGCGTCCCGGGTTCACAAGGGAACTCGACCCAAAGTACTCAAACAATCGTACCGGAAAATTAACGGTCATCAACGTAGAATCTTGTCTGCATTTACAATCTTTTATGGTTATCCGCCTTTACATTATAATCATTTATCTCCCTAAAAGTATATATATATAAACATATGTAAGTGTGTGTGTGTGTGTATATATGTTATTATATTCAACTTAGTGATGATTTTTCAATATAGAGCGTACCACGTTTCCAATTGATCCTACCCCCAGCGTACCCAAAATTTACTAAGTCACGTTCCTCGTTCCCGTACCCGTCCCGCGTCCCGAAACGTCCCACGTTCCTGGTAACTATGCTCTGGTGACTGTTGGTTAAGGAGTTGTTGGATCTGAGCTCCGGTTGTAATGGAGTTGTCGGATCTGACCTCCGGTGGCCATGGAGTATTCAGATTTGTGAGAGAATAAGAGGGGGAGGGGTGGTCAGATCTGAAGAAACAAAGTGGGAGAAAGGAAAAAAATAAGGTGGCTGGTTGCGGGAAGGAAGGTGGAGGTTATCATCGGCGGGTGTGTGTGTTTGTGTGTGGAGGTTCAGCCTTTCTAGTTGAAGAAAAAAGAGTTAAAGAGAGATTGGGTCTCTCTTTCAATTTCTATGTTTTTATAAGATGGAGTCGAGTGAGAGTGGTAGCTGGTTGGTTTTTTTTTTCAATTTAACCCCTCCATTTCCACAAACTTTATTTAACTCCTTCAAAATGAATACCCATTTCAAAATAATTCAATCCGTCCATCACGTGCAACGCACATGTGACTTAACTAAGATTCCTAACGAATCCCGTCAAAAGCCCTAAATTGATCAAATTTTGACAGTGTAGGCCACTCGTTAAACTTTGCACGCCAGGCCCCAAGCTGGTATCACTCTGTGGGTTTTAGGCCCTACTTTGTAATTTACCCACATATTTATGTTTCCCCTTGTGAGTGTTATCTGTATCTGTTCTTGGCGCATTCCATCACCTTGCAAGACCCTTTGACATGTCAACCTGCAAATGAAATCATTCTTAAACAGCCTTTTCTGTCCAGTGCACACCAAATCACGATTTGTTGGACGCAATATTCTGGCTCACCAAAGACGCTGCATAAAGCCCGCCATATATCTGTGTCTTCCAGCCAATCTATGTTGCAGAATCATTGTCTCGTGAGGGTGGGTAAATATTATTTTGCACGGTCGTTGGATGTGAAGTAGTTTTCATTCATCTACCATCCATCTCTTTTCTGGCTTTGGCAGTGTCACTGTTATGTCCGCATACTATATTATCCTTTGTCTTAATTATTTCCTGATCTGAATTTCACGTACTCAATTTGAACTTAAAAAAGAAGTGCAATGTGCCTGAAATAACCTGCATCATCATTATAACCAAGAATACACTCGCCGGTGCGTGTTTTAGGGTTTTGCTTTATCTTTCGCCTTCTCGCGTTTGGCCCCTGCCCATGTCCTCTCTGCCTGACCTCCACAATTTTCCCGTATCCACCAACTGTCAGGTCTGACATGTGTCCCGGTATGGTACCAGGGCCTTGTCGTGTTGAACTATTTTGAAGGGTCGAGGTTTCTAATAGTATTTTCTAACTCAGACTTACTCGTAGTCACATGTAACAAGAATAATGTATATAATTCCGAGTCTTATTCCTGAATCATTCCAATTTGTAATGCATGATTCTCTTATACTGATAACGATGGTTTTATGATAACATTGATGAGTTGTACTAATAATTGATACTTGAGCTTCCATTGAGATGTTCTTGCTCAAGCTTCAAGTCACAAAATTTTTCTCTAGGTTTTGTTTGTTCAATATTCTACTACGCAGCTACTTAATTTGTGCACTTTGAGTTCTCTGTATCTGTCAGTGATGTCTGGTTGCCTGAAAAATGAAGGTGCAAAAAGAATTTGACAATAGCCCAGATCCCCCTTATTTTGCTGTTATACTGATGCCACTGAAGCATCTGTTTAGCATTGCTCTTTTTTGAATCATTTGAACACATGGTCAATTGAGCTGGACTCTCCAGTTTAGTTGTTCTAACGTCTGCCTAACTACATGTGTCTGGTTTGGCTGACATACCTGGTACGGCTTAATCCATGAGCCGGGATTCTCACAAGCAGAGTAGAGTACCTGCTGATAAGGAAAGAGTGTAGAATAAAAAGGTGGAGAAGTGGTTGTACTTGCAGAAGTATGAGTTTTCTTTATGAGGTCTGTTTGAGATTTCTTTGCATGCAATCAATCATCAACTGGCACATAGTTGTCAAAAGCGTCGCTTGCCTCGCCTGCCTCACTTTTTTCTTTGCTTTTCGAGTTCGTTGCTTCTCCTCCAACCAGGCAGGCGATGATCACTGTTTTAGGAAAAGCAACACTTTTTTCAATAAAGCGAGAAGCAAAAAAGCAACGCTTTTAAGGAAAAGCGTGACAGTGGAATACTTATTGTTGCTCTATCATTTTCTCGTCAAACTGCGTCTTTTTTTATTTCTATAGCAGTCGGCTTATTGTTTGTAACTTAATTGCGCCTACTTTTACATATCCATGACTTGGACGATGAGGAAGATGATGATAGTGCTTGTTTTTCTTTATGTCTCATCATGTTAACGACTTCTTGTTTATTTCACTCTCCAACTAGCAGTCTAGTACTGTTTGTTAATTTAAACATAGTACTACTAGCACTCATGTGCCTTTTGTCTTGAAATTCATACTTTGGGGTTTTAATTATGTTAATGATACTATTAAATGTGGAATTGTGATATTTATTTACTGTTTTCTTCTAGTTAATAACATGGTTTAAGCTCTTTTTATGTGTTACATGTATATATGTACATATTCCTGATTTTAACTATATTTTTTCTATTTTTCAACACTGCTCGCTTTTTTGTCGCCCCCCTCTCGCCTCGCTTAGGTACCTTTCGCCCGCCTCTCGCTTCTCGCCTTTGACAACTATGAACTGGCATAATGATATTAGCGCCTTATTTGAAATTAATGACTACAAGACAAGTGAAAGCCTCCCTCTGCATGAATT
The DNA here is from genome assembly GCA_026119855.1 of Campanula takesimana. Classification (NCBI taxonomy): domain Eukaryota; kingdom Viridiplantae; phylum Streptophyta; class Magnoliopsida; order Asterales; family Campanulaceae; genus Campanula; species Campanula takesimana. The sequence continues at coordinate 793,249 of JAOWBW010000184.1, forward strand.
GCTACATTTGGTACATGAACTTTGTAGGGAAAGATAGCCGTTATTCAGGGTTCCTCTTCTTTTTTTTTTTTTCCAGACAAAATAGGATAAACAATATGGGGGACATATGATATTGTTCACCGATCAACTAAAAAAATAGTTCTTCAATACCATCTAAGAATTTCTGCTGCATTTTTTTGTTGTCAGGCGACTTTTATCATTTATTATCTTGATGAATAAATATTATATGAATAATAATGCATGCTGTAACTTTAGTATATTTCTGCCGCACATGCGATAAAGTTTGATTACCTTCTGAAGGTTCTGTCCTACGAAGTGTGTTTAATTGCATAATGTTGTGAAAAATGTCAACGGCACTAATTCAATGTTCTCTTGACTTTATGCAGAAGCGGGAAGCACCAGCTGGTGAAAAACCAGAGCTAGTAAAGACTCATCTCCGCAACATGATCATAGTCCCTGAAATGATTGGTAGCGTTGTTGGGGGTCTACAATGGCAAGACGTTCAATCAGATTGAGATAAAGCCCGAGATGATTGGTCATTATCTTGCTGAATTCTCAATCTCTTACAAGCCAGTGAAGCATGGTAGGCCTGGTATTGGTGCCACTCACTCCTCCAGGTTCATCCCTCTCAAGTGAAATCTTTTTTTTTTGCTGCAACTCCCTTTCTTGGATTTCTAATGCGAGAAGGAAAACATGAAACCATAGAGTAATGAGGATTTGCTTGGGATGACTTCATTTATTTTTTATTTTTTTAAAGTTTACTATTGAATTCTCTAAACATGGCCATTGAAACATTATGACTAGTTGTGGGCAATTGTCTGTTACAACTGATTTTGTCTACTTCTGTTGGCTGTACAGACAGGGCACATGTGACTATGTCATTGCAGTTATCCTTGAAGCACCAGGTAACTTGTGGTCCAGTAGTCTCGCTAATACTTCTTCTTTAGGGTCAGATAGTATTTTTCTGCTTCCTTTTTTATTCAAAATGGTTAGCTCTTGCTTTGGATCTAACCTCATGTTTTCTACTTGCGTTGACCATCTTTTTGGAACGGAGGGGGTATTATACTAGTTGCAGTCAGTGTCATCTTATTTATTGAAATACTTTGTCATAATGACAAAAGGATTGTGTGTGGATAAAACTTGACTCAGAAACAATGTGGAGTAGAGTATGCGAGTCTTATTTAAAGTTGCCATGCTATGTTGGTTTGCTGATTTAATGCATGGTATACGGCAATGTAGGGGTGGAAATGGTTTGGTTTAGCTCAGTTTGGGGTAATTTAGAAGCCAAACCGCTATACATCGGTTTGGAGAAATCCCAAACCGAGCTAAACCACAAAGTAGTCCAAGCCGAGTTGAGCTAAACCATCACGGTTCGGCTCGGCTCGGTTCGGTTTGAACCATGGTCTGATTTTACGGTTTAAACCGTGGCTTAATCCGCGGTTTGAACCGTGGCTTAAATCTAACGGTTCATAATCTTGCACAGATTTTAGTTTCTGTGCGTTTATATTTCATGTAATACCATACCTTGTGTTTCTGCTGGTGTTGATTGTTTACCTTATCACCTGCAAGTTTTTGTTTTTCTTATATGAACTTCTTGACTCCACTGATATAGTATTTGTTTTCATATCATAACGTTTCTGCATAACTAGACTTACCAAATTATAATTTTCAATAAATATCTGCAATTGGAGTTGACTACGAAGTTCTTGTTTAAGTTAATAGTTTGTACAAAATTCAATTGTATGTCTGTACTTAATTTATAAGATAGTTAAGTGCCGCTCCTTGTTAAAGACACTGAAGCTTAAGATGTTGAGTGAAATTAAATTGGAGTATTATCTGAAATTAAATTAAATAACGCTCCATGGTTCAACTCAACGGTTCAGCTTTATGGTCCTGCTCGTGGTTTAGCTCGAAAGGGTTCGGCTTGAAGGGTCAGACCGTGAGCCGAACCGAACCGTGTGGTTTATCAATTTTCGAAACCGAGCTGAACCGCATAAATTTAAAAACTGAGCTAAACCACATGGTTTGGCTCGGTTCGGTTCCGAACCACGGTTTGAGCCGAACTATTTCCACCCCTACGGCAATGGCGCCCCTCCGGGATTTAGAGTAGGATAACTCAGACTGAGAAAGTGGCAATTGAAAAAATAATACTCCCTCTGTCCCAGAATGATAGTCCCCTTATTTTCATGGGTTTTACGAAGGAACTTTGAGTAATAATTAAGGCTACTTTTAATTATTCTAATGAAATTTTTGAAATTGTTCTTGATACACCATTATAAATACTATTTATATCAATTTTTAGATTCACATTAACATAATTATAAGTAGCAATTAAAACTGCTCAAAGTTCCCTCGTAGTAACAATGAAAAAAAGTGGACTATCTTTCTGGGTCGGAGGGAGTATTGCTTTTAGATCTAGAGATATTGCTTAGCGTTTTAGACCGCCCTTCTAGCTTTGGTCAGTCATTTGGTGTAGCTATAAATTACTCCCTCCATCCCAAAATGATAGTGTCGTTTGACTTTTCAAACATGACATTATAAGTTTTGGGATTTTGGAAATGGGACAAACAAAAAGGGGAAATGAGACTATTATTTTGGGACCGAGGGGGTCGTGAAGAGTTTGGGCCCCCTACAGCTACAGGAAAGTATGATTAGTAGTTGTTATTGTAAAAGCATTTAATTGTCTTGGTACTTAAAATGTTCGAGGGTAATTTAGTATATTAAATGTGTGTCGATTGATTTTCTTAAAATATGTGTGAAAAATCCTAAAAGTACAAGTATTTTGGGACGTAGGGAGGGAAGTATATAAACCGAGTAAAAACAGATTTAGCTAAAGAAGCAATGGAAATAAAAAGGACATACGGTAGTAGTCTCCTATTGTCTTTCCATGCTCCTAGGAGTTACCTGTGGGGTGAACTGTCAAGAGTGGAGTTTGACCAAATAGAGGTCGGGTCAGGCAGGGCTAGTACGGTCATCATAAAAAACACTATCACTGTTACTGGCATTAAATTGGGAGGAATCTTGTCTGGTGTGATTGCGTGAGATGGTCTTACACGTAAGACGGGTCTTGTTGTTGAGAGAGAAAATTGGAGTGCTCCCTCCTTACTCCTTCCACTTATCCCTTGTCCCGCCCACAGGGGGAACAAGAATAGTCTCACGCAAGTTTTTGTCTTAGATTGGTACCAATTTGGGTTGGGTTTTTGTCACGAAGCCCATGGTCTGGAAGGAAAAAACAAAAAGGGGGGGGGGGGTAATGTTGTTGCTCCTGGGTTGGGTCTTTCAACTATCCCGTTTTACAGACGGTTGAGTTTTAATACTTCCCTCTGTTTCAAATTATCTGTCGCTTTAGGAGTAAAAAATTATTTCAAAATATCTGTCGCTTTACTATTATCAATGCACTTTTACCCTTTTGTCTCAATTATACCCTTATTAATGATGGTGAAAGTATCTCTCATGCAAGCATTTAATCACCTAGAAAGTTGAACTATTTAGGGGGAAATGGATCTTCTTAACATGCATTAATTACATTTCTTAATATGTGTGAAAAAGTCTAAAGCGACAAATATTTTGAAACGGAGGGAGTATTTCCAATGAAATAATAGTACATTGATCATTACACATAAAATTATTTAAATTAAAATGAAACTTTCTCTACAAATGAATTAGTACAAGTTTTCTAAGAGTCACGATGATGAAATTCATAGACCATGAGCGATGCTATGGGCAAAAAAACAAAATCACAAAATCTTGCTCACACATCGAATTGGTGATACTTTATTGGCTACATCGATAGTGGACCCGCCACATTATAATTAAAAACACCAATAAAATCATTACACATAAAATTTTGTGACTCTTTTATATCCCAATTATTATTCCTCTCTATAAATGTACCATCATGTATGAGACAAAATAATACACACTCCATCATCCTGTTTTATTTTTATTATTTGTTTGAATGAATTTTGAATAATAATTATAGTCTAGCGTAATTGTTTTACAAAAAGTTGAAAATTTGATACATCACTATAAATACTATTAATGACAATTTTTAGTTTTTTATTATAATAGTTTTTTTTTTTTTTTTTTTTTTTTTGACGATGATTTTTATTATAATAGTTAAATAACTTATAATTATATTCATTATTTATTCAAACTAACAAAAAACGAAGATGTAGAGATAATCAAGACCAGTATCTTATGAGGTTTTGGTATAATTCAACAAGAAACCAAGGTTCTAAAAAACGCTAGGCAGTCGTTAGGCGCCGCAGTGGCGCCTAGCGTCTAGGCGGGGCCTAGATAGGATTAAGGCGGGACCGAGAATTCAAAAATAACTATAATATCCTAGATGTGACTTAGGCGATTCATGAACGCCTAATGCCTAAGCGGCCTAGACGGGCGTCTTTTAGAACACTGCTAGAAACTATTGTCTTTAAATAAATGTTGATTTACTTTTACTTTTTATGACATTCTGATTATTTATTCCTAATAAACGCCTTACTGAAAAACAAATAAAAAAAAAATAAAAAAATGATCGGCTAACGGACTCAAATAAAAAAGGAGCAAAGTGACAGAATGAGAAAGGCTTTTTGTTAGAGTTATTTATTCATAAAGGGGGTTCATAATCATACTCATTATTAGTCAGTCAACAATAATGATGTGGTTTCCATGAAAAAGATAGAGGTGCAGTCATTTCTCACTTTTTATATTTTAGTATTAAAAAAAGAAAAAGCAAATACATTTTTTTAATTTTGAATGAGTGATTCTCAGGAGAAGGCAATGAGATATTTCGTTATATTCACATTTGAAACATTCCCCTAATATTATACTCCCCCGTCTCAGATTAAGGTTATTAGTTTTACTTTACACAGAGAAATTTACACGGAGAAATTAATAAAAAAATAAATGTTGTGAGTATGAAAAGTAAGGTAGGAGAAAGTAGGAGACAAAAAGTGGGTATAGAGTTTTTGTTGTGAATGACAAATGAGTCTCATTGTCTATTTTAAGTAACAAAGCAAGAGTTGGTTTTGGGGGAAACTAGTTTCCCCCTAATGTTAAAAAAAGACCGGTTTTGGTATAGGAGAAACCGGTTTATATATAAATCACGGTTCAGGAGTATAGGGTAAAATATGCGATCTTTTCGGCTGAGTTTTCCCAGCTTCCGCCATCTCTCTCTCTCTCTCTCTCTCTCTCCGTCGCCATTGCAGACGAAAGGAGCTTCAAAAAAACGATTAAAAGGTATGAATCCTTAAGAGTTTGTTCATCAGTTATCGCATTTTTTCTGTTTGAAATTGATATTCAAATGAGCTAATTGATCTTATTGTAATAACCGATATTTTTTTTATTTTATTTTAATTCGGTTTCATTAATTTAAATAAATAATAAATAGAGTTATAAAGCAATTGAAAGAAGTGGGCCGAAGAATTTGGATTGGCCCGAAATTTGTATTAGTAAACCCAACCCAATTAGGAATCAATCCAAAGTATAAATTCTTGAGTTAGTCAAATTAGGAATTCTTTATTATCATAAACTTAAAAAAAAAAAAAAAAAAAAAACAAAACCCTAGTCTACCCTAGCAGCCGTCGGCCGAACAAAGGAGGGGGGAGAAGGAAATTTTTCGTCATCGTTTTGGAAGAAGTAATCCGATCATTCTCAAGGTAATGCTAAATCCTACTCTCCAAAATTTGTTTCATTAAATTCGGATTAATAAATCATAAGTTATGCATGATTCAAGAATACAAATATTAGGGTTTTGCATGCTAGTGATCAATGATAAATTTTAAAAGGTTAATGAAGTTGATCTAAAGGCTATGAAAAAATAATGATCTTAATACTAGTTTATTTTTAAGATTGATTTTATAATCATGATTTGAATTGATTTATATTATGCAATGCTTGGGAATTGAACATATAAATCATTGAGGTTGAATTGGGTTTATCAAAAGAAGAAAAAATATGGATTTCCCCCATGAACACTTTCGGCCGAATGGCCCTAGGCCATTGAAGATTTATTGTGTTGATTTGAATGATCCTCGTTAAGTGAATTGTGAATAATATTGATGTTTGGGAATTTAGAAAAGCTAAAGAACTAGGAAAAATTGATCAAATCAATGGATTTTTGGATCATATATTTTTCGGCAATGTTGATATAAATTGGGTGTTAATTCTTGATAGAAGATGTTAAGAATTGGGACGGAAAGTTAGTGTTTTCGTTAAGTTTCTAATGGAAAGAAAACAAAATCGTTAAAAGGATTGTTAACAAGTTAGAAAATTAACTTGAGAAAATAGAATAAGTACTTGGAAGACCTTGGGAGTTAAAAAGTTAACGAGAAAGGAAAAGATTAGAAATTTCAGTTAGTTTCCTAACGGAAAAGGACTAAACTGAAAAAGAATTAAAGTTAAAAGAAATAAAAAAAAGAAACTTTGAAGTTAGAGGGGCCTAAGTGATTAAAAAGAGAAACTTGGGGGACCTTATGAACAAAACCAAAGTCAAAGGACCTTTCTGTAATTAAAGGAAAGTTGAAGGACTGAATTGTAATTAATCCAAAGTTGAAGGACCAATTTACAATTAAACTAAAGTTGAAGGACTAATCTGCAATGTTGAAGGACTAAATTGTAATTGAACTAAAGTTGAAGGACTAAATTGCAATTAATCCAAAGTTGAAGGACCAATTTGCAATTAACCCAAAGTGGAGGGACCAAATTATAATTAACCCAAAGTTAGAGGACCTAATTACAATTATATTAAAGTTAAAGGGCTGACTCACACATCAAAGTCAGGAACTTGAACGTAAGAAAAGAAGTAACGAAGTAAAGAAGTTAAACCGCATCTCTCAGTTAACTAAGTAGAAATAGTTAACAATGTTGAGAGTACTAAAGTAAATTCCTCCGTGCCTTGTAGATTTGCACAGGGAGGAGATTGCGAGGAAAAGCAATTCAGGTAAGGGATTATGTTCCTTACAATATTTGAACTCCTGTTTGTTGGAATTCTATATTCTTTCTATAAGTTAGCTATCATTATGGCATGATAGTATTTGAATAAACTCCGCGTTATTGAACGTTCTTTTGAAAGAATCCGTACTTAGTGATGTCCCCATTGATCTACTAAGTATCGAAGTTTGAAACTTGTTATCACATACTTGTACCTTAGTATGTTCTCATTTTAACTTGTAAGTTAACCACTTACTTGTTAAGGTAGCCAATGTCCAGTTAGAAAAGACATTGACAGACAGTCCAGTTAGAAAAGACTCGTCCTTAAACTAGGGGTTGCATGAGTGATCACATGCCTTCTCTCAGGAATTGTCTGATTACAAGGATGATTCTAGACCCCGAGCATATGTGTGTGGATACCATATATGTTACGACCCAAAGTATTGGCTGGAGAAGCTAGGTGTACAAATTGTACCTTTGGCATTGAGGTTATAATGTACGTTACCAAGGAATTGACGGAACTTGAATGAATCCCTTTGGATTGTAGTGCCATAATCCTTTGAAAGTAAAATCTTAAAAGTAATACGACTGTATTGTTCTGCAGTCTTGAATCCAAAAGTAACTGAACCTATCTTTGTAAAAGTTATTCAAAGTATTCGTTCTGGTCGTCTCTCCTTAGTAACCGGAGAGGCCACGTATGAACTTACTGAGCATTCGTTCGCTCATCCCTTCTCTATAAATTTTGTTTTCAGGATTTAAGTAGGAGGACAAGACAAGGAAAGCAGCCGTAGGAAGACGGTGGATTGAAGATTCTTAACTTAGTAGTTTAAGTACAATTATTTTGATGTAAGTTGAAGTACGATGATGGTTAGGGTTGTTACCTACCAAGACAAGTTTAAGTTACGCTTCCGCTATTGTTTTGAATTCATGGTTTAAATAAGGGGTCATTGTGAACCCTAAATTAAAGTATTTATTATTGTTATTTATTGATATTTAATGCCATTAAATGCTCAGATATTATAAGAAAATTCGGGGTGTTACAGTTGGTATCAGAGCAATGGCTTTAGGTCTTATGGGAGAAAACTGAAAGTTAGGACTAATGGGAGAACTTAGTACTTGACTTGAATAAGATCTTACTTGAGGAAGTTCAAGTGATAAAGTCTAACTATAAGAATAATACTAAGAGTGTACATAAAGTATGAATATACTTGGGGAGATAGAAACCTCTTCATTGCATGTCTATTTATATTCTACTAATATGTTATAATGGAACCTTGGGGCTATGTACTAATTAAGTTTACTATTGATGTGTGTAGGATCATGCCGAGGAGACCCATGAAGTCGGTAAGGTACAGTGCTACCCTAAGGGAAGAAATAGAAGCCAAAGAGGAGATTATTAAGCAGCTAACTAAAGAACTTCGCTCAGCTAAAAGAGAGCTTAGGAAGGAGACTCGAGGAGTCGGCAGTCTACAGAATGTCATCAAAGAACGCGATGAGGACATAATGTATGTAGAAGGAAAGTTAGCAGTACAGCTGAAGAAGGTCAAAAGCCTAGAAAGCCATGTGGTTAGAGCTAACCGCGAATGGAATCGAATCAGTGTACAACTGGTAGATGAGATAGAACAAAATAATGAACTGAAAAATAAGATAGATGAGCAAGCAGCTTATGAGGAAGAGCTTAGGGCTTCAGGCTATCAGATTTGGGCTGAGAAGTTAGAATTGCAAGAGAAATATGACCAACTTGCAGCAGAACACGCACACTGTGGGAATTGATGCAATTAATGATAGATAGTTATAAGAATAGATTCTTTTATTTTGTTATTAGTGGGTAATGCAGTTAGAATTTTCCTTATGTTAAGTTGAATTTTGGGTGTATTTTGAGATGTTTAAATCTCACACCTTAGTTGAATAAGGTTAGTTATTTAATTTAAATACCCAAAATTTTGAATTTACTATTGTTATGTAGACAAAAGTTAACTTGTCGAGAAAAGACAAGGGAAAACGTCGGAGTGATTTGAAATAATCTCTGTAACCATGGTACGAAGTAAGACGACCATTGGAATAAGTTAAAGCTAGTTAAGTAATAAAAACTAGTGAAATAAAGAAATAATAATCAACCAAGTAAAACGGTTGTAAATTATAAGTATGAAAACTCCTGAACCGGAGAAGAAAGGTTAAGTAAACTAACCACATCTAAATAATGGTCTACTACAAAGGAACTACGAACACGATTCAAAACTAACAAGTACCCGTTAGTAAAAGAATAGTAATGTTAAGTATATCATGAATACTGCACGTATTGTGTAGTGATGAATATTGCTAGAACACGAATTTGTTCTAAAGTGAAAGTAAAATTTGCAGATGAATACCAGAAGGGGAAACAACAGGAACGGTGAGGAAAATGACAACACCGGTAATGCAGGCGGGCAGTTGGACCCGGCCCTGGTAAACCTTTTACAAACGCTATCACAGACAGTAGCTGGGATAGGTCAGACTGTTGCTGGAATTGCTCAACCACCACCACAAGCTCCATTACGTGATCCGCTGGAGCTATTTCAAAGGAGGAATCCAGACTCATTCTCGGACACTGCTAAGGAGAAACCCGAGGACTGGATTAAGAGCACAGAAAGAATATTCGAGACCCTGAACTGTACTGAGGAGCAGAAGGTAGTATTTGCGACCTTTATGTTGAAAGGGAAGGCTCAGACGTGGTGGGAGGCGGAAAAGCGAGCTGCTGTGGCTCGTGGTGATGCAGCCTTTACTTGGACCAGATTTAAGGCTATTTTCAACGAAAAGTATTATCCTGCAAGCACAAGGAACGCTAAGATAGCGGAATTCCTGACTCTAGTACAAGGGAGTATGACTGTGGCTGAGTATGGTGAGAAGTTCACCGATCTGCTAGAATTTGCACCAAGATTCTTTGATACTGAAGAACAGAAAGCAAGAAAGTTTGAAGCGGGATTGAGTGATAGAGTTCGGTACAGAATCACACCGTTAGCTCTGCCTACGTATTCAGCGGTGCTGGACAGGTCTAAGATAGTAGAGCGGGAGTCGGATAACTATCGTAACCGACGAGAAGAGAAAGGCAAAGCAGTGGCTGAAAAGTCGGAAGGAAACAAGGGTGGTAGGGACCACAACAACAATAAGAGGAAAGCGGTGGATGACAATCGAGATAAGGGCAGTCATGGGAATAAACACTCCAACAACGGCCATAGTGGAAATGGTCGGAACTTTAATGACAACAAGCGTGAGTGGAATAAGGGCAAGGGCCAAGGTTTCACCAGTTATGATAAATGTACCATTTGTGATGGAGCTCACAAGACAGAGGTTTGCTGGGATAAGGAGCGGCAGTGCTACAACTGTAAGAAGGTGGGACACCCGAAGTGGAAGTGCCCAGAACCTAAGAAAGATGAACCAGCCGCAGGAAATAAGGACAACGGGGAAGGAAACGGTGGAGGCCGTGGTAGAATGTACACCATGACCGCAAAAGCAGCTGGAGTTAATGCCGATCTTGTAGCAGGTACAATGCAATTAAATTCCCGTGATGTTTATGTGTTAGTAGATACTGGCGCTACTCATTCAGTAGTTAGTAATGTTGTGGCAAAGAAGTTAAAACTACAACCAGAGAATTTAGAGATACCTTTAGTAATAGATACACCTACTAAAGACGCTATCCCCATTACTACCTCTCATAGAAACTGCACTTTAGGGATAGGAGGCACGAGCGTAAGCATCGACCTCATTGAACTAGATATGTCAGAATTCGACATAATACTGGGAATGGATTGGTTGGCTTTGCATCAAGCTAAAGTGGATTGTCAAGAGAAAATAGTGATGTTCCTAGGAGAAGAAGGTAAAGAATACAGATTTGTGGGTTCAAGGCCGAGGAAGAGGATAGGCTTAATCTCGGTGATGAAGGCCCGTAAAATGTTGAGAAAAGGATGTGTAGGATTCCTGGCACACATAGGTGAAACAGAAGAAAAAGGAGTAACTTTAGAGTCACTTGAAGTTGTGAATGAATTTCAAGATGTATTTCTTGAGGATTTACCTGGTATACCACCAGTGAGGGAAGTAGAGTTTTCCATTGACTTAGTACCAGAAACCACACCTATTTCGAGAGCACCGTACAGGATGACTCCAACAGAGTTGAAAGAACTAAAGGAGCAGTTACAAGAATTGTTAGACAAGGGGTTGATTAGACCGAGTGTATCACCATGGGGTGCACCGGTACTATTTGTGAAGAAGAAAGATGGATCTATGAGACTGTGTATTGACTATAGAGAATTGAATAAAGTGAGGGTTAGGAACCAATACCCGCTGCCGAGAATTGATGATTTGTTTGATCAATTGAGGGGAGCATGTTACTTTTCAAAGATTGATCTTAGATCCGGATACCATCAGCTGAGAGTCAAGGATGTGGACGTGGCGAAGACAGCGTTTAGGACGAGGTATGGGCATTATGAGTTTGTCGTGATGCCATTTGGGTTAACGAACGCACCAGCTGCATTCATGGAGTTGATGAATAGAATATTTCAAGAGTACTTAGACAAGTGTGTGATAGTATTCATTGATGATATTTTGGTGTACTCGAAGACAAAGGAGGAGCATACTGAACATTTGAGGATAGTGCTAGAGATTTTGAGGAGACAGAAATTGTATGCGAAATTTAAGAAATGTGAATTCTGGTTGAAGAAAGTAGCATTTTTGGGGCACGTAGTGTCGAAAGAAGGAATTTCTGTGGACCCAACGAAGGTAGAGGCAATAATGGATTGGGAAAGACCGACTACAGTAACCGAAATAAGAAGTTTCTTGGGTTTAGCTGGTTACTATAGAAGGTTCGTAGAGGGATTTTCGAAGTTATCTGGACCATTGACGAAGCTGACGCAGAAGGCAGCTAAGTTTGTTTGGTCAGAAGAATGTGAACGAAGTTTTCAAGAATTGAAGAATAGACTAGTATCTGCACCAGTATTAACACTACCGACGGGGACGGAAGGTTTTGTTATCTACAGTGATGCGTCGTTGAAAGGACTAGGCTGTGTACTGATGCAAAATGAGAAGGTGATAGCTTATGCATCTAGGCAGTTGAAGGTACATGAAAGGAATTACCCGACCCATGATCTGGAGTTAGCAGCAGTAGTGTTTGCCTTGAAAATTTGGAGACATTATCTGTATGGCGTAAAATGCCAGATTTTTACAGATCACAAGAGCCTTAAGTATATCTTCACGCAGAAGGAATTAAATATGAGACAACGGAGGTGGTTAGAACTTCTCAAGGATTACGACTGTGAAATATTGTATCATCCTGGGAAAGCCAACAAGGTGGCAGATGCCTTGAGTAGGAAGAATCACGGAATGTTGGCGACGTTGATCTCTAAGGGGGTAAGCATATGGAAGGATGTCAAGGAGATGAACTTGATAGTAAAAGTAAACGGATACTTGGCTCGACTGACGTTACAACCTGCATTGTTGGGCAGAATTAAAGAGGCACAAGAATTAGACGAGGAGAGAGAAACTCTAATCGGAAAAGGGCAAGCAAAAGATCTTCATATGGGCGAAGATGGAATTCTGAGATACCAAAAGAGAGTGTGGGTACCAAGCAATGATGAGATCAAGAGAGAGATACTGAGAGAAGCTCATTGCTCGAAGTTCTCTGTACATCCGGGGAGTACTAAAATGTATAGGGATCTAAAGGAGTCATATTGGTGGAATAATATGAAGAATGACGTGGCAGAGTATGTGCATAGATGTCTGACGTGTCAACAAGTTAAGAGTGAACATCAGAAGCCAGCAGGGTTACTGCAATCATTACCAATTCCCGAATGGAAGTGGGAGAATATTGCTATGGATTTCGTAAGTGGGTTGCCAAAGACGGTAGGGAAGTATGATGCTATATGGGTTATAGTAGATCGATTGACTAAGTCAGCACATTTTCTGGCAATCAAAAAGACTGATTCGTTAGAGAAGTTGGCCAAGTTGTACATCGACGAGATAGTAAGGTTACATGGAATCCCGGTCACAATCGTGTCTGATCGAGATGCTAGGTTCACTTCGAAATTCTGGAACAGCCTACAAGAAGCATTGGGAACAGAGTTGACCATGAGTACGGCGTTTCACCCACAGACAGATGGGCAGTCGGAAAGGACTATCCAGACGTTGGAAGACATGCTGAAGGCTACTTCGTTAGATTGGCCAAACGCATGGGACGAACACTTACCGTTAGTAGAATTCGCATACAACAACAGCTTTCACGCAAGCATTGGAATGGCACCATATGAAGCGTTGTATGGGAGGAAGTGTAGATCACCGGCGTGTTGGGATGAAGTCGGTGAGAGGAAGTTAAGTGGACCGGAACTCGTACAAGTCACGGCGGATAAGGTACAACAGATTCGAAAGTGGCTACAGACTGCGCAAAGTAGGCAGAAATCTTACGCAGACAATAGAAGGCGAGAACTGGAATTTCAGCCAGGGGATCGAGTATTCCTAAAGATATCGCCTACGAAGGGAGTTATGCGTTTTGGGATTAAGGGGAAGTTAAGTCCACGATATTTAGGACCGTTCGAAATTCTTGATAAGATCGGGGAAATGGCTTATCGATTGGCGTTACCGCCGGTATTAGCTGGAGTGCATAATGTGTTCCATGTCTCCATGCTAAGGAAGTATATTCATGATCCGAGTCATGTGATAGAATACAAGCAGTTAAGAGTTCGGGCAGATTTGACGTACGATGAACGACCAATCAAGATCGTCGACAGAAAAGACGAGGTCGTAAGAAAGCGTACGGTTCCCTATGTAAAAGTGCAATGGAGCAATCACTCAGAAAGAGAAGCGACATGGGAACAAGAAAGTGAAATGCGCGAATTGTACCCGGACATCTTCTCGGATTAAGAATTGTCAAAGTTTGAACAAACTTCTTTTAAGGGGGTAAGAATGTAATAACCGATATTTTTTTTATTTTATTTTAATTCGGTTTCATTAATTTAAATAAATAATAAATAGAGTTATAAAGCAATTGAAAGAAGTGGGCCGAAGAATTTGGATTGGCCCGAAATTTGTATTAGTAAACCCAACCCAATTAGGAATCAATCCAAAGTATAAATTCTTGAGTTAGTCAAATTAGGAATTCTTTATTATCATAAACTTAAAAAAAAAAAAAAAAAAAAAAAAAAACAAAACCCTAGTCTACCCTAGCAGCCGCCGGCCGAACAAAGGAGGGGGGAGAAGGAAATTTTTCGTCATCGTTTTGGAAGAAGTAATCCGATCATTCTCAAGGTAATGCTAAATCCTACTCTCCAAAATTTGTTTCATTAAATTCGGATTAATAAATCATAAGTTATGCATGATTCAAGAATACAAATATTAGGGTTTTGCATGCTAGTGATCAATGATAAATTTTAAAAGGTTAATGAAGTTGATCTAAAGGCTATGAAAAATAATGATCTTAATACTAGTTTATTTTTAAGATTGATTTTATTATCATGATTTGAATTGATTTATATTATGCAATGCTTGGGAATTGAACATATAAATCATTGAGGTTGAATTGGGTTTATCAAAAGAAGAAAAAATATGGATTTCCCCCATGAACACTTTCGGCCGAATGGCCCTAGGCCATTGAAGATTTATTGTGTTGATTTGAATGATCCTCGTTAAGTGAATTGTGAATAATATTGATGTTTGGGAATTTAGAAAAGCTAAAGAACTAGGAAAAATTGATCAAATCAATGGATTTTTGGATCATATATTTTTCGGCAATGTTGATATAAATTGGGTGTTAATTCTTGATTGAAGATGTTAAGAATTGGGACGGAAAGTTAGTGTTTTCGTTAAGTTTCTAATGGAAAGAAAACAAAATCGTTAAAAGGATTGTTAACAAGTTAGAAAATTAACTTGAGAAAATAGAATAAGTACTTGGAAGACCTTGGGAGTTAAAAAGTTAACGAGAAAGGAAAAGATTAGAAATTTCAGTTAGTTTCCTAACGGAAAAGGACTAAACTGAAAAAGAATTAAAGTTAAAAGAAATAAAAAAAAGAAACTTTGAAGTTAGAGGGGCCTAAGTGATTAAAAAGAGAAACTTGGGGGACCTTATGAACAAAACCAAAGTCAAAGGACCTTTCTGTAATTGAAGGAAAGTTGAAGGACTGAATTGTAATTAATCCAAAGTTGAAGGACCAATTTACAATTAAACTAAAGTTGAAGGACTAATCTGCAATTAATCCAAAGTTGGAGGACTAAATTGTAATTGAACTAAAGTTGAAGGACTAAATTGCAATTAATCTAAAGTTGAAGGACCAATTTGCAATTAACCCAAAGTGGAGGGACCAAATTGTAATTAACCCAAAGTTAGAGGACCTAATTACAATTATATTAAAGTTAAAGGGCTGACTCACACATCAAAGTCAGGAACTTGAACGTAAGAAAAGAAGTAACGAAGTAAAGAAGTTAAACCGCATCTCTCAGTTAACTAAGTAGAAATAGTTAACAATGTTGAGAGTACTAAAGTAAATTCCTCCGTGCCTTGTAGATTTGCACAGAGAGGAGATTGCGAGGAAAAGCAATTCAGGTAAGGGATTACGTTCCTTACAGTATTTGAACTCCTGTTTGTTGGAATTCTATATTCTTTCTATAAGTTAGCTATCAGTATGGCATGATAGTATTTGAATAAACTCCGCGTTATTGAACGTTCTTTTGAAAGAATCCGTACTTAGTGATGTCCCCATTGATCTACTAAGTATCGAAGTTTGAAACTTGTTATCACATACTTGTACCTTAGTATGTTCTCATTTTAACTTGTAAGTTAACCACTTACTTGTTAAGGTAGCCAATGTCCAGTTAGAAAAGACATTGACGGACAGTCCAGTTAGAAAAGACTCATCCTTAAACTAGGGATTGCATGAGTGATCACATGCCTTCTCTCAGGAATTGTCTGATTACAAGGATGATTCTAGACCCCGAGCATATGTGTGTGGATACCATATATGTTACGACCCAAAGTATTGGCTGGAGAAGCTAGGTGTACAAATTGTACCTTTGGCATTGAGGTTATAATGTACGTTACCAAGGAATTGACGGAACTTGAATGAATCCCTTTGGATTGTAGTGCCATAATCCTTTGAAAGTAAAATCTTAAAAGTAATACGACTGTATTGTTCTGCAGTCTTGAATCCAAAAGTAACTGAACCTATCTTTGTAAAAGTTATTCAAAGTATTCGTTCTGGTCGTCTCTCCTTAGTAACCGGAGAGGCCACGTATGAACTTACTGAGCATTCGTTCGCTCATCCCTTCTCTATAAATTTTGTTTTCAGGATTTAAGTAGGAGGACAAGACAAGGAAAGCAGCCGTAGGAAGACGGTGGATTGAAGATTCTTAACTTAGTAGTTTAAGTACAATTATTTTGATGTAAGTTGAAGTACGATGATGGTTAGGGTTGTTACCTACCAAGACAAGTTTAAGTTACGCTTCCGTTATTGTTTTGAATTCATGGTTTAAATAAGGGGTCATTGTGAACCCTAAATTAAAGTATTTATTATTGTTATTTATTGATATTTAATGCCATTAAATGCTCAGATATTATAAGAAAATTCGGGGTGTTACAGTTGGTATCAGAGCAATGGCTTTAAGTCTTATGGGAGAAAACTGAAAGTTAGGACTAATGGGAGAACTTAGTACTTGACTTGAATAAGATCTTACTTGAGGAAGTTCAAGTGATAAAGTCTAACTATAAGACTAATACTAAGAGTGTACATAAAGTATGAATATACTTGGGGAGATAGAAACCTCTTCATTGCATGTCTATTTATATTCTACTAATATGTTATAATGGAACCTTGGGGCTATGTACTAATTAAGTTTACTATTGGTGTGTGTAGGATCATGCCGAGGAGACCCATGAAGTCGGTAAGGTACAGTGCTACCCTAAGGGAAGAAATAGAAGCCAAAGAGAAGATTATTAAGCAGCTAACTAAAGAACTTCGCTCAGCTAAAAGAGAGCTTAGGAAGGAGACTCGAGGAGTCGGCAGTCTACAGAATGTCATCAAAGAACGCGATGAGGACATAATGTATGTAGAAGGAAAGTTAGCAGTACAGCTGAAGAAGGTCAAAAGCCTAGAAAGCCATGTGGTTAGAGCTAACCGCGAATGGAATCGAATCAGTGTACAACTGGTAGGTGAGATAGAACAAAATAATGAACTGAAAAATAAGATAGATGAGCAAGCAGCTTATGAGGAAGAGCTTAGGGCTTCAGGCTATCAGATTTGGGCTGAGAAGTTAGAATTGCAAGAGAAATATGACCAACTTGCAGCAGAACACGCACACTGTGGGAATTGATGCAATTAATGATAGATAGTTATAAGAATAGATTCTTTTATTTTGTTATTAGTGGGTAATGCAGTTAGAATTTTCCTTATGTTAAGTTGAATTTTGGGTGTATTTTGAGATGTTTAAATCTCACACCTTAGTTGAATAAGGTTAGTTATTTAATTTAAATACCCAAAATTTTGAATTTACTATTGTTATGTAGACAAAAGTTAACTTGTCGAGAAAAGACAAGGGAAAACGTCGGAGTGATTTGAAATAATCTCTGTAACCATGGTACGAAGTAAGACGACCATTGGAATAAGTTAAAGCTAGTTAAGTAATAAAAACTAGTGAAATAAAGAAATAATAATCAACCAAGTAAAACGGTTGTAAATTATAAGTATGAAAACTCCTGAACCGGAGAAGAAAGGTTAAGTAAACTAACCACATCTAAATAATGGTCTACTACAAAGGACCTACGAACACGATTCAAAACTAACAAGTACCCGTTAGTAAAAGAATAGTAATGTTAAGTATATCATGAATACTGCACGTATTGTGTAGTGATGAATATTGCTAGAACACGAATTTGTTCTAAAGTGAAAGTAAAATTTGCAGATGAATACCAGAAGGGGAAACAACAGGAACGGTGAGGAAAATGACAACACCGGTAATGCAGGCGGGCAGTTGGACCCGGCCCTGGTAAACCTTTTACAAACGCTATCACAGACAGTAGCTGGGATAGGTCAGATTGTTGCTGGAATTGCTCAACCACCACCACAAGCTCCATTACGTGATCCGCTGGAGCTATTTCAAAGGAGGAATCCAGACTCATTCTCGGACACTGCTAAGGAGAAACCCGAGGACTGGATTAAGAGCACAGAAAGAATATTCGAGACCCTGAACTGTACTGAGGAGCAGAAGGTAGTATTTGCGACCTTTATGTTGAAAGGGAAGGCTCAGACGTGGTGGGAGGCGGAAAAGCGAGCTGCTGTGGCTCGTGGTGATGCAGCCTTTACTTGGACCAGATTTAAGGCTATTTTCAACGAAAAGTATTATCCTGCAAGCACAAGGAACGCTAAGATAGCGGAATTCCTGACTCTAGTACAAGGGAGTATGACTGTGGCTGAGTATGGTGAGAAGTTCACCGATCTGCTAGAATTTGCACCAAGATTCTTTGATACTGAAGAACAGAAAGCAAGAAAGTTTGAAGCGGGATTGAGTGATAGAGTTCGGTACAGAATCACACCGTTAGCTCTGCCTACGTATTCAGCGGTGCTGGACAGGTCTAAGATAGTAGAGCGGGAGTCGGATAACTATCGTAACCGACGAGAAGAGAAAGGCAAAGCAGTG
This sequence comes from Campanula takesimana, assembly GCA_026119855.1. Lineage (NCBI taxonomy): Eukaryota > Viridiplantae > Streptophyta > Magnoliopsida > Asterales > Campanulaceae > Campanula > Campanula takesimana. The sequence continues at coordinate 811,825 of JAOWBW010000184.1, forward strand.
GCTGAAAAGTCGGAAGGAAACAAGGGTGGTAGGGACCACAACAACAATAAGAGGAAAGCGGTGGATGACAGTCGAGATAAGGGCAGTCATGGGAATAAACACTCCAACAACGGCCATAGTGGAAATGGTCGGAACTTTAATGACAACAAGCGTGAGTGGAATAAGGGCAAGGGCCAAGGTTTCACCAGTTATGATAAATGTACCATTTGTGATGGAGCTCACAAGACAGAGGTTTGCTGGGATAAGGAGCGGCAGTGCTACAACTGTAAGAAGGTGGGACACCCGAAGTGGAAGTGCCCAGAACCTAAGAAAGATGAACCAGCCGCAGGAAATAAGGACAACGGGGGAGGCAACGGTGGAGGCCGTGGTAGAATGTACACCATGACCGCAAAAGCAGCTGGAGTTAATGCCGATCTTGTAGCAGGTACAATGCAATTAAATTCCCGTGATGTTTATGTGTTAGTAGATACTGGCGCTACTCATTCAGTAGTTAGTAATGTTGTGGCAAAGAAGTTAAAACTACAACCAGAGAATTTAGAGATACCTTTAGTAATAGATACACCTACTAAAGACGCTATCCCCATTACTACCTCTCATAGAAACTGCACTTTAGGGATAGGAGGCACGAGCGTAAGCATCGACCTCATTGAACTAGATATGTCAGAATTCGACATAATACTGGGAATGGATTGGTTGGCTTTGCATCAAGCTAAAGTGGATTGTCAAGAGAAAATAGTGATGTTCCTAGGAGAAGAAGGTAAAGAATACAGATTTGTGGGTTCAAGGCCGAGGAAGAGGATAGGCTTAATCTCGGTGATGAAGGCCCGTAAAATGTTGAGAAAAGGATGTGTAGGATTCCTGGCACACATAGGTGAAACAGAAGAAAAAGGAGTAACTTTAGAGTCACTTGAAGTTGTGAATGAATTTCAAGATGTATTTCTTGAGGATTTACCTGGTATACCACCAGTGAGGGAAGTAGAGTTTTCCATTGACTTAGTACCAGAAACCACACCTATTTCGAGAGCACCGTACAGGATGACTCCAACAGAGTTGAAAGAACTAAAGGAGCAGTTACAAGAATTGTTAGACAAGGGGTTGATTAGACCGAGTGTATCACCATGGGGTGCACCGGTACTATTTGTGAAGAAGAAAGATGGATCTATGAGACTGTGTATTGACTATAGAGAATTGAATAAAGTGAGGGTTAGGAACCAATACCCGCTGCCGAGAATTGATGATTTGTTTGATCAATTGAGGGGAGCATGTTACTTTTCAAAGATTGATCTTAGATCCGGATACCATCAGCTGAGAGTCAAGGATGTGGACGTGGCGAAGACAGCGTTTAGGACGAGGTATGGGCATTATGAGTTTGTCGTGATGCCATTTGGGTTAACGAACGCACCAGCTGCATTCATGGAGTTGATGAATAGAATATTTCAAGAGTACTTAGACAAGTGTGTGATAGTATTCATTGATGATATTTTGGTGTACTCGAAGACAAAGGAGGAGCATACTGAACATTTGAGGATAGTGCTAGAGATTTTGAGGAGACAGAAATTGTATGCGAAATTTAAGAAATGTGAATTCTGGTTGAAGAAAGTAGCATTTTTGGGGCACGTAGTGTCGAAAGAAGGAATTTCTGTGGACCCAACGAAGGTAGAGGCAATAATGGATTGGGAAAGACCGACTACAGTAACCGAAATAAGAAGTTTCTTGGGTTTAGCTGGTTACTATAGAAGGTTCGTAGAGGGATTTTCGAAGTTATCTGGACCATTGACGAAGCTGACGCAGAAGGCAGCTAAGTTTGTTTGGTCAGAAGAATGTGAACGAAGTTTTCAAGAATTGAAGAATAGACTAGTATCTGCACCAGTATTAACACTACCGACGGGGACGGAAGGTTTTGTTATCTACAGTGATGCGTCGTTGAAAGGACTAGGCTGTGTACTGATGCAAAATGAGAAGGTGATAGCTTATGCATCTAGGCAGTTGAAGGTACATGAAAGGAATTACCCGACCCATGATCTGGAGTTAGCAGCAGTAGTGTTTGCCTTGAAAATTTGGAGACATTATCTGTATGGCGTAAAATGCCAGATTTTTACAGATCACAAGAGCCTTAAGTATATCTTCACGCAGAAGGAATTAAATATGAGACAACGGAGGTGGTTAGAACTTCTCAAGGATTACGACTGTGAAATATTGTATCATCCTGGGAAAGCCAACAAGGTGGCAGATGCCTTGAGTAGGAAGAATCACGGAATGTTGGCGACGTTGATCTCTAAGGGGGTAAGCATATGGAAGGATGTCAAGGAGATGAACTTGATAGTAAAAGTAAACGGATACTTGGCTCGACTGACGTTACAACCTGCATTGTTGGGCAGAATTAAAGAGGCACAAGAATTAGACGAGGAGAGAGAAACTCTAATCGGAAAAGGGCAAGCAAAAGATCTTCATATGGGCGAAGATGGAATTCTGAGATACCAAAGAGAGTGTGGGTACCAAGCAATGATGAGATCAAGAGAGAGATACTGAGAGAAGCTCATTGCTCGAAGTTCTCTGTACATCCGGGGAGTACTAAAATGTATAGGGATCTAAAGGAGTCATATTGGTGGAATAATATGAAGAATGACGTGGCAGAGTATGTGCATAGATGTCTGACGTGTCAACAAGTTAAGAGTGAACATCAGAAGCCAGCAGGGTTACTGCAATCATTACCAATTCCCGAATGGAAGTGGGAGAATATTGCTATGGATTTCGTAAGTGGGTTGCCAAAGACGGTAGGGAAGTATGATGCTATATGGGTTATAGTAGATCGATTGACTAAGTCAGCACATTTTCTGGCAATCAAAAAGACTGATTCGTTAGAGAAGTTGGCCAAGTTGTACATCGACGAGATAGTAAGGTTACATGGAATCCCGGTCACAATCGTGTCTGATCGAGATGCTAGGTTCACTTCGAAATTCTGGAACAGCCTACAAGAAGCATTGGGAACAGAGTTGACCATGAGTACGGCGTTTCACCCACAGACAGATGGGCAGTCGGAAAGGACTATCCAGACGTTGGAAGACATGCTGAAGGCTACTTCGTTAGATTGGCCAAACGCATGGGACGAACACTTACCGTTAGTAGAATTCGCATACAACAACAGCTTTCACGCAAGCATTGGAATGGCACCATATGAAGCGTTGTATGGGAGGAAGTGTAGATCACCGGCGTGTTGGGATGAAGTCGGTGAGAGGAAGTTAAGTGGACCGGAACTCGTACAAGTCACGGCGGATAAGGTACAACAGATTCGAAAGTGGCTACAGACTGCGCAAAGTAGGCAGAAATCTTACGCAGACAATAGAAGGCGAGAACTGGAATTTCAGCCAGGGGATCGAGTATTCCTAAAGATATCGCCTACGAAGGGAGTTATGCGTTTTGGGATTAAGGGGAAGTTAAGTCCACGATATGTAGGACCGTTCGAAATTCTTGATAAGATCGGGGAAATGGCTTATCGATTGGCGTTACCGCCGGTATTAGCTGGAGTGCATAATGTGTTCCATGTCTCCATGCTAAGGAAGTATATTCATGATCCGAGTCATGTGATAGAATACAAGCAGTTAAGAGTTCGGGCAGATTTGACGTACGATGAACGACCAATCAAGATCGTCGACAGAAAAGACGAGGTCGTAAGAAAGCGTACGGTTCCCTATGTAAAAGTGCAATGGAGCAATCACTCAGAAAGAGAAGCGACATGGGAACAAGAAAGTGAAATGCGCGAATTGTACCCGGACATCTTCTCGGATTAAGAATTGTCAAAGTTTGAGGACAAACTTCTTTTAAGGGGGTAAGAATGTAATAACCGATATTTTTTTTTATTTATTTTAATTCGGTTTCATTAATTTAAATAAATAATAAATAGAGTTATAAAGCAATTGAAAGAAGTGGGCCGAAGAATTTGGATTGGCCCGAAATTTGTATTAGTAAACCCAACCCAATTAGGAATCAATCCAAAGTATAAATTCTTGAGTTAGTCAAATTAGGAATTCTTTATTATCATAAACTTAAAAAAAAAAAAAAAAAAAAAAAAACAAAACCCTAGTCTACCCTAGCAGCCGCCGGCCGAACAAAGGAGGGGGGAAAGGAAATTTTTCGTCATCGTTTTGGAAGAAGTAATCCGATCATTCTCAAGGTAATGCTAAATCCTACTCTCCAAAATTTGTTTCATTAAATTCGGATTAATAAATCATAAGTTATGCATGATTCAAGAATACAAATATTAGGGTTTTGCATGCTAGTGATCAATGATAAATTTTAAAAGGTTAATGAAGTTGATCTAAAGGCTATGAAAAAATAATGATCTTAATACTAGTTTATTTTTAAGATTGATTTTATTATCATGATTTGAATTGATTTATATTATGCAATGCTTGGGAATTGAACATATAAATCATTGAGGTTGAATTGGGTTTATCAAAAGAAGAAAAAATATGGATTTCCCCCATGAACACTTTCGGCCGAATGGCCCTAGGCCATTGAAGATTTATTGTGTTGATTTGAATGATCCTCGTTAAGTGAATTGTGAATATATTGATGTTTGGGAATTTAGAAAAGCTAAAGAACTAGGAAAAATTGATCAAATCAATGGATTTTTGGATCATATATTTTTCGGCAATGTTGATATAAATTGGGTGTTAATTCTTGATTGAAGATGTTAAGAATTGGGACGGAAAGTTAGTGTTTTCGTTAAGTTTCTAATGGAAAGAAAACAAAATCGTTAAAAGGATTGTTAACAAGTTAGAAAATTAACTTGAGAAAATAGAATAAGTACTTGGAAGACCTTGGGAGTTAAAAAGTTAACGAGAAAGGAAAAGATTAGAAATTTCAGTTAGTTTCCTAACGGAAAAGGACTAAACTGAAAAAGAATTAAAGTTAAAAGAAATAAAAAAAAGAAACTTTGAAGTTAGAGGGGCCTAAGTGATTAAAAAGAGAAACTTGGGGGACCTTATGAACAAAACCAAAGTCAAAGGACCTTTCTGTAATTGAAGGAAAGTTGAAGGACTGAATTGTAATTAATCCAAAGTTGAAGGACCAATTTACAATTAAACTAAAGTTGAAGGACTAATCTGCAATTAATCCAAAGTTGGAGGACTAAATTGTAATTGAACTAAAGTTGAAGGACTAAATTGCAATTAATCTAAAGTTGAAGACCAATTTGCAATTAACCCAAAGTGGAGGGACCAAATTGTAATTAACCCAAAGTTAGAGGACCTAATTACAATTATATTAAAGTTAAAGGGCTGACTCACACATCAAAGTCAGGAACTTGAACGTAAGAAAAGAAGTAACGAAGTAAAGAAGTTAAACCGCATCTCTCAGTTAACTAAGTAGAAATAGTTAACAATGTTGAGAGTACTAAAGTAAATTCCTCCGTGCCTTGTAGATTTGCACAGAGAGGAGATTGCGAGGAAAAGCAATTCAGGTAAGGGATTACGTTCCTTACAGTATTTGAACTCCTGTTTGTTGGAATTCTATATTCTTTCTATAAGTTAGCTATCAGTATGGCATGATAGTATTTGAATAAACTCCGCGTTATTGAACGTTCTTTTGAAAGAATCCGTACTTAGTGATGTCCCCATTGATCTACTAAGTATCGAAGTTTGAAACTTGTTATCACATACTTGTACCTTAGTATGTTCTCATTTTAACTTGTAAGTTAACCACTTACTTGTTAAGGTAGCCAATGTCCAGTTAGAAAAGACATTGACGGACAGTCCAGTTAGAAAAGACTCGTCCTTAAACTAGGGATTGCATGAGTGATCACATGCCTTCTCTCAGGAATTGTCTGATTACAAGGATGATTCTAGACCCCGAGCATATGTGTGTGGATACCATATATGTTACGACCCAAAGTATTGGCTGGAGAAGCTAGGTGTACAAATTGTACCTTTGGCATTGAGGTTATAATGTACGTTACCAAGGAATTGACGGAACTTGAATGAATCCCTTTGGATTGTAGTGCCATAATCCTTTGAAAGTAAAATCTTAAAAGTAATACGACTGTATTGTTCTGCAGTCTTGAATCCAAAAGTAACTGAACCTATCTTTGTAAAAGTTATTCAAAGTATTCGTTCTGGTCGTCTCTCCTTAGTAACCGGAGAGGCCACGTATGAACTTACTGAGCATTCGTTCGCTCATCCCTTCTCTATAAATTTTGTTTTCAGGATTTAAGTAGGAGGACAAGACAAGGAAAGCAGCCGTAGGAAGACGGTGGATTGAAGATTCTTAACTTAGTAGTTTAAGTACAATTATTTTGATGTAAGTTGAAGTACGATGATGGTTAGGGTTGTTACCTACCAAGAAAAGTTTAAGTTACGCTTCCGCTATTGTTTTGAATTCATGGTTTAAATAAGGGGCCATTGTGAACCCTAAATTGAAGTATTTATTATTGTTATTTATTGATATTTAATGCCATTAAATGCTCAGATATTATAAGAAAATTCGGGGTGTTACACTTATTGAAATTGATTTTCTCCTTATAGAAGATGAAGATGGATATGGAGATAGTAGATCACAGATGTTATTGAATCAGAGGAGAGTGAGATTGAAAAAGATAATGAAGATCAATTGGAAGAGATGTATATCTTCATTTGGCTCAAAAACACCAAATCTACACTTAATTTGAATCATGTGGTCGTTTGCTGCTCAAATTGAAATATAGATGTTCAAACTGTTGAAATTGAAATATAATTGATTTGGTGTAACTTGTTGTTTTAGTATAGTAACTTGGTGTTTTGGTGTTGTGACTTGAAGCTTTAGTATAGTAACTTGTATTGTTTTAGTATTGTAACTTGGTGTTTTAGTATTTTAACTTTATGTTTTAATACAATAACTTGGTGTTTTATTAGTGCAGTCTGATAATAATCAAGTTATGCTGTATCAGATCTATACTTGATATTTTAGTAGTGTAACTTGGTGTTTTAACATACAAACTTGATATTATAATAACCATGCAATTTCTATTGAAATAAGCATTTTGAACATCAACTGATAATATAACTTGGTGTTTTAGTATAGTAACTTTATGTTTTAGTACAGTAACTTGGTGTTTTATTAGTGCAGCCTGGTGGTTAATCAAGTTTTGTTGTATCAGATTTACACGTGGTGTTTTAGTAGTGTAACTTCGTGTTTTAACAGACAAACTTGGTATTATAATAACCATGCAATTTCTTTTGAAACAAACACATTGAACATGAGCTTATAATACAACTTAATACACATGCTTAAAAAACAACAAGTTAATAACTTAAAATAAATAAGTTTGGACTTAAAAAATAATAAGTTTGTATTTCAAAACAAAACGTTACAATTTCACTGATTAACACACTTTCTAGACCTAGTTTGTCTAACATATATGTTGCAGTTGAATTACCAGCTTTTTTCCTCTTCTTTTTCTCGTTGTCTTTGCTCCCAACAATCTTGTCAATGTGATCATGTTTGATTCCCGGAAAGTCTTCAACTTTATTCAACAAAGACTCCTTTTGCTTGTTCAAATCACTGAGTACCAAATACCAAACTCAAAATGCCTAATCAAGCATCACAAAAACTGAACAAAAAAGGCTTGAAATCAACACAATAATCGAACAAAATAGAGTGAGAATCAAGCGAAAAAACTTGAAATCAATACATACCTCCATCACACCCTGGCTTCACTACGCTTTTCCTCGTTATTTTGCTTTAAATCAAACGGTAGTTTGCGTCAAATAGAGTGAAATTAACGAACGACGCAATGAGAATCAAACAAATTTTACTTCAAAATGTAAAAAACAAACAAAAGATTAGAAGGTTAAAGGTAGCCTTCACCGGTTTTAGAGAGAGAACGGCGCTGTGTGTTTTTGAGAGAGTGAAGGTTTGCGATTAGGTTTACCAATTTAGTAAACCGGGTCAAAACGTGGGTTTCAATACTGGTCCGCTATGCCGCTATGTGTGTGTCGGTTTCCCCTTACCAAAACCGGTCTTTTTTTAACATTAGGGGGAAACTAGTTTCCCCCAAAATTTTGTGACAAAGCAAATAAGAAGCTTTAGTTTAGTATGGAACAAATCAAACCAAAAAGGAAAGTAAGAACCTCAGTCTGGGACGGAGAGAGTAGTCTCTTTTTGCCGGAGTGAGTTCTCACCACCTGAAATTGAAGAGCTTACAGGGTGCTCGGGCGAAATTGATTTACTCTCTCCGTCCCGAAATAAATGCAGCTGTTAAATTCAGTACCTAAAAAAAGAGACCATGCAACGCGAAGAAACCTTCTTCATATTCAAATGCTCCCATTTAGGACTAAAGTCGATATCACGAACCAAAAATAAACAAACTTACACTAAACCAGACACAATTCTAAATATTCTAGTCAAATTGATATACCCAAATTGAGTTACAACAACAAATTTACCAATTTTCCCTTAAGCATCAACTTACTTAACCGAAGGATAAAATAAAACAAAGTGCAAAGACCTTACATTATCAGGGGATTAATCTTTTCTCAAGTCAATGGTTGACCACAAACTCGACAGAACGACTTTGATCTGGACTCTTCAGCTGTTTGATCCTCCTAAACCAAGAAATTTGCTCCACATTCCGAAACCCATTTTGCATAAGTATGTACAGGAGCCAACTCTCTAACCAATGACAAAGTCGTTGAAAATCCATCTTCTTCTTCGATGAAGTTTTCATGTGTTTGCAGATTGTGAGGGAATTCTAGGATGATTATGCTCGCCTTCGTAGGTGACAATAAGCATTGATGGCTCTTCCAAGCACCTCTCCACATGTTTCCTAGCCGGGCACCCTCTCATGCTGCTACATTTATAGTACCCCCTATATATATGACCAAGAAAAGACTTCTTAAAGAGCTTAAAAACAGAATGTGGAGTATCAAATAGATAATATGTTGTCCGTCCCCACTAAGGTTAAATTGTAGTTAGACAGAGATAATTAAAGCAACAAAAAAGAATATGCAGTGATCTCTGACAGACACAATCGCCAATCCATAATACTCTCTCCGTCCCTAAATGGATGCTCAAATTACAAGAAATTTTGTCCCAAAACGAGTGTCCAATTTATTTGGAAGTTACTAAATCCTCCCTCATCATATAACAAGTTACATATCATACTAAGACTCATCATGCACTTTAAGGGTTTTCATGTACTTATGCCATTAAACATGTTTATATTTATAACCTTTTGTGTCACATGTTCCTAAAACAAAACTTTGTACATTCATTTAGGGACGGAGGGAGTATATCACTTAAGCTAAAGCTTTTCATTGATTTCCAAAAAAAAAAAAAAATTATTTCCCCAGAAACTTGAGCGCGTGGCTACCTGCCATACCAAACGTGTCTAACCGTCCAAGTTTAATGCAAATTAAGCTAAGTGTGAGAAAAGTACACTTAAAAAAAATGATTTTAAACAAATGACTCGTTCTGAGAGTGGATTATATATCAAACTACATATAGAAATACAACAAAAAAAACTCGAGGCATTCTTTTCAAACAAATACTGAGTTTTGTGCAGGCATCAAACGTACTCGAGACATTCTTTTCAAACAAATACTGAGTTTTGTGCAGGCATCAAACGTACCTGGGATGTGGAGATCCTTTAATTGGCTTCTGGCCATACTTTCTCCAAGAATATTCATCAGGGGGAATATCCGCAAGCTTGTTACTGATAGCCGGAACTTTGATTGATCTCTTGACCCTGTGTTTCCTGCTTACCAAATAAATACGAAAACAAGACAAGGAAATCAATATCTAAAGATTTAATGGCTAATTTAATCAATTTTTTTTTTTAAACAATGTAACCAAATGAGTTAAAATTACAAGTCGCATGAACGAAAACTGACCTCTTTTTTGAGCAATGGCATCTACTAGAGCTTCCACATTTCATGCTCCCATCATCTCCCCTAGAACACCTTCGCTTATGTTGAAACGAGCTCTGATCCGCAGAACGGGACCCACCAATCAATTGGAAAGACGAGCTCCCTCCCATATTAGCCACACTTCCATCGATACTCAACGAAGATATAAAAGACCTGGTCGATGACATTGTGGGGGTGCAAGTAGAGCTATCGAAATTAAGACTAATCCCACTATTGCTCTGCCTGAACATCATTTCAGCCTGCTGTTTCATTTGGTATTGTTGCTGATACTTCTGCTGTTGTTGAAGGAAATGATAGTTTACGGGTTGGATTTGTTGGGGCATTTGAATCGGGGTTTTGCCACTTGAACTCAATTCCAACAAAGGGGTTCCTAAAGTTAAGCCACCCTTAAAATTCGCACTCATTTCTTGATTAGGGTTGTTTCCTAAAGTTAAGCCACTCTTACCATTTGAGCTCATTTCCCGATTCGGGTGGCTTTCGACCGAATTGGATAACATAAGTTGTAAAGATTTGGGTTGAGGGTGATCAGTTTTGGGTATGGTGTTATCTATGAGTATGTTTGGGGGGAAAGGGGTTTGACTTTTCTTGACTTTCCTCACTCTAGCATGACCCAAACCATCATCAAGAAGGGAAACAACTCTCTTAAACTTATAGACAGCTTCCCCTGTTTGGGCCATTAGATTCTTGTACTGAGCCTGATCATGGGGCTGAGATAAAAGACTAAGAATTCTATGGCAGCTCTCAACAGCTGCTTTGTTAGCATCTTCAACCTCCTCCATGTTTCAAAATTAAAACCCTAAAATCCCTAAAAATTTGAATTAAAAACCCTAATTTTCTAAAACACTAACCAGTACAGACCATAAACACTCAAAATTAATAAAATCTACAACTAAAATAGATACTCAAGACCATAAAGGTGGTTTCAAAATTCAAATAAAGAAAAGGGTCAAATTTTCCATAACAGGGAATCCCCCCCCCCCCCAGAACTCAGATTGAACTGGTTTCATATAAATATAAAATCATCAATTGAGAAAGACAACAAGAAAAACCCAAATGAAGATCAAATCAGCCCCACAGATAGCAGAACAATCCCCATTGAATTCTAACAAAAAACAATGGAAAAAAAATAGAGAGAAGAAAAACCAAAAACCTTGACTTTTAAGTGCTGTCAAACCCAATAGATTCTTCAATCTTGCAGAGTGATAGGAAGGTGTGAAAGGGAAGACTTTGCTTCACCAAAGAAATCACACACACCCGAAAGAATACAAAGGGTGAACAATCTTTTTTTTTTCTTTGAAAAAAATAATTTATTCAATGAGGAGAGAGATCAGAGAGAGAAAGCAAAAGCATATCTCTAGAATTTAGAGAGAGAAAGATATTGGATGGGAGCTCAGGAAGCTAAAAACTGCCGTCTGTGTCACAATTTCAAAGGTGGGCTCCACCTTGGACTTGCAATTATTTTTTTGGTAATATTTCAGTTACTCTATCCCAATAAAAAAGAAAATCTAAAAATATTAGCAGGTTTATACATATAGTGAAATTGTTGGAAAAAAAAACTGGTTTTACACTCGTTTTAGTATAAAATCTGTTTTCATCCCTTAATATAAAGCAAAATTAATAAACAAATTTTTTTAATGTAAAACAAGTTCTACACATCCTTAGTATAAAACAAATTTTTTATAAGACTGACTCATACAGATATATGAGCAAAATATAAACAAATAAAAAAAAGATTAGTTAAATGTTAAATTTATTATGACGAATGAGTATCACAATATTTTTTATATTAACAATTTTTTATCATTGTAAAATAAATACAGTATTATGCATTTACTAAAAATAATGTTAGAAAATTTATGATTATATGAATATTATAAAAATAAATATACATTATATATTATAAATTTTTAATATTTAATTACAATTTAATATGAATCAAAAGTATTTTTTATTTAATAATTGAATTTAATTTTGAGATGGTAGTTTTAATGTTATTGTTGTCACTAGTAGTGTCTTCTATCTCCACACCTACTTTTACAACTTCCAAAATATGTTAAATTGTTTTCTTGTCTTTTCTTGGATTAGGATATTTTAATTTCCTTGATTCCCCATAATTGTATTACCAAGAAGAGATGGTTAAAGCTAATGAGACCGTGGTTTGTATGGTGTATTTTCTGAAAGAGTTGGTTTTGGCTCTATAATAAAAAGTCCTGTTTTTTAACCCCAGAACTTTTTATAACTTATTAAGAAACTAGTTTCCCCTAAAAATTTCACTTTCTGAAATAATACTCCCTCAATTAATTTGAAGAAAATCTCGTTTTACTTATTTTGTGCGTTTGATCTTTAGTTATTTGTATACTTCTATAAATGTTTGTTTTTATTTTGTAAAATAATTATTACCCCTCTAGGCCTCTATCAAAATAAGTTTTTTTTTTTTTTGTTTTGTTTTGTTTTTTTTGAAATCCTAAACCACCTAATTCAATTCTAGCCAGCGGGGTATCGAACCCAAGACCTCTGCTGAAGATGTCGTGGCAAGTTAGTTGCTCATCATAAGGCTTACAAGTTGTACAAGTCTAATACGGCTCTCTTTTATTCGAGTTTTTTTTTGTAATGATTGTAAATAAAAAAAGAATAAATTTTGAAAAAAAAAATGTGTAGAACAGTAAACACTATTTGCATCGATACGATACAACCTCTGACACAGGAACAACACCGAGTTTTGATTCTTTGAATAGAAAGACTCTTTAAAAATTCTCAAAAATCAAAACTTCTATGAAAGACAAATTCTCATCATGAATGGCTCTTGGAAAAAAAAAAATGGGCGTTGGGCTGAAATTAGATGGGAACTCTGGGACCCTGGAAGTGGTCGAATTATGGCTGGAACCATTTCTTTCAATTCATCTTCTACCATTTACACGGAATGCCTTGCTAACCGGAAAGGGTTGGAATGGGCGGTTCACAACAACTATACAGACCTCCTCATCCTAGCGGATTCTCTACTAGCAAGAGATTACATTCCAGACGAGTTGAGATCTCATGTACCACTTTTGTGTGCCACTCCATGTACCACTTGTAATCAAACCGTACACATGTTTGCATAATATTACCATACTACCAGTCTCAATAACTGTGAGCCATTAGATCACTTATGGCACATGAAGTGGTACACAAAGAGACATAAAGGATTTAGACTCATTACAGACACCACAAATAGAGATTTCTTGCTAGACACCATCATCTCAGATATCCTACAACTGGCTCTTCAATGTAACAGGCTTAATATTCTAAAGGTAGATAAAAATGTACTCCCTCCGTTCCGGAGTAAGAGTCATACCCCTCATTTGCACGCTTATTAATAAATATTGAAAGTGATGTAAATGTTGTGAGTGTAAAAGTAAAGTAGGAGAGAGAATGAGTGGGAGAGAATAGTGAATTGATTGGTGTTGTGAGTATAAAAGTAAAATAGGAAAAAGAATGAGTGGGGTGAATAGTAAAGATTCTTTGCCATTTTAGGAATATGACTCTTACTCTGGGACGTACCAAAATGGAATGTATGACTCTTACTCTGGGACGGAGGGAGTACTTAAATTTGCGCAAGAGCATGCGGACTATGCTAGAAATATGTACCAACATTTTATAGGTCTCACGCTTTTTTTTTTTTTAATAATTTAGTTAGTTAATTTGCTAAAAAAAAAAAAGCGAATAACAAAAAAAATATTTAGCATCATTGTCATTAATTTTCTAAAAAGTTAATTTCAAAACATTTTCTGAATAAAATTTACATTATTTTAAAGACGAATGCAATATTACCATAATACCAATCTCGATAATTATGATAATTTTTCTTTCTTTTTTTATTCCCCTTAAATTGTACTCTCTCTGTCTCATTGTATATGTTCATTTTTTTTAGTCTTCCCAGAATATACTCCCTCCGTCACACCTCACTTGAGACTTATTTCCATTTTGATCCGTCACTTCACTTGAGACCCCCCAAAATGGTAATCTTTTTATAATTTTATATTCAATCTACCTCACCCACTCATTCTCTCTCTTCATTTCCACCTTACAATTCATTCAACCAACTTACTATTAACCCCACTCATTCTATCTCTTCATAATCTACCACACATTTTCCTTATTTTACTTTTTTTCCTTAGTTATTGTGTCCACCTCTTAGGTCTCAAGTGAGGTGGGACGGAGGGAGTATGTCCACTTCCTAAAATGGCAAAGAATATTTACTATTTCTCTTACTCATGATTTTTTCTACTTTACTTTTATACGCACAACACTCACATCACTATCACCATTTTTTAATCTCCGTGCAAATGAGAGAGGGTTGTCATATACTCTGGGACGGAAGGAGTGCTAAGTATACTCACTCTGTCTCACCTTACTTGAGACTTAAGAGGTGGGCACAAAAATTAAAGAAAAATAGTTTATGTGTGATAGAAAATGAAGAGGGAGAGAGATAGAGAGTGAGTATGGTAAATAGTAGTTTAATTGAATAAATTGAGTGATGAAAAATAAAGAGAGAAATAATAAGTGGTGAGATAGATTAAATATAAAATTATAAAAAAATAAACATTTTAGAAATTTTAAATGGGCTAAAACGGATTAAAATGAAAATAAGTCTCAAGTGAGCTTGGACCGCAAGAGTATACCGATTTGGAGTCGAAATACACACAGTTTATCAATGTCCGCCTTATGTGGTCGGGCAATGCTAGGCTTACAAAAGAAGATTACAAAATGAAGGATACAAGATGTGGTGGCGATATTTTATTGGCTACATCGATAGTGAACCCAGCACACTCTAATTAAAAACACCAATACAATTATGACACCTCATTTTGTAGCCATTTTTTGTAACTTTATTATTTTCGTATGTGGTCCCCAAACAGAACAGTAACCGAGAGCATCCTATATAGCCGTTGCCCATGACCCAATGAGAACATGACACGTAATGTATGACTGGGTAAAGCGGGACACGTGACCGGTAACCTGCCACGAGGGAGACGCGCTATCTTGCGCCGTGAACGACAATGGTAAAAGCAAAAAACGAGAGGGACCACTGAACTAGGACTAGTCGTCTAGTGGGACCCATTATTCTCTACCCCCGTTGACTTTAATACGTACTCTCACTATTTCTGTTTCCTTTCGTTGATTGATGTTTGTTTGGCTACGAGGTTACGGTTAGACATGAATAAAAGGAATCGGGAACGGGCGAGTAGAACCGTATACGGGAATCGGTTAGAACTGAAAACCACTGGAACCGAGAATCGAACGGAACCGGAAACCGTGTATAGCCGGTTTGAATACGGGTTCAAGGTTAATAGAACTGCGGAACCGCCGGTTACGGAACCGGGAATCGGAACCGTGGAACCGAACGGTTCAAATGGTCACTAGATTCAAACTAGCCATTGGTTGCCCCCCTCCTTCCTTCCCGTTAATAGCCTTTAGGTGCAAGGAGGAATATAGCCGTTAGTAACGTTTGTATTTAACTTTTTGATCTGGTTTGACCCCCTTTTGGAAGATTTTCAGATCAAAAAAAGAAACAAATAAAAACACTTACCTGATTGTAATATTTTTAATTATATTAATAAAATTACAAGGGTACCATCATTTTTTTAAAAAAAAAAAATATTTTTTTATTTTTTATTACATGTTTGATAATAAAGTAACCAATTTTTTTAAAAAATAACTTAATTTGGCTAAAAAAAAATCAAATCAATTAGTTTTCAACTTTTTAGCTCTAATCAGTTACTTTTTTAACAGATTTGGACTAAACTGCAAAAAAAAAAGGGTTAATTGGCAGGAACCGTTGGAACCGCCTGATAGAACTGGGATCCGGAAACGGATTAGGACGGTTCGAATATGGTTCCGACTTTTTGGTAAACGGGAACCGGAACCAGAACTGTTTGGGCATTTCTAGTTACAGTATCCCTGGTTTAGAATTAACCTTGAATAAGACAAGGAATTATCAAAACAACCGGAAGACTTTTTGGGGTTTATATTATTTATTTATTTTTGATAAATCATGTTCTCTTCTACTCATATAAAAAAATAAAGAGAGTTTTGCGTGAACGGTCTCAAAAGAATCTCGATGAGAGAGAAAATGGGTTTGCCCTGCCCCATCTATAGGGGGCAAACCATTTACTCTATTAACAAGACCCGTCACGCGTGAGACCATCTCACACAAATTTTTTTTGTCAAAAATGAATGGTCAAATTCCTTCTTATCAATAATAAATTAATATATTTATTATCGTACTTTATTTTCATCTATTATATCATTGCATGATCATTTCCACTATTTTCCTATTTTGTAACGGGTATTAAAATTTTAACGTAATTTTCTGATTGTTCAACTCTATCATAGATATTTGACAAAAACTTGCGTAAGATAAGTCTTGTTGAGAGAGTAAATTGTTTGCCTCTTATGGGCGGAAAGAGGAAAACTTATTTCCTCTCTCATCGAGATCCGTATCATGTATAAAACCGTCTCATACAACAAGACTTCTTCTACTAGATATTTGTGGGGAAATTGTAAAGTAGCTTGGAGTTTTATCTCGAAACTAACTAAATGACAATAAGATAGTAAAGTATTCTATCAATGGAAGACAAGACTAATAAATTTCAATGTAAATTTGACATTTTAGCAGAAAAGAGTTGAAAGTGTTTTCAAACCTTCAAAGCACGTTCCACACGAAAACTTTTTTGTTTTCCCAATTCAACGTAAAGCATCGCAGTACGTACTTTAATTCCAAGGCAACAGAACCCCTTTTTTCATATTCATATTTATATTTATGTGTTATTTGTTTTAAACAAAAACTATTTTATTTATTTTAAAGGAACAAAGAGAATAAAGTGAATGTAGCTAGTACTCCTTTATTCTATAGTGTCCGTTGCATCAATCCTATAACGTCTCTCAGAAAATGTTTCACGAAAATATACTCGCTACGTCTCAAAATATTCAAATAACTATCGCATTTAACTTGTCAACGTTATTAAAGAAAGATGTTTCACTAGTTTGTACACTTCTTGTACAATAATAAAATTGCATCAAGTCTCTCTTTTTATTAAAAAAAAAACGACATTTATTTTGAGATTGACTGAAACAAAAAATACACACATTTATTATGAACGGAGGAGTAGTTGGGAGTTAAATTATTCCATTTTCAGAGAATTTTTTTTTATTTCTCATACAGAGACAAGCACTTTGGAAACTCTAAACTCTGCAGAGTCTGGATAATATTTATCCCAACCTTTTTTTTTTTTTTTCTCAAACAATTTGCAAATAGCATTTCAATGAAAATATTCATTGAGAGTAGGGAAAGAAAAGATGGTTCAAAAATACTTTCAAGGCACATGGAAATGACCACTTTCTGCCTTTCCTAAGACCAGTTTACTACACAAAGCAAAGTAAAAGTAAAGCCATGCATTGGGATCTCAAACCACACATTCCCATGTCATAAAAAGAGGCGGTCCGACAGATTGCTCAATGGTTCAGATTTAATCTTCTACAAATGAGCTGCTCAGATGATGTGCTCAAATGACACTGACACTAGACGTTTTAAAGACAATTACCCACAATCTATTTCTAGAGAAAATCTCTTCGTTTAAACGACAATTACAGAGTATTTTGTTTAATTTCTAAATTTATATTTATACTCTTCATTAAATTGCATTGATTACCCAAGTTTTTGTCCTTTTTTTTTTTTTTTACGGCCAATATAAATGGGCCGGAGCCCGGAGGTAGAATTAGAATTCAAGTGGATAGAATGAAAAGAAATATGCACAACAATTAGGAAACCAATTTTCCACACAAGTTGCTTTGCATACTACCAGGTTGTATAGATTCCTTCAAATATTCCCAAACCAGCCTTTCTTCTGTTCTTAGCTAATTACCAACAATAGTAGTAAGCATTTATTCTCAGTTGCCTCACAATATAAAAGAAAACGATGGCATAAAGCATTTTGTTCCGTCCTCCCATCCCTATTGTTTCGGTACTCCCCTCCTTCCCTTTACTATACAGTTCATAATCACAAAAGACGATCGAAAACGCCTAAAAGGGATTTATAACTAAGCTAACTGTATACCAGCGAAAACAAGCTTGTCCAGCTTTACTGTGGATCTTTAGTAGTCCCTAGTCTTTCTCAACAAAATTAGTAGGACTACCCTTTTATGACCCTATTGTCGACTAAAACCAAACTGAATGACCGTCAAACTCACATTATTGAATCTATCTATGTTCTGTACCCCCCACCCCCACCCCCACCCCCACCCCACCCACACACCTAATTATGTAAGAAAGTTATTACCTTTTTTCGACACAGAACAGTTCACCAACAACAAAAAGGAAGGAAATTGTCATTGATGAGATGCAAGTCCTGTAAGCATGAATATGGGGGACGGTGATTTAGGAGTACTCATAATATTTGGAAATAATTCTCTCAAAAAAACACTGATTATTTCCCAGTAACCGACATCTACTAATTGAAAGAAAGAAACCTATTTGAATCTTCCCCACGAGTGCTGTGACACTATTGCTTTCTCCCCCTTCCTTTCTTGATGGGCTGCACCTCTGTTTGTTCTTTTCCAGTGACTTCTGTAATATCCGCTGCATAAAAAAAAGGGATGTATCGCTCTTTAAAACAACTCATTATAATATTTAGAATCTAAGGGCATGTGATTAAGTTCCATAAAGTGTTATTATTCAACAATTTATTTTGGAAAAGTATGTTTATGTACATGCTGATTTTTTATTTTTTTTTATTTCAGAAATATGATCAGTAGCTATTTCCTTTTTTTCATCACTTCCTGGGGAAAACTGATTTAAAGCAAACAAAGAAGTGCCAAGTGTATATTGAAGCTTTCAGAAATTGTACCATCAGGGCCACGAGCCATCAAAGTAAAGAAAATGTTGTTGAATTTCTCCATCTTCTTAGCATCCTGGGCCTGGTCTGTCTTAAATTTGAGACACTACAAAGAATTTTAGACAAAGGAAAAATGAGAATAGGTGTAGAACTCAGTTATCCAATCAATGAACTGACAACACAATGAATGAGCACATGGTGCATATATGCAAAGACGTTCCAGAAGAAAGAGCTTTCTAGAGCTAACCAAATAGTTCAAGAAGTTCTGTCATGCACGAGTAAAAGATGCAAGTATACACACACCCACACCCACCCACACACCCACCCACACACACACACACACACACACAGCAGGATTTTGTTATAAAGGGTCAAGAATCAACATTATTTTAAAAGTGTAAATACATAGTAGTATATGGACTTCATTCAACTGGGAGTCAATCTTATTTAATTTTTCTGCCTTAGTCCCAAGAACGAGTGTTTTCTATTGAAGTTATTAAATTCACCTTTTGTCAATCACTGTGTCCCACACTACACTTGAAATGATAATCCGAACATTAGGGTATTTATGTATACGTGCCACTAAAAATGCTTAAGAAGCAACTTTGAAAATTCCTCAAAAACATAAAAATGGACGCTCAGGAGAGAAACAACTTTTTTCTAGAAGAACAATGAGACAAAGGAGTCATCGCCATTACAATCTTAAGTGAGGTAGTAATCTACCTCTGTGCAATGAGAAAAACAAAACGTACACTATATCCGTAGCACAACCAGCAACCCACATGAAAATTGCGATCATTCTTTTACGCCCTCCTTCCCTAAATGAGTTTGTTGTCCCTAAAGGAGTGTCTATTTTCAAGCAACATTACTAAATTCACCTTCACTATCAAGTTCTAAATTGAGCTCACAATCATATGGTGTGACTATGAAGCATGTGCCATTATATATGCTTAAAAATCAACATCCTTAATTTGCTTCAAAAACTACAAATGGACACTTTGGGAACTTAGGGAGTATTTTATTTTTCTGTTAGGAGTATCACAGATGCCAGTGGAATGCAACCATTTCAAATGGCAAGTATTCAAGCAACAATAAAAAATCACCCTCCCGGACAACGGGGCTATAAAAAAGATGTCTCTAACTTCCATTTGATTAAATTTCAAGCTCCCAGTCTTGAAAATTTCTTCTGAAGAATGGATCCCACCCATACCACTCTACTGGTGTAGCTCATTACAAAACCCACCAAAGTAACACTGTCGTCCACAGAAATCACAAACAAGTTCGGAAAAGCATCTTTTAACACCCCCCCCCCCCCGGCGGCTCCAAGACTCTTAAATTGGGAAGTCAAATATCTAATGTATGCACAAGCCTACTTATCGAACTTTAATATATGGAGACAAAGTCAAAACAAAATAGAGATCGCAGGTCACGAGTTCAATTTTCCAGAGTTACAAGGGAACATTATAAAGTTGGATTAGGGCTCTTTGTTATAATGCATGGAGTAGCTAGCAATCAAAAATTCTTCACCAAATTGATTTCTATATAGGGAATACAGATGACATTTGTAACAAGTTTGTGAACTAAAGCAACCGATACGATACCTCTTTATCATCTGTGACCTTGAGAACCAGCTTGCCTTCACTATGTCGATATTTCATCACATAACGGGCCTGCAGAATTCAACAAATACAATTCAATAACGCAATCAGAACAAATCAAGCTCAAAACCTAAATTTAGATAATGTATGGCAACTCAATTCCAAGCTTCGGACTCAGAAATGGAGCAACGAAATGGAATCTGCATAATCTAACATGCTGTTTCAATTCCACAGCTTGAAATACAATTGCCAAACATTACAAATAGGAAAATCGACGAGAGGAGGATGAGGAGGAGAGTGAATTCGTTACTTTTGTAGGATTGGCACGGAACAATTGGACTGATCTTTCGAGGAAATCATCCCACGATTCGATATACACCATTGTCGTTGATCTGCGATTGATTGTATGGAGTGAGTAAAGAGAGACGGTGGAAATACAAATCCCGGCGGCCGGCGACGATCTCTGGGACCAACTGTAAGAGGTATTCTTCGTTTGGGTTTAGGGATGAAATAGAGTTTTACTATTCGCACGGGAATTTATTACGATCTCTGGGACCAACTGTAAAATACTAGCTCCGGTCCCATTTTTTTAAGAGTAAATTTTTTTTTAAAAGATTTTAAGAGTCAAAATTCTAAAATAGAAAATGGGTCTTACATGTCATACTCACAACAATTATCCACTAACTCTTCTCTACCCCACTTTCTCTCTCCTACCCAACAATCAACACTCACAATACATCACATTTTTCTTAATTCTTGAACTCACCCATTTTTTGACTCTTAAAATGTGACGGATGGAGTATGGGTGTACCTAGTAGATAAAGGTAAGGGGAAAATATACACTCACTTTTTAATGGGAAAAATAATCCTAAATTATAGAATCAAATGTTCCCTTCATGCATTGGAAATAAAATTTCACTTTTTACTTTGTAAGTTAAAATTTAATAAAGAACTAGTAATGAATTTTTGGGATTGTTTTTTTTCCCTTGACCAACTTAAATTAGTTATTTTTATTAAAAAAGTAAGCTTTGGGCCTATAAAGTGATGGTGCATATTTCTAGCATAAACTGCATTGAAAACACTATTTTTAAATGTTGTTATTCACAAATATTTGTAAGTGATTTCGAAAAGAAAAAAAATGCAAGTGTTTCTACTCACCCGCCCGATTTCTAAATGTGTCTATCTCTATGCTTGCTATGCGAAACTAGAAATTTTCAAACCAGTGCATAATCATTTTCATCAAGTAGAGGTTAAAATAAATTTCAATGCGTTTTATTTTTTCTACATAAACGAGACAAGATTTCAATAAATTGCACTAAAATCTCGAAATTCTTGATATATTTGCACTAGTATGAGAAAATTAATCAAACGGGGAAGGTTGGGGGGGGGGGGGGG
Organism: Campanula takesimana; assembly: GCA_026119855.1. Taxonomy (NCBI): domain Eukaryota; kingdom Viridiplantae; phylum Streptophyta; class Magnoliopsida; order Asterales; family Campanulaceae; genus Campanula; species Campanula takesimana. The sequence goes on from JAOWBW010000184.1 coordinate 833,593, forward strand.
GGGGGAGATTGCCCTATTAGCACCTTAAAGAATGAACCACAGCTCACAGAAATTATTAACCAAGAACAGGTCCAAAAAATTAAGAAAGAAAGGAAAAAAAAAAAAAAAAAAAAAAAAAAGTCTAATGTAAAGGCAAAGTACTCGAAAAAACACCAAGTAACATGAACACTTTATACTGTGTACATTGCAACAGGTAATAAAAATGTTTTTGTTTTCTCATCTGGGGATGGTTTAGGTAGATATATATCACGAGCGGGGGTAGAAAGGAGTAGAAAATTTGTCAGGGTACTGCAACTTTCCGAGCATAAGCTAATACCATAACGAATTCCTTTGCTGATGAGCCTATTGTTACTGGTAACTTCTGGGATGTTGAGACCGTTTGTAGCCAAAACTCAACCAGATTATTGAGTTGCAATGTTGGGACCACGGGCTGACCCATACATTTTATCTCAACCTATCAAAATAACAATAATGTCAGCATAAAAAAATTTAACAGTATTTTTTTTTCTCGTTTTCGGGGAATAATCTATAGGGGAAAAAGAGAGGAAGACATAACGTCTCCATTGTGGGTCCGACCCTTCCCTAGATCCCGCGCATAGTGCTAGCTCTTCTAGCACCGGATAGCAATTTTTTTGGAAGAAATAATGTATAGCTACATTGTGTTGTGTGGTGGGGGAGGGTCAACTAACCCCCCTGACTTTCTCACTTTGGCAACTTAGCCCTTCAAAATTTTATAGGATATCCCCTATGATCCTTCCAAAAATGCACTATGACAACCCCCCTCAAATTTGCGACATTAGCCCCTTAAAATTTTGACCACCCTCACCAAGATCTCTAGATCCGCCACTGTGACTCCAAGAATTCATGATAAACACGGTTGATAGATTCACTTGCCTCATTTTCACTAGTAAGATTTAGTTTCCTCGTCAGGTACTTTTGTATGAAAGAAACAGGTACACTTCCATCCCTGTGACAATACCAAAAAAGTGTGAAATAAAACACTGCTTAAAAGCAAGGATAAGTTTTTCTCTAGTCATAAACATAATGAAAGTTAAAAATCATGTTCCAAATATGTAAAATCACAAGATCAGAACTGATTATTGGCAGAAACCCAGCTATTTTTATTGCTCACGTTTTTTGCTCTTGTTATTAATATAATTGATAAGAATCAAATTCGAGCTGAATTAAGGAAATATGTTACATGGCATTTTATATCGCCATTCCAAACGGCAAGGAGATTAAAAATCACTAAAATTATCTCATCTTTTCAACATATCCCTTTGTTCTTATATTGAGAGAAAGAGGGGGGGGGGTGTAGAAAATCTACTGGTTTTAGGATTGCATTTATCAGAAACAAGAACGGAAGGACAAAGAAGGTCCGTAAACAGAAAAGATAAATGAACCCAATTAACCAGTTTATTAGTATGAAGCAATTTCCTTAAAAGGATTTGGCCTTACAATGCATAGACAGTATCAGCAGTACTGAAGAAACCCGCTAGCCTCACATATAAGGAAATAAATGTTACTTGAGATCTATGCTTTATGTTAAGTAAAATGGGCAGTTACTCAGCCATTATTTCATTCCATGGTCAGTAATTCACCATGAAAAGGAGGCCAACTACAGGCACAACAAAGCTCCAAATTCCTACTTTGGCATTACACGTACTCCAGAGAGCTTATAAAGTTATAATAGGTACAGAAGGGCGTCTTTACACGAGATGTAGACTGCTTAGTTTCTTGCACTTTTTCTGTGTATTTTAACTCTTACTATGTCATTGAAGTTACTATTATTAGCGAGATACTACTACACTGATGTAGGTTACGAAATTGGGTTCGTCTTGGTAAGAATGAAGCTTATATTGGCTGATTGAACCTATTGAATTACCAATTCATTCTTGCTTACCATTACTGCATTCCCAGTTCGAGATTAGTGAAAACAAGAATATGTGTCACTAAGAATGATTATCAAACGTTCTAGTTGGGAGTTGTGACTATCATGACTTTACTCCCATCCTTTATCTAATTTACAGTGCAACTATTTACATGTTGTACCACAGTTCAAACCATTGTAAAACTTCAATGGATAAGCCCATGGCCACTTCTGCAATTAGAAAAAGATGGGCCCGCTTAACCAACTACCAAAACAGAAGCTAGTACGCTTCTAAACAATAAACAAACGACCACTTCTGCAATTAGAATGACCATTTACGTACAGAGAGGAATAAATATGGTGGGGGCAAACAAACAATTCTAGAGATTACCCATCATACGGATCTTGTAAACAATCACGTCACACAAAGGTGGACAAAAGCTAAAGATTTGTCATCAATTGTTACAGTCAAAATCATCCCATGAAAGGCACCGAGACAACCATCTCCAGGGCATAGACTTGAGAAAAACAAAGAAAAGGGGGTGCAAAGAGGATCATTTTAAGACTTCTGGTGAAAGAGGCTAATGCATTGGTGAAATTTTGGAGCAACGCACATGGTCTTATATGGAGAGGGTACCGTAAGAAGGAGAAGATGTGTTGAAACAGAAATCTCATTGCAATGAACCATTATCATCGAAATCATAGTCTTATCATTTCTTAGGAAAGTATTTGAAGGTCAAAGCATTGATTGGTTATATATTAAGCTTATAAATGTTCAACTTTTGATCCTCATTCTATTAAAATACAAATTAGGATGCTGATAAAAGGCTCTAGTACAATGATACCTTCCCTGTCAAACATGTAAAGCTTAAAATATTTTGTATTTTAGAAAGGGATGGGGTGACTTTTTAAAATAAATAAATAAATGATACACTAACATGAAACAGTACCATATTTGGCAAGAATTGTAATAAATAAAGACAAGAACTCTTGAGGCTGTTAGAGACTCACTTTATTCTGAGGTAATTTGCAGAAATCTGGGGCAAAGGTGCTCCCTCCCTGAAATAATGATATAGAACCCAGAGAAAGGATCAAAATAAAATGGATCTTGCTTCCATATATATGTGTGTGTGTGTGTGTGCGCGCGCGTGTGTGTGTGTATATGAGGTAAATGAAATTTAATGTTTAAATCTCAAGCAAATTCTCACTGATCTTCTGAAGCCACCAAGGAGAACCAGATTGGGTTGATTCTTTTATCCTGGCTAGCATTTGCAGCATCCACTATGGCTTGGAAATTAACTCCCAATTCACCAAATGCACCCTCTGCTTTCCTTTTCCGATTCCTTCGCAACTTCTTAGGTTTAACAGATTCTGAAAGGTCGGCGTCAGGGTTATTCTTGTCATTTTGACCATTAGTTTTCTGTGCAGGATCTTTCACTTTAGGTTTACGGGAATGACCTTCAATCTTTGGGGAATGTGAAGGCTCCAATTTGACAGAAGACCCTTGTGAGGTAACTTTAGAAGATTTGCTCCTATTTGCCACTTCCACCAAATAGTTCAAAGGTTTCCAGAGATCCACTTTTGCCACCCATGGTTGATCACCGTTTTGTATTTCCTTACCAGTTGAATGGCTAGACGGCTCAGCGGTGGAAGAATTCTGCACAATAATAGTTCGCAAGAATTCAGCTTTAAGGAATTCAGCAAAGAATTCAGCAAATTTAACATAGTCTATACTCCCTCCATCCCATAGTAAGTGTTGCAGTTGACTTGTCAAACTTTTTAATGAATGTGCTTTACTTGTGTGTACGTTTCTTATACCCTCGTAAAATTGCACTACGATTTTTTCCTTCTTTAGAAAGAAAACACTTACTTTTGAACGGACCAAAAAGAAAAGTGTGACATTAATTATGGGAGAGAGGGAGTAATATATTTTGCGGCTCAAAATCTGCTCATTTATGGTTCATTTATAAAGTAACCAAGTCCTGCTGGAAGCCTGGAACAAAGGTTCCTTGGCTCAATTAAACGACTCGAGCTCGATTACAAGCAGATGTCCAAGCCAAAGGTCGGGTAAGTTAGGCTTGTTTATACTCCCGTCCATAATTATACTCCCTCCACCCCAAATTGATAGTCTCATTTGACTTTTCAAACATTTAAAGGTTACATTATAACTTTTGGAAATTCAGCAATTTTGAAGCGTTAGTTTTGGAAGTGGGACTAACTTTCTGGTACAAGCAAAAAGGGGAAATGGGACTATCATTTTTGGGACGGAGGGGTTAAAAAAAATGGTTATTACTATCTGAAAGTCAAGTTACTATTCGCTTACCTGCTTTAAATTCTGAGTGAACTTGTTTAGAGTTTCACGTGAGCTGGAACTCTCAGGCTGGTCATCCACAGAAGCTTCCTCTTTTTTTACCGGTTTCTCAATGGTAAAATTGGAGCCTCGTAATTTTTTTCTTGCAGTAACTTTTGATCTTCGTCCCGTCATTGGAGTCTGGGTTGACACTCTGGGAGTGCTGACTACCAACGAAGAGAGTGACCTTTCTTTTCTTCTCTGTGGTAATGCAACTGAAGGCACAACTTCATGTGTCTTTATCCTTATCCTTTTGGAAGGAAAAATCTTTGCTCTCACATCTTGCAAGTTATGGTCTGGCCTGTTTACAGAAGATCGAGAATGTCAGTTGTATAAGCACAACTCGGTTCATATCACAAATGAAACTTATGCAGACCAGCAATTAGTTCATGTGTGGTTTTTCTTTTCCCCCAATTGACATGCATGAAAATACTCCCTCCATCCTGGAAAGTGCAATTCTAAAAAATGTTATTGATTCACCATAAGTAATACTAACAATTTTTAGAATTACGTGGGGATAATTGAGCTTTCATAAAATTATGGTCGAATATTGATTGAGTTGACCAAGAAAGTCAAAGCGGGACTATCTTTCCGGGACATAGGGAGTAGCATCTTCAAAATTATGAATAATATCATCATAAATAGAAGACTGTCCATGAGCACATCAGTGCCAGCTTTAGCTCATGGCATCACATACCAATTACTGGTTGAAATACGATAGTCCTTGTTTTATATAGAAACTACTGCAAATGATTATTCTTCAAATTGAAGGCGGAATTACAATTTACAAGCTACAGATTCTAAAGGAACTCCTGAGACACGGAGCCCCGTCTGTAAACAGATAGTACGATATCCAGGAAAAGACGAGTATTTATCTTGCATAATTTTTTGCAGGACTTCAAGAAATATTTTTCCTTCCGTATACTCCCTATGTCCCACTTTAATCTACAAAAATTGCCATATTGGGCGTCCCACTTTAATCTACAATATTCAAAAATAGAAACTTTTAAATACTTTTTAAATAATGGAACCCACTTATCACAATTTAAATAATGGAACCCACTTATCACAATCACAACTACTACACACTTAGTATTCCCTACCCCACTTTCTCTCTCTCCTACCCAACTATCTACACTCACAACACATCACCTTTTCAACCATTTCCTTTATTCTTGTGCCAAAACTAATTTTTGTAAATTAAAGGTGGACGGAGGGAGAAGGGGAGCCTTGGTACACCGGTTAAGGTGTTGCCGTGTGACCTGGAGGTCACGGGTTCAAGTCCTGGAAGCAGCCTCTTGCAATGCAAGGTAAGGTTTGCCTACATTTCACCCTTGTGGTGGGGACCCTTCCCCGGACCCTCGCTATGCGGGGATGCCTTGTGCACCGGGCTGCCCTTTAAAGGCGGACGGAGGGAGTAAAGCATATGGAGTCATGTTAATATTGGATTGAATATCATCAGTTTTCAGCATGCCTTATTGAGACGAGTTTTAACGACGACTCTGGATGAAGTTAGTATGGAACTTGAATCTTGTAAGTTTTTAAAGCTTTTCCCTAATTGGACATGACATGTTATCTAATCCTGACCCTATAAGTTGCATGATCCAAAAAATAACACAGGAAAAAATGTTAATCTTAGATATTCTTGTGGTATGAGGAGGGAGATTAAGCATGAAATATGATGATACTCCTCCTATGTTCATATACTCTTTTTGCTTGTTTTACTTATAATGGACATTAGGATAAGTGCTCTTTGGTCGACAACCAATGCTAAAATCCACTTCCTCTTTCAGGACATTACAGACAAATGTGTCGCTACTGCATATCATGGATGATATCACTGACAATGCCCACATTCATAAACTAAAGCAACAGAGAGAGCACCGATGTAAGTATATAACATAGTACTTTATTCAGAAAGAGGGAAAAGGAATCAAGTCATGTAGTTCAAATGAACTAAAAAGCAACACACATAGTCTATCTTAAGCATAGACTTGATGAGAAAAGGGTATTAGGATATTTCGACAAAGTGTTCTATCTTTCATAATGGTTGCAAATGCTATGTACTCCTTCCATTCGCCCACGTGGAAGGCAAATATTTATGGATTAAATTAGTTCTCGAGTATTTCAAGGGTGATAAAATGAGATATGGAACCCGTGTCAACACTTGATTGATTGTGTACTTTGTAGGTCCACCATAAAGTGATGAGACCCATACTTCAAACAACCAATGGTTTAAAACTGGTTCAGTATACAAACTTTTTACACTCCATTTTATCACCCTAGCACTACTCTTGATTTTTCTAGCGCTTTGATTTTTCTAGCGCTTGCTATTCTGTAATAATGGTAAGTTCCAGAACTCAAAAATATGGTAAAACTCATTGAGTAGACGGAACTAGGTTATAGGAAATGTTATCGACACTTTAGAAAATGTTAAGATCGCGACTTTTTCTTAAAATGGTACAAATTACTACAAGGAACTGGGTAAATACTATCATTGAGGAAATAATATAGTTAAATCCTAAATTAGGAAAATCGAAAATTGATTTCCTTCATTTGACTCTCATATTTTGCGCATTGCAACGTCTGATGATCCAATTCTGTGCCGCCACTACATAACCTTCTACCACTTCCCCTAAACAGACGAATATTTGAAAGATAATAGGAATGACTCGTGATCTTCAAACCACTAAAGCAGCATTTTATCTAATCTTGATAGTTGATCCACTATATGAAACGAACATGATAAAGCCTCTTTCGGTATGTTTCTGGCAAATATAACAATACAAAACTTATTGGGCATAAGTAAGATTCAGTCTGCTGATTGGTTGACCAAAAATTCTGCTCCTTGAGCAATTACTTTTCCAGATCATTATCTCAATCAACTTGATAGATTCCATCTAGGAGGGTTATAATGCTCCGTGAAGCAGCCAGTAAGGAAATGAAGCATTAGAGCCCTAAAAAAAACTGAACTGACAGTAAATTCACCCACCAGAGAGTGGAAGAACCTGATAAATGGTGGTTAAAAATGGTCTGATGGATTGATAGAACAGACTTGCTCAGAGTAACTTATTTCTTACAACTGTTTACTTATCAGAGTTAGGCCTTCTAAGGAATTAGTTATAAAGATAAACAACATAAATATGGCATTCCTACATTTAATTTGGTCTTATATGTTTTGCACATCGCAGACTACCAAAAAAAAATATTCTCAGTTCTGATTTAAGGGAGCGAATGAACAGTAGTACCAGCTTTGTCTTAAGGACATGAAAACATAAAAGAACTTACCAAAGGCATTTTAAGCGCATGTTTGAATTCGTTAAAATAATATAAACTTGCACAAAATGAGAGAGAGAGAGAGAGAGAGAGAGGAACAGACCTCAGCTTCTCCAATGGAGCACATCCTAAATCAATATTGCATGTCGGACAGCATTCTGTTTCTTCGTCACTCAGCAGCTTATAAATGCATTTCCTGCAAACTAGATGATGTTCAATGAACAAAAGTTAGAATATCCACATTTCATAAAGTTGAGCCGTACTCAATATGCATATAATATTATAGTAATACAACTGTCGTCATGTAAGGTCGAAAAGGTTGATTCTTTGCACAAAGGGAATTTTCACTGAAGGCTAGGTGTTTTCAATCTTATTGCTGCGCAGAAGCAGATGTCTTCATTACTCTTGACCTACAAGTACTAAGGATACTTTTATGATGTATGTTCTGTGACTTACGTGTCCTATCTGATAGTTGCAAGGAAACATAAAGATTTTGTCTCTGCAGCTCTGCTATATAAAATCAGAATTTACATGCAAAACGACACACTCAACCAACATATTTGTTTTTTATGAAAAAAACACATGACCAAAGACTGAGTTGCAGTAAAGAAAATTTAGGGGCGAAATGTTTTAGTAGTTTATAACGAGCATACCAAACTTAATTCTAGTTTGCAAACCAAGAAATAACATGAAAGCCAAAGTTCTTTGTTACCTTACCCCCAAGCATTTATCCTACGATAAAAAGTCAATAACAAATAAAAAATCAGACCAAGAAGTATATGTAGCGTCAGTCAGGCGGATATCTAGAATAATTCAAATGCATGAATTGCCCTCAACTGCATGTACTACAGAACAAAATCACATTGTTGACCCAATTCAACACATTCTGATGTCTACACTCTCCAACTGAACTTGCTAACAATGGAAGGTCTCATTTAATACAGAATAATAGTCATTCCATTCCATGTGATTTGAACAAAATAAACTGAAATGTCATGAAAAACACTCGCTAACAAAACAACCTCTTACAAGATCTTATACAAGTCTGACTGAACAATAATAAACAACGATCTAAACCTTAACCCAGATCAAGATAAGTCGAACCCAACTCGAAGCACACATAAATCAGCTCAAAACCGGATCAGAAACCTAAAATTACATACGAATTCATCATTAACAATTGAATTTTGAAGCAACAGAAAGACTCACAAGTATGAAGGCATTCAGAAATAGTGGTGGCATCGCGGAAGAGCTTGTCACAAAGAGGGCATCTCATGCATGCCTTAATCGTCTCCCTTTTTACTTCCACTTCCTGATTCGCCATCTCAAAACCTAAATTCGAACACCAAATCAATCCCCCTTTTTTCCAAATTCACGTACCTAAGCGGTGCATGTTAGCAACATTCTCACGCCAAATTTACGTCCATAAATTCTCTCTTTCTTTCTCTCTATTGCCTGCATTCAATACACAACGACCCAATCCACAATCAACAACTCAATAACACAACATATACATACATAAAGCTGAACTGAACCCTCGTTACTATATGTATGTGTATGTAAGTCTAGAGAGAGAAAGTGGGGGAGAGATAGGGAGAGATTGAAGAACCTGTGAATGATCAGCGAGATTGAGGAGATGGGTGGGGTGAATTTGATGAGAAACGACGTGGGTTGACGGCGGATTTGGACAAGAAAGGGGGCAGCGTCGTTGCAGATGATGATCTGTTTGGGAGTCGAAATCGAGAGAGAGAATGCGGCTTGAGTTTGCAATAGCATGGACCGAACACTTCTAATTAATTTTTGTTTTATATTACAACCAAAAATTTGTTTTCTTTTGTTGGAAAGAAGAAAAATAGAAGGGTCAATAGAGTCAGGGTGAGTGATAAAGTGCGCTGGTGGGGGTCGTACGCACCACTTGCTAGGGGTTGGAGTTGGAGTGTTGAACCGTTGAAGCGCTGATTCGCGTGTCGAGACTCAGGTTAGTCTCTTGATGAAAAGGGTTAATGAAAATTTAGACCCTAAAGTTATAGATCACCCTCCTAAATGAACTCTGATGTTTTTTTTTCCTGTTAGATCAGACCTTGATGTGAAAAATACTCCCTGATTAGGGTATTTTTGACGAAAATCGTTAAAAACTCAGTTAAAAAGCATGTGCATGCACATGATTAACAGAATTGATTAGTTTGAAATTAAATTTCTTTCAAGGAGGTTAAATGACATATTTGAAACTTAGGGGAGAGTTTGACAAAAAAAACTCAAATAAATTATTTTTCAAAACTGATAAAAAAAAAAAAAAACAAAAAAAAATCATTATCTTTAAATTAAATTAAAAACAATAAATTACAGGAGTGAAAAAGAAGTAGTTACATTCATGCCTTAATTTATTTTTATTTCTTGTAATAGATTGTACAATGTTGAAAAATTAATCATAAATATATTATTAGTAAATGTAAAAAATGATTTATCATGTTTACAAAATAAATTTTACTTATTAATTTTCTTTATTTTTTATATTGAATATTATAAAAATAAGTTAGAAAACCCTTTCACTTAACATATAATTTATTTATTTTTGGAAACCAATAACTATTTTTATTTTCGGCCTTATTAAATTTGGAATTTTCATTAAACACCTCAAAAAATTCAACTTCAAAGATAATGAATTTATTTTTCTTTTAGAAAAATACTTTCAACCCTTTTAATTTTAGAATTTGATTTTTAAAAATAAAGAAGTTTAAGATTGAAGTATTTGAGTTTTTAGATAATGATTTTTATTAATTTTTTTTTTTAGTTTTGAAAAATAATTTATTTGAGTTTTTTTGTCAAACTCCCCCTAAATTTCAAATATGTCATTTAACCCCCTTGAAAGAAATTTCAACTTCAAAATAACAAATTCTGTTAGTCACGTGCACGGCACATGCTTTTTAACTGATTTTTTAATGATTTCTGTCAAAAATGCCCTATCTGCTGAGTATTTTTCACATCAATGTATGATCTAGTGGGGAAAAAAAACATCAGGGTTCGTTTGGGAGGATGGTATATCACTTTAGGGTCTAAATTGTCATTAACCCTGTTGAAAATTATAAACTCTTTTGTCTCCACCAAAATTTTTATCCTCCCACTTTCATTTATTACTTTTTATCCAGTGGCAGATCTAGGCCTTTTGAGGAGGGTAATTTGACCCCATGACTTCTGTATTTTTTTCAAATTACTATATCCCCCCTGAAAATAAAATTTTAGGGTGGTCTAGATTCGCCACTGTTTTCAACAATACGAGTAATTATTTTTACGACTCTTTACACTTTAGAGTCAGTCTTGTAGAAAAATTAAATATTTGTACTTTTTGAAATACTAAATTATCAAATTTAAAAAAGACTCAGAAAACAATTTGATTCGACGATTATAGCAAAATCAGTATCATTCGGTGGTATCAACATTGCGCAAAATCTTAGGAAAAAGGCGTTTTTCCAAACGCTTAGGAAAAACGTGTTTTAAAAAAACGCGGTGGCATTTTTGTAAATAATCGAAACTTCTCAACAGTTTTGGATATAATTATACAACCTTCTGGACATGATATTGATAGCCAGAACTTTTGAAAGTGATTGCTTGCTAGAAGGGTCATTTTTTTAAATAATCAGAACTTCTCAATGGTTCTGGATATCAATATAAAGCCTTCTGGATATGAGATTGTTAGCCAGAACCTTTAAAAGTGATAGCCAGAAGGGTTCTGGATATGAGATTGATAGTCAAAGTCTTTGAAAGTGATAGCCAGAAGAGTCCTGGATATCAATATAAAGCCTTCTGGATATCAATATAAAGTTTTCTGTATATGAGATTGATAGCAAAAACCATTGAAAGTGATAAAAACCATTGAAAGTGATAGCCAAAAGGTTTTGAAAAACACGTTTTTCCTAACCAGTAGGAAAAACGCGTTTTACAGGAGACCAACTCTCAACATTGTAGCTCGACGCAAGGGAGAAGTCAATCATGAAATTCGACATTGGTTAAGTAAACCAACCAAGCACGAAAAAGTTTGATATTGAACTACTTAGGGGTGAACATTTTTTTTGAACCGAACCGGACCAGACCAATACATATGGTTCTGGTTCTAAAATATTATGAACCATTATAATTGTTTGGTTTTGGATAAAATTAATTCCGGTTAAAACCAGACCGGACCAGTTATGTATATAAATTATATATATTTATTTTATACTCCCTCTGTCCCACCCGAATTAAGATTTTTGGGTTGGGCACAGGGATTAAGAAAAAAGTGCTAGTTGAGTAGGTGTTGTGAGTATGAAAAGTGAAGTGAGAGAGAGAAAGTGGGGTAGAGAATAATGAGTGGAAAGTTATTGTGAGTGTGAATGTGAGTCTCATTAAATAAAACGCTTCCATTTTTGGGTTGTCCTAATTCGAATGGGATGGGACACAAAAAATGGAAATTTGTCTTAATTCGAGTGGGACGGAGTGAGTATGTATTAATATATAGTATATAAAATTATATACTTACTTTTGTATTATAATTTTTCAAAGACTCGTTTAAATTGTTTCTTAAAAAAAATATTCATTTAACTATTTTGTATTTTTTTTTTACCCAACCCAAGGCCCAAGGTTCAAAATCGGCAAACCCAAGTCCTAGACACAGTAATCCTTATTCAATTACTTTCACTTTTCAACTTTTATTTTTCATAATTCATATCCTCTTTTCAGTTTAAACAAAGAGTGAAACCCTAGTCTTCTACTCTCAACTGCACCACCTCTGTTCTCTCTCTGTCGTTTAACTTTATCAATGTTGTGACTTACTCCCCCCGTCCCAGCATAAGTAGGACTTCTTTCCCTTTTAGACCGTCCCAAAACAATTGAGACTGTCCAAAATAAAAATGTTTTAATATATTTATATTCAACCAACCTCACCATTTAATGCTACTCATTCTCTCTCTTTATTTTCCACCACTCATTTCATTCAACCAATACTACTATTTACCCCACTCATTTCCTCTCTTCATTTTACCACACATTCACTACTTTCTCTTAATTATTGTGCCCACCCATCTAGTCTTACTTGTGCTGGGACGGAGGGAGTATGAGTTAAGAAAGTTCGAAAACAAATAAACTTCAAATGTCTAAAACCGGACCAGTCTAGACCAGTAGAACCAGAACCAATGTATTGGTTCTCACAATTATTGGTTTGGTTCTGGTTCTGAATGTTTATAGAACCAGGGTATTGGTTCCGGTTCTGGTTCAAGATTGACCTCACTTTTATTAACTGTTATTCGATACAACCATTAAGAGCAATGCTAGAGGCACAAAATAAGGTTACAAAATCTTGCTCACAAGATGAGGTGACGATATTTTATTGGTTGCATCGATAATGGACCCGCCACACTTTAATTAAAAACACCAATAAAATCATTACACCTAGGATTTTGTGAGCAAGATTTTGTGAGTTTTTTGTGCCCCTGTTATTATTCAACCATTAATAACCGGACTCTTAGTCTACTATTATTATTTTTTTCTTTTTTTCATTTTTGTCAAATGAATACCGAGTTTAATCATCATTTTTTTTATCATTTTTTAAAGTAAAGCTATTTTCTTTGACCAACTAAAGCAATGATTATCTGCTTTAAAAAGGAAATATACTAGACCAAAAGGCGCAATTTAGTACTCCCTCCCTCCCAAAATACTTACTCTCTTCGTCTCATTCCGTTTATTATATTAGCCATATTTGATTTTTTTTATTAATATAAATGAATTTTAACCAAATATTAAAGTCAATCTAATTATCCTTGTAATATTTTTTAAAGTGTTCTCGATTTGTTTTGCATAAAAATCCACAATTTCTTTTTCATTTTTCACGGTTAATATTAAGAGTTCGTATTTACAATTAGTGTAAAAAGTAATTTATTCGAAACTTTAATCATTTATGTGCAATAATTTTAATACGTATAGTATGGAATATAAGAGGCTTTGACAAATAAGTCCCTCATCCAAACAAAAATGACCAATAAGTACCGACATTATGGAAACTCGCCAATAAGTCCCTTGCAATTTCCTTGGACCAAATTGCCCCTGCTCTCCCATGATGCGCGCACTCCATATGGGCTTTATATTCCATTTGCTCTCTCTCTCTCCCCGTACCACAACTCGAGAAAGCTGAATTATGTCACCAACCGACTCAAATTTGGGGAGACTTTCCATATTCGCAGCAAAAACATTAACATTAATCCCTGCGTTGGGGAGTGATTCATCAACAATCTTTAGTGTAACAAAACAATCTGCACAATATTCTCTCTCTACTTTTTTTTCCCTCAAAATTTTAAAATGTAATATATCAAAATCTAGAAATTGACAAAATAATCCGAGACCACCGTTTTAATCGTGTCATCAAATCGAATCAAACAAGTACACTCAACACATAATTCAAATTTTAGAAACAAAAATCTCATTTTTCACTATTAAAAATTTGAGAAAAATGTTTTTCATTTCTCAATTAATTTCACAATTTTAGAAAATAAAATTTCATTTTTCACTTGTAAAGTCATTTTTCAACTGATTTCTCAGTTGTATGCTTTTCTCAATTGTGTGATCTCACAGTTGTGTCATTTTTTTATTTTTCATTTTAAAATCTGATAAATTCATCTCTCAATTTTTCACAACCATTATAATAACTGAGACATGCATTTCACAGTTGTTCACACATGAATTTGAATATAATAACTGAGACATTTATTTAACAGTTGTTCATAATTGAGTAAAAACTGATAAAATCATATCTCATTTTTCACAATTGATGACTCAATTTATCGGTTTAATTATATAATAAATGAGACATTCATTTCTCAGTTATTCACATATGAATTTGAGTACAAGAACTGGTACATTCATTTCTCTGTTATCAATTTTTCTATGTTGTTAATATAATAATAAATGCGACATTCATTTCTCATTTATTCACACACGAGTTTAATATAAGAACTGGTAAATTTATTTCTCAGTTGTTATCACATGAGTTGAGTGTAACAACTAAGAAATTCATTGCACAGTTTTTACAAATGATACTCATTTTCAGAACTATGTGTTGTCAAATACTCTTTAAACAATTGTGAAATAAATTTATCTTTTTTTTTTATTATTAAAAATGAGTAATTGTCCAATTGTGAAGAATTAATACTCCTAACAAAAAAAAAAAAACAAATGTGAGGTTGTAGTGTTAAATATATAACAGTCTACTAATGGAACAAGTAAGAAGATTGACATAGTGGTTAGGAGTCTTAGCAAAAAACAATAGGTATTGTGTTCAAACCCTCCCAAGAGCAAATAATTTTTATTCATAATAATTGAGATTGCAGATGATTGCGGTGGCAACGGTGGTGGTCGGCGGCGGCAGTGGGTGAGGTCCTGGTCAGCGGCGGCGTGTGGTGGTGGTCAATTGTAAAGGTGGCAGTCAAAATGGTAAAAGGTTAGAGGTGTTGGAGGATTTAATTTGGGTTGGGGGTATTTTTGTCATTTAAAAGGTGTGACGGATTTATTGGTAAAATTGATTTGAACCTAAGGACCCTAAGGTAGAATTTGAAATGTTGTGTTTTTATTGGTAAATACCGCATTCCCTCATGAGCTTATTGGTAAAAATCCCGGAATATAAAGCTTGTATTATTTCAACCCCACCCAAATTCAAATGACATTCTCTTATCCCGTTAAGGTTCAAAATTTTTAGCCTAACATCATGGAGAGATGTACATAAATAAAACAAATACAACAGTTAGTTTGATTTTATTTGGCCAATAATCAATAAAAGAAGCCTTTTTCATACTATAATTATTGCACAACTTTTTTTTTCTTTTAAAAAATTGCACTACTTAGGCTGTTAAACAAAAAATAAAAAATAAAAAATGATATTCCACTCTAGGAGTATTAATTAAATATTTAATTAGAAGTTTGTTTTTCAAATTTTAGTTTCGAAAAGGTTGTCTTTATAAATAATTAGTTTAGTCTACTGTTTAGTTAGTTACAGTAACTCTTTTGGAATATTCAAAACGTCACTTAATTAGTGAGTACTATTAGTTGCATTAGATTATCTGTTTTTAAGACAACTATTTATGAACTCGCATTAAGTTGGTCTCCGTGTAATAAATGCAGAAAATGAGAGAGAAAACTTTTCTAGAAGCAGTGCTAAAATTTACTTGTGCCATTATATAATAATAGATTAAGCTTGAACCAATATAACAACCTTGCCAAAAAATAAGGAATAACCCATAAATAGTTAGGATGAGCTTGGAGGGCAATTGAGTCAAGCGATTAAATCATTTTTATGAGTGTAGTGGATAAGGAAAAAATGTAGTGACAATAGCCCCTCCCTTTTCAGAAACATAATTAGTTAGTTAATCAATTCAGTTGTAATTCTCTCGCAATCTTACTGTGTGAAAGTGATTGTTCTCATTCAAGCTTTGTTTCGTAAATCGATGGATTCCATATACGAATTATACATTTTTGTCTTCATAATTTTACATCTTCTTCGCCATCGTTGAGTAGATGAGTGTGGATGCGGGGTCTTACTGGTTGGTGGAAAAGAAAGGGGTTGTGGTCAGTGGCGTATCTAGTATTCATGGTGAGGGGGGTCAAAATTTTACCCAACAGAGAGAGAGAGAAAAAAAAAAAAAACGCGACATCTAAAGGCCTCTTTTTTCTGTTATGGGTAAATTTTTCATGATACTAACAAAAAGAGTGTTTTCATCTATTCAAGATCACCAGCCATAACTGATATAGATCACCAGCCATAAAAAATATACTAGCGAGGACACTGGCCATAAAAATACCAACAAAGCGACTAGCAATGGCCATTAACCATAAATAAATGCACCAACAATACTCCCTCCGTCCCGAAAATATAGTCCATTTTATTAGTAATTATTTTGATCAATAAGTAATGTTAATTGTTATTGATACACCATAATAAATATTATTAAAAATGATTTAAAAATTTTCATTAAGTAAATTAATCTCAATGAATAATTCATAATTTCAAAGCGAAACTATATAAAGTGAAACTATAACTTCGGTACGTAGGGCCATAGGGGAGTATGTTTTTGCACTGTATCTCACAGTATTAATAAGCACAATCTAATACCCTAATTTATTCTTCTATTCTATTTTGAATACAATTTGACACACAAGTGGCATACTTGAACATATCAACTGTTATAAATCTATATATATATATATATATATATATTAAAGTTGGTGAAGAGAGATGTGGTGATGCCACGTGGACAAATCATGGAAGAATCTTGCATTTCGTGATGCCACATCATCACTATCCTAAAAGTGTGTGACTTTTGATATTCTCATTATTAGCTAATACTATTAGCTCATAATAATAGTTATGATATGAGTTAACTATTACTATTAATAGTAATAGTTAACTATAATAGTTACTATACAAGTTAACTATTACTATTAATAGTATTACTTAACTATAATAGTTACTATACAAGTTAACTATTACTATTAATAGTATTAGTTAACTATAATAGTTACTATACAAGTTAACTATTACTATTGATAGTATTACTTAACTATAAGGCCACGTTTGGCACATGGGAATGGGTATGTGGGAATGGTTAAGTAATAGCCACGCATCTAAAGTCCAGGAATGATGGTAACTAAATATTCTCATTCCTATGTTTGGCATGAGCTAATGTTAAATTTAAGGAATGGATATTAAATGACCATTCCCGTGTTTGTTTTACATATCTAATGAGTATATATATTTTTCTTTTAACACATTGTATATTTCTTTATCTTTTCACTTGCTTATATTTCTTCAAACCTAATTAAAAAAAAATCATACAATTATATTTATAACATATAAAATCTAATCACTATATTACTCCCAAATCCAATAATAATCAAATTTATTTTAAACCAAACCAACTCAATCAAACTACAAATAAAACATCCAGATTATCAAAATCCACAATAAACAAAAAAAAAAAAAAAAAAAATAAACAATAGCAGACCTTCATGAAGAAATCTAGTTTGTTTTTTCAAGTAAATTCATAACCCATGGTTTCTTGAAATAACTTGGAAGAGAGAAAAAGTAGTCAACCTTATCAGCGACTATTATCTCTTCGGCTTTAATACGGTCCATGTCGGTTAAATCTGGAATATTTTGTATCTCATCAAAGACCTTCATCCTCCTTTCAGCAGCCTCAGCCTCAAACTGGAAGCAACTAGCAAGCTTTGCTATATTTTCATTTGCACCTTCATACAAGTTTCCAAGCTTATTTGCTATTTCAGTTAAACCAGTTAACCAACTATCGCTAGCTCTCGCTCTTTTCCTTCGATGTTGATTAGAAGGTCCACCAGCAAATGGATTAGCTGCACTTGAAGATTGAGTTAAAGGGATAGAACCATCAATCTCATCTTGCCCATTTTCATTAGTTATGTCGTTAATATTGATAGTCTCCTCTCGATCGATCTCTTCTACGACATCTGCAGCAGTTTCAGCAGCTTCCCCAGTCGCTCGATCCTTTCCAAACACTTGTGCAAGCTCATCATAATGGGGGAAAGGCTTGTTGAGCATTCCTTTTGCATTTGAATGAGACTAGTACAATAATTAAAAATATTAAAAATTATAAACATGACATATTGAAAGAAGCAATTTAAATCAAAAATAGAAAACTTAACTGGAATAAAAATAAGTACCTTTACCCATGCATCAAATACATCTTTATCTGCAGTAATGTACTTTTCTTCGCTGTTCCATCCAAAACCACTTCCTCTAGGACCTAACATCTCAGTAATTGCATTACATTGTTTTTTTCAACAACTTTACACGAGATTCAATATGTGGCTTCGCCTTAAGCCCACAGCGTGGCAACTTTTCTTCCAGCATTTTCTCCAAACGAGTAAGATATCCATCCTTAAACCCATTATCACCTTTCCAATAACTATCACCTGATAATAGCAAGTTTTTTCTTTCGTGCCAAAGGCAAACGAGCCATATCTGTTCAAACACAAAAACGAAATAAAAAACATTGCAAAAGATATATAAACATGGTACTAATTCTTTAAGAAATAACATTAACAAGAAGTGAATTTAACTGAGATCAAGAAGGCATGACTTCCCCACAATGCAATGCAGCTAGCAGTATTAAAATCAAAAAGTTGAAACGAGATTTTTTTTTTTTTAACTCTTATACACTAAACAAGTTATTAGTAAAATCCAGTGGAGTCCAATTAAGCATGACTATCTAATAATGTCACTGTTAAGCAGTATGCCAAAGTAAGCATGAAAATCAAGGAGAATGAAGATCCAACTATGAAAGAAACATAGTACTACAACTCTGTCCCAAAATGACAAATTAAACTAATTGATCTGTGAAAATAAGATCAGTAACATTTTCACCCAAGTGTGCGAGTTTTGAGATTAAAAAAAAAAGAGAAAAGAATGAACCAGTTGGGCTTTGTTAGGAGTAGAAAATGTTACCAGAGAACTGGCACTTGAGCAAATTGTTAAATATTACTCCCTCCGTCCTAAAATGATCTTCTCATTTGGCATTTTATTCACATTTCTACCACCTAGGCTTAGAAGTGCCCAAACAAAACATGACTAGTGAATCAATTAGTGTTCATATCCTTAAAAAGTTTGAATAGTCAAATGTGTTGATCATTTTGGGACGGAGGGAGTAAATTGTAGTCATCCCTAGCTCTAGGTGAATAACTCAATTTCTCAATAGACCAGTTAACTATTGTATTAATTTCAAAACATCAAACTTAAATACAATTGGAAAAATGGCTGATATAGCAGGTGTTGGAATAGAGACCAACCGGGAACTAGCGAATGGAGCAGAGAAGGAAATCACGTCGGAGGAACTGGTGTTCTGGGCGACCGCCCAGGATCAATGTGGGCGACCGCCCACTTCATCAGAAGGTCCGTCAGTTTGAAGCCTAGTTTGGGCGACCGCCCAAAGGCATTGTGGGCGACCGCCCAAGTGTCGGGGCAGGTCTGGACTGAGACGGATTTTATGCCAGATTTCGGGTTTCTTTGTCCATCTAGGGTTAGGTTTTAT
Source organism: Campanula takesimana (assembly GCA_026119855.1). Lineage (NCBI taxonomy): Eukaryota > Viridiplantae > Streptophyta > Magnoliopsida > Asterales > Campanulaceae > Campanula > Campanula takesimana. Next base: position 853,163 of record JAOWBW010000184.1, read on the forward strand.
TCTAGGTTTGCTATATAAGCAATGTTCCGCCCCCATACTCATTGTAACTCCATATTTACATATTATAGTGCAAGATCCTGGCTTGGTAGTGCCCCTAGACGTAGTCAAACATATTGACGAACTGGGTAAACAATTTCTTGTGTTCGTTTTGTCTTTTGCTTTGGTTTCTTATTTCTTGTGCTTGTTTGTGGTGCCGGGTTTTTCTTACGATTTGCTTGTGTGTTGGGTTGGGAAGGGTCAATTCCACAACAACTGGTATCAAGAGCTTTGGTTGGACGATCAAAGGGTTTATCAAGCAATCAAGAATGGGCAAGGATAAACAAGCGGTTGAGAAATTTGATGGGTCTGACTATGGATATTGGAGGATGCAAATAGAGGATCTCTTGTATAATAAGGATCTCTATAAGCCTTTAACAGGAGTCAAACCGGAAAAAGAAAAGCAGGAAGACTGGGATCTCATGGATCGGAAAGCCTTAGGGGTGGTTCGATCTACTTTGTCGAAGTGGATCGCGAAGACTACCAGGAAGGCGAAAACCACCAAGGAGCTATTGGATTATCTTACTGAGAGATTTGAAACTTCATCTGCTGCAAATAAGGTTGATTTGATACGCAAGATGGGTAGTCTCAAGATGCAAGAGGGAGGATCCATAGCTAAACACATCGATGAGTTTATGGATATTATAGACTCATTGACTGCGTTGGAGATTACTTTCGGTGACGAGGTTCATGCGTGTTTATTGCTAGCGTCCTTACCAAGGAGTTGGAGCGGAACGGTGACAGCGTTAAATGCTTCAGCGGGTAAGAACAGATTGAAGTATGATGATGTTAAGGACTTCCTCTTGGGCGAAGAAAATCGCATAAAGAAGTTGGGGACACCGTCTACTTCGGAATCGGTCTTGGCTACAACTAGTAGGGGAAGACCGGGTTCTAGCAATAAAGGGAGAACAGGGTCAAGGGAAAGTGTGATCGGGGGTGGGGATCAGTATGAGGAGAACAAAGAAAGACCAAGGGTTGCCAGAGGATCGGTAGAGTGCTATCATTGTAAAGAGTTAGGACACTACAAGAGGGATTGTCCCAGGCGAGGGGATAAATCGGCGAATGTGATGATCGAAGGTGACGATGTACTGATTCTGAGTGTTAGTAGTGCGCTAGAATCATGGGTGCTGGATTCGGGGGCATCATTCCACTCATGCGGGCATGCAGGAGCGATGGAAAATTATACTTCCGGTGATTTCAGTAAGGTCTATCTGGCGGATGGCGAGCCTTTGGAAATCAAGGAGAAGTGGGATGTCAGAATAGGAGCATCGGACGGGAACGTCTTATTTCTACACGGGGTCAGTCACATTACGGGTTTGAAAAAGAACCTGATTTCAGTTGGGCAGCTGGGTGAAGAAGGTTACACGGTAACTTTTAGCTGCAGGAACTGGGTTATTATCAAGGAGGATTGTGAGATCGCTCGGGGTAATAGGGAAGGAAGATTGTATTTGGCGGAAAACACCAAGGATAGTATCGCGGTGGCGTCAGCCAAGGGTGATACGGATTTGTGGCACTGTCGATTGGGTCACATGGGTGAGAAGGGGGTATCCCTGGTAACTTCTCGGTTTGGTGTGTCATATTACATGACCTTCATTGATGATTCGACAAGGAAGGTCCGGGATTACTTCTTAGAAGGGAAAGATAAATCTTTCAGGATGTATAAGAAGTGGAAGGCCTTGGTGAAGAATCGGAAGGGACTCAAGGTTAAATGCTTGAGGTCTGTTAATGGTGGGGAGTATGAGCTCAAGGAGTTTGAGGAATACGGTGATGCGAGGGAAATTCGCATGGATATTTCAGACTCGGGTGGGAGTGGGACGGTTCATGATGACCAAGGACAAGGGGTCACTGAAGATGAACCACATACTCTAGGATCGAATATTCCGCTACGCAGATCTAACAGAGAGTGTAGATCGGATGCAAAGGCTCCAGGTTTCTCAAGCAAGGTGAAGTTGAAGCTGGGTATAGCTTCAACGGGGCTTGGAGAATAGGGGAGGAGGAAGGCACTACCATGATCGAGGTGAGCACTAGGAAGACACCAAGGATGAGTTGAAGAACGGATACGGGGCTTGTATACGCGGTTGATCTCTAGGTGGGAGATTGTTGGAATAGAGACCAACCGGGAACTAGCGAATGGAGCAGAGAAGGAAATCACGTCGGAGGAACTGGTGTTCTGGGCGACCGCCCAGGATCAATGTGGGCGACCGCCCACTTCATCAGAAGGTCCGTCAGTTTGAAGCCTAGTTTGGGCGACCGCCCAAAGGCATTGTGGGCGACCGCCCAAGTGTCGGGGCAGGTCTGGACTGTGACGGATTTTAGGCCAGATTTCGGGTTTCTTTGTCCATCTAGGGTTAGGTTTTATTCTAGGTTTGCTATATAAGCAATGTTCCGCCCCCATACTCATTGTAACTCCATATTTACATATTATAGTGCAAGATCCTGGCTTGGTAGTGCCCCCAGACGTAGTCAAACATATTGACGAACTGGGTAAACAATTTCTTGTGTTCGTTTTGTCTTTTGCTTTGGTTTCTTATTTCTTGTGCTTGTTTGTGGTGCCGGGTTTTTCTTACGATTTGCTTGGGTGTTGGGTTGGGAAGGGTCAATTCCACAACAGCAGGGAGTACTTTCCTTCCATCTCGGAATAAATGACACAATTGACAGGTGATCATTTTTAAGCAACATTTATTTTGAGACAAACTAAAATCAAAAGTAAGGCATTTATTCCGGGACGGAAAGAGTTTTACTTAAATGATTACAATGGTATCGAAACACTCTTTCAAGTACTTTCAGCTTTCAGACAATCACTATTGAGCCAATTAACTTGTGGAGAACAGTTTCTTTTATTCATATGCAGTTAAACATTCCAAATGACTTATCAATATGAGATGCATAGCAGTTACTATAATCATCACAAAGTTATGTGCTAACAGGAAGCCTCGGCTCAAAATCACTACTAGGCTACTAGCACAGCAAACTTAAGGTAGGTTGTGCATAACCGTTGGCTATAACATGTGCATCCAAGGTCCCCCATTTTTTACGACTCAACTATAGAAAATTTTGATTGATCAAACCCGACGATAAATTCTATGAATTCAGTATCAAGACATCAACCATGGTTATAACATGATAGTATTCAGCAAAGAGGATCTTAACTATGCGGCCTTCCTTGTAGTTTTTCTGGACTCGAAAGAGCAAATAAAGGTCGTCTTTTGAAAAGGGTTATCAATTCAGAAGAGTTCATAACTCAAATTTAGTTTCTAATGCCTCTATTTATCATAAAAATTCCGCAAAAAATAGAGCACAGCTAACAATCAAAATTCATAAAAAATATCTCAAACAGTAAACAAAAGATCTAAGATAAACAGATTCGTAGAAAGCAAAATAGAGTAAGTGTAGTTGATGAGAGATCGAAACTAGTAAAAGAGCTGGGTAATTAAGGGGGCAGTAATTGAAGATTTCTTTTTTCTGAATCTGACCTGTTTATGAACTCTTCACCAAGCAGATTGATCGATTTCGTGAGTAGCCGCCTCCTTCTATCGTTAATTTTTGTGTCATACGATCTCGAATAAATAGAGGAAGGGAAGATATAGGGGACGAGAGAAGAGATCAGATAAGCACAACATTTTTTCGTTGAATATTTGGCGCTTTTTGATTCCCGCTGCTTCATTATTCAGGAATCGAAATCAAAAACCCACGCGGGATCGTGGGTTTTAAATTACCGTGATTGATGGGTATCTAATACCCATGAGAAACAAATACCCTTATCACTTATCCCCTTTAAAAAATAACAAACAAAGATAAATGATATCTTGGAATGAAATACCCATTCCCACCCTTAGATGCCCGCTTACCAAACGTGGCCTAATAGTTACTATACAAGTTAACTATTACTATTAATAGTAAGTTAACTATTACTATTAATAGTATTAGTTAACTATAATAGTTACTATACAAGTTAACTATTACTATTAATAGTATTACTTAACTATTATAGTTAATATGTATGTTAATATATTACTATTAATAGTATAAGTTAAGTATTACTATTAATAGTAATAGTTAACAATAGTAGTTACTATACAAGTTAAATATTACTATTAATAGTATTAGTTAACTATAATAGTTAATATATTAGTTAACTATTACTATTAATAGTATTAGTTAACTATAATAGTTACTATATAAGTTAATTGTTACTATTAATAGTATTAGTTAACTATAATAGTTACTTTATTAGTTAGTTTTTACTATTAATAGTATTAGTTAACTATAAATAGGCTATATACATTAACTATTACTATTATTAGTATTAGTTAATTATAATAGTTATTATAGAAGTTAAATTATTAATTAATCATAATAGTTACTATATCTATTAACTATTACTATTAATAGTATTAGTTTATTATAATAATTATAATAATTATTATATAAATTAATCATTGCTATTACTATCAATAGTATTATTTAATTATAATAATAGTAATTATATAGATTAATTATTATTATTATTAATATTTTTAGTTAAAATGATAATTACTATATTAGTTAACTATAGTTAAAATATTATTTTTAAGATATAGTATTGGTTTCCCGTGCAGAGCACGGGTTACCCGCTAGTTAACAAGAAACTGAAAGAGTGTTCCAAATCTAAAGCTCTAAATAGTTAGGATTTGGAAGTAAGGATTTGAGAATTGTGAAAGACTGAAACCCCAAATTTGTTATCAATTTAATACTTTAGGTGTTTGAGATTTGAGTTAGGAGGGATTGAGAGGGGGGAGAATATGGAGAAACCTGTTTGACGAACATGAGAGTGTGGCGCTGCAGTGGCGGCCGGTGGCACGGTGCGGTGGCCTCACGCGTGGTGCGGCGTCGCGTCTACAGTATTTTTGTCTCGCGCAAAAGAACGAAGGTATTAATGTTTCGCGTACTGTGGGTTGAAGGCTTGAAGCCGTGAAATCGATCTGTTTGGTTCTTTCTGTTATAACTGAGGGGGGTCAACTGTGAAATTTCAGGGGGGGCAACTATAAATTTCAGGGGGTTTAAACAAAATTTGTAAAGGCTAAAATGATAAAAGCACAAAAGTCAGGGGGGTCAGTTGACCCTCCCCCACCATACGTAGATACGCCCCTGGTTGTGGTGCACTTGGGAGAAATGTGATTGAGGTGGAGGTGGAGGTGGAGGTGACGTACTCGAAAAATTGATGGAATAATTCCATTGATGTTTTGAATTAGAGTGCGGCGAGTCCATTATTGATGGAACTAATAAATTATCATCACCTCATTTTGTGAGCAAAATTTTGTAATTTTATTGTGTTCCCTTACCATGACTCATAATTAATTTGTTGAAAGAATATGTGCCAAACGGCCCACATTGACTAGGCCCTTCTATACACGGGCTTGGACATTACGGGTTTCTTAACGGACTGGAGGCAGCACACTACACTCTCATCATCATGAACACGTGTTTCAATGTTAATAAAAAATGAGAACCTTTTTTTTTTTTACAGTGAGTGTATTTTATCTGAAAGTGACTTGATTACAATAATTACATGGAAGTGAGTGCCAAAACTAGAAGAGGTAGACACCTGGACAGTGGATGCTCCTCAATTAGCCAACAGTATCTGAATGTTCTGTCTTTAAATACTCCACCTCATGGACCGACCTTTCGAGGAGCCCGTTGGGCAACCGCCACACAGCGTGCGACTGCGCGACATTTTCAGGAAGTATAAGAATGATTATTGCACTTTTTTTTTTACCCCATTTTAAATTTTAAAATAAAATTTATCATGTGTCCCATTAAAAATTGCGAAATTGAAAAGTATAAATGTTTTTATTATTTTTAATTAGTGAGGCTCACTTATCATACTCACATTAACCAATTCACATACTATTCACTATCTCAATTTTCTTTTACCCAACTACCTACACTCACAACACATGACTTATTTTTTAAAAAAAAAAAATCAAAAATCTTAATGTCTGAGCACAACCTTAACCTTGCAATTTAAAATTAGACTGAATGAGTATATCTTATCTTATCTTCTGATCTAAATTAATTGTCTTTAAAATTTTCACATATGTATCGAAATTATATTTATTTATTATTTATACAGTATCTTACAACAACAAACTAATTAATAATGTGTAACATTTCAATGCATGAGCAAAAGGAGAATTTGAATGTTATCAATGTGAAAATTTGCAAACAACTACTTCATTCGTCCAGTGTAGGAGTCTTATCTTGGCTATACATGCTTATTAACATAATAATACTCAAAGTACATGTCGTTTTAAAAATTAATTGTTGTCTTAAAATACTTATTATTTTACTATTTTCAAGGATTTTTTGTTATTGTATACCAATTATACTCTTATTTGTGACGGTGAACTATCTCTTACACAAACATTTAATTGCATAGGTAATTGAATTACTTTAAGGGTATACGAGACTTTTTCACATGCATTAATTGCATTTTTTTTTAAGAACGGTGCAAATACTCAAAACAACATCTATTTTGAGACGAATGGAGTAACAATCAGGTATATATTTCAAGAGGCTTGAGGACATAATTGTTCAAAATCACTATTCGCGTTGTGAGTAAAAATAAGTTAGTAAAAGGTTAGGTTTTTTGTAGTTATATAAGCATATGAAGGACATAGTTATCCAAAACATTGTTCATTATGTCTCATCCTTTGCTATTTTGGGTAAAAGGCTCTTATTTTAAGACGTACCAAAATAGAAAATATGAGTCTTAATTTACTTTGAGACGGAAGGAGTATCTTTTAAAATCACATTGGACCAAAAAAATCGTCAAAGCTCCTCCTGGCAAAACGTGTTTTTATTTATTTATTTATTTTTTATTTTTTTTAAGCTTAAAATCAAATTCAGTTTGACATCCAACCATTTACAAAAGTGATTTCGAGTCTTCAAAATACATCGTCAAAACTACACTAAATTGTTAAATTGATTCAAATATATTCCCACGATTAATAACATTTTACAACTAAAATTGCTTTAGAATTTGATTTCAAAAATATAAAATGTAAAAATTGAATACTCAATGCGATTGACAGATGGAGTAGTATCTGGGTGCGTTGGTTAAGTAAAATCATTTTATAAGGGAAAACTAATGTTTAGTTACATAAATTTTACACAATGTTTCAATTGGTTTCAAATCCGCATTTCGACAAAATTGGTTACATGAGTTTGACATAATAGTTGTAATGTGGTATAAAAATGGATGGTCCGTTAAAACATTAACAAAAGTGGATTGATACGTAACAAGCGTCTTTCAAAACAGCAGTCATCACCCCTATAGTTTAACAACTTTTACTATGATGGATATAATTTTTTTTATAACTTGATGCAAAAAATAATATGAAAATGAATGAAACACCCATCATATGACATGCGCATGCTAAATTATGTTAGTTTTTTAACATTCGATTGGAGCTAGAGATGAAGTTGTATAATTTAAAGGGAAGGGTTATTGCCACTACAAAGTTATGTAACTAGACACAACTATCCTTTCTTATCTATCTATAAATATATAAAAAGAGAGTCTCTATTCCATTCCACATTGCGCCACATGGAATTATGACGTGGAATTCCATGTGGCATCATCCTATTGCTCAAGCAAATTTGCAAAGAGTGAAAAGATAAGTCTCACATTTTAAATTATTTTTAAATCAAATAATCATGTTTTAAATCATCAAATCAAATTCAATTTTGAATGTGATATTTTAGTAGGGAGAAAAGAAGAAAAACAATATCAATATAAAATGAATTAAGATTAATTTTGATATGTATTTTCATTTATATCTTTTATATGGTTGATCTTGCTATACCCCGTCGAGTATCGACGGGCTACAAACTAGTTTTGTGAATAGACAAAATTATCATTTGTTATATAAGGAATTTATGAAGCATTTGATAGTAAATTATGCAACTACATATTTTTGACATATCAATCACATTTACTAATAAAAATTTAAAATATTCCTTGAAATACTTATATCTTGTAAAGGACCAAAGCCTACCATGACAGCAAAGTAAAGAAGAGAGTTTTTGAAGTTGGTGACTGGGTACTCAGAAAAATCGAGTCGACACACCTGAAGAATCAACAGAATAAGCTCTCTCCGAATTGGGAAGGTCCATACATCGTCACTCACGTTATCAGAGAAGAGACCTACATGCTCAAAACTCCGGAAGGAAAAGAGCTTAAACACCCATGGCATTCGGAACACTTGAGGAGATACTATCAGTAATACCTCGGCACCCTATCTTTTATTGTTTTCTAGAATAGATATTTCTTTTCCGTGCTTAGATTTTAATATCTAGCTTATATCATTAGTTAGTTTGGATATTTCTAGCTTGATTTTATCAATAAAGTTTCTTTCTACAATCTTTGACCTTGTAATCACGGTGCACCTGTTATTCAACAATGCTGGGGTCCCCCGTAGATAAGAATAAACTTCTCGACTTCCAACGACTTGAACTGATCCTGACAACTAGTTCTCTCAAATTTGAGACTAGCCATGAATTAGTTCAAACCGAGCTCCCAAACGCTCGTCACGGCCATTACGGTGAACGACCACGGCCTACAAACATAGCCTAACGCGGCTACTATCAAAACCTAATTCTATCGGTTAGTGCTCTCAAATTTGGGCTAAGATTGATACATCTAGTACCCACGACAATTTGAGACTAGCCATGAGTTAGTTTAAACCGAGCTCCTAAACGCTCGTCACGGCCATTACGGTGAACGACCACGGCCTACAAACATAGCCTAACGCGGCTACTATCAAAACCTAATTCTATCGGTTAGTGCTCTCAAATTTCGGCTAAGATTGATACATCTAGTACCCACGACAATTTGAGACTAGCCATGAGTTAGTTCAAACCGAGCTCCTAAACGCTCGTCACGGCCATTACGGTGAACGACCACGGCCTACAAACACAGCCTAACACGGCTACTATCAAAACCTAATTCTATCGGTTAGTGCTCTCAAATTTGGGCTAACATTGATACATCTAGTACCCACGACAATTTGAGACTAGCCATGAGTTAGTTCAAACCGAGCTCCCAAACGCTCGTCACGGCCATTACGGTGAACGACCACGGCCTACAAGCGTAGCCTAACACGGCTACTATCAAAACCTAATTCTACCGGTTAGTGCTCTCAAATTTGGGCTAAGATTGATACATCTAGTACCCACGACAATTTGAGACTAGCCATGAGTTAGTTCAAACCGAGCTCCCAAACGCTCGTCACGGCCATTACGGTGAACGACCACGGCCTACAAGCGTAGCCTAACACGGCTACTATCAAAACCTAATTCTATCGGCTAGTACTCTCAAATTCGGGTTAAAGATTATTACATCTAGGTCCCACAACAATTTGAGACTAGTCATGAGTTAGTCCTTACAAACACCGACTTAATCGGATACGAAAAGCGTCATGTCGTCATTTTAGACAGTGTTAAGACATCTTAAACCGAGATAAAGTAACACGAACAAATGACGAGGTGACGCTTAACTACACAGTTAAGGAAGCAGGTTAACTTACACCTCAAACCGAGGTAAACAAATTCCTGCTTAAACAAGTATTTACGCCCTCCAGTTAAACACTGGACTGAGGCATACGAATGTTAAAAGTTCAAGTGTTTCGACTTCCCCAAGAACTGGGCCAAGTCACATAAATACTTAAAAGTAGCAACAGAAAATAAATTGTTTTGGCCGACCAGGCATACAAAATACTAAGAATTGTTCCAAACCCACAAAGCTGCCTAATCCATACCGGCTTTGGCATCAGCAGCAGCTCTTTCCAAAAGTTTCTCAAAGTTATCAGGATCAAGTGCAGGCGGGTCCCAAACAGGCCTATTAGCTTTACGGTCTCGGGCCTTAATGATCCTAAGAGCACCTTCAGAAAACGGAACCAAGGAATGAGCCGCCCTTGCCTCAACGCTATAGGCATCCTGCTGAAAAAGACGAGCACACTTCTCCAAAGGCACGTTGACTTCGGGATCGACGTACAAAAGACGAGTCAAGTTAGACCAAGCATCATTGTAAACTGTGCCGACACGGTCGCTCAAATCTTCCCTAAATTGAGGCCCTTTCTTGTAAGCTTCAACGGCGGCTCTCGCTCTCTCCACCACACCTTCCTCTAAACGAGCATACCGGTCTTCTAGCAAAGCAAGCTTCTCTTCTGCTGTGACCTTCTCACCGGCAAGAATCTCAGCACGCTTCCTCTCCTCCTCAACATCCGTCTTCGAAATCAACAAGGTTTCTTTTAAAGTGGCTACCTCGGCCTGAGACTGGCGATGGAAGGCATCAAGAGAGGCATTTTCCTGCTCCAAAGAAATCACCCTACCGTTCAATTCACCATTGAGATCTTTCAGCTTCATCACCTCGGCTTCCTTCTCCTTCAAGGTTTCATAGGCTTGACGATACATGGTGTAGTCGACGTGAGCAAGGGAGGCAAGCTGCAAAATAGGGAGAAATGAGCAGATACAAGAGGAACATATAAGGACCGAGATAGCCAGAAGCAATACCTCACTAAGAATAAGGCCTTTGCGGTTCAGCATTTGCTGAGATGTGAGCCTCTCGGCCGCCAGCTGGTCTATAGTGTCGGCATTCATGGCTCTTTTTATCACTGGGCCCCCCTTTTTTAAAGAAAGACCGGAGCGGGCCGCCACATCAATGCCTGACAGAATGGGAACTCCGCCAAACTTATCAACCCAACGCTTCACCTCGTCTTCATGAGTAACCATGGTGGATGTGGAGTCATGAGTGGATGGAGCCACCCTTTTGGCAGATTGAGCCCGGGTTTCCCTGACATCTTCCCTCGGCCTCTTTCGATGAATAAAGGAATCTCCCTGGTCCACCTCAGTTGCAGCTTGGAGGCCTTGACTATGGCTCTGACCAATAGACTGGCTGGCAGTAGGGCTTTTCTCGGTCTCGGGGGCCACATCCTCAGCATCTTTACCAGTCTCGACTAGGTCTGTCAGAGGTACCGCAGAGCCTTCCTTATTCTGAAGCAAGATTTGTCTAGTCTCCATGTCGGCGTGACGCTTCTCCAGGGCCGCCGTCCTAGACCTCTCTTTTTTCAACCTGGCCGCCTCAACGGGATCAACCTCCTCAATCTCAATTTCCTCAATTTGCTCCATGGTCAGAACTGCAAAAAAAGATAAGTATCAGACCGAGACGAGATAAATATCAAGGAAAAAAGAGCAAGGATTAAAGGATTACAGCCTATCGTATCTTCAACTCGGAGGCAAATATTGTTCTGCTCCTTGCAACGCCCGCACTCATGAAGAAAAACAAAATTAGGGTGAATTATCCAATCCGGAAACCTATTCCCTCTCAGGACGTCGACCTTGGGAACAATGCCATCTATAGGACCCTTCATCAACCCAGCCTGAACATAATACCGAGGGTCCCTCTCCAACTCACTCCAATCAAGCTTACCAAGAGCAGAAAATTCTTCAAGTTTTGCAATCAACTCATCACTCCATGCAGGTTTGTGGACCTCGGTAGGACGACATGGTGAGTAGGACGGGACCGCGAACTCCCAACTAAAGCGGGACTCAACCCTAATCACATGAGAATTCCACCCCCAACACCTTACTTACGGTGCCGGAAATAGGGGAGATGATCTTGGGTTTGGACGGATCAGATTTGATGGTCAAAGTCCTTGTGGTCTTGTTATAGCTCACATTGAAAAAATGGTCAAAGGCAGACATACACGGCTCAATCCTAATTCGAACTGCTTAAAGAAAAACGAGACTACGGCCTGATCATAGTAAAAGCTATGGATCTTCTCATCTGAATCTAAGGGAACAGCCTTACTATAATACAGACGATATTCCTCACGGTCTACTCCATATCGGGAATAGAGAGCCTCAATCCTCTCGTCTCCCGACTTAGGATGTTTGACTGAGATTGAACCGGTATTACTCTTATTCTTGCCTTTCCTTGCATCAGCACCATGTCCCGGAGCGGCAGCGTTGGGCTCAAACCTATGTACTATCCTCCCAGAGGTACTCTCCCCGGCCATACCTGTAGAAGAGACAGAGGGGTTAGACTCATCAAGAGGCCTAGATAAAGCCATGTCTCCCCCCCCCCCCCCGAATCGACTACTGGGGCCGAGGAAGGGGCATTCTCAAATAGAGACGGGAAAGACGACTTATCCTTAACGTAATGAAGAAAAATGTGTTGAATAACAGTGTCAAAGGTATTAAGAAGTATGATGCCATCGGCACTACCACTGAGGGCTCTCGGAGCAAACAGGCCAGAGGGATATTTCACGTCATCTCGGGGGGTTCTATTCAGAAACAATAGGTCGCCTATCGCCATCAAAGACAACATTTTCCATACCCCTTCTGACAACCTGTATATCCTATTATTGCGTTCATAAAAGCCATACATGGCATCGGGGGCGAAATTATGAATACCAGACATAACAGAAAAGGGGCTATCCTAGAGCTACACGGCTCACTCCGAAGACGAGATGCAAAGGGAAGAAGAATTGTAAAGGCCCTTAAACCCTAACAATGGCATAAATAGCAGATAGGACAGAAAAGAGATCAGAACAGTACCTTAGGCGAAAATGTAATCGGAAGAAAGAGGTCGACTGAGAAATTTAACGAGGAGATCGGAACAGATTCGGAAGATCTGCAGCAGAAACCGACTCTCTCAAAGAACTCGCCGGCGGGAGATACGCAGTTTCCTTTGATAAATGTTCGAAAGTGGGAAATGAAAAGAGAAATTTGAATTTATATCCCGGGTCAGGTGGGTTATACCCGAATCCGAACCGACCGTACCCAGAGGCCCGTGGGTTGGCACGCTCCCCACTAAGTCCCATCATTACCCCTCATTAATAGGGGATGTCCTTTCACTCAATCGCATTCGCCGCCTGACACTGAATAGTTGAATGGGGAACGTCTGATGTAACTCAACCGTCAAAACCGGATACAAGTCAGCTAACATGAAAGCACCGACTTGGAACCGTCAACGTGACGAACAGGAGAATCAAGAAAGAAATAAATGACGACACGTTAGAACGAGAAGGTTGCGCATAACAGCCGAAACCGACCAATTCTCGATCTCTACCTCGTACAACCACTCCGATCAAATAATGCGATATACCTAGAATGGCAAAGTGTAGACCTACTTGGAAATAACGACGCATCGCCTCTAACCAAGCTTGGTAGTTATGGGAATATTGGTACAGGTGCCACCCATGCCGACACATCGACAAAGATCGGACTATCAGCACTATGACTAAATCGGCATCATAAGACAGAATGCCGAGCAAATAAGTCGATTAAGAAATTGAAAACTCATGCCGAGGTCATTCAAAAGACTGATCATGGGTATACAACAAGATAAAGATGCAAGGTTCAAGAATAATGGAAAGCAGGAAGGATAAGGTACTATTATATATGCGTAAAAGACCCCCACAACAGGTAGGGGGCCTGACCTGTACAAAATCAAAAAGGAAAACTACTAGATCAAGCAAGCTAAAGATTCAAGAAAGATCACAATCTTGATCTTGATCTTCATCATCCTCCTCCCACTCGACATCTCCGTCAAACCCATATTCGTCAATAATAATGGGTTTTGGATCATCTTCATCTTCATCATCTTCATCATCACCCTCGTCCTCATTCTCTGACTCTTCTGTACCGGCATCATCGTCGGAGAATTCATCGACAGGGTCTGGTTCCGCAAATTCTCCATTGCTATCGGACAGTGACTCTTCCGCCGGAAAAGATGAACAATAATTGGATGGAAACATGGAATCACTGCTGCTATCGGGATCAGAACTTGAAAAATGGTTCTTTGAATCAGAGCTTACTTCTTCTGGAGAAGCATCATCGTACATTCTCTTTGAAACCATTTTGGGTATTTCCTGGAGAATTTTGAGAGTAAAAGCAAGAGATACAAGGGGGCGTTTTGTTCTTATGTACCCCCAGAATACAAAGGGGCGGAGTATTTATATTGCCCATGATCAGGACACAGTTAATGAGGCCTTTATTTTCCAAGAAGGGTAATGATTCCATCTGAAGAAAATCAAGATGACATCAGCAAATCTAATCATAGAAGGATTTGGCGGCTGATTATCAAATCAGCAATAAATGAACCTGCAATTAATGAACTGTCTGAGTTCCTACTCGGTATGCCGAGATAGAAACTCGGGGGCCACTGAACGACATAAACCGACTTGGGTAAATGGGTCCCATATGCTCTGGGCCCGTACACCTAAACGGCCTATACCGAGAAGCCATTCACCAGACGCCTAGGCTTTTAGGCCGACATCAATAAAGCCGATCAGGCAGACCTTGCCTAGAATGAGTTTCTAGTAGCCCAATCCCTAACCGGCCTCAATGACGAGCCGAGTTAGATGACGGGATGACATACATCAGAGGCCTCCCATTATCGTCGGGAGTCCACTTACAAGAGTCATAACACAACTCTAACAGTGAGGATCCTTATCTAAACAAGGATATCTTTTCTACAAGATAACTGGGATATCACTCATCCTTATCAGTAGTCTATCTCCAAGGAATACGAGTCCCACATTAACACGGGCTCCCTGGCTTTCTTAACAAGTCAGGACTCTTACACCCATACCTATATAAACAGGTCCTCTACACGGGAAACAGGTAATGAACTTTTGGACTCTCTACTAGTCAATTGATTCTGCACTCATATTTACTACCCAAATACTTATTCTCACGCCGGAGGGCCTTTGCCGGTGGAGCCCCGGCGTAGTTTACATTTGTTCTTTGTGCGCAGATCTGACAGGAGGGTTCTCATTGCTGGATTTATCCGAACCACTAGACCAAGGGCTGATCCGACACGTTTTTGGCAGCATCACTTTTATATGGTTGATCTTGCTATACCCCGTCGAGTATCGACGGGCTACAAACTAGTTTTGTGAATAGACAAAATTATCATTTGTTATATAAGGAATTTATGAAGCATTTGATAGTAAATTATGCAACTACATATTTTTGACATATCAATCACATTTACTAATAAAAATTTAAAATATTCCTTGAAATACTTATATCTTGTACAATAAGTAATTAATTTCATTAGTAAATTACCTTATATTTTTTCTTTTCAACTGATTTTAGTTTATTTTATACTTGCACTTTATTTTTTATTTTCCAAAAAAAATAAAAAATATATTACATGTGATCCATATTTTTATACTATTTTATTTTTTGAAAAAAGACTTGAAACTATTTGATTTATTTAAGAACACTTATCAAAGTTGTGAACTTGACAACATATTGTTCAAAATTAAATTAGTTCTCTAAAATAGTTGCAGGTTCACCAATTAGTTTTGTATTTGAAGCATATTATGATAATTACGTGGTACAAGTTATTTTTTTTAACACTAGGAAAAAAAAGTTTTTAGGGCTTTAACATTGAAATTTTAATTAAAAAATAGTTTTCAGAAGATTAAAAATATTTATTTATAAATTTTCAACTAAAATTTTATACTTATGATGAATAATTCTTAATTTAAAATCCCGAAAATTATTCACCGTTTTTTCTAATCTTTATTTCCATCAATAAGGACTAGGGATGACAATTTGACCGAATCCGATCCGTACCGAAGGCGATCCGATCCGAAAAAATAGGGTGTGGTTTGCAAATTTTATAACCCGAGCGGGTTCGGATCGGATTCAGATCATGCTGATGATCCGATCCGAACCATAATGGTCTGATCTGAACCCGATCCGATCCGACCCGAACCCTTAATAAAAGGTGAATTTTAAATATTTTTAATATTATCTTAAATTTTATTTTTTCTAATTTGTGTTTGTAAGTGAGTTTTGAATGATTTTAGACTATTTTCCATGCAACATTCAACATTGTGCTTAAAAATATATTTTAATTAATTAATTTTGAGCTAAAAAAAATAGAGTTTTAATAAGATTCGGGTCGGGTCGGTCACAGTTTCTAGAATTTTCGGGTCGGGTCAGTATATTTGATATTCAGGTCGGGTTCGGGTCGGCCATGACCCGATACGAACCCGACCCCGTTGCCATCCCTAATAAGGACCAAACATTAAGGTAGAAATCTATATATATATATATATATATATATACATTAAAGTTGGCCAAAAGAGCTATGGTATTGACATGTGGACAAATAATGGAGAAAGCTTGCATTTGGAGAAGCCACATCAATAATATACTAATAAATAAGTGACTTTTCATTTTCTTTTCATTAGCTACTACTATTAGCTAATAATAATAGTTACTATAGGGTAACTATAATAGTTAACTATTACTATTATTAGTAATAGTTAACTATAGTAGTTAAGTACTATAGTTAACTATTACTATAGTTAACTATTACTAATAATAGTAATAGTTAACTATAGTAGTTAACTACTATAGTCAACTATAATAGTTAACTATAGTAGTTAAGTACTATAGTTAAGTATTACTATTAATAGTAATAGTTACTATTATAGTTAACTATAATAGTTACCATATATAGTAATTATTACTATTATTAGTAATAGTTACTATAATAATTACTTTATATAATAATTAATATAATTAGTTAATATTGTTAAACAAATAACAATTGACTATTAATAGTTAACTATCATTATAATTAACATTTATAGTATTTAACTATTATAATTAATTATTAAATAAACTAAAAATTACTATTAATAATATTAGTTAATCATAATAGTTACTATATATATTAATTATTACTTTTAATAGTATTATTAGTTAATCATAATAGTTACTATATAAGTTAACTATTATTATTAATAGTATTAGTTAATCATTATACAATAAATGTTAATATTTAATATTAATAGTCCTCGCTCTGCTCGAGAGTAAAAGTCCTACTTTCTATTTTTGTACGTCCCACTAAAAGTCTATTTCCTAAAAGGACAAATGATGAGAAAGAATGAATAGTGTTTTGGACAATCATACCCTCAACACACTTGCAATGTTTACCAATTTTCTATTGTGTCTTTAATAAGTGCGCACAAACAAGGTAAGACTCTTACTCTAGGGCGTAGGGAGTATTAATTAATTATAATAGTTAATATATAGGTTAATTATAACTATTAGTATTATTAGTGAATAATAATAGTTATTTTATATGTTAATAAGTATAATTAATAATATTAGTTAATTATAATAATTATTTTAATTATTACTAAAAATTTAACACAATTTTCCTAAATTTATAAGCAAAAATTTTAATTCATATACAATATAGTTATATTAAAAAAGTTATTATATTACATTACGAAATAAAATCATAAAAAACAAAATACGAAAAAATAGCATATTAGTTTCCCGTGCAAAGCACGGGTTACCCACTAGTATAAATGAGTATAAGTAATTGATATTTGCAGTTTAATGCATACTAATATACCTTACTGAAAATGGATAACTTTCGTTAGTTACAGTCATTCTTATCAATTTTATAATTTATTTTCTTAAAATTATTACTATACATTTATTGTCCATGATGACTGAAAGAAAAAACCAATCTCACAAAAAAAAAAAAAAAAAAAAAAAAACTAGAAATAGGGAAACCCCATAAATAGTTAGGAGAATAAAACAACTTTACCAAAAATTAGGAAAAAGCCATAAATAGTTGGGAGGTATTTGAAGGGCAATTTAGTAAAAAAAAAAAATTAAATCATATTAATGATGTAGTGGAAAAGCAAAAGATGTAGTGGCAATAGCCGCTCCCTAATATAAATTATAGGGATGATCATTGCAACTTTGAAAGAAAATTGTTACATTTTTCACCTACTTTTATTAGTTTTTTTAAAGGCACATTGGTGCTCTTAAGTTTCACGGGAGTTGCAATGTGATTACCAAAGTACCAATTTTGGCAATTTCATTCTTAATGTTTACACTTTGTGACGATATGGAGAAATTTTGGATGAACGTTAAAAAATATGTTTAAAAGTTAACGAAATAGCTGAAATTATTAACGAAAATCTTTGAAAATTGCACCGTTCACCATAGTTATAAATACTGTCCCGGACAACGCACCGGTTTTGCCATTGGGACGGAACGTACCGGTACCGGAACGTACCGGTGTACCCTACCGGATTTACCGCACATTTAAGTATTTTTTAAGATAATTATATATACAACATATGTTCAACAAAAATTTACAGAAGCTTGTATTTTATCATCAAACTATACCAATACTAGGGCATAACTTTAAAAAAAAAAACAAAAAAAAAAAACTCAAGTTTAAATATATTTTTATTAGGTCCGACAATTAAAAATTGGTTTAAAAGTCTTTCTTTTCGCGCACCGACCGGTACGACGATCTCGGCCGGTACGGTCTGGTTCGGGTCGGTTCAGACCGGTACGCGGCGGTTCAGGACGGTACAGAAATTGGAACGGAATTAAACCTGCACCGCACCAGTTTTCAACTGGGACGGGACATACCGGCCGGTACGAACCGGTACGGGACGGGATTTATAACTATGCCGTTCACCCCACAATTTCCATTTGTCACTAGTACACATCTGACACTGACACTAACACTAACACTAACGCCACAATCAAACCGGAAGTTCTTGATCTAGGAAATGACAACATAGGCCACCGGATATGACTTCAAACTCGTTATGATCATTGATGCATCAATTACGTGTCAATGTTTAAGATGATGATTATTTTAATTTTAATTTGAAGGATGTTAGTATGATACTATTATTGCAATATTAAAGCTGTCAAGTGTACTAAAGTTGTTAAAGTAGCAAAATATGATTATGATAGGTAGGTCGGCATCGTACAACTTTCAAAAGGAAAGGAATAAATTCATCTTGGGAGCCAATTTTTCTCTAAATTATAAAATATCTTTTTATTAAACTGTTTTTAAATACTCACTCCGTCTCAAAATGATCTTCACATTTGACTATTCAAACTTTTTAAGGATATGAATACTTGATTCGCTAGTCATGTTTTGTTTGGGCACTTCTAAGCCTAAGTTGTAGAAATGTGAAGAATTTTTTAGGACAATGAAACATACCAAATGAGAAGATCATTTTGGGATGGAAGGAGTATTTGCTAAATGCTTACAAGTAGAAAAAATGGATTTTCTATAATTTATGGAGAAACTAGTTTCCCCCAAAATCTAATTGAATATTTTTTTTTTTTTAATATGAAATTTTTTTGGGTCTCACTAAACTCGGACACATTTCGTCTGTCAAACATAAAAATTGGCAAGGTGACAATATCCATATCATAGGGTAGAGCAATGGGTGAAGCAACTTTGGATGGAGCGGTTCAAAATCCCTTAAAATATTATAAAACATTGGTCTATCACCCTTTTAACCCCTCGTGCTATAGTGAAGCTCCGCTTTTAACCATCGTTGTTTTTTTTAGCAGTTTTAACAACTCTACTATAGATACGCACTCATGTTAACCTTACCCCCTAACGACATCCAAAAAAACTAACTTTCGTTAATAAAACTTAACGGAACCTAATCCCAACCCACCCCAATCTGTAATGCCGCCTCTAGTCTCCGACCCAGCAACACCCTCATTGTCGAAAAAGTCAAATTAAATAGAAAAACCAAAATCTGTCTAAAATTTTGATTATTCTGTAGAGCTTCATCTTTCCTCTCCGTCTTTTTGTCCTTTATTATTATTTTTTATTTTTATTTTTTTCCTTTTTTTCAATTACATTGAGCTCATATAAGTACTCTTTGCTAAAACCCCAAATTCTGGGAAATGTGCTGCTCCTCTGTAATTCATATGAGTATTGTTCATTATCTGTTTCAACATAGCTTGTGAGTCCACATCTTTTGGAGGCATAAGAAGGTTTCCTTTTTTCGACAATGAGAATATTGTCGGGGTGGGATTAGGGCGGCATTACAGTGTGGGGTGGGTCGGGTTAGGTTTCGTTAAGTTTTATTAACGAAAGTTAGATTTTTTTGGATGTCGTTAAGAGGTAAAGTTAACATGAGTGCGTAACTATAGTAGAGTGGTTAAAACTGCTAAAAAACAACAACGATGGTTAAAAGCGGAGCTTCACTATAGTAGGAGGGGTTAAAAGGATGATAGGCCTAAAACATTATAGTTCACTATGTGTAACTAATTAAGTATTTACTTAAGGCGAATTCTTGTTTGCGGCGGGTGTACGCCGTGCGGCGGGCGTGCCCCGCGGGTCACCCGCCCGGCCCGACCCGAACCGCCAGCCATCCTCCATTCCCATCTTGACAAGTGTCCTTTTTTTTTAAAAAAAAAAAAAGCCAAAAACTTTAAAATGCTATATCTTGAGATTTATAACTCAGGAAAATAAAATAAAAATACCGTTGTGTTCGTCTCGACGAGACGAGTAAAACTACATAGGTCATGATATGGTTTGATTTATTTTTTTTTAACATTTTTTTACACATAAAAAGTTTGAGGTGCTTGCCAGCTGAAATGTAACACTCTGTTCTGATAAAAGTAACACTTTCATCTTCAAAAAGTAACACTTTTCTACTGTCAAATGTAACATCAATTTTACAAAAAAAAAAAAAAAAATGGTTTGCATTTCAATTGTTACTTTCTCAATAAAAAATTGTTACATTTCATATATAATGTTACATTAAAGAATAGGGCAAATTGCAATTTAGTTACCTGAGTTTTACACAATGTTTCAATTGGTTCCTGAATCCGTTTTTCAGCAAATTGGTTACTCCAGTTTGTCATTTAGTTGCAATGTGGTATAAAAATGGATGGATCGTTTAAAAACTAACAAAAGTGGATGAAAAACCTAACGAGCTTCTTTCAAAATTGCAATGGTTAACCCTACAATTTAAATTTCCCCACTTCACCCCCTAACTCCTAACGAATGTTTAAAAACTAACATAATTTGCATGCATATGTCCAAAGATTAGCGTTTCAGTCATTTTCATTTTATTTATTACATCAAAATTATAAAAATTATGATATCTATCATAAAAATAAAAATTTTATTTAACTTATGACAAATACATATCATTCATAAAAATACTAATTTTATTTAACTAAAATTATAAAATATGATATCCAGAGCGGAACAGTGTTTTGGCCCGTCAAAAAACAAAGGAAACCACCAAAAATGGCGATCTCTCCACCCACGTTCCTTCTCCCCCTTCTCGCGACCACTGTTTTCTCTCTGCTCCATCCAAGTGGGTTTGGTAGTGCTTGCCTTCATGATCTCTTTGTCATTTCTAATCAAAAATTGATGGCTGGAGAAACGTTTTTGCACAAGAAATTGTGGCTTGTCGGCGCATTTTTTGTCAATTTACTGTTTCCGGACAATGCATAATATACTTAAGAAAATGCCCAATGTTTTTTAAGTGAGAGCGAGAAGTTTTTTTTATTATTATTATTATTATTTTGCTCAAGTTTTTCTAAAACAAACAATTAGAATTTGTAGGTTTATTAATTAATGTCTTTAGATGTTACAAATTTTTTATTATGGGGTAAAAATGTGAATAAGTTGAGTTGGAGGGTGCACTTTGCAATTATAAAAGAAACTTGTTAGATTTTCCATCCATTTCATTAAAAAACTAACAATCCATCCATTTTTATACCACATTGCAACTAAATGACAAACTCGAGTAACCAATTTGCTGAAAAACGGATTCAGGAACCAATTGAAACATCGTGTAAAACTCAGGTAACTAAATTGCAATTTGCCCTAAAGAATATAAACTGTTAAAATTGAGAAAAAAATGTTACATTCATTTTTTTATAAAATGTAACATTAGTTTAGTTGTCAATCTTATGTTAATTTGGGGGAGAAAAAAGTGTTACATTAGAAAAAAAAAAGTGTTACATTTGAGGAAAAAGTGTTACATTTCTTTATAAAAAGTGTTACATTAATGTAGTTGTCAATCTTTATGTTATCTTTAATCTATTGCATCAAATTTGTGGTACATTTTTGAAAGAAAAAAATTGTTACATTTCGTTATACTAAGTGTTACTTTTGTTGAAGGAAAAAAAGTTGGGGTGGCAAAAAAAAAAAAAAAAAAAAACGGCTCGGCTCGGCTCGACGGCTTGGCTGGGCGGCTCCGTTGTACGCCGTACAACGGATGTACAGGAGACCACCTCTTTACTTAAAAAGAACTAAATTAAGAAATTCGTTAAAAATTTATAATGGGACACTTATTGTTGGTAATGATGAAAAGTTGATACATTGTAATGGATTATTACATAACATGTTCACGCAATATTAAAGCTACTGAGTGTGAAAAAGAGGTGATTATATATGTAAGAGGTGGTCTCTCCCATGAGAACAAGGGGATCCGTCTCATGCATGAGACGGGTCGCCCCATGACCCATGGGCCGAACCCGCCACATGGCAACCCACCATTGGCCGAATTTTTTTTTATTTTTTTTTATTTATTTTTTATTTTTTTTGAGTTTTTATATTTTTTTTCCGGCTTTTCAGTGGTTTAGCAAAAAATAATAGTTACCATCTCTTAAAGTAACATTGTTCATAAGTAAACGTAATACTTGTTTTAAAAAAACAAAAGCTCGTTTTTACCCATTTGAAAAGTAATAACTTATGTATATGAATGTAATAGTAAGTTTATACAAATAAATGTAACACTTTGATTGACGAAATTGTAACAGATTTCTATAGATAATGTAATACTTTTACATGTATCATGATAAATTTGACCCCATTGTAACTTATTGTTTGAAAACAAATAGATATCTATACATATGTATTACAATTATTTACAAATACTATTAAATATAAATAACACGTTTGTTACATTTTAGTTATAATAAGTATTACTTTTGGCAAACGAAGAAAACATAGGAATAACACTATTACTTTAAGAGATGGTAACTATTACTTTAAGAGATGGTAACTATTACTTTTCACAAACCGAAAAAATATAAAAATTTAAAAAAAGCAAAAAATAAAAAATAATTTTTTTTTTTTTTTTTTTTTTTTTTTTTGGCCAATGAGGGGCTGCCACGTGGCAGGGTCCCCCCATGGGTCCTGGAGCAGGGTTGTGGGTCGGGTAATTGGTCAAAAAAATGGCCCGTCTCACCCATGAGACGGGTTGGAGTGTTCTCACACAAGTTTTTGTCTATATGTAAAAAAAAGAAAGTGAAATACTTGTTTTTTAAACTCGCTTTAGTGTGAAATGTGTTTTTCATCTGTTATGAAAAACCCATTTTTCATCTCTAAGTGTAAAACATTTTTTTTTAGGCTAACTCGAAAAAAAATAAAATTAAAATCACATTTATAAAAAGACGTTGATATTTGTGACAATTGTTATGAAAAGAAAGGAGTATATAGCTTTCAATTCAATAGTAAGTCGCGAAAAAAAAATCGAAGAGAGTCAAGATTGCTTAATGAATATAAATTATAATTTTCATATGAAAATTTGATACAAAAAGGAGATTAAAATGATACTATCATATTGTAAAATTTATCATAAGTGAATGGGTTAAAATTAACAAACATAACATTTTTAGTGAACCTCTTAAAACTTTAGAGATATATTATTTTTTTATTTTTTTTATTTTTAAAAACTTTAGAGATATTAAGTAACATTTCCAAAAGCTTGAGGGGGTCGAATAACCCTGTCATATGTGCGCGTCTTTGCCGCTAGCTTCCAAAACTATGGACTTTATTAACGATTGAACTTATACCATTCGTCGCATGTATCGTATGGTTTGTTAAATTACATCTCATATCTCCACAATGACTCTCTCTCTTTAGGCGTATGTTGTGGGCCCTAAAGATCCCACCAAAAGTGCATTATTTCGTATGGCAGGTGGCTCGGCAATCTCTCCCTACAAGTTAAATCTTCAAGGTAAGGTGGTGGATATATCGGGGGATTGCGGGTTACGTAACTTCAGACTACAGAATCACTGGCCTCTCTTTGTATCGTGCCCTTATTCAAAGGAATGTTGGGGTGTCGGCGAATTTTTGGATTTGATAGAGCTTTGGTCTGAGAGAGCACATTTCTTTAAGACTGGTTGTTGTAAATTTTCTTATCCTGTCCACTGGAGCAACGTGAACAAATGGCAATGATTTCTTGAGGCATTTAGAAAGGAACAACCGTGTTTGACATAGGTGTGCACACCCCCCTTCACGAGTTTGTCGTCAAGTATACAAGGTTTTGGAGGACTGGAATGCAGCAAGACAAGCACCAAATGGGAAGCGTTCTCACGGGGCAAGGACTTCACGTAACAGATGCATTAATTGGCATCCTTATCCCTTTTCCTTCAATGCGATGCCTCATTTTTTGAGGAAGGGCAAGAGACTGGACTTGAGTGCATTTTCAAGAATTCGAGTGGTCAGTTCACCAAGACTAGGCGAAGTCTATCCAAAGAGTTCTCCCAGTCGATGAAGGCGAAGCTCTTAGTTTATTGTAGGCAGTTTGGTGGGCACTTACCTTTGGTTGTTCAAATGTTATTTTTGAAGTTGACAACTACAAGTGCTATAGTTTGATACATGCTTCGTCATTGGCTATCACGGAGTTTGGGGATATCATTAAAGAATGCAAGCGTCTACTCTAGCAACACCCTAATTTTTCTCTTTCACATGTGAATCGCATGACCAATGATGCGGCCGATTGTGTGTCGAAGGCTGACATTTCTCATGGTGTTCTTTGTTATTGGGACGAGCCACCAACATTTGTGGATGACCATATTCAACTTTGTAACTCTTATGTGGTTTGGTTTATATACACAGCCCCTATTTCCACAGCCCCGTTAAATTACCAAAGTACCCCTATATATATATTTTTTTATTTTTTTTTTCAATTTCACTCTCCCTCACGTTCGCTCCCTAACCCCTCTCTCTCTCTCTCGGTTTGAAACGACGAAAGAAACGAACGGTCTCTCTAACGTCTCTCTCACCGTCGTCGCTCACCGTCGCCGTCGTCTTTCTCTCTCGCTCTGTTCTGTTCTTCTCTCTCACCTCTCTCTCTCACAGTAAAAAAAAAAAAAATTCGAAATTGAAATGGTGAAACTTAAAATACCCAAGACCGCCGCCGGGACCGCCGCCGCCACAACCGCCGCCCACATCGCCGCCGGGACTAGCTCGTCTACAGCGCCTGTGAAAAAGGTAAGCAATTTTTAACCTTATTTTACATTTCTATATTCCCAAAGTACGTTGTATTTTTTGAAATTGAAATTGGTGTGTCTCGTGTAACACCACTCGAGATGCATCTCGGGTGTGTTTACACAAGACAAGACTCGTATAAACATCTCGAGTGGTGTTACACGAGATGGATCCTTCTGAATATTGTGAATTATCAGTCAGCATTGTGTTCATTTATTTAATCTACTGTAACTGTCGCTAATGTATTGTCTCTTATTTGTGTTTTTTGTAGGCACGTGATCCTATGACCGTTTCAGCTAGAAAGAGGAAGGCTGAAGAGCGTTTGGAGAGAGGAGAAAACCGGAGCAAGGCTCGGAATGACGAGGATGCCACAGCTGATGATGAGCAGGAGGATAGGGAGGAGGAGGCGGCAGCAGCTGATGATGTTCAGGAGGAGAAGGCGGCGGTCGATGGGGATAGTGAGGAGGAGGAGGAGGATAGTGATGATGGGGAGGAGGAGAGTGATAGTGATGATGGGGAGGAGGAGAGTGATAGTGATGATGGGGAGGAGGATGGGGAGGGGCAGGAGGGGGGGGGGGCAGGATGATGAGGAGGAGGAGGTGGAGGTGGGGGTGCAGGAGGAGGAGGATGATGAGGATGATGATGTAGTAGAGCCGCCTAGACCTCTGAGACACGGGAGGAGGCGGGGTCAGGATGCGCCACCATCATGGCAGCTTCAGAGGGACCCCGGTGGTGGGCCAGAGGATGTTTCACTGATGTACGGGTTCGGTGACCACCGAGCCAGACAGATTTGGGGTGACTCTACTACTGAGGGATTGGTGACTTTCCATACGAGACTCACGCATCTTGCACAGTAAGCTTAGCATTAATGTGAAATGTTTTAAATATTGAAGTTATTTATACCACACACTCTAAATATTCCATTAATTATCATCCTATGCTGCTTTTCTTGAGTACTGATAATATTTTTTGTTTCGAATGAACAGGTTCAAGCGTGATGAGCAGCCGGTTGCTGATAGAGCCTGGCTGGCCCTCGTAGATGCATCTGGCCTCCAGGATCTGCATGATTCCGTCATTCATAGGCCTAACCATGCCCTCCTAACGGCATTTTTGGAACGGTGGTCTCCTGAGACTAACTCGTTCCACATGCCGTGGGG
This sequence comes from Campanula takesimana, assembly GCA_026119855.1. Taxonomy (NCBI): domain Eukaryota; kingdom Viridiplantae; phylum Streptophyta; class Magnoliopsida; order Asterales; family Campanulaceae; genus Campanula; species Campanula takesimana. The sequence continues at coordinate 879,458 of JAOWBW010000184.1, forward strand.
GGAGATGACGATTACTTTACATGACAGTTTTCATATCCTGGGTATGTTTTTATAACATCGCTTCGATACTCCATTCACAATTATATAACTGTCTACATATATTATATGAACTGTCTACATTCATCTCTTATACTAAAATGTGTTATTGCATCTTCAATATACAGGTATCAGGATTGATGGTGGAGTTGTTCGCTATACGGATCCAGCGCCTGACGTATCTGGCATCTCTAGACACCTCCAGTTGAGCGGCACTGGTTATTTATTGAGGGATGTCAGGCGTCTATTTACTCAGCGTAGAGGCGGCATGACAGATGCCCATCGTGCGTCCGCGTATATCCTACACCTATTGGGTTGCACGATGTTCGTGGACAAGAGCGGGGATAAGGTGCCCGCAGCCTACCTGCCCCTGTGCATGGATCTAGCCAGCCTCCCCACTCTTTCCTGGGGATCAGCCACTTTGGCATATATGTACCGAGAGTTGGGGAAGGCGTCCAGATCCGGATGCAAGCAGATGGACGGTTGTGCGGCTCTCCTAGAGGTACATCTTACTCTATTCACTATCTTTTTACTGTCTACTCCCCCCCCTGTTATTAAATGTTGCATTTGAGTAGTATTTAATACTTTTTTACATACATCTCAGGCTTGGATATACGAGTACTTTCCGGGTTTTCGGCGAGTTACTGACCCCCATTGGCAGCAGGGGCAGCCGAGAGCCCGTAGATGGTCTCGTGATGATTCGGCTGGGAGGACGTTCGATCATCTTGTGCAGTATCGCCGCATTCTTGACAGGATGGGGGCTGACAGTGTGAGTTATTCATATTAAAACTATTATACGTTTTTGTGTCGTTCCTTCCGATATTCTGTTGACTTTGCCTAACAATGTCTACTCACAGGTTATTTGGACTCCTTATGGGACCGGGTCGGACGCGATACTGCCTGTTTCATACTACAGGGGTGTTATACGCTTTTGTGACATCACAGAGGCGTATATGCCTGATCGTGTGACTAGGCAGTTCGGGTACCAGCAGAGGATCCCCAGACTGCCCCCCATGGCGACCGAGTTATGCGTTTTGGCAAAGGGTCAGAAGGGGTACCAGAAGCGTTACGGTGACGGAGATCAGGTTTGGCAGGAGTGGGTGGCTTTTGGCATGGCGGAGTTTAGGGCCGATGTCCGTTGGGGGCCACTATTTACTGGAGATCATCCCGTGGCTGTTCCCTTCGTGACTCCAGATTATATGTCTTGGTTTAGGGCTAGGAGTCATGTTCGGATAGCTAATCCGATACACGATCCACCCGGTGACATTCCACCTCCACCACCTGATGTTCCACCGCAGCCTTCTGTCGCAGGGATTGCGGAGTTGCGAGCTATCATACTTCCATTTTTGTCGGATCCCAGTGCCCCCGAGCACTGGCTAGTTGGTCTTAGACGGGCCGGTGAGATTTTAGGACTTCCACCGCAGCCTTAGGATTTTATTTTATTTTTGCTTTTCATTGTATTGTAATGTAATTGACACATTTTATTCTAGTTTTTATTGACACCTCTACTAGTTTGTTAATATGATGGTATTTTTATTTTAGTTATCGTTTTAAATCCCCCTCCCGATTCAATAGTTTATTCTAGTGTTTCGTAAAACCCCCCTCCCCCCCCCCCCCGATTCAATAGTTTATTCTAGTGTTTTGTAAACCCCCCCCCCCAAGGACATGATGTTTTGCTGTTGTTGTTGCTGTTGTGTTGTAGTTGCTGGTGTTGAGACTACTGATGTATCTCGTGTAAACCCACACGAGATGTGTCTCGTGTGGGTTTACACGAGATGCATCTCGTGTGTGTTTACACGAAACATGTCTCGTATAAACCCACTCGAGATGCATCTCGAGTGGTGTTACACGAGATGTCATCTCGTGTAAACCCTAAAAACCCTAATAATGTCACAAATTTCTAACTCAATTTCCGTTTGGATTTTGAGGAAAGTGATACTAATGAAAAACACTTTAAATGTCATTTAGAGCCTAGAAAAAAAATAAAAAAAAATAAACTAGGTGGTCGTATACCATTTTCACAACATCGGGGCATTTTCCTTAAAACCCTAAAAACCCTAATAATGTCACAAATTTCTAATTCAATTTCCATTTGGATTTTGAGGAAAGTGATACTAATGAAAAACACTTTAAATGTCATTTGGAGCCTAGAAAAAATAAAAAAAAAATAAACTAGGTGGTCGTATACCATTTTCACAACATCGGGACATTTTCCTTAAAACCCTAAAAACCCTAATAATGTCACAAGTTTCTAACTCAATTTCCGTTTGGATTTTGAGGAAAGTGATACTAATGAAAAACACTTTAAATGTCATTTAGAGACTAGAAAAAAAATAAAAAAAAATAAACTAGGTGGTCGTATACCATTTTCACAACATCGGGACATTTTCCTTAAAACCCTAAAAACCCTAATAATGTCACAAGTTTCTAACTCAATTTCCGTTTGGATTTTGAGGAAAGTGATACTAATGAAAAACACTTTAAATGTCATTTAGAGCCTAGAAAAAAAATAAAAATAAATAAATTAGGTGGTCGTATACCATTTTCACAACATCGGGACATTTTCCTTAAAACCCTAAAAACCCTAATAATGTCACAAGTTTCTAACTCAATTTCCGTTTGGATTTTGAGGAAAGTGATACTATGAAAAACACTTTAAATGTCATTTAGAGCCTAGAAAAAAAATAAAAAAAAATAAACTAGGTGGTCGTATACCATTTTCACAACATCGGGACATTTTCCTTAAAACCATAAAAACCCTAATAATGTCACAAATTTCTAACTCAATTTCCGTTTGGATTTTGAGGAAAGTGATACTAATGAAAAACACTTTAAATGTCATCTAGAGCCTAGAAAAAATATTTATGAAGACTAGTATATGCTTACATCACATGTCATTTTGGTGGACAACACAGGGCCGGAAGATCAAATAACATTAGGAAGACTAGTACAAAGAAACGAGATTGCAGTTTTAAACTATACGCCACAGAGAGGGGTGTTGATGGGTCATGGGGTTATGTTGTGAGGAATGTCATACATAATCATGCCTTTCCTTGTACCCGGAAGGTTTTCCTCTCGGGAAATTGACACCTGGGGAATATGACGCTGTGTGTACCGCAAGTGAATGTTCAGTGCGTCCAAATGACATTGTGGCAATGCTAAAGATGCAGGATGAGAAGAACGTGAGCACTCCGATGCACGTCCGGAATGCCGTGTCAAAATATAGAGAAGGGGAACGACAAGGGAGGAACCCGCTACAACAATTCCTTAAGTTACTCAGTGATAATGAATATACTAGCTACACGAGGGAAGACGCTGAGACTGGCATGATCGAAGACATATTCTTCTCTCACCCATTAGCAATGAAGATTCTGAACTGTTTTCCATATGTTGTACAGGGTGACTGCACTCACAACACCAACTGCTACGGACTGTACTACTTGCAGTTTGTAGGTTTTACTTCCACCGGGCATAATTTCACAATAGCGTCTGCGTTCCTCAGGCATCAGAGGACGGGTGATTACGAATGGGCATTGAACAATTTGCACAGTCTGTTTACACCTCCCCGGTTGCCTACAGTTTTTGTCACTGATCGTGAGTTGGGTTTCATCAGCGCTCTCCGTACAGTTTTTCCCCACACCGCACACTTCTTGTGTCGGAGGCATATCGAAATGAATGTTAGAAGGAAAGGGTTGGAGCATACAGGTAGCGAGGACTTCGCAGAATCATTCATGAGGACGTTCAATTATGCAATCTCAGCCCCTAACCCCGACGAATGGGACTTACGTTGGGCAGAGCTTCTTGACCGTTTCAGATCTTATCCTGCACTATTGGATTACCTCCGCGAGACATGGCTTAATTTGTACTCTCAGAATATTCTGTCCATGCACACGGATGTGTTAACACACTTCGGGACCCATACCACAAACAGGACTGAGGGTGAGCATAACAGGTTGAAGAAGGCATTGGGGAGTGCTTCTTCTACTTTTGACACACTGTTTAAAAAGGCTCATAAAATCATAGATATCCAGCTAAAAACTATCAAACAGGGTATGAATAAATCAAGGACCAGATATCCAATTGATTTGAGGACCCGCAATCTATATCGCAACATATTCACTAGAGTGTCAACGGTAGCCTTTTGCATTATCAGACAAGAGCATGATCGAATTCAGAAAATCAAGCAGCGTCATAATGGGGGTTATGTAATCACTGAGGCTGCCTGCGGGTGTTACTACAGGCGGACACATGGACTTCCATGTAGTCATGAGATTGCACAGATAGAGGAGTGTCAGGGACGGATTGAGCTGTCCACGATTCATGAGTTTTGGAAGAAGTTGGACATTGAAGTAGACAACCCTTCATCTAAGGAGCCTGAACCGGTAAGGAGACAGTTATTCAAAACGATGGAGCCGGATCATATTTCAAAGCCGAATGAACCCCGGGCCGGAATTTCCAGAGAACTGTCAGATTGGGAGCATACTAACAAATTTTTTCGAGTCCCCGCTACACCATCCTCGACTGGCAAAGGGTATATATCTTCATTCAATTATGTCTCAAATTTTTTGCTGTTGTATTGTTGCTGTTGTGCTGTTGTGTTGCTGCTACTGTTTAACTGCTGCTGATGTGTCTCGTGTAAGTCCATACAAGACATATCTCGTGTTGTATTACACGAGACTTGTCACGTGTAAAACCACACGAGATATTTAGTTGTCTTACTTATATTCATTATATTTCATTGTCTTGTATTTAACTGTTATTACTTTTGCAGCTGCGCATGTTAGGCAATGATTACCCAATACCACCACCACCAAACCTTTATCGGAACCGCTGTGATCCAGCCGCAAGCCAACTACTCCTCCCATACCAAGATAGGATAGCAGAGTTCAGTCAACTCTATGAGGAGGATACCGATGCAAGAAGACAAAGAAGATTACATATAGGATAGTATATGTGTAATGGTTTTTGATTTATCCAGTTTGTATGAATGTTTGAATTATATGCTTATCCTTGTTAACACTTTCATTTCGTATACAATTAGGCGATAGTATATGTGTAATGGTCTATTGATGTTTTGTGGAGATGTCCTATTTGAGAATCAAATTTCATTCCAAGTTATGTTTATTGTTGCTTTTGCTGTTGCGGTTGTGGAAAAGCAGGCTCAGATGCCTATGTCGTGTATACTTATACGAGATGAGAGCTTACATCTCGTGTATACATACACGAGATCTCATCTCGTGTGTACTTACACGAGATGTATCTCGTGTATATGTACACGAGATGTAAGCTCTAATCTCGTGTAAGTATACACGAGACGTGCAAGGGCAGCGATGGAATTAAATGGGCTGTGTATTTACCGGGCTGTGTATATAGTTTTTGCCCTCTTATGTTTAGTAACGCATTTTGTTTTTCTCAGGAAAAAAAAAACACTGCCTCATTCTCTTAATTTATTGAATACCCATTCGGTTATAAATGGCTAACAATTCCCATCACAATATCTATTTGCTCAATGGAGGCATGAACACTGTTAAAATACACTATTTCTGAAAAGGTCCCCCACCCCCCTCCCCCCCCCCCCCCCCTTTTTTATAATGTTAGTTTGAATGAGTTTTGAAAAATAAGTTATTTTAATTATCATATTAAAAATTTAATTTTTTTTTACTGATACACCACTATAAATATTACCAATAACATTTCTTAGATTATCATTAGTATAATTAAAAGTAACTATAATTATTGCTCAAAATTCTTTAGAATTAACAATTATTTTTTTTTCAAAAAAAAAAATATAATAAAAAAATTCACTAACCCGATTAAAATAAAATCCCTCACAGTCATGAACATGGCACCTCCTCCTCTCTCTCCTCCTTCGCCGCGTCTTCTTCTTCTTCTCTCTCTCTCTCTAGAAAAACACTTTCTCTCTCTACCATCACGCAATTTTACTGACATCAACGACGACGACCTTAGAAATTTTATTTAATTTGCTTTTATCTGAAAATGCTGAGGAAATCAAAAACCCTAATTCTTTTCGTCAAACTAACAAATCTCGATCTTAAATCAAACACAGCCCTGAACTCATTATAGAGATTGGCAAGTTTTTTTTTTTTTTTTTTGTTTTTGATGAAGCGAGTTCGTCGATGTACGAGGATATTTATCCTCTCTTTGCTCGTTGTTTCCGTCGTCGTCCCGATCTTTTTCCTCTCCGGCGAGCTTAAACATTGTAATCTATACATAATTGCATTAATTTATCTTTTCAATTGTAGCTATGCTCTATTCAATCGTATACTAGTTTAGTTTCTTATAATCGTGTTTTTTTTTTGTTTTTTTTTTGGTTGCAGCGACTAAAGAATTTATTGAAGACCTATCGACTATTGTAATATTCTTTCTATTTTTTTATCTTATTTATTTACTAGTTAATTGATTTTTGCCTTGAAAAGTGAAGCAAATGCTTCTGATTTGTTTTGAATGTTATTGTAAGTAGTAAGATTGCGATTTGAGTATGAGCGTATTGTATAGATATAGGCTTGATTGAGTTGTACTTGCTAATTCATTTCTATAGCGGAAATCATAGTTGAGTTTATTAGACCCGACGGAGTTAGATGTTTTCTTGGCTGCTTGAAAATTGACTTTTGTTAATTTGCTTTTTTTTTTTTTTTATTGCAGAAGATCAGGACGGATTCACTGAAGCTTGATGCACTCGGAGAGGTACTTCAATTTTGTGAGAATTGGGAGTGACTTTTGTTCAGGTCTGCTGCTTTTAGTTAAAATTGCTAATTAATTTAGAATTGGTGGTGTGTGGGGCAGGAAGTAGGTGAAGGCTTAAGAATACCAACTCTGATTGTGTACAAAGAAGTGAAAGTTGATCCGGCTACCGTTTTGAGATCTTCTGATGAGAATGGTACGGTGGAGGATTATGGAAGAAATGAAGACAGTGATTATTTATCGAAACAGAGCGGTTGGTTCTATGAGTGCCTTTACTTAGTTTGTCGTGTTGTATTGCATTCACTTTCTGAAAATGATATTAATTAGATTTGAACATTTCGAGCGCAGAATCCAATCCTGATGCAATAGGGGGTAATATGCAAAGCCAACTAGAGGGAATAAATTCCAATATTTCGAGGTCAGAAAGCAACCCTGATGCACTAGGGGCTAATCAGCAGATCCGGCAAGAAAAATTATTGTCAGCGTCTGGGCTGAAGGTGAGATGTTTAATCAGATTCATTGTGACTGCTGTTAGATGTCTACAGTTCAAAAGAACATATGTATGTTTAAAATCGCAGTTCAAAAGAACATATGTACTCCCTCCGTCCCACACCAATGGGCACTTTTGGTCAAACCTACTTAAACTTTGACTAACATTTTATGCTAAATAATTTGTCTCCATAAAAATTTAAAATAGTTGTTGATAATGTTTCTAATACTAATTTGGTAACTTTTTTAAAATTTTTATGGAGATTAATAATTTAGCATAAAATGTTAGTCAAAGTTCAAGTTGGTTTGACTAAAAATGCCCATTGGTATGTGACAGAGGGAGTATGTTTTAAAGCCACTTCGCATCCATTGGATAATAACTCATACTCCATCCGTTCCAAGGAAGTTGCAACATTTTGCCATTTAGGGTATTTCACAAAAGTTGCAACAATCCAAAAATGGAAGCTTTTTATTACTTTTATAATCCTCCACTCATTCTCTCTCTTCCTCCCAACCACTCATTATTCTCCACTCATTCTCTTTCCACCCCCACCAATTCTCTCTCTCCTCCTCTCTACCTTTCATTCTTAATATAATATTATATCCTTAATTTCCTAGACCTCCTTTTGCTTCACTAGGAATGTGACTTGTGATTGGTTTGAGTAGCCATCCTTATAGTAGGTCTGGGATTGCTTCGAGGCCAAGGATCCTCATCCTCGTATGATTATCAAAACTATTCATAAGGCCTTCTTTTGTGCTGATATTTTTCCGTTGCAACACTATAAACGTATATGATCTTACTAATTGTATATCATGCTTGAAGATACAAATAACAAAGGGATATGCAAACCTGTTTTAAAGTGGAAGATTTTATATATATATATACTCCCTCCGTCCCACTCGAATTAGGATTTTTGGGTTGGGCACGGGGATTAAGGAAAAAGTGTTAGTGGAGTAGGTGTTGTGAGTATGAAAAGTGAAGTAGGAGAGAGAAAGTAGGGTAGAGAATAATGAGTGGAAAGTTGTAGTGAGTGTGAATGTGGGACCCATTAAATAAAACATTTCTATTTTTGGGTTGTCCTAATTCGAGTGGGACACCCAAAATGGAAATTTGTCCTAATTCGAGTGGGACGGAGGGAGTATATATATATATGGGAGTTGCTAGGATACCCCCTTCAAGGGTATCCTAACAAGTGGCAATATATTTTTGCCCAAAAATACCCTTCCTTCTATAGTGACTAGCCAATTGATTAGGAGGACTTAATGGTCATTTCAAATGGAGTTAGTTCATCACATTGCAGTCCCTAATAATGTCGATTTGTTTCTCTAGTTTCATGGCCGCTTCCTCCAACAATTGACATTAAGTTCTTGATCTTCCTCTACCAAAACCCCATTAATGAACGGTAAAGTTTGGAGATGATGGCAATTTAAGCAAAATGAAAAACATGTTGAATACAGAAGGAAAGAAAGACAATCAGGAATTCTTATCTTCATACACTGCCGGAAACTCCATTGAAAGATTCAATTTGAAATTTAGTTGAATCCTTAAAAAAAAAATCAGATCTCTATGAATTTCACAATCTGGCAGGTTATATTGCTACTGCCTGTTGCCATGTCGAATCCCTTTTGTTATTTCTTCCAGTGACAGAGTTGGCTCTGATTCAATTGGGTTTAATTAATATGCAAAGCTAAACTTCTGATTTCCACGGATATAATGGCGAAAGAGAGTTGAAGAAAGGGATAGAGAGAGACTTGGTGCAGAGCATGAAATTAAGAGAAACGAATTCCCACTATGATTACAATGTGATGAACCCTAATTCAATTGTGAATGACACCATCAGGCTTCAAAATAATAACCAAAAAACAATGGGAGAATAAGGGATGAATTAGTTTATGGAGAAGAGCATGAACGCCATTAACTATGCCAAGGATCATGTAGTATTTGGAGACAATGGGATTGAAATCACAACCACACCCCCGTTTATATTTTATTAGTCTTGAGAACGAGGGGTATTTTGGGCTTAAAATATAGGGCCACTTGTTAGGATACCTTTGAAGGAGGTATCCTAACAACTCCCATGTATATATATATACATATATATATATACATATACATATACATATACATATATACATATACATATATATATATATACATACTTATATATATATACATATGACCTTTGAAGGAGGTATCCTAACAACTCCCATGTATATATATATACATATATATATATACATATACATATACATATACATATATATACATATACATATATATATATATACATACTTATATACATATACATATGTATATGTATACATATGTATATATATACATATGTATATATATATATATATGTATATATAAGTATGTATATGTATATATATATACATATACATATGTATATATATACATATGTATATATATATACATATGTATACATATAAGTATGTATATGTATATATATATACATATACATATGTATATATACATATGTATATATATATATATATGTATATATATAAGTATGTATATGTATATACATATGTATGTATATACATATATATACATATACATATATATATACATATATATATTTATATTTATATACTCGTTATTTGGACGCTTGTTTGTAAAAGTCGCATATTAGACAGTTTGTCAGATTTTAGTTGAATGATTAAGCATTCATGGCGGAAAATCCTAGAGCACAAGTTCTTTCATCTCTGTCCGGAGTGGGATGATAAGAGGCGAATTCATTGATTGATCATTTTACTGCAAAAATAAAATTTCTATTTGAAGCTCTAGAAGATTGTGCTGATTCGGATTTATTTGTCATGCATGAACTGAACTTTCTCTGCAATGTGTATACCAACTTTTACTTGGTATTGTGACAGGAAGATTTTAATGGGACAGCAGTACGACATGATCCTATGGTACAGTCCCAATCACGAAAAGTTCTGGATGAGAAGTTGAAAGAAATGAAAGATCAGTTGATTAGGGCCAGAGCATACCTGAATTTTGCACAACCAGATAATAACTCCCATTTAATAAAGGAATTGAAGATTCGAATCAAAGAACTGGAACATGCCATGGGTGGGGCAGCCAAGGATTCTGATTTATCTAAAAGGTTAGGCTCACTTATTCTCTTATCTTTCAGTAAAAATTTATTTTCAATCATCAGTCTACCATGGTGCTGGTTCCGTTGTTGTGTTTTCAACAAGAAGGCCAGAGGATATAAAATCATTTTGCCCTTTCTATCTGCTTTACAACTGGCTAAATTTCTATTTGGACTGCTGTTGTTATCCATTGTTTTCTTATTTGGCTACCAAGTTGATAGATCTTCTTTCTTCTCTTCTCAAAATTATTTTAGAATTTTAGGATCAATGGTTTTACTCACAAACTAGTAGTACTATACTGCGGAGAAAGGCTAGTACTCCCTCCTTCCCAAAATGAACGACCAAATTATGTCAAAATTTGCTCTTCAAGAGCAAATCTGAAGAGCAAATCTTGACAAAATTCGGTCATTCGTTTTGGGACGGAGGGAGTATATTCTTGAAAGAGTAAATTTCGACATAATTTTGCCATTCATTTCGGGAAGGAGGAAGTATATTCTCTTTTCTGTATGGCTGCTCATTTGTATAAATTGAGTACAGAAGAAACATAAATTTTGTACTTTTAGGTTTCAGAAATCATTTAGTCCATATAATTTGAGTGTTGCCAAAACGTAGCTTAGTGGTGTTTGTGGGAATTTCAATGTATTGTTTCTATGGTTTAACTATTGGGCTTTAACTGCAAAATAACATTCTCAAGCACGAATCACCTGGAGAAATTTAAATTATTGACCAGGTGCAATGTTTAAAAATAATTCTCTTTTGAGTTGCTTTTGGTTTACTAAGTGGAGAACTTTGCCTAAGCATCAATAGATACTAGCTTGCCTAGATGTGGGAGCTCTTGTAGCACCGGGTTTCCCTTTTATGGTTACTTGAAAAAATATACCATATCCTAGGACTTAGTCAATTACTGTCTAGCAATGAACACCAATTGTTGAGATACTCCCTCTGTTAGGATTCATTGTTAGTACACCCACCTTAATTTGATTGATCCATGCCACGTGTCTTTTTATGGACTTTAGGACCGCATGTAATGAAGTTCTACTTCAATTTTTTGATAAGTCCATTTCTAGATTTTTCGTTTTCTAGGCTGAGTATAGTTCGGTTTGTATCATTAGCGGTTTAGTGCTTCAAGCCGTCATCTTGAGACCGCCAGCATGGAGCCCTTCAGTTTTCATCAAACTGCAGTTTGCATGTTTGATGAAACCGCTCATCAAGATCATTCTTCAAACCGCCCCTATGCTTGGTGAAGCCGCAGAGCAGTTATTGAAGAATTAAAGAGATGTCATTTATTCCTTAGACAAACATTCCCTTTTTGACCGTAAAAGGATGTTGTTATGTCATGTCAAAATAACTCTAAGTTAACTTGGAGTTTCTGCAAGTTAACTTGGAGTTTCTGCAAGGAATGTCGGTTTGTCTATCAGTTTGAATTGTTTACCGTTAGTCCTTTCTGCAACAAAGGACAATTGTCAGGTAGTGGTGCAACAACTACCTAGGACTACAAGACAAAACCAAGGACGAAAATGACAGCTCAACCAATGGGATTTCGACAGCACTGTACCCTTCAGATTTGATTCAAATCTTTACCCAACGGTCACAAGGGTGCTCTGCCTATAAATAGCCTTCACTATTCAACAATGAAGGTTACTGAGCTTCAAGAGATTCATTCCCAAGTATTCAAGTTTGCTTTGAAGATTTAAACCCAGATATTCATATCTTCAAACCATCTCCATTGCAAACCCAGTTCTTCATCAAAAGCTTCAAGCCTAACAACCATTCATACTTAGCCTTTACACCGAAAGAATTCCATTTGCTCAACCATCATTTAGATACTTAGAGCATTTGATTTCTTTTCACACACACACCCGATTTATATGATCACATAGATTATATACTTCGAAAACACCGGTTGTTATTATAGCTTAGGTTAGACTTATTGTTTAGAGTTTAGATTCATCTTGTAAAACCTCCTCTAAATTAATACAAGTCTCATAGCTATTAGAAAATCCTAGACTAACCATCTAGGTAGAGGACGTAGTTCATTTAAGAACGAACCTCTTCAATTTGTGTGTTGGATCTTTATTTTCTGTCTTGATATTTATCTTTCTTGTTTGTGGTCTTGAACTCGTTTCCATATACGAAATGACTTGAAAGATGAATTGTGTTTTCCTTTAAACTTTAAGTTTAACTATTCTGTTGCATCATAGTGTTTTCTCAACCCGAGTCAAACCTCCCAACTCTTTAACTAACATATTTGGCCAAAACCGCAAACCCCGCTGTGCATTTTATCAGTTCGGTTCTTGTGCTTTGAACCGCAGTTGGCCAAACTGATAAGTACTCGGTTGATTTTAAGGGTATTTTGGAAAAAGTTTCGGACCGCTATTCACCCCCCCTCTAGCGGTTCTATACCCTTGTTGCCCTCTGGGACCAACACCCTCCGTCCCAAACTTATGGTTACTTATTTCCGTTTTGGGCGTCCCATACTTATGGTTACTTGTCCAAAATGGCAAAATGTTCAATTTTTTCTCTCCTTCCCACGCACAACTATCCACTATCTCATTTTCTCTCTCCTTCCCACTCACAACACCTACTTTTTTTCTTTCCGCGCATTCATTTTTAGTAACGGAGGGAGTATTAAATTTAGTTCCATGATGATAACATTTTGCAAGTTGAGATGTCGTGTCAAGCTATTGAACTCCCCATTGGCAAGAAATACAGAATAAAGATAAAACTGATTTAAGACACTACTCCTCAGGGCTCTGCAGAGGATGAGAGGCATGGAGATCACCTTGTCAAAAGCCAAGCGTATTTATGGTGATTGCTCTACCATGATCAAGAAGCTTCGTGCTATGACTAGTAATGTTGAAGAGCTAATTAGAACACAGAAGAATGAGGCAACTTTTCTTGTTGAGCTTGCTGCAAGAACTACACCAAAAGGTCTTCATTGCCTCTCCATGAGGCTGACTGCGGAATATTTTGCCTCGAAACCTGAAGATCGTGAGCTCCCTAGCCATCATCAACTGCATAATTCCGATCTTCATCATTTTGTTGTGTTCTCCGACAATGTTCTGGCTTGTGCAGCAGTTGTGGATTCAACCATTTCCACTGCATTGGTTAGCTTTCTAGACTTAATTTGCGCTTTTCCAGGATTTTATATTTTCTTATGCATGTTTCATAATATTTGATGACTAATTAACATATAGATGTAATGATAGTAAAAGACGTTTAAGCTAGTACAGAGAAGATTGCTAGTATGCACGACTCTTGTAAACTATACACTACACTAGTACTCTCTCTGGCCCATAATTAATAAATATCCCACTTTGTTTTTTGGTCCGTCGCAAAATAAATGTCACGATTCTAAGTAAGGAAAAACTCTTGGTGCAATTTTACAATTGTACAAGCAATGTGCAAATGAGTGAAGCATACTCCTTACAAAAGTTGAAAAGTCAAACACGACATTTATTATTGGACGGAGGGAGTGTGAACAATCATGAAGGCAAAATTCGTTAGAGTGATTGCAATGTTTGTCATTCTTTTACTACCTTAAGGAAAGTTGCGTAGGTATGGATATCGTAAAATAATGGATTCTTTTGACATTTTTGTCCAAAATCCACTAGTTGACACATCTAGTGAATCTTCAGTATTCCACAAACCGTCATCATCTGAAAGGTAATTGTAGGGAAATAGCTTAGCAACTCCAATAATTGTATGGTTGATGAACCATTTGAAGCCTATGATCTGCTTGAAGTTTTAAAGTATTACCTGTGATCTTTTTGAGTTGAATGTAAGTTTTCACATCACTGCAGGAACCAGAGAGAATTGTTTTCCATGTGGTAACAGATTCTCTCAACTTTGCAGCCATCTCAATGTGGTTCTTACTAAATCCTCTTGGAAAAGGCACACTCCAAATCCATAGCATGGACAATTTTAATTGGTTATCTTCCAAGTATGAGGCTGCTGTAACAAAGGGCCACGATTCTCTAGACCCAAGATATACATCTATGTTGAACCACCTTCGTTTCTATCTACCAGATATCTTTCCAAAGCTGGATAAAATTGTGTTTCTTGACCATGACGTGATTGTTCAAAGAGATCTAGCAGCACTTTGGAATGTTGACTTGAAGGGCAGAGTAAATGGAGCTGTGGAGACTTGTCAACGAGGAGAGCCTTCATTTCGTAGAATGGATATGCTACTCAACTTCTCTGACCCAATGGTGGCAAGGAGGTTCAATGCCAAAGCATGCACGTGGGCGTTCGGTGTAAATGTTTTTGATTTGAAAGAATGGAGAAGACGGAATTTAACTAGTGCTTATCTCAAGTACTTGCAAATGGTATGGATCTCGACCTTTGTTTATGTTGCTTATCTGTGCATCATGAATTTAGTCAATTGTTGTTTGCTCCCCTCCCCCCCCCCCCCCCCCCCCCAACCCACAGTGGCGAAGCCAGATTTTTTTTTTGAAAGGGAGGAGAGGGGGGAATCATTTTTACTAAGGGGACAAAATAAAATTTAGTGCATTTTTTTCTTCACACAAAGAGGGGCAAGTATCAATAAATTGCACTAAAACCACGTTATTTTAAAATTTTGCACTAGTAAAACAAAAAAATATTAAAACAAAAGGGGAGCAATTTCCCCTTATAGGACTAAGGTAGATCCACCAGTGCTCCCCCCTCCCCCTCCCCCTTCCCCTCCCCAACTCAGCTAGACTGGGTTTTATGATGACTGCGGCAGTTATTGCCATGTGAATTTTTTTACCTTTCTTGTCTACAGAAGTAACTCATCATTATATCAAGAAAATGCCACTTTGGCCATGTTGATTTTGGCCCTATCCTACATCTATCACTGCCCTAGTTCTTGATAAGTATCATTTCTCCTTATTGTTCCTTGTATACTGATCTCTTTGGGTGCGTCCACATTCTTCTATGATTTTCTCCCATTCCATCACCTTTCTGGAAACTTTACCTTGCCCACACTAGTTTTACCAAGATTCCATCTTAGCGTTCTCATCTCAGCCACACTATATACACGTCGCTTATGAGCTGCCTAAAGATTCCATATACTGTAATAACAATGACCTAATGCATGTTACAAATAACTTTTCTTGTATATAGCTATTATGTAGTGGCGGAGGCAGGATTTTTTTAAGGGGGGGGGAGATTATTTTGAATATGAACTGTTATAATCTAATACTTTAATCTTGTTTTAAGGGGGCAAATTATTAATATAGCGTTATTTTTCTTAATATAAGGGGGGCAAAATAGTAATTTTAATGGTAAAGAGTAATACTCCCTCTGTCCCAGCTCACTTGAGACTTATTTCCATTTTGGTCCGTCTCAGCTCACTTGAGACCTCCCCAAAATAGCCTTTTAATAATTTTATATTGAATCTACCCCACCACTCATTCTCTCTCTTCATTTTCCACCACTCAATTTATTCAACCTACTCATTCTCTCTTTTCATTTTCTACCACACATTTTCCTTATTTTATTCTTTTTCTTTAGTTATTGTGCCCACCTCTTAGGTCTCAAGTTAGGTGGGACGGAGGGAGTATATATAAGATTATGTTGGGGGGGGGGGGGACTGTCCCATTTGATCACGCCTTCGCTCCGCCATTGCTGTTATAGATCTGTTAGCAATTGTCATTTTCACTATGCCCGTAGAGTTTACTGAACTCCCTTTGTATGTTTGATTGAGTGTATTGCAATTAGCTATTATGCAGTTATGGACTGACTTTGGGTTGTTTTAAGAGAGAGAAATGAGGGCAAGATCTTGTCCATTTAGTTTCTACCTATTATTGTACAATCTTTGTCTCAAAAACTCCCTTTTCACAAGTCAACGTTTGTGTTGTTGTAACTGTTAAATGAAAATGGTATGCGCTCTATGCTTCTTGTAGTTTGACTGATTGAGTGCTTGTTTTTCTACGGGACATGCAGGGAAACAAGAGGCCCCTTTGGAAAGCCGGTACCTTGCCAATAGGTTTAGTCACTTTCTACAATCAAACCACCACTTTAGACAGGAGATGGCATGTGTATGGCTTGGGTTACCATACTAGCATTAAGGAGGAAGACATTGAGCAGGCAGCAGTCCTGCACTACGACGGAGTCATGAAACCATGGTTAGATATCGGGATCGACAAGTACAAGAAGTATTGGACTAAGCATATCAAATACGAACACCCTTACTTGCAACAGTGCAACATTCACGAGTAAGTAGATACGATAAGAAGCTTGAAGCAAAAAACAACACAATAGGAAACTGCACTTTGACATACAATTCTTTTGTCATTCTTGTTCAATTTTATTTGTACATCACAAAGTCATTATTCCTATACCAATTTTTCGGCACCTTATCTTGTAGGAAGGTAGTCGAGTTTAGCAATAATCCGGGGAAGAATTTAGGTTCCCCAAGATTGTAATGTTGCATACTTGTGTACATAAATTCCTTTTAGACCAGCAATTTTTTTTTTATTTACCTTGGTATTTTCTTCATTACTTGTCCTTAAATCACTATATATTCTGGCTGCAAAAAGGTCCAAGTTCATATGTATGCAGAATGGTATCTCATGCAATGCATGATTGTACGTTTATTTTGTGAAGATGAGGACTGCTCAGCACTGATAATATTGTAGGGTTATGCTACTATAAAATGTACTACCTTACCTCAGTTTGAATAAGGTTTTTATTTTCCTTTTTTGTTTGTCTCAGATTAAGGTTCTTAGTTTGCTTTATTATCTAAAATGGACAATGAGACTCACTTGTCATTCTCACAACAAAAACTTTCTACCCACTTTTTCTCTCCTACTTTTTCCTAGTTTACTTTTCATACTCAAAACATTGCTCCCTCCGTCCCGGTTTAAAGTTCTTAATTTGACTTTACACGCTTATTAAGAAACTAAGGTAAATTTGAGTCAACAAAGTAGTGTGTGGATGATATAATTGGCTATTCATAAAGCGAGTTAAAAGTAGATGGATAAGTGATGGTTTTTTTGTAATATATGAACTTTATGAGGATAAGGATGTCCAAAACACTATTTATCCTTTGCCATTTAAGGAATGCAACTAAGAACTTTAAACTGGGACATACCAAAAAGGAAAGTAAAAATCTTAAACTGGGACGAAGGGAGTATGTTTTTATTAATTTTCGTGTAAAATCAAACTAATAACCTTAGTCCGGGACAGGTTAGTTCATTTGGAGCACGCCACCCACTTCAGGGGCGACCTAGCTAGGTAGCCCTTTCGGGGGCCGCGGCCCCCGTTTGATTTTTTTTTTTTTTTTTTACAAGTGCAGTTTTTTGTAAAAGTTAAAGGTGTTGGTGCAATTTAGTAAACTTTGCCCCCCTTAGATGTAAAATAAAAATACACTAACATTTTTTTTTGCCCCCTTATGCAATTTTGCCCCCCTTTATACAAAATCTTAGGTCCGCCACTGACCCACTTAGCTAGCAAAAGGTTATTGGACACGTGGAGGAAAATGGTTGGTTGACAAAAGATGAGGTGCGATCTGATTATCCAAGCTGTGTGGTGGCCATAATAAGTAGTATAATGAAATAAACTGAAATTCAAGGTTCTCTTGCCAAGAAAGAACATTTTCAACAACAAAGGAAAAATGGCCTCCATCACTGCTTCCACTCCCACCTCCACCTTTGCCCGCACCGGCGGCCTCGCCCACACGGCGTTTGTTGCCCGTACCCCCGCTGTTATCGGTAAACAATTTTATCCTTATAAAATTCATTCTTCCCATCGCTTTATAGTTTACACTCTTCTTTCAAAATAGTAGTACCAAAATATTACCAACTCTTCATTTAAGTGTAGTTAGCTAATTGTGAATGATGATTTTAGTATGCTCGTAAGTCTCGAAAAGATAATCCCACTTTGATTTTGATTGTCAACTAAGTGAATTGGCTAAAATTTTCTTGTTACAATAATTTTAACAAGTGTTATAAATATTACTCCCTCCGTCCATCCGATTTAGGATTTTCTCTCTCGACACGGAGATTAAAAAAATACTACTCCCTACGTCCCAGAGTATATGTCCACCTTTCCTTTTTAATCCGTCCAGAATATATGTCCACTTCCAAAAATGGCAAGGAATCTTTATTATTCCTCCCACTCATTCTCTCTCCTACTTACTTTTATACTCGCAAGTCACAACACCAATCAACTTACTATTCCCTCCCACTCATTCTCTCTCTTGCTTTACTTTTATATTCACAACACTTACTGTTGGGATCGGTCACCAACAAGAGAAATCGCAATAAGAGAATTCAAAATAACACACGCACACAATCGAAGACAAAACACACAATTTTTCCGTGGTTCGGCTTAAAGCCTATTCCACCCAACAATAAATATATTAAACTTCTCGATATTAAAAGAATGGAGACTTTCTCTCTCTCAACACTCTTGAATATCCTCACCAACGCATACACACATAAAATTTCTCTCTCTAAATTATATGCCTATGTTAACTCTCTCTTGAGTTCTATCTAAAACTCTAATTAGTGATGCCTATTTGTATAAGGGAGGTACACCCACTAATCCCCTCTTCCTCACATCACATTCTCCCCTAAGGGGAGCCCCTCTTGGCACCACCAGGCACACCAAAAATTATAGCCCTCATACCCTTTTTATAGGCTACAAATAAAACCCTTTCCTAGTACAATAAGGATTGTTACCCACTCCTTCTTGCATTTGAAAACCATTATAAGGAAACAATTATTCTTCTACTAATCAAACTAGGAAATAAATCCTCACCATGATTTTGACAATCCTAGAATTTGAGCCAAAATCCCAACACTTACATCACTTCCACCATTTCTTAATCTCCGTTTAAATGGGAGGGTGGACATATACTCTGAGACGGATGGAGTATTATAATAAGAGGAAAGAGAATAAGTGGAGAAGGTGTTGTGAGTATGAAAAGTAAAATAGGAGAGATAATGAGTGGGAGAAAATAGTAACGGGATTGTTGTTATGAATATGACAAGTGGGTCCCACTGAATATAAAAATAATATAATTTTTTCATTTTAAGCCGTCCTAACCTAAGTCCAGTGAAACGTGCAAAATGTCATAAGCCGGGCTGGACAGAGGCAGTATTCCTTAAAGCATCCAAATCAATTCTTAAAATTTCATGAGAAAAATCTATTTTTCAGAAAAAGTAAAAATAAAAAAATTAGTTAACTGCCAAATTAGTTGACCACCACCCAAGTTATACTCCTCGTGTCTTTAAAAAAATAGTCACGCTTGATTTTTGATGATAATGCTAGTGAACTATTACCAAATCATTACTGTTAATTTATTCATCTTAATGAAACTCTAGAAATAGTTATTGATAAATTTGTTAATGATTTACCAATGACATTTTTTGTAATTCTACTTTACTTGAATGATTAAATTGACATTAATACATAGTCGAAATTCATTAGTAGTATTAATCATCAAAATTATAATGAGACTATCTTTTGGGAACGAATGGATGGACGGAGGATTCGTTCCCTCACAAACTTATTTATGTATAGTACATGTGACATACACAGGGCTGCCAACAATGGGAAAGGTAGGGAAAGTGAGATGCTCCATGGAAGTGAAGCCAGTCAAGGAAGAGAGCAGCAGCAGCAGCTCAAGCATGGTTGTCGGAGCATCATCGTTAATGATGGCGGCGACAGCGGTGGCAATGTCGAGCCCTGCCGCCATGGCATTGGTTGATGAGAGATTGAGTGGAGAAGGAACAGGGTTGCCCTTTGGTTTGAGCAACAACCTTCTTGGTTGGATCCTACTTGGTGTATTTGCTTTGATTTGGGCACTTTACTTCACCTATACAGCTACCCTTGATGAGGATGAGGAGTCTGGCTTGTCCCTTTAATTTTGGAACCTTTTTTCTTCTTCTTTTTTTTTTTTTTTTTCCAAAAAACAATTAGTGTGGTTGTTTTAATGTAATATTGCTCCACCCATGATTATTATTTTGTATGTATCTATGCAATTGTTAATTGTCTTTATCTTTCTATTTCTTTGCTTCACTTTTCTTTTCCTTCTTTCATGCCGTAGTATATTACGCCCGTGTTGTGGGGTATTGATATCCAACTGTGTGGCAGTCTGATTGGTAGCCGCTAGATTGGTTTTCAAAGGGCCAGATTGTCCTTTTTTTTACCCCCAACCCACACCATTAGGGGAGATGTAAGCCCATGCATCTAGGGCTACTATATATTTCTAACCACACATAATATCGATATATAATATCACACATCTATTTTAGAAGAAAATGGGGCAAAAAATTCCTTGCCAGTGTTTGTTGTACTCCCTCTCCATATGTGCAACTTGTACAATAGCACATGTCCAGCAGCATTACCCATTGCCATAAACCTTCCCCTAGGACTAAAATCCATGCACCGAAGAAAATGAAAAGGATATGAATTATTAAGACTGACATGTTGATTAACTTGTACTCCCTCCGTCCCGGCCTAAGAGTCTGAGTTTGACTTTACACGGAGATTAAGAAAAAGTAAAGTAAATGTTGTGAGTATGAAAAAGTAAGAGAAAGTAGGAGAGATAAAGTGGGTAGGGAGTTTTTGTTGTGAGAATGACAAGTGGGTCCCATAGTCCATTTTAGGTAATAAAGCAACTAAGACACTTAGGCTGGGACAGACCAAAAAGGAAAGTAAGAACCTTAGGCTTGGACGGAGGGAGTACAAAATATGATACACAAAATTGATACTCCTTATGTCTCAAACTAAGGTTTTTATTTTCTTTTTTGGTTTGTCCTAGACTAAGGTTCTTATTTGCTTTATTACCTAAAATTGACAACGAGACCCATTTGTCATTCTCACAACAAAAACTTTTTACCCACTCTCTCTCCTACTTTATTTTTCATTCTCGTAACATTTATTTTTTTCTTAATCTCTGTGTAAAGTCAAAGAACCTTAGTTCGGGAAGGAGGGAGTATAAGAGATTTGCTTTGGTTAGAAACCCAAACCCAACAACATAATGATACAAGAAATTTCGTCTCATTTTATACCCCTTAGGCCCAACAATCTTGGACCAGTTTGAGTGCAAACTTTAATTAATAGGGACACTTTATAAAAGTCCATTGAATTTCTCATTATATTACTCCCTCGGTCTCATAATAAAAAAGATAATCTCATTTTGATTTTTTTATGGTCAACACAAATAAATGAACTTTGATCAATCATTGGTGATGATCTAATCATTCTATTGAAATCTAAATTTGTAATTGATAAATCATTAA
Organism: Campanula takesimana; assembly: GCA_026119855.1. Taxonomy (NCBI): domain Eukaryota; kingdom Viridiplantae; phylum Streptophyta; class Magnoliopsida; order Asterales; family Campanulaceae; genus Campanula; species Campanula takesimana. The sequence continues at coordinate 901,042 of JAOWBW010000184.1, forward strand.
ATGATTTATCAATAACAATTTTTAGAATTTTATTGTGATTATCAAAATGACACCAATGTTTAGTTAAAGTTTATTTTTGTAGACCATAAAAAGTCAAAATGAGACTATCTTTCCGGCACAGATGGAGTATCTATATTACAATACACAATGGAGGTAACCGCCGAGACAAAGAGAGACTAGGATTGAATCTCAAAACGATCTGACGCCCCTCGATTCTCCTTTCCTCAACCGGTAACTTCCCCACCTCTCAAACCGTCTTTAAACTTCCCACTCCCACCCTTCCAAGTTCAAAAAGTAACTTCCCACACTGTCACCGTGCCATTGGCACGTGTAGAAGTACTAGTCTATATTACAATACACAATGGAGGTAACCGCCGAGACAAAGAGAGGCTAGGATTGAATCTCAAAACGATCTGACGGCCCTCGATTCTCCTTTCCTCAACCGGTTATAACTTCCCGACCTCCTCTCAAACCGTCTTTAAACTTCCCACTCCCACCCTTCCAAGTTCAAAAAGTAATTTCCCACACTGTTACTGTGCCATTGGCACGAGTAGAAGTACTAGTTATTTACATACAGAGATATATAAATAAAAATCATAAATACATTTATTTCACATGGAAGAGTTGTGGTTATCCTGTGAAACGAGTCCTAATTGATGGAGGTGGTGATGGAGGGCATCAGTATGATGATCATCAAGTTTAGGACGTTCAGGCTGAATCCAACGGCCATCATTTCTCACCATCCCTTTATTTTCATCTTGCCTCCAGGAAGGTGGGACCAAATAATGATCTTTAAGAAAATCACAAGCTTTATTTACAAGTGCTATGTCCCTCCCAGTTGCTAGCACAAATCGATGCCCCTTTCCATGGTACCTGCATTCAATCCACACAATATTTCATCACCTAAATCACTTTTATATTTTATACTCCCTCCCCTCCGTCCCAGAAAGTCAGTCCCCTTTAATTTTGAACAATAATTTTGGCTACTTTTAATTATCTTATTGAGAATCTAATTTTTTTTATATAATATTTATAATGGTGTATCAATAACAAGCTGTAAATTTTCATTAGGTTAACTAAAATAAGCCTAGATCATTGCTAAAAGTTCATTGGTAATAACAATGAAAAAATGGGACTAACTTTTCGGGACAGATGAAGTATTAAGATAATTGCTCCATGTGTTTCGTGTCCGTCGCTCTTAAATTTATAAAAGTCGTCAGTTTGATTGTCCCACTTTAATCAACAATATTCTAAAATGAAAACTTTTTAACACCTGTTAAATAATATGACCCACTTAACACACTCACAACAACTACAGTACCAATTTACTATTTCCTACCACACTTTTTTTTCTCCAACCCGACTATTTACACTCACAATACATTAATTTTTCAACTTTTTCTTTATATAATGTGCCCAAGCATTTTGTAAACTTGCAACCGCTTATTGATATAAGTACCGGTAATACTGTCACCTATGATTAAACTACTCAAGAATCTGATTAAAAAGGGACGGACGGAGTATATTTATATTTATAGTCAGAATATGACAAATGCTCTAAAAAAAAAAGTATAATACTCAAATAACAGACATGAACAAGTCATCAGAAGTATGTGAATTTATTTATGAATATATTTTGAGTGCACAGATATTTTAAGCAAAGCTCAACAAGCAGTATTTAATTTCTCAACAATATTTGCATCCTACTATACTCCTTCTTTTTAGGAGTTCAGATCTCCTGTACCACTATGTGTGTCACTCCCCGTGCCACAAGTAATCCAGCCGTTAATATGTTTGAATAATATTAATAAAATGTTAATCATAAAAACTGTGAGCCGTTAGATCATTTGTGGCACAAAAAGTGACACATGGTACAGGAGATCTGGACTCTCTTTTTAGCTGGTTGGCTACAACTCAAAGCCACCTCACATAAGCTTTCAGATCATAAATCTTATTAAATGTTTTGAACTAGAAAAAAAAAAAAAGTCACTTTCATTACTTCAAAATTTTAAAAGATAATTAATAATGTACTTTCTTTAATCTGTCCAGTGTCTATTGATGCTAGTGGCATGAAAGTGATTAACCAATAGTCCATGAATGATACTTTTGGGTTCAAAATCTTGCTCACAAAATTTTACGTGTAATGATTTTATTGGTGTTTTTATTTAGAGTGCTACTGGTCCACTATCGATACAACCAATAAAATATCGTCAATTCATTTTGTAAACAAGACTTTATGACTTTGTTTTGTGTCTCTAGCATTGCTCATAGTCCATAATTACAAATTAATACTCCTTTTATGTCATAACGAATGTTGCATTTTTTTAAATACAATTATTTGAATGCATATTGTTCAATAAGAAAATAGTCATACATTATGAATTAAGTATCTTTTTTTAAAGGATGAAATAAGTATCTTAAATAAATAAAATATTAATTAACTGACATTTATTACTTCCCCGTCCCAAAATAATCTTTCCAATTTTTGGCTGTTTCTACGAATTAATGAATTTTGAGCAATAATTTTGAGTTAATTTGATTATCTTAATGAAAATTTAAAACTTGTTATTAATAATATTGTTTATGGTATTTCAATAACAAATTTTACATTTTCATTAGTATAATAATTAAATTAAATTAAATTAAAATTATTACTCACAATTGGTTCATTGTAAAGATGAAAAAAGGAGGAATATCATTTTAGACGGAAGAAGTATTAGACATGAAAGTAGCATTTTATTCTGTAGCATATTTTATAATATACTTAAGTATCATAAATAGGGATGACAATTCTACCGAACCTGATCCGTATCCGAGATAATCCGGCCCGGGATGAGTGGGTTTGATAATAAATTTCCTAAATCCGGCGGGTTCGGATATGTGTTCGGTAGCTTCATGAGATCCGCCCGTATCCTACCCGTGTACATAAATATAAGCTTTATGCATTTTGTTGCTGTCATATCCCTTAGTAATTCCTTATTTGCATATATGCCCTACTATAAAAGATATGCTTCAGCCTCCCACAAACCCTAAACCATTCAATGTCAAGCCGTCACTCTAGACATGGCCAAACACGGGTACGGGACGGGTTATACGTGTACGGGTACGGGTACGGTTCTCAAAATGAAGGACCCGGAACCGAACCGTGAATGGTACGGGTGCGGGTAGGGTTCAGCCACGGGTCAAGCGGGTACGGACGGGTCCGTACGGGTCTGCCCTTTAAAAAAAAGTGTTAAATTTTGACAAAATCTGTTAAAAAACTAACAGAATCTGTTTAAAAAGCTGTTATCTGTTAAAATCAATGAATCGTTACTTTTTTAACACATTCTGTTATAAAACTAACAAAATTTGAAGGTTTTGACGGGTCTGACACGGGTCCGCACGGGTACGGGTCTGCACGGGTACGGGTTAGCACGGGTACGGGTTTTGGGAAGGTGGAACCGGAACCGAACCGCATCAAACACGGGTCAAATCCGGGTCTGGTTCCACGGGTCGCACGTGTCCGGGTCCGGGTTTGCCATGTCTGCGTCACTCTCCCTTCTCTCTCCTTCTCCTTTACAATTCCAAATTTAATTAGGCATATATGCCACAAACACAAACAAAATCACTCATTCACTCCTCACCTCTCCTTCCCCTACCAGAGGTCGACTTGTCGCCTTCTATTCTCCTTCTCTCTCTATCTTCCTTGTTCGCACGCACCCCATATCGATCGATGTCGGCGGCGGCGTTGGTGATGGGTAAGTTGCGTACAACTACCGACTACCATCTTTCGACGGCCATCTTCTTCATCGATTTTCTTCTCCGGCGATCTAGAACGCAATCTAGCTCTGGAATGTAAAAAATTCCAGAGCCTAATCCCCTATATATATACTTAATTTTATTTTTTGATTTCACTCATCCCTCTTTCCCTCTTTTCTCTCTCTCTCAAACAACAACGACGACGCGCACGACCACACGACGTCGTGTATGTATACACGAGATGTAATGTACCATGTCGTGTATGTATACACGAAATGTATACTGGATCTTTGAAACTGATGTAATGTACAATGTCGTGTATGTATACACGAGATGTAAGGTACCATGTCGTGTAAATATACACGAGATGTAATGTACCATGTCGTGTAAGTATACACGAGATGTAATGTACCATGTCGTGTATGTATACACGAGATGTAATGTACCATGTCGTGTAAGTATACACGAGGTGTAATGTTCCATGTCGTGTATGTATACACGAGATGTAATGTACCATGTCGTGTATGTATACACGAGATGTAATGTACCATGTCGTGTAAGTGTGTAAGTATACACGAGATGTCATCTACAATCTCGTGTATATGTACACGTGAAATCTCGTATGCATACACGAGTCATCACGTGTACATATACACGAGATTGTAGATGACATCTCGTGTATACTTACACGAGACGGGCAAGGGCAGCGTTGGAATATTTCATTCCCTGTATATAATTTTCTCTGTATTTAGTATTTACCATTCGCTGTTTTAACTTTTAAAGACCAAAAAATGCATTCGTTTAAAATAAATGTTAATTTATTTTAATTTTTAGCATATGCAATTTGTTCCTCAATAAAATAAAATCAGCAGAACTCTTGAAAGAAAAAAAAGTCAATATTGGGTGGGAAGAAAAGAAGACTAACCCGTCCAGCAAATGCAGATGAGCTTCCAAGTTATGGGCACAAACCGGGTCACCCATCTGCTTCAAGAACGGCGAGTTTTTATGATCAAGCGCCAGCTCAACTCCGACGTGCGAGTACGACCACGGCGTCCCCTCCGCCAGTTTCATTAATGCCGGCGGCACAGTTTCATTAAAAAAAAAATCCCGGCAACTTCGGAACCATATCATGAACATTAACCACCCTCAAAACCTTAACCCCCAACATCTCCAACCTTTCTTTAAACCGGACATTCCCGACCCGAGGACCCGAATACGAAAACACACTCACGGGTATAACCCGACTATCGCCCGTGACATTCACACCCGTTTCAACTATATCGTATGCACTCAATACGGCCAAAGCCGCACCCAAACTATGACCCGTGATTGTTATACTCATTTCCTCATTCGGGTACATTTCGATTATTCGATTTACCCCAGCTAGTATTTGTTCCCGTGCAGAAAATTTTGAGTACTTACAGTTTTCGTCTTTATCTGTGTAAAGATCGAGAAATCCGGATTCAGCTTTTACAGATGGATCCGGACACGGGATTTTATCTTCAGAGACGGGTTTGAGGTAGTCCATTAAATCAGCTATCCATTCAAGTCGGGTCACCGTGCCTCTCCATGCTATGGTGATGTCGCGGCGACCCAAACGGGTCGAGTACTCGTCGTTGGATACGGCTACGTACCCGATCCAGTTAGCGTTTTTGCTCCATACTTTAGGCCATCTCGATTTCTTGAAAAAATTGGGGAGATTAATGTTAGATGTTGCATAAAGGTAACGTGAAACATCGTACCCGTGGTCTACCATGTGTAGACCTTGGAAGAAATTGTGGCGGGTAAATCTACAACTACCGCAGTATTTTGAAAACGGGTCGAAGTCGAACCCATCGTAACAAGCTTGAGCCATCTCACCGTACCGGATAAGCTCGCTCCGTAGGATAGGATCTATTGGGTCAAGTAACCCGACCCATTCATCTTGGCCATGTATTTCTCTCCAACAATCAGCTAGTTTCCTCTTTTGTGGGTCTTTTTCGTTTGAAGTACTCTCTTCTTCGTCCTCGTCTTCATCTTCATCCACTGTGTTTTTCGTATCTTTTTCGAGATGTTTGATGAGGGATGATAATGGCTCACTCGATTTGGACAAAACCCGGGTCATGAACCGGGTTCTTTTACCGATTTCTACTCTTTCCAAGCAAGTATGTTGGTGGGTATGGAATAAAAATGGTTCAAGTTGGGATTTTTGGAAGGTGGGTTTCATGATGGGGAGAGAAATGGCCATGATTGTTTTGGGTCAAGATGGTGAAAACTTGAGGAATGAAGGAAATGAGATGGACCAAAGGAGATAGGTAGAGGGAGAGATGGGAGAGAGAATGGGCAATATGATTCAATATACTTCAAGTTGATGTTGAGATGAGGACCCCAACCCAATTAAGGGCATATATTATTTGTAGGTCAGTTTTTCTATGCATGAAAAACATGGTGGGGTATATTTTATTTTAACCTTGCTAAGAGTTTCAATAAAGTTCTTGGGTATAAGGTTGAAGATTTTATTGAAAGAAACATGATTGAATTATTTGAATATGCATTGGAGGGGTAGGAGAGGTAAGGGGTAGGGTAGTGGGTTGTTAGAGGTCCTCAGTTTTTATTTTAATTAACTTGGTCCATGTTTGGAGCTCACAACGTTTGTTTTGTATGAGGTTTTATCCCCAAAACCCGTTGATAATGCAAAACTAGTTAATGTCTCTAACACTCTCTTTTACGTGTAGCTGGGCTTAGCCGATGCTTACAACATGGACTTATCAATCGCGTGGCGCGGAGCAACATCATGGGTCGTTGGGTTTGTGCATGTAACGGGTCAGCTCTGATACCATGATAAAGTCTAAGGTTATATTCACAAAACCACTTGGTAATGAGAGGAGTAGCCCAATTTTTTTATATAGCCAATGCATTGCTAGTTAATTCTCAATGTGGAATAATGTCTCTAACAAGACCATGAGTATTAGTTGCCATTACCATAAAATTTATGGTGCATAAATAGTTTGTTGATTTCTGAAATGTTTTATTAATAATTATTCTTCTGTCTAAAAATAAAATAAATATCACGTTTTTATTTTGGTTTCTCCCAAAATTAATATTACACATTAGAAACTGAAAATAAAGTGTTGATTTTCCTCCTTCACCTACACAATCTACAACCCCAATCAACTTTTTCTCTTTTCATCATTTATTCACAATCTAAGTCAATCCAACCCAACCCAACCCAACCCAAATTAACTCTCATTTTTCTTTATTTCTTTTATGAAATGTATTTTCAAATTCAATTTTTATTATTCTTTTATCTTATAATAGCTTTATATATACTCCTTCCGTCTCACCTCACTTGAGACCTAAGAGGTGGGCACAATAACTAAGGGAAAAAATAAAATAAATAAAATGTATGGTAGAAAATGAAGAGAGGGAATAAGTGGGGTTATTAGTATTTTTGTTGAATGAATTGTGTGGTGAAAAATGAAGAGAGAGAATGAGTGAGTGGGGTAGATTGAATATAAAATTATAAAAAGATTACCATTTTGGGGAGTCTCAAGTGAAGTGAGACGGACCAAAATGGAAATAAGTCTCAAGTGAGGTGGGACGGAGTGAGTATAGTTTATAGTGCTAAAATTTTATTATTACAAAAAAAAAGGTACAATATATGAAATAAATAAACATATAAAATTGAAATTATACTTAAAATTCCTTTTCACTCGTTACAAATACATGACGAAAATAAAATTCCAAATAAACAAATAAAAAATCACATATTCAATTATTATTTCCAAATTTTTGCCATATGTGCTCAATCAAATCATCTTTAAGAGCTTTGTGAGCTTCTCTATTGCGAAGTTGTGCCATGTTAGTCATATATGTCGATAAGTTTGTAACTCGTTCGGTACCGTATTGAAAGGATATATCGTCATCTTCTTCAATCACTGTATTTTGAAAATTTGTAGGTTTATTGTTCTGAAATTCTGTAGGATCATAATAAGTTTGATATGTGTCTCGTTCATCCTCTACTATCATATTATGCATGATGGTACAAGCCATCATTATTCTTCCAATATTATGAACATCCCAAAGAAGACAAGGGCGTTTGATAAATGCAAAACGAGATTGTAGAACTCCAAAAGCTCGCTCAACATCTTTTCTAGCAGTTTCTTGACGTTGAGCAAACACCTTATGCTTTTGAATTACAGGAGTAGTGATTGATTTCACAAATGCAGCCCATGCCGGATAAATGCCATCAGTGAGATAATATCCCATATTTTTTTCACGACCATTCACTACGTAACTAACTTATGGTGCTCGACACTCCAAAATATCACTGAAAACAGGAGACTTGTGAAGTACATTGATATCATTACCAGCACCTGGTGTTCCGAATAATGCATGCCATATCCACAAACTAATTTCTGGATTTGAAGGGGTTGAATGGTCCCCGTCTTCATTTGTCCTTGATCTTTTCGAGCTGCCACGGCTTTCTTCATTGTCCTCCTCGTATTCATCACGGATACGAGTTGCATTCTGATCCAGATTTAACCCCCACTCAGGATGTTTACTCATAACTTCCTCAAATACATGCAAATCAATAAACTTACCACCACCGACCTCATAAATTGTGTGAGCTTCAGCCTCAATATCTTTCTTGCTCATTCCACTCCTTCTCCGGCGATATTCTTCCTTGTATGCAGCTACCCACTTGCTCGCATTATCGCTAAGTCGTTTATGACGGCTTTTCAGTGAATTTAGATTTGTTTCATTCACTAATTCTTTCGGGTTCTCCAATCGAGTTTGTTCAAACATTTTCGTCACTCGCGCCCATGTCACAATGCTCTTCTGGCTATTACCACGTACACTGTCCTCACTAACACAAATCCAACTTGACATTAGTGCCAAGTCTTTTTCACAAGCGAACCAGTACACTTCCCACTCTTTTTAGGATTTGTTTGTGTTTGTTCAACATTTTGAAATAATCTTGAGATCTTTGGAGATTTGCTGATATAGGAATCTGAGAGAGATTTGGAGAAATTTGAGAGCCTGAATTGTTTTCAAAATTATCAAAAATTTTGGGGGTTTGTCAAATTTTGAGAATAATATTCTTGGTTTGAATAATTTTGAGAGTTGAGGTATTATTGAGAGTTGAGGTATTCTTGAGAGTTTAAATCAAATAGAAAATCTGAATCCACGATAATAATGAGAAATTAGGAAAATAAAAAGATAGATAGAATGATATGTCGATAGAGGAAAAGAGAATGTTTTGTGCACCAAACTATAGCAATATTAGCCTCTATTTATAGAAGATGAAAAAATTTAAATTTAAATTTTATTTATTTTTTATTTTACTAAAATTTAAATAGAATTATAAATGAAAGTAAAATCTATGTATATAAAAGATATTATTCTAATGGATTGCTCAAAAAAAAAAAAAAAAAAAGAAGAAGAAGAAGTGCGAATGGCCACCAACAAACAAGTGCCAAGTGTCCCACCAACTTGGCTTGTTTTGCTCAATCAAGATTGTGATCACGTTTGGTGAACCGAACGGACAACCTCAATTTCTTTCTTCATTTTTTCTTTACCAAGTCTTTTGTCTCTTTCCTACGATCTTGGTATCAATTCGCTGATAAAGACGGTCTAAGATGCACATGTATGACCAACATAAACTACTACTAGTAACATTTCTTGGGGCAAACTAAAAAACATCAAAAAGGGTTTAAAATATTGACTTGTTGTTAATTAAGACATACTATATCTCGAGAAGGACTAAACTGTTTCATTGTAAAAATTATGCTATGGCTATTACCTTTTATCTTTTTTTTTTCATGACAAACTAAAGATATTATGTAAACATATAAATATCACATTTTCATTTTTTATCCGTCTCATAGTTGTTGCTTTTTTTTTTTTAATAACGCTGACACGTTTATGAAAAGAAAAGAAGAATTAGTCGGGCTTAAAAAGGGTACTGATCGAACATTATTACAGAGTTACAAGTGATTATCTCAGTCACTTGGTAGTGTTATATTGTTATTGGTGCGGAGTTGATGTTGTTTTTTATTTTTACAAAATAGTATAATTGAGGTAGGCGTATTCAAATTTAACATAAATGGGGTCAATATCATAATGCATTGCAAATTTTACCATGAATTATGGGGGTCCAAATTCTCAGATCCAAAATTTTAGTGGTAAAAAAGTACTCCCCCTGGTTCAAAATAACTGTCTTTTTTTGCATTTGCACAATTCTAAAGAAATGCAATTATTATCATGACTTAATCACAAAAGTTCCAACTTTACCCCTATTAAGTGTGCAACTTTCTTACATTAATGTCTCACACTAAGACAATTAATAAAAGAGAACAAGTTTCAATGCAAGGGTAAAAGGGACATTTAGCTCAAAAATGACAATTATTTTGGACCAAAATTTTGGTCAAAAAGTGACAGTTATTTTGGACCGGATGGAGTATTCTTTAAAAAATAATTATAGTGGAAAGATTGACACTTTTCAAAATTAAAAGAGAGTCGAATGACCCCAATACCATACGCATAGTCTTGCTGCTGGTGTATAGTACATTAGTTATTATTAATTATTGAGTTGTGTTATATTTTATTTGGCACAAAACTTAACCATTTGCTAAAAATGAAAAAAATATGCAATATTTTTATTTTAATGGATCTACTTGTTGTACTCTCAATTCTAAACCACTTGTTTAATACAGATTATGGATTGCTCTCCCTGTAAGATTGTTTTATGAATAGATGGTTGATATCAATTTGAGTTGATGCAGAGTTCACACATAATTTTTTTCTGTTTTAGTAAAATCTGTTATGTGAGTATTATATCTGTTTGTCACAATTTATTTTTTAATTTATTCCAAATTAAGTATTTTTTTTTTCAGTTAAATAAATATTATTAATGCAATTTCACTATAGCATAAATTTCACAAAATAAAATTTATATTATAGAAATATTGATAAATCATTTATTACGAGACGAACATTAGAATTAGCATAAAATTATAAATACCCTCTCCGTCCGAAAATGATTTGCATATTTTTTTAACGTTACTATAAATGAACTTTGAGCAATGATTTTAAATTGATTAAATTATTTTAATGAAAATCTAAAACTTGTTATTGATAGTATTGTTGATGGTATATCAGTAACAAATTTTAGATTTTTTTTAGTACAATTAAATCAACCTAAATTATTATTTATTTTTTCAATAACGAAAAAATAATCATGAAGATCATTTGAGGACGAATGGAGTAGGGAGAAAAGGATAATATATCAATAGCAAAAATGGACAGAAAATTATTACTTGCTCCGTCCCATACTAATTGCTACTAAAAATGAGTGCACATATATTAAGAAATATGTTAGAAAACTAAGTATCATTAGTGGGTAGGAGAGAATAATAAATCAGTAAATAATTGTTGTGAGCGTGTTCTAGAGAAAATTGAATAATTTAAGTAAGTAGCAAGTAAGTACGGAGGACCAAAATATAAATAAATAGGATGGAGCGTCCCAAGTTTTGTTTTTATATCGCCTGAAAAGGTAAACAAACAAAAGAGAGACGCTCCACGTAATTTTTCGTTTTTTAAAACCAGGGCGCGAAAGACCCTCAAACCTCCCGCGCCTTTCCGACCAAACCCTCCTTCTTTATTTCCTCCCCCAATTTCCATTTCCGAATCTTCCCCTCCTTCCCAATCTCCCAAAACCCTCGTTCCCTGTCCTATCTCTCTACTCTGGAACCGGAATCGGAGATGCGTAGTCACCCGGTCACTCCAGGTGCCGCCACTCCTATCTCCGACGCCTTCCTCCCCAAACGCGGCAAGCCTCGCGGCAGCTACAACTGCGGCCGATGCGGCGTCCCCAAAAAAGGTCACACCTGCCCCCTCCGTCCTGTTTCTTCTCCCTCCATCGCCGACGATGAAGCTACCTCCTCCGCCACCTCACCCCTCCCTTCTTCCTCTCTCTCTTCCGTTGCACGACCCCGTCCCCCTCCTCCTCCCGCCCCACGCCACCCCAACTCCCAGCTCCGTCGAGCTCTCTCCTTTGACGACATCGATATCCGTGACTCGCCGGATTCCGATGACGATGGGGATGACGATTTTCTCGAGATGGATCTCGATTTTGGATCTGGCAGGTTTCCTGCCAGTTGTTTGTGGGAGGTGTTGAAGAGGTTGCCGCCGACTTCGTTGTTGTCGGCAGCTAAGGTTTGCAAAGGGTGGCGGGATACCACTAGAAAGCTTTGGAGGGCGGCTGAAGAGTTGAGACTTAGGGTTCCGGCTAAGGCTCAGGTTGGATTTGTCGGATCTATGTTGCAGAAGTGCCCTGGACTTGGTAGACTTTCTATTAGAATGGAAAGGTTAGGGTTCTTCCCATCCCCTTAACAGATCTACGAGACTTGCTCAAAGTTGTCACTTGTTAACTAATCAGTTTAAAATAAATCTTGATATGAAGTTGATTGAAATTAAAATCAACAAATACGAGCTAACTAGTACCCAATTGCTAATTCAGGGCACCAAAGCAACTGAAATACATTAATATTTGGTGTTTAATGGAACAGTAATGGATCGGGCGATCTGTATACTAATTCATTTGTTTGATTCAAATTCATACGATAGATGAAAAAGAAAGATCAACAGATCAGTCAGGAAATTGATGTTTTATATCTGATGATAGTGTGCTTTGCCTTTGCAGTGATGTGGATGCAACAATGCTGGCCTGCATTGCCTTCTCATGCCCTAATCTAGAATCTCTAGAGATCTTTACATGTGATCGCTCGGTCAATCGACTTACAGGGTATTTTTTTTTTGCTTGCTTGGATATTGTTCTTTATTTCATTTGCAATCTCCATATATGTTCAACATTGCACTTGATCTTTAACATAAGATGCAATCAAGTTTTTCCATGAGATGGAGTTCATACGGTGTAGATGAGTTTATGCTCTTTCACTATCTCCCTTGCTTAGTTAAGAACTGTGATGAAGCATAATCATATTCTGATAATAAATGAGATACTTAGGTTTGGGTTCAACTGATCTAACCTTGTTCATACTTCATACCCTTTCGTTCTTGATTATTTGTTGAGTTCTGAAAGGTGGATGAATTGTATGGATCTCTGGTTTAGTTAACTTTTTGTGGATGATGCTAAGATCTACATTTTTCTCATCAAACAACTTTATGTCAAGTTGTCAACCAGGTTACATTTAGTGTAATGATTCATGATGTACAAAAGGATCTATCTCATCGCGTGTTGTGATTTATATATTCCCCAGAGTCTCTTGCTTTTGCTGTTGGATTCATACTCCATTCTTTATGTGGACTTATCTATTAGAGGTCTTATCATATTTAAAGTTGTGGTTCATCCCTCTGAGCCATTTCATTACCATACGATATGTTCATTTGACGCTGAAGAGTTTTATGTGCCTAATTTTTGGATCCTTCCTGTCTTAATACTCAGGGATGAACTGGGTCGATTTATTGCTGATAAACGTTGCCTAACAACTCTCAAGATGGAAGGTTGTTCTAACCTGGGGGGTTTCAATCTTTGCTCCTCTAGTCTCTCAACACTGTGGCTTTCGGATCTTTACTCACTTTCTAAAATGGTGATTGTTTTTAATTTTGTGTTGTCTTTAAAAAGTAAAAGTTATGTTTATGTACATGATTTTTCTGGCCATCAACTATATTTATCCCTTGCATGTTTTCCTACCTTGGTTGCACAGGTTTTCAATTGCCCCAATTTGAAGGAGATTTCCCTTGATTTTTCTCGCCAAGAGAATGATAGTACTGATCTCACATCTATGGTGGATGGCCTAGGGAGAAACTGCCCAAGGCTAAAGAATATTCACATTGCTTCGCTTCGACTTACTCACCCCGTTGTGCTTTCTCTTACGGCTGCCAACTTAAGGTTAGTTAGTGCGTGTTTTATGTGCATCATATACTCTTATGTTGATTTATGCTAGTCTGCCCAAACTAAATCCATTTTTTATACAAAAAACAAAAGGCAATTCGCTTGTTATTATTCAGATGACAACCATATAATGACAATAAAGCGTATATTCTTTGCCATTCTATTTTTAGGGGGTTGCGTATGCTTTCTCTTGTTTTGGGATCAGAAATTACTGATGCATCAGTAGCAGCAATTGCTTCAAGCTACTCAAACCTTGAGCTGCTTGATCTCAGTGGGTATGCCACTGTCCACCTTATTATTCTTTATTAGTGGAATAAGTTTTGTAAATGTATTTTTTTTTTCTAGTTGCTGCGTTTATTTCGCAAGAATGTATATTCATGCTACCCCCTGGTTACAGGTCTAGCGTAAGTGACGGTGGGATTGGAATGATATGCAATGTGTTCCCTGAGACACTATCAAGGCTCCTTCTTGCTCTCTGTCCAAATATCACTTCAAGTAATTTCCACAACTCCAATCAATAGTTACGACAATTTCCATGCATAACTTGCCTTTTAGCTTCTCATTGATAGTTATGATGTTAAATATTCTCTCTTAGGCGGTATCCAGTTTGCCACAGCCCAACTGCCTCTTCTTGAGCTTATGGACTGTGGAATGACAATATGTGATTCCAATTCACTAAACCCAATGTCTGAAGAAAATACTGATCCTGAATTACTGAGAACACCAAACAGCAAGCTACATCTTATGTATCAGAAGCTTATCATTAAGCATGCACGGTTGAAGAAGCTAAGTTTGTGGGGTTGTTCTGGCTTAGATGTGAGATTCTTTAATCTTTGCAATAGTTACGTTGTTCTGTCATTAGAGAGGTTCTCTTTGCAATTCATAATGTTTAAGCTTTTTCATTCCTGCCTAAAACTGAGATTACCAAGTCTAACTAACTTTTGATTTACCCCTTTATAAAATTTAAAGGCTCCACGTAACCACCACTTATTGTGGTATTTATTCTCAAGGATTATCTAGTCATTGTACCCAGTACCCACTTTGTTATAGTAGTGTATGTAATATATATAAATTAGGAAATCCGATGTAATTTCATGACTGATTATCTTTCTACAAATGCAGGCGTTATACCTAAATTGCCCAGAATTACGTGACCTGAATCTTAATTCTTGCATAAATTTGCATCCAGGTAACTGTTTATTTGTTAACTCTTGGAAAACCCAAATACTTTGTTTCCTTTTGGAGTGGCACGTCCAATTGTTTTTTGAATTACAGAGAAACTACTACTCCAGTGTCCCAATTTGGAGAGTGTGCACGCTGCAGATTGCCAAGATATATTGGTTGAAACTGTTCAAAACCAGGTAAACTACCAACCTTCTATTAACTCTCTCAGAATGATCCATCCCTCTATTCCTAGGATTCCCCCCCCCCTCCCTTATACTCCCTCCGTCCCACTAAAAGATGCACTCTAGACTCAAAATGGAAACTTTAAATACTTATTCAATGGGACCCACTTGCATACTCATCACAACTATCCACTTACTATTCCCTAATACACCTCCCTCCTACTTCACTTTTAATACTCACACCACTCACACCACTTACACATTTTCTTAATACCCGTGCCTAAAGCAACATTGCATCCTTTAGTGGGACGAAAGGAATATTCAAGTCTAGCCACCTAATATTAGTGCTACTATAGGCAGTCAGGAGAAATTCTTATGCGCCATGAAATTTCAGTGGTTTATGAACAGTCTGTAGTTAAAGAGGCTGCTTATCATGATTTTTTTATCCACTTTGATACTCTTGTTCCTTTTGAGGATAAGATAGCTTCAGACAACAGTTTTGGTGCGTATACTTGGATCAGATTTGAACATTAGGAACTTGCATGTCAAAGTTTACTCTTAAGTCTTAACCAAAGTGAATTGTATTTTGAATTAAAATCTGTTCTCATGTTAATAGAATTTCATATGGCCTCCAATATTCAGTTTCCAGATGGTTTAACTATTTCGTCCCTGTTTCTCTCGCAGGTAACCAGTGATCATGCTGCTTTAGAAAACCCTTATCCGTATAAACGCATGGCTGATGGGTCTAAGAGAGTCCGTGTCCCAAGTTTTCTCAGTCAACAGGTACACTATATTGCACAATGTTTTCTTTATGCATTCAAGAGACTTCTAAAGATTGTCTTTAAGAAAGCATCTTGTGCAACCTAAGCAAGCAGAATACGTAGTTGCCTTTTTGTAGTGACACATTCTAAAGATTGATTTTGATACACAAAGGGGTGGAGTGGGGTGGGGGGTGGGTCCTAAACTAGCAAGCAGAGAACTCGCTCCGTCCCAAAATCATGTCCTAAAAAATTTCAAATTTGCTCTTGATCAAGAGCAAATCTGATTTTTTTTTCTTTCGGGCATTCAGTTTGGGACGGAGGTAGTAATAAACAATAAGGGTGTTAGTGTTGTGATTAAGAGCAAGTTCAAAATTTTTCGGGCATTCATTTTGGGATGGAGGAAATAATAAACAAAAAAGGGTGCGCCAATTTGTGAGATAGAACTTGATATCATGTTTTAGGGGAGTTACTGAGTTTGGAGAAGTTTCTTAAGAGGTTTTGAAAGGGATAGTTACTATGCTTCGGTTTAAACCCCTATTAATACTAGACAAATTTTTCCTCGTGCAGCAATCCTACAGTGCTAAAAAGGGCGAGAGAAATCCAAAGAGAAGATGTATGGTGCTTGTAGAAAGATGAAATAGGAAGACAAAATTCCGTATCTAACTTTGGTACTCTAATCATCAGACCACTCGTGGATGTAACAATCTTGTATCCGAGAAGCATCAGACTCGGAGGGTCTAATTGGTTTATTATGGAGGTGGTAGTTACGAGCTGATGGCTCTCCATAAATTCATTAAACTGCATGAACTTTCACAATTTGTATTGGGAAGTAGAAACAATGGATATCAAGTTCCTTGTTCGTCGCTTCTCTTGTCTCAACAATAAATGGATTTAATCCTTAAACTTTCCATCTCTGTATTTACTTTCTTTGGTAGTAGTATACTCCCTTCGTCTCAAAATGGATCAAGAGCGATTTTGGACTTTCATTTTGGGACATAAGTATTTCTTGTCAAAAATTGGACTTCATCAGTAAAAAGTTATGTGTATACTAGTATGGATTTGAAATCCCTATTGTGTGAAGTAGGTCTACTTCCTATAATTAGTGTAGTGATTGGTGTTACATTAGATGTCATACGTACACAGCGTGCGGCTGGTAAATTTTGGCTGCTATGTGGGGGCCGCCGCCCGCCCCACCGAGCAGGCGAAAGTTTTCCAACGACCCTTAGTGATTGAGATTTGATGTGACATCAAGCTACACTGTGATTGAAAAAAGTTGAATATGTTCCGGCTAAGAGTTTCGAATCCTATTTGTATTCAGATCTGCAAGGCAATAAATATTTTTTTTTAAAAAAGTGGTCTGAAGAATGACTGGTTTGTTCATGATTTTTCTTGTGATCTCAACAAGGGCTTGTGGAGACATTGTAGCAGAGAAAACTCCAACCTGAATTTTCGATAGCAGTAGCTGGAATATATCTTAGATTTAGATCTGCAAGGCAATAAATAATTTTAAAAAATAAATAAAAAAGTCCCAAAAATCCTGGGGAAGAACTACACCTGTTCTGTTCAAGGGTTAAAATTGCATTTTTTTTTGCCAAATCCATCCCAAAATAATTTTCACATTTATCCTTTCTCGTTGTCTCAAAAAGTTCTTCCCCTTTTTTTTTTGACCGGGAGGGGGAGGGGGAGGGGGAGGGGTGAGGGAAGGTAGGTAGGTAGAGTAGGGGTGGAGGTAGGGTGGAGTGGGGGTGGAGGTGGATGTGGAGTGGGTAACGTTGACTCGCAATTACAAACGTTGCCCTAGATATTATATTTGCCAACATATTGACACAAAATTTGAGTTACAAATTGTCAACTGATTGAGTAGTTAATTAAATATTAGTATCACAATAATAGTAGATTAAGTCTCTTGTGAGAGACTGTTTCATATGAGATGGGAGAATAGATGAGGGGCAATGCTAGAGGCACAAAAGAAGTTCACAAACTGATGGATACAAAGTGAGGTGGCAATATTATATTGATTGTATCGATTGTGGTCCCGACACACTCTAATAAAAAACACCAATAAAATTTTGACCCATCATTTTGTAAGCCACATTTTGTGGCATTTTTTGTGACTTTATATTTACCCATAGATGAGTTTCCCCCGTCTCGCTCATAAAGGGCAAACCATTTGGTCTTTCAATGAAACCTGTCTTATACGTGACGTGAAACCGTCTCACACAATTTTTGTCATAAACATTATCCAATTAGTTAATTATTGCCAAATTATTCTATATCAAATTTTGTACTATGTTTTTTTTTTTTTTTTTTTTTTTCCAATTTTTGTTACTGTAAAGAGATTGTAAGAAATGGGTATCATCAAGACTGGGCTTTTATTCTAAGCCAAGCCCCGTGGTTAGCCCAAACGACTCCATTTCCTCCCCTTCCCGCTCTCCGACCACAAGAACAAAATTCCGGTACAGTGGCGCCGGAGGGAGATACCGATACAGCAAACCATGTTTGCAAACAGCTTCTCTTGTACTCCAATTAGACTTTTAGCAAACACCAATATCCCCTCTCTGTCCCCAAACCCTCGATTTCCTTCACAACTCAAATGTATTCAACGATTAAGGCTTCTTGGCGGTGTAAAACGTTCGCTAGATTCCGACGGCGCCGGCGCTGTCGCCGTCAACAATAATGGCCTGCAGTACCCGAGGCCGGCGGAGATTGAGTGGAAGAAGGGGATTTCCAATTCTGTACAACTCATCGGCGCCGTTGGCGCTCCAGTCCAAACTAAGAAACTCAGTTCTGGAAAAGTTCTTGC
The DNA here is from genome assembly GCA_026119855.1 of Campanula takesimana. NCBI lineage: Eukaryota > Viridiplantae > Streptophyta > Magnoliopsida > Asterales > Campanulaceae > Campanula > Campanula takesimana. Next base: position 919,588 of record JAOWBW010000184.1, read on the forward strand.
CTGGTGCCGCCTCGCCGTCAAGAATTCCGCCACCGAAACCACCTGGTAAAGTTCTCTTTCGTTATGATTTTCAGTTTGTGTGCCAAATGAACTTTCAAGAATTATGATTTCCTTCTATGCTATTTCCACTCTCACATTGAAAGTATTAAGTTCTACTCCCTCCGTCCCATAATAAACGTCACATTTTCCTTTTTGTCTTGTCCCAAAATAAATTACACGTTTTATAATAAGGAAATAGGTAAGTGCACTTTTACTATGGTACAAGCAATGTACACGCATGTAAAATTGTGGCGAGTCAAATGCGACATTTATAATGAAACGGTGGAAGTAACTCATTTGGAATGGTCATTGTTGCGGACCAACCTAACAATAAATGTCCACATTATGAGTGCACGGTAGGACCTTATACGTGACTATGGTGAGTTTAGTAACATGGACAATGCCGCACCGGTTTGGTCATTGAAAGACTGGGAAATTCGAAAGAGCCTCGCATGTTTTGGGGATGGAGGGAGAATAATAATTAGTTCTACTTGTGCATAAATCGGAGTAAATTCATCAGGTTCTTTCTTCAACGCCCAAACTTTATCCTGGTACAGCATTTCTTTTACCCGATTTTGTGGTTAGCTTTCGGTTAGAGATGTACTTCCTCCCAAATTCAATTTTTTTTTGGGATGTTCATTTTGGACGGAGAGGGAGTACTATATTTCTGTTCATTTTCCAATTGAAGGAAAGGGTTATGACAGCATGCAAAGTGTTCAATTTGAAAATTTTTGGTCATTCATTTTGGGACAGATTGAGCACAATATTTCTGTTCATTTCCCAATTGAAGGACAGGGTTATGACAGCATGCAAAGTGTTCAAATCCTCCTACAGTGCAAAAATAGTTGGTTACTTTAGTACGCATGTGTTGTGGATTCAGCAAGAAAGTCTCGCATATAAAGTTTTTGTTCTTTTAAGTTTTCATAGACTTCCGTTATATTTATACACTCTTTTGTTAGTTGCTACTCAATAAATACAAAATTCAAAAGCTATTCTTGCCATTTAAGAATTATCAAGTCCTTTTAGCCAGATAGACAGCTTAACTCTCTCGCATTCACGATTTCAATGAAAATAAACCTAAGCTCTTTTACAGACTCAACCAACTTTTACCAGTGGGTTAGACACAGCCCACTGCATTTTGGCACCATAATATTTATGCATATGTTCATGTAGGTGTTAACTCTGATTTTCTGTATATGAATTGCTCATTAGGCACCCTTGAAAACCATTAAGGGTGCATATGTTGAATTTATTCTTCAACCATGTTTACAAGTTTTTCTATTGTGCGGAGTGGTATGAGAAATTTTAATCATCCATTAAACCGCATACTGGGATCGGAAGAAATCTTTTTCCACTTATTAAAATCACTCGAGTAGAGGGAAGAAGTTGAGGAAAATGGGTATAAGGAAACCACAACTATTTGCTGTCTATTTATATTTCAACTAGCTGATCCTGCGTTGCTAAACCATAAACTGGTTTAATTCCAATAGCAGCTCCACAATATCGACCACATCATCTTCTTCATACTTTTATGGATTACATGTCTCTTGTATACCCATAGTTTCTATCAGTGGCGGAGCCAGGAATTTGTATTAACGGGGCAAAGATCACACAATAAAAAAATTTAACTGTATTTTCATCAATGGGGGGAAAATATATTCTAGTGCATTATTACTTTTATGTCGGGGGCAAGTTTCAACAAATTGCACTAAACTCCCCAAATTTTGTAAATCTTGCACTAGTAAAATTCTGTTTTTTTAAAAAAAAAAATCAATGGGGGCAATTGCCCCCTTTGCCATGAGGGTAGCTCTGCCACTGGTTTCTATAAGCAGGAGTCAGTTGAGAGCGTGCATATCTTTGATCAGTGAATTTAGTAAAAAGAAAGTTTGAAAGGGTATCTGTAAGAGTTCTAGGATCTAGCTGTATAATCGTGCTAAAAGATCACAACAGCAAGCATAGTGTGTTTATTAACTTATTTCAGGTTTATTCATAGAAAGGAATAATGTGACATAATTCCTACCAATTTAGTATATATTTGAATAAATTTCATTAGCATTGAATTTTCAGGGTCAACTTGACATTTTGGGATGAGTTAGCTCTTGTTGCGTTTCAGCATGTAGTGAAAGGCAGCAGAATATTCGTCTCTGGTCGTTTGGTTTCGAATACAGTTGAAACCGAGGATAGCAAGCCGCAAACCTACTACAAGGTGCTCCTTTCATCATGTTTTTTTTTTTTTTTTTTCAAATTAATGTTTATACATGTTAATATCTGATATTCCTCTAACTTGTTTCCTATTAAGATTTTCAGGTAGTAGTTCAGCAGCTGAATTTTGTGGAGAGGAACTTATCCACAGAGTCCTCTTATGATAAATCCTCCAATTCTGCAAATGCAGGCAATGAATCCCGTAGCTAATAATATCATTTATATTTTCTCTTATGGACCGTTCTCTCATTCTTTTTATTTAATCTCCTAGCAGAAAGGATACTAAAAACCCGCGCTGCAAACTGTACTGGATCCGTAGAGGAGCTATGGCAAGCCTACTTTGCTAATCCTATGGAATGGTGGGATAATAGGAAGGACAAGGTAGTCTAAATATAATTGGCTTTGTTTCTATTGTAGTTACCCGTGTAGAGAAATCCAAATCTTTTACTCGTATGCTTTTATATATAAATATATATAGACTCCCTCCGTCCCGGAACGATAGTCCATTTTGAGTTTCATGGTCAACTCAATTGAACTCTGACCATTAATTAATGAACATCCAGTTATTACTCTGCAGTTCCAAAGATTCTTATTGATAGTATTCCTAATGGTGAACAATAACATTTTTTTAGAATTGCATAAGAACAATTGGATTCTCATTAGATAATGGTCAAAATTCAGAATTGACCATAAAAAGTCATATTTCTGGGACGGAGGGAGTATATTTGAATGGTGTTATATCTTAATATAATCTTATTAATCATTGTATATGTTTTGTGGTTGATACGATCCGCAGAGGAGCCCGAACTACCCAGATTTCAAACACAAAGATACAGGGGAAGCTTTATGGGTTGATAGCAGGAACAATCCGTCGTGGGTGAAATCCCAACTCTCCATACTGGATTCAAAAATGGAAGCTTACAATAATCACAATCCCAGCAGCACCACCCGCACCGGCTTTGTGGCAAGTGATTTCTCACCTTACTAATAACTCCTCTTCTGATTACCAGAAATGTTCCTTGACCAATTTTACAGTTTTGTGCAGTTGCATCTCCATCCCTCCCCTTTTAGGCTTATTAGGAAATTTTAGGATAATTTCAACTTCAGTTATGTACACGGCCTTTAGCTGTTAAATTGGATGCTGATTATTACGATAGCACATTTCCTTGCAACAGTTCCGCTTCCTTGATATATATTGTTACTATTTTGTGTTAAATGCTGATTGTATGTAGTTAAACACACACAGACACAGACACAGACACGCTAGAGAATTTATTGTGTGTTGAATTCGGACGTTGACTTGTTACGCGTTTGTTTGTTATCAACTCTTAATAGTTGTCCACGGATGGAATGTTATTTTCATGTTTAATGATATTGTCTGTGTAATGTATGGTATCGCTTCTGTTTCAAAATGAATGTTCATCTGCACGAACGTGTGAAATTTGAAGACGTAATTGTGTGATTTTAATTGGGAAGAACAGCATAGCATGTGTGATGATAATCAGAATTTTTAGGGTTGTCTGTTGTTGGAATGTTGTTTTCACTTCTTAATATTGTGGTAGGCATCTTGTTAGGTATGTTGCTAATTTTGCTTAATTTGTGGTTATTGGTTAATCAATTCTGTTTCTCCATTGATAGAGATGTCATTTATATTAATGTTTCTCACAATTTCAATCACACAACACATGTATAATTAATACAAAATCTGCAATTTAGCATATGGGCATGGAGATTAAGGAAAAAGTGTTAGCGGAGTAGGTATTGTGAGTATGAAAAGTGAAGTAGGAAAGAGAAAGTGGGGTAGAGAATAATGAGTGGAAAGTTGTTGTGAGTGTGAATGTGGGTCCCATTAAATAAAACATTTCTATTTTTGGGTCGTCCTAATTTGAATGTGACACCCAAAATGGTAATTTGTCCTAATTTGAGTGGGACGGAGGGGGTATATATTTACTCTTATTAATTCGAGTAACATCTTTCATTTTTTATTTTTTTTTTTACATTTCATGTACATAGATCTAATATAAATTCAAATCTCAATATGTCCTATACCTCTAATCCTATATAATTTGGTATATTTTGCTTGCCTTTTACAAAACTGACTGGGTCATTAATCATTCTCAGAGCTCGAACCTAAAACTCAACTGGATCATGGAGCTACAAGAAACAATGCAACCCTTGAGCCTCGGAGGCTTTGATGATCCTAAGCCTTTTACAAGAAGTCGAAAACATCTCCCATGGAACATCTCCGACCAACATCAAATCTCCATCTTTGTCTTCATAAGTCGGAGCGAATTCCGACCCGTTGTACCCTTCTCTCTCTGAGTACACACCAATATTGCACTTGAACATCGTTTCTAATCCTTCTAGAAGCTCTGGGTAGCCATTGTACACCTTTAGGTCAACTTTCCTCAAGTATGGAGCTCCATCCATGCTCACTTTTACAAACACCCCTACGCCGTCGTTTTCGTCTTTCTTGGGTTGAAGTGCGTTTTTCCGGTATGAACGGACTGGTGGCCATCCCACAACTTGTGTTCTGAAAAAAAATACATTAACCAAAACAACGTTAGATCGATGAAACATGAATCAGAAAATTAACTTATTGTGTGTTTGTGTGTGTTTTTGTATCCATCCATGGTGAAGTAATTAGGTATATATGGAATTGCTGCTTACTTGGAAGGAGGGAAGGATTCTTGGAGACCCTTTTGGTCATTATCCATGTCGGAAGCATTTCTTTTGTTATTCTTTGCTGCCGGAGCCGGAGGAGTCCATGTTTTTTCCGGTGACTCGCTGTCGGAACCCGGTAACCCTAATCTCAACTCAGTTGCTTTGAGGTTAAGATCGTTCTCGTAGACTGCCCGACTTTCCATTTCAATATGTATGTATCTCTCTGTGTAAGTGTATATATGATCTTCTTAACTCACGCTTTTGAATGACCTTGTGATTGAACACTAGCTTGTTTGGATGGAATCTCAGCAAGTAGATCTCCGGCGAGTTTGACTCGGTTTCCGGCGAAGTGAATATTGGAGAGGGAGGAAGAAATGGTTTGTGAAGTGTGGAGTTGGGAAAGAAGTTTTATATAGAGGGATTAGGGTAAAGGAATTGATCATGTGACCGGCACGTTTGGGTCAGCTGTCCCCCAAAGCAGGGCGGAAAGGCCATGTGAATGTGGGTCCGGGTTGTCGGGAGAATGATCCGACAATCTCCATGTGTGGACTTTGATTGGTTTGTTTACCGCCAAATTAGCTGTGTCATGATTAGGGGATTATCTTCTCTCACCATTTTGCTTCAAAAAATTATCAAGTCTCAATAAAAAAATATTTAATTCTCCCTTCGTCCTAATTTAAGTTAAACTTTTTTTTTAGCATGTTCCAATTTAAAGTTCTAAGTTGATTTATTCTATAAATGGAAAAATTTCAATAGTGTTTTAGAGAATCTTACCCTATTTTTTTAGAGAAAATTACCACCTAGTCCTTGAATAATTTCGAATCTACCTTTTAGGACAAGGATATATTCAACTTACGTCCTAGTCCTACAAAATATTTTTTTTAACCATATAATCCCTCACCCAACTAATTACACCCCCCTCACCAAACTACACCCAGATTAAACACCACCCCCTCTCTCTATACTCTCTCTCTACCTAGCTATCTCCGACGACCCTCCCCCTCCCACTCCGCGCGACCTTCCCCTCCCACTCCGGCGAGCTTCCCCTCCGACCACCTTTCCCATCGTCCATCTCCGGGCATCATACTCCGACTGTCGTCTTCCCTCTGGCTTTCTCTCTTTATCTTCGGGCAAGACCCTCCTTCCTGTCTTCGGCGACCATCTCCCCCACTCCGGCAACCGCCTCCTAGCCTCCGGCTAACGCCTCCGCAACCCCTCCCTTGCATTACCTAGCAACTCCTTTAAACAGCGTCCTTATTACACCGGCAGCCCGTCGATTTCGCCAAGCTCAGATCTACAAAACCCTAGCCCGATCTCATATCTTCGTCGGCGTCGTCTTCTACTCCTTTGCCGGCGTTCTCTTACCGTTTCGGTACCGGACAATAGTCATTCGCTGCCACTTTCCGACCACCATCTCAGACTGCAACCGCTTCACTCCGACAACAATTCCCTCACCTCCTCCGGACAATGACCATTGGCAGAAGATGACGCCTACCTTCCCGTTGTCTCCTTTGTCTCCGGCAACGCCTACCTTCCCCCTCTCTCTCTCTCTCTCACACACACACACAAACCCTAACCTCTCCGTACAGATCCGACGCCAGATCCCCCCTCTCCGCCGCTCTCACGGTCGCCATGTTGATCTTGACACCAATTGAGTTCAAGAAGTGAAGAAGAATTACAGGGATTAGTTGGAATGGGGAAGAAATTGTTGCTTGAGGTATGTGAGAAACCTGGTACAAGTTGTATTTTTTTTCTTTGATCAATCCAATGAATTTTATCTTCACCCGCTGTACTAGTTGTATAATTGGCTTTTCTGGTGCAATTTGAAATAGAGAAGCCATTGTTGGATATTTTCATGCTGGGTTTTTTATTTGTGTGTGATTTTATGTAAATTGATTTTCACTTTATGCATTCCATTATGGAAACTGGTTAGTTGATTTTATATAAATTGTTTTGAACAAGAGCAATTGGGAACTTGTTTTTGTAACAATTGCGAACTTGTTCTTAGAACAATTGCAAACTTGTTCTAGGAATAAGAACAATTTGCGAACTTGTTCTTAGAGTAAAAACAATTGCAAACTTGTTTTTGAAACAAAATCAATTGCGAACTTGTTCTTGAAAGATAATTTAGTTGATAATAAGTTCTCAACTGTTTAGTCGCCGAAGTTGGTTGCCGGAGTTGATCTTGTTCTTTGTAGTTTTAGATGATAACTGAGAACTTACTGATAAGTTCTCAACTGTTTTGGTTGCCAGAGTTGATCGTATACTTAGTAGTTTAGTTGATAACTGAGAACTTACTGATAAGTTCTCAGTTGTTTTGGTCGTCGGAGTTGTTCATGTTTTTAGTAGCTCAGTTGTTTGGTCGCCGGAGTTGATGGTCACCAGAGTTGTTCATGTTTTTAGTAGTTTAGTTGACAACTGAGAACTTACTGATAAGTTCTCAACTGTTTGGTCGCCGGAGTTGGTGGTCGCCGGAGTTATTCATATTCTTAGTAGTTTAGTTGACAACTGAGAACTTACTGAAAAGTTCTCAACTGTTTGGTCGCCGGAGTTGTTCATGTTCTTGGTAGTTTAGTTGATAACTGAGAACTTACTGAAAAGTTCTCAGTTGTTTGGTCGCCGGAGTTGTTCGTGTTATTAGTAGTTTAGTTGACAACTGAGAACTTACTCAGTAAGTTCTCAACTGTTTGGTTGCTGGAAGGTCACTGAAGCTAAAAAATAAAAAATAAAATAAAATATATATATATATATATATATTTGCACCGAAGTGGTCGCCGGAAATGGTGGTCGCCGGAGTTGTTGACTGGAGAAGGTGGTGAGGGACAGCCTAAGGGGATAGTGGTTGGGGTGAAAGTAAAATGTTGAGAGGGTGTACTTAGTAAAATGTTAAGGAAGATGTAAGTTAGGGACTGTATGTTTAGCTAAAATATTCCTTGTCCTAGGAGGTAATAAAATAATATTGAGGGATTATATGGTAAATGCCCCTTTTTTTTATTTAATTACTCTCTTTGTCTCAAAATATATGTCGTTTTAAGCATTTGCACAATTCTTAAGAAATACAATTAATATATGTTAAAAAGTCTCATATACCCCTAAAGTTATCTAATTACCTAGGTAATTAAATGCTTGTGTAAGAGATACTTTACTACCCTTAATAAGGGTATAATTAGTGTACAACAACAAAAAAGCTTTGAAAATAGTAAAACTGCAAGTAATTTGAGACAACAATTAATTTTCAAAACGACATATATTTTGAGACGGAGGGAGTACAAAAAAACAATTACTTATCTAACTTACTTTTCACCTATTTGTTTTATGAATAGTGTTTACGACAATTATATCCTCACCTCCATACTTGTGTTAACTCATTTTTCTTTGTTTTCCATTTAATTTCTTAATAAGCGTGCAAAGTCAAACGAAAAACTTTAAACCGGGACGGAGCGAGTACTTCTTCTCAATCTTACTTTGATTGTACACGTTTATTAAAATAAAAATAAAAATATGTGAACATTGCAAGTGGGCTTGGCTGAGTATATAATTATCTAAAATACTAATCATAATGCGAATGAGCAAAAAATAAGTTAGTTGGTGGTGATAGTTTTTTAATTATAGAAGCATTAGGAGGGCAAAGTAGTTTAAAACACAATTTTTCCTTTTCCATCATTTGTCATTTGGGTAAATATAAAGTCACAAAAAAGTGACACAATTTAGTTTACAAAATGAAGTGTCAAAATTTTATTGTTATTTTTAATTAGATTGTGCCGAGTCCACTATCGATGTAACAAATAAAATATCACCACCTCATTTATATCCATCATTTTATAAACTTCTTTTGTGCCCCTATCATTGCCCTTTGTCATTTTGAAAAGGGACTCCTACTCTAAAACTGATGGAGTATCATCGAGTATAGTAATTTGTCGAATGATATCCTTTTACTAATTAAAAATAATTTAATAATTGATTCTTTTCTTGGTAAAAAGACGGTATATTTGGGACCAATCCTGACAGAGCTTCAGTATCTGAAATTCGTTATGCCAAGATTGTCCTTTAATAATTTAATTTAATAAATTATCAAAGAGAAAGTATTGAGTGAGACGGTCTTACACATAAAATCGGTCTCGATATAAGAGAGGAAATGACATGCCCTACCCTGTCTATAAAGGGGCAAACCGTCTCACACAAGTTTTTATGTTTAACAATAAAATGAAATATTTTATTATGCCTGAGATACCCTTCTTTTAATTAGGATTAAGTGCTAATTATTAACCAAGGAACATTGAAAGGAAACCCTAAGAAATACATACCTCTTCCGTTGCAAAATAAATTTTCAAAATGTGGAATCAAATTTTTAATCGTTCATTCATTTTGAAAAGTCAATCCCACTTTAATTTTGATTTTCAATGTACTTGAGCTTTGATCAAAGTTTTATTTTATAAAATATTTAATTATTTTAATAGAATTTCAAAAATTATTATTGATACACCATTAAAAGCATCTTTGAGAATAATTATTTGAACTCATTAGGATAGGTTATTTGGGGGAACTAGGTTTTCCGTAAATTAAATTATGAAAAGTCATTTTTTCAAGTTGTTCTTAAATTTCAACAAATGCAAAGACCAAAAAATATGTGGACATTGCAAGTGGGCTGGGCTGAGTATATAATTATCTAAAATACTAATCATAATGCGAATGAGCAAAAAATAAGTTAGTTGGTGGTGATATTTTTATAAGAATAATACTAGGGGCACAAAAAAGTCACAAAAACTTGCTCACAAAATCCTAAGTGTAAAGATTTTATTGGTGTTTTTAATTAGAGTGTGGCGGGTCCATTATCGATTCAACCAATAAAATATCGCCACCTCATGTTGTGAGCAAGATTTTGTGACTTTATTTTGTGCCCCTAGCATTGCTCTATAAGAATAATTATAGAAGCATTAGGAGGGCAAAGTAGTTCAAAACACTATTTTTCCTTTTGCATCATTTGTCATTTTGGTAAATATAAAGTCACAAAAAAGTGACACAAAATTTGGTTTACAAAATGAAGTATCAAAATTTTATTGGTGTTTTTAATTAGACTGTACCGAGTCCACTATCGATGTAATAAATAAAATAGCACCACCTCATTTTGTATCTATTATTTTGTGAACTTCTTTTGTTCCCCTAGCATTACCCTTTGTCATTTTTGAAAAGGGACTCCTAGCATTACCCTTTTACTAATTAAAAATAATTTAATAATTGATTCTTTACTTGGTAAAAATACTGTATATTTGGGACCAATCCTGACAGAGCTTCAGTATCTGAAATTCGTTATGCCAAGATTGTCCTTTAATAATTTAATTTAATAAATTATCAAAGAGAAAGTATTGAGTGAGACGGTCTTACACATAAAACCGGTCTCGATATAAGAGAGGAAATGACATGCCCTACCCTGTCTATAAAGGGGCAAACCATTTCACACAAGTTTTTATGTTTAACAATAAAATAAAATATTTTATTATGCTTGAGATACCCTTCTTTTAATTAGGACTAAGTGCTAATTATTAACCAAGGAACATTGAAAGGAAACCCTAAGAAATACAGACCTCTTCCGTTGCAAAATAAATTTTCAAAATGTGCCATCAAATTTTTAATCGTTCATTCATTTTATTATTGATACACCATTAAAAGCATCTTTAAGAATAATTATTTGAACTCATTAGGATAGGTTATTTGGGGGAAACTAGGTTTTCCGTAAATTAAATTATGAAAAGTAATTTTTTCAAGTTGTTGTTAAATTTCAACAAATGCAAAGACCAAAAAAGTAAATTTAAATGTTAAAAGGATCATTTTGAAACTTTATACAGATCTCCCTTACAGTACCAAGAATGACATTAAAGCCCTTTCAAATTTAAAACCATCCATGTTGCATTCAAACTTTTCCCCTGCAAATTTAAACCTCGGGGAAATTCAAATTCAATCCTCTTTACAAAAAACCCGTTACTGTTTGTGTGTTTCTGTGCAGATTACAATGGAGATTTCGATTTCATCATCAAGCTCTAGACGGTGCTGGACTCCATTATCTGGTTTGATTTCCCCTCTTCTTTCTCTTCAGTTCGCGCCCTAATCCAAATAATCGAAATCAGCTCAATTCAATTCCATGCCCCCAATTTTTAATCAACCTTTTCTTTTCATTTAATTGATAGTCGCGATTATATATTGATGATGATCTTGTAATTATTTTATGATTTGGTTTAATTTACCCTCTGAATTTGTTGAACTTATGGGTTAAAGTGCATTTAAATCCCTAATTCCTTCAGTTTAGGATTTTGCATACTGCACTACAGGTGCAGAAATTTTGTTACGAAAATTTGCTCTTCCTTTTATTCTTGTATTTCCCTTTACACTGCACGTTTTAATTCAAAAAAGTATGATTTTTTTTTATTATTATTTTGGCTGAACAAGTTTTCTTGCATTCGGGTAGATTTGGAGACTTGTGGTTACCTTTTCCCAGTGAAATATAACTTGTGTAATTTTGGGAATTCGTAGATTGTGTTACCACTGTATTTTAATGATAAACTAGGACTCTTTGAGTGGAGCGGAGAAGTATTGACTTAAAAATTCAAACATGATTTCGTTCGGCTTGTTGCCTGATTAAACATAGGACTTTTTGAGTGGAAATGAGGGAGGATCAAGCATGCAAGACATGTCGTAAAATTTATGACAAATTTACATCTAATTCTTGCATTGTAAAGGTTAAAAGTGCTAGTTACATCTTTAACCTACCCGGTAAGGACTTTCAGGTTATAATTTCCGTACTTTTGGGATACATTTTCTACGCGATTATTTTTCTGAAAAAGCTAGATAGCAGCCAATGAGCCTTGGCTCAAGCAGCATAGGCCCTTGCCTCCTTCAGGAACGTCAAGGGTTCTATTCCACCCACCCCCATTGTCTGGAAAAAAAAAGCTAGGTAACAATTTTCCCCTTAAACTTAAGTTTCCACTTCCTTACGTAAATGTTAGCACTGTGTATATATTGCTAATACCATGCAAACGCCTTCATGAATAAAATTACAATTTTGCATGTTATTTTGTCATTCAAGTGCTTGCATCAGTATGCATCTTTGGGCTTTCTTTCTTCGGATCATGCAGTAGTTAGACTTGAATAAGTAAAAATGAAAAAGCATTACACATAGACTCATATCTGCATCCTTTTTAACGTTGTGCTACCTTGAAAACTTATGCTTTCTGTATTAATAGATACGATGCTACTCAAGAGGATATGGCTTCCTGAACGGAATCGAGGTTCTGTATCCATGTTTCCAAGTAAACTTATGTTTCAGCCTTTATCAAGTAAAAATTTATTTCCAACTCTGAAAGAAAATCGGATGCAGGTTAAACATTTATCCCGAATATCTTTATTTTATCCTTTTTCAAATCTTGGTATTTTCATACTCCCAAGATTATGCCATTGGTCTCATATGCTCACTCCTCTCTCTCCCCCGCCTCCCCTCTCCCTATCAGGTATGTTGTAGCCAGAAGGACATTCCGACATTAGAAGCCCGGTATGGACCTACTCCAGATGATCTTTAATAAGCTTGTGACTGAATATACTAAAACTTTCCCCATCTGGCTTTTCTTTTCCTTTCTTATCTTCTTGTTTGATGTCTTATTAATAATTCACTGTGGCTATCACATAGGTAAATAACCTGCCAAGTGCTACTTTACTGTTACGGTGCTTCTTTCCCATCCTATTACCTGTTTGCTTCGCATGCGTTTTGTCTTAAAGGATTAGTCTTTGATTCTTGCTCCAAGTATATTTTTCTTTTTAAAAAATACTATTCAATAATTGAATACCGTCACACAAGTTTATGAAGTTGCAGATAGCAAAGACCGCATTGCTGAAAGCCTAGAGCATACACTTGACTGAATATACTTTGAATATATTTGTTTTTCTCTCTTGTTTGAATAAGCTAGATTACGGAAGGAATAGTCTATTTGGCAGATAAGTCTGCTCTAGGAGTTTTACATTTTCTCCTGCTGATAGGTCATACGGGTATGAAGAAATTCTTGTAGTTTGCTTCCACAGTAGTGGTGTTTCATAAACGATACACAAGTTTCTTAAATTTTTAATCATCTGTACAGTACAGATAGGCTCTGCAAGCAAGAAAGAGCAGTACATATGTGATTTGTGTATACTTACTTGGTATTCATGTGTCTTGTAGTATTTTTGCTGAGCTTAAAATTGCCTTTTTTGTCGTTCTTTTAAGGTCCATGGATGAGATATATGATGCTCTGGCTGAACGTCTTGTTCCAACAGCAGCTGCAGCAACTAATACCAATTTTAAGTAAGTTAAAGTGTTCTTGGATACAAATGCTAATTTTGAGTTGCTAGCTCTCATCATTGACTTGTATGCTCTGGAGTAGTTTATTAGTGCCTCTCAACTATGTCATTTGACTATGTATGTGTCGTTGGAAATGTCCACTTATTTACAGAACTCCTTGTGTATACACTTACCGTACAACTTTTTTCATATTGGTTAGTATCCAAACTTTTCCCTTTTACATCTTGTTAATATATGATAATGAAGTTATTTCTCACTCAAGTTTCGGATTACGTCTTCTTTTCTAATCTCTGATGCTTTAAAGTCTCTGTGTAGCATAATATAGATGGACACAAATGGTAAGATTCAGTGGCGAAGCCAGAATTTTTTTCAAGATTATTATGATCATAGATATCATAATGGAACACTAATTTTAGTTTAAAGGTGGCAAGATTTTAATATGGGTTTATTTTTTTTTTTTTATTATTATTATTATTATTATTATTTTTTTTTTTTTGGGGGGGGGGGGGGGGTTATAATTATTGAGGGTGAAAAGCAATATGGTTAAAATCTTCTTGTACTAAATTGGTAAATTTGAAAAAAACAAAGATGTGTGTGTGTTGGGGGGGGGGGGGGGGGGGGAACTGCCCCCTTTGTATAAAACGTGGTTCCGCCTGTGGTTAGATTGTTAGTTTAGATATGCACGCACACTGAATGTCCGTATCCGTATAAATTTTACTTCTCTTCTCAATCAGGGTCCAAAGAGTCGACCCTATACTGTAAAGAGTTGTTTCTCTTCATTTCATTTTAGCAAGAAAAAAAAAGAAGAAAGAAAAGAAAAGAAACGAGTTGTTTCTCTGTGCTTATGTTTGACCGGTTTCTGTAATCTTGTAAGTTGACTTCAAAACTCTTTGCTAAAATGTGTAGACACATTGTGGGTCTGGCGGGCCCTCCTGGTGCTGGAAAGAGCACTGTTGCTTCTGAGATTGCCAAGCGCATAAACAAGTTGTGGCCCCAAAAATCTTGTTCCTTTGACTCCCAAGTTGAGCCTCCAGAAGTTGCAATAGTTCTTCCCATGGATGGTTTCCATCTTTACCGCCATCAGCTTGATGCCATGGAGGTCAACCTTTTGTAATTTCAGCTAGCATTTCTATTGCTTCATTTTTACCAACCATATTCCTTCCATATTTCTACATTTCTCACTCATAAAATGATACTCCCTCCGTCCCAAAATGATGTTCCCACTTTCCATTATCACGAATGAACTTTAAGCAATAGTTTTAGGTTAATTTAATCATACTAATGAAAATTTAAAATTTGTAATTGATAATATTGTTGATGGTGTATCAATAACAAATTTTAAATTTTGGTTAGTATAATTAATTTAACTTAAAATTATTGTTCAAAGTTCATTCGTGATTGGGAACATCATTTTGGGACGGAGGGAGTATCACCAAATGGTTTGTTTCAATCATAATAGATATACCTACCTACACCCGCACAGTACCAGGCTTTTCATTTGGAATTTTCTAGTCAATTTCTGAACTTTGGATGAATTTGTCTTCATTTTTAGGATCCTGAAGAAGCGCATGCAAGAAGGGGAGGTTAGGTTCTTTACTTTCATAAGCAGTAATCGCTAAAATCTCGCGTAAAATTATAACTAATGTTAACTGTTGATGAAACAGCTCCATGGACATTTAACCCGGAACTACTTCTATCATGCCTCAAAACTCTTAGGGATCAGGTTTGCTAATAATGAAATCACATTCATTTTCCCGCTTCCTGATATTACGATTAACTTAAAAAATAATGGAGGAAATGTTTGGGCTCTTGGTCATATTTTGACGATTAAATAAAATATTGAATCAGGGATCTATTTATGCTCCATCATTTGACCATGGGGTTGGAGATCCAGTTGAAGAGGATATATTTGTAAACCTTCAGTAAGTACTAAATTTCTCCCTAGATAGTACAAATTTAAATTGAACCACATTATAATTGTTTTTCCTGTAACCACATTAAATTATTTTTCTTCAATTACATTTATTCTTCTTCATGTTTAAAATGGAAGCAAGCTTTACAACTTGGGAGTCGCGTGTAAATTAGTTGGTCATCTAAGCTCTTAGTTTGTATCTAGTTTGCTATTCCAATGAGTTCCATAAAAAAAAAATCTCGGGTCAAGAAAAACTGTACTATTATTTCCTGATAGTTTAGTTGACTGCAGGATTCTCGTTTCCTTGCTATATAAAATTTCTTCCTCTTGGCAGGCATAAAGCGGTGATTGTTGAAGGAAATTATTTGCTCCTGGAAGAAGGGGTATGGAAGGAGATATCATCAATGTTCGACGAGAAATGGTAAATTTTGTTGAGTCGCTTATTATTGGTATAATTTGATATGATATTCTCACTCTTATCCAAGATTTATCCCTTGCCTTCCGAATAACGTTGCCTTGCTATTGACTGAGTTGTTGAATTAAGAAAGCCTTTAATTATGAGTAGATGTTTTGTTGTTTGTTTACGAAGATTTTTAACCCTCTTTGATCTATAATTTCCTGAAGGTTTATCGATGTTGACATTGATAAAGCAATGAAACGAGTTTTGAAGAGACACATATCAACGGGTATGATTAAGATTGTTTTCAGATCATTATTATCAAAGATCGTAACTACAATTATTAGAATTTGTATACTTTATGCTAAAGCTTTTGTTCTTCCTATTGAAGGAAAGCCCCATAATATTGCTGAGCAGCGGGTAAGTTTGACCACGACTTTGCTGTGCTACTTGGCCATTTACATCATTGTGTTTGATTTATTGGGTGAATATTCGGATTTCATCTCTAAATTTTACATGCAGGTAAAAAACAACGATAGACCCAATGCAGAGCTTATATTCAAGTCCAAGAAAAATGCTGATTTGGTAATCAAGTCGATCGACTACTGAAGATACTTCACACTCAATAATATTTTCATTACAATAATTATATCAACCTGAAATTATTGCTCAACGTTCCTTCGTACTAACATGGGAACAACATTTTGGGACGGAGGGAGTAGCAAGTCTTTGACAGTTCTCCGATTGACTGCCTTCTTGTCAGAGGGGTCTGAAAATCATGAAGAAACTCAATAAAAAAGGTTAGGCTGATTGCTGAATCTTCACAAGTTACTGTAAATTAAAGGTTTTTGATTTGTTTTAAGCTGTTCTATTACCAACCCATAATAAGTGTCTAGTTGGCTTATCATTTTTTTTGTGTGTGTGTGAATATTTTGTTAAAAAACTTGTTTTATACTCGTTTTAGTGTAAGAAATGTTTTCATCTATTAAAACTTGTTTTACATTAAGAGGTGAAAACATGTTTTACACTAAATACTAATGTAAGTGTAAAAACAGATTTTCATGAGACTAACTTTTTTTTTTAATTTTTAAATGTGCTTTACTTATTTGTATAAATATCATAGTAAAATTGCGCGAATATTAATTGTTTATTTAAAAACGCAAAAATTATCATGAATCAATCAACAGTGTTTGGAACAAACCAAGAACTCAAAGCTTTAGTTTTCCTTTGAGATAAATCCAAAATTTGCTTTGTTGGTAGTACAAAATTGTTAACAACAATAACAATCTTCCTAAAATAAAATTTAAAAAATAGATGAGAATAAAAGCTGAAGTAGGTAAAAAGAAAAAGATACATGTATATGTGTATATATACATAATTAAAGAAAAACAGGAGCAAAGGGAAAGAAATTATATATTTTTTTCATTTATAAAAATAAGCAAGGTTCTAAAAAGCGCTAGGCGCCACAGCTGGGCCTAGCGCCTAGGCGGGATTAGACGGGGCTTAGGCGGGGCCGAGAATTCAGACATAGTTATAATATTTTAAGCGAGAACTAGGCGTTTCATGAATGCATAGCGCTTAGGCGGGGCGGCCTAGGCGAGCGTTTTTAGAACACTGAAAATAAGAGAAAAATGAAAAACAGAAGAATAAGTGGGAAGAAAAATAATTAGAAAGGTAGAGCCAAATATTGTAGTGTGTGCATCAAACGTGATTATTGACTTGGTTAATGAACAAGGCCTGGCCCAATACAACAATAAAGACGTCGGCAAGGAGACAAGAAGGGCAAATTGCAGATAAGGGTCCACAATTTGGGGGGCGTTACGGTTAGGGGTTCGATGTTTCATTTTTAGTAATTAGGGGTCTAAATCTAATAAAAGTTAGCAAATAGGTGCTACATCTGGAAAGTTAGAGATATTATGAAGATTTTTTTAATGTATATCTGAATGTGGGAAGGGTAAATGGAGTGAGTAAGGGTGGTGGTGTAGATCCTGAATCGAGAGAGGGATTAGAGGGGGAGGGTTAGGTGGGGCGCTGCAAATCATGGGCGGAGAAGAGGGAACAATGTAGTGTTGTGGTAGGTTTCAAATTAGCCTCTATTAAGTTGCATATGGTCGGCACACATTTCCGTCAAAAAGCCTCTATTTGCTAACTTTGTTAATTTTAGACCCCTAATCGCCAAAAATAAAACATTGGATTTCCTAATCGCAAACACCCCCAAACTTTGAACCCTTATTTGCAGTTTGCCCAGCCACAAGTGAAATTTGAGGTAAAATGGGCCCCTATTACAGCCCATCAAGTCAAAAGTGGTAACTATATCCAATCCACTTGTGGCATTAGGCCCACATTTCAGCATCTTCATCAATGCATACTATGCGTTGCACGTGTGCACCATTTATGAGACACTTCACCTACTGGCACATGTTCAAGCTTTGGGCAATGCTAATCTTACAAAAGAAGTTTACAAAATAAAGGATGTAAGTTGTGGTGGCGATATTTTATTGGCTACATCAATAGTGGACCCGGCACACTCATATTAAAAACACCAATACAATTATGACACTTCATTTTGTAAGCCACATTTTTATTATTTCCTAGCAAACTTCAAGACATAATTGAGCCGTGCATATTTCACGTTTATCCGGTTGTTTATTATTTTTAGGAGTTTCACTTTTTTAGGTGATTTTTTTAATAGTTAAAGAAAACATAAATTTGTCAAAAATTTAACGAATTTAAAGATGATTGTTGTCATGGAAATTAACAAAAGTAAACTTAGAGAGTAGAGAGAGATAAGAGAGTTGGTAAGGAAAAAAAAAATGGGAAAAAGGGGGTGGTGTGTCTATTTATACTAAAAAATTGGTTTAAAAAGTATGTAATTATAATTTTTGCACTTGCAAGCCTAGTAACAGCTAGTTGATTTAAGTTTTAACTGCCCCAAACATGATAACCATATTCCGCCGTTTTTTGGTCCTAACGGTGTGCGCACACAGACACGCTGACAAACGCACATTGCCACACACACGCGTGTCACACACACCAACGGCCAACCCAATGGTCATAAGATGATCCAAACGTCGGTTTTCAAGCTCGAACTTCAAATAAATATTGAACCGTCTGTCTACAGTTCGTCTGGTTCACATTTTGACCAGTTATTAACGGTACAAACCACCTATTCCTCGGTACAAAAGAGAACTGTGGTCATGTCTAGATAGATTTGCTTGTTACTACATTCTGAAAAAATTAATCTATTTTATGTTTTGGCTACCAACTTATTACAATTTTGACCAACCATTTACAAATAAATAACTACTGAAGAAAATTTCAAAATTTGTTGTTGATCACTATAAAAATATTATAAACAATAATTTTTAGAGTTTCACTAAAAATAATGTTCGTCTAGTCCTCGTTTTGACCGGTTTTCAACGGTCCAAAATTGCCAAAGGAGAACCGTGGGCATGTCTAGGTAGATTTACTTGTCACTCCATTCTGAAAAAGTTAGTCTCATTTTTTTTTTTTTGAAAGGAGTCTCATTTATATTTTGGCTACCAACTTATTACAATTTTGACCAATCATTTACAAATAAATAGCAATCTGAATAAAATTCTAAAATTTGTTATTAGGAAAAAATAAAAAAAATGTTACCTCAATTGGTCACTTTGTGCATGTTTGGTACTTAATGTCATTTTTGTTGCAAGAAAAGTACCTCAAATGGTCATTTTGTGCACTTGAAGTCATTAACACTAACTCCGTCCACTTTTTACCGTTAAGTTGTCATGTGCAAGGCTATGACTAAAATTATATGGGTAAAACAGGAACATCACATGAAAAATATTTTTACACTTCTTCCTAGGGATAGCAATTCGCCCGAGCCCGATCCGAACCCGAGGGTGATCAGCCCCGAAAAAATAGGGTTAGGGTTGCAATTTCTATAACCCGTGCGGGTTCGGGTCGGGCTTGGGTTTAAGTGATCACCCGACCCTACCCGACCCGTGCATGTACTAATGTAGTACTAATTTACAAAATAATCCAACTATATATAGGAAATTAAGGGTTTCATTTTTCAGTTTTACACTTTTTACCAATCACAAGTTCTGAAGTTCACAAGGCTGCCGCTTGGTCGTGTTGAAGGAAGAGGTCGACGCCGTCGATCGTTTCTTCCTGCCGTCGCCGTCTCCTCTTGCCTTCCTGCCGTCGCCGTCTCCTTCTCATCTGGCCTTCCTGCCGTCGCCGTCTCCTCTGGCCTTCCTGCCATCGCCGTCGCCGTCTCCGCCTTCCTGCCGTCGATCGTTCCCCGTCCCTCTCTCTCCCTCGGTCAGTCCCTCTCTCTCTCCCTTGTGGTTCTAGTTCTAGTTTTGTTGTTTTGTTCTATTTCATTCCTATGCTTCTTCTTGAGAGCTTGAGTTGATGTTTTCTCTTAAAATGACCGGATAACAACTAACAAGGGAAAGGAAGGGCGGGGCGGGCACGGTTTTGATAAAAGCTCGGGGCGGGGCAGGTTCGGGTGAAAGGTTAATTCTCGCGGATCGGGTTCGGTTAAAGACAAACCCGCCCCGAACCCGACCAGTTGCCATCCCTTCTTCCCCAACCCCTCTTCAGCTTGTTCAACCATTGCAGCCTCGTAAATCCTTAATTCCTCCACCCAAAATCAACTAAAAACTCAAACAAACAATCAGTAATTTCTTTCCTGATGAATACCCATGTAAAAACTAAGTAAATAAATGAACTTTCCCACTCCAAATATAAAACACCCATGAACTTTCCCTAATTTATTTCTTCCAAATTCGTTATCCCCCTTTACCCCGCCATTTTCTCAACCTCTCGTCCCTTCTCTCTCCCAGCTATCGACAGCCTCACAACACCACCGTTATGGTCGGCCAAGCACAAATCTGCTACGCATGATCCTTAATTTATATACACAAATCCAGAAAATCGCATGAAAACAAATAAACCCGATTGCAGAAATTCATAACCATGAATAACAAAAACGAAAACAGAACGATGGTGAAAACAGATATGTATATATACATATATTTGATTCACAATTCGAGAATCTGATCTGGATATGTCAAGCCTCAATCATCCAGAAGAACAACAAGCGCCGTTTTTCTTACATCGGTGGTCTATCGAAACCAGATCTAATTTCAAAATCAGATCTGGAGAAAGAGAGAGGGGGGGGGGGGAGATGCTTGGAAGCACAGTTTGAGTAGTGAGATGAGAGACATAATTGGGGCTAGAGGCGGAATCGCTCTGTTTTGAATGAAATGAGTAATTGAGATGAGAGTTTTTGGTATTTTAAGTGATTTTACAGTTGAAATTTGAGAATGTGAAGATAGTGGGAATGAATAAGATTGAATCAAAAGTGGAAGAGGGGTTTTGGGAAGATGAACAGTGTCGTTGTGTCTGGGGAAGGGGTTGAAGAAGATGGAGGGTGTTGCAGGTGAGGAGGGGAGGAAGATGAAGGGTGCTATTTTGACCATTATGCCCCTTTTAAAAATTTCATGTGCTTGGCACATGACTATTTACCGTCCAAATATTGACGGTGTTAGCCATAATGACTTCGTTTGCACAAAATGACTATTTGAGGTACTTTTCTTGCAACAAAAATGACATTAGGTAGGTACCAAACATGCACAAAGTGACCAATTGAGGTACTTTTTTTACATTTTTTCCTTGTTATTAATACACTATAAAAATACTAATCAATTTTTTAGAGTTATAATTATGTAAATTATTGGTCAAAGTTAACTATAGTTGACCGCTAAAAATTAAATAGGATTATTTTTATGGGCAAATGTAGTATTACGGTTGGTGTGAATTGGATGATTTTATCTCGTCTAATAAAGATAATTTCATTTGAATTTTTAATGGTGTATACTCCTTCCGTCTTTCTTTAATTTATAAAAATTGCTAATTTAGTTGTTCCACTTCAATTTATAAGTCTTAAAATGGAAATACATCAACTTTATAACTTTTTTCTTAATAAGACACACTTGTCATACTCACAACAATTATCTACTTACTATTTTCTACCGTACTTTCTCTCTCTTACCCAAACTATCTATACTCATAACACATCAACTTTATAACTTTTTTCTTAATTTTTATGCCCAAACCCATTTTTACAAATAAAAAAAAGGAATCCTAGGCGCTTCTGCTGATGATTATGTATCGAGTTCAACTATGAATTAAATTTGAAATTTTTTTAAAAAAAAAAAAAAAAAGAAAAAAAAGAAAAAAAGGGCAATGGCTTCTTCACTTCACAAAGCGCCCCTTACACTTACACACACCTCTTTTATTAACTGGCTGACGCTTGTCCTATACCGCGTTTGGACATGTTCTTGAATAGCACATACTAGTGTTTTGAGCTGCCTGGTGTTTGTTGTCCACACCAAACAGGGCATAGACCCTCCAACTGATTGTTTGTAACACCGAAATTGGTCGACTAGTAAAGTTATGGGAATTTGGCTGCCCATCTGCTGGCCAAAATGAAGGTTCGTATGATTGTTGCAGAACTAGAATGCACGTGTTTTGGATATCATACTACTCTTTTCGTTCCAAAATTATTTTCATATTTGACTATTCAATAATTTTTTTTAAAAGTTATGTTGTGTTTACGCATATTTAAGCCTATATTGTAAAATTTGGATTTTTTTTTTTTAACAATAAAAAATGGCAAATGAGAAAATCATTATGGGATAGAGGGAGTAAAAGTAAGAGGAAATATGGACAATGACAATGGACGGTTGAAATCCCTCCGCTACATGAGACTTGGTGTGAAATCCCTCAGTTTACATCAAAAAGATATGTACTTTGCATAATTGTGATTTGTGATATATAAGCTTCCACTATATTACGATTGAGCACCAATAACATCCATGAACTTTTGGGTTTGTGGTAAACCAAGTGAACCCAATTGTTTATGCTTAGTAGGATAGTGTGTGATGTTTATGTAGCGGGCTGAGTCTACGAACTCTAGTTGTTACACTTGGATACCACATTTTAAGTAAATTAAAATGAATTTTATTTAATATAAGTTTCACGTATATGAATTAATTTGATCGTTGATCTTTAACTATGGGACGTTATCAAATTTGATTTGTAAACGTCTACAACAACCCTAAAATCAAATAAAGTGTTACGATAGGATCTCCTAAAGTTACTAGAAGATTCGAGAATGTTATTAGTTACTAGTCTATTTACTTGTTGCCCACTCAATTCCTTAAAATCCATTTCTAAATAAGTTTCTCTTTTATTGTGCTATATATATTATATGAGATCAATGAAGAACCCAAGTTTTGAAACCCTAATTAACTTTTTTTTCTTCTTAATATGACGAATTGCTCGTGTATGTTTATGATCTCATTATCTCTGGGAACAATTTTGCTGCCTTACGTGAGTTCAAAACATATCTGAGTGATTGTTTTAAAAGGATCTTGGGCCTCTTACATATTTTATTGGTATAAAAGTTGCACAAAGCTCTTCCAGATTATTTCTATACTAAAAAAATCTGCTTTAGCTATTATTTTTGAAACTGGATTATTGGGAACAAAGCCTGCAAAATTTCTGATTATCCAAAATCGGACTAGCTACAGGCAAGGGGCTTTCGGATTCGGAACGATACATATGTCTTGTGTGGCGTCTCATTTATCTTGCTGTAACACGTTCAGATTTGGCCTATTTCGTATATGTTTTATCTCAGTTTATGCATGCTCCTCGAGATGAACATTGGGCAGCTGCCTTGCGAGTTGTTTGTTACCTTAAGGGTACAGCTGGTCAGGGTATTCTCCTAATAAGGGACAGTGACTTGACTCTAACTGGTTGGTGTGATACAGATTAGGCAGTATGTCCTATCACTCGAAAGTCTGTCACAAGATGACTGGTTTTTCTTGGAAATTTGTCTGTTTCATGGAAAACCAAGAAAAGGAAACAATATCATGGTATTCTGCAGAATTCGAATATAGGTCCATGGTGGCTCTTACTTGTGAATTGAAATGGTTAAAGGGTCTTTTACTTAGTTTGGGCGTTCATCATCCGAAGGCTATTGCTATTCTATGACAGTCAATTGACTATACATCTTGCTCAAAATCTCCTTTTTCATGAAAAATCAATCAAAACATATTGAGATTGATTGGCATTTTATTCAAGATGTAGTCAAAGAGGGTCTTATTTCTCCTTTATTTGTTCCAACAGCAACACAGTTGGCAGACATCTTGAATCCCCATGCTCCAATTTAAAGGGGGGGGGGGGGGGTTTACGATAGGATCTCCTAAAGTTAGGGGTTAATCCCCACCAAATGCAGTTTCAAGTTACTCTTGTAATAGCTTATGTATTCATTAATAAAAAAAACTCAATTTCCAATTAAAAAACTTACGTTGTTTCATATCCATCTGTTCCAAGTAAGTTGCAACATTTTTTCATTTAGGGTATTTCATTTAAGTTGCAACAATCTAAAAATGAAATCTTTTTATTACTTTAATAATCCTCCATTCATTCTCTCTCTTCCTTCCAACCACTCATTATTCTCTACTCATTCTCTTTCCTTCTCCATTAATTCTCTCTCTCTCTTCCTCACTACCATTCATTCTTAATATAATATTAGTATCCTTAATTTCTCAACTTCAAAATGAATGTTTTAACTGGCTTGGAACGGATGGAGTATAGAATACTCCCTCCGTCCTATTTTATACTTCAAAAAAAAAAGTGGGCACAAGAATTAAGATGAGAATCTTTATATTATAAAATATAGATAGTGAGATAGAGTGTTGTGAGTATAGAAAGTGGGTAGGAGAGAGAAAGTGGGGTAGAGAATAATTGGTGTATAGTTGTTGTGTGTATGACATGTAGGGCCCACTACATAAAAAAAACATTAAAAACTTTCTTTTTTTGGATTTTGAAGTTTAAAATGGGACACTAAAAAGGAAAATTTTTGAAGTTTAAAATGGACAAAGGGAGTATATAATATCGAAAATTAAATAAATTACTTAATTTTTTTTATTTTTTTTTTTAGACAATTCTAACTTTAGCACGGGGGGAAGCGGGTCATTGCAGTATTCATTCGAAGTGATTATGTTATAGACTTGCTAGACAGCGGATCCCATGCGTCATGCGTGCTTGCAATCAAGATTTTTCTGTTTCTGCCTAGGGAGAAATACATTATTCAAAAATCTAAATACTGATTCAGATTTTACTGTAATTTTGCTACTCATGATTAAACTTAAAGATATTATATACTCCATCCGTTCCACTCGAATTAAGACAAATTTCTATTTTGAGTGTCCCACTCGAAGTAAGACAACTCAAAAATGGAAGAGTTTTATTTAATGGGACCCACATTCACACTCACAACAACTTTCCACTCATTATTCTCTACCCCACTTTCTCTCTCCTACTTTACTTTTTCATACTCACAACACCTACTCCCGTAACACTTTTTTTTCCTAATCCCCGTGCCCAACCAAAAAATCCTAATTCAGGTGGGACGGAAACCTGAATTAGGATTTTTTGGTTGGGCACGGGGATTAGGGAAAAAGTGTTAGTGGAGTAGGTGTTGTGAGTATGAAAAAGTAACCCTCCGTCTCACCTGAATTAGGATTTTTGGGTTGGGCACGGGGATTAAGGAAAAAGTGTTAGTGGAGTAGGTGTTGTGAGTATGAAAAAGTAAAGTAGGAGAGAGAAAGTGGGGGTAGAGAATAATGAGTGGAAAGTTGTTGTGAGTGTGAATGTGAGTCTCATTAAATAAAACACTTTCATTTTTGAGTTGTCCTACTTCGAGTGGGACACCGAAAATGGAAATTTGTCCTAATTCGAGTGGGACGGAGGAAGTATTTATATATAGAGGCAGTCTCGCGTGCGGCGGCACCGAGCCGAGCCATGCCCTATTTTTTTTTTTTTTTTTTTTTGCCCCCACAACCTTTTTTCCTCCCACCAAAAGTAACACTTCTTATAACGAAATGTAACACTTTTGTTTTTCAAATGTAACACTTTTTTTTTTTTCAAAAATGTACCACAATTTTGATGCAATAGATTAAAGATAACATAAAAATTAACGACTAAATTAATGTAACACTTTTTATAAAAGAATGTAACATTATTTTTTTTCAAATGTAACACTTTTTTTTTCAAATGTAACACTTTTTTCCCCCCAACATTAACATAGGATTGACAACTAAACTAATGTTACATTTTATAAAAAATGAATGTAACGTTTTTTTTCTCAATTGAAACATTTTACATTCTTAAATGTAACATTATATATGAAATGTAACAATTATTTATTGAGAAAGTAACAATTGAAATGCAAAACCATTTTTTTTTTTGTAAAAAACTGCTGTTACTTTTAACAGTAGAAAGTGTTACTTTTTGAAGACGAAATTGTTACCTTTATTAGAACAGAGTGTTACTTCTTAGCTGGTGAGCAGTTCAAACTTTTTTTTGTGTGTAAAAAAATGTATTTTTTTTTTTAAAAAAAATCAAACCATATCATGACCTATGTAGTTTTTTTCGTCTCATCGAGACGAACAAAACGGTATTTTTAAATATTTTTTTCGACTTATAAATCTCAAGATATAGCATTTTAAAGTTTTTGACTTTTTTTTTTTTAAAGTCGACACGTGGCAAGATCTGGGAAGAGGGAGGGTCGGATCTGACCGCCGGTTGTAGCGTACCAGCCAGCCGCGCGAAGCACTGGAACAAACCAAGGTTGCCGCACCGTGCGGCATGCCGCACCCAAGAATTTGTCATATATATATATATGATTTTTCTCGCTTTTAAAATATCATTCATCATAATGCATCAATCAATAATAATTCATAGAATTTCATAAAGATAACTAAGTTTTCTATAAATGCTCAGTATTTTTATGTTCTTAATTTAATTAACTTTAGACAAGGATGTCAGTATTACTTTACAAATGATATCATTAAAATTTATATCTGGTCAAATAATAAAAAAGATGCCTTTTGATGGATTATTTGATTGAAAGTATACAGTATATACTAGTTTAATTATTTTTTCAATAATTTTTTTTTTCAAAAGGATTATAATTTTGATTAATGAATGTGGTATTAAGAATATCCGTAAAGCAGGGAGTACATAGAGGAAATAGCTCGTGAGCTAATTCCATGCCTATATGCCATCCCACATGAAATGGATTCTATATGCAACAACTTTCAACTTATAAGGCCCTAAATCGGTAGTTATAAAAACAAAAAGCTTAATTATATTATAACAGTAAATTTATATAATTATAGCAATTTTATTGAAAATCAAATATACAACTAAGACGTCGTTATAAATTATGACTTATAATTATATAAATTATTGTCATAATTAAGTCTTATCTTATGTTTTAAGGCACATGTTAGTAAAATTGAACAACTATTGAGTAAAAGTAGGGGCGACTATTGCCATTACACTTCTTTATAAGACAAAAACCTATGTGAGACGGTCTTTCACGTGAGACGGATCTCGCTGAGAAAGGAAATGGTTTGCCTCCGCTATGGGCGGGGTGGGATAAGCCCATTTCTTCTCTTGTCGAAATACATATCACGTGTGAGACCGTCTCACACAAGAATTCCTCTTAATTAAAACATAATTGCCTTTAAAAACCTGCCGATTATAAGAATATAATGAAACACTTCTTGTTGTCTATCAGATCTGTCAAATTTGACTGGTTCTATGACAAGTGGGTGCAAAAGAAACAACATACTAGATTATAGGAAGTCTGTAAATGGTATAAAATTCAAAAGTTTTTGAATTTCTGAAAAAATAAATGATATACAAGGTTAAATTGTTCATTTATTAAAAATTTTGATTATTTTAGATACATTGGTCATTTATTAATTATTTTTTAATCCTATTATTTGTTTTTTAAGTCACATTCAAAAATAATTAAAATTATAAAAATATATATTTATTTTAAGCTTTAAATATTAATGTCTCAAATTTTTTGTTCACAACCCTTTTACTTATAGAATTATCAATAAAGCCCTTAAAAGGAAAATCAACTTCAAACTAACTAGTACGTTAACTTTCATTGACTGTTTCGTTAAATTTTAACTGGCGTTAAAAAAATAGGTCAAATTGAAAACGAAACTAAAGTACGCAGGACACATTTGTTGTTTATGAAGTATGCATGACACATTGACTACGCCCAAATAGTACGCAAGTCAAAATAGCTAAAAACTCTTCAGTAAAATTGTGGTGCATTTATGAAAAAAAAAAAGTGTTACATATGAGAAAAAAATGTACATTTCTTTATAAAAAGTGTTACTTTTGCTGGCTAGCAAAAAATGACAGGGAAAAATGTTGGAGGGCAAAAAAAAAAACTCAAATCAGCTCGACTGGCTTGGCTCGGCTCGGAGCCGTCTCATGCTGTGAGTCCAGCTCAATAGAAAGTAAGAACTTTAAAAAAACTGAGACGGGGGAGTAGTTTTTTTTTTAAGCAAATTGGTGACATAATATTAATCCCCTAATCATGGCACAGCGTTAAGCAAAAGGGTCCCACCAATCAAAGTCCACACATGGACATCGTCCTATCATTCTCCCGACAACCCGGACCCACCTTCACATGGTCTTTCCGTCTACTTTTCCCCTCCGTTCGGACGCTCCAGATTTCACTATTAGTGAGCCTCTAGAACGCATCTCAGCCGTCTATTACCGGACCACAGACTTCAATTTCAATTACCGGCGGTTCTGGCTGTCCCGACTTTGTCCCCTGCTTTGGGGGACAGCTGACCCAAACACATGATCAATTCCTTCAGCTGTTCAATTCTCCACCAGTGAACACTTTCAACCAGGCGCGTGTGCTCCCACGTTTTCAAAATTCGCTTTGTTACATGAAATTCATATTCGAGTTTATTCCCAATTTGACATGCGTACTATCAAAATCTTGACGATTTACCCTCGTACTAAAGAAACTCACACTACAACCTGCGTACTATGGTTTTAATAAAAAATTGGCCAAAGATAACGATGACCCGTTAAAAATCTAACGGGCTATCAATATATGTTAAAAAATTAACAGACTTATAATAAGAAAATTTCAAATGTGGCCCTGATAATTATATAAATGTCGTAAAGGTCTAAAAATATTTATATTCATATTTATTTTTCTTTTTTTTTTATTTGAATTTGGGTGTAATTTGATGCATTTGGAGTTTAAATATAACAATAATTATGTAATTAGATTTGTTAATTAGATTTAACCATCACTATTACACAACCACGACTCACCACCGCCGACCACCACGAGTCACCACCACCACCGTCAAATCTTGATTTGGAGAACACACATAAACACACACACCGAGATATGGATTTGAGAACTTAGCCACACACTTAGATAGATCTAGATTTGAACACATGAAAACACATATATGCACACACTGAAAAGAGAGGGAAGTGAGAGAGATGGGAAAGAGTGAGGGGATAGAAAGAGAGAGAGAGAGAGAGAGAGAGAGAGAGAGAGAGAGAGAGAGAGAGAGACGATTCGTATGGACATAGATGGAGAATTCCTCAAATTGGCCAAAATTCCCATCTGAAACCGTTTACCACTGAGATCAATTCAGGCGACGACATTGAGCGAGAGTTGGAGACGGCGGAGGTGCAGAAAATGTAGCCATAAGAGCAGACATTGGGGCCGGTCCAGTTGGGGGTGAAGTTGAATGGATCGGAGAATATGGCAGACAGAAAAGGGGATCAGTTAGGGATGAAGAAGATTATGAAAGCTTGCCGGAATCGAAAGAAGAAGTTGACCGGAATTTCGGCGTACTGGCCGGCAATCGCACGATTTTGAGTGATTGGCGGATTATAGAGAGTTCGGAGAAAGAGGGGGATGTCGAGGTTGAAACGGCCGGGTTATGGGTTGTTACGGAGAGCAGTGGAAAGGAGCCCGTGGTGAATATGGCGTGGCTAGGAATTTGAGGGAGATGATGAGAGTAGAAAGGCCGGCCGGATTACATAGAGGGTGAGAGAGTTGGTGTTGTCGAGATTGAGAGAGAGAAACGTGGAAGGGGGTTTTGCGGTGTAGAGGAGGGTAATTGGAGTAGGGATTCATCTGGTGTAATTTGGGACAAAGCTTTGATTTGGGATTTTCTTTTTGATTTGAGATTTTCATATTAATATAAAAAAATATATAAATATAAATAAATTTTGGACCATTACAACATTAATATCATTATTAGGGTCACATTTGAATTTTTTTTTTTATTGCAAATCTGTTAAATTCTTAACATATGCTGACAGCCCGTTAGATTTCTAACGGGTCATCGTTATCCTTGGGCACTTTTTTATTAAAACCATAGTACACAGGTCATAGTGTGAGTTTCTTTAGTACGAGGGCAAATAGTCAAGATTTTGATAGTACGCAGGTCAAATTGGCAATAAACTCATTCATATTCTCCCTCCGTCAATTTTAAGAGTAAAAAAATGGGTGCGTTCAAGAATTAAGGAAAATATGACGTGTTGTGAGTGTTGATAGTTTGATAGGAGAGAGAAAGTGGGGTATAGAAGAGTTAGTGGATAATTCTTGTGAGTATGACATGTAGGACTCACTTTCCATTTTAGGATTTTGACTCTTAAAACGAGACGCCCTTTTAGGAAAATTGTGACTCTTAAAATGGGACGGAGGGAGTATATCCAAGTTTTTTTTATACTACTCAACACCAATCAACTTACTATTTTCTCCCACTCATTTTCTCTTACTTTACTTTTATATTCACAACACTTACATCACTTACATCATTTCTTAATCTACGTGCAAACTGCAAATAAAAGAGTGGACATATACTCTGGAACGGAGAGAGTAAAATTAATAGGGGGCTTAAATTACTTTCAAAAATAGGATTAGTTTTATACTTTTTTCGTACCAAAATACTTGTAGTTTGAAATTTTTGACACATACTATAAAAACAGTCAATGTACATTTAATTGATTAAATTACCTTTAAAATTACCTTTAAAATATTTTAAGTACCTAAGTAATTATATATATGTAGTATAACATTCATAATCATAATTGAGAGTATTATTGCTAAATAATGGTAAAAAATTATAGATAATAACAAAAAAACAAGTGTTTTGTTACAACAAGTGCTTTGGAACAGAGTATTAAGTAAAAATAAATTTATTAGCGCTAAAGAAGAAATGGGTCTTCCAAATCCTAGATCTGGGCATGAACCGAAAAGAAAAAAGAAAAACGAAAATAACAATTTGAAATCCCATTTGGAAATCGAGCAAGGGTGCGGGGGCTGCATGTCGGCTGCATCAAAGGACAATGGCGGGGGAGAAAAAGGTTAGAGGAGATGGCCGAGAGGGCGGCGGCAACAACGGCAGCGTGAGGATGAATGGTGCGGTTGGCGAAGAAAGGTAGAAAGAGATGGATTTTCTTATTTGTGAAATTTTGAGATCTAGGGTTAGGGATAGTTGATAAGGGAGGAGGGGTTTGTAATTTAGGCAATTTACCCTAAGTAAAATTTTGAGAATTATTGGAAAAGGTCGATGTTCCATTCTAAAAAAAGCTAGTAAAGAAAAAATCATTCGCACAATAATAGTTGATAAATCGACAAAATAGAAATAAAAATGATGAGCAAATTTAAAAACATAAGTGGTCAAGTTTTTTTTTTTTTTTTTTTTTTTTTTTTTTTTTTGAATTTTGAATTTTGAATTTGAACAAGAAAGCTTATGTCATGAACAACTACAAAATTTTATATTAATGTCAGTTAAAGTGATGGTTAAGATTTTTTTAACTTTTTTTCTATATTGATGTTTTAAAAAAGAAAATCATAATAGAGGGGAAAAAATATTTTTAAGTGGTATCAAAAGGATTTTACAAAAATTTTGAAGAAAGCTCACATATTAGAGTTTAAAAAAAAAAATTGGAAACTATTTGCAACTAGTGGGAGTTGAACCCATGTCACTTGGCATAAAAACTAAAATCTCAACCAACTAAGCTACCTAAAGATTATGTAAACTAGGCGCACAGTTATGAAATTATTTACTCAAAATGTTTTTTTTTTTTTTAACCATTGCCTGAGCAACGGTAGGCACACTAGTAGATCCGCCCCTGGATATAAGGTGGCGACCTGGAAGGAAAGGGATGGCGTAGGAGCGTTCGACGGAGAGAACGAAGAAGAAGTTGTCTTCATTTCTTTGATACGGGTCTTCGTTTAACCCTTCACTATTTCCACATCAGCAAGTTTTACCATGTGTAGTGCCAAATCAGGTTTTTAGTGACGTCATTGTGCCACGTATCTCAGAATAAAGAAGCAACGAAAGCTGATGTGGATCAACAAATCAGTGTTGAAGTACACAAGACACCAGGTCATCAAAATAATAACATGGCATTGCAAGCTCAGCAACCAAGCTTATCAAAGGAGCAATGCAGCAGATCATAGTTAAAAGGACAGATGGCATATATTCTGTTATAGGAAAGAGAATATTTGTATTAGGTTCATTGCATCTTTGTATAGATTAGTAGTATAAATAGGGTAGATTATTATTCATTCTTTTGTACAGAGAATCAATCATTTTATCAATACAACAAGGTTGATACACTAAGATCTCTTTCTGCAAATCATCACTATTCTTATTTACTGCTTGTCATTAGTTTCTCATTGTTCTTCAACTTGAATCAATCAATATCATATCATTTATGATGAGCTCATATCTTCAACATGGTATCAGAGCTCTATAATTGATTGATCATATTAGTTATCTCATTTACTCATTCTGATCATCTTCATTAATCAATCACCTCACCTCAGCTTCAATCATTTTTTTTTAATCATTTTATACTCCGCACATCAACTGTTTGATATTTGTCTTCACCCAATTTCTTTGCTTCTTTTACTGTCTTATCTCTGTCTTACATTCATTCTCTTATTCTGATTATTTCTTCTATCATTTATTTACAGCTTTTCATCATGCCTAATAGCATACCTCTTGATGATGCTGATGCTGCTATGACAAATTCTACTACTTCACTCTCCCTTCGCCCTCATGAAATCCCTAGTAGTCCTTACTATTTACTTCCTTCTGACCACAATACCAATGCTGTGATCATCAGTCCTCTCTTGGATGGAACTAATTATCTCACTTGGTCAAAACGATTTCTTAGAAGTATTATAGTAAAGAACAAATTAGGCTTTCTTGATGGATCTATTCCTATGCCTGAGTCAGATCCTCAACTCCTTTCCCCTTGGATCAAATGTAACACTGTCATTACCTCTTGGATGATCAACTCTGTGTCTAAGGAAATAGCTGCTACTGTTTTTTACATTGACTCAGCTAAAGAAATGTGGGATAGGCTCAAGGCTAGGTTTGATCAGCCTGACAATGTTAGGATATATCACCTTCAACAACAACTTAGTTTGTTAGAGCAGGGTTCCATGACAGTCACTGATTATTTCACCAAGTTAACTGGAATGTGGGAGGAACTGCATAATTATAGACCTCTTCCTGTTTGTTCCTGTGGTCTGTGCACTTGTAATGCCCTTAAGACTATTAGTGATGTCCATCAATCTGATCATGTTTTCAAATTTCTCATGGGATTGAATGATGCTTTTGATCACATTAGGGGGCAAATTATTCTCATGACTCCTTTCCCCTCCTTGGATAAGGTTTATTCCATGGTTCTAAGAGATGAGAATCAGAAAATGACTAGAATTCAAGCTACTCCCCTTGTTGAATCTTCTGCCATGCTTGTTCACAAAAGAAAAGTGAATGATGTTCTTTGCACTCATTGTGGTAAGACCAATCACACCAAGGAGAAATGCTATAGGTTGATTGGATTTCCTCCTACTTTCAAGTTCACCAAATCTAAACCTGGTTATGGCTCTCAGCCCCCTAAGTACTCTGCCAATCAAGTTTCTGTTCCTATTTCCCATGACCCTTTCTCTACGCTTACTCAGGATCAAATTCAGAAGCTTCTGTCCCTTGCTTCTGATGGTCCCAGTCATCCCACATCTGCCAATCCCTCTCCTCAACTTGGCTCTCCTATTCATCAGGGAACCCTTACGGCACTCCAGTGAATGAGGGGGAATCCTCAGCAGCCAATATGGCAGGTATGGACTATCATTCTCTACAAAACATTCCATGGATTCTAGATACAGGGGCAACATATCATATGGTCTGTTCTCATACTTTTTTAACTCATAATAAACACCTTGTTACACACTTTGTTCAACTGCCAAATAAAACTAAAGTCCCAGTTACTCACATAGGACATATACAACTCACTGAAGCAATAACATTGAAAAATGTTTTATGTGTTCCCTCTTTTCATGTAAACCTTATTTCCATTAAGAAACTCATTTATGACAATTCATTTCAAGTTTTATTCAAGGATAACAAGGTATATGTACAGGACTTGAGCTTTTGGAGAATGATTGGTCAAGTTGATGCCAAGAGTGGACTCTATCACTTCAGCAAAAGCCCTAGTTCTTTTTCAATCAAGTCATCTTTGACAAATCAACTGCATACTGCAGCACAAGTACCTTTTCAATGTTTTATTTCTTCTTTTTCTGAAAAGCCCCTGTTATGGCATTATAGACTAGGACATCCTTCTAAGCAAAGGATGAGTACAATTCATGCTAGATCAGATTATGTAATCAAGAAACATCCTGAGAATTGTATTACTTGTCAAATGAGTAAACAAAAGTATCTCTCTTTTCCTATCAGTTCTACTGTATCTCCTTCTCCTTTTTCTCTAATACATTGTGATATTTGGGGACCTTACTCTTAAGCTACTTTCCAAGGTCATCATTATTTTTTAACTATTATTGATGACCTTTCTAGAATGACTTGGGTCCACTTGCTAAAATTCAAATCAGAAGTTAGACCCTTACTTAAATCTTTCATTGCAATGATTAAAACTCAATTTCAAAAGGATGTGAGAATCTTAAGATCAGACAATGGTCTTGAGTTTGTTATGAAAGATTTTTTTTCAGAAAAAGGAATCATACACCAAACCTCTTGTATTTACACACCAGAACAGAATGGTGTAGTGGAAAGGAAGCACCAACACATTCTTAATGTGGCAAGGGCACTTTTATTTCAATCTTCTTTACCATTAAAATTTTGGGGAGATGCCATCCTAACTGCTGTATATATCATTAATAGGATACCTAGTCCATTTTTAAAAGGAAAATCACCATATGAAATCATTTTTCACAGCATACCAGACTACACTCATCTAAGAACATTTGGATGTTTATGTTACTCTTCTACTATTAAGTCTCAAAGACTTAAATTTGATCATAGGGCTGAGCCTTGCATCTTCTTAGGATATACACCCAATGTCAAAGGATACAAAGTTTTCAACCTTCTCACTCAACAAATTCAAGTTACCAGAAATGTTGTTTTTAAGGAAAATATATTTCCTTTTGCACATCCTCATTTTCAAACATACATCAATCCAGATAATAATAACTCCACTTCTCTAGATCCTTTTAGTATAGATGACAATGATTTACTTCATCATTTTGACTCTATTCCACCTCAGCAAACAAACTCATTACATACTAATTCACCTTCAAATAACTCTTCCTCACCTCAGTCTTTTTCAAACATTTCAAATAATCCTAATGAACATGACTGTATTTCTCCAGTTCCTATACTAAGAAGGTCAGAAAGAATTAAAAAAATTCCAACCTATCTACAAGATTATAAATGTGACTTAGTTCATCATACTCACTCCAACAAAATTGCATTTCCTCTTTGTAATTTTGTCAATTACTCCAGGCTCTCATATTCTCACAAATGTTTTGCTCTCAATATAAGTTCTCACAAAGACCCCCAAACTTATGATGAGGCCATCACACATGATCATTGGCAGAAGGCCATTAATTCAGAATTACAAGCCCTTAACCAAAACAAAACATGGTCTATTGTCCCTTTACCTATTAACATTAAACCAATAGGCTGTAGATATGTTTTCAAAACCAAGTTTAATTCAGATGGAACTATTGACAAGCATAAAGCTAGACTAGTAGCCAAAGGCTACACTCAAAAATATGGAGTAGATTATCTTGATACTTTCAGTCCAGATGCAAAACTCACTTCCGTTAGAGTATTCTTTGCCTTAGCAGTCATTCATCATTGGCATATCACTCAGTTAGATGTTCATAATGCTTTCCTTAATGGAGAGTTAACTGAAGACATCTACTGACACGCCCCAAGTCCCGGGATTCCCTAATAGAACCTCGAACCTGGTGCGCGTAACTAACAAGAAACAAGAAACTAACGGGAAACAGGAACAATACCTGTTAAAAACAAAACTGACATGACGTATATACTCAAGAGTAGGGAGCTAAGATAGCTCACACGAGTTCTAGACCAAGAAAGTTAAAACCAAACAAGGTTACATACAGCGGAAGACATGCTTAGTAAATAAGCTGGCATCAAGAACTGTATAGGGACAACAAATACTACCCCAATACAAGCCCAGAGTTTAATTAACTCATACAAGATCGTCCTTACCAAAATATAAAAGGACACTAACTTCGAACAAGAATATCCTGCTGAGTAAATTCCCAGCTAAGTCGAGCCTCACTGCGTACTATCCCCTGCTTTCCTGGGGGGGGTAAACAATTAAACAAATAAAGGGTGAGATAAATCTCAGTAAGCTATTAACATGCAACTATATGTCATGTTATCATGTAATACAAGTAGATACTCAACTAAACATATATCAAGTATCATCAAGTAACAAGTATAGGAGAGGCTAAGCCAACTCAACAAGTAATCAAGCTCAAGATATGATCAGGTAATAAGTAGTCAAGTAGTGCGAGAGGCTAAACCAGCTCACAAGATGCACATAGGCCTATCACGCATTATACCTGAATCCTTCCTTATTTCTCCCAAGAATACCATTTGTTGTCGATGCTTTCTAGCTGAGGACAACCAAGAACAGGAACAAGAGACTGCTGTGCAGTAGATAAGAAGACCTGGTAACCAGTGTCATCCACAATAACAAGATCCACGTGGTGTTCGGGACGGGAGAACAGTATATAAGGAGACCTGGTATTCAGTGTCATCCACAATAACAAGATCCACATGGTGTTCGGGACGGGAGTTATCATTCACTTAGGTCAGGCTTATTGCTCCAACCAAGGAAGCTATGCCCTTACTATGGCCAGTAGTAAGGGGTCGGGCGAAAATACATAGGGACCCGATTGTCACTTAAACCCCAGCTCTCGCGACAAGCGTGAACCTATATATTTTCGAACAAGCAAGGAGAACCAGCTGGACTCACACAAGAATGCACAAGTAGATATTTACTTGAACTACGGAAACAGAACTCAGTCCCTTATTAGTGGACTATTCTTTATGCACCATGTAATCATGTATCATGTGCTCACGAGAATATGCACCATGTAATTATGTATCATGTGCTCACGAGAATATGCACCATGTAATTATGTATCATGTGCTCACGAGAATATAAGTATCCATACGCAATTATTGCGAATACAAACCAAGATAACACTGGCACATAAGGTGTCCAAGTAACACGATCAATCCAAGTAAGAGTCCATTTATAACAGACTTCAGTCAAGTAGTAGGGTATATCACTCTGTCACATGCCAAGTTGCACGTACATATTCATATCACGTTTAACACATTAAAGTGTCTATCACGATACCCTTACTATCAAATAGAGCCCAATACCTTAGACTCTAAACCCGTAGTAGAATAGGTCATATTGTACCTAGACACAGTCATACTTCACATATATGTATCGTTAGTAATCGGATACATTTCCTAACACATATTGTGTTCTGTAATTATTCTTTATGCTTTATATACTTCATTGAGTATATACACGATTAAAACCAATCACTAGTACTTTAGTGTTTGTTCATAACACTTACAATACTCACGTATCAAGTTCAAGTATGTAGTAGAGTTAATCATTCTCTAACTAGTTTCATAACCCAATTCTTTGGTTATTCAAGCCATGTACCAATCAATCAAGAAGCCACATTCTATCAACTAAATATATGCAAGATTTGCATATACACATCGCGACTCTTTCAAGTTTGTTACCATACACCTATATTGGTGTCAAGGCACGTACAAGATTTTATAATCTTATATTCAAATCTTAATCCAATTATTTGGATGTTCAAGTCATGTACAAGATTTTATTGTCTTATACTTCAAGTTATTGTCTCAACTTAAGACATTCAAGACATTCAAGACATATACAAGATTTTATCATCTTATATCCAAGTTCTCAATCCATTTCTTTGGATGGTTAAACATGTACAAGAGTTAAACATCTTATACTTCGAGTTCAAGCTAGGTAGATGAATTATACATCTTTCACGTACTATTTTCCAAATCCTTTTCTTAGGACATTCAAGACATTAGTTGGTGTCCCTAAGGTACAAAACCATTAACTTCAAGACACATAAAAGAGTTACTACTCTTATATCCAAGTTATCATTTAATTATGATTCAAGTTCACATTTCATTCGTTCACAAAGGGACTATTTTCCAGTACTAGAGTGTTCTACAACACTCATCTAGGCCATCTAGGGTAGTACCCTAAACCTAGACCAAGAATAATTCGAGTTCAAATTAAGTAAATGAGCTAGACAACTCATACTTACGAGTTCTTAATCCCCTACATAGGATATTCAATCTCAAGTCATTGTTTTAATGCCCCTAAGGTGCACAATCATTGGCTTCAAGACAAGCATAACACATAAGTGCTTGTTCATAGCACTTTCAAGACATATACAAGAGTTGGTACTCTTATACTTAAGTTCTCATTTGAGTTCTATAAGTGTCCATGTACAAGACTAAGTTCTCATTTTAATTCAATGAGTATACACGTTTAAAACCAAGTTCTGATGCCCCTAAGGTGTCACAACACTTGCTAGGACATCTTGTACTAAGGTTATATACCTTAACTAGAGTTATTTCCAACTTATACAATCATTAACAAGTTTTACAATTTTTCAGGACATATGGGCGGCCGCACAAAATGGTGTGGGCGGTCGCCCAAAATCAGGCTTTCCAAGAACAAAATACTTCAGATAGATGGGCGGTCGCCCAAGGCCAAAAAATGCCAAAATCCGAATTCTTTTGCAGGTTAAATAATTTTCCGTCCCAAGCGTAGGAGTATAATTTTTTATCAATATATTATCAAACCCAGGAGTATAATAACAAGCTTAAATCACTCATTTCCATTATACTTTCTTATTTCAACAGAGACTTTTATACTTATAAATTCTCCGTCCCAAAGGTAGGAGTATACTTTTACTAACCCCTAGGCAATACCCAAGACACTATTTCAAGCTCAATTCATTTCTTTTACCGTCCCATAAATAATAGGACAATTTCCTTTTATTCCATTTCAATATTTCACCGTCCCCAAAAGTATAAGTACAATTTTATTTTATACTAATATACCCATCTAGGGATACTTCCATTCATTTTCCCGTACCACAAATAATGGTACGATTTTTCTAATAATATTTAAATCAAGTTACTATTTTACCGTCTCACGAATAGGATAACTTTTCTATACTTTTTCAAGTATAATTCATTCCCAGGAAGCTTTTCAATCTTGTTTTCATACGAATACTCCTTCGTCCCAAATTTACAAGTATCACAAAAATTGCTCAAAACACAATTTTAACAAGAACAAGTAGCGGGAATAACATATAAGCATGTTATTACAAGTAAGGGGGAGTCAATAACTTACCTAGTCAAAAATCAAGTTGACCCAAATTAATTTCTGATCGGTCTGGAACGCTCTATTCAACGCCACGAATATTTATCCGGGACCGGAATCACGAACAGAAGGATAATTAAGCTCGAGGAGTCGAGAATAGGAAGAATCCTAAACCTAGCTTTTCTTTTCACACAGAGAGAGCGTAAAAACAATTTGGGGAAGAACCTCCCAGGCAAACCACTTGATATACTTTGCAACTATCCAAGAATGACACTTAGGCCCCTCAAGTTCTAACTTTGACAAAAAGGCCCCTAAACTTTCAACTTTGACATTTAACCACCTTAACTTTCTAACGCAGTTAAATAATTAACTCAAATAAAATAGCATATAAATATGCTAGCCAAGAATTTAACAAACACGTTAAATATTTAACAAGAATAAAGATGGGCGTTACATCCTCCCCACCTTAAAGAAAATTCGTCCTCGAATTTTTACTAGATCAAGATTATAACATATATAATCAGCAAATAGAACTCAAGAACATCACGACTATGCACAGATACTCACAAATATTCTATGCAATTAAGATGTATCAATTATAACATCAAAACACATAAAGTCAAACAGACTCGATTAGTCAATCCACTATATTGGTGAAACTTGACATATCCACTAAAATAATAGAACTGGTCATATCCTCCAGATCACTGTAATACTAGTCAAATCCACTAGGCAATCTCAGATACTGAAGTCGTGGTTATCCATCGTTTCAATATTCAGAACTGACTTTACATATATCAATCCATCAAGACAATCCATCAAAAGATGTAGCTCTCGGTGTCAAATAGTTAACAATGGAGCTGCCTTCGAAATTCATTCATGAATCTCTAACAAGATCAAGAATATCTCAAGAACACACATACCTTGGTTGTTTCCACTTATAGGTCAACACAGATACTCAATTCAGACATCCACTACAAGGTAGATATATCCTCTATCAAGAAATTCTCAAGTTGAATCTTCAACTTGTTTAACTCAATCGAGGTCAAGAACATTAATTCAGATGTCAGCACTGTATTCGCACTGTAACAACTCAAGATAACCCAGTTTTTCATCAAGAATGGATACATCCATCTAGTTTGGTGTAGAAACTCCACTGTCAATCACATAGATTAAATACCCAGGACAATCTCAAGAACCCTTTCTAGACTTTCAATGCAGAACATAAAGGTTATGCATAAATCTATCATGCTCACATATATAGTCAAGCATACTAGCATAGAAATAATTACCATCTATTGTGGTAAACAAGAATGACCTAACACATAGAAAGTCAAGTCATGACACGTATCACATCAATGTCCCATACCGGTGACACGACCAAATTAACATAGAACGTATAGGGTGTTATCACCCACACTTCTATCAAGCTCTTACTCATAACAATATCAACACGTAGTCTCTTACTAGAGAATACACTTCCACGTAATTCACGAGATAAGGACAAGCATGCATATATAGCACGAAACAATGTCCACTAGCAAGATAGATACGCCTAAGTCTTTAAAGACTCGCGCTCTCGATTCTCAAACCATCTAATCCAATTGGATCAACACTATCAACACCAGTCCTATGCCTGGTATGACAACAAGTAACGAAGCACTCGGCGTCGAAAACACACCCAAGACTAACCCAACCTAGGACATAGACCCTATCCAGGCTAAGAGCTAAACCATAGCTCTGATACCACCCTGACACGCCCCAAGTCCCGGGATTCCCTAATAGAACCTCGAACCTGGTGCGCGTAACTAACAAGAAACAAGAAACTAACGGGAAACAGGAACAATACCTGTTAAAAACAAAACTGACATGACGTATATACTCAAGAGTAGGGAGCTAAGATAGCTCACACGAGTTCTAGACCAAGAAAATTAAAACCAAACAAGGTTACATACAGCGGAAGACATGCCTAGTAAATAAGCTGGCATCAAGAACTGTATAGGGACAACAAATACTACCCCAATACAAGCCCAGAGTTTAATTAACTCATACAAGATCGTCCTTACCAAAATATAAAAGGACACTAACTTCGAACAAGAATATCCTGCTGAGTAAATTCCCAGCTAAGTCGAGCCTCACTGCGTACTATCCCCTGCTTTCCTGGGGGGGGGGGAAACAATTAAACAAATAAAGGGTGAGATAAATCTCAGTAAGCTATTAACATGCAACTATATGTCATGTTATCATGTAATACAAGTAGATACTCAACTAAACATATATCAAGTATCATCAAGTAACAAGTATAGGAGAGGCTAAGCCAACTCAACAAGTAATCAAGATCAAGATATGATCAGGTAACAAGTAGTCAAGTAGTGCGAGAGGCTAAACCAGCTCACAAGATGCACATAGGCCTATCACGCATTGTACCTGAATCCTTCCTTATTTCTCCCAAGAATACCATTTGTTGTCGATGCTTTCTAGCTGAGGACAACCAAGAACAGGAACAAGAGACTGCTGTGCAGTAGATAAGAAGACCTGGTAACCAGTGTCATCCACAATAACAAGATCCACGTGGTGTTCGGGACGGGAGAACAGTATATAAGGAGACCTGGTATTCAGTGTCATCCACAATAACAAGATCCACATGGTGTTCGGGACGGGAGTTAGCATTCACTTAGGTCAGGCTTATTGCTCCAACCAAGGAAGCTGTGCCCTTACTATGGCCAGTAGTAAGGGGTCGGGCGGAAATACATAGGGACCCGATTGTCACTTAAACCCCAGCTCTCGCGACAAGCGTGAACCTATATATTTTCGAACAAGCAAGGAGAACCAGCTGGACTCACACAAGAATGCACAAGTAGATATTTACTTGAACTACGGAAACAGAACTCAGTCCCTTATTAGTGGACTATTCTTTATGCACCATGTAATCATGTATCATGTGCTCACGAGAATATGCACCATGTAATTATGTATCATGTGCTCACGAGAATATGCACCATGTAATTATGTATCATGTGCTCACGAGAATATAAGTATCCATACGCAATTATTGCGAATACAAACCAAGATAACACTGGCACATAAGGTGTCCAAGTAACACGATCAATCCAAGTAAGAGTCCATTTATAACAGACTTCAGTCAAGTAGTAGGGTATATCACTCTGTCACATGCCAAGTTGCACGTACATATTCATATCACGTTTAACACATTAAAGTGTCTATCACGATACCCTTACTATCAAATAGAGCCCAATACCTTAGACTCTAAACCCGTAGTAGAATAGGTCACATTGTACCTAGACACAGTCATACTTCACATATATGTATCGTTAGTAATCGGATACATTTCCTAACACATATTGTGTTCTGTAATTATTCTTTATGCTTTATATACTTCATTGAGTATATACACGATTAAAACCAATCACTAGTACTTTAGTGTTTGTTTATAACACTTACAATACTCACGTATCAAGTTCAAGTATGTATTAGAGTTAATCATTCTCTAACTAGTTTCATAACCCAATTCTTTGGTTATTCAAGCCATGTACCAATCAATCAAGAAGCCACATTCTATCAACTAAATATATGCAAGATTTGCATATACACATCGCGACTCTTTCAAGTTTGTTACCATACACCTATATTGGTGTCAAGGCACGTACAAGATTTTATAATCTTATATTCAAATCTTAATCCAATTATTTGGATGTTCAAGTCATGTACAAGATTTTATTGTCTTATACTTCAAGTTATTGTCTCAACTTAAGACATTCAAGACATTCAAGACATATACAAGATTTTATCATCTTATATCCAAGTTCTCAATCCATTTCTTTGGATGGTTAAACATGTACAAGAGTTAAACATCTTATACTTCGAGTTCAAGCTAGGTAGATGAATTATACATCTTTCACGTACTATTTTCCAAATCCTTTTCTTAGGACATTCAAGACATTAGTTGGTGTCCCTAAGGTACAAAACCATTAACTTCAAGACACATAAAAGAGTTACTACTCTTATATCCAAGTTATCATTTAATTATGATTCAAGTTCACATTTCATTCGTTCACAAAGGGACTATTTTCCAGTACTAGAGTGTTCTACAACACTCATCTAGGCCATCTAGGGTAGTACCCTAAACCTAGACCAAGAATAATTCGAGTTCAAATTAAGTAAATGAGCTAGACAACTCATACTTACGAGTTCTTAATCCCCTACATAGGATATTCAATCTCAAGTCATTGTTTTAATGCCCCTAAGGTGCACAATCATTGGCTTCAAGACAAGCATAACACATAAGTGCTTGTTCATAGCACTTTCAAGACATATACAAGAGTTGGTACTCTTATACTTAAGTTCTCATTTGAGTTCTATAAGTGTCCATGTACAAGACTAAGTTCTCATTTTAATTCAATGAGTATACACGTTTAAAACCAAGTTCTGATGCCCCTAAGGTGTCACAACACTTGCTAGGACATCTTGTACTAAGGTTATATACCTTAACTAGAGTTATTTCCAACTTATACAATCATTAACAAGTTTTACAATTTTTCAGGACATATGGGCGGCCGCACAAAATGGTGTGGGCGGTCGCCCAAAATCAGGCTTTCCAAGAACAAAATACTTCAGATAGATGGGCGGTCGCCCAGCCCAAAATGGGCGGTCGCCCAAGGCCAAAAAATGCCAAAATCCGAATTCTTTTGCAGGTTAAATAATTTTCCGTCCCAAGCGTAGGAGTATAATTTTTTATCAATATATTATCAAACCCAGGAGTATAATAACAAGCTTAAATCACTCATTTCCATTATACTTTCTTATTTCAACAGAGACTTTTATACTTATAAATTCTCCGTCCCAAAGGTAGGAGTATACTTTTACTAACCCCTAGGCAATACCCAAGACACTATTTCAAGCTCAATTCATTTCTTTTACCGTCCCATAAATAATAGGACAATTTCCTTTCATTCCATTTCAATATTTCACCGTCCCCAAAAGTATAAGTACAATTTTATTTTATACTAATATACCCATCTAGGGATACTTCCATTCATTTTCCCGTACCACAAATAATGGTACGATTTTTCTAATAAT
Organism: Campanula takesimana; assembly: GCA_026119855.1. Classification (NCBI taxonomy): domain Eukaryota; kingdom Viridiplantae; phylum Streptophyta; class Magnoliopsida; order Asterales; family Campanulaceae; genus Campanula; species Campanula takesimana. The sequence goes on from JAOWBW010000184.1 coordinate 963,901, forward strand.
ATTTAAATCAAGTTACTATTTTACCGTCTCACGAATAGGATAACTTTTCTATACTTTTTCAAGTATAATTCATTCCCAGGAAGCTTTTCAATCTTGTTTTCATACGAATACTCCTTCGTCTCAAATTTACAAGTATCACAAAAATTGCTCAAAACACAATTTTAACAAGAACAAGTAGCGGGAATAACATATAAGCATGTTATTACAAGTAAGGGGGAGTCAATAACTTACCTAGTCAAAAATCAAGTTGACCCAAATTAATTTCTGATCGGTATGGAACGCTCTATTCAACGCCACGAATATTTATCCGGGACCGGAATCACGAACAGAAGGATAATTAAGCTCGAGGAGTCGAGAATAGGAAGAATCCTAAACCTAGCTTTTCTTTTCACACAGAGAGAGCGTAAAAACAATTTGGGGAAGAACCTCCCAGGCAAACCACTTGATATACTTTGCAACTATCCAAGAATGACACTTAGGCCCCTCAAGTTCTAACTTTGACAAAAAGGCCCCTAAACTTTCAACTTTGACATTTAACCACCTTAACTTTCTAACGCAGTTAAATAATTAACTCAAATAAAATAGCATATAAATATGCTAGCCAAGAATTTAACAAACACGTTAAATATTTAACAAGAATAAAGATGGGCGTTACATCTACATGGATCTACCTCCTGGTGTTCATATCAAGGGGGAATCACCTCACCAAAAATTTGTATGTAAACTGCATAAATCCTTATATGGGCTAAAACAAGCCTCAAGGCAATGGAATTGCAATTTAACATCAACTCTCCTATCTCTTGGTTTTAATCAATCAAAATCAGATTACTCTTTATTTTCAAAACAAGATAAAAGTGATGTTATCATTCTTATTGTATATGTGGATGATATTCTCATAGGAGGAAATAACATCTCCTCCATCAATTCAATTAAATCTCTTTTACAAGATAAATATAAAATCAGAGATATTGGTCCAGCTAAATTCTTTTTAGGAATTGAAATAGCAAGATCAAGTAAAGGCATCCATCTCTGCCAAAGGAAATATACTCTTGAAATTTTGGAAGATGCTGGCATGTTGGCCTGTAAACCAACAGCTTCTCCCATTGAATTCAATCATAAACTCTCAATTAAAGGTGAAAAACCTTTAACAAATCCTACATTCTTTAGAAAGATAGTAGGAAGATTGATATACCTAAGTCTCACTAGACCAGACATATCTTACTCAGTAGGAGTAATCAGTCAATTCATGGATAAACCTTGTCAAAATCATTTACAAGCAGCTTTTAGAATTCTCAAGTATCTAAAAGGGACTATAGGACAAGGCATTCTAATGCCAAATGATTCAAATACTCATTTAAAGGCCTTTAGTGATTCAGATTGGGCTACCTGTCCAGACACTAGAAGATCTGTCACAGGTTTTTGTGTCTACTTGGGAAATTCTTTAATAAGTTGGAAATCAAAGAAACAACAAACTGTTTCTAAATCCTCAACAGAAGCAGAATATAGAGCCTTAGCTCATGTTTGTACAGAAATCATTTGGCTCAGGAATCTTCTTAAAGATTTCTTCATTCAAACCAAGGATCCTATCACTATCTTCTGTGACAATCAGTCAGCCATTCACCTCACCAAGAATCCTATGTTTCATGAAAGAACAAAACACATAGAAGTAGATTGTCATTTCATACGTGAGAAAACTATAGCAGGTATTGTTAGACCTGTTCATATAAGCACAAAACATCAGTTAGCAGACATATTTACAAAAGCCTTAACTGGAGCTACACTTAAATTTTTAATATCCAAGATGGGCATGATTAACATCTATGCTCATCTTGAGGGGGAATCTCAGAATAAAGAAGCAACGAAAGCTGATGTGGATCAACAAATCAGTGTTGAAGTACACAAGACACCAGGTCATCAAAATAATAACATGGCATTGCAAGCTCAGCAACCAAGCTTATCAAAGGAGCAATGCGATGGCATATATTCTGTTATAGGAAAGAGAATATTTGTATTAGGTTCATTGCATCTTTGTATAGATTAGTAGTATAAATAGGGTAGATTATTATTCATTCTTTTGTACAGAGAATCAATCATTTTATCAATACAACAAGGTTGATACACTAAAATCTCTTCTGCAAATCATCACTATTCTTATTTACTGCTTGTCATTAGTTTCTCATTGTTCTTCAACTTGAATCAATCAATATCATCTCATTTATGATGAGCTCATATCTTCAACAACGTATGAACATTTGACGGAGATTTTGACGAAAAGTGTAAGGAAAAGGATGGCATAACACATAAGTAGATAGGTCAGGGATGAAAACGTTTAAAAAAAGAGTCCGGGACCAAAACGTAAAAAGGTCTAAATGTCAGTGACCTCCATTTATTCCTTTTTAAACAGTGAAATGCGTGGGGGTGAAGCGCGTTGGAACCAAGATATGAGATGTTATGAAATCCATGCACAAAGAGAATAACTCACCTAGAAATTGTCCAGCCCTAATCCTTCTATATAAAACATCTTTTCCCAACTCCACAATTCACAAACCATTTCTTCAATCTTCCATCTTCAACATACTTACACAGCAACTTCAAAAACTTCACCATCGGAAACTAGTCAAACTCGCCGGCGATTTACTTGCTGAGATTCCATCCAAACTAGACGGGGTCTTTTAGAACACTGATAGATATACATATTGAAATGGAAAGTCGGGCAGTCTACGAGAACGATCTTAACCTCAAAGCAACTGAGTTGAGATTAGGGTTACCGGGTTCCGACAGCGAGTCACCGGAAAAAACATGGACTCCTCCGGCTCCGGCAGCAAAGAATAACAAAAGAAATGCTTCCGACATGGATAATGACCAAAAGGGTCTCCAAGAATCCTTCCCTCCTTCCAAGTAAGCAGCAATTCCATATATACCTAATTACTTCACCATGGATGGATACAAAAACACACACAAACACACAATAAGTTAATTTTCTGATTCATGTTTCATCGATCTAACGTTGTTTTGGTTAATGTATTTTTTTTCAGAACACAAGTTGTGGGATGGCCACCAGTCCGTTCATACCGGAAAAACGCACTTCAACCCAAGAAAGACGAAAACGACGGCGTAGGGGTGTTTGTAAAAGTGAGCATGGATGGAGCTCCATACTTGAGGAAAGTTGACCTAAAGGTGTACAATGGCTACCCAGAGCTTCTAGAAGGATTAGAAACGATGTTCAAGTGCAATATTGGTGTGTACTCAGAGAGAGAAGGGTACAACGGGTCGGAATTCGCTCCGACTTATGAAGACAAAGATGGAGATTTGATGTTGGTCGGAGATGTTCCATGGGAGATGTTTTCGACTTCTTGTAAAAGGCTTAGGATCATCAAAGCCTCCGAGGCTCAAGGGTTGCATTGTTTCTTGTAGCTCGATCATCCAGTTGAGTTTTAGGTTCGAGCTCTGAGAATGATTAATGACCCAGTCAGTTTTATTTTTGTTTTGTAAAAGGCAAGCAAAATATACCAAATTATATAGGATTAGAGGTATAGGACATATTGAGATTTGAATTTATATTAGATCTATGTACATGAAATGTAATTTATATTTTTGAAAGGATTTTCCTCTTTTTTTTTTATATATATATACTCCCTCCGTCCCATTTGAAGCTTCACCTTCTACTCAAATGGGTATCTCGTTGAAAGCTTCATCCTTTCCTAAAATGGTAAAAAAATGTAGGCCCCACTTGTCATACCCACTCACTTCTTCCTCTCACATACTCCCTCTGTTCCGGGTAAGTTGCAACATGGAAGGGGAAACACAAAAATTAAGAAAGGAGAATAATGAGTGGTTGGGAGGAAGAGAGAGAATGAGTGGAGAATTATAAAAGTAATAAAGAGTTTTCTTATTTGGCATTGTTGCAACTTAAGTGGAATGCCCAAAATGACAAATTGTTGCAACTTACCCGGAACGGAGGGAGTACTTAAATTATGTGGCCCACTTGTCATACCCACTAACTTTCCCTCTCACATAATTAAATTGTACCCCACTTGTCATACCCACTAACTTTTTCCCTCTCACAACCTTTCTTACACTCATCACTTTTCTTAATTTGTGTGCCATCACCACAATGGTGAAGCTTCACATGGGACGGAGTGAGTATATAAAAGTAAATATATACTTACATGGGAAATTTCAGATTTTGTTTTAAATATACATGCGTTGTGTGATTGAAATTATAAAAAAATAATAGATCTTTGAATTGTTCTTCCTAGAGTTCTTCCTAATCATGTTTCTTGGTTTGAACAAGCTTCAAGCTTTGCTGATTATTTTAATAAAATGTAGCCCTAACCAATTGACATAATAAAATCATAAAATTCTCCTACTAAAAGTCGTGCATTATAGTGCCATATTTGTTTTTTTGCATCAAGTATATTCATACTTAGTTTTTTTTTTTCCTTCCCTCAATGGTTCATGAACCAAAAGGAGTACTATTGGGAAGATACTACAATAATTACAGATAAGGATCATAAACACATTGATCCACGTCACCTAAATTAATGAGTATCTTTAGAAAATACTCCCTCCGGTCCAAAATAACTGTTACTATTGGGAAGATACTACAATAATTTCTCTTATCCTTGCATTGAAACTTGTTCTCTTTTATTAATTATCTTAGTGTGAGACATTAATGTAAGAAAGTTGCACACTTAATAGGGGTAAAGTTGAAACTTTTGTCACTAAGTCATGATAATTATTACATTTCTTAAGAGTTGTGCAAATGCAAAAAAAGACAGATATTTTGGACCGGGGGGAGTATAGGAATCTCACTTTACTACCCCAACCCCAAGGTTTACATGGTACTCCCTCTGTCTGATAGTCCCTCTATTTTTATGGTCATTACGAAGGAACTTTGAGCAGTAATTAAGGCTACTTTTAATTATTCTAATGAATTTTTTTAAATTGTTCTTGATATTCCATTATAAATACTATTAATACCAACTTTTTTATTCACATTAACATAATTATAAGTAGCCTTTCTAATTGCTCAAAGTTCCCTCGTAGTAACAACGAAAAAAAGGGACTATCTTTCTGGGACGGATGGATTATATCATTTGGGAGCCTATAGTTTTAATTTTCTCACTATAGTTTTAATTTTCTCACTTTAAGGCCTAGACATTCATTTTGTATCGATTTGGGGCCTAATTAAGAATTCTGTTAGAATTTGGACGGAAAAATGAAATGTATCATCCGACCCTTATCCTTTTGGGCAGTTTTGGTTTTTTTTTTTTTTTTTCTCGTGATTAATTCAGTAATGGTTGGAGAGAGCTTCTCGTTTCTAAAGGCAAAAACAATCAATACAATACATGAGAAAACCACTCAAACTCTAACAAGACATTTCTGAATTAGATCCATATCTGAACAAGCCATTTCTTCCCTCCTATGTCACGTCTACCATCGACAACGGAAGTTTTGGTGGAAGTTTCCGCACTATCAAGAAGAAACTAACATCAATGATGTTTAGGGAAATAGAATGTGTGGCGCCATCTCAAGTGTCGGTGTGAACGGCAATTTAGACTTGGCTAATTTGGCAGAGAAGAAGATTAGGAAGAAACAGAAGAAATTAACAAGATAAAAGATATATTTTTATGGACACCATGATTTACAAACTGAGGTTTGAAACCCTAGGTATGAATTTATATATTCAAACTAAATCGTGGAATTAGACCGATTAAACAGAAAATTTGAATGAATAAAAATTTAGAACTGAGAATTTGAATCAATTATATTATACTGCATCCAAGAAGAATTTCATCGTTTACTTTTAGTCTCAATCGAGCATGCCTTGAATCTGGGTATTTGGGAAGAAATGAGTTCAAAGATATCTATATGTGTTGGTCATGTATAAAGCAAAAACTCTCAAAAATCCAAGAGAAAATAATTGTTGTTGACACATACTTAATTCCCGTCCAAAATTTTAACGAAAATATAGTCTAGGCCTTGAATTGATACGAAAATGAAAGCATAGGCTCTGTAATGAGAAAAATGAAACAATAGGCCCCCAAGTGGTACAACGTGTAATCATTGGGGTAGTAAACTGAGATTAACCCGAAAATATAATATAGTTTCATTTCTACCATCATAATAATTTCACAAGATTTTAAAGAAACCAGTTTCTCCTTAATTATAAAAAGTCATGTTTTTCAAACTGTTACTAAATATTTGTTAAATGCTTGCCAATAAAAAAAATTAGACTTTCTGTGAGTTAGAGAGAAACTAATTTCCCCCCAAAACTACTCTAATAATTTAGGGTAATTTGTGAAGGTCCAAGTATTATCACAATATCTAATTTAGCCACATTCTGGTTATAATTACAAGGATTAGTTTTTCAAGAAACCTTGAACAAAATATAATTTTTTATAAGGATATACATTTAATTTATTTGAAAAAAGTCCACAAAGTGGAATTTTACTGCTCAAATGCCCTCCGAAATACAATTATCAGAAATATTTTAGACTCTATGCATGAGCATTAGAGTGTCTGAGATATATCTCAGAGCGACAGATGAACCTTAAAAAAAAAAAAAAAAAAACGTAGAGTTCTTATATAAAGAATAGACAAATTCTTGGGTGCGGCATGCCGCACGGTGCGGCAACCTTGGTTTGTTACAGTGCTTCGCGCGGCTGGCTGGTACGCTACAACCGGCGGTCAGATCCAACCCTCCCTCTTCCCAGATCTTGCCACGTGTCGACTTTAAAAAAAAAAACCAAAACTTTAAAATGCTATATCTTGAGATTTATAAGTCGAAAAAAATATTTAAAAATACCGTTTTGTTCGTCTCGACGAGACGAAAAAAAAAAAACTACATAGGTCATGATATGGTTTGATTTTTTTTTAAAAAAAAAATACATTTTTTTACACAAAAAAAAGTTTGACCTGCTAATAAAAGTAACAATTTCGTCTTCAAAAAGTAACACTTTCTACTGTTAAAAGTAACAGCAGTTTTTTACAAAAAAAAATGGTTTTGCATTTCAATTGTTACTTTCTCAATAAATAATTGTTACATTTCATATATAATGTTACATTTAAGAATGTAAAATGTTACAATTGAGAAAAAAAAATGTTACATCATTTTTATAAAATGTAACATTAGTTTAGTTGTCAATCCTATGTTAATGTTGGGGGGAAAAAAGTGTTACATTTGAAAAAATAATGTTACATTCCTTTATAAAAAGTGTACATTAATTTAGTCGTTAATTTTTATATTATCTTTAATCTATTGCATCAAAATTGTGGTACATTTTTGAAAAAAAAAATGTTACATTTGAAAAACAAAAGTGTTACATTTCATTATAAGAAGTGTTACTTTTGGTGGGAAGAAAAAAGGTTGTGGGGGCAAAAAAAAAAAAAAATCGGCAAAAAATAAAAAAAAATAAAAAAGAGGGCATGGCTCGGCTCGGCGCCGCCGCACGCGAGACTGCCTCTAAAGAATAAACGTTTGACATATAACGAACAATGCGTAAAAAAAAGGTTAGGCACGGTCAAACTTCACAAGGGCTAATTTCAGAGCACAATTTTAGATCATACCCTTAGACTAGAAAAGAGACATCTCTATCTCTATCTATGAAAATAAAATAAAATTAATCAGTCAATAACCACAAATTAAACAAAATTAGCAAGATACTAACTAGATGCCTACCAAAATAATACTAGCGAAAACAACATTCCAACAACAGACAACCGTACAATTTTTTATTACAAACGCATATGATGTGTCGATCTCCCAAATTAAATCACACAATTAATATCTTTCGATTTTGCACGTGTGCAAATGAACATTCATTTTCAGACAGATGTAATACTAATAGTACCATATATTGCACAGACAATATCATTAAACACGAAAATAACATTTCATCTACAAACACACAAGTTGATAACAAACGCGTAACATGTCCATGTCCGAATTCAACACACAATAAAGTCTCTAGCGTGTCTGTGTGTGTTAACCTGCAACATACAATCAGCATTCAACACGAAATAGCCGCATCTAGGAAGGAAGCCAAAATGTTGCATGGAAATTTGCTCTGCTTGCAATCAACGGTCGTGATTGATCAATCATCCGTTGATGTAAAATCAAGAGCTAAGATTTATTTAACCCAAGTGGGTTCCAACTCGAGTTAAATGAATCCGGTTGAAAATGCAGAAGGTCGTGGCACAATCTAGGCTCACTAGCTGCAGCGGGGCGCACCAGTTCCAAATTCCTTCTAAGACTACCTCCATCAATGACCACCCCCAACCCAACCCAACAATTAAATATTATTTATCTTTCTTCCACATACACTACCCTACAACCTCAACCCAACTTCTTTATTTTTTACTCCCATCAACAACCCAACCCAACCCAACATTTATTATTATTCTTTAATTATTTTATTACTTTTTACCAAATACTTAATTTCTATTATCTCTATTTGTTTTGTATAAATTATTAATTAATATATGTCCACCTCAAAATAAATAAATTTATTAAACATAAAATTAAACTTATAATTAAATTCGAAATAAATACATTGCGAAACTAAAATACAAATACATAAATAGAAATTACATATTTAGTTATCATGGCCAAATTTTTGCCATATGTGCTCAATCAAATCATTTCTCAGAGCTATGTGAGCTTCTCTATTACGAAGTTGCTCTCTGTTGGTCATATATGTGGATAAGCTTGCAATTCGTTGAGTGGAGTATTGAAAATGTTGGTTGTCATCTTCTTCAACCAATTCTTCTATAGGCGGGTCGATAGCTTCTTCAACTCCATTTCTTCTTATCCTCTTGCGATTAGTAGGCTTATCATTTATAAATTCTGTAGGATCATAGTAATTCCGGTATGTGTCTCGTTCATCCTCTACAATCATATTGTGCATAATGATGCAAGCCATCATCACTCTTCCAATAAAATGACGATCCCAAATAAGACAGGGGCGTTTGATAAACGCGAAACGAGATTGGAGAACTCCAAAAGCTCGTTCAACATCTTTTCTAGCCGCTTCTTGATGTAGAGCAAACGTTTTGTGCTTTTCAACTGTAGGATGCGTAATTGATTTCACGAATGCAGCCCAGCTTGGATATATGCCATCAGTGAGATAATATCCAATATTACTTTCGCGACCATTCACAACATAACTGATTTCAGGAGCTCTACCTTCCAATATATCAGAAAAAATTGGTGACTTGTGAAGTACATTGATGTCGTTGTTTGAACCCGGTATTCCAAAGAATGCATGCCATATCCACAAGTCATATGATGCAACAGCTTCTAAAATGAGAGTAGGCTTTCCGCTTCTTCCGGCAAATTGCCCAGCCCAAGCTTTAGGACAATTTTTCCAATCCCAATGCATGCAATCAATACTGCCCATCATGCCGGGGAATCCACGTTGTTCCCCAACATAAAGTAGTCGTGCTAAATCTTCTTCATTAGGCCGTCTCAGATATTGGCTACTAAAGTTTGAAATCACACCTTCTACGAATCTAATAAGAGAATCCCTTGTCACAGTTTCACTCATTCGCATGTATTCATCAACTGCATCAGATGATGTCCCATAAGCCAACACCCTCATGGCTGCAGTACATTTCTGTAATGGTGAAAGACCTTTTCTTCCTGCAGCATTTCTCCTTTGTTGAAAATATTCATCGTTATTAAATATTTCTTTCACTATACGAAGGAAAACATGTTTACGCATGTGAAATCTTCGTCGGAATATATTTGGAGGGTAGGTAGGACTATCAGAAAAATAGTCATTGAACAAACGATCTCCACCTTCCTCTCGATGCCTCTCAATTACTCTTCTTCTAGGTTTAGTAGCAATATTTGTGGGTTGTAAGATTAGAGTAGGAGTACTAATGATCACATCTTCGATGATGCGATCAATTTCATGATTTTGTTGAACAACTCGACTTTCCCATTCATCAATTTCAATGAAATTTGAAGTATCAGAACTAGAACTTGAATTTTGGGATGAGTTTTCATCTGAAGACATTGGGTGTATTTAAGTAGATAGACTTTCTAAGACATTTGGGATGAGTTTTTACTTGAAAGGAAAAAATAAAATAGAGAAGGATTTTGCTGTAAGTTTGAGATAGATTCAACAATGATTTATAGAAATGGATGACACTCATCTAGTTCTCCTACGAAAGGTTATGTGAATTATTGAATTTTTGATGGGACAATTCATCATGACTAACTTCCAAAATATATATGTATATGTGAAATGTGATCAGTAAAGTAAAAACATCCGCATGACTTCTGACACTATTTGAATTAATGAAGTTTGATGAGACAATTCATCATGACTAAATTCCAAAATATATATGTATATGTGAAATATGATCAGTAAAGAATCCACATGAACTTAAACTACATGGAAATAAACTGTAATCATTTTTTCTTTCTTCCTTTTTACGCTCCAATCCAATTCTATCATTTCCCAATTTGTTCATTAGCTCAACCTCACTGTTTCTTGTGAGCCTCAATGCACGAAGTTCAGCAGTAAAGTCATTAGAAATATCAGAAGAAGATGATGCCTTACCTTTTCCTTTCCTTTTTGCTGAGTCTCTACCTTCAGGACGATGAATCGCTGAACTATCACTAATTGGAGTTTCTGGGTTTGAAGGGGTTTGATGCTCCCCATCTTCTTCAGTTCTTGATTTCTTTGAGCTGCCACCACTTTCTTCATTACTTTCCTCATACTCACAACGGGTACGTGTAGCATTGCGATTAAGATTTAACTCCCACTTGGGATGTTTACTCATAACTTCTTCAAATACATGCAAATTAGTAAATTTGCTACCACCGGCCTCATAAATTGTGTGAGCTTCTCTCTCTATGTCTTTCTTGCTCATTCCACTCCTTCTTCGACTGTATGCTTCTTGATATGCAGCAACCCATTTGCTTACAGTTTCGTTAAGTCGTCTTTGACGACTCCTCATCATCTGGATATTTCTATTGTATATTAGTTCCTCTGGATTTTCGGCACGAGCTTGATCGAACATTTTTTTCACTTTTGACCATACTACTTCACGCTTCTGGTTATTTCCTTTCACGCTGTCTTCACTTACAAAAACCCAACTCGACATTAGGGCTACGTCTTCTTTCACTGTCCAATTCGCAGATTTTGGCTCTTTTTCAGAGTCAGGTTGTGTCGGTTCAAAATTTTGAAATAAATTTCGAGAAATATTTTGGGAGCCTTGGACAGGTGTAGGAAATATACTATGATTTGGAGAAATTTGAGAGTTTGGATCATTTCCAAAATCGGAAAATGTGTTCCGGTTTGTAGAATTTTGAGAATAATAGTCAGAATTTGGGTCATTTTGAGAGTTGAGATATTCTTGAGGATTTGAAAAAATGAAAAATCATCAGGATCCATAGTAGAATGATAATTTATGGAATTTTGGAAAGTAAAGAAGTTAACAAAATGATGATTTTGTAGTGAAATAAAATAGTAAATGAGATTGTGTGTCAAAATGTATAAGAATGAACTCTATTTATAGAGAATGAAAAAATATTTTTTTTGGTGATTTTAGTTTTTTTTTTTTTTTAGAAGATAAATATAATCTATCCTATATAAAATGTTATCCAAATGAATTGAGAAAATATTATCTAGACCAATAATAAAATGACAAGTGGCCAAGAACATGTTCAAAGAATTGGTTGGTCAGGCGACCATGTTCGCCATGTTTGGCCCGGCCACTCCACATTTTTCATTTTTTTTTTGTTTGTTTTGCTTTTGTCTTTTATGACCGACCTCATGAAGAGGTCATTGATGGAGGTAGTCTAAGAGTGTTCTTAGACAGAAAGTGAAAATGAGGCGCATTTAAAACACTTTTTGTTAGAAAAGTAACTAGTTAATCAGCATTCAGTTTAAGTTAACCTTTAAACTAACGCCATATATATAACGGAAGTTAAAATTATCTTCAAAATTTCACAAGCATAAAAGGGGAGGAAGATGCAACTGTACAGAACTGTAAAATTAGTCAAGGACCATTTTTCAGTAATCAGTAGAGGAATGATTTTCAGTAAGATGAGAAATCACTTGCCACGAAGTCAGTGCGCGTGCTTGGATTGTGATTATTGTAAGCTTCCATTTTCGAATCCAATATCGAGAGTTGGGATTTCACCCAGGACGGATTGTTCCTGCTATCAACCCATAAAGCTTCCCCTGTATCTTTGTGTTTGAAATCTGGATAGTTCGGGCTCCTCTGCATATATTATCAACCACAAAAATACATACAATGATTATTATAATTATAAAAAGATATAACACCATTCTAATATACTCCCTCCGCCCCACTTTGACTTTTGTGGTCAATTCAATTGAATTTGACCATTATTTAACGAGAATCCAATTATCCCTATCCAATTCTAAAAATTGTTGTTGTTCACCATTAGCAATACTATCAATAACAATCTTTTAGAATTGCATAGGGATAATGGTCAAAGTGGACTATCATTCTGGGACGGAAGGAGTTTTATTTATATACTCCTTCCGTCACACTCGAATTATGACAAATTTCCATTTTGGGTGCCCCATTCGAATTAGGACAACCCAAAAATGGAAGTGTTTTATTTAATGGGACCCACATTAACACTCACAACAACTTTCCACTCATTATTCTCTACCCCACTTTCTCTCTCCAACTTCACTTTTCATACTCACAACACCTACTCCACTAACACTTTTTCCTTAATCCCCGTGCCCAACCCAAAAATCCTAATTTGAGTGGGATGGAGGGAGTATATTATATATATATAAGCATAAAAATTTTGGAGTTCTCTAAACACGGGTCACGACAGTAAAAACAAAGCCAAGCATGAATAGACTACCTTGTTCTTCCTATTATCCCACCATTCCATAGGATTAGCAAAGTACGCTTGCCATAGCTCCTCTACGGATCCAGTACTGTTTACAGCGCGGGTCTTTAGCATCCTTTCTGCTAGGAGATTAAAAAAAAAGAAAAAAAAAAGAATGAGAGAATGGTCCATAATAGAAAAATACAAATGATATTATTGGCTATGGGATTCATTACCTGCATTTGCAGAATTGGAGGATTTATCATATGAGGACTCTGTGGATAAATTCCTCTCCACAAAATTCAACTGCTGAACTACTACCTGCAAATCTTAACAGGAAACAAGTTAGAGGAATATCAGATATTAACATGTATTAGCATTAATTATAAAAAAACATTTTAAAAAAATAACACCATGATGAAAGGAGCACCTTATAGTAGGTTTGCGGCTTGCTACCATCAGTTTCAACAATATTCGAAACCAAACGGCCAGAGACGAATATTATGTTGCCTTTTTCTACATGCTGAAAGGCTGTAAGAGCTAACTCATCCCAGAATGTCAAGTTGACCCTGAAAATTGAATGCTAATGAATTAGACTTAGTTTATTCAAATATCTACTGAATTGGCAGGAATTATGTCACATTATTCCTTTCTATGAATAAATGCTCGTGGTTGTGATCCGTCTAGCAAGATTATCCAGCTAGACCCAATAATTGTCACTTTCAAAATTTCTTTCCACTACTCGATTCTCTGATCAAAGTTTTGATCCCTCTCAACTGACTCCTGCTTATAAAAATTAAAAACTATGTATATACAAGAGTCTCGTAGTCCATAGAAGTATGAATAAAAAGATTTCTTCTAATTCCAGTATGTGGTTTGAGATATTAAAATTTCTCATGCCTCTATCACTTTGAACAATAGAAAAACAAAAACTTATGACAATGTTTGAAGAACAAATTCAACATATGCACCCTCAATGTTCTTGAAGAGGCTAATGAGCAAAAATATGATGGTGCCCCGATAAAGAAGGGTTGCGAGGTGTCAAACCCAATGGTAAAGGTTGGACTTTTTGTTCATTGAAATCGTGAAATAAGGCTAAAAGAACTTGATATCTTAAACGGCAAGAATAGTTTGTGAATTTTAGATTTGTTGCGTTGCAATATACAAAAGTGTGTATAAATATAATGGATATCTATCAAATAAAAAACTTAAATGAACAACAAATTCATAAGCAGGACTTTCTTTCTGAATCCGCCATATGCACACTAAAGTAACCAACTAACGATATACAGTACTCCCTCCGTTCCAGAAAAGTTGAAACATTTACCTTGGAGTTGGGAAATTAAGGATATAATATTATATTAAGAATGAAAGGTAGAGAGGAAGAGAGAGAATTAGTGGGGGTGGAAAGAGATGAGTGGAGAATAATGAGTGGTTGGGAGGAAGAGAGAGAATGAGTGGAGGATTATAAAAGTAATAAAATGCTTTCATTTTTGGATTGTTGCAACTTTTGTGAAATACCCTAATAAATGGCAAAATGTTGCAACTTCCTTGGAACGGAGGGAGTATATGCTTAGCTATCTTTTGCATTGTTAGAGGATTTGAACATTATGCATGCTGTCATAGTCCTTTCCCTTCAATTGGAAAACGATCAGAAATATAGTACATCTCAAAGACTCCAACTATAACATATAGCGGTAGTAACATAATATCTCTGTTTACCATTAACAGTGAATAAGAGCTTAAAGCATGCAACAATTTTAAGGAAACCGACGAGCAAAATCACAAACTTTAACACCTCGAAGTTTTACTCTCAAATAAACTTTATTCAAAGACTCATATATAACATTTCAATTGGAAAAGAATCACGAGAAAAAGGCCAACAGAAGGCATGCATAACTAGAAGCAACTATTATAACCCCCCCCCCCCCCCAAATGCCAAAAACAAGTCTTTTTTTGTTTCGTTTTTTTTTCCCTTGAAATGAGCGGCCCTTTGCAGCCTTGTCCTTGTTACTAAACTCACCTTAGTCACATATAATGTACTACTCCCTCTGTCCCTAAATGAGTGTCCAAATTTCATTTTAAGGGACACTAAAAATCTCAACTTTATGAATAATTTGGTAACAACGATTCATATATAATCTTGTAATCTCCTTTCCAAACCTTTAGTTTTGCACGTATAAAGAAACCGGTGGAAAAAAAATTCGAAAAAAAAACGTTTAGGGAGAAAGTTATGTTCAAAAAAGACACTCATTTAGGGACAAAGATTTCTTGAAAATGGACACTCATTTAGGGACAGAGGGAGTACAATGCACTCATGTGGATACTTGAATGCTAATTTGGCACACAACTTAGTACGAACGAAATTTCATTCCAAAATAACTACCTAGACATTCATATTTAATGATATACTCCCTCCGTCTCATAAAGACGATCCCATTTTATACTTTTTGTTTTCCCAAAAAGAAATTCTCATTTCCAAATTTGAGTGGTACTCCCTCCGTCCCAAAATGATCTTCGCATTTGACTATTCAAACTTTTTAAGGATATGAACACTTGCTTCACTAGTCATGCTTTGTTTAAGCCTAAAATGTAGAAATGTGAATAACTTTTTGGGACAATGAGAAATGGCAAATGAAAAGATCATTTTGGGACGGAGGGAGTATAAAAAAGCGAACTTCCTAAACGATACCACTAAAATGTTTGATGAGTCCTTTGCTACCTACCTGCATAATTCTTAATTAAGGTAATTCTTACTTTCACTAATGATGGAACGGGTAATATACGACTAAAATGTTTGGATAATCGAATAGGAGCAGCTTCATTATAAAGATTATAAAGAGAAAGTTGTCAAATTTCCTTAGAAAAATCAAAAGGGACCCTCAAAACTAAATGTCATAATAACAAGAGAGAAATTTACCAGGTGGTTTCGGTGGCAGTATTTTTGACGGCGAGGCGACACCAGCCGAGAACTTTGCCGGAACTGAGTTGCTTAGTTTGGACGGGAGTGCCAACGGCGCCGATGAGTTGTACGGAATTGGAAATCTCCTTCTTCCACTCAATCTCCGCCGGCCTCGGGTACTGCAGGCCCTCCTTTGACCTGGGGTGGTCGAAGTAATTGATTTTTCCGGCGCCGGCGCCGGCGCCGCCGTAATCACTGTTGTATTCCATCGAACATTTTACAACACCGCCAAGAAGCCTTAATCGTTTGATATTACATTCGAGTACCGAAGCAGATCGAGGGTTTGGGGACAGAGAGGGGATATTGAAATTTGTTAAGGGTTTAATTGGAATCCAAGAGAAGCTGTTTGCAAACATGGTTTGCATTTGCAATATCGCCGTCGCCTGTTGCGGGATTTCTGACTTGTGGTCGGAGAGCGGGAAGGGAAGGGGAAGGAAGGAGATGGACTTGCATTTGGGCTTACAAAGTAAACAACCATTGGGTTTGGCCTAGAATAATAGCCCATTTTGGGTGAGTGATACCCAGTCTACCCACTTCGTATAATATAGGGCCAATTGCAATTCGGTTACCTAAGTTTTACAAAATTTTGCAATTGGTTACCAGGTTTGTCAAGGTTGCTATTAGATTCCTAAGTTTACTGAACCGGAGCATTCAGGTGTAAATCCCGTTACCTAGTTAAGAAACTAACGAAATGGAGCCCATGTGCAAAACGTGTGAGATTTTAAGAGGGCAAACTTGCCTTTTCATCAGGAAATTTAACGAAACTAACCAGGTTGGGAAAAAATTGATCAAAATGTGTCCATATGTGTTAAAAAATTGACAAATTTCGTTACTCAAACACCATTTTCATCAACATTAACACCACCATATTCAACCCCCTTACACCACCAGCCTCATCAGTAAAATTTAAAAAAATCTCAAAGTTTTTATCAGTAAAATTTTCAGATCTCAAGCAGTGCCTCAAACCGCAAATCATCAGCTGATAACAAAATTAAACGATAAAAAATTCTCAAAATTTTAACAGAAATTGATTATCTGTAAAATCGACGGAGAGTATTAAGATTATAGAAATCTATAGAGTTTCATTACCTGGAGCTATTTCGTCGTACTTTACTGAAAACCCTCGTTTGGCTTGTGCTTGAACTGCCATCGCCGGAGATAATTTGAACGGGTTTAACGAGTTGATAAAGTTGTCTGCTGAAGATAATCATCGTAACAGGCCGGAATTGGATTTTCTGGGGCAAGTCTGTACTCGATTGAGACGGCGATGACGCCGACGGAGGCGACTAGGGTGTTGAGATAATTGTGGTAGAGGGTAGAGCAGGCGGATTCATAGGAGAAAGCGCCACCGCGGAAGTAGATTAGGAGCGGGAGTTTGGATTTGGGATGGTGGGGGAGGTAGATTCTAGCGGCGACTTTAGGGTGGGAAGAAATGAGGACGTCTTTGGATTGAACGCCGGTGATGGGATCGGTGGAGGGGGGAACGTGGGGGGTATCGAATCTCTCGATTCGTCCGTTTTTGTAGACACGAAAAAAGGGACAGAGGTCATGAGTTATCTCCGTTGAGCTCGAATCCATGGCAGTGCGTGAGGTGAAGGGAGTTGCAGGAGAGTTAAATGACATTTTTACCCTTGTTAAAAAGGCACGTGTGTCGCACATGATGGGATTTCGTTAATTTCTTAACTGGGTAACGAAATTTACACCTGATTGCTCCGGTTCAGTAAACTTAAGAGTCTAAAAGCAACCTTGACAAACCGGTAACCAATTGCAAAATTTTGTAAAACTTAGGTAACCGAATTGCAATTGGCCCTATAATATATACATACTCTCCATCCGTCCCGCCCGAAATAGGATTTTGATAAACTTTATTTTACTTTGACCAAATCTTTTAAAGAAAATATAATAACCCAAATAAATACTTAAAAATTATTATTGTATCACAATTAATAATACTCTCAATAACAATTTTTAAATTTATATTAGGATAATTATTTCTTATTTAAATTACATGGTCAAAGTATAAAAAAAGCTACCAAAATCCTATTCCGGGTGGGACAAAGGGAGTATACTCCCTCCGTCCCATTCAAATTAAAATATTTATTTCAATCTAATTATAACTTTGACCAATAATTTAAAAAATAATTATTATTTTAATAAAATTTTTAAAATTATTATTAAATTTATTAGTAACCATGATACAATAACAATTTTAAATTTTTTATCAGCATCATTATTTTGCTTCAAATTATTAATAAAAATATAATATAATTAAATTGAACAAAAATT
The DNA here is from genome assembly GCA_026119855.1 of Campanula takesimana. Taxonomy (NCBI): domain Eukaryota; kingdom Viridiplantae; phylum Streptophyta; class Magnoliopsida; order Asterales; family Campanulaceae; genus Campanula; species Campanula takesimana. The sequence goes on from JAOWBW010000184.1 coordinate 981,984, forward strand.
CTAATTCAAGTAGGATGGCAAAAACTATATACACAGCCCGGTAAATACACAGCCCATTTAATTCCATCGCTGCCCTTGCACGTCTCGTGTATACTTACACGAGATGAGAGCTTACATCTCGTGTACATATGCACGAGATAAATCTCGTGTAAGTACACACGAGATGATATCTCGTGTATGTATACACGAGATGTAAGCTCTCATATCGTATACGTATACACGACATAGGCATCTGAGCCTGCTTTTCCACAACCGCAACAGCAAAAGCAACAATAAACATAACTTGGAATGAAATTTGATTCTCAAATAGGACATCTCCACAAAACATCAATAGACCATTACACATATACTATCGCCTAATTGTATACGAAATGAAAGTGTTAACAAGGATAAGCATATAATTCAAACATTCATACAAACTGGATAAATCAAAAACCATTACACATATACTATCCTATATGTAATCTTCTTTGTCTTCTTGCATCGGTATCCTCCTCATAGAGTTGACTGAACTCTGCTATCCTATCTTGGTATGGGAGGAGTAGTTGGCTTGCGGTTGGATCACAGCGGTTCCGATAAAGGTTTGGTGGTGGTGGTATTGGGTAATCATTGCCTAACATGCGCAGCTGCAAAAGTAATAACAGTTAAATACAAGACAATGAAATATAATGAATATAAGTAAGACAACTAAATATAACTAATATAGATGAGACAATTAAGTTTCATACCGCTATAAAATGGTTTCCATTGACTTGTCCCACCACAATTGTGTTCACCGGTGGTTGTACTGGTGCAGTCACTGGAAGGCATACCATACCACCGCTAGTCGAGTAAGAATGAACGCCACATTATACCTCGTGGCAATGATGTGCCCAAGATCTGGGAGCTCCATCCAATAATCACTGGGCGCCGTCCGGCTATAGCAATCAATCTTACGTAAGAGTTCTCTTACCGATATCCAAGGTAGAACTCTTTCGTAAAGGTCTTGGCGAGCAAGCACCTCATTGTAACATTCTGTGCGCACTTCAGCCCACTTCTCCTCATCTCCGTATATCTGTGCTGCTACGGCTCTATAGCCACAATGTCCATCTGATGCCACATCTATGATGCCTCCAATACGCGGGGTAATGAAAGGCGGAAAAGACTCTACATACGGGGAGCTGTATAAACTAGTATAATTGGGCTGTCCATTTCCCTCTCCACGACCCTGACCCTGATCCCGTCCTCGTCCTCGACCTCGGCCTCGACCCCGTCCTCTCCCACGACCGGAATGAGCTACTGGTGGATGAGACGTAGGAGTACTAGCAGGGGTAGATGGTGTGGGTCCTGAAGGTGATTTCCGTTTGCGGGTGGACTCCGAACTCGCTTGGGTTGATGCAATGAATGCACATCTAGACCTGAAATAGGGCAAAGAAAAAAGAGTGAGAAGCATTCATACTGTTGTTTAAAAGTGTTAAAAAAAATTGATGCTGCTGCTGATGTGTCTCGTGTAAGTCCACACGAGACATATCTCGTGTGGTTTTACACGTGACAAGTCTCGTGTAATACAACACGAAATATGTCTCGTATGGACTTACACGAGACACATCAGCAGCAGTTAAACAGTAGCAGCAACACAACAGCACAACAGCAACAATACAACAGCAAAAAATTTGAGACATAATTGAATGAAGATATATACCCTTTGCCAGTCGAGGATGGTGTAGCGGGGACTCGAAAAAATTTGTTAGTAAGGAGGGGGGGAGTAGACAGTAAAAAGATAGTGAATAGAGTAAGATGTACCTCTAGGAGAGCCGCACAACCGCCCATCTGCTTGCATCCGGATCTGGACGCCTTCCCCAACTCTCGGTACATATATGCCAAAGTGGCTGATCCCCAGGAAAGAGTGGGGAGGCTGGCTAGATCCATGCACAGGGGCAGGTAGGCTGCGGGCACCTTATCCCCGCTCTTGTCCACGAACATCGTGCAACCCAATAGGTGCAGGATATACGTGGACGCACGATGAGCATCTGTCATGTCGCCTCTACGCTGAGTAAATAGACGCCTGACATCCCTCAATAAATAACCAGTGCCGCTCAACTGGAGGTGTCTAGAGATGCCAGATACGTCAGGCGCTGGATCCGTATAGCGAACAACTCCACCATCAATCCTGATACCTGTAAATTGAAGATGCAATAACACATTTTAGTATAAGAGATGAATGTAGACAGTTCATATAATATATGTAGACAGTTATATAATTGTGAATGGAGTATCGAAGCGATGTTATAAAAACATACCCAGGATATGAAAACTGTCATGTAAAGTAATCGTCATCTCCCCCTACGGTATGTGGAACGAGTTAGTCTCAGGAGACCACCGTTCCAAAAATGCCGTTAGGAGGGCATGGTTAGGCCTATGAATGACGGAATCATGCAGATGCTGGAGGCCAGATGCATCTACGAGGGCCAGCCAGGCTCTATCAGCAACCGGCTGCTCATCACGCTTGAACCTGTTCATTCGAAACAAAAAATATTATCAGTACTCAAGAAAAGCAGCATAGGATGATAATTAATGGAATATTTAGAGTGTGTGGTATAAATAACTTCAATATTTAAAACATTTCACATTAATGCTAAGCTTACTGTGCAAGATGCGTGAGTCTCGTATGGAAAGTCACCAATCCCTCAGTAGTAGAGTCACTCCAAATCTGTCTGGCTCGGTGGTCACCGAACCCGTACATCAGTGAAACATCCTCTGGCCCACCACCGGGGTCCCTCTGAAGCTGCCATGATGGTGGCGCATCCTGACCCCGCCTCCTCCCGTGTCTCAGAGGTCTAGGCGGCTCTACTACATCATCATCCTCATCCTCCTCCTCCTCCTGCACCCCCACCTCCACCTCCTCCTCCTCCTCCTCATCATCCTGCCCCTCCCCATCCTCCTCCCCATCATCACTATCACTCTCCTCCTCCCCATCATCACTATCACTCTCCTCCTCCCCATCATCACTATCCTCCTCCTCCTCCTCCTCACTATCCCCATCGACCGCCGCCTCCTCCTCCTGAACATCATCAGCTGCTGCCGCCTCCTCCTCCCTCTCCTCCTGCTCATCATCAGCTGTGGCATCCTCGTCATTCCGAGCCTTGCTCCGGTTTTCTCCTCTCTCCAAACGCTCTTCAGCCTTCCTCTTTCTAGCTGAAACGGTCATAGGATCACGTGCCTACAAAAAACACAAATAAGAGACAATACATTAGCGACAGTTACAGTAGATTAAATAAATGAACACAATGCTGACTGATAATTCACAATGCTGATATTCAGAAGGATCACATCTCGTGTAACACCACTCGAGATGCATCTCGAGTGGGTTTACACGAGATGACATCTCGTGTAACACCACCCGAGATGCATCTCGAGTGGTGTTACACGAGACACACCAATTTCAATTTTACATTTTTCAAATTATGTTTAATTGGGAATATAGAAATGTAAAATAAGGTTAAAAATTGCTTACCTTTTTCACAGGCGCTGTAGACGAGCTAGTCCCGGCGGCGATGTGGGCGGCGGTTGTGGCGGCGGCGGTCCCGGCGGCGGTCTTGGGTATTTTAAGTTTCACCATTTCAATTTCGAAAGTTTTTTTTTTTTTTTTACTGTGAGAGAGAGAGGTGAGAGAGAAGAACAGAGCGAGCGAGAGAAAGACGACGGCGACGGTGAGCGACGACGGTGAGAGAGACGTTAGAAAGACTGTTCGTTTCTTTCGTCGTTTCAAACCGAGAGAGAGAGAGGGGGGTTAGGGAGCGAACGTGAGGGAGAGTGAAATTGAAAAAAAAAATTAAAAAAAATATATATATAGGGGTACTTTGGTAATTTAATGAGGCTGTGGAAATAAGGGGCTGTGTATATAAATATCTCCAAGTAGGATGGAGGAAGTGTATATTTAAATAAATTTTTAAAATAAAGCAAATTTAAGTAACTTTAAATAAATTTTGAACAATCAATTTATTTTGAGAGTAGTTTACAAAAGGAAACCCGGTAAACAAGAAGCCCAAAAATTCCAAGGTCCTGTGGGAGACCACGCGTACATTAGCAAAATAGTGCTTCTTACGCACCTAGTACACGTTAGCATCTCCACCCCAGTCATTGGAGAGAAACTCATTTCTCGCCATTCTCCCCCAAATCTCTTCACACCTCCGTCGGCTAGCCGGAAGACGACGAACAAACGAAAATGCTAGCTCGTCTCGCAAGCCAACGTCTTCTAGAGATCCGTCAAATTTTCCGTCAATTTCCCCAGGTTGTTCTCTCCCCCAAATTTGATCTCCATTTCTCCTCATTTCAACCCTTCGTTAATTAATTTGTGTTGTTACAGGCGTCTAGATCGTTTTCAACTGCCCTAAACTACGTAAGTTCGAATCAATTGGTTTATATAACACTTGATTTATGCTGGGTTTGTTTGTAGTTCATTTCATTCTATTTCGTTGATTTTTATTTTATTTTTATTTTTTTTGTGTGCAGCACATTGATTCTCCCGATAATAACCCTGAACTTCCATGGGAATTTAGCGATACCAACAAAGAAAAGGTCAGCTTGAACTCCATTTACTTTCAATTGAATCGACTGTAATGTATTTGTGTATGTATGATGATTTAATCAAATTTGTCATCATGGATGTGAAGACTATTGAATTTAGCTGTTAATTTACCCATGAAGCGATTGCGGCACAATTATTGTGGAATTAATTGTTATGAAATCTCAACCTCTGTGAATTATTTAGTCCCTTCGGGGACATCCGATAAAATTGGAACGATACAGAGATGATTAGCATGGCCCCTGCGCAAGGATGACACGCACAAATCGAGAAATGGTAGCAGCTAGTTTCAGGGGTACAAGGGATTGATTTAGGATTGGTGTAACCAGTGATGATTAAGTTTTTTTGTTGAACTTATCAAGTACCATTATATTTGTCGGTCTCAGAGACTTATCTTTTTTAATTAGTTTGAACTAAATTTATGATATTAAGGGTCACAGCTCCTCAAAAATCATATAATCCAGTTGTCTAAACAGAAGAATGGAGTTCTGTAATTTCATACCTATTAACAATATATTTCTATTAAACATAGAAATGCAACTCTTTTCCGGACTACTAGAATAGGAAGTATGGCTGTTATTATGATAAGAAGGGAGGAAATACTACTAATCTTTCTTGAGCCTTATAGCCTTAACCCTCCCTCCCTGAACTTTTGACCTTTTTTTAAACTCATTTTGGGGTTATTTATGGATCATGCTATTACTGAAGAGGCTGATTCTACTACACAAGGCTCCCGCCATTGCAAGGTATGGAGGGGTTTAATGTGCACAATACCTAGGGGTGGCAGTTTTTTGACCGGTGGGTATACCCATTACAATTTAGCAATGAATATTCCTTTTGATCGGGTCGAGTGATGTGAAAGGATTAAAATACCCGACACCACAAGGTTTAGTTGAGTTAAGTTTGATATTCAAGTCTGTATTTTTATTGAATATAAATAATCGCACATATTATTCATTAGGTATATATTCATATATCCGATCTTAAGGAGTTGATTAAACCCCATTTGAATCAAATCTCTTTAATTATCAGATCAGTGGGTTGTCACATAATTCTATGTATTCCACATTTTACTGATTAGATATGAGTTGAATGTCACTGTCGTTTTTTAATACCCCCTCCGTACCATAACAATGTGCACAATTTTGGGTGTGCGCGGATATTAAGGAGGGAATAGTAATGGATATTTGTTGTGAATATGAAAAGTGAGGTAGAAGAGAGAAATGGGTTAAAAATAGTTGTGGATACTTGTTGTGTGTATGACAAGTGGGTCCCATTGAATAAAGAAATATATAAAATTTTCATGTAGGGAAAGTGTGACTTATCAATGGGACGCCCAAATAAGAGATTTGTGCACATTGTCATGGGACAGAGGGAGTGTGTTAGCTGAAATAAAACACAGCACAATAGTTGTTAAAGGCGAAAAGCGAGGTGGATGAAAGGCGGCCGAAAGGCGGTAAAATAAAACAAAAAAAGTAGTATGATAATATATATGTAACCTATATGAATCTAAGCTTAAACATGTTATAAACTAGAATTTTGAATTAAATAAACGTCACAAATGCGCACATAATAGCAACTTAACACAACTAAATTCCAAAAAAAGAGAATTGTAAGGCAAGACACATGTGATGTTCAAATTAGTAAACAAGTACTCCCTCCGTCCCAAAGATTGAATGCGCGGAGATTAAGAAAATATGTTGGAAAAGTAGGTGTTGTGAGTGGGTAGGAGAGAGAAAAATGAGGTAGTGAATAGTACGTTGTTGTGAGTGGGTAGGAGAGAGAAAATTGAACATATCAGATAAGTAACCATTAGTTTGGGACGCCCAAAACGGAAATAAGTAACCATTAGTTTGGGACGGAGGGAGTAGATGTTTAAAAGCATGAAAATAAATTTCAAAGCATGTTAGAAAAGAGTATACTATACGAAATTAAGCTTATATATAATTCCAAACGTGTAATTCCATATTTGGAGAAAAATATAAGAGATGATTAAAACTTCAAATAACAAAAGGAGACCCAAAGTAAAGAGAAAAAGCAAAGTAAATTAGTAAACATAATAAAAATCGCAAGCCTCCATTTAAATATTAGAATAAAGCAAGCTATTGGTAGTGTTTTTGTTACAATTATTTGTCATTGTTCTATTTGTTGTTTATCGCACTTATTTTCTTTCAATCACACGAAATAAATTAGGGCTATTTTTGTTTCTTTCGCAAATCACAAGCTATCTTTGCCCCATGTTTACCTATGACAAAACATTTTAAGTCAAACATTAAAACTAAAATTACAAAGCGACACAGTTTAACATTACACATACGCCTATCATGCCTTTTGACAAAGGCGGATGCCTCACGCATGTTGCCATAACCAAGCAAGGCGTCGCCTAGGCCAAAATGGCGCATAGCGGCCGCCATAAAACCAAAAGGCGGTCGACCCCTAAAGGCTAGGCGGGTTGAGGAAGGCGCTAGCCTTTCGCAACTATGAAACACACCTTTCTTTGTACCTAGATAATTGAATCCCTTTCCCTGCCTTCCCCTCTCCTATTCCTGCCCCCAGGGCGGCGATACTATATTTGAAGGCCAGCCTAGCACAGCGAGGTTAACATTTGATTTTCAGTAGAAGAATGCTAAGTTACACTGTTGGTACGTTTTGTTTTGGCACCTCAGTGATATTTGAACCTTTATACGCTGAGCCTTAGCAGAGGGATTTAAATTGCGGAGTTTTGTAGTAGAGGGTTAGAAAGAGAATATTTACCAACTACTCCCTCCGTCCCAACTCACTTGAGACTTATTTCTATTTTGGTCCGTCTCACTTCACTTGAGACTCCCCAAAATAGCCATCTTTTTATTATTTTATATTCAAACTACCCCACCACTCATTCTCTGATGTAATTGAGTTGCAGCGGAATGATTAAAATAAAGTAACAAAAAGTAACCGGATAGGCAAACAATCGAAACAACGACTATTTGACCCAATTCGAATCCACGAACTAGGGTTTGTCAAGATCAACACCAAACGATGAAGAACTCGTGCGAAGGAATCCACCTTCAAACAGAGAGAATCCACCCTCAAGAACAAGTCAAAAGACTCAAATTGCAAAGCAATCAAATTCAATTCAATAATAATCAACTAGTTCAAAACAATAGAATGAAGAGAGTATTTATACTCTTAAACTAACCTAAAACCCTAGTAAAAACGTCCACAAAGGAAATACCAAAAATAACCCTAAAGTGTTTTAAAGAAACAAATAAAACGAAAATAAGAAATCTGTCCCGTCAGAAGGGAGCGCGCGCCCTCTAGAAAGGGAGCAGGCGCCCTCCTATACTGCCATCTTGTCATCAAAAAGGGAGCGCGCGCCCTCTAGAAAGGGAGCAGGCGCCCTCTCTCCGTTTCAGATCCATGAGCTTGATCCATGTCCTACATCATGCGCCCCCTCTTCAAAAGGTCGTCCCAGAATCCGAACTAGCATAAAAATAATCAGTCCGTGACGCCGAAACAACACACTTGCGCTTCCCTTTGTCGATCTTGTCCGATGTTTGAAAAAGGCCGTCCCACCAAAATAAATACTTTGAATAGATTCGGCTTTGAAACACAATATTAGGGAAGTAAATATCATCTGAAATAAAAATTAAACCAACAAGCTCATCCTCCTTGCGTTGATCTACCGCCCCGACCTCCCCTTGATCAACAATAGTAAAAATATCCCTAGAAATAGCATCCCCTTCGAAGATAACAACACCCACAATTTCATCAAAACCCATAATTTTATTGTCAACGACACCAAAATTTTCATCCAAAATAAGGGGTTTTGACAAATCAACTTCAAACTCTTCTTTCCCCATCGAATCAACTAAGGCATAATCAGGGATAATAATATTTGAATCAACAATATTATCACATACCTCCTTTTCAACAACGGCTTCTTCCTCGAGACGATTCAATTCTCCATCTCTTTTCGCCTCCAATCGTTGAATTCTTTTTTCATAAGCGCTGATTTGATCAAGATAAAATTTGGCATTTTCCCAAATTTATCTCTCTCTTCTTCATGATAAATTGTCATAAACCCGGTCATTGTTGAAGGTCCGTCACTTTCAACAAGAGATTCATAACGAAGTAACTCGTCATTGTGATACTCGGCCCGCCTCTCATATTCCAGAAACCAAAAAGAACAAATTTTCACCTGTCGACAGGCAAAGTTTAGTCGATTATCTAGATCATCAACAATCGTAGATTTCAATTTTCCACCAATATCGGCCATCTCCATGGATCGTCCTTTTTCTGATACCAACTGATGTAATTGAGTTGCAGCGGAATGATTAAAATAAAGAAACAAAAAGTAACCGGATAGGCAAACAATCGAAACAACGACTATTTGACCCAATTCGAATCCACGAACTAGGGTTTGTCAAGATCAACACCAAAACGATGAAGAACTCGTGCGAAGGAATCCACCTTCAAACAGAGAGAATCCACCCTCAAGAACAAGTCAAAAGACTCAAATTGCAAAGCAATCAAATTCAATTCAATAATAATCAACTAGTTCAAAACAATAGAATGAAGAGAGTATTTATACTCTTAAACTAACCTAAAACCCTAGTAAAAACGTCCACAAAGGAAATACCAAAAATAACCCTAAAGTGTTTTAAAGAAACAAATAAAACGAAAATAAGAAATCTGTCCCGTCAGAAGGGAGCGCGCGCCCTCTAGAAAGGGAGCAGGCGCCCTCTCTCCGTTTCAGATCCATGAGCTTGATCCATGTCCTACATCATGCGCCCCCTCTTCAAAAGGTCGTCCCAGAATCCGAACTAGCATAAAAATAATCAGTCCGTGACGCCGAAACAACACACTTGCGCTTCCCTTTGTCGATCTTGTCCGATGTTTGAAAAAGGCCGTCCCACCAAAATAAATACTTTGAATAGATTCGGCTTTGAAACACAATATTAGGGAAGTAAATATCATCTGAAATAAAAATTAAACCAACAAGCTCATCCTCCTTGCGTTGATCTACCGCCCCGACCTCCCCTTGATCAACAATAGTAAAAATATCCCCAGAAATAGCATCCCCTTCGAAGATAACAGCACCCACAATTTCATCAAAACCCATAATTTTATTGTCAACGACACCAAAATTTTCATCCAAAATAAGGGGTTTTGACAAATCAACTTCAAACTCTTCTTTCCCCATCGAATCAACTAAGGCATAATCAGGGATAATAATATTTGAATCAACAATATTATCACATACCTCCTTTTCAACAACGGCTTCTTCCTCGAGACGATTCAATTCTCCATCTCTTTTCGCCTCCAATCGTTGAATTCTTTTTTCATAAGCGCTGATTTGATCAAGATAAAATTTGGCATTTTCCCAAATTTATCTCTCTCTTCTTCATGATAAATTGTCATAAACCCGGTCATTGTTGAAGGTCCGTCACTTTCAACAAGAGATTCATAACGAAGTAACTCGTCATTGTGATACTCGGCCCGCCTCTCATATTCCAGAAACCAAAAAGAACAAATTTTCACCTGTCGACAGGCAAAGTTTAGTCGATTATCTAGATCATCAACAATCGTAGATTTCAATTTTCCACCAATATCGGCCATCTCCATGGATCGTCCTTTTTCTGATACCAACTGATGTAATTGAGTTGCAGCGGAATGATTAAAATAAAGAAACAAAAAGTAACCGGATAGGCAAACAATCGAAACAACGACTATTTGACCCAATTCGAATCCACTAACTAGGGTTTGTCAAGATCAACACCAAAACGATGAAGAACTCGTGCGAAGGAATCCACCTTCAAACAGAGAGAATCCACCCTCAAGAACAAGTCAAAAGACTCAAATTGCAAAGCAATCAAATTCAATTCAATAATAATCAACTAGTTCAAAACAATAGAATGAAGAGAGTATTTATACTCTTAAACTAACCTAAAACCCTAGTAAAAACGTCCACAAAGGAAATACCAAAAATAACTCTAAAGTGTTTTAAAGAAACAAATAAAACGAAAATAAGAAGTCTGTCCCGTCAGAAGGGAGCGCGCGCCCTCTAGAAAGGGAGCAGGCGCCCTCCTATACTGCCATCTTGTCATCAAAAAGGGAGCGCGCGCCCTCTAGAAAGGGAGCAGGCGCCCTCTCTCCGTTTCAGATCCATGAGCTTGATCCATGTCCTACATCATGCGCCCCCTCTTCAAAAGGTCGTCCCAGAATCCGAACTAGCATAAAAATAATCAGTCCGTGACGCCGAAACAACACACTTGCGCTTCCCTTTGTCGATCTTGTCCGATGTTTGAAAAAGGCCGTCCCACCAAAATAAATACTTTGAATAGATTCGGCTTTGAAACACAATATTAGGGAAGTAAATATCATCTGAAATAAAAATTAAACCAACAAGCTCATCCTCCTTGCGTTGATCTACCGCCCCGACCTCCCTTGATCAACAATAGTAAAAATATCCCCAGAAATAGCATCCCCTTCGACGATAACAACACCCACAATTTCATCAAAACCCATAATTTTATTGTCACCGACAACAAAATTTTCATCCAAAATAAGGGGTTTTGACAAATCAACTTCAAACTCTTCTTTCCCCATCGAATCAACTAAGGCATAATCAGGGATAATAATATTTGAATCAACAATATTATCACATACCTCCTTTTCAACAACGGCTTCTTCCTCGAGACGATTCAATTCTCCATCTCTTTTCGCCTCCAATCGTTGAATTCTTTTTTCATAAGCGCTGATTTGATCAAGATAAAATTTGGCATTTTCCCAAATTTATCTCTCTTCTTCATGATAAATTGTCATAAACCCGGTCATTGTTGAAGGTCCGTCACTTTCAACAAGAGATTCATAACGAAGTAACTCGTCATTGTGATACTCGGCCCGCCTCTCATAATCCAGAAACCAAAAAGAACAAATTTCACCTGTCGACAGGCAAAGTTTAGTCGATTATCTAGATCATCAACAATCGTAGATTTCAATTTTCCACCAATATCGGCCATCTCCATGGATCGTCCTTTTTCTGATACCAACTGATGTAATTGAGTTGCAGCGGAATGATTAAAATAAAGAAACAAAAAGTAACCGGATAGGCAAACAATCGAAACAACGACTATTTGACCCAATTCGAATCCACGAACTAGGGTTTGTCAAGATCAACACCAAAACGATGAAGAACTCGTGCGAAGGAATCCACCTTCAAACAGAGAGAATCCACCCTCAAGAACAAGTCAAAAGACTCAAATTGCAAAGCAATCAAATTCAATTCAATAATAATCAACTAGTTCAAAACAATAGAATGAAGAGAGTATTTATACTCTTAAACTAACCTAAAACCCTAGTAAAAACGTCCACAAAGGAAATACCAAAAATAACCCTAAAGTGTTTTAAAGAAACAAATAAAACGAAAATAAGAAATCTGTCCCGTCAGAAGGGAGCGCGCGCCCTCTAGAAAGGGAGCAGGCGCCCTCCTATACTGCCATCTTGTCATCAAAAAGGGAGCGCGCGCCCTCTAGAAAGGGAGCAGGCGCCCTCTCTCCGTTTCAGATCCATGAGCTTGATCCATGTCCTACATCATGCGCCCCCTCTTCAAAAGGTCGTCCCAGAATCCGAACTAGCATAAAAATAATCAGTCCGTGACGCCGAAACAACACACTTGCGCTTCCCTTTGTCGATCTTGTCCGATGTTTGAAAAAGGCCGTCCCACCAAAATAAATACTTTGAATAGATTCGGCTTTGAAACACAATATTAGGGAAGTAAATATCATCTGAAATAAAAATTAAACCAACAAGCTCATCCTCCTTGCGTTGATCTACCGCCCCGACCTCCCCTTGATCAACAATAGTAAAAATATCCCCAGAAATAGCATCCCCTTCGAAGATAACAACACCCACAATTTCATCAAAACCCATAATTTTATTGTCAACGACACCAAAATTTTCATCCAAAATAAGGGTTTTGACAAATCAACTTCAAACTCTTCTTTCCCCATCGAATCAACTAAGGCATAATCAGGGATAATAATATTTGAATCAACAATATTATCACATACCTCCTTTTCAACAACGGCTTCTTCCTCGAGACGATTCAATTCTCCATCTCTTTTCGCCTCCAATCGTTGAATTCTTTTTTCATAAGCGCTGATTTGATCAAGATAAAATTTGGCATTTTCCCAAATTTATCTCTCTCTTCTTCATGATAAATTGTCATAAACCCGGTCATTGTTGAAGGTCCGTCACTTTCAACAAGAGATTCATAACGAAGTAACTCGTCATTGTGATACTCGGCCCGCCTCTCATATTCCAGAAACCAAAAAGAACAAATTTTCACCTGTCGACAGGCAAAGTTTAGTCGATTATCTAGATCATCAACAATCGTAGATTTCAATTTTCCACCAATATCGGCCATCTCCATGGATCGTCCTTTTTCTGATACCAACTGATGTAATTGAGTTGCAGCGGAATGATTAAAATAAAGTAACAAAAAGTAACCGGATAGGCAAACAATCGAAACAACGACTATTTGACCCAATTCGAATCCACGAACTAGGGTTTGTCAAGATCAACACCAAAACGATGAAGAACTCGTGCGAAGGAATCCACCTTCAAACAGAGAGAATCCACCCTCAAGAACAAGTCAAAAGACTCAAATTGCAAAGCAATCAAATTCAATTCAATAATAATCAACTAGTTCAAAACAATAGAATGAAGAGAGTATTTATACTCTTAAACTAACCTAAAACCCTAGTAAAAACGTCTACAAAGGAAATACCAAAAATAACCCTAAAGTGTTTTAAAGAAACAAATAAAACGAAAATAAGAAATCTGTCCCGTCAGAAGGGAGCGCACGCCCTCTAGAAAGGGAGCAGGCGCCCTCTCTCCGTTTCAGATCCATGAGCTTGATCCATGTCCTACATCATTCTCCCATTTCATTTTCCACCACTCAATTTATTCAACCAACGCTACTGTTTACCCCACTCATTCTCTCTCTTCATTTTCTACCACACATTTTCTTTACTTTATTATTTTTCCTTAGTTATTGTGCCCACCTCTTAGATCCAAGTGAGGTGGGATGGAGGGAGTATGTTTAAGTGTGTATATTTTCAATTCTAACTATAAAAATCTCCTTATTCCACTTAGTTAGTCCTTGCTCAAAAGCAAATTTGTTGGACATAGAGTACCAAACTTGGTAATAATACTATATACCAGGGAATAACTACCTTTTTTTTTCTTGGGGTACTTCTTGTTTGTCTTTTGTTCTCTCTAGTTTTATGAACAATTCCAATGTAGGTAGTATTTGGTAGTTTTTTTCTAAGGTATTGTGGAAAATGGATCACTACCTTTTTGCTGTTATAAGTAACATTCTATTTGGAACACTGTTGATCATTCCAGTCCCCCCAAAAAGTTCTATTTCTAAAGGTTTAAATATCAAAATCATTTTCTCTTCAAACAACCTTCCTTTATCTCTCAAACATGTGTTTTTATCATACAAAAGAAGTTCGCATTTGTGTGCTAATGAAAGGAAATACATAGAAGCAAAAAGTTCAACTTCTGAAATGTGACTTTCTCTGATCGAGGGATTATTATTTACTCATGAGGGCAGTTCCGGAAAGGGAATAGGGGGGGGGAGGTCATGGAGTGCCACTTCTATTGATAGATGGAAGTTTATGTTAAAGCATCATGGAGCGTGTAGGTTCATTTAAAAAGGGGGCTCCCGTTGCTTTCTTGGTCAAAACAGAAGACTGAAAAGGGGGCTGATTGCACGTGCAGGCTCCAGGAGCTCTAATGTTCTAAGACCTCACAATCCTTGACTGAGAAATGGCAAGGCATCTATCGCTTAGGGCTTTTGAAAAACCTGGGCAACTAGCGCGCAGCAAAACTTCTTGTCTTGATTCAACTTTTGTTGAGATTAGTGCCTGGACTGGTGCCAGGCGCTCGGGGCCCATGCAGCTTCGTACTTAAATTTGACACTTAGTTAGGACCCTTTAACTTGATTCCTTTTTTTCCCGTTTTCTTACACCTTGCCCTCTCATTCTTCAACAACCTTTCTTGACTCTTTCCAAAACACGCTAATTTGATCGCCTCCTACAAAAGAAGAATACACAACATCAGAACCAATAATAGCTTGAAAATAATACAAATACCTCGTAAGCAGGATCCAATTGACTGTATAAATTACACTTATTTCCTTTTCAAAGACGCTGTCCATTTAATAGAAAAGCTGGAAGTTTTACCAACATGGGGTCCCGGGGGAGAGTGGAATTTTTAAATCTCGTTGATGTGATTTTGACAGTCGCTTGGACCTCTTTTACTTGCTGAGCAAATCCAACCATTTGCTACAGTTATACTAAAGTCACAAAAAACATCTCACCAAAACGTGCTCACAAACAATGTTGTCATTAAATAATTGGATGTTGTGTTTGGAGGCTCCACTACTCATTTATTCAACATCCAATTCTGTTCATGATTTTGTGAGATCTTTTTGTGCCCCTAGCAGTGCTCTTTTGCTATGCTGTCTCCTCCTCGAGACTTTTATGGCTTTGTGGCTATACGAAGTCTTCTAGGGTGTCATAGTACTTGACTTACCCAACTGTGAGCATTATATAATTATGGAATGATGAAATTAACTGACTGTTGTAATTATCTGAAACTGAAAGATGTTGAATGCTAACGGCATGTTTTCATGTTATACAGGTGAAGGAGATAATATCCCATTATCCATCCAACTACAAGCAATCTGCTGTCATTCCTTTGCTTGATCTTGCACAACAACAAAATGGAGGATGGCTTCCTGTTTCAGCCATGAATGCAGTATGTTAGCAAAAAATGTGATTTTTTTTTTTTTTTTTTTTTTGAAAATATTGTCTTCTAGAAGCATGAATATCGGGAGTTAATTAGTGTCTTTTAGAAATTTCACCTATTTGAAACTTATTGAGGTTATCAATATAGTTTGATATTCTCTTGCCTTAGATTTAACCTTCGGTTTAATTTATTGAATCTAGCTCACTTCACCTCGTTATTCTATTTGGCTACAAGACTAACAAATCAATGATGTTTATTGATACAGTATAATCTTTATGGCTGGAGCATCTATAAGCTTGATTGGAAAATAAACACTAATTGTCAATACTTACTTGGTGTGCAGATTACCTGGGTCTCCTAATTTGTTTAGTCAAATCTTCATTCAAAAGAAATAAAATAGTCTGCGACTATCATAACATGTCAATAAGTATATCATAATTCTCCACCTTTCTTGAGCCAATTATAGATACCCAGTTACCTTAAAGTTTTCACAGGGTTGATATGTGTGTATACCTGTTATGCCAGAAAAATCTTGCTGGTAAAATGTGACTCTTTATTCCATGACTCCATGGCGGGTGATTACTAAGCAGTTGCAACGGTTTTCATGGATTAATAAAATGGAACTGTTGTTATGCACCTGAAGCTAGTTTCATTCATGGACAGCCACAAACAATGGATCTTAACCTACTTCATTTCCTAGTTCTTGAAGAATCCAGACGTGCTTATTAACAACTAGGTTATCAAACTTTATATGCTAACTGCGCATTTTGTCAGAAATATTTTAATCTTGGTTAAATCTATTTTATGGCTATAGGTGTTTATCCTTGTCCGTTTTTGTTCCAAGCCCTTCTCTTTCATAATTGCAATCTTTTTTATGTTCACACTAACATATTGCTATGTCATGAATGGTGAAGGTGGCTAAGGTGATAGAAGTTGCTCCTATTCGGGTGTATGAGGTTGCAACTTTCTATTCTATGTTCAACCGAGCAAAGGTGAGGAAACATCTGTGTGTGTTTGTGTTATAGACCAACCTTTTCAAAGATGTTGACCACTGATCTGTTATCATAACTAATGCAACCATAATAAATTGCTGCCATGGCCTTTCAGGTTGGCAAGTATCACCTTTTGGTCTGCGGCACTACACCTTGTATGATACGAGGTTCACGAGAAATTGAAGATGCACTCTTGAAGCACTTAGGAGTGAGACGAAATGGTTGGTTTAATTGCTCTATATGGTCATAGCTTTCTCTATTACTCTCCTTGAACCTTCTCCTATCCCCCCAACCCCTCCTTGTTTTGGCATCAAAAATTACATTTTAACTTCTGATTATGATATGCAGAAGTCACAAAGGATGGCTTGTTTTCTGTCGGAGAAATGGAGTGCATGGTGAGTCATTTATCTACTGTTGGAAATAGTCCTATTTTGTTAATTTTCTTTACTGAGTCTTTATTTCCTTGTGCTGCGCCTTTTTATGTGAACTGGTCCTGAGAAAGTTCACTCTTGACTTTCCAACTCATTTTAACTGAGCATGGTCTTGCTGGTTAAATGTTGTGAGGTATACCCAAAAAAAATATATATATATATATTAAATGTGTGAGGTAAGAATAAGGCAATTAGTATGTACCTTTCTGTAACCTAGACATGCCCGAAAACAGGTTGAGAGGCATTTACAAATTATTTCCAGGGTCATGAGGGTGCATCTCCCATTGTTAAAGAATTTGGAGGTAATTTAGTGCTTGTACAGGGTTTATACACTTAAATTAGTGATACGGCATGTGCAAGGGAGTAGCATTAGATGATTTACATGTTTTGTGTAGCAAGTTATACTTAGAGGAGGTGCATAATGTCCTGATCACTGTAAGGTTTGCTCCATGATGATCCAGAAGTCAAGCTATTGAACTATAGAAAGTCTTGCTAATTTGGTAGGTTGGAATGGGACTGTGCACATTAGACTTTCTCAGACCCGACAATGTTGGTTGACAGAGTTCTTAGCATAAAAACATAAGAAGCTAATTTTCTTTGTATTAAATCTCATACTAGCATATATTCGAAGGAAAACCAATTTTCAATTTCAAGCTCATTGGCTGTGGGGAGCAAAGCTGTGATAAAGTCGTAGTCGGAGCGTGTTTACGTTAAAAGTGTGAATTTAGCTCTCTGTTTATGCATACTGCATTGACTTCAGTACTTTAAATCTTGTTGACCTGTGATTTTCTTCATTTATCTCTTCTCGTGTTACATGTCCTCAATATGTGGCCTTGCAATCACAGAATAACTCCTCTTTGATTTATTAAGCATCCTAATACGTTATACGATATGATAGACTTTTGCAGAAACTTGTCTTTACTGAAGAATGCTTGCTGAAATATGTTTACTTTTTGCAGGGTTCTTGTGTAAATGCTCCTATGATAACTGTAGCTGACTACTCCAATGGATCAGAGGGATATACTTATGATTATTATGTAAGCAAATTCATTTATCCTTGACCTTCTGATTCTTCTGATTACTGACCAGATGTTATAAGATTTTAATCTTCTCTCGTGTTTCTTCAGGAGGATCTCACTCCAAAGCGAGTCGTGGAGATAGTTGAGGCATTAAAGCGAGGCGAAAAGCCACCGGTAAGCTATCAGATACATGAACCGGATATTCGATTCTCTGTTTTACCATATTTATATTTCTGAACTTTACCTTGAATTTATCAGCGGGGCACACAGAACCCAGGGCGTATTAACTGTGGGCCAGAAGGAGGTATTAAGACATTGTTAGGTGAACCGAAGCCCCCTCCGTGCCGGGATCTAGATGCCTGCTGAAGTTAATTTTGATAATTATTTTTCTCAAATAATACTAGAGCTTTGGATATATCTACTCTTGCATCCGTGAGTTGGTGCTGTTATTGACCATTGTAATGCATGTTTGTGCTTCTCCTTTATAAATTGGACTCAGATGGGCTCCATCTTAATTTTGGCTCATGTAGTTTCAAAAAATATCCACCTGGTTTGTTCTTGCATCTTTTTTACAAAAGGGGTCTTGCCCTTTTAGTCTTCTCACACTTCACCATCCATGTCAGAGTGTCGGAATTATTTTGTCACTTGTTTATCGGTATCCATTTATCATCAAGTGTCCTCACGATTCAACGAGTCGCACACAAAATATTACAAGGACACAAAAGCATATTAGTGGCAACTTGGTGCTACTAAAGTTCTCACTGCGTGACGACCAACCATCATCCACAACTACTACTTTGCTTTCATTTTCTCTCTGCGAGAAAACATTACAATTGCATAAATATATATCTATAATACAATAACAGTCAGGAATAACTGTTTTATAAAGCATGGCTGAGATTGATTGGTAACCACCATAAAGAGTCGCTTAGATTGATCCCTCTTCCATGGCAGTTTACGGACGGCAGTTGACGAGCAGCGGAAATCAGAGGGTTTCCTCACTTCTTCCTTCCAGACTTATCCCGTATACGCGAAGCCGACGCCACCCATACCCTCGGACAGTCAATCTCGACTTCCCTCTGATCTGCGCCTCAGGAGCTAGGGCTTGCTGGCTAGGGTTTCAACTTTCTACATGGTTTCAGATCATATTGTTTTTAGTGGGTATGCTTCTATTGAGATCAGGCAAGCATCCTCCCAACTTTCGAGTCTGTTTAATTCTTTCAAATTTCCATCTGAAATGATTGATCCAACTGTATCGTGTTCTATCACAAACCCTAATTTTACTGAAATGACTTCGTTTTTTTTTTTTTTTTTTTTTTTTTTTCCAGATGCTGCTTCCTGTCCTCCTGCTGAAGTTGTTTATTGAGATCTCTTTTAAGTGTGTTGTTTTCATCTGATATTTTTGATATATATTGTTCTAAGCTTTGTTCATTTGTACTAACATATGGCTGTGTGATGATAATTACACAGTGTGTGTGAGGTAAGTATATGTGGGATAAGTATAATCTTTCAAATTTTAGTACTTCGAACAAGTTCTTGGATCCCTGAATCATCATAGCTATGGTTGTGTACACAGTGGGTTTTACTAGATGTGTAACATGGTTTATCATTTAAATCCTTGAGAATGAAAGGAGACATGTTTATTGTGGCCCATTCTTTTTTTTTTTTTTTTTTTCTTTTTTGATTTAGTGGAAGTGTGCTTGATGTAGAGGAGACAGTACAGACAAGGGCATCTAAGTGTTAGCGCACCCATGGTCTAATTGACATTAAAAATCCAGTTGCGATCATAAGGAGATTGAAAGATGCTAGCCTCCAAGGAATTGAGTGATGTAAGAGATTCAGTAAGTATATATGGGATAAGTATACTTTCAAATTTCAGTAGAACACTTGATTGATGTCTTGATCTGTCTTCGATTTTTCCAAATTTAGCTAAATGGTGGATTTTTTTAATTTTTTTTCGGGGGGGGGGGGGGGGGGGGTTAAAGAGAATTATATTCATGCTTCTTCTTAAATGGTGGGTTTTATTTATTTTTTTGTTAGGGAAGCTTCGACATAGGGGTTCGTTGCAAGGGCAAACTTATGTTGTTATATGCTTGGCCATGGTGGATATTTTTTATTTTTTATTGGGTTGGGGGGAGGGGGGTTAAAAATAATTATATTCATGCTTCTTCTTAAATGGTGGATTTTAATTATTATTTTTTTGTTAGGGAAGCTACGACATGGGCGTTGATTGCAAGGGCACACTTATGCTGTAACATGCTTGGCCACTATTGGGAATCATGTGGCTACTGGCTCCCAAGACTTGATCAGTATGGTTTGATTTAGAGATCAGTTAGGTGGCTGCTAGCATGTATGTAGTCGTCCTGCTTGGACATAGAGGCCCGATGAGGCGCATCGGGTCGTTTTCAATACCTCAAGCGGCGAAGGCGGACAAGAATGATTATTTCCATTGGGAGTGATTAAGGTTTGTTGGGTGAAATCCATGTCCATGGGAAACACATTTTGTCCTTCAATACCATTGTATTAGCGTATTTTGAAATGAATTGAAGTGGTTTATTTTGTAAATTCATGTGCATTTATTCTCAAGTGGATGCAAGTGTTAAGAACAAAATTAAGCAAGCCTCATTTTTTTAGTTAAACCATTTTCAAAAATTATCTTTTAGTAGTTCTTTATTGGTATTAACTCTTGGCCTTTTTCAGAATGTCTTCTTGGTAATAACACCGTTTCGTACTGTCACTATTTCATACCGGCACGGGCATAGTACTAGTCTATCTATATTACAATACAAAGTAAGAATAACCGTTTTACAAAGAGAGGCTGAGATTGCTTCTCAAAATTTGATCGGACGGCCTAAGTTGATCCTAATAACCCACTCCCATGAAAACCGTCAGACAGTTAACTCCCTCAAGTAACCTCCTCACCTTTGTTAACTTACAGTGTATCTTTTCTCCCCCTACCACTCGACTTAAAAGTTAATGTGATTTTGGGTTATGAAAAAGAGGAAATTGAGTTGAGGTTAAGGGGTTTTATGTGAGAGGACAAAGTTAAATGAGATTCTTTCTTCCTTTTCATACTGTCACCATACAAGTGGCACGGGTAAGAATACTAAGTATATATACATACATACGCTTCCGCGCGGCCCCTACATACCACTAACCCAAAATATAGTTATTTTGAAAGCCTCCCCACTATAAAAGAAGTTTAGTGCTCTCATCATCAACCACTAGTCTTGCCATTGATACAAAAAAGCAAAAGATATCAAGAAAAGCTTTGACAATGTTTACCTCTCTTTGAATATGTGCACTTTGCATAATTTTTTTAACCCATCTATCTTTCTTTTCCCTCTTTGAATAAAGGCTTTGACAACAAAGGTAAAGGAAAAGTGGAAGTGTGGAATCTGACTCTGATTTCAATTAAAAAGTTAAAAACAGTGGGAAAAAAAAACTGATTGGAAAGGGAATTAGGGTTGAACTACAAGAATAAGGAAGATGGACCTTGTTTGAGGTTCATGAAGGGGGGTTCAGTTCGGGCTTGACCATAGAGGCGGTATCTGGAGGTTGTGTGTGGTAAATAGCAGAGGCAAGTGAGATGGGCATGATGCAAAGTGCCTTGGATTGAAGAAATTGCATGGCAGATCCCACGTTCTCTTCCATCAGTTTAGCAACTTCTTGTTCCGTGCCATCGTTTGACCATTTCTCCCAGGCTGGGTGGTTCCTTCCACCTTCGCCGCCTTCTTCCTGTCCAAGCATTAGAAGACAAATTCAATACTCCCTCCGTCCCTAAATAAATGTCTAAATTTCACTTTGAGGGACATTTGCAAATATGCTAAACTTAAGCATTTCTAGTAACATAAGTACATATTAACCCTTAACGATCTCACCGTATTGCATTGCAAGTCTAAGTGTGTGATGAGGGAGGATTTAGTAACTTCTCCGAAAATCTGACAATTCATTTTGGGACAAAAAAGTGGAAATTTGGGCATTAATATAGGGACGGAGGACTATAAAATTATTTGACACGGGAATATTATGAGATGCACGAGGGACTTGTTAGAGTTGTGTACACTGTACACGTATCCTCTTCACAACTTTCTACTTAAAATCAATGCTCAAAAATTATGTATTCTGTTTAGTAAGGTAATTGGGAATCACTGAGTTTACGAGTTATTTCTTCACATCCTTCTAAATTTATGCATAGAGATAGCCGTACAAGGAAAAGAAACCATCACTTTTGTAGACACGATTAAAAAAATCATTACCTCAACTGATGAAATTGGGATGTCAGTCACAAGGGGTGCCACAGCACCCGCTCCACCCAATCTACTCATGCTCAATACCTATAAAACACAGAAAGTTTATCCAAACAGAGAAAAACAAATGAGACTATTTGCCAAAGAAACATTATTGCAGATTCCAAGTACGAGGGCTAATTTCCATAAGCGGGAAACACCAATGCTTGGCATGTGAAAGCACATTGTACAAGGTATTGATCCAATTGCAAGCTAGTTCAACCCTAGATGTATCGACTGGTGATATGCCTTTCTAAAAGATGGGGCATCATTTTTTCTTGCTTTTGGTTAAAGGAAACAGTAGATCAACTAATCAAAACCGAGAAGCAAAATAATGACAATATTCTACGACAAATGGCACTTTCTCCAAATAAAGTGCAATTTCACTATCTTTCCCATGTTCATAGTTTGAAGTCTAGAGAAAGTCTAGACGTTTTACCTTGACTTGAAGTCTTAGGAACTTCACGTAGTCCACAACTTCATCAAGCATGGCAGCTCTATCCGTCTGAGAGAGAATATATTCAGCTTATTAGGTAAGATAAACTAACTTTAAGCTAGTATTAAAATAAAATTCCAGCATGAAAAAGCGAAACCACAATCTGGGAATCACATGAATTACCAGGACATCAATAGATAACAACTCCCTATTTATTTTTACCAAAATTATATGTAGAATTGCCAAGCAGTATATCAACCATCAGTTAAAGGAGACACAACCTACTAAAGACGTAGATCATATAAACTGTAATTTTCAGAAACCTAATCAGTTTCCCTTGTTGCCTCTTTTCCAATCCAATTGATTGTTCTAGTTCATGCACAAGTAAAGAAATCATCGCATACTATTACACACCAGATGAGTTGGCACTCGCCACATTATCCTTCCCCACCAGAGAGAGGGAGGGAACCCACTAATTCATACAAGGCAAATCAAGACAAAGAGAACACTGACCTTATTTACACTCGGAACTAGTTCTTGCAATGCTCTGATTCTTTCAGCTATTCTTTCTCGGCGTAGCTGTAACAATAGAAAAATGGTATAAATGCATTATGTAACCTGGAAAAAAAAATGAAACACGCTTAAAGAGAAGACAATAAAAGAAGGATGCGTCTTAACGAAGGCATTAACCCACCAAAAAAATTAAGTACAAGATGAAACTTTCATTGAAGGGCAACGAAGGCAATAAATGCATCGAGCCTTTCAACAAGAATCGTAACCGTTCTGGTTGCAAGTAGAGGGCATGTATAATATAAATTTCAGGATGTCTATCATCCTCCATGAAGGTTTTACAACAACAACAACAAAGCCTTAGGCTCAAAATAGTTTGGGGTTGGCTAATATGAATCCTAATATCCTCTATGAAGGTTTTGACTAACAAAAAAAAGTTTTGAAGATTGGACCAATCATTTTAAATAATCTTTCTTCAGAAAAACAGTCTCATAAGACGCCAATCGTATAAGGAACCATCAATATGAAAGTTCTCAAAGTGGCAAAAAACATAGTGCAGTCAGTGAACCCTAAACCCTCAAATCACACTCCATCAACGACATCCACAAGTGATGCAATTTTCCATCCATATACAGCTTCTGAAATACCATCTCCGAAAAGATTTCAAAATATTTAAGAGGATTAGTAGATCGAGCTTACTCTTTCAGCAATGCTGTGGGGATCTGTTGCCTGTCCTCTTCTTGCTCTAACCCTTGGACGTACATGAGGTGGATGTGGCATTGAAGGGACTGTGTTAGGCATTGGCTGACCATGGAAACCCTGTGAAAAAAGGGCCATATATCAGTCACTACAGGGGTTATGTATGACCATAACAATGATAAAATAGCATGACAGGCAAATACCAGAGTTGAAAATTCGAAATTGCATAGCCCATATGTCAAATACTTCAACAGGTTACAACGCCAACAATAAACTATTCAATCCTCTTCTTTGTTCCCGTTCGAAAAAACTACTACGGCCAACAAGAAACTATTCCATCCTCTTTTCTTTGTTCCCATTCGAAAAACTACTACCTCCGTCCCCAAATGAATGTCCGAAAAAAATGTTGAAATTTACTCTAGATCAAGAGCAAGTTTGGAAAGAAAAAAAAAATGGATGTTCATTTTTGGGACGGAGGGAGTAAACTAAACAGTATCGACTTCAATTCTATTAAATATTTCAAAAAAATCATTGAAATACCAAAGGCCTGTTCTGCATTCATCCCTTTTCTTAAGTCCACTCTACACAGAATTTAAAAACCCATCAACTCCATTTTCTCATACTTTTCAAACAAACATCAACTAATATATCCAAAATGATTGTAAAACAAAATACAAATCACAGTATACTAGTACATAATATGGAAATCCAACATATAATTAAACGTAATAAAAGAAACTTACTGTACAATGTCAAAAATGGTTATCGAAATCTTATAATTTGGATCCAAAAAAAGAAAGGGGAAAGAGAACGAAAAGCATAAGAACAACAAGAAGAAGAAGAACAAATCTACTCACAGTTTTTACAGAACCCATTCTGCTATCAACACCAATATTGTCACGAAACCTATTCCCGCTCCCGGAAGCATCATCCATCTTCAAAAACCCTCCTCCTCCTCCACCTTTACCTTGTTCTAAACTCAACCCTAATGGAAAATGAAACCCACCACCCATAGCAATACCTCCTCCGGGACCAAGGTGGCCGGAGCCATCGCCGGAGCTCAACTGCAACATCATGGAGCCGGCGGCAGTTCCACCCAAAACCCCATCATTTGGCGCCAAATTAGGATCAGCTCCGGCATAAGCAGGGAACCGGAGAATTTGTTCAAGGAAGTCATCTCCAGGTCCATCGGAAGGATTATTAGCCATGGAATGGAATGGAATAATAGCTGAATCCGTGAGTTTTAAGGGTTTTAAACAGAGTAAAAATTTGCAACGAAGGGACTAGCTCGTGATTTACTCCTATATAAACTCAGCTCAGTCACTCACTCACTCTCTGTCTGGGTTTTGAAGTGGAAAGCGATACACGCACCATTAATTCCACAAGGCCCCTATACCATATCATTTCTCCATAAAAACCCAAGTGAGATCTAAAAGCCCACACTTTAATAGAAGCCCAGATCAAAATTTCACCAAAACCCAAAATACCTTTGACCTAGTTAAATATATTTTCTAAATACCCGAAATGCCCCCACCCAACACAAAACCCTAACCTCCTCTCCTCTCTCATTCTCTCATTCACACACACGATTCTCTCTCTAAAAAACACGCACACTCTCTCTCCATCGTCGTTCGTCTTCTCCGGTGAAACCTCCACCCACCGGCGCACCTACCTCACTGGCCACCACCTCCCTCCGACGTCGCTCGCGCTCTCTCCCTTCCCTTCCCATCTCCAGTAATCTCCGTTTGTTTCCGGCGCTCCACCACCATCCTTGTTCTACCCAGATCTGCGACTCAAAAATACATATTTGTTTTTTTTTCCTCTGATGAACGTCGGCGAACTAGAAACCTTGGAAACGAATAGATCTGATAATAAATTATCTCTCCTCTCTCTTCACCTCCGGTAGCCCCTTCTTCCCCGGCGACCTTCAACTCCGGTTTGTGCAACTGCTTTCTTCTAATGTGAGCCACAAGGTTGAAAATAAATTAGTACCAGATTACATTTATGATTTTGATAAAGAGCTCGTAGTATTAAAATCCCACCTCTATACGGTTTCATTGAAGTCTTTATGGTTACTGTGATGAGATTTTTTTTTGTTTGGGTAATGAACATTTAGTCTGAAAATGTGGTTAGATTGTTGTTTATTTATTAGTAAATAATGATGATATTTTGAGTCATATGCTCACAATTTTCTTGCAGTCAGTTGGCTATTCATTCTTAGTTCAGAGATGAATATACTAATGGAATCTCGTATGATTTTCATCATCACAATTTATTGTTTACTTAAAATATTTTTATTTTTTAATTAAAGGTTAGAAAAAATAAAAAAAATGACTCTTATACTCTAATTATAAGAATAAAACTGGTCTTATACGTCAGTTATATGAGTTTGACCGGATTTGAGCCAAAAAAATATTAAAAGAAAAAGTGAAAAAATGACTCTTATACTCTAATTATAAGAATATAACTAGTCTTATACGTCAGTTATAAGAGTTTGATCGGATTTAACCAAAAAATATTTTTTTTTGTTTTTTAATTAAAAGTTGGAAAAAGTGAAATTTTTTTGACTTTTATACTCAAATTATAAGAGTAGAAATGGTCTTATACGTCAGTTATAAGCGTTTGACCGGATTTGACCATTTTTTTATTATTATTAAATGTTGGAAAAAGTGAAAAAAAAATGACTCTTATACTCTAATTATAAGAGTAGAGCAGGTCTTATACGTCAGTTATAAGTGTTTGACCGGATTTGACCAAAATATATTATTTAGTTTTATATTAAAAGTTGGAAAAAGTGAAAAATTGACTCTTATACTCTAATTATAAGAGTAGAGCAGGTCTTATACGTCAGTTATAAGTGTTTGACCGGATTTGACCAAATAATATTATTTATTTTTTTATTAGAAGTTGGAAAAAGTGAAAACATTGACTCTTAAACTCTAATTATAAGAGTAGAGCAGGTCTTATACGTCAGTTATAAGTGTTTGACCGGATTTGACCAAAAAATATTATTTATTTTTTTATTAAAAGTTGGAAAAAGTGAAAAAATTGGCTCTTATACTCTAATTATAAAAGTAGAACTGATCTTATACGTCCGTTATAAGTGTTTGACCGGATTTGACTAAAAAATATTATTTATTTTTTTATAAAAAGTTGGAAAAAGAGAAAACATTGACTCTTAAACTCTAGTTATAAGAGTAGAGCAGGTTTTATACGTCAGTTATAAGTGTTTGACCGGATTTGACCAAAAAATATTATTTATTTTTTTATTAAAAGTTGGAAAAAGTGAAAAAAAATTGACTCTTATACTCTAATTATAAGAGTAGAACTGATCTTATACGTCAGTTATAAGTGTTTGACCGGATTTGACCAAAAAATATTATTTATTTTTTTATTAAAAGTTGGAAAAAGTGAAAAAATTGACTCTTATACTCTAATTTTAAGAGTAGAACTGATCTTATACGTCAGTTATAAGTGTTTGACCGGATTTGACCAAAAAATAATATTTATTTTTTTAATAAAAGTTGAAAAAAGTGAAATCATTGACTCTTAAACTCTAATTATAAGAGTAGAGCAGGTCTTATACGTCAGTTATAAGTGTTTGACCGGATTTGACCAAAAAAAATTATTATTTTTTTTTATTAAAAGTTGGAAAAAAGTGAAAAAATTTGACTCTTATACTCTAATTATAAGAGTAAAACTGATCTTATACGTCAGTCATAAGTGTTTGACCGGATTTGATCAAAAAATATTATTTATTTATTAAAAGTTGGAAAAAGTGAAAAAAAAATGACTCTTAAACTCTAATTATAAGAATAGGGCATGTCTTATACGTCAGTTATAAGTGTTTGATCAGATTTGACAAAAAAATATTATTTATTTTTTTATTTAAAGTTGGAAAAAGTGAAAAAAATTGACTCTTATACTCTAATTATAAGAGTAGAACTGGTCTTATACGTCAATTAAGTGTTTGATCGGATTGACAAAAAAATATTATTTATTTTTTTATTAAAAGTTAGAAAAAGTGAAAAAAAAATGACTTTTATACTCTAATTATAAGAGTAGAGCATGCCTTATACGTCAGTTATAAGCGTTTGACCGGATTTGACAAAAAAATATTATTATTTTTTTTATTAAAAGTTGAAAAAAGTGAAAAAAAAAATGAATTTTATACTCTAATTATAAGAGTAGAGCAAGTCTTATACGTTAGTTATAGTAGTTTGACTGACATTTGACAAAAAAAGTGAGATTCAACTCCTAAGGGTAAATATGTCTTTTAAGCATGAATGAGTTTACTTGGGCCTTTGATTTAACTGTGGGTTTTCATGGAATTTGATCTCGCCAAGGGGGCCTAGGGTCCAAAGCTCCCCACCAATTTGGGAAGAACATGCACATTTGTTAAACGGTTAATTGCAATTTTGGGCCTTAAAATGTAGGGGTTCATGGCGGAGGGTCTGATGTTTGTTTGTTTGTTTTTTTTTGTTTTTTGTTTTTTGTTTTTTTTTCCCACCAATATGAATATTTCTCGCCAATTAAGGGATTTTTGACAGAACTTATTAGAAATTTTGTTAAGTGATCAAGTGTACTGCACGTGTCACAGATCAGTTAATTTAAATTGCTATTAACTTCTAAGGGGTTAAATGACACTTTTTTAAAACTAATGGGAGTGGATTTTTTTTTGTCAATTCGTGTATGTATTTACTCCCATTCTCTCTTCCGTTTCTCTCTCCGGCATACACCCCTCGCCTGAGCCCATCCGTCCACCCCTCGCGTCCCCCTCCACACCTCTCTGTCCGGCTTCAATATTTCTATATGCCCCACTCCAGATTCAAAATCACCGATCATCTCCATTAATTCCGGTGACTTCAACACCGGAACGCTTCTCTCTATTCCTTCAACAAAATACAAATGAAAAAACGCAACATATCCGAGATTCAGGATTTGGTGTTGATTTTTTAATATATTTTTTTTTATTATTTGAGTTGTAAAATCAGATGAACTGGATTGGATTTTGTTGATTTGGTGTCTATTTTTTTTTTTTATAAATCTGGGTCAATTGCCGGATTTAACGAAGAAGAGGTGGGGGTTTGCGGGATCTGTTGAAGAAGTGTAATGGTGCAATGGTGGGCTGGGGGTGGAGATGACAATGGTTGTGGTTATGTGAGGCCGGAACATGGGATGAATATGGAGAAGATGCAGGATTACTTTATTTTATTTTATTTATTTATTTTTAAGCCAACTTTTCATTTGTTGAGATATTTATATAAATTTTCATTTTTAAGAAATTATTCATAATATTTTTTAAAAACAATTTGTTAGTGATACCGAGAAGTTGAGAATCTAGGAGGTAACACAAGCAAACACTCATACAGACAAAAAATAACCTCAGACAAAAAAAAAAATCAAATGAAATGAAATAGTCAAATCAAAAATATATCATCACCCCTGCAATCCAAAGTTATCCAAAAGAAACCTTAAGAATTTGTTTTACTACGAAGTATTTAAAGTTTGATGAAATCTTCTCAAAGATTTCTCATTTTTTAATGACATATTGAGGATTTGATTTTAATAAGAAGATAGATGTATCAATTACTCTCTCCGGCCCAAAATGATCTTCTCATTTGTCATTACTCCTTGTCCCAAAAAGTTCGTCCCATTTCTACAATTTGAGCTTAAAAGCGAATAAACAAAACATGGCTAGTGACGTCTTAAAATGTTTGAATAGTCAAATGGGAACATCATTTTGGGACGGAGGGAGTACTATCTACCACTCAAATCTACTTGTATATCCTAACTATTTATAGTCAGCAACATTTTACCATTTGCCCTAAATTTCTCAGCGAGCAGAAAATTTCGAAATGAACATCAAAGAAAATACAGCCACAATTCAGCCCAGATTCAAAAAATTATCAAAGGTAAAAACTTGGACGAATATAGTCCAACACTTGAATAAAACAATCATTTTCAGTTTTTCAATGTGGAAAGCCGCAGGCATAAGTGTGTGATTTGTACATACCGAACGAATAAGGTGAGGAGAAGTGAGAAGACATTTGGCGCTCCAGAGAGGGTCATTGAGGTCAGCGCCATGGCGTTCTAACTCCGTCGCTAGTCCACCGTCAATTATGGCGACGCCGCCGGAATTGCGCAGGAAATCTGACATCAAAGTCGATGTGTCAATGACGCTGCTCAAACCCATATTGGAAAAGGGTCTGATAGGCTGAGTTAGGGGGAAAGAAACAAAGAGATGGACTTCGCCGGGAAGCTGAGTGAGTCGGCGGCGGCGGCTCAGCCGGAGAGAGTACGTTAATCGCCTGGAGAGATACTTGGGTGAGATCAGCAAGGAAATGGCAACTGTCTGTTTTGGTTTTGCTTGATTTATAGAAGAGGGTTGGTTTGAATTGAGAGCAATAAGCTCCCAAAATCTTGCTCACAACAGAGGTGGCGATATTTTATTGGTTGCATCGATAATAGACTCGTCACACTCTAATTAAAAACACCAATAAAATCATTACAATTAGGCCACGTTTGGTAAGCGGGCATCTAAGGGTGGGAATGGGTATTTCATTCCAAGATATCATTTATCTTTGTTTGTTATTTTTTTAAGGGGATAAGTGATAAGGGTATTTGTTTCCCATGGGTATTAGATACCCATCAATCACGGTAATTTAAAACCCACGATCCCGCGTGGGTTTTTGATTTCGATTCCTGAATAATGAAGCAGCGGGAATCAAAAAGCGCCAAATATTCATCGAAAAAATTATGTGCTTATCCGATCTCTTCTCTCGTCCCCTATATCTTCCCTTCCTCTGTTTATTCGAGATTGTATGACACAAAAATTAACGATAGAAGGAGGCGGCTACTCACGAAATCGATCAATCTGCTTGGTGAAGAGTTCATAAACAGGTCAGATTCAGAAAAAAGAAATCTTCAATTACTGCCCCCTTAATTACCCAGCCCTTTTACTAGTTTCGATCTCTCATCAATTACACTTACTCTATTTTGCTTTCTACGAATTTGTTTATCTTAGATCCTTTGTTTACTGTTTGAGATATTTTTTATGAATTTTGTTTGTTAGCTGTGCTCTATTTTTTGCTGAATTTTTATGATAAATAGAGGCATTAGAAACTAAATTTGAGTTATGAACTCTTCTGAATTGATAACCCTTTTCAAAAGACGACCTTTATTTGCTCTTTCGAGTCCGGAAAAAATACCAGGAAGGCCGCATAGTTAAGATCCTCTTTGCTGAATACTATCATGTTATAACCTTGGTTGATGTCTTGATACTGAATTCATAGAATTTATCGTCGGGTTTGATCAATCAAAATTTTCTATAGTTGAGTCGTAAAAAATGGGGGACCTTGGCTGCACATGTTATAGCCAACGGTTATGCACAACCTACCTTAAGTTTGCTGTGCTAGTAGCCTAGTAGTGATTTTGAGCCGAGGCTTCCTGTTGGCACATAACTTTGTGATGATTATAGTAACTGCTATGCATCTCATATTGATAAATCATTTGGAATGTTTAACTGCATATGAATAAAAGAAACTGTTCTCCACAAGTTAATTGGCTCAATAGTGATTGTCTGAAAGCTGAAAGTACCTGAAAGAGTGTTTCCATACCATTGTAATCATTTAAGTAAAACTCTCTCTGTCCCGGAATAAATGTCTTACTTTTGATTTTAGTTTGTCTCAAAATAAATGTTGCTTAAAAATGATCACCTGTCAATTGTGTCATTTATTCCGAGATGGAAGGAGAGTACTCCCTGCTATATCAGCCATTTTTCCAATTGTATTTAAGTTTGATGTTTTGAAATTAATACAATAGTTAACTGGTCTATTGAGAAATTGAGTTATTCACCTAGAGCTAGGGATGACTACAATTTACTCCTTCCGTCCCAAAATGATCAACACATTTGACTATTCAAACTTTTTAAGGATATGAACACTAATTGATTCACTAGTCATGTTTTGTTTGGGCACTTCTAAACCTAGGTGGTAGAAATGTGAATAAAATGCCAAATGAGAAGATCATTTTGGGACGGAGGGAGTA
Organism: Campanula takesimana; assembly: GCA_026119855.1. Lineage (NCBI taxonomy): Eukaryota > Viridiplantae > Streptophyta > Magnoliopsida > Asterales > Campanulaceae > Campanula > Campanula takesimana. The sequence goes on from JAOWBW010000184.1 coordinate 1,013,776, forward strand.
ATATTTAACAATTTGCTCAAGATGATCAATTGGTTTAATTTGTCATTTTGGGACAGAGTTGTAGTACTATGTTTCTTTCATAGTTGGATCTTCATTCTCCTTGATTTTCATGCTTACTTTCGCATACTGCTTAACAGTGACATTATTAGATAGTCATGCTTAATTGGACTCCACTGGATTTTACTAATAACTTGTTTAGTGTATAAGAGTTAAAAAAAATCTCGTTTCAACTTTTTGATTTTAATACTGCTAGCTGCATTGCATTGTGGGGAAGTCATGCCTTCTTGATCTCAGTTAAATTCACTTCTTGTTAATGTTATTTCTTAAAGAATTAGTACCATGTTTATATATCTTTTGCAATGTTTTTTATTTCGTTTTCGTGTTTGAACAGATATGGCTCGTTTGCCTTTGGCACGAAAGAAAAAACTTGCTATTATTCTAGTGAGCTATATGGATATGCTTAATAAGTTAACGTTATTGTTTCTACTACTACTTTATGCAACTGCACAAAGGCACTATCATCGACACATACGTAAGGCAAAGTCGATGAACAACTTATCACTAAGAATGGCGTTTCTTAACAAGATGATCAATGAAAGTGACAAGGCATGTATAGAGCAAATACGAATGGATAGACGCACATTTAAGAAATTGTGTTGTATGCTTCAAACAACTGGAAAGTTGAAACGCACCAAAAATATGGATATTGAGGAGATGGTTGCCTTATTTCTTCATATTCTTGCACATCATGTTAAGAATCGTGTTATAAAGAATAGATTTATGCGGTCGGGGGAAACAATTAGTAGACACTTCAATGCTGTTCTAAATGCTGTTTTGCGACTAAACCAAATTTTACTAAAAACTCCTGAACCCGTGCCTGAGGACTCGACTGATGGAAGGTGGAAATGGTTTAAGGTATTAACTAATATTTATTACTAACGGTTTACATTTTTCTATCAATTTGTCCTAGTTTAAGAAGGTTGCTAACTAGACCTTTTATTTCCCTAAAATTGTAGAATTGTCTAGGAGCCCTTAATGGAACGTATATTGGAATGAGAGTGCCAGAGGTTGATAAGCCTAGATATCGATCAAGAAAACATGAAATCTCCACAAATGTGCTAGGTGTTTGCTCTCCAGATATGCAATTCATCTATGTTTTACCTGGGTGGGAAGGCTCTGCTGCAGATGGTAGAGTTCTTCGAGACGCTGTTAGTAGGGCAAATGGCTTAATTATATACCAGGGTAAATAGTTTCTATACTAGAACATCTAAATGACCTAAACTCAATTCTTAGGGAGGTTAAAAATGCTAATGTGATTTTAATTTTTATTAGGTTATTACTACCTCGTTGATGCTGGATATACAAATGGAGAGGGATTTTTAGCTCCATATAGGGGGCAACGCTATCATCTAAATGAATGGAGAGACGGTTATCAACCAACTACTCATGAGGAATTTTTTAATATGAAACATTCAGCAGCTAGAAATGTGATAGAAAGGTGTTTTGGATTACTTAAATTGCGTTGGGGAATTCTTAGAAGCAACTCTTTTTATCCTGTTAGAACTCAAAGTCGAATCATTATGGCATGTTGCCTTCTTCATAATCTCATAAGAAGGGAGATGCCCACCGACCCACTTGAGCGAGAGTTAGACGGTCAAGCAAACCATGTTGAGCTACACGGTGATCCAATTACAACTGTATAGCCATCTGACGAATGGACCACTTGGCGAACAAATTTGGCTATACAAATGTTTGACCAATGGAATGCTAATCGCGTTGGATGATGTCTCTTCAATATTTGAATCGATAACTTTTGATTAGAATTAAAGTATATGAAGTTTATTTCATTGTTAAAATTATTAGCAGTTTGTTATAGGTTGTTTCTGTATATCTGTATAAGTTTTGTTAAAATTTGCCTTGTTATTCATTTATGAAGAATAGCAATGGATACTCGGTCGATGGAGCAACCTAGAGGAAGAGGTTTGAATAAACGTCAATGGAACAAAACAGAAGATGCAAAACTGGTAGAAGCATTACTTGATTTATCAGGTGATAGTTATTGGAAAGGTGATAATGGGTTTAAGGATGGATATCTTACTCGTTTGGAGAAAATGCTGGAAGAAAAGTTGCCGGGCTGTGGGCTTAAGGCGAAGCCACATATTGAATCTCGTGTAAAGTTGTTGAAAAAACAATGTAATGCAATTACTGAGATGTTAGGTCCTAGAGGAAGTGGTTTTGGATGGAACAGCGAAGAAAAGTACATTACTGCAGATAAAGATGTATTTGATGCATGGGTAAAGGTACTTATTTTTATTCCAGTTAAGTTTTCTATTTTTGATTTAAATTGCTTCTTTCAATATATCATGTTTATAATTTTTAATATTTTTAATTACTGTACTAGTCTTATTCAAATGCAAAAGGAATGCTCAACAAGCCTTTCCCCCATTATGATGAGCTTGCACAAGTGTTTGGAAAGGATCGAGCGACTGGGGAAGCTGCTGAAACTGCTGCAGATGTCGTAGAAGAGATCGATCGAGAGGAGACTATCAATATTAACGACATAACTAATGAAAATGGGCAAGATGAGATTGATGGTTATATCCCTTTAACTCAATCTTCAAGTGCAGCTAATCCATTTGCTGGTGGACCTTCTAATCAACATCGAAGGAAAAGAGCGAGAGCTAGCGATAGTTGGTTAACTGGTTTAACTGAAATAGCAAATAAGCTTGGAAACTTGTATGAAGGTGCAAACGAAAATATAGCAAAGCTTGCTAGTTGCTTCCAGTTTGAGGCTGAGGCTGCTGAAAGAAGGATGAAGGTCTTTGATGAGATACAAAATATTCCAGATTTAACCGACATGGACCGTATTAAAGCCGGAGAGATAATAGTCGCTGACTCTCATAAGGTTGACTACTTTTTCTCTCTTCCAAGTTATTTCAAGAAACCATGGGTTATGAATTTACTTGAAAAAAAAACTAGATTTCTTCATGAAGGTCTGCTATTGTTTAGTTTAGTTTCTTTTTTTTTTTTTTGGTTTATTTTTTATTTGGTTTATTGTGGATTTTGATAATCTGGATGTTTTATTTGTAGTTTGATTGAGTTGGTTTGGTTTAAAATAAATTTGATTATTATTGGATTTGGGAGTAATATAGTGATTAGATTTTATATGTTATAAATATAATTGTATGATTTTTTTAATTAGGTTTGAAGAAATATAAGCAAGTGAAAAGATAAAGAAATATACAATGTGTTAAAAGAAAAATATATATACTCATTAGATATGTAAAACAAACACGGGAATGGTCATTTAATATCCATTCCTTAAATTTAACATTAGCTCATGCCAAACATAGGAATGGGAATATTTAATTACCATCATTCCTGGACTCTAGATGCATGGCTATTACTTAACCATTCCCACATACCCATTCCCATGTGCCAAACGTGGCCATACAAGACAACTGTTGACTCTTGACTTTACTACTTCTACATTTATTTTGACTTCATAAATCATTTGATAATGCAAATGAAATGAATTTGACAAAAAAAAACCCAACCAAAAAGACTCAAAATCCAAAAGTCATGAACTTGACAGATTTTCAGATGAATCTGCCATCTTCCAGAAAAAAGGCCATAACTCCATCTAGAAAATTCCAAATGCTTCTCCGTTTGGGCTGTTGGAAAGTAGACTCATAGGGCTTCGAATCCATGGATGCCAATCAGCCCAATATAGCCCGAGCAAAAGCATTTTATTGCTCAAATCCGTCCATGCGGCTAGACTGTTTTGGAGTAATTCCATTTTCCTTTTCTGGGCCATATCTTTTGGATTTGTGTGATGATTTCTCTCCTGGATCAGTTAGGAAAATAAATTACTTATAATTTGTTTTCTAAAACAATTTTTAAAATGTACAACAATTACAAAAAAAAATCCCAACTATTGATTTTCATCATAGAGGATTACTATATGATTTGATTTTTTGAAATCAGTGGTAAAATTAAAAATTATGATTTTTAACTTTTTTTAATTTTATTTTCAAATATTGAAGGCAAATCTTTTGTTTGTTTTAAAGTTTGGTTTATTTAATATTTTAAAAATATACTTGTCATTAAACTTATTGTTAGAGCAATTGAACAAGACTTGATGAGAAAATAAAGCAATCACAAGAACACAGATTTACGTGGTTCACCAACTTGGCTACGTCCACGGGGAGGGGAGAGAATATTATTATCACTGGAGAAACAATTACACAAGATCACACTAATCTATTTTGCACGAATTTTGATCATAAAATTCCTGACTGTGCAAACCCTAGATCTAGAATTATTGATCTCTCTGTGTAAACTGAGCAAACTGAGCTACTAGCTAATTTAGGACGGAGGGAGTATATAATACGTGTCCTCTAAATTCCCTAGTCTAATTCGTAAGACATAAGAAAAATCCTAGTCCTAATCCTAATCATGTACTAAAGTTAACACTCCATATTAAACAAGAAGAATTATTCTTGTTTTCATACTAGAAGTCAACCTGCGATTAGGACTTGGGCCAAAGTACTCCTAAATCCTGCTTGTGATGCGTACAACACAACATGGCAGTAGCTTGAACTTTCTGTTTTTATAGCCTAGGCTTTTAGCCTTAGCCAAAAAACCTTTTACTCATTATGTCCCGGAATTATGAACTTGTTAATTAATCCACTAAATTAGGCGTCCCCAGTTTCAAAGGAATTAATCATAACAAATCTCCACCTTGAATTTGAATCTCCCAAATAACAAATCTTTCCTCCCCCCTCGCCTCTTCCGCTATCTAATAGCTGCGAACATTCTGCAAGTCCAAGCAATGTTGGAACTTGCTTCCCGTCACGAGTTTTGTGAACATGTCTGCAGGATTGTTCGCCGTCCCTAACTTTACCTTTACCCGTTTCTCATCCCTTAGGAAATGATATCTGACATCAATGTGCTCAGTCCTCTCATGATGAACCCCCAAGATTGCTGATCAATCCCCTTAACTGTATTCCTTCCTTAGCGGACTCTGACAATGCCATGTATTCTACTTCTGTTGTAGACAACGTCACTGTCGCCTTCAATGTAGCCTTCCAACTGACAACTGACCCACCAAGCGTGAACACATATCCGGTCTTCGATCTTCTTGAGTCAACATCACCCAAATCTGAGAAACCCTTGACTGCACATTTTGTCCCATCTCCATAGACGAGTCTGACATCACTAGTGCGCACTGTAGTATACATCAAACTACCAACTGCACTAGCATAGGATACTGGAGCCATATACTCTTTCTCCTCAGCCGATTTGGGCCCAAACGCGACTGCCTGTGCATTCACTGCACTTGGAGTATCTATAGCCTTAGCTGTTGACCTACCAAACCTCTCTGAAACTTTCTTAATGTGTCTTTTCTGGGATAAGAACAGTTTCTGTTTGGCTCTGTCTCTATAGATCTCCATACCCAGAATTTTCTTCACGTTACCCAAACCCTTCATCTGTGCGACCAATAAGCCTTTCGGCTTCTGAATCTCTGACTTCTTGACTGCTGCTATCAAATAGCTGTCAAATATCTTGTACCACTGCCTAGGCGATTGCTTTAATCTACAAACTTGATCTTCCTTACCAGGAACTTGGAATCCTTCCGACTGTATCATGTATATCTCTCCCTCTATTGCTAGCAACACTCTGATCAAAGTGTGTCTGACCACTGGTGAGAAGATCCCATTGTAGTCCACCTCATCTCTCTGTGTGAAACCCCTTGAAATACTGCGAGCTTTATACTTGATCCCTTCTGCCGGTGACATCATTTCCTTCTTCTTGAAGATCCACTTGCAAGTCACAATCTTTCTGCCTTCTAGCCTTGTGGTCAACTCCCAAGTCTGATTCCTGGGAAAAGACTCCATCTCATCACCCATAGCCGCATACCACTGAGATGACTCTGAACATGTATCTGCTTTATTGAAAGTAGAAGGTTCCATAAGAACGGACTCCACTTCCTCAGCAACCAGCAGTGCATAAGACACCAAATCTTCAAATCCATACCTCTCCGGAGGCTTCCCGAAATTAGCTCTTCTAGACCTTCCTTTTGCTAACCCATGTTCCTCGGGAACTGAATTTGAACTTTCTGGTGCTTCAGTCTTTGTCTCTGTTGGTGGATCCTGATTAACATCAGACTGTGGGACAACTAACTCTTTAGTATCTTGTTGCTCCACCTGTTTTTCAACATCTGACTGTGGGACAACTAACTCTTTAGTATCTTGTTGCTCCACCTGTTTATCAACACCGCCAACACTTGAAACAATCGTGGATTTACCAGTCTATACCTCATAGGGAAATTTGAGGCCAATACCGGCGTAAAGTCCATGATTAATCAAGTAACATGTTGTACTAAGCGCTTCTGCCCAGCAACGTTTAGACAACTCTGCATTGGAGAGCATGCAACACACTCCCACAAGCAATGTCTGATTCATTCGTTCTGCTACACTATTCTGCTGTGGCGTGCCTCTGCTGGTGAGATGTCTAGAAATCTCCACCTCTCTGCAAAACGAATCGAACTCAGTACTGCAGAACTCCAAACCATTATCTGTCTGGAGCTTCTTGATCTTCTTCTCTGTCTGGTTCTCCACTACCGTCTTCCAGTCCTTTAAATTCCTTAGAGCCTCATCCTTGTGCTTCATGATAACCACCCAAGTTCTCCTTGAATAATCATCAACCATAAACAAGAAATATCTGTGTCCCCTTAGAAATTCCTGACGTGAAGGTCCCCAACACTCTGAGTGGATGTAATCCAGAACGCCTTTTTTGTTATGTATGCCCTTGGGAAAACTATTACGCTTCATCTTCCCTAGCACGCAATACTCATAAAACTTAAGATCCTTGATCTTAAGGCCATAAATAAGATCTCTTTTAGTCAACTCATGCATCTCTCGAGTGCTCATGTGACCGAGCCTGATGTGCCACAGCTTAGACATATCTCCATCATTCACCTCTCCTGATGCAGCCATAGTCGACTCTGCAACCGTCTTTCCTTGGAGGAAATATAAGGAGCCCCACTTAAGGCCTTTCAGCACCACTTCTGAACCGTTACAGACACTAACTGCTCCACCTTTACCTTTGAAACTGAACCCTTTGCTGTTTAACTGACTAAGAGAAATCAGATTCTTCGTCATAAGCGGAACGTGTCGAACCTCGTTCAAAGTGACAAACCTACCATCTTGAGTCCTGACCTTGATCGAACCAATACCGACAACCTTGCAGACTGCACTGTTGGCCATGCTTATATCACCGCCATCTATCTGCCTATAACTGGTAAACCATTCTCTCCTAGGACTGATATGGTAAGAAGCTCCTGAATCAAGAATCCACGCATCAGATGCGCATGCTGATTCTGATGTTACTAGAGCATAATCCTCTTCTGAACTGCTATCTCTGGCTATCATGGCCTCTGCTATAACCGGTGCCTTGCCTTGCTTCTTTCTGGGACAATCGAACTTCCAATGCCCCTTCTCTTTGCAGAAATTACAGATATCCCCAGGTTTCGGACCCTTCTTGTATGAAGAATTACCTTGATTGTTCTTCTTCCCACTAGAACCCCTGTTACTGCTACTAGCAACCAAACCTGATGATTGGGTACCTGCCTCATTCCCACTTGCCTTTCGGCGCAATTCCCTCGTCTTGAGAGAAGTTTTCACTTCCTCTAGAGAGATCCCATCTTTACGGTTTATGCACGAATCGACATAATGTTCATAAGACATAGGTAAAGATACTAAAAGTTGCAAGGCTGCATCCTCGTCTTCCACAACAACTCCTATATTACGCAGTTCAAGTAATGCAGAAGTAAATCTATCAAGATGATCATTTATGGGCGTACCTTCTGTCATGCGACAACCATACAGCTTCTTCTTTAGGTATAACTTGTGGTCAATGAACATGTCATGTACATATCTTCCAACTTTAACCAAAGATCGCTTCCGGAGTCTGTTCCTGCAACATTGGTTAGGATCTCATCATCCAATTGTCTGATGATCTTGGCGTGAGCCTTCTGATCTAACTTCTTCAACGCTGCTTCCTCCTTGTCGGCTGCTTGTTTGTCCTTCTCTGACCCTTCTGTGGTGATTGCCTTACCCTTGGGATCCTTATGATCCCTGATTCCAATCTCCAACGGTTCCCATAAATCTTTGTCTATCAATAAAGCCTTCATCTTGATCTGCCAGAGAGAAAAACTATTCTTCCCATTGAACTTGTCGATCGAATCTGCTCCTTGACCCATCTTCTCGTTCTCTGCAGCGGAATCCCTGAATCTCTAACCACGAACCAAAGCTCTGATACCACTTGTTAGAGCAATTGAACAAGACTTGATAAGAAAAGCGAGCAATCACAAGAACACAGATTTACGTGGTTCACCAACTTGGCTACGTCCATGGGGAGGGGAGAGAATATTATTATCACTTGATAAACAATTACACAAGATCACACTAATCTACTTTGCACGAATTTTGATCACAAAACTCCTGACTGTGCAAACCCTAGATCTAGAATTATTGATCTCTCTGTGTAAACTGAGCAAACTGAGCTACTAGCTAATTTAAGACGGAGGGAGTATATAATACGGGTCCTCTAAATTCCCTAGTCTAATTCGTAAGACATAAGAAAAATCCTAGTCCTAATCCTAATCAGATACTAAAGTTAACACTCCTTATTAACACAAGAAGAATTATTCTTGTTTTCATACTAGAAGTCAACCTGCGATTATGACTTGGGCCAAAGTACTCCTAAAGCCGGCTTGTGATGCGTAAAACACAACATGGCAGTAGCTTGAACTTTCTGTTTTTATAGCCTAGGCTTTTAGCCTTAGCCAAAAAACCTTTTACTCCTTCTGACTCAGAATTATGAACTTGTTAATTAATCCACTAAATTAGGCGTTCCTAATTTCAAAGGCATTAATCATAACACTTATTCTTTAAAATCACTTTTAACCCTTTTAATTATTGAACTATCATTCAACCCCTTAAAAGGAATATCAACATCATACTAACAATTTTGTTAATCACGTGCCGCGCACATGGCCATTTAACAAGATTTCTAACGAATTTCGTCAAAAATCCCTTAATTGGCAAGAAAAACTTATATTGGACCCGGTCATGACCATGTTGTTTGTGTGTTCTTGGGGAGGTGAGATACTATGTATGAGAGATTGTTCATGGAGAGTAGTCATGCTAGATCTGTGTGAGTGCATGTGCTAAGTTGTAATAATATTTACATATTATAGTGATATCCTGACTTGGTGCCTCTGAATGTAGTTCATGTGTTAAAACTTAAACGAACCAGGTTAACAAATCTTTGGTGTTATTGGTTCTATCGTATTATTATTCATGTGTTGAATTATTTTCTCTATATCGATTATGACAAATTCTCATATACAACCGTTGCACCATGGTGCAACGGGCCAAACCCATGGGCTACACCCGCCGACCCGCCTGACCCGCCCAGCCCAGCCTCTCCCACCCTCTCAAATCGCGACACGTGGCAAGCCTAAAAGAAAAAACCCCCATTAACTTTAAAATGCTATATCTTGATATTTATAACTCAGGAAAAAAATTAAAAATACCGTTGTATTCGTCTCGACGAGACGAATAAAACTACATAGGTCATGATATGGTTTGATTTTTTTTTTTTTAAAACATATTTTTTTTACACACAAAAAGTTTGAGTTGCTTGTCAGCTGAGATGTAACACTCTGTTCTAATAAAAGTAACAGTTTCATATTCAAAAAGTAACACTTTTACAGTCAAATGTAACTACAATTTTACAAGAAAATTTAAATTGTTTTGATAGTTTTGTGGTTAGAAAAAGTAATATTTGAAGTGTAACAAAGTGAATATATAATTATAAATTTTATATAGATGAATGTAACATTTTTATTTAGTAAATGTTACTTTTCTTCTTTAAAAAAAGAGTAGAAATTCATATATATAATCGAGTTGCATTTCAATTGTTACTTTCTCAATAAAAATTGTTACATTTAAGATATAATGTTACATTTAAGAATAAAACTGTTATAATTGAGATAAAAAAATGTTACATTTATTTTTTTATAAAATGTAACATTAGTTTAGTTTGTTAATCTTATGTTAATTTTGAAAAAAAAAGTGTTACATTTGAAAAACAGAGTGTTACATTCCTTTATAAAAAGTGTGACATTGATTTAGTTATCAATTTTTATGTTATCTTTAATCTATTGCAGCAAAATTGTGGTACATTTTTTTTAAAAAAGTGTTACATTTGAAAAGAAAAAAATGTTACATTTCGTTATAATAAGTGTTACTTTTGTTGGGAGGAAAAAAATTTGGGATGACAAAAAAAAAAAAAAAAAAAGGAAAAAAATCTCAGCAGAACAAAAAAAAAAAAAAAAAAACGAAAGAGAAAGAGAAAGGGGCTCCTGTTGCACGGTGCAACCGTTGCACAATCGACCCCCTCATCGATGATTGCTAGTATGAGCTAGTGGATATGAAAATTCCCCAAATCCCCTACAATCTTGTCAGTAGTTTCCTAGTTTAACAATCCTTGTACTTGTATAATATTGCAACAAAATAGAATGGAACCTCACGGGATAACTTCGATTATGGTTTCATGAGTCCTCTAACATAAACCCTAATTCGATGAGATTACCTTCTATTATGGTATCACGAGTCCTCTAGCATAAACCCTAGTTCGATCCATGTCGCTTCTCATTCTTCCATGTTTGCCTTACAAGCTTAATTAGTCATGTTTCACCTTTCTCTTCTCATTCTTTTTAGATTAATTAGAAGTCTAGTTTTTAATTTTCGACAATTATTACTCCAAATTATTGCACAATTTATTATAATTATTTGCATATATAGTAAAATATTTTTTGAAAATCTTTTACAGTAATTACTAGTAAATTTTATTGTAGTGTTTCCTTGATTCTTTACAATTATTTAAACTCAATTTAATTATCAAATCCAACTACCCAAATCCAAATTCAGTCTTTCTATTAATAAAAAAATTTCAAGTCTTCTTATTACTTGTTAGTACGGTCAAGTCAGCGTTCATTATTCAAGACCGGTAAAACTTGATGAGACATAAATAAATAAATGTCTCTAATAAAATAAAATGAAGAAAGGTGAAGATGAATAAATAAGTAAATTCGAGAACACCGTCACACCGCATCATTGTGCTTAAAGAGAATTAAAAAAACTCTTGAACAAATAGTTTTGCTTTAATATCACATTTAACAGAACCAATCTAGTGAGTGAACAATAGCATTATTTCGAACCCCGCAAAGGGTAAATATAAAGTTACAAAAAAAAATGAGGTGTCAAGATTTTTTATTGGTGTTTTTAATTAGAGTATGCCGGGTTCACTATCGATGTAACCGATTAGACAAAAACTTGTGTGAGACGTCTCATACAAGAGACGGATCTTGTTAAGAGAGTAATAGTTTGACACTCTATGGGCGGGGCCGGGCAAACCCATTTCCTCTCTCATCGAGGCAGTGTGATACCGTTTCACACAAGACTTCCTCGACCGATAAAATATCGCCACCTTATTTTGTATCCATTATTTTGTAAACTTCTTTTGTGCCCCTAGCATTGCCCGGCAACAGCAACGTTTTTTTTTTTCAAAAAAAAAAACCTGGTCAACCTCGTTTTATTAATGTGGATGTTTGTGGTGGTAAGCTGGTCGTGGACGGTCACCGAGAGGGACGGGTTGGTGGAGATGAACATGGAAAGGAATAGCTCATAGGTGCCCAGGTGAACAATATTTTTTTTCTCTTTATACTATTTAATTGGATTTTATTAAGGTATAGAAAAACATGGAAAGGGTTATAAATGTCTAATACTTATTTATTTATTATTATATAGAGGCGAGGAGAGGGATCGAACCCTAGCACTCACCGAGGGTGAGGCTTGGTTTTACCACTGTATTTAGATTTTGATTTGTCAAAAAATTTAATAAATATATTACCTTCATCTTACAATAAATATTTAAAAAGTTTAAAATTTAATATTAGTTATAAAAAATTAAAAATTAAGACATTTGTTTTAAATAAACTAGCATTTAACTGTCGCTCTGTATCAAGTCACTGCGAACTACTCCCCCCGTCTCAAAATAGATGTCGTTTCAACCACTTTACACATATTAAGAAATACAATTAATGTATGTGAAAAAGTCTTATATACCCCTAAAGTAATGCAATTACCTAGGCAATTAAATAATTGTTAAAGAGATCATCCACTATCATTAATAAGGGTAGAGTTGGTATACAACAACAAAATAGCCTTGAAAATAGTAAAACGACATGTATTTTGAGACAAAAATTAACTCTCAAAACGATATCTATTTTGAGACGGAGGGAGTAAACAAAATATAACATCGTACGGAGTAACATTATTGTGTTTTTGAAAGCAACATGCAACATTAATGTCAAGAAGCACAAAACATAACATAAACATGTAACAAACTATAATAGTGTTACCTAAACTTATAAATATTCCCGTTAAAAAAACAAATTAAAAATTATTGAAAAATAAGATTTATTAATTAATTGGAATTTATTGCTAATTAATTTTTTATTTATTTATGTGATAATAATAAAAAGTATGGTTAATAATATTTTAAAATTGATATTTCAATTTATAAATTATGGAGCTAGTTATATGTTTATTTCTTTACTGATTTATATAAAAATGACTATTTCAAAAAACACGTGTTTCCGATATAAATGTCCAGTGCTAATTTTACAAAGTGTCAATCATTCATACTGAGACTTATAAGCGTTTAAAAAATACTTATAAGCATTCTACCTAACACTTTAAATACTGGTTAACAACTGTCAGTGTGTGTTAGTGTCAGTGATATTGTTAAAGAGTTTCATTGTGTTTTATTAAATAATGTAGTGGTAGTGTTAAAAAGTGTCAACGTGTGTTAAAAAATGTCAATGTTTGTGTTAAAGAGTGCTAGTAGTAGTGCTAATGAGTCTCATATGTTTCTTAAAAAGTACTAGTGGCGGTGTTTAAGAGTGTTAGTGATATTATTAAAGTGTGTCAATAATAAAATTAATGAGTCCCAAAGTGTTTAAAAAAAATACCAGTCATGTCTTAAGTTGTTATTTTTCAAATAGCTGAAACTAAATTTAAAACATGAACAAACAGGCTCCATGACCCATGGGGCGACCCTGCCACGTGGCAGCATCTCATAGGTAAAAAAAAAATGCTTTTTTAAATTTTTTATATATATATATTTTTTTCGGTTTGTCAAAAGTAATAGTTACTATAACTTAATGTAATGACTGTATACATATAAAGTAACATTGTTCATAAGTAAATGTATACATATATACATAAAAGTAACAGTGTTTTTTTTCTATGTTTTCTTCGTTTGCCAAAAGTAATACTTATTACAACTAAAATGTAACGAACGTGTTAGTTATATGTAGCAGTGTTTATACATAATTGTAACACATATGTATAGAAAATTAATAATATATCTATATATTTTCAAATAATAAGTTACAATGGGTTCAATTTATCATGATACATGTAAAAGTATTACATTATCTATAGAAATTTGTTACAATTTCATCTACTAAAGTGTTACATTTACTTGTACAAATAATTACATTCATGTATATAAGTTGTTATTTTTCAAATGTTACTTCTTTTAAAAAATAAAATCAAAATACACAATATTTATATTTGCAAAAGCACTATTACATTTCAGTATAAATGATAATTACATTTAGATATTGTTTGGGTTACATGTAATTATAGTTAGTATTACATTTGAAAAATGGGTAAAACGAGCTTTTGTTTTTGTAAAACAGGTGTTACGTTTACTTATGAACAATGTTACTTTATATGTATATAGTTATTACATTAAGTTATGGTATCTATTACTTTTGGTAAACGACAGAAAAGCCGAAAAAAATATAAAAACTCAAAAAAAAAAGGTTTTTTTTTTTTGGTCCAGGTAACTATTACTTTTGGTCACAATAACTAGGGCAAATTGCAACTTAGTTATCCATGTTTTGTCAATAGTTGCAATTTGGTTCCCAACAGTGTAAAAGTTGCAACCTCATAGCCATGTTTGTCATTTTGTTGCAAGTTAATATAAATTTCATTAAAAACGTAACTCTCGTTAAAAACTTAACACATGTGCCTCGCAAATGGTTTTAGAGATGCAAAATGGATATTTTCCATAGCAAATAGCTGATAAACATCAATTTTGGGATACTTGCCCCTACTATTCTCTTCTTCTTCTAAAATGCCAATCACCACTATGCCCCTACAGTCGATTCACACTCACCGGAGTCTCTGCAATGATCCCAACATCGGCGGCCTCTTCATCATTCGTCCACTTTATTAAACAGACATTTGCTATTCTGATGGGAAATGTCCATTTTGCCCCTCTAAAATCATGTGCGAGGCACGTGTGTTAAGTTTTTAACGACAGTTACGTTTTTAATGGAATTTATATTAACTTGCAACAAAATGACAAACATGGCTATGAGGTTGCAACTTTTACACTGTTGGGAATCCAATTGCAACTATTGGTAAAACATGGGTAACTAAGTTGCAATTTGCCCCAATAACTATTACTTTTGACTGTCACGTGGCAAGACCGAGTCATGGGTAAAAAATGACACGTTTCTACCATGAGACGAATCCCTTGTTCTCACAGGAGACTTGCTCATTTAAAATACCATACTTCATTACTTTTAGTAATTTTAAGGAAAATACATTTTCCACTTTATTTACTAGCCAAATTTGTTCTATTCATAATTTCATATCCAAGGCTATAAATAACAATGGAACTCCCCAATTTTATGTAGTGAAAGTCGGGTCAATAATACCTTTGCTTGAAACTAAACCCGAAAACGGCCCGTTTGTTGGGGATTATTATGGCCATTGTTGCATTGAAAGCTTCTTCATTTGTTCAGCTCAAGAACAAGAACAAATCTCAATCCCATTGCTTTATTCGTCCCATTTCACAATCTCAATCCCATTTTTTTCCTCCTCCCATTTCACCAATCTTTGCCGTCCCAATCAAATTAGTCAAACCTGTCATGAGCGCCGCCGTATCCACCACCACCACCACCACCACCACCGTTGGACTCGCTGAAACTTTTGTCAATTTGAAGCGACAAGGAAAAGTGAGTAATTTCCTTCTTTTGCTATTTCTTTGTTCAAATGTGACTAACTGGGATTTTTTGCCTGCCCCAAAATTGTGTCGTTCTTTTTTGTTTTTGTTGAATTGGATATGCCTTTGGAACTGAAATGGAGATTTGATTTTGTTTTTTCCGTAATATTTGGAACATGATCCGTCTAGGGAGTTTTCTTGTAGTAATAAATATTTGTTGTTTCTCATTTTGTTTTCATGTTCAGAATTATTTTCTTTCGGCCAAAATATGTTTAGCCCCCCAAAGTATCTACCCATTCACACTTTGCACCCCAACCCAATTTTGTCCTAAAGTAACCCTCTAATTTGCCATTTGTCCCAGTTTGACCTATGACCCCTATGACCCCAAATGGCGTTAGAAAATTAACGAGAAATAGTCATGTGCATGCCATGTGCAGGGTATTTTGGTCATTTTCTTGTTAACTTCTAATTAACCTTTAATTTATTATTCTCTTTAATATTATATATCATCCCTCTTCTTCTTCCTCCATAACCACCATCTCCTTTCTTCATCCTCCTAACCCCGGCCACCAACCCACCTCACATTCCCAGCTCGTCTTTCTATCACCACCAACCTCCGACTTTCCTTCCTTCTACCTGCCATGTCCTCCCTTCGTCTTCCGTCAGTCTGCCATGTCCGACTCCCATTGTTTCCCATCACCTAGCTACCTTCAAGCTCCTCCGCTTCATCTTTGATTTTTACCATAACCACCATCACTTTTATTCATATGATTCATTGCAAAGATCAAATCCATGTGATCTCTTGAATCCCTCCCCAGATCTGAGATTCTGGGTTGATATTTTTTCTTTCATCTCGGTTTCTTTCATCTCGGTAAAAATTATTTGGATTTTTGAATTGTTGGTGATTTGGGAGAATCTATTGTGATTTTGTTTTGCTAATTTGTTTCTTAATTTTGTCAAATTGGTGATTTTGAAGAAATATTGGTGGTGGCAGCCAGAATTGGGTAGTGGCGGCCGGAATTGGGTGGTGGAGACTGTCAGAAATGGGTAGTGGTGGTTGCCGGATTTTTGGAGAAATGGTGGTGGTGGTGGTTATTAACTGGTGGGGTTTGGGTGGAGAAAACAATTACCACCATTATAACAAATTGACATTTTTGTCCTTCCCTTTTCAAAGAAAATGAACAAAATACCCTGCACATGGCATGCACATGACTATTTCTCGTTAATTTTCTAACGCCGTTTGGGGGTCATAGGGACCATAGGTCAAACTGGGACAAATGGCAAATTAGAGGGTTACTTTGGGACAAAATTGAGTTTGGGGTGCAAAGTGGGAATGGGTGGATACTTTGGGGGGCTAAACATATTTTGGCCTTTTCTTTCATATTGTAAAAATAAAATAAATTGAAACTTACAATTTATAAGAACTAAATCAATGGTGTAAAAGTGCAAATTTCATGATTTTGACTTTCAAATGTTGACCTTTGCTGTCTAGACTGAGGAGAGTGTTGCCTAAACTTCTTTGTTGTTTTCATAAATTTATCGAAATGCAAAAGAGGATAATGATACTACTTTCAATCAAGGGTTTTTTACTTCTATGTACATTGAACAAATTTACAGCATTTTTCAGATTGCATAGTCAAGCAATGAACCTTGGGTTTTAGCTGCTCTACTAATTAGAAACATCCAGTATTGTATTGTGAGTGGAAAAGTGGTCGTGAGTATGAAAGTGAAATATGAATTGCTAGTGGGCCCACAATTAAGTGTGTGAGTGTGGCAAGGGGTAGTGTAATATTTAATAATAACAAAAGTTGTTTATTAAGAAAGTGAGACTTATCAATGGGACACCCAAAAAGTAAACTTGTGCACATTGTTATGGGACGGAGGGAGTAGACTTAAGCTACAATGATCATATGTACTTAACAATAATAATAAGCTTGTTATCAGTCACGTTCCTGTAGAGGTAACTAAGAGTAGAGTCTAATTTGATATGCGGCCAGACAGAAGCATGTAAAAGGAGAATATTTTGGGACTGATTTCAGTATAATCTTAATTTGGTTTTCTTCTGATGAGTATGCCTCTCTGTTGTGAAGGTGGCATTTATCCCATACATCACGGCTGGTGATCCTGATCTTTCCACCACAGCTGAGGCACTGAAGGTGTTAGATTCTTGTGGGTCCGCCATAATTGAACTCGGTGTACCTTATTCTGATCCCTTGGCAGACGGACCAGTTATCCAGGTTTGGTAGAATAATATCGATTCTTGACATTCCATATATATTCTTCAATTAATTTGGCGAGAATGTTTATTTTTTTTCATATCTCTTCCAGGCTGCAGCCACTCGTTCGTTAGCAAAAGGAACTAATTTTGATGCAATAATCTCAATGTTGAAGGAGGTAGGTCCGTCCTCCCCTCCTTACACCTCACTGACTCTTCAGGTGTATTATGTAATGACAAATGAATCTTACTCTCCGTATATATAAGAGATGAGCTTCAATGCCCTAGAACAATATGCCAAAGTTTATGAGCTAGAATAGATCTAGAAGCAATTTCATGTTATTAACCGTCAGCTTAATTTGGATTTTCTTCCTGTCATATATTCTTTTTGTTGTTGGCATTCTTCAAATATTGATGAGATGCTCTAAAGGCCAAAGTAAAACATCATTCTTAAAAAGTTTGACCTGTCAACTGAGACTATTTTAATGGGACGGAGGACTGTATGCAAGGACAATGGTTATAGAATAGTGTTCCACTGTTATTTTTGACTACTACTAAAAGGATGCTTGAAGGCTCCAAAAAGGTTGAACAGTACTTAGTATTTTTTTTCTCTTTTCGCTCTACATTATTGTTGTAGTTACGTTCAAATCTTATTAACCAACACCATATGCTCTTCATGTCATTTCCCATCACGAGGTTGTGTTGCATACTCACACATGCGTGTTGTAAATGAACTCTTTAGTTTCACTTTATTTTTTGTTGATTTTTCTTATCCTTTTTTCTAGTTTGGACATCTTGTCTACATTTCATATGATTATAAAGTCTCTGTGAAATCTGATATCATATTCTCGTCATATTCAAACTCTTAAACAGGTGGTACCACAATTATCCTGTCCAATTGCGTTATTCACATATTATAATCCAATACTTAAGCAAGGGGTTGAGAAGTTCATGACTACTGTGAAAGATGCTGGAGTACATGGTAATGGTTAATAGTATACTGTAGTTGATTTATTGTGATAATGAACAATGGCTTTATTCTTATCTGACCAAATAAACATTCAGGCACAACATTATTCTCCTTGTGAGTAGAACACTTTTGATCTGAACAATTAATAATTACTCACAATTTCTGATAAAAAAAAAAATACTCCATCCGTTCCGGAAAGATAGTCCCATTTGATTTTTGATGGTCAAAACAAGTGAACTCAATAACAATTTTTAATTGGATGATTAGATTCACATTATTATTTGGTCAAAGTTCACTTCTGTTGACTATCGAGAGACTAAATGGGAGGGACGGAGGTCGTATAAACTTAATTGAAAACCTAATTTTGGTTCACATGGTCTATTTGATGGTTCATGAGAGTATCCTTTTGCACGTGTATTCTCTAGGCATTTTCTACTCCCAAATGAAGACATATTCATACAAATATATCTTATGGAGTCTCATTCTTTTATCAACTTTTGTATTACTAGTTTCTAATAATCCAAGGAGCTGATCCTGTTATGTTTCATTACTCCAAATGATTCTTGTCAGGGCTGCTCGTTCCAGATGTTTCTGATAAAAAAAAAAAATACTCCCTCCCTCCCGGAAAGATAGTCCCATTTGATTTTTGATGCTCAAAACAAGTGAATTCAATAACAGTTTTTAATTTGATGATTAGATTTGACATTATTATTTGGTCAAAGTTCACTTGTGTTGACTATCAAGAGACTAAATGGGAGGGACGGAGGTCGTATAAACTTAATTGAAAACCTAATTTTGGTTCATATGGTCTATTTGATGGTTCATGAGAGTATCCTTTTGCACGTGTATTCTCTAGGCATTTTCTACTCCCAAATGAAGACAGATTCTTACAAATACCTCCCTCTGTCCCAGAAAGATAGTCTTATTTGGAATTTTTGTAGTCAACAAAAATAAACTTTGACCAAACATTGGTGTCAATTTAATGATCACAATGAAATTATAGAAATTGTTATTAATAAATCACTTAATGATTTATCAATTACAAATTTTAGAATTTCACTAGAATGATTAGATTGTCACCAATGGTTGGTCAAAGTTCATTTTTGTTTACTATAAAAAGTCAAAATGAGACTATCTTTCTGGGACAGAGGGAGTATATCTTATGGAGTCTCATTCTTTTATCAACTTTTGTATTACTAGTTTCTAATAATCCAAGGAGCTGATCCTGTTATGTTTTATTACTCCAAATGATTCTTGTCAGGGCTGCTCGTTCCAGATGTTCCTCTGGAGGAGACCAAGATCTTGAGAGAGGAGGCTGCCAAAAACAATATTGAATTTGTTAGTTTTCCTGGTTCCTCCCTAGTTTTATTATTCTTGTGGTGTCCTTATATATTACCTAGTTGTGTTGAGAAAGGTAAAAAGCAACCTTAATTAAAAGTGATGTCGAGAATGAGTTTTCTAGAGGGGCAAGGGAAATTTATATATTAACTCATATTTTCACGTTTTCAGGTATAAATTGCACAGTCACTGCTCAAGTAGCTTGTAGATATTTTGTTTATTAGGTTTTAACCAGGACAAGTTTCCATTAAAATTCTTGGTAGAAGTTGATCTAACATCGCAAATAGGTTATCAGATCACATTTTTTTAGTCTTTTTCTCAGAAGGAGATAACAAAATGTAGAGTTTCTAGTTTTAAAACCTTTAGTTGCTAATAACTGTATGTTTTTTTTTGGCACGGTGTTTATACCTGAGCATTTTATTTATCTTGCTATGCACTGAAGGTATTGCTAACGACACCCACAACTCCACGAGAGAGAATGAAAGCAATTGTTGATGCTTCAGAAGGATTTGTGTACCTTGTAAGTTTGCTTCTCTTTTACAGCTTTTATGTGGTTCATTTGTTTTTTCTTCATGGTTCCTTTTTTAAAATTCTCTCTAGTGTCCATGTTTTCTGTACTCTCCCTCCGAAAATGAATGTATATTTTCATGGTATTTATGTATATGTGATACAAAAATGCATAAAAGTCAGCTTAGCTTAGTTCCTTGAAAAATGCAAAATGGACCCACATTCAGGGACGGAGAGGTAAATGCAGGGGATTGTATAATTACGAAGCCATTTTCGTGAAATCCAACTTAAATTTATTTAGCTTTTTGTAACTACTTGGTTCAGATACATTATTTCTTTATACCATTTACTCCCTCTTTTTTTATGGACTGCTTGTCCATCTCTTGTACATCCTTCTCTACAGTCTAATGGATGTCTTTTCTCTATACATTTGCTCCCTTCGTTGCGAAGTCTTATATATATATATATATTATTTTATTTTTGGGGACGTTTCAAAAGAAGTGTCTACTTTCCTTTTTGGTATAGAAATGATGAATTGTATCCACAATACTATGGACCCACCTCCAATTTGATTTAATTGTGTCCAAATCTTTTTTTAAATTTGGCCATATATCAACCTTTTCAATTATATGCATAGGACATCTTTGTTTAACATTAAACTACGTGCAAATGGTAACATGACTGTTAGTTTGTAACAGAGTGAGTAGCTTTTACCGGAGCAAGATTTTCATGTAGCAAACAATTTTATTTAGTAAATAGAATGAAAAAAAAGAAGCTTAATGAGAAGGGACTGCGGATGGAATTACGAAAATCCACCTGACATGTTTTTTTTTTTTTTAAATTATATTTGCTTATAGGTATCGGCAACTGGAGTTACTGGTGCTCGTACTTGTGTAAATTCTAAGGTTCAGGGTCTTCTAAAGGACGTCAAAGAGGTAATGTGTGTCTTTTAATCAACACTTTTTGTGGTTGATACAGTTAGTTACTTAAAGAAAATAGTTACGTAATCAATAAAGAAAGACAACAAAGAAGTAAATTCTACCACGGATGCCTCATATTAAGCCTGTTTAATGCAGGAATCAAGCAAACCGGTAGCAGTTGGCTTTGGCCTTTCAAAACCCGAGCACGTGAAGCAGGTTCTTTTCATCTCTTTTACTGTTAAAACTCCATGACTACATTCATGAGAAGCCGAAAGATGAATTAACAAGTACATGCAAACTTATCCAACTCTTTCAACTTTTTTGTTTTAATTTTTTTGACAGGTGGCTGGATGGGGAGCGGATGGTGTAATTGTAGGGAGCGCCATAGTGAGAATACTTAGCGAGGCGAAATCCCCAGAAGAGGGTCTCAAAGAACTAGAATGTTTTACCAAGTCTTTAATGTCTGCTTTATTATGAGAACAAAATTTGTGTGTTAGATTATTGGCACTTGTAATCTTCAGCATATTGTGGAATAAAGCTCAACTTATTTTCCAGTAGCAGTTTCCTTGAGAATCATTTTCATGCATTTTTCCTACATTGAATGAACTTTGATCACTTGAGCGTGGATTGTTGTTGTGATGGAGATGAATATAGGGATAAGTTTAATGTTTTATTTTAATTATTATTGTAATTTTTAGATTTAATATTAAATAGGTACTACCTCTGTAAATTCGAAAAGTATAATAGGTTTGGGTTATTTTCCAAGAGTGTTTGACTTGTTTCCAAGTTTTAAGAGGCTTATAAAATTAGGATATTATCTAATTCCAAAATTTAGCTACTCCCTCCCTCTGTCCCAGGATAAATGTCGCCGTTTTTCAGACGTTAGTATGAGGAAATTTGAGCGATAAATTTAAGTTGATTTAGCTATTCTAATATAATTGTAAAACTTGTTATTGATACACCAATATAAATAGTATCAATAACAGTTTTCAAATTATTATTAGACTGATTACATCAACTTCAAATTAGTGCTAAACGTTCCTTCGTATAAACGTTCGAAAAACGGTGACATTTATTTCGGGACAGAGGGAGTAATTATTAATAAAATTTTGATATCGAGCGTGTCTTTATTCCCCGAAAGTTGATTTATTCCTTTTGATATATAGCTCTATTTATCAATTGCATCAACATATATCACTTCACATATTGGAGATAATTAAAGCTTCAAATGTATGAATAGGTATGGTTACAACTTACAACCTCAGCTAGAAAAATATAGCTATAGATAGTAAAATAGAATGGTCACTATTTTAGGGGAAAATGACTCTTAACCAAGGTTAACATCTAATTAAGTCAAGAGTTCTTACTAGTAAAATAGATGGTTTTAGGGGAAAATGACTCTTAACCAAGGTTAACATCTAATTAAGTCAAGAGTTCTTACCATTTACCATTCATAGTCTACATGTATGTCATTATGCCAAGGTTGATTACCAGCAAATAGGTTTATGCTTGGCATGAGTGTCGTTCACTATAAAAACCATTATTAAGTGTCGTTTACTTTAAAAACGATAATTAGGTGTCGTTCACTATGAAAACGATGATCAAAGAAAAAGAAGAGTTAGTGTTATTATCATAACACTACCTCTAAAAGTGTCTGCTTGAGAGTATAATTGTGCGGATTTCGAACTGCTCCACCAAGGAGTTAGCTCCACCCAATGGTGGAGATCAATGCCAACTCATTTTTCCTACACCCAACGGTTCAGATAGAGCCAAATTCGGTGGGACCCACAAAAATGGGAGCTATCTTGACCGCCCCCTGATTTGTGTGTGTATGTGGCCTTCATCTTAGCCATTGGGTGGAGAGGTGTAGCAAATTGGGTGGAGCGGTTCCGGATCCATAATTGTGTCCGCTTGAATATTTATAGACAAACACTTATATGCGGCCGTCTCATAGCGTGAGACGGGCCGCTCCATGGGTTTTTGTTTCGCTGCTTCCCGCATCCACTTGCTCCGCTACAGCCGACCGCCGGATCCAGCCCTCCCACTTCCCAGGTAGCGACATGTGTCATCCTTAAAAAAAATCTCCAATAAGTTTAAAATGCTATATCTTGAGATTTATAAGTCGGATTTTTTTTTAAAAAAAATACCGTTGTTTTCGTTTCGACGAGACGAATAAAACTGCATAGGTCATGATATGTTTTTTTTTTTAAAAATATTTTTTAACATACAAAACAAGTGAGCTGCTCGTCATAATAAAATGTAACACTTTCTTATGAAGAAAATAACAGTTTGGTCTTAAAAAAGTAACACTTTTATTGTAAGATGTAACAGCAGTTTCGCAAATAATATAAATAATTTTTGTGATTAGAAAAAATAATAATTGAATTTAACACAGTGCATATATGATTGTAATATGTTATATAGATGAATGTAACAGTTTATAGGTTAAATGTTACATTTTTTTTTAAAAGGAGTAAAAAATCATGTATATAATCGGTTTTGCATTTCAATTGAATGTAAAACCCTAGAAAAGTGTTACAATTGAGAAAAAAAAAGTTACATTCATTTATTATAAAATGTTACATTAGTTTAGTTGTCAATCTTATGTAATCTTTAATTTATTTCAGCAAAATTGTGGTAAATTTTTGAAAAAAAAAAGTGTTACATATGAGAAAAAAGTGTTGCATTTCTTTATAAAAAGTGTTATTTTTGCTGGCAAGCAAAAAATGGCAGAAAAAAAAAAGAAAAAAAAGAAAAAAATTTTTGGCTTGGCTTGGCTCGGCTGTGAGCCGTCTCACAAGAGTCCACCCCATATTTATAAGTGTAAAATTAGAACAGACACTTTGTAATATTCGAATAGGCACATGATAATATTAGAGAAGGCAATTGTGAAAAACACATTTTTTCATAGATTAATATAAAACGCGTTTTTCAGGAGACCGACTCAACGTAAAAATAAAGTGTGGTAAACGCAAAAATTATCTAAAGCAAGAACAATTCTGAATCCCTTTACTCCACTAAATAGAAGTTTCTTTGAAGTGTCCTTTTGCCGTGTTATTCAGGTCATATAAACTTTCTGTCACTTCAAAATACATTCAGAACTAACGGAGTCTCCATAATTCAACCACCACTACTTCTAGCTAGCTAAAATGTGAACACTTTGACATCAAGGCTTTAATTTGGGAAGTTAATTTAATATTAGTATTACTTTTAAACCATAAACCTTAAATCTTAAACTTTAAACTTTAAACTTTAACACTAAAAGGCAGCCCGGTGCACGGCCGGCAACAGCTCTTACCGCTGCGCCAAGGCTCCCCTTCAAACTTTAACACTATAAAAATATTTTTTTTTTATAACTTACTCCACCCGTCCCATCTTAAACTTCAAAAAAAAGTGGGCACAAGAATTAAGATGAAAATCTTTATATTATAAAATATAAATAGTAGGTAGAGTGTTGTGAGTATAGAAAGTGGATAGAAGAGAGAAAGTGGGGTATGTAATAGTAAGTGGATGTTGTTGTGTGTATGACATGTAGGGCTCACTAAATAAAAAAGTACTCCTTCCGATCCAAAATAACTGTCACTTTTGTACCAAAATTTTGGTCCAAAATAATTGTCACTTTTGAGCTAAATGTCCCTTTTACCCTTGCATTGAAACTTATTCTCTTTTATTAATTGTCTTAGAGTGTGAGACATTAATGTAAGAAAGTTGTACACTTAATAGGGGTAAAGTTGGAACTTTTGTTATTAAGTCATGATAATAATTGCATTTCTTAAGAATTGTGAAAATGCGAAAAGAGACATTTATTTTGGACCAGAGGGAGTATAAAAAACTTTCATTTTTTGAATTTTGAAGCTTAAAATGGGACACCAATTTTTTTTATTTTTTTTTTGAAGTTCAAAATGGGGCGAGAGAAGTATGTAAAAACTAGTTTCCCCCAAAATTATCCGTTGAATTAGTTCTCAAAATGTTGGAAAGAAAAGCGTGGTATGTGGAGAATATTTCAGCAGCTTTTGTCCTTTTCAATGGTGCAGTGTGCCAATGTGTTCATTGCCGAAGCCGATTAATGCAGAAGCCGATCATTTTGTCCACAATACAATACAATCTCCTACTTAATTGAAGATATAGGATAGAAAAAGTATCGGATACTACGCGTGAATTACTATTCTTTCTGTCTTAGTATAAGTTTTTTTTTTTTTTTGTACATCTCAATTTAAAGTTTTTAATTGTTTTATTCTTTAATGACACGAGATAAATAGTGTTTTGGATAATTTTGTCATAATAAAGTTGATATATAACAAAAAAAACCATCACTTACTTATATACCTTTCACCCACTTGTTTTATGAATGAACAATTATATCCTCCACCCACTACTATTTTTGACTTAAATTTGCCTTAATTCTTGAAGCAGAATTTCTTTCAAAATTAAAATATGTGGAAATTATTTGAGCATTTATTTTAGAGAAAATTTTGGTGGAAACTAGTTTTTCCATAAGTTATAAAAAGTCCTGTTTTTGTTTTTATAGGGTTTAAGGTTTAGGGTTTAGTGTTTAAGGTTTAGGGTTTTAGGTTTGGGGTTTAAGAGTTAAAAACATGACTTTTTATAACTTATGGAGGAACTAGTTTCCTCCAAAACACACTCCCATTAATTACCTAATGATTATGAGGTAGTCTCTTGTGAGACCGTCTCATGTATGAGACGAGTCTCAATGTGGGAGGAAATGGGCTTGCCCCACCCCATCCATAGGAGGGCAAACCATTTACTCTCTCAACGAGACCCGTCTCACACAAGTTTTTGTCAATGATTATTACCTCCATTTTAAAATGAATACTCATTTTTATGTTTAATAAAAAAACAAAAAATAATATTACATTCATCAAAAAATTAGTATTCCCTCTTATTTTATGTTTTTAATAAAAAATGAACACTTATGTTTGACCTAAGAAACAATAATTGTCAAGTTGTGCCTCTCAATCCGTAAAGTTTAGAATTCAATCTCTCTCTCAACTTTCTCTTTTTCCATTCTTCTAAAAAAAAAAAAAAAAAAAAAAAAAAAGAATGTTCTCATCTTCAGTTTAATTGGCATGTGAAAAACAAAAGACTTCTGCCTAACCGTCACAGAGGCACACATTTCTTTTTGTTTTTTTATACTCTTTTCATTACATTGAATGTCAGATATCCTGTCAGATCATCATTCACAAATTTCAGTAACTCGATTTAATAATAATAATAATATCGGTACAATGTTACCAGAGAATTTCATGAACTTACAAGCAAACCTAAGTCTGAATTAATTAACCCTTCATTTTGTGACCTACCACACCACCACCAAACTTGTGTCTCCTTTACTCTTTCCATTGAATTCAAAGGTTGCATCCCAAGTTCCCAACTTCATTTCCATGGTCAGTTTCACCAACCACAAACTAAGGATTGGGATGCGTGCACACGCGAAACAATGATCAATCCGTTGAGAATCAGCAAAACAACGAACGAATGAATCAGCAATCAGAATGATGAAAATCAACAAAAACACAATCAAGCCGTTGAAACCCAGTTTATGGCCAACAATCAAACTATCACACAGTTGAATAATCGAAAACCGGTTTATGGTCTTGAATGATGAAACCCAGTTTATGGCCAACAATCAATATCACACAGTTGAATAATCAAAAACCGGTTTATGGTCTTGAATGATCTGACTGCACAACAATCGAACCGTGTAACTGTCATACAGTTGAACTAGACAGTCAGACGGATTAATACACAGTTGAATGATTAGAACCAAAAAAAACAAAAAAACAGATACATACCAATCCAAGTCTCCAATACCAATTACTCTATAATCTCATATATCATCAACTGGTTATAGTAACAAATATAGATGGTCTTACACAAAGGTTAAAACAAACAAAGAAACCAACTTCATCACATTTTTTTTTAGAGTTTTGCTATACTATATTTTTATTACTCCACTATTTATACTACTACTGGCAGATGGACCCTTGAAGAAAAAACATCAAGGAAATCACCTTCTACCGTATTCTGGCATCTGATATCCGGCATACTCAAAAACTGACCGGAAAAGGCCATAATATAAAACTGAAAACATATCAAAATTCATATTAGGGTTTGTCTTCTTCAATAACCGAAGTCAAACCAGTTACCACTTTCACTATAACTCCATCTTTGAAATCGCCCTTCAGTTTGATCTCCGGTGGTTCCCATTCCTTCACCACCAAGATCATCTTCTCTTTTTCATCGAAATTCCTGTCAGATTCATCATTAGAATCAACGCTTGAGGTTGTTCGATCATAAGGAGAGAGCCATTTGGCTTTGACATAGTCCGCTTTACGCCATGGCGGAAAGTGCATTCCTTTCTTCTTCAAGCTCTGTTTAGCTGCATCGCAAACAATCTGAACGATCTTCTCTAGCCTGTCCGGTTTACCAACGAATATCTGGGGTAGAGTTTGAAGAACAGCTTTGTAATTCTTGGTGGCTCGGGCAATTTCAAACTCAGATCGAAAATCAATGTCGATTATCAACCTCTCCCCTCCCATAACCACATCAATATACTCATACTCCCCTGCACACCAGTATCCCCAAATTCAAATAACAAATCATGCAATATAGGATCAAACAATTGAACAATTCTGGAAAAAAAAATGAAAAATTAACAACGTACAAGGTTGACCATCAGAACCAACACAACAATCAATTAATAAGAAATTAAACAATTCAATCTGACAATATACCTGCTGGATATGTAGGGGTTTTCTCCCAACTAGATTTGCAAATCGAAGCATCATATCCACAACTCACGAGACTTTTAATGATTATATTTCTACCCGATTCATCTTTAGAAACCTTGTGTTTGTCCATGATTTTTGCTGTATCGGCCAACAGATTCCTTTCGGAAACACTCGCACAAAGTGCCAAAGTCTGTTTCAAAATGGAAATGTTTGAAGAACAGTTATGATCAAACTATTTAATTAACCACACTTAGATCACTGATTATTGATTAGCATACCTTCAAAAGCTCACAAGCATCGTTAGATGAGTTATTGTTGGAATTACCGAAGCAATTGAAGAAGTCCTGCTCGTCCTCAGAATCATCGTCACCGTCACCGTTAAAGCACCTGCACTGGTTCCGGCTGCACATGATCGTCGCCGATTGCTTCTCGTAGCTATCTTCCATGAAATTCTGAACCATTTTGTCGAGACAGATGGAACTCGGCTCAAATTCTTCATAGCCTGCAGCTCTGTCCACCGCCGATACTCTCAAAAAGCTCGGGAGATCAAACAGCCGCTTGAACCGCGACTTAGCCACCGGTTTCACGGCCTCATAACAACGACTCAGTTCATCCGGCAAATGAAAATCGATTGGCTGAATTTTCATCGGGAATGGCATGCTACCTAGATCAATGAACAACAGAAAAAAAGTTCGCCGATCTCGACTATTTGAGCAGATTGTCAATTTTTAGCCTCCATTTCCACTCCACAAAATCTCTAAACCCTAATTATCTTCTACTTTGATTCGTCTCTAAAGTCTAATATTATATCAATACATCAAAAATACGAAAAATACAAAAATTAATACATAATCAAAGCACACGAACATGTCCCAAATATACGAAAATATCTCTCATCATCGGATCACAAAATCGATCGGCACATATACAAACAGATGAGCCAAATTTTCAATAAAATCCTAACAAAATTCAAGGCTTAAGCTAAAACTGATACCTTTAACTGATCAATTAGCATTATAATACTAATTATCTGCTTCCGATTTAGCCGACAAAGCATGGAATAACTTGGAAACTCTGCAACGTTCGCTTTCGACTTAGGGTTTTCCCTGAATATTTTATACCGGCGAAATCAAAACACCAACGTTTCCGAGATCAACAAAATCATCGATCGCCGGAATATTTTATACCGGCTAAACACGTCAACTGAACGGTGAGTATGCTACCGTCGCCGGAAAAGTGAAAGTGTTAAAGAGATTTTTCAGCTGTGAAGAAGAGTGGTTTTGGCTTTCCTGAGTGCAATGTTGTAGACCAAGGTGCTGAAGATAATGATGTTTATATAGAGAGCGGTGATATTTACTGACGTGGATATTATTTTGCCAAGCTGGAATCCGACATGGCGTTAATTTATCTACATCAGATTGCGTTACGTGGCGTTTTCTGGTTTATCTTCAGTTGCTGGCAGCAGCCACACGTCGCCACGTCGCACTGGATTTAAGCGTTAAGGAGGTGTGAAATTACGAATTTAACCTTTATCTTGTTGATAAAATACTCGGTAGGTGAGGACTTTTTAAGTGAATCGTTAAACCGAGAGGGTAAAAATAAAATAGGAATATTACGTTGATCGGTGTTGTGAGTATAAAAATAAGAGTCATTCATGAAGGACAAAAACTTGTATGAGAACACCATGATCTGTCTCATAATAAAGACGGGTTATTTTTGACTCATGACCCACAGGCAAAAAAAAATGATTTTTTTAAAAAATTTATTATTATTATTATTATTATTATTATTTCGTCAAAAGTTATAGTTACTATAACTAAATGTAACAAACGTGTTACTTATATGTAACAGTTTGTATACATAAAAGTAATACATATATACAGAAAAGTAACAGTGTTTTTTTATGTTTTATTCGTTTGCCAAAAGTAATACTTATTACAATTAAAATGTAACGAACGTGTTACTTATATGTAACAGTGTTTATACATAATTGTAACACATACTCCCTCCATCCCTCTTTAATCTACAAAAATTACCCTTTTGGTTGTCCCACTTTAATCTACAAAGACCCAAAATGGAAATGTTTTTATACTTTTAAAATAATGGGACTCACTTGTCATACTCACAACAACTATCCACTCACTATTCTCTACGAGTTAAGTACCTATTTGGTCCCTAACGTTTAGACTTTTTTACGATTCAGTCCTTGAACCCAATTCGTTTACATTTCAGTCCTCAAACTACGTATTTCGCTTAAAATGTAGTCCTTCCGTCCCCTTTCCGTCAAAAATCTCCGTTAAGTTGCTGAGTTGGACCGATGACTCACCAAAAACATGAGTTGGCACTACACTTGTTCAAAATTGGGTGATGTGGAAATGAAGAAGGGTTAAACTGTATATTCCTAAACTAAAGGATACCAAAAATAATTTTCAAAGTATTTACAAAAGAAAGCTTAAGATTTAAAAACAATAATTACTTTATATTTCCTGAATATTAAAAATATATTTTCTCATATTTGTTTAAAAATACTTGATATTAATAAATGTATTTACAAAATAAAAAATAAATTTACCATGTTACTATATAAATAATGAATTTATCAAAAAAAAAAAAAATCAGATAATCAAATAGATTATATTTTTTTAAAGTAATTAATATTAGTTTTAATTATTTCTTAAAATTCCTTCTTAAGATGAAAAAAATGAGATAAACTTTCCGGTACGGAGGGAGTAGTAATTACTGCACTTTCATTTAACACCATAGCACCACCACCTCCATCACCCCGTCACCCACCATAACTGTCACCGCCATTGTCTGTTCACCACCGGTACTAAGAGCACCACCACTATCAAACCACCACCGTCAAACCACCACCCACCATAATTAAACCACCATCAAACCACCACCACCAATACACACAAAAAAAAAAAAAAAAAAAAACTGAAAACTCCATCTGAAATCAAAATCCAAATTCGGACCACTACGCCCAGCCACCACTTCCAAATTATAACCACCTCGGTTTCACCTCTATCAATCGTATTACACCCATCACCATCAACGCCACTACAACCACACCACACCACACCTTATCATCGCCACACCCAGCCACTAAACCACCACCATCATCAACCATGGTGACCCACCAAAAACAAAAAGAAATCAAAACCAGATATATAACAGATCGACTGTGGCGATGATCGGAGAAGATGACCGGAGCCGGAGTAATGTTGCTAGGCGGCCGGAGAAGCTTGAATCGACGGTGGCGTTGATCTCTGGTTGGCAACTATCAAACACACAAAGAAATCAAACCCAACTCTACAAAATTAAACCCAGAAAACACCAATCTTCATGTACCCACAAAATTTAACCCAAAATTAAAGATTTGATTCCCGAAATTAAACCCATAAACAAAATAAAGGGAGAAATTAAACCCAGTTTGTGCACAAACCCAGAAGAAATTGGTGCACAAACCCATCAGATGATCTTATTCAAAAACCGTCAAGGAAAATCTGGGCATAAATCGAACAAAAAAAAAAACTTCACATTAAAAAAAATCAAAATCCCATAAAGAAAAAACAGATGGAGGCATTAGATGTTGTTGTGGCCGGAGTTGTTGAAATCGTCAAGGGATTTAGAAAGTGGGTTACAAATTGGAATAGATTTGGAGGTGGATAAGAATCAGAGAGGGATTTGGGGGTTTAAGAGAAAATTGATTAGGGTTCATGAAAAGAAGAAGAAGTTTGGACTTGAAAGGCGTAGGGGCGGTAGTAGGGGGTGACGCCGCCGTAGATGGAGTTGATGACGTCGCCGGAGATGGAGGTGGTGACGCTGCCGGAGATGGAGGAGATGCGGCCGTATGGGTATGGGTGTTAGCGTAAGGGAAGGAGGAGAAGGCTTTGTTATAAAAACAATTTACATTAAAACCCTCCTTGTTTATATAAAATATATTTAGGTTATCAAGTTTAATATTTTTCAGTTTCATCCCCTTTGAAGGATTGACTCAGCAAATTCTCGTGCCCAGTCATGTTTTTAATAACTTCATTGTCCAACTCAGCAACTTAACGGCGATTTTTAACAGAAATGAGACGGAAGGATGAGATTGTAAGCGAAGTAGGCAGTCTGAGGACGGAAATGTAAACGAATTGGGTTCAAGGACTGAATCGTAAAAGTCTAAAGTCAGGGACCAAATAGCTACTTAACTCCTATTCTCTACCCCACTTTCCCTCTCCTACCCAACTATCTATACTCTCAACACATCAACTTTTTCTCTTTCTCCTTAATTAATGTGTCTAACACAATTTTTGTAAGTTAAAGAGGGACGGATGGAGTATGTATAAAAAAGTAATAATTCAACCATTTACATTTTTAGAGCTAAAAACACTTGATTAGTATTAAATGTAAAAGTATTACATTGTCTATACAAATGTATGTTATAATTTCTTTTATTAAAGTGTTACATTTACTTGTACAAACAATTACATTCATGTATATGAGTTGTTACTTTTCAAATGTGACTTTCTTTCAAAAAATTAAATCAAAATACACAATATTTTACATTTTTGCAAAAGCACTATTACATTTCAGTATAAATGATAATTACATTTAGATATTGTTTGGGTTACACGTAATTATAGTTAGTACTCCCTCCGTCCCAGAGTAAGAGTCATACCCCCAAATCTCACGCTTATTAAGAAAAGTGCTTAAAGATAAATAAACAATTGCAAGTGGGTAGAAATCAGGAGAGAGAAAGTGTAAAATTGCATTCTACTCCTATAAGCCAAGACACACAAGAAGAGGTTTTTCTGTAAATATATCAACTTTATAATGACATATGTATAAAAGACACTATTCAAATTTTGCCATTTTAGGAATAGGACTCTTACTCTGGGACGGACTAAAAAAGAAAATAGGACTCTTACTCTGGGACGGAGGGAGTATTACATTTGAAAAAATGGGTAAAACGAGCTTTTGTTTCTGTAAAACAGGTGTTACGTTCTCTTATGAACAATGTTACTTTATATGTATACCGTCATTACATTAAGTTATAGTAAATATTATTTTTGGTAAACTACGGAAAAGCCGAATAAATAAATAAATTAAATAATTGGCCAATGGGTGGTTGCCACGTGGCAGGTTATGCCCCATGGGTCATGGGTCGACCCGTCTCTTCTACGATGAGACGGATCTAGGTGTTCTCACAAGACCACCTCTCTATGAAAAACCTGTTTTACATTAAGAGATTCTCTTTTACATTAAGGGATTAAAACAAGTTTTACACTAAATTGAGTGTAAAACAAGTTTTTCTTGAGATTTTCACTAAAAATAACGTAGGAGAGAGTGAAAAAAATTCTTTGCATTTTAGGAAAGTGTGACTTCAATAGAACGCTCATAAAAAAAATTGTGCATATAGTTATGGAAGGGAAGAGTATTAATCTGTTCTTTTGAAGGATAATACTGGTAACAAAGGGTGTTTTAGTCAATTAACAATGGTTTAGTAGGAATATTGGTGTATACTCCTGATTTAAGGGAAGTGAAATACGTTTTCGTCTTAAAAGATAAGCATGAGTATCACACGTAATATATATGCCTTCAATACATTATTGAAGACTTTCTTATAATAAAAAGTTACTCTTCATTTATTCGGAAATAAATGTTCCTATATTAAAAATGAGTAGGTTTTTGGGAAAACTAGTTTTTTCATAAGTTATAAAAAGTTCATTTTTTAACATTTAAACCCTAAATTTTAAACCCTAAACCTTAAGCCCTAAACCATAAAACTTAAACCCTATAAAAATAAGACTTTTTATAAGAGGAACTAGTTTTCCCCAAAATTTTCTGATTAAAAATAGTTTAGAGGCATCTTTACTTACCCATTTTAATAGATACAAGCATTGCAATGTTATGGAAAGTGCTACTCTACTTATATAAATGAATCGGGGCAATCAAGAAAACATAATTAAAAGCTTAAAAACATTGACTTGTCAACTATGATATTTATTTCGAAAAAGAGAGAGTAGTAGTTTATCAACCAAAAGTAAATTAATAAATAATAGAAGTTAGTAATATTGGATGTACGCATAATTAAAAAAATAGTGAGTATAATATTTATAGTGTGGTCATTGTTGTGTGGGTAAAAACTAAACTATGAGAGAAAATTGAGAGGAAATAAATAACATTTTTTATGAGACAGATGTAGTACTTAATAATATTTGAACGCCAAAAAAAATTGAAAAAATAAATAACCTTTATTATGAGACAGATGTAGTACTTAATAATATGTATTTTCTCCATCTTACTTGTTTTTTTTAAAAAAAATGTCATTTTAATGGGAATTAAACAGAAGTTTATAATATACACTCACTCCGTAACAAATTAATAGTTACCAAAATTAAATGTGCGGAGATTGAAAAAATATTTTGGAAAAATAAGTGGTGTGAGTGGGTAAGGCCGTAAGGGAGATAAAACGAAGTAGGAAATAATAATTGAATAGTTGTTGTGAATGAGTAAGAGAGAGATTATTGAATATTTTAAGTAAATAATCATTATTAAGATACACTCGACAAAAATAAGTAATTATCTATATAATATATAATAGCATAGTACTATACACATTCCACATTCAGCCAGGTGGAATTATGATGTGGAAGTCCATGTTGCGTCTTCTCATATGTTAAAGCAAGTAATTAACATTTAAGGACATAATTGTAATATTAATAGTTAATTTGAAATTTGAAATATCATCTA
The DNA here is from genome assembly GCA_026119855.1 of Campanula takesimana. NCBI lineage: Eukaryota > Viridiplantae > Streptophyta > Magnoliopsida > Asterales > Campanulaceae > Campanula > Campanula takesimana. The sequence goes on from JAOWBW010000184.1 coordinate 1,048,381, forward strand.
AACTTTAGGACATTGTTTTAAATTATTTGAATTCAGCATATTAGTCTCATTTAAGGAAATAATTTGCATATTAATTGTATTTATATTTAAACACCCATATTTAGAAATAATTTGAATTAGCTCTTGAGATCTTATCTTTATATGTTAATATAAAATCTTTAACATTCTCCTTTACATGATGTCCCAAAGTGTTATGCTAATTTATTTTTTATTTTATTTCATATCTCTTTCCTCTCAATATTATCCAAACAAACGGTAACTTCAAGCTTAGGCAAATTCCAACAAGTTTTTTTTTTTCCAGTCCGTCATATTAAATTTTAGAGGCTTTGACCAATAAATCGCTCAGTTAAATGAAAACAACCAATAAGGACAGACATTATGTAAACTCACCAAAAATTCTTTAAAATATTTGCTAGACCAAATTGCTCTTGCAAGCCCAACCGCACGCACCAGGAGGAAACCAACGCTAAGCTAAGCGCGTTGCAATCCTGCGCTTTTTCTCTTTCTCTCTCTTCCTCTCTCCTCTTTCTCTCTCATTTTTTTTTATTTCCACCCAAAATTTCAAAATGCAATATCTTAATATCTAAAAATCTAAAAAAAGATCTGAAACCACCGTTTTAATCGTGTCGTCAAGACGAATCAAATAACTACACTCAACACATAGTTCAAATTTCAGAAATACAAAATTCATTTTTCACTTGTAAAATTTTTAGAAAATTATTTTTCATTTATCAATTAATTTCAAAGTTGTATGATTTCATAGTTGTGTCACCTAAAATTATTTCTCAACTGATTCACGGTTGCATGATTTCACAGTTGTGTCACTTTTTAAATTTTTTACTTGTAAAATTATTTCTCAACTGATTTCACAGTTGTGTCATTTTTTTTTTCACTTTTCACTTGAAAAATCATTTCTCTATTGCTTTCACAGTTGTCTGACTTCAAAGATCGCTTCTGGAGTCCGTTCCTGCAACATTGGTTAGAATCTCATCATCCAACTGTCTGATGATCTTGGCGTGAGCCTTCTGATCTAACTTCTTCAATGCCGCTGCCTCATTTGCTGTTGCTAGCTTGTCCTTCACTGACTGTTCTGCGGTAGCTTCTGTGGTGATTGCCTTACCCTTGGGATCCTTGCGATCCCTGGTTGCAATCTCCAACGGTTCCCATAAATCTTTATCTATCAACAAAGCCTTCATCTTGATCTGCCATGAAGAAAAACTATTCTTCCCATTGAACTTGTCGATTGAATCTTCAAATTTTCCCATCTTCTTGTTCTCTGCAGCGGAATCCCTGAATCTCTAACCACGAACCAAAGCTCTGGTACTAGCAGAGCTATGATACCACTTGTTAGCGTAATAAACAAGACTTGATGAGAAAAGCAAGCAATCACAAAAACACAGATTTTCGTGGTTTACCAACTTGGCTACGTCCACGGGGAGGGGAGAGTATATTATTATCAATCTGGAGAAATGATTACAAGATCACACTATTACAGTTGCATGAATTTTGATCACAAAATTCCTAACTGTGGAACTGTAGAATTACAGATCTCTCTGACCATTCTAATAATTTGTCTATGACAATCTGAGGTGTGATTTTGATCTAAACTAGTAGCCTCTATTTATATCACTCAAAGCCTATCTCAAAATCTGGTAGAAACTTGGAATCCAAGTCCAAAACTGACTCGAAACCTTTCCTTCTGTGAAAATCTGATTTGCAGCAAAACTGGTCTTTCGGGACACTTGGTCCGGCCGGGTATAGGCCTTGGTCCGACCAGACCTATACTTAGTCCGGCCGGATCCCACCCTTAACCCGGTCGGATCCCTCAATGCCTAAGATCCTTGATTTCTGACGTAAGACTGATCCGGTCGGGTCTTTTCGCTGGTCCGGCCGGACCCCTGTTCTGTGCTCGTCCCGAAATTACAAAATTCTTCTGTTGTTTAATCCTTTAACAAGGCGTCCCAAATTCAAAGGCATTAACCCAACAATCAGTGTGTAAATTATATGTGTATCATGTACTGTTATGTTTGGTTCACTTCTTAATATGAAACATTTAGCAGTGAAGAGTATAGACTACCATGTTGTTCCATAAACCGTTCTCATAGTTAAACACCTCCAGTAGAATTTGTGGTGAGTGTTGTTGGGAATTTAGTGGTACCCCGTTGCAATCTAGATCAAGAACACAAAACCCACAAGCACAATAAGAGAGAATCACACACACAAGAACACAAGAATTGTTTACCCGGTTCGTTCAACACATGAACTACGTCCGGGGGCAATCGCCAAGCCAATATATTATTAAACACTCTTTAATATGTTGCTACAATGTGTTCTAGGTTGTATCTATGCTTATATAGCAGTACAAGGAAGCCCTAGGTCGATTTGGTAGAGATTGCATCAAAATAGGAAACAAAAAAATTTCTGGCCGACTGACCAAGCGCCCGCCTGGGTCTATGCGAGCGACCGCCTGCAATTCGAGTAAAACACTCTGCCAGGTTCGAGCGCCCACCTGATCATGGCCAGGCGCCCGCCTGCCTCTCCGCCCAGGGATTATCCTCCGTTTTGATTGATCTCCACCGACACCCACGACTTAGACTCCTTCTCCCATTTGCTTCCTCGTAGTTTAGGACTCCAATCCCAACAATCTCCCACCTGGAGACTAAACTCATAACCATAGAAACACCCATCAACTCCCACCACAGAATGAACACCTTTGAACACATTTTACTCCCATATTGACTTGACATTGCCTTGCCTCCCCGCTTAAGTACTAAGGCGAGTTGAAACCAAGCGACGTTTCAACCCCTCCGTGTTAGATAATTCTTGCCTCCCCAAATCAGCTTCTACCTTGATTTCTCTCCGCAAGTCTAACTTCGCCTTCTCCTTCCAGACCCACCTTCCTCGCAATGCTTCCCCTTGAAGCTTGGACATACCTTGTTTCTTGCATCGACTTCAACACGCTCTCTGTTAGGGCACTTGGACTTCCACACCTCGTTGATCAACTTTGTGTCCCTCTCCCCCTAACATACCGTTTCTTGATGTCTCTCCTTTCTACACCAATAGGCCAGTTCTTTAGCCTCTTGCTCCCACCCGAGTGAACATCGATATTGTAGGTAGAGTACAAAATCTTCTCCTTAACCCCATAAGCTATCACCTTAGCTTCTTTTGTGACTTCCCAAGACCTACCCATGAAGGTTACACCATACCCTTCATCATCAAGTTGTCCAACGGAAATCACCCAGTTGGGTATGCTTATTATAAACCACTCCTATTACCTTAATTTGATTGATCCCATAACCTAATTTTACTCTTTGTGGACTCTAGGATATATTGTAAGAAGTACTTGTACTTCATTTAGAATAGTCCACTTTATAGTTGAATAGGCTTAGCAGATTAGGACCCTCAATTTTTCTAAGTCTGGAGATATGAGGTAAGGCCCTTGCCTACCGCATGGAGCCTACCGCATGACCAAGGTGCCGTATGACTATGCTTGCCGCAGATAACCTTGCCGCATGATTCCAACCTACCGCGTGAATCTCTACCGCATGGAACCATGGTTGAAGAAACTCAAGTTGGTTCAAACTTAACCATGGTCACACTTGTTTCCTTACCTTGGTTAGTTTAGAACGTTGCAAATTCAAATTTCAAATTTGAATACAACTGTCATCATAGTACAGTTGGACCACCATGACTCTGCAACTAAAGGACAACTCAGACTGAGCTCCAATTAGAAATCAACAGCTCATTGTCCTTCAACTTGGACCCCAAGTATTTCCAACGGCTAGTTTCCCATTCAAGGCTATAAATAGTCTTTGTGTTCTTCATTGAACTTACGCTGAGATTCTAAGAGAGAAATTACTGTTGAAATTCTTGGTGATTGAAGATCATATTCAAGATTTCCAGAATCCTTCGAATCTTCAAGCACTCAACCTTCAAGTCTTCAATAAGTCTCCAGCAACCTTCAAATATCAAATCTCAAGCCTCATCACACAAGTTTCATTACGCTCTAAAATCATATAGATTCCAAAGAGCTCTTGATTCTTACACACACACTCACCCCAATTGATCAATCACATAGATTGAATCAATAGGGATACACTGGTCTAAGTCTAGGATTGTTCTTCATAGAAATAGGTGTTGATTCAAATACTTCATCTCTGTAATCTGTACTCAATCGAATCTAATATATACCTCATTCAAAATCCAAGACTGACCATCTTGGTAAAGGACGCAGATCTTTTAACAGATCGAACCTTTCCAATTCATTGTGTTATTTACTTACTGCACTTTACATTTCTGCAAATTTACTTTAAGTCTTGTTCTTCTTGTTCCTATTGTTCTTCACTTGTTCATATTAATCTTGTTTGTCTTTTTAGTGTTTGATCTTTCAGATTTAAGAACAATTGTGAATTGTGTTTGTTGGTCTACCTCATTGCCTAAGTTAAAATCTGACTAACTTATCATTTGCCAAAAATCTCTAAGACACAAGTTTTCAATCTCTCAACCTACCTCACTCAAACCTACCGCATATCAACCGACCGCACTCTTACCGACCGTTTTCTTAACCTACCGCACATTTTTCCTACCGCATTGAACTTATCAAAAACAACTCTAAACTTGTTTCAACAAAAACTTCCGCTGTGCATTTTATACTTGACCGCGTGGTATTTCATCTACCGCAAAATTCAAGTGTAAGCATAAAGGTTGAATTTTGAAAAAGGGTTGGAATTTTAAATAGGTTATTCACCCCCCCTCTAGCCTCTTTTCATACCCTTGTTGTGTCTCTGGGACCAACACACCCTCCTTCTTAAATCCGGAACATGCATCACATCGTGCAATTGTAAAACAGCCCCATTAGGTGTCTTCATCATCACATCCCCCTTACCTTTGATCTTCAATGGTTGATCATCACCAAGATAAACAACCCCCAAATCTCCAGTTTTATACCGCTCCATTGATTCTGCATCCCCACTAGCATGACAAGAAGCTCCAGAATCCAACACCCAATCTTCACCCGACTGCTCCTCTCCTAGGATTAATACATCCGCATCATCCACCATGTGTGCATCACCATCCTTATCCGGACAGTCATAACTGATATGACTTAGCGCGCCACAATTGTAGCACTTGACTGATTTATTTTCCCCCTTTTTCGGTCCTCCCCTTCCCCGATTTCTCTCCACCCTAAGTGCAGTCCCATCTGCGGAAGATTCTCCTCTTTTCTCTTTCCTTCTCAACTCCTCTTGAAGGATGAGATCTCTAACTTCCGTATACACCAATGGTGCCTTCGACGTACTAATCGTTGTGACAGTAACCTCCCAACTATCCGGCAATGATTTTAGAAGAAAGCATGCTAGCACTTCATCAGAGAAAGTAATATCAACACTTTTCAATTGGTCCACCATACCTTTGAAACTGCCGATATGACTCGCTGCTGTCTGCCCCTCTGATATCTTCGTATTTGCAAACCTCTTTATCAAATGCACCTTATTGATATTAGACGGCTTCTCATACATGTCTGACAGCATCTGTAACAACCCCACCGTTGTCTTGGCCTCCATCGCGTTCCGTGCAACATCGTCGGTTAGAGCGCTCTTCACCGCTCCTAACGCCTTACGATCCAACGTCTCCCAATCCCCTTGTGACATGTCTTCGGGTTTCTCACCTAAGGGTTTATGAAGATCCTTACAATAAAGGTAATATTCAACCCTTGTCCTCCAAAACGTGAAATTCACACCGTTGAATTTTTCGATTGAGTTCTTCATCGCGATTGCTTCACAAAGTCCCCAAGAACGTGATTAAAAAATAATCAACGAATGAAACTTTGAATCCTCCTAACCAAGCTCTTGATACCAGTTGTTGGGAATTTAGTGGTACCCCATTGCAATCTAGATCAAGAACACAAAACCCACAAGCGCAATAAGAGAGAATCACATACACAAGAACACAAGAATTGTTTACCCGGTTCGTTCAACACATGAACTACGTCCGGGGGCAATCGCCAAGCCAATATATTATTAAACACTATTTAATATGTTGCTACAATGTGTTCTAGGTCGTATCTATGCTTATATAGCAGTACAAGGAAGCCCTAGGTCGATTTAGTAGAGATTGCATCAAAATAGGAAACAAAAAAAATTATGGCCGACTAACCAAGCGCCCGCCTGGGTCTATGCGAGCGCCCGCCTGCAATTCGAGTAAAACTCTCTGCCAAGTTCGAGCGCCCGCCTGGTCATGGCCAGGCGCCCGCCTGCCTCTCCGCCCAGGGATTCTCCTCCGTTTTGAACTCCTTCTTGATCCACCGACACCCACGACTTAGACTCCTTCTCCCCTTTACTTTCTCGTAGTTTAGGACTCCAATCCCAACAAGTGTCGGAGCCAGAACTTTTTTTAAACGAGGGCAAAATTATTTTCCACATAAAACACTATAATGTAATACCTAATTTTAGTTTAAAGGGTGCCATATTTTAATACTCCCTCCGTCCCATTTGAAACTTCACTAAATGTCGCGTTTCTAAATCAAGAAAGATTCTCTTTCTTAGTACAACTGTACACCATTGTACATACAATGTACAAACACATCAAGCACATTTATTGAAAACGTTGACAAGTCAACTGCGACAATTTTTGGGACGGAGGGAGTAATATGGACCATACCTTGGTACATACTAACAGTTAAGCTTTGTTATGATCGGCCTAGTCTCTTTTGAACTTTAGGCTTTGGAGTGCTACAGCTGCATTCATATATTATACTAGTGCAGTAGCGCATGGTGATTCCTTGCACATTACCCACTAAGCTAGGCAAAGTTACTTGATAGATGGATTATGGGGTACTCTGTAATTTTTTTTAGATTTCCACTAGGATGATCGATTAAGTTGACATTAATGTTTGGTCAAAGTTCACTTGTATTGATCATCAAAAGTCAACTAGGACTACCATTCCAAGACACATAGGGAATAATACAATGCAACTTCTAAGATGATGTTAAAACTTGTTTACATTTTTTTTAGTCAATGATCCTTGTGGTTGACCCGATACATTTATTTTACATGGTGGTATATAGTTTCCGGTTGGAAGAATTCACCGCCACCTCAAAACAAGAACTTCAGCCAATGGACGAGTGGGGGCCACCACAGCCGTTTACTCAGCCGCCATCCTAGAATACCTGACTGCAGAAGTACTGGAATTGGCTGGAAACGCGAGTAAAGATTTGAAGGTGAAGAGAATCACTCCAAGACATCTGCAACTAGCCATTTGAGGAGACGAGGAACTTGATACACTGATCAAAGGTACAATTGCAGGAGGTGGTGTTATTCCTCACATTCATAAATCCCTCATCTACAAAACTGTCAAGGAGTAGTAGAGATTTATATTTATGCCAAGTGCCTTCCCTAATCCTTGTTTTAGATTATGAACTGTGTTTAATTAAATTATGACTTGTTTTTTGGATTTGAGTTTGTTTAGAGGTTTTTTAGGATCAGTGTATACTACCTCCGTCTCATTTTAAGAGTAAAAAAATGGGTGTTCAAGAATCAAGGAAAAAGTAATGTGTTGTGAGTGTTGATAGTTGGGTAGGAGAGAAAAAGTGGGGTAGAGAAGAGTTAGTGGATAATTATTGTGAGTATGACATGTAAGACACACTTTCCATTTTAGGATTTTGACTCTTAAAATGGGACGTCTTTTTAGGAAATTTTTGACTCTTAAAATGGAACACAGTGAATATTAGTTACCATCTGGAGTTATCATGTTGAACTAGTAGCTTTTGTTTCTGAACTAATATCATTAGATGGTAATTTGCTTGTGTATTATTGTTTCCATCTCTTTTTTCTTTTTCTTTTGTCCCTTGTAAGTGAAACAAATTACTCCATCCGTCCCAATTTAAAGTTCTTAGTTTGACTTTGCACGGAGATTAAGAAAAAGTAAATGTTGTGAGTATGAAAAGTAAAGTGAGAGAGAGAAAGCGGGTAGTGAGTTTTTGTTGTGAGAATGACAAGTGGATCCCACTCTCTATTTTAAGTAATAAAGCAAAGTAAGAACCTTAAATTGAGACAGACTAAAAAGGAAAGCAAGAACCTTAAAGCGAGACAGAGGGAGTACTATAATTTATTTTTTTTTGAGTGTCCTAAAATAACACGAATACAATTTTACTTTTAAACTGTATAAAAAGTCAATATCTTTTTAATGTCTCCTAAAAGATGTTTGGTCATTCATTTAATAATAAAAAAAGTAATATGATTATCATCATTGTGTTTAAAAATAATTAGATTTTTTTTTCTTTTTTTCTTTCGATTTGTGATTGGAAAGTTACAAATTCTATTTGATGGTGATTAATGGAAGTCAATAACAAAGTTTCATTTTTTTTATTATTATTAATTTTTTTTGTTGGCCCTTAAAAGCGACTGATGTACCACCCTCACATAAACAACATTCGAAACTCCAAAAATAAAACAATAAAAATTGGAGAAAATTTTGGGGGAAACTAGTTTCTCCATAAGTTATAAAAAATCATATTTTTATAGGTTTAAAGTTTAGGGTTTAGGCATTTTAAGGTTAAGAAGGGTTAAAAAACAAGACTTTTTATAACTTATATGGAGGAACTAGTTTCCCCCAAAACCAACTCTAAAAATTGAGTGTATAAATGAACCGATTGTTTTTAATCATTTGGTAGTAAAGGAACATTCAAGAACAGTGCAATAAAAAATGAACCACCGAAAGCCGGCATTAGAAAAGACAAAATCTAAAGTCTAAATTCGAGAACCAAAAAAAACAAAAAACAAAATGGCAATACAAGAAAGAAAAAACTTGAAAGAACAATGCTACATACATAACATTGAACACTACATCAAGTAGACCAACAAGCACCTAAATCACTTGGTAAGGGGTGTTCTAGCTTAACCAGAGGTCTCGGGTTCGAGCTCTGAAAAGCATCATTGTTAAACACTTGTCGGATACTGGTGATTCAGACCAAAAATAAAAAATGAAACATCAAGTAGATATGACCGGCTCTATATTTGAAACTGTTGTTGCAGCTGAAATTTTACTATTGCTTCCAGTGTATGACTTGGGAGTTGGGACAATGTCCAACCAAAATATTTTTAAATGTGTGCACAAATACATGTGAAAAAAATAATTCAATTAAAATCGCAAATCTTAACTACTAAATTGCATAGTATATAATTTGAATAAGTGGGTTCACTTTCACCTTTTCGAATGCTCTTGTATCCGCCATTCACTATGAATATGAAAGAAATTAAGCGGCTAGGACTGTTTTCTGGGAATTGACCAACTGTGTGAACAACTGTGTATTCAAACGTGCTAACAGTTGTCCAGACAGTTGTCTTAACAGTTATCAGATTTGCAGCGGAATATAAATAACTTAATAACAATTAAAACTTCAGCAAGAAAACTTGCTGGAAAACTTTCATATATTAAAAGCGATTTGCAGAGTACAAACCGAATGAAAGAAAATAAAAATATCAAAAGAACAAACTTATTCTAGAATTCTAGAACAAACTAAAACACAAAACACTTAGAGTTCTTTTCGGAAGAACACTAAGAAAACACAAGGACTCTCTAAACCTTTTCTCTCTGAAATTATGATCTGGAATCCGTAAAAGAGAGAGGAGATGCCGACTGGCTTTTATAAGTCTTCTTGGCCGCCACTCCAATCCAAGAGATCTTCAAGCAGCCAATCAAACTTTCCTTATGAGAGTCCACCTAAAAATAAACACCTAAAATACAAAATACTAACCAAAGATAAACATTAGTAGGTTAGTCAAGTAAATCAAAATAATAATAATTATCCTAAAATAAACTATTCCTAAATAATTACAACTAATTCCTAAAATAAATAAACTCTAAATATATACATTAATTAAATAAAATATTCACAAAGATATACACTAAAATCAGAATCACAAAGATTAAAATATAATAGAGTATTTTTATACTCTTCAGAATATATCTATGGTCCCTTTTGAAAGCAAGGGCTAAGATATAATGAACCTCACGTGGGACGGATTTACTTCAGCCAAACAAATCTCAACCATTGATTTTAAAATAAGAATATGAAGGGAAGCCGCCGTTGTCCTCTAACAAAATGCACCAACTTTGATTTGATGCAAGTTACAAACAAGTGACGGCATGAAAGATTCCAACATGGGCATCTACTGAGAAAAGTTCCAAAAATATTCTCCTGTTTTGGTTTTATATACTCTTATAATTAGACTCAAAATTAAAGCCTCTCTCTTGTACACAAACACACACTTTGGGCATGGAAGCAATGAGTTTATTACAGGGAAGGAGCCCATTCACAACCCAGTTTACTCTCCAAAGAGCCATTCGGAAGCCGAAATATCGTTCTCCTCCGAGCATCGTCTCCGTGTCGAGTACAGATAATTTAGATACAACTATATCTACCTCAAACAAGACTACCTATAACGATAACTGGTTTGATAGTTTATCAATTAACTATCTCTCCCAAGCTGTCCAAAACACTACAGGTAAATTCCTTCTTTCTCTCTACTAAGCACCAGTGGTGGGCCTACGCATTTATATGTGGGTGCAAGTGCACCCATTTAATCTGATAGTTTGTTTATTTCAGTTGGTAAAGTGATAAGTTTTTAATCATGTGGTTTTGGGTTCGAGTCCCACAGTAGAAGCATTTTCTTCTTCCAAAATTTTCAATTTGAAACTATTACGTAATTTGTGCACCCACTCAAAAACAAATTTACGCTCAGGGTTGAGAAACGAAAAGAGTGGGTATGAGAGCTTGGTGATGGCAGCCACAGACGTATCTCGGAGCGTCAATCCGACCCAACAGAGACAACTTGTTATTCAAGCTCTTGAGAAAGCTTTCCCAAAGCCTATCCTTTCTCTGGCAAGTCTTCATATACTTTCTTTGTTAACATCTCCAAAACTAGTGTATATTATAGTATGCATTCCTCTGGTTTATAGCTGTTAATTTTCTATGGTTGCCTTTTGTTGTTATTATTCATCGGTCATTCTGTATCAGCGACATTTTTAATATACTGACAACTGAGATATATTGGACCAATATATTTGGCATAATCACGCGTGAGAATCTCGTTACATTTATTACCACTCTAATTTTCTACCCTAGCGATACCCGATAAATAGTTTAGCACCTCACAACTTGGTTGAATCCAAGTTCTCGGAAGATGTTCAAGTTGATACTATATTATAAACAAAATGATTCATGCAAATTCAAAAAGAAGACCTACATAATGCTTTTCTTAATGTAAATTTTGATAGTGCAGATCAGGTTTCTGATGCCACAATCTAAATTCGCAAGGGCATATTTCGCAGTCTTCACCGCCATCTTCTTTCCATGGCTAGTTGGTCCCTGTGAGGTAAGAGAGTCCGAGTTCAATGGAAAAAGAGAGAGAAATGTTGTCCACATAAAGAAATGCAGGTACTAAAATTTCCAAAATTTTATTAGCACACAATTTTCTCTTTCCTATAACATTCTATTCAACTAATGGTGTTACCATTTTGGTTTTGCATAGAACAATGAAAAGGAAAACAACAAATGATATAATTAATTTTGCTTAATCACGTCAAAGAAACGTCATTATTGAAGAACTCCTTCCTAATGAGAAATGTTTAATGTCATGTTCTGACATTATTTAAATGACGATTTCAGGTTTCTGGAGGAGACTAATTGTGTAGGGATGTGCACGAACCTCTGTAAGATGCCTTCACAGGCATTCATCAACGACTCTTTTGGAATGCCAGTCAACATGGTTCCTAGTAAGTGCAGATTAACAGCAAATGCACAAACTTTGACAGTCTTGTTGCGATCAGCCATTAACGTTTTTTTTTTTTTTTTTTTAAATAAATTTAGAAATGATACAATTAAATAGGAATCTTGAAAAAAAAAAAAAAAAATCATTCAAGCCAATGACTGGTTATATATCCTCACAATCAGGGGACTAAAATTATCTCATTATCTGTAAGTATGGTTCTCATATGGAAAATGATGTACGTGTTTTTGGTTCTGATTCGTAGATTTTGATGATATGAGCTGTGAGATGATATTTGGACAGGATCCTCCGCCACAAAACGATGATCCAGCATTTAAGCAACCGTGCTACAAACTATGTAACTATATTTTTCAAACCTCTCCTTTTCCTATCTATATTTACTTGCAGCGGTTTAATGTAAGCTTGGAACATCATAACAAACATGAATACAGAACTGTTGAGAATTCTAATGTTTCTCTGTCTTAATCTATGCAGGCACCGCAAAACAAAAGCACACAACAAAATGCATCAGCTAGGTTTGGAGCAGTTTTGTGGTGATTTGTTACATTTTTTAGAGTTTCATAAAGATAGTAATATACTGTATTTAATAGTATGCAAGTGTTTTTACCAAGAAAAAAAAAGTTTTTTTTTTTTTTTTTGTGAAAGTAAAAAAAGAAAGATTATATTTTCATGATGGAGTATTAAGCTGTGATGATCGCAAATTTGCAAGTATCATAATAGTTTGACATTCAGACACATGCAAAAATAAGCTTATGCATGTTATCTGAAAATCCTGTCTCAAATACATTCACATCTGAACTAGTTTTTCATTAAGAACATTCCTTTTTTACTTGGTGCAAATTGAACGTTTCTATCCCTAGCAGCTCTTCATAAACTCACCTCGGAAACTCAACACAAACTATAAATAAAAAATGAGTCTATCTTTTCGGGACAGAGGAAGTATAACACTAATTTCAAACTAAAGCAAATCTGCAAATCGAAAATATTAAAAATCCACAACACACGTTACAAATATCGTCTTTAGCATAATCAATAAAAAAATAGAGTTCAAAACCTATATATATCACATCACAAATCTCCTATATCAGCTTTTGGAAATTAGATAGATAATTAGAAACTAATTTCAAATACATGAGTTTCATGTTATTGATCATACGCTAATCAAATAATTTTATTTTTCTTTATATAATTATCATCAATGCTTTGTTACAGAAGTATGTCAAACTTTAGTATTCACATGCTGAAGATTACTAAAGCTTCAACATCATTTCATGGATAAACAAGACTACATGATTTTATTATGAGAAATTAAATAACTTCCATCATCTTTAAAATGCATGAACATGAATTAGGATGGATTTTGCATGAATTCTAAAAATGAGTTTCGTATGAAATTTACAATTATTATACCCCTATTGTATTGTTAGTACCTCACAATGTTTAACTCACAATTAATCATAGTAAAAATGTTTTGATAAATAAATAATCAATCCATTGATTATATGATATATACAAAAGACCTGAGCACAGGCAGCCCATCACAAAAGCTCAAACAGCTAAGCCATCCTGTTAGCTGTTCGAAGTCAACAGTCAAAGCACTTCATGATCTACCTACCATTTACACATTTAACAAACTGAAGAACTACCTATTTCAAACTCCCTCAACCTCAAATGAATTATCAAGATGCTAAATTCAATCAAGCTTCAACAGCTAAGACCCTACAAGCCCAACAACTAAGCTCCTCTGTCTCAACTGCTGAGACTGTCCTTCTTCAACAGCTTTCTCCACGTCATCAGACTCTTGAAGAATGATTATTCTAAATATTAACAAACTTTAGAATAACTCTATTGAAGCTTGATCAAGTGTGAATACACCTTCCCCTTGACAACCTGCATTCAAGAGGAACAACATATTAGTCAACCCGGTCAAGCCATTACTCCTCTGTACCTTTGGTCCCCCAACGGCTACCCTTGTACCCTTGTCCCCCAACGGCTATATGGCCTCCCCTATATAAAGGTGTATACTTGCATGTTGTCAAGTGACCCTTTTTAACCTTTCAACCCATTTTTACAACCTCACTCCCTTTTGAGCCTTCCTGCATTCTCAATCTGCAGATCTAAATATTTGCATAAATCCCTGCAAATATTGTGCCCCTTGTGCACCCAGTTACAACCCACACCAAGCCTAAGCTATCAGCCAAGCTTAACCTTTTATTTTAATCTCTTGTAATTTTTCTTTTCTTTTTATAGCCTTAGTCAAAAGGCTTCCTTAACTGTAGTGGCAGTTAAGAAGAAGGGGTTCGAGGAACTTGCCTTTATCATTCATTGTAAGCTTATTAAGTAAGTGGATATTATAGTGGATTGATCTCACTGTTGACTACAGTGGGGGTGGATGTAAGAGAAGTGTTTGCCTCTGAACCACTTTAAAAACTCCTTGTGTATTTTCTTCTCTTATCTCTACACTTACACACACTACACCTTGTCTAGTTCATTTATTCTTTTATTTATTCTCCACTGCATAATTACTCTATCTCTCAACAGCTAACCACCCAAACTGTTAGCTGTTCATTTTTAACATTTCTATTATTCAAGTAAAACAGGACCTTTCAATTGGTATCAGAGCTTGGATTCACCATAAAAAGTCTAACAACTTGTGAAAGATTCTCTCAACCCATCATGCCTCAACCCAGAAGAAACAATGAGAAATACATTCCACACATTGATGACTGTGGATATTTTGAGATTTATTCCTCAAAAATCAAAACCTATCTAGATCCTAATAGCATATAGAACTGGTATGTCTTAGAGAATGAAGTTGAACCTCCCACTCAAGCTGAAGTCAATGGAGGGGGTAGCAAACTCAAATCTCCTGAAAATTGGACTGATGCACAAAGACAACTTATGACTGCAAACTTAAAAGTAAAAAATATTCTGCAAAAAAGTGTGAATGACTCCCTAACTCAAGAAATAGCTAAATTACCAAGTGCTAAAGCAGCATGGGAATTAATTAACACAAAGTTCACTAAACACACCAGTGTTAGAACCCAGAATCTATACAACTTATTAAGACAGTTAGACAACTTCAAATTATATCCTGGAGAAAAAGTGAGAGCTACAAGACCAAGATTTGAAGATCTTGTTAGAGCCATTTTAGACCATGGCAAAACTTTTGAACAATCTGATCTATGCCTAAAAATCTACTCTAATCTTCCTCAAGAATATGAGAAAGTAGCCCTTCCCATTAGAGAAGGAGCTGAATGGAGTAGTATGACCATTAAACAATACTTTGGTAAACTTGAAGCATATGAACTAGAAGGAATGATCAAAATTCAACCAGCATCCACCATATCTCAAACCCTTTCCCTTGTTGCACAAGAGCAAACCCAGAAACCACTCTCTCAACAGGACATTGACTCCCTTGTTATCAATGCTCTACAAAAACTGAACATAACTCCTAAACAAGAATCAAAGCCAATCTCTCAAGAAGACATCCCAAGTCTCATCTCCATGGCTGTCAGAAATGCCATGAAGCATCAAAAGAAAGCTTTTGATAGAAGATACAGTCCTTCACCATCCAACCCAACTCAAGAAGCTGTTAAAAAGAACAGTGAGTGTTACAACTGTGGTAAACTAGATCACTATGCTGTAGACTGTAAAGAACCTAAGAAACCAAGAGAATACGCAAAAAGAATGACCTACTCTAATGTGTCATTCATAGTTCTAGGTGCAATTGCTACAATTGTGTCAAGGCAAAAAATAACAAGAACAAAGAACAAGTCATGCTTGCTGACTTCTCTAGGTTTAGTGATGAAGAATTTGAATCTTCAGACTCAGATAGTGATGAAGAAGAAGCATTACTATGTTTAGTTGCACAAGAATGTGATGAATCAAATAATGAAGAGGACCTAGAAGCCTTAGCTGTTGCTGAAGAACTTAAAGAGGTACATAATTTTAACTCTCTTAATATTGATGGTTTTAAAAATTTAGTTTGCACCCTCTTAATTCAAAAGAAGAAACAAGACTCTAGCTTTGCTGCCCTCATCACAGAAAATCTTGAGCAATCAAAAACCATTGAAAAACTCAAAACCCTAAACACTAACCTTGAAACAACCACAAAGGATCTAGAAGAAAAATGTCAAAAACTTGAAAATGACATACTTAGCTCAACAGCTAAAACTGACTGTTCTAAATCCCAAGAGGATAATAAACATGAAATAAGTACCTTGAAGGAAGAAAACAATGCTTTAAAAAGAAAAATTGCTTCCTGGAGCAAATCAAGCAATACTGTATCCATGTTTCAATTCAACCAAGAAATCCTGGGGATAGATCTGGAATAGGAGCTAAAAATCCCACACTCAAAATCTATACTCCACCCACTGGTGATAGAGCTGTTGAAACTATGATTTTACAAAGTCTCAACACACTCCCTACCAAGAAACCATCTTACCCCATTCAAACAAAGGAAGATGTGTACAAACAAAGGAGTAAAGAGAGTAAATCAAAAGGGAATTCTCCCACAATTTCTAATACTCAAGCTTCAACAAGTACTGATGATATTAAATCTCAGAAAAGGAAGCAAGAACAGGAGCCTAGACAACCTAGAAAGCCTAGCCAAGCCAAAAAGCCAAGGCAAACTGGACAGCCAAGATATGCTAGACAGCAGAGGCACTCTAGGCAACCTAGACAAAACTGGCAATATTCCAATGGGAAAAGCCATCAGTCACAAAACTCCTCCCCTAGATCATCTTACCACTCACAAAATCCCAGACAGCAATCTCACTTTCATCAACCAAACTACAGAAATCAAAGCCCATACAATACTGGACACCTATATAACTCCCCTCAACCCTTCACATTGACACATTACATGATGCAAATCATGTCCTACTATAGCACCCTTAACCAATTCTTCAAAAGAAGATCAGGTGGCAAGGCTAGGGTACCAAAGAAAGTCTAATCCTTTGGACCCAAAAAGTATAAAGGGTACCATAATTTTTAATCTTGTTTTGTAGGAATCTAATAAAGGTATCTGGTACTTAGATAGTGGATGTAGCAGACATATGACTTACAACAAGGAATGGCTTCAACAGCTAACTCCAAAGAATGGTCCCAATGTTACATTTGGTGACAATTCTCAAGCAAGAGTCAAAGGATCAGGCAATATAGTGACCAAGGAGATCATCTTTACAGATGTATCTTATGTTGAAGGACTTAAGCACAATTTGATTAGCATAAGTCAAATTTGTGACAAAGGGTACCATGTTATCTGCACAAAGGACCAATGCCAAGTCAAAGACAAGAACAACAAGGTTATTCTAACAGGAGTTAAAAAGAAGAACCTCTACTGCCTCCACCTTGAAGTTGTTCAATCCTCTTCTGCTCACTACCTAATATCCTACAGCCAATCAGATTTATCATGGCTATGGCATAAAAGACTTGCTCACCTAAACCTCAAAACCATTTCCAAGTTATCCATGTCCAATCTTGTCAAAGGTCTTCCCAAAATTCCTTTCAAGAAAGACAAACTATGCAGAGCTTGTCAATGTGGAAAACAAAAAAAGACATCCTTTACTGCTAAAACCAGACTGGACACATCCAAACCTCTTGATCTCCTTTATATGGACCTATTTGGCCCCATTAGAACCAGATCTCTAGGTGGAAAGAGATACTCGCTTGTAGTTGTTGATGACTACACTAGATTCACTTGGATAATTCTTCTTGAATCCAAAAGTGATACTCTTCAAAACCTTACTCAACTGTTCAAGAAAGTTCAGAACTTTAAAGGTTTATCTATCAAAAAGATAAGATCTGATCATGGAACTGAATTTGAGAACACTGGAGTTGAAAACTATTGTAACCAAATAGGGATTGGTCACAACTTTTTAGCTCCAAGAACTCCTCAACAGAATGGAGTCGTAGAAAGAAAGAACAGGATCATTTGTGAAGCAGCAAGAGTAATGCTGTCAGAACACAATCTTCCTAAATACTTTTGGGGAGAAGCTGTTACTACTGCTGTTTATGTACAGAATAAAACTCTAATCAATAGGTTTCATATGAAGACCCCATATGAGTTGTGGAATGGCAAGGTTCCAACCATATCCTACTTTCATAGATTTGGAAGTAAATGTTACATTCAAAACAATGGGAAGAATAACCTAGACAAATTTGATTCCAAGAGTGATGAAGGAATTTTTATTGGCTACTCCAACACTAGCAAAGCCTACAGAGTATACAACAAGAGAAGACTGGTTGTAGAAGAATCCATTCATGTTGACTTTGATGAAAACAATGATCAATGCAATACTGACTTATGTGACTTTGATAAAAGCATTGGAAATTCTGACAACCTTTCAGAACCTTCACCCTCAATCAGCAATCCTTCTCCATCAAATGAGAACAACATTACTCTTCCCTATGTTCTTCCCAAAGATACTCCCAACAGCTTACCCACTCCCAACAGCTTTCCTTTTCCCAACAGCTTAGATGAAATAGTTAGCTGTCAAATCTTACCTTCCCAAATCTCCACTCAAATCCCAATTCTCAATGATGACAACCTAATCATTTCCATCCCTATTCAGAAGGAAACAATCCCTGACGGCATTCCTCACTATGATATTTTCATGAGTGCCTTCATTTCTCAAATGGAACCTAAAAGAATCCATGAAGCCCTTCAAGATGCAGATTGGATAGAAGCAATGGAAGAAGAACTTGAACAGTTTGAAAGGAATAAAGTATGGAAACTTGTTCCCAAACCAAGAAACCAAACTGTCATAGGTACCAGATGGGTTTTTAGAAACAAAATGAGTGAAGATGGTACTGTAGTAAGAAACAAAGCAAGACTTGTTGCTCAAGGATACAGACAAGAAGAAGGAATAAACTATGATGAAACTTTTGCTCCTGTAGCAAGACTTGAAGCCATAAGACTATTTCTAGCCTTTGCATCTTTCAAGAAGATGAAAGTATTCCAAATGGATGTCAAGAGTGCATTCCTGAATGGAATACAAAATGAAAAGGTGTTTGTTGCTCAACCTCCTGGATTTGAACATCCTAAATTCCCAGACCATGTATACAAGTTGGACAAAGCCTTGTATGGTCTAAAACAAGCCCCTAGAGCTTGGTATGACACTCTGTCTAAATTCCTTCTTGATAAAGGATTTACCAAAGGTCATATTGACAACACTTTATTCATTAAAAAATATGGAGATGACACCCTACTCATTCAGGTCTATGTTGATGATATTATCTTTGGATCATCAAATGAGAACCTTTGCAAAGAATTTGGAGATCTTATGTAAAAACAGTTTGAAATGAGTATGATTGGGGAACTAACCTACTTCCTAGGTCTTCAAGTCAAACAAATGAAGGATGGAATCTTCATTAACCAAGCCAAGTACACAAGAGACATGATCAAGAAGTTTGATATGCAGAATGCCTCAACAGCCAAGACACCTCTGTCTAGCACAACCAAACTTCATGCTGACACTGATGGTCAAAGTGTTGATCAAACACTGTATAGAAGCTATATAGGATCTCTCCTATATGTTACTGCCTCAAGACCAGACATCATGTTCAGTGCATGTCTATGTGCAAGATTTCAAGCAAATCCCAAAGAATCTCATCTTGCTGCAGTTAAAATGATCTTGAGATATCTAAAAGGAACTCCTGATTATGGCTTATGGTACCCTAATGAATCTCCATTTTCACTAATTGGCTTTACTGACTCAGACTATGCTGGATGCAATCTAGATAGAAAGTCAACAAGTGGTAGATGTCAATTTATTGGATCAGGAATTGTGTCCTGTCTAGTAAAAAGTAAACCTCTGTAGCAACCTCAACAGCTGAGGCTGAATATGTTGCAGCTGATCTCTGCTGTTCCCAAATATTGTACTTAAAAAGTCAAATACAAGACTTTGGTATAAATGTCACTAATATTCCCATATTTTGTGACAATTCAAGTACAATAGCCATGACAGAGAATCCTGTTCAACACTCTAAAACCAAACACATTGAAGTAAGACATCACTTCATTAGAGACCATGTTGAAAAAGGAAATATCAATTTAGCCAAAGTTGGTACTAAGGATAATGTCTCTGACATACTAACTAAAGCTATGGATGAAAATAGGTTTGAACTTTTGAGAGCATTGTTAGGAATGATTAACTTGCCTAAGTAAAAGGGATTAACTAAAATTTTATTTCATAAACTTTAGACTGGTACAGAGAACATGGTTAGCTGTTTACATTATTTATACAGCTAACCTAAACAGATCTCTATTCAAGGACAACAATATGATGGCCTGTTTACATCATATTGCTTGGAACTTAGCCTTAACCTCACTACCCATGTGTTGCTGGTAGCCCTCTCCTCTATAAAAAAAAAAGGGGTACAAAAACTTTCCCAATAGCTAACTAACCTTGGATGTTCTCTTATTCCTCCATCTTACAAGATTTGTTTCCAACAACAACCAGAGCCCTTGTCCTGTCCATCTCTTCCTTGATATGCCCTTGCTGGTGTAGATGGACCTCCCTCTAAATACCTCTCCATAACTGGAGAATGATGAAGAGGTGGACCCATGGTTCTTGGCCACCACTCCTCCACATCATCATAGGGTGGAAGATCATCCAAGGGGGAAACAAAGCTAAAGGTCCCAGAAGTCTGCATACTCTCAGCAGCTATCATTGCCATGTGGGAAGAAGGACCTACAATATCTTCTTCCTTGACTTGAACAGGACTACAACACCTCAAATACTGCCTGAACAATTGAGTGTGAGTAGTTGTTGGTGACTGCTGGACCCCATGAAAGTTATCTCCCCTTCCCTCTAGCACTGCCATGCTAATGGTCAAAGAATCCCTTGTT
Source organism: Campanula takesimana (assembly GCA_026119855.1). NCBI lineage: Eukaryota > Viridiplantae > Streptophyta > Magnoliopsida > Asterales > Campanulaceae > Campanula > Campanula takesimana. Next base: position 1,069,025 of record JAOWBW010000184.1, read on the forward strand.
ACTGGGACATAATCCCTTAGCTGTTTAGCTACATGCACCTTCTTGGCCTTAACAGCTAAGATATCTTCCTGACTCATTAGCTCTCTCAAAGTAAATGGCCTCAACACGTGTTTTCCCTCAACAGCTATCCTATCAATATCCTTCCCATGGACCATTAAGCCCTCCTTTCTCATCAAGTCTCCAAGGGAATGAACCCTTTGGACTTCAGACTGTGCAGAATTTGCTCTGCTGCTCTCTCCCTCCCCAACTTTCATTCTTTGACCAAACAGCTTAATACTACCACCTTCTTCCACTTGTTTCTCCTTTCACTTGCCTTTAACCTCATTCAATTGTGCCAATCTCTCTCTCTCCTTTTTGTCCATAGCTTCCCTTTCACATTCCTAATCTCCCTTTCTCTTCTCCCTATCTCTCACCTCCCTATACTTAAAAGGGTGATCAAGAGGAAGTTGTTCAACTTCCTCATACATCTGATGATCACTCTGTATAGTGTATGAAATGAACTATCTCTCAAACCTTTCCCTTTCTGTCTCTTCTCCTACAGGGATTGAAAAGATTAGCTTCTTGGCTAATTGAGCCATTCTTTTAGGATTATACTTAGCTGCAAGTCTCCCCATGTTTCGTAAGTTTAACTGGGTTTGCCTGAACAGCTAAGCCAAAAGAAAGAAAATATGATGTGTTTTCATCAGCTGAGTTCTTATTCCTTTTACATACAAGGAATTTATGAAAGCCCACAATAGGGTATGGTGCTAGATGTAGCTGTTAAAATTAAATTTTTGCCCAAAATATCAACTGATTTGACCACAAAATAAGTACTATTGGTACAAAAACTTGGCAAAGCTGAGATGTGATAGGTCAAAATTTAAGTCGAAGTGTGTTATACCATACTTAGCACCTTACCTTCCTTAAATAGCCGCCCGCTATTTCTGGGAATAAATGATATATCATTTAATTCCACTCTATTTACTGTTCATATAAACAGTAAAAGAGGATAACTGTCAAGTCGTCTTAACGGCTAGCTTTTAAAACCATCGTCGCCTCGATCTTAAAATTATAACCGTTGTCCCCACCTTCTAAACCTCGATCTTTCATCTTCTCCTCTCTCTATAACATTCAAATTTTTTTTCTTCGAAAATCATTCAACCTTTCGAAGTCAAAAACTCTGCTTCAAACCCTAACCTCCTCTATTTTCAAACCCCACCTTTCTCCTTCTTGTAAATCAAACATGTCTTCTCCTATTATTAGACAACCTCTTGTACCCGAAGATGCTCATGGGTATTACATCGAAGAAGACTTCTTCCAAGGAGAAACAGGTCTATTTATAAAAGGTCTTCTTGAAAACAATAGATTACTCTTTTTTCTCACAGAAAAGGCCCCCATTCTTGACCATGCCTGTCTCCATCTCTACAACACTGGAATAAGGAATTCTGACCACTCAATCTCTGCTATGTTTGGAGAAGAAGAAATTGTCATTTCCTATCTAGATGTTAGTATCTACTTAAATCTTGAAATAAGTGAGTATTTCATAACAAATATTTGGGACCCTGCCATAGATATGAACTTTGCCCCTCTCTATCGAACCTTCACAGACCAAGCCAATTACCTAAGCCTCAAAAACCAGCCTGTTCACAAAAGACTTCTCTCCAAAAGACACTCTGTCCTATGTGATATTGTCCTTAAAGGAATCTGTGGCAAACGATCTTCATTTGATCAAATGAGTGTCTCAGAGTGGAAACAAGCATTGGTTCTTCTCAGAGGCAGGATCAACTGGGGTCCCATCCTCTTGGAGACCTTCAATCTGAAAAACTACCCTTCCACCATCAAAGGAATAAAAAAGGCTGGACAACCTAACCTCTTCAGGTTCATGACCCTTGTTCTTCTTAAAAAATTTCGTGAGGTAGTCCCTTACTGGAACTTACAAAATGAATGGTACCTCTGCTGTGATGTAAGCAACACAAAGAAGTTTGATAAGAAGACCTCCAACCTCAAGAAGAAAAAGGGGCTAGCAGCTGAGGGGGAACCAAGTAATTAACAGCCAATAGCTGAGGGGGAACAACATCAAGGACCTCAAATCATTGAGTTGTCCTCTGATTCTACTCAGACTTTGACTAGAACACTTGTATAGGTGCCTAGGTCATAGCTGCTTGAAATGTGTTTTCCCCTATTCCCTAGCTTACTTATGTTTGAACAGAAATATTATCAAGAAGATTTTCTCTTCATTGGTTCTTCTATTTTCTTAGCACTTATCCATGCAGCTACATAATCAAAAACCTTATTTATTTACCAAAAAAGGGGAAGTGTACCTCACTATCACAATTAATCATAGTAAAAATGTTTTGATAAATAAATAATCAATCCATTGATTATATGATATATACAAAATACCTGAGCACAGGCAGCCCATCACAAAAGCTCAAACAGCTAAGTCATCCTGTTAGCTGTTCGAAGTCAACAGTCAAAACACTTCATGATCTACCTACCATTTACACATTTAACAAACTGAAGAACTACCTATTTCAAACTCCCTCAACCTCAAATGAATTATCAAGATGCTAAATTCAATCAAGCTTCAACAGCTAAGACCCTACAAGCCCAACAGCTAAGCTCCTCTGTCTCAACTGCTGAGACTGTCCTTCTTCAACAGCTTTCTCCACGTCATCAGACTCTTGAAGAATGATTATTCTAAATATTAACAAACTTTAGAATAACTCTATTGAAGCTTGATCAAGTGTGAATACACCTTCCCCTTAACTTGACAACCTGCATTCAAGAGGAACAACATATTAGTCAACCCGGTCAAAGACAAGCCATTACTCCTCTGTACCTTTGGTCCCCCAACGGCTACCCTTGTACCCTTGTCCCCCAACGGCTATATGGCCTCCCCTATATAAAGGTGTATACTGGCATGTTGTCAAGTGACCCTTTTTAACCCTTCAACCCATTTTTACAACCTCACTCCCTTTTGAGGCTTCCTGCATTCTCAATCTGCAGATCTAAATATTTACATAAACCCTGCAAATATTGTGCCCCTTGTGCACCCAGTTACAACCCACACCAAGCCTAAGCTATCAACCAAGCTTAACCTTTTATTTTAATCTCTTGTAATTTTTCTTTTCTTTTTATAGCCTTAGTCAAAAGGCTTCCTTAACTGTAGTGACAGTTAAGAAGAGGGGGTTCGAGGAACTTGCCTTTATCATTCATTGTAAGCTTATTAAGTAAGTGGATATTATAGTGGATTGATCTCACTGTTGACTACAGTTGGGGTGGATGTAAGAGAAGTGTTTGCCTCTGAACCACTTTAAAAACTCCTTGTGTATTTTCTTCTCTTATCTCTACACTTACACACACTACACCTTGTCTAGTTCATTTATTCTTTTATTTATTCTCCGCTGCATAATTACTCTATCTCTCAACAGCTAACCACCCAAACTGTTAGCTGTTCATTTTTAACATTTCTATTATTCAAGTAAAACATGACCTTTCAACTATCTTTTGACAATGAGTTTATATTATTGTATTTTCCTTAAAAATAATTATATCCAACTATAATTGTTGTTATTAAGCACATCATCTTATATTAGTTTGGATATAGATAACTAAATTTTGTAGCGTTATGGAGGGGTTCAAACCCTATCAAACCCCAATTATTCGAAAACATTTCAAAATAGATAGTAAGGATTCATTCCTTTCTAGATTTGGCTTGGAAGGACCACCAAAAAAAATTCAGACAGTACGACGAACCAATGCTCTGCTTACCTGTTCTAACCAAGCCGAGCCGATTGCAATTACAGCATTGGCAGTCGCTCACCTGAAACATCGATATTATCAGATATTAGGACGCTGAAAATGAAAAAAATATATATGATATTTTCATATAATATATTAACAATTAGTAGATCAAAAAGAGATGTGACGGCCAGTTTTGTTCCGGAAAAAGAAAGGGTTTAAAAAGGTGCAAGAAAAAAAAAAAAGAAGCTAAAAGTGTTCATAAAGATTAATAGGCAAGTCTCCATTTATTTGTTATTTTAGCCCCTTCAACTCATAGCTAGACAATTCAAACTTTTGCGGAGATTTATTTAAGAAGAACCAAGTTGAAATGACAATCAAGATTATCGGTGTAGTCTCTATTTTTATGCGTCTTAATTGATTCGAGCAAAAGTGAGTTCAAATAATATTCAAATGTAAGTTAATTTGTAAATCGAAGTTTTCATCCCATTAGAATATAAAATTAGTAAAATTAGTAAGTTACCTTTTCTAATTTTCTCTCTCCTGATTCTATTGCTAAAAATAAAAATTAAGCTTGATTTCTTTAATTTGTAAAAACTAGTAAAAATATTTTTTAATAACCCAAAAGAGAACATCAGAATTTTATTTTATAATAGAGATACTATTAAATCTTTAAATCATCCCATAGGCTTTTGAATACTACCTATTCTATATCCTATGACTAGTGGTTCGGTCCGTAAATCCCCCAAACCGAACCAAACAGAACCATTTACACGCCTACTTATATAACACTTACCCACTAACTATTTTATATCCCACTTTCTCTCTCCTACCAAACCATCTACACTCACAATACATCACATTTTTCTTAATTCTCAAACCTAGTTTATTTTTTTTAAGTTTAAATTGGGACGGAGTGAGCATATGCCAAAACGTAGCCTCATCATGCCATATGCCAAAACGTAGCCTCATCACGCCACGTAAGCAATATTTAACGGTAACATAAACGGTCATTTAACAGAAAGACCAACTAATGCCTAAGTTGCTAAGGTTAAGGACTATTAAGTAAACAAAATAGGTCAAAAAAGTAAAAACTTAAAAAAGTTCAGGGATGTAAAGGTATTAACTCTTTCTCTTTTCCCCCAATCTCCCACTGCCCTCACCTTTCTTCTCCCATTGACGAAATTACCCTCTGAACCTCCGCCCAATCAGACAACCACCAAACCCTACCACCGGGAAGTCTGAAACTCGTCAACGGCGGAGTGGCTTTGCGGCACGGAGCCGAAAGACGTGTTAAAGTTCTATAATTTCAGTAACTGTAAGTCAAATTTCCCATTTGATTAATTGTATCTTGCACGATTTATTCTTACGATGTTCAAATTTCCAGCGAAGTTGTCATTATATTCAATTCCAGTGTTTTGAAAATAGGACCGATTGAGTGCATAAATTGATTAAATGCTTGATAAATTGTTTTCTTCATTTTTCTGTGGGAAAACCTATTGTTGGAATTAGAGGAGGAGGTATCTTTGAGTTGAGTTAGGGTTGATGGTCAAAAAGTACCACAAATGACCATGTAAGAAGAATTGAGAGTGACTTTAGCATAGTTGTCAAAGGCGAAAGGCGAGAGGCGGGCGAAATGTACTTAGGAAAGGCGAAAAGCGAGGCGAGAGGCGGGCGGCATAAAGGCGAGCAAGGAAGAAAATAAAACTAAAAAATAGTAACCCGTGCTCTACACGTGCTTTGCACGAAATACTAATTTTCTATTTTTTTAATTATTATTTTGCTCTTTTTATATTTTTTATTCAATAAAGTAGCATAACATTTATTTGTAATATGAATATATTATATATAAAAAATAATTTTCTAATTATAATTAACTAAAATAGTAACCATCATCTTAACTAAGCCGTGCTCTACACGTGCTTTGCACAAAATACTAATTTTCTATTTTTTAAATTATTATTTTGCTCTTTTTATATTTTTTATTCAATAAAGTAGCATAACATTTATTTGTAATATAAATATATTATATATAAAAAATAATTTTCTAATTATAATTAACTAAAATAGTAACCATCATCTTAACTAATACTATTAATAGTAATAATTAATCGATATTATAATTATCATAATTAAAAAATACTATTAACAGTACTTATTAATATCTATAATAACTATTATAATTAACTAATTTTATTAATAACAATGATAACCTAATATAGTAACTATTATGATTAACTAATACTATTAATAGTAAAAATTAACATATATTGTAACTGTCATGATTAACTAATAATATTAATAGTAATCATTAATTTATAGAGTAACTATTATACTTAACTAATACTATTAATAGTTATAGTTTTTTTAAAAAAAATTATATAGTAACTATTATTGTTAACTAATAATATTAATAATAATAGTTAACTAATATTGTTAACAAATACTATTAATAGTAATAGTTAACTAATATAGTAACTATTATAGTTAACTAATACTAACAATAGTAATAGTTAACTTGTATAGTACTCCCTTCGTCCCAATTTAAAGTTCTTAGTTTGACTTTGCACAGAGGTTAAGAAAAGATAAATGTTGTGAGTGTGAAAAGTAAAGTAGGAAAAAGAAAGCGGGTATGGAGTTTTTGTTGTGAGAATGATAAGTGGGTCCTATTGTCCATTTTAGGTAATAAAGTAAAGTAAGAACCTTAAACTGAGACAGACCAAAAAAGAAAGTAAGAACCTTAAAGCTGGACAGAGGAAGTAACTATTATAGTTAACTAATATAACAATAGTAATAGTTAACTTGTATAGTACTCCCTCCGTCCCAATTTAAAGTTCTTTGTTTGACTTTGCACGGAGATTAATAAAAAAATAAATGTTGTGAGTGTGAAAAGTAAAGTAGGAAAAAGAAAGTGGGTATGGAGTTTTTGTTGTGAGAATTACAAGTGGGTCCCATTGTCCATTTTAGGTAATAATGTAAAGTAAGAACCTTAAATTGGGACAGACCAAAAAAGAAAGTAAGAACCTTAAAGCTGGACAGATGGAGTAACTATTATAGTTAATTAATACTATTAATAGTAATAGTTAACTTGTATAGTAACTATTATACTTAACTAATATTATTAGTAGTAATAGTTAAATTATATCATAACCAAGGGCGGATCTTGCATGTAAATCGGGGTACACGTGCACCGGTCAACTCAATTTTTCAACTATGTTTTTGTTTACTAAGTGCACCCTCAAAAATAATAATTAAAGTGATAATTTAACTAAAAGGGATGTGAACTTAGTAGAAGGAAAATTTAACAACGCTGACATAAACGAAGCGGAGCCGCGGAGCCACGCATTCGCGAAATCAGGGAAAAAAAAAAAAAAAACCTTACCGACGCGACCTTTGCTCCGTGGACGAGAGAAAGAGATCCGCCTCGATCTTCATCACCAAGCTTCTTAATCCTTTGCACAATTGCACTCTTCACTCTCGTAAGCATCCTCAAGTCTCTCATCTACTTTCTCTCTCCGAATTGAAGTAAATTGACATCTAGGGTTTGTATATAAATTTGGGGCTTTGATATTTCTTTTCAAATTTCATGGGCGATTTCAATATAATTGTTGATTAAATGTTTGAATTTAAATATACATATATGTGTGTGTTTGATGGTTATTGTGTTTTTGGTTGATTATTGAATATGGACAAATTTCTTATCAAAAGGAAAAAAATTGGGGATGGTGAAACTAGTTTTGGGGTGGGTAATTCCTAGTCAACAATCAGTCCTTGTGATGGCTTCTGCTAGTAAATAATTTGTTGATATGAGTACTCTTCCTTCGGATCCTGCAGTTAGAAAAAGCATTTATGAAAACGCGTTAGGGACAAATTTACTTTGTTAGTTGTATTGTTTTCTTTTATGACAATTGTTTTGAACTTATGTACTTAAGTATGTACTTGAATATAATTGTGTTTTGAATTTTTTTGGTATGAAGTTATTTAGTGTAAATTGTGCACCCGGTGTTTGGAAATCCTAGATCCGCCACTGATCATAACTATTATTATTAGCTAATAATATTAGCTAATATTGGGAATATCATAGGTCACACATATTTAGGATGGTGATGATGTGGCTTCAAAACTAATAATTCTAAAAGAAAAGGCGCATGAATTAAAATTACGAAATTCAAATTAACAAAACAAGTACTAGTTTAAGCAAGTGAAATAAACTTAAGCTCTTAAATATTATCAAGAAAAGAAATCAAGCTCTAAAGTCCTGCAAAAGTAAATGAAAATTTGTAAAACATGGGAAAAAGAAAAGAAAAGAAGAGATAAAAAAAATGCAAAAAGGCGAGCGGCGGGCGGGTAAAAGGCGAGCAAGGCGAACGCCTTGTGAAAAAAGGCGTACATCCGCCTGCCTGACTACAAAAAGGCGACCGACCCCCCATGGCGCCAAAAAGGCGAGGCGGGCGGTCGCCTTTGACAACTATGGACTTTAGTCATATGCTCCCGCCGTCCCCGAAAATGGTATGATAGTCCCACTTTTTAATTTTATGGTCAACACAATTGAACTTTGACCATAATTATAGTTATGCAATTTTAAAAATGTGATCATTTCACCATTAAGAATACAATCTATAACAATTTTTAGAGTTGCACATAGATGATTGATTTTCCAAAAATTATGGTCAAAGTTCAATTGAGTTGATAAAAGTCAATGCGGGACTATCTTTCCGACATAGGGAGTAATAGAATTGGTTTGGATGAAATTGAGAAGGTGGGGGAATGTAATCTTACCCGTTAAGTTCAAAGGAATTTATTTGTAGGTCATCTATTAGAGGCCTGCTAATGTTTTAAAAACTTTAATAGGCTGCTAATGCTAAGGAAACCATGTTAAAGAAAACAATTTAGCTTAAATGAGAATGTTACAAAACAATGGATATATGGTTGAACTACTGGACAATCGCTAATATGTTGAAAATATGTTCTTTGATTAAACTCTAGCTATCTCTATTCTTATTGTTTGAATCATAGTTACCGGGAACTCCCAACCCCCCCTCGTCCCACGTCCCGGGAACACGCGTCCTGGGTTCACAAGGGAACTCGACCCAAAGTACTCAAACAATCGTACCGGAAAATAAACGATCAGCAACTTAGAATCTTGTCTGCATTTACAATCTTTTATGTTTATCCACATTTACATTATAGTCTTTTATCTCCCTAACAATATATCTATACGTAAGTGTGTGTGTGTATATGTTAATATATTCAACTTAGTGATATGTTTCCAATAAAGAGCGTACCACGTTCCCAATTGATCCTACCCCTAGCGTACCCAAAATTTACTAAGTCACGTTCCTCGTTCCCGTACCCATCCCGCGTCCCGAAACGTCCCACGTTCCTGGTAACTATGGTTTGAATTCCCGTGATCTGCTGGGGTGAAAGTACAAAATAGGGACAATAGTCATCATTAAATTCGAACGATTTTTTATGGTCCAACTTTGTAGTTACTTTATCTTCTATTTAGACCTTTGAGTTAAAGTAATGAGTTAAAACTCTGCCTGATTTAGTTGAAGCATAACTTCATATATGTGCAGGCTTTGGGGTTGAAATACTTAATCCGATCTAGGATTTTCCTGTCAGAGAAAAAGAGGTTAAACTATATTAATTCGTCTGTGACGGCGGATTTCAAGTAAAAACCATGCCTAGCAAGAAGAGGAAAAGGTCAGAGCGACCGGTCATGCACCCTCGGAACAAATACTCCGACAACCCACCAGATTTTTCCCTGTTAGCTTCTTTTTATCCTTCATTTGAGCCGTACGTTTTCTATTCTCGCGATGGTCGTCCGAGAATTGACTGGACGGACTTCAACGCAACCAGAGAGCTCACTCGGGTTTTGCTACTCCACGATCATTCCCTCAATTGGTAAAACTCTTAAATTAATATTATCATTCTCAATCACATATACATTTTTGGTACTTTATACTTCTATTTTGTTACCATGGCATCTCATTTTATGAACCTTCTGCTGGTTAATGTGTTACAGTAAGCTCAAAGCTAAACGACTTGAGGACTATAAACCTCTATTTGTTGGGTTAACAAAACTGAAATTTTAGCATCTAAATTTATATTTTCCTCTGTCGATCAAGTTTGCCTTTTTGCCCATAGGGGCGATTATGGGTCTTATGGTTGTAGTTGCTTGTAAGGTTTGGCTTTTTCCACCTCTTGATTGCATGAAAGTTAATAAAAGTAACATGTTGAATCTCAAGGTTTACATTTCATTTACAGTTCTTCAAATTTGCCATCTGATTATTTCATTAACTCAATCTTAATAAGTTATACTCCCTCCGTCCCACCTGACTTAGGATTCTTGGTCAAACAATTTATACTTTGACCAAATATTTGAAGAAATATAATGATGCTAATAAAAATTTAAAACTTGTTATTGTATCACGATTAATAATGAACTAAATAACTATTTTTAGATTTTCATTAAGATAATTATTTTTGTTCAAATTATTGGTCAAAGTATAAATTGCTTGACCAAGAATCCTAAGTCGGGCGGGACAGAGGGTGTATAAGTGTTCCATTTTTCTGTATTTTTGGGGACAGTAAGTACCTCAAGTATTCACCTTCGATCATTTCATTATTTGTTGAATCCAAAGCTTATTTTAGAGCTTAAATACTTCCCATAGCACAGATTAGTTTTGAGACAGTTTAGTAAGGTAGTCAAGTATTCTCAGTCGAGTTCTATTTGATAACCATTTGTGACTCAAATATTTAAAAACCAAGATAGTCGAGCTCATTTTGGGAGATATCTGCTTAGCTTAATGATTGGCTAAGAAGGCTCTTATAGTTTATCTGTATTTATGTTTCTTAACTAATAAATTTTGACGTCAAAACTGTAGGTGGATTCCTGATGGACATCTTTGTCCCACAGTACCAAACAGATCTAATTACATTCATTGGATCGAAGATCTTTTGTCTTCTGATGTTATTCCAAACTCACATAAGGAAGATGATGATGTCATAAAGGGTTTTGATATTGGGACTGGGGCCAATTGCATTTACCCTCTACTTGGTGCATCACTTCTAGGTTGGAGCTTTGTTGGATCAGGTATATTTTCTTGGGTTTATTTCTCAAACTTATCCAATCCAATCAAACAAAACTTCTCTTTTCACCAGTTATCTATGTTGCTTATATTGATTACAGACGTGACGGATGCAGCAGTAGAATGGGCTGAGAAAAATGTTACAAACAATCCACAAATTTCAGGATTAATTGAAATTAGAAAAGTTGACTACGAGGAGAAGGCATCTTGTAGCGAAACGCCATGTGGTGACCTGTCAGTCAATGGTGAAAGCAATTGCAGCGAAGGGGTGTCTAAGGACATTGAGCCTTCAACTTCACCTTCTCTTGAATTGTCTTCTGGTGCAAATGATATTTATCATGGACCACCTATACTTCTGCGAGTTGTCAAGGATGGCGAGAAGTTTGACTTTTGTATGTGCAACCCCCCTTTCTTTGAGACAATTGAGGAAGCAGGACACAATCCCAAGACCTCCTGTGGTGGGACACTGGCAGAGATGGTTTGTCCTGGTGGAGAACAAGCTTTTATCAGTCGAATTATTCAAGATAGTGTGCAACTGAAGCAGTCTTTTCGGTAATTTTCCCGTCTTTATCAGTTATCAAGTTTAATTCAGTTGATCCTCAACTTCTATTCTTTATCTATAGTATAATTTTATTTTTTTTAATTGTTTTGCTTTCTAGGTGGTTCACATCTATGATTGGAAGGAAATCAAACTTGAAGATTTTATTATCAAAGCTTAGGAAGGCTGGAGTAACTGTTGTTAAGACAACTGAATTTGCTCAAGGTCAAACAAGTCGGTGGGGGCTTGCTTGGTCTTTTGTGCCTCCTGTCAAGAAGATAATATCATCTCATGTGGCTGCGAAGAGTGTCCTTTCGTTCATGCTTGAGGTATGGAATTCTCTCTTACTTTACATCAAGCATCTCTGTTATTACTTATATATACTGCACTGCTTAAGCTTCAAAATCTTTTTTTATCAATGTGGAAACATTGTTTATGATTAATGTTATGTCTCGTCTGTTTAAGACAGGTGGATAGATGCTAATTGTTGTTATATAAGCTATACAAACATTTCCTGACGAGTGGTCCATTAACAGGATATTACCAGTTTTGCTGTTGTTGTGCATATGCTTACTGTTCTCATTATGAATTGACCAGGTGAATTTGGGTGGTATTTGTAGTCCCTAAAGGCAAATTAGGTATCCAGAATAATGTTTGGTTTCCTTGTGGTACCAATAATGTCCGTGCCTCTGTGGTTCCTTCTTTGGGGAAAACCACAATATCCTATGGTCCAGTTGACCACCTTAATGATAGATGTCGGTCCCAAAAATATATACTCCCTCTGTCCCGGACTAAATGTCCTACTTTCTATTTTCATTTGTCCCAAAATAAATGTCGTTTTACTAAAAATAGGGAATGAAGTTTGGTGATCTTCCTATACTACCCATTCTATTAGGCAAAAGCATTGCAATGCCATAGGAGGTGTCACTCTACCCATATAAATTGATTGGGGCAATCAAGGAAACATAACTAAAACCTTAAAAATATTGACTTGTCAACTATGACCTTTATTATTCCTGGACAGGGAGTATATTTTTGTTATTTGAAGGATAATATTTTAGCACCTTCTATATCTCTTCGGTATGGGACAACCTGATCTTCTGCTGTAAGTAACCACCTGCAATCAGAGACCAGACCAGCATATTTTACCATATTTATTGGATAAGGTGTTATTTGTGAAATGAAAGGAAGTCGTGGCACAAATGTTCTGGTAACGTGTAATATTGTACTTACTGAATACAAATCAAGTATACACCATGACCACGCAGTAGACCAAGTATTCAACCAATCAATATGCATCAACATCAAATTGTAGGTACAATATAGGCATATAGGCCAATCTGTTGTTATTTTGTAAGTTCTTTTTCAAGTTACAACTCTTAATCCTATCCCCTTTGCCTTTTTCATAAGAAAGGGAGAAAAGACTGTATATACAATCTGATGGACATGCAGCCCTTTAGTAGAACAAAGAAGAAAGTAATAAAAAAAAAAATGTAATGCGTAAACTCTTGATTCTATCTCCTTATTTTTTTAAAGTAATCCTATCTTCTTTGTTATCTCGTTCATTATTCATCATGGCATTTATGTTAACTTCCTTAAAAGTCTCCAGATTGTGAGCCAGTAAAGGAGACCCCTTAGATTGGCCGTGACGCTTTATTTTGTAGGCTACTTTCTTTAAGAACCCTATGTCGATTTCCATGTACGGTCTTTTAAGTCCACTGGACTGACCAGTCTTGCACTCTCAGAAACCATGTGTGCTGATCTCTAGCATCCAGGAAGGGAATCTCCATTGGTTAATAATGGTTTGGCTCATTTTCTGAGTTTTACCTGGCAAAAACACTAAGAGTGGAAAAAAGAAAAGAAAATGGGGCCGGAAATATATTTATATATAGGGTTCTGCAGCTTATTTCCTAATCAACAAGGAAAGATACTCCATTCAACGGGGGAATGGATGCAGGAGGGGGTGGGGGAAGCGGTTCCTCTTGATGGATTCCCAAAGATAGTATGGTGATGCTTTCAGGGTTCCCTTTGACCATGAAGGGGAGGGGCTTACAGGAGATGCATTTGATGATAGCTGAATCGCAGGAGGAGGGAATTTTAATAAAGATATCTATTGTGAAATTTTAATAAAGACATCTATTGTGAATCATATTAATCCTGATCAGTCATATTGTCGGTTAATGTTAATGTGCATGTGAAGGATTTCCCTTTTTTTTTGTTTTTTGTTTTTTTGACGCTGAGTGAGCAAAACTTTTTGAGATTATTTTGTAGATGACGTTGCATATGCCAATTGGGGTGGTAGTGGCTTGTGGTTTTTAGGTGTTGACCCTTGGAAATGAGGCAATTGAGAGCCATCTGGGAAGGAATCTTGTGCATAAGAAATTTGCTTCAAATTTACCATCTTCCTAATAAAATTGCACGCAACTGACCATTGCAGTTTGAGGATAATTTTTTTTTTTTGTGGTGTATAGGGCTTAATGGTTTGAGGAGGGATGTTGATGCGTTTGTTGAAATAGTATTAACGTTGGAGGCATGTCAATGATATGTGCTGATGATACTCATTTCCTGGAAGTTGTTAATAATGTTCTGTCAGCTGATAGTACTCACAGTTAACTTATTGTGTTACTTAGCATTGCCATAGGTTAGCCAATCAAACCTAGATTTATGGCCCAAAATTTGTTTTCAAATGGAAGCATATCCTGGAAATTTTCAGTTGAGTTTTTCATAATTGATTCTGACGAACTATGATGATTCTCCCAGAGCTGTACTCCATCTAAGCATGCTAGCAAAGCCTTTCTTTAATTAAGAAATATTTCCCTAATGTGATAACATTCCAATATTTTAAAACAAATTTGAAATATTTTGTGGCTTAGTTAATCTTATGGTAATGGACAAATCACGGAGATATTCATCATCTCTTCCTTCTAAGATTGGATATTACGCTGATATTTTATTCGTTATTCAGGGTCTTCAACGACAGTATAGCGCGTTTCATGTTCTGCAATTTGTGGAATCCTTTTTCTGTGCAAGCGGAGCCTCCTGTAAATCAAATGCTGTCTCGTTTCATGTTGATGTATGTTCTATGACATTTATTCTGCAGTATAATTATCGTCAATGCATTTTTCACTGTTCTTACATGGCACAAAATCTAATTGGAAATAGATAAGAGCAGCAAAGAATCACTGTGAGGCAATTCTGAGGAGCGGGTTAAAAAATGTTGATGAAGCAGCAAGTTGCCAATCTGAGTGGGATGTGTCCAGCAGTTCCACTTGTTTGAATTCTGCTACAGATGAAATGAACTTCCGCATTTCGGTAAATTCTCATTGACTTGCATCACTGCACATCTTTCCTTTAGAAAAATATACTCCCTCTGTCCAAAAACAATCTTCCTATTCGCCATTTCTCATTGTCCCAAGAAGTGAAGTTTCTACATTTTTCATATCCTTAAAAAGTTTGAATAGTCAAATGTGATGATCATTTTGTGATTGAGGGAGTATTGACTTTTTTTCCTTTTTATTATTTTTAGGTCTTTCAGCAGATCCCGGGAACTTTGTTAGTGAGAGGATCATTGCAGCATGGAGAAAATCATGTTCCAGGTTTCTACTCATCTTCAATTGCTCTAATTATAGTGTGTGAACACACACTCACACAAAGCCACACCCTCTCTTACTCCATGATCGACCAAAAGTACAGAATTTATTCCATGCTACAACTCCATTACTCAACATCCAATTGTCTGGCTTTGCGGTCAGAAAACATTAATGGCTATTCTTCGTGTAGTTGCTACTCGTGATATTGCAGCTACGCATTTTACATTGGTCATATTACTATTGTACTTCCACGCAATGGCGGAGCTAGCAATCTTTTGGAAAGGGGTCAAAATCATTGTCACATTGTCACATTGCACTAACTAAAAGGGGCAAAAAAAAAAATTAAATGCATTTTTTTTTTTGACAGAATTGGGGAATTTTTGCACTATAATGCCTACATTTGAAAATTGCACCAAGAATTGTGTTTACAAAAATTAAATGGGGGGCAAAAGCCCCATTGTGTATTTCCACGCATTTACCAGCATTTTTTTAGTTTGGCAATTTCTTTGCAGAGGCATTCCCGCTGATATTCCAACACTTGGAGGATGTATTGAGAAAAGAATTTTGTCGAGAAAAGGGTCCCGCAAATGGTTCATTATCGAAGCATACAAGGTAACTGCATTACATTTGCTTCCCACCGTGGTAGAATGTGCTCTGTAGATTTTATGGATCTAGTGTCTGCAAAATTTTGGGACAATTAAAAGGCTCTCGGGCTCCTATTGGGGCATGAAAGTTTGTATTATATATACATATTTTTTTAATTCGACTATTTAACAACAACAATTTTTACTAGTATTTATATAGTTTACTATCAAAAAATAAAAAAAATTGTTGTTTACTAGCAAAAATCGAAGTTTTGTGAAGTATCTCTCACCTGGTGCATTACTCTGATTGTTTGGTACCATCGGTACTTCTGGAAAGCTGGTGTTTTCTCACTTACTCCTTCCATTCAAGAATGATCTTCGCGTTCGACTATTCAAACCTTTTAAGGATATGAACTTTTGCTTAACTAGCCATGTTTTCTTTATGCACTTTTAAGCCTAAATTATTGAAATGGGAAAAACTTATTGAGACAATGAAAAATGGTAAATATGAAGATCATTTTGGGATGGGACGGAGGGAGTATTTTACTTGGGGATTTTAGTTGATATTGGATATCTGTGGTACAGGGAGGTGCACACAAAGTGGTACAGAAAATTGTTATTCAATTCCTCTCCCTCCCAGTTCCAAGGTTCTAAAAAACGCTAGGCGGTCGCTAGGCGCCGCAGGGGCGCCTAGGCGGGATCTAGGCGGGGGTGAGAATTCAGAAATAACTATAATATCCTAGACGGGACCTAGGCGTTTTATGAACGCCTAGCGCTTAGGCGGGCGTCTTTTATAGGAAGTCTTTTATAGGAAGGAATAAGAAGAGTATCTAAAGCAGGTAGGATTTGTAGTGTGGGTTTCATAACTCATCACCAAAACAAAACTAACACCTTTACTCATACCTTCACACAAATTTGAGATCCCATCTTCACTTACTTTTGAATGGTCTTCACTAGAAGTTAAATGCTCTACACCGATCTTTGTTTTTTTTTTTTTTTTAATCATACAATATTTCAAAGGCTCTTTTTATTAAATGAATATTAAAAATATATTTATATTTGTATTTAACTAATAACAAAGTTATAAGGAAAAAAATTAGATAATTGTTTTGAGATAAATGAGATAATTATTATTGATAGCCTCATCTTGAATTGATGTTGTTTTTCAGTAGAAACATTTTATGACATTTAAATTACGAGAGTATTAGATAGTGTGAGACATAAAAATGTGTAGAGTTGAACTATACATGTTGTTCAATAACCTCACACAATTAAACAAATTTAATACTCCCTCTGTTTCAGAGTCTATCTCCATATTTCTTTTTTAGTCTCTTTTTTAGTCTGTCCTGAAATATATGTTCAATTTCTAAAATAGCAAGATTCTTTGCTATTCCCCCACTCATTCTCTCTCTTACATTAATCAACACCAATCAACTTACTATTCTCTACCCCACATTCTCTCTACCTTACTTTTCACACTCACAACACTTACATCACTTCCACCACTTTTTAATCTTCATACAAATAAAAAATAGACATATACTTTGACTCCCTCTGTCCCTAAATGAGTGTCTATTTTCAATAAATCTTTGTCCCAAAATGAGTGTCTTTTTTTAGCATAACTTTGTCCCTAAATGTTTTTTTTTGAAATTTCTTTCACCGGTCTCTTTATACGTGCAAAACTAAATGTTTGGAAAAGATATTACAAGATTATATATGAATGAATCTTTGCTACCAAAGTGTACAGAAAGTTGACATTTTCAGATGTCCATTAAAATGAAATTTGGACACTCATTTATTTAGAGACAGAGGTAGTACTATTTAATAATAATAATAATAATTAAATAAGGTAATCCACACACACTAGTCCAGCTTTATCTATTCCCCAAATGCCATAATTAATCCATTCCCCCACATGACACATGCACACAAGTCAAGTCACAAACAAACTCCACACATGCATCCATCACTTATATTATAATACTCCATCACTTATAAGTACTCCTGAAAAGAATAATAATCACCTTTCAAAAGTAAAAGAATAATAATCATAATCCCAACCTTACAGATTATTGCAGATGTGACCGTTAGCTAAAATTATAAGCTACTTTTCCTTTTAATTAATTAATTAATTAAATTAACCCAAACTAGAGAAGTGGAGGGAAAATTAAACCTTAAACTATAAAATAAAAAGCGCGCCAAAACACTAACCATTGCCTCTTATTACCCTCTAAATTTTCCTTCTTTCCTAAAAGACCAACTTCCTAGGAGGCAGCATGATACTTTTCTGGGCATAGTCAGCCAGATCTCCGATTGTCTCGCTCACTAAATCTTTGAATATCAACCGTTCGATATCGAGCACTGCCTCTGACATCTCCACATGTTGATCTTCCCAACCGGTGATCCCCGACAAGTCCTTCCTCAATGCCCCACAAATGACCTCCAATAAGTCATCCGCCGGCTCACGCTCTCGAATATTTTGAAATTCCAACCAAGTTTGATGCAAAGACGGCATGGTAATGTTGGAATCCGTCCATGAGAGGGCGGACATTGGCGCCTTCCATGGCGGCAATTGTTTGTTACGCTCAAGGATTTCGATAATCACGTCGAATATAAGCTTTCTTTGAAGCTTGGAGAATCTTGAAGTGTCCTTTCCTTTGAGATACTGATGCTTCTCTAGTAAGAAGAATACGTCTGAGTCTTCAGGTAGGTATGTAATTCCACGAAGAATCTCGGAGATATAGATGAAATCTGCATCGTCCACTGATATGTCGTTTTTTATGGGGGAGATTGACAGGCTCCAGATTTCATCCCTCAAATCGATTGTTGAAGCTGTTGAATAATACAAAATTATTGTTATAAGAAAACAAATAAACTTGTGGATAAGTGCACATGACAATGTTGTCGCGACCAATTGGCTACTACAATAATTGCGGTGATCACTGATCAATAGTGATTTAGGTCACGCAACTTATTTTGGGCAATGTTCGACAAAAAGACCCCACGACTTAAATCACAACTAATCGCAGTAATGGGTTTGTAGATAAAAAATAGTTGCATAACGTGGAGAAGAAACTGTTGCAAACGGTCCGCTGCTCCATTGCAGCGATCGGTCATGATTTAGGTCACGGCACCTATTTTGGGTAATGACACGCTAGATTAAAATATCCTAGAGACCTATTTAATCTGATCCATCAATCCCAAAAAGTGACTGACCTAAATCACGATCGATCGCAGCAATGAAACAATAGATAAAGCTATGTTGGCTAAACAGTCCCAAATTCTGCATACATCGCCATCAGAATGAAGACAAATGAACTGGCAAAGTAGATCATGTATAGGACCACAAACACAAAGGTGGGGGAAATATGATTTCAACAAGCTTTTGTTTTGACAAAGATTTGCTCCCTACTAAGAAAAATTGCACAGTTCAAACTGAAAATGTTGAACAAGAAGCATGTGTCATTGTCAATTATTTAACTCTGTCGGTTTTTCTAACGTGTGCTCTAAGGGCACATGTTAAGCATTTTAAATAAGACAATTCATGTATTTATTAAACTCACTTTAACTTCTTCATTTCCATAATTATAGAAATATATTTTTTATAAATGTTAACTTACATATTTATGAAAGTATATAAATGTGTTGATTTCCTATTTAAAATGCTTAACATGTGCCCTTAGGGCACACGTTAGAAAAACCGCTATCCCCATGTGATAGTGTGTATATACATAACATTATAGATTTCTATTTCCTATTCTCGTAGTGACATGACCCTCTACTTTTGCTTTGTTACATATTTACTTGCCTTATCTGTTTTATATTACTTCACCCGTCCAAAAATGGTTATACATATTTTTGCTCTTCAAGTAATGTGAGTTGGAGCAAATATTGAATACAAGTATGACATCTAGTCATCTTATTATATTCCAATTTAGATTAACAAATCAACAACCTTGTTGATGTGGATATTTCTATCATAAAGCCAATGTTATTTTTACATTAGCAAAGTTGCTGATTTGTTGTTTTAGAATTGAAAGATAATAAATACGGAGTATAACATTTGCTATATAGTTATACTTGATTTAGCTTCTTAGATGTTTTTTTTTAAAAAAATTGAAATTGTTGCTCAAATCAGTTGCTGCTCCGTTTCAGTCAATGGTGTGTTAAAGTCACACCATCTTGCCAGTAAATCATCGGCTAGTGATTTATAGGGTTCGATGTGCATCTCACATCGGTCTATACAATTCAACCACTGATCAACAAGCAAAAGACCTGTGGCTTCTCCCCACCTTTGACTTCAACAAAGCAGCCAGGAATGGTAATTACAAGTATTGGCGAACTTGCATGCAGTCATACTTACAAGGACAAGAGTTGTGGAATATTGTGGGTGGTAGCGAGACCACGCCACCGGAGAAAGAAGATGCTCAAGCATTCCGTAGATGGGAAGCCAAAACCGGGAAGGCTATGTACGCGCTAAAGATTAGCGTGGAAGAAGAACTATTGGAGCATGTCGAGGATGCACAAACTCCAAAGGAGATATGGGATACGTATGCGGCGTTATTTTCGAGGACTAATGAGGCTCGTCTACAGATGCTCGAGAATGAGCTAATGTCAACCACGCAGCAAGATTTAACTATAAGTCAGTACTTCCATAAAGTTAAATCTCTTTGCCATGAAATATCGAAGTTAGATCTTGACTCAAAGATTAACGAGCAAAGGATGAAAAGAATAATCATCCATGGATTGAGGCCCGAGTTTAAGGGGTTAGTTACGGCAATTCGTGGTTGGGCCACACAACCATCTCTATTGGAATTAGAGAGTTTATTGGCCAGCCAAGAAACATTGGATAAGCATACATCAAGGTCATCAACTCCGAAGTCAGTGGAAACGGAGGAGGCATTGTTCAGCAACCGAGGCCGCGTAAGGCAACAAGGACGTGTTGCGACAAGGTGGAATAAGAAAGAAGAGATACAAGATGATCTTGAAGAGCCGAAGTACAAAGGAAGTTCTCGTGCAGGGGGAGCTAGGATGAGAAATGAAGATAACTCCCGTCTTGATGATTGGAGACGAAACAACGAGTGCTACAACTGCGGTCGAAAGGGGCATTTCCTAAAAGACTTTCCGTTTAGGAAAAAGGTTATCGAAGGTAATGGAGTCACTGTTGAAGACTCATACGATAGTGAAGATGAGTGGGACATGGAAGCATCATTCGCGGATATAAAGCTTCATAAAGATGATCCTGAAGAAGAAGAATGGTTCGAAGACCATGCATATCCAGTTATTGAGGATAACTGGATTGATGAAGTAGAAAGCGAAGAAGAGATCGACTTCGATGAAGGTCGATGGTTTGAAGATTTGGCTGCAAATATCAATGTTGGGTGCGATAACAATCTAGATAGCATCAACACCGTTAAAGCATTAACAAGCTTGGTCGATGCTGACCTAGAAGAAGCGAAAATTGGAGCAACCGATGCAAATTTGGATGATCATAAACCCGTGGTCAAAGGGAAGCCAGAAATTGTGGGGGAGGAATATCATCAACACTCAACATTTGAGCAAGGTATGTCTACGACACCAAAGCTCTCATCAAATCTTGATATGTTTAACTTGAGCTTGTTTGAGATGCCAAAAAGCACAAGCGTTGGAGACGAACTAGAAAAAGTACTTTGGCCACAACGATGCGATAACGAAGAACTTATGAAGCCATATCGCGACACGGAAGAACAACTCGAGGTTGAAGCTCTTCGAAGGAAACCACTTGTAAGGTTCAAGAAGAAAGAGTTGGCGTTGAGGGGGAGTGTTGAGAATCAACACCAACTCTCGAGAAAGTTCCGGAATTACCTTAACGCACCGCCTGCGAAGAAGAACAAAGAATGTTCTGGAATTGAAGCAGCAGCCATGTTTTTCTAGAAGCCGCAATTAGCCACCGCCATTGAAGAAAGGGACGAAGCTTCTGGATTAGGGCCAAAGTTTAGTCCAGCCACCATAAAGATCTAGTAGCTTCTCACCATTTTAGTAGTCTACCTAGGCTAGAAAAATCTGGAAGAAACATCCACCGACATAGGCAAGTATAGATAGGGGTAGAGTCTTTTGTGGGCATGTATTAATCTGGGAGTGTGAGTGTCCAGCCAACTCCTTGTTAGGTGTGTGCATTAACTACTTGTACATTGTCTCTTGTAAGTAGTGTTTTAGTAATAATAATATTTTGTTATTATTATTACTTGTGTTTCGCCAATTGGGTACCGTAAAAACCAACAATAAGTTCACTGAGGTCGTATTAATTCTCAAATACTCCGTATTTAATCAATGCAGGTAAACGTCATGTGAAAACAATGAAAAAGAGAGGAGTATTGAAAAAAAAAAAGCACGTGTGTGCGCGCGTACCTTTGAAATCAATGCTTCGTTTCATGACAGGTGACGATGATGATGACGACGACAACTCGTCCTTGTAAAAGGATGAGTCAAGCACCGATACTGGACTCGGTTGTAACTCGTTCCCATTCATATCTGCTATACTGTGCAACAATTTATCACCCCTCTCTAGTAAATTCCTACCTTCCCTGTATTCCTCCATTTTTAACCTCTGCATTTGAACATGAACACAAGATTAACTCAAAATTAATCCTTATTACGTAATTGATAATCCTAATGTATGATTGTTGTTGAGTTAATTGCTAATTTGAGATAATTTAAATGAAATGAAATGGAATTGAATTGATTATTTATTGTAAAATCTGTGTACCTCTGTATCGGTCAGGGAAGATGTACTGACGGTGTTTTCAGAATCCTCTCTGACAATGTTGTTTCTCATTTTGTCCCTGGGAGAAATTTGAGCCGTTGGTTTTTTGTGTCGTGGTGACCGGTTTGTGACCGCCGGTTGATTTGATACACATTTTCTGGAGGTGAGCTTTGGCGATTGTACCGGACGCCGCTCCGGTTCGTTGGCTGTACTTTGCGTTTGAATGCTCAATGGTTTGTGTTTGACGATTGAATTGGAGCTCTTCTTCATGGCGGTTGTCTCAGTTCTAGTCGGTGATGCTGAATTTCTCGATCTCACTGGACTTCTGACATTTCGATCTCGCCGTGGACTCACCGACGGAGTACTTTCGCCGGCGTTTGGAGATGGTGATCGCCACGGCTTCATGAGGACAATCGGAGATTCGTCTGCAGCGAAACAAGGATCGTAAACAAAGTTAGGCTGACTGATTTGATTTGAAGGCTTCTTTTTAGAATGCAAAAGGCCTTTGAGTTGCAATGCCTCGAGGATTTGCTTCAGCGTTTCGAGATCTGTCGACTGTTGATCCATTCCTCTCATCTTCAACCTCTTTTCAATCTCTCCTAAGATTGTCACCGTCGTCTGCTTCGGCTCCGGGAAGAAATCCGCCGAATCAAAATAACTCCTCCGTTGTTGTTGTGGTGGTGGACAAGTCCTTACAGGCTCAACTTTCACGGTTGTAGAAACGTACTCCTTCGGATCTATACCTCTGTTATTCGACGTCGTTTTGTCAATTCCGTTTCCGGCATTCTCCCTTACCGCATTGCTTGTTACGTGGCTATTCTGGAAATTGTTGACGTCGACGAATCGAGAATGAAACAAATTTCTTGTAACTCTGGATTCAGAAGCGGATCTTCTCAGAACCGGGTCGGGGCTTGCATTTGACGGCAATGATTCAAGCCCCATGAGTCTCCCAATAACGCTAGTAGATCGGCGTTGCTTCTCATCGTTATTCACCGGCGAGTTATCACATCGGTTTGCACGAATCTCCCTCGGATAAACGCTTCGTTTCGCATCAACGGCTGCTCTGCTGTCTAACGACAGCCGTGGTGCTTCTTTGCAGAACTTCCATGAAGTTCTCCTTCCTTCTTTCAGCTCAAAAACTGGCAGAGGGAGGGGCGATTTAGGCTGCGTTGAAGGAACATTACACGGCAACGGCGACTTAACCTCCGTTGATGGAGAAGGTTTGAAATGTCCTGGACTGGCCTTCACCACCACCAATTTCGCCGGTTCTAGCGCGGGCGATTCGACTGATTTCGCCGGGCCCGGTGACGAAACAGCTCCCTGAAAATTTCACACATGGATATTCAAACAACAATCTACAATGAGCAGTTGGACGTAATCAATGAATTAAGAATAACTGACCGTGGCCGGAAGGAGGCGCTTAGTAGAGTAGATTCTTTTACCGGAAAAAATGTGTTGGCGATCAAAGAGCTGAAAGAAACCAGACATACATCCCATCTGTTTCTCAATCTGCTTCTCTAAACGCTGGTCCTGCACTAACCCCTTCATCATTTCCGGCGACTTCTCCCGCTCCGGTACTCTCTCCTCTCCCTCACACACTACACAAACACAATCTACTTTAACGGCATACTATTAGCTTCAAAACGCGACTGAGACTTTCACTTTTTCGCTCTCTATCACTCGGTGAGTGTTCAACTTTTCACTTTATCTGCAACTCTCGCTTTCCGCTCATTTAAAGGGTCTGGTAACCTAGTGAGGAAAAATAGTTGTAACTTAAAAAGCTCCGTTTGTTTCGCGTAAAACAACTCTTAAAGAAAATGACATAAACATGTTTTTTGTTGTTTGGTAAATTAAAGGAAAATGTTTTCCGAAAAATATTTTTATATGAGAAAAATAATAATTATCATAAAAAAAATTGAATGGGGTTGGGGGTTGGGGGTGGGACCGTGGGATGGGTGGTGGGGTGGAGGAGGTGTTCAAAAATAATTTTAATATGAGTGAAAATAAGCTTGCTTAGGGGGTGGGGTGGGTGGGGGTGAGTGGGTGGTGGGGGAGGTGTTCAAAAATAATTTTAATATGAGTGGAAAAAAGTTTTTTTTTTCTTTTTTTTGGGGGGCCGGGTTGGGAGCACGAGTGTGAGAGTTGTTAGAAAATAATTTAATAAGAGTAAAAAAAAAAATTGAAGGGGGGGGGTAGGTGGGATGTGGGGTAGGGTGAGTATAAAAGTAAAATAGGAGAGAGAATGAGTGAAAGAAAATGGTAAATTGATTGGTGTTGTGAGTATAAAAATAAATATGATAGAGAATGAGTGAGATGAATAGTAAAGATTATTTGTCATTTTAGGAAGTGGACATATACTTTGGGACATACTAAAAAGGAAATGTAGACATATGCTCTGGGACGAAGGGAGTAGTAGATACTCCCTCTGTCTCGAAAAGATAGTCTCATTTTGACTTTTTATAGTCAACAAAAATGAATTTTGACCAACCATCGGTGACGATCTAATCATTTTAGTGAAATTCTAAAATTTGTAGTTTACAATTTTCAGAATTTCATTGTGATCATTAAAGTGACACTAATGTATGGTCAAAGTTTGTTTTTTGTTAACTATAAAAAATTAAAATGAGAATATCTTTTGTGTACAAAAGAGTATAAGATAATTAAGTACACCTACCCCTTTGAAAACTTTTTTTTTGACAAGCTAGTTACATATCATTCATTCAAGGCAATTGTCATCGTGTTACAAACTTCTATTATGTCTATTACAGATCTATTGTCTAGTCTAGTACAATTCCTAGCGGAGTTTCACCGCGTTAGAACCTATTACAGCGAATGATACTGCCTCTTCAGAAATCTTCTCATAGACGTCCCGCTCCATCTGGTAGTCCAAGCGTCATCTGATTGATCACCTGCAGAAGCCACCCTCAGAGAGGCATAGTAACCAAGGTTCTCCACGCCTCCCGCAGGAGTCGAACCCATGCACACCTTTTAGGCTTTTACCTTGAATTTACATCCTTGTCCTCTCCATGTTTGGTAACAATTGTCTCTACCTTTGGACTATGTCAAAGTTGAAGTAGTTTTGATAATTAGTTTCATAATGGTCTTGTTGGTGTTTCTATACAAGTGTGAACTAAGTGTAATTGTGTTGAATCCAAGTCCAGTGTGATTTTATGGTCGGAATCATTAGCATCCCAGAAGCCACCATAGTATAGAAATACAAAGGCAACAAACGTCTCCCTATCTATCAAGTTTTGGGGTTGTTGCATTCTCAGAACTTGAAACTCAAAACATTTTGTGTAGCTAGAACACACCGTTATCAAGTGATTTAGTCGTTGGTGCTTGTTCGTAACTTGTTGAGCTTAAAGGTAAGTTTTTAACTTTATGAAAAGCTTAAAAGTTAAAACTAAAGGCAAAAAACAATAAATTTTCAATTCCAATAATTCTACATCTTAAAGTTACTAGACATAAAAGTAAAACTAAACTGGGTATAATTAAAGACAAAAGAGTCAGACTTCAAACACCCCTTTTTCTTGGTTAACTCTTGTTGGTCATGGATCAAAATTAGTGGCGTAAGAAACAGATTTTGGCTTGGAATGAGCATGCACATAACTAATAATATGTCAGTAGGGTAGGATAACTTATACACACATGTGAGGGTGAGGGTGAGGATGAAATGTGCTCTCAGTTTCATACAGTTTGGCTTAAAAGTGGATAAACAAAACATGGCTAGTGAAGCAATTATTCATATCATTAAAAAGTTTGAATAGTCAAATGAGAAGTCATTTTATGACGGAGCGAGTATATGCTCTTAGGGTTAAGTTTTAAAATAATTAATTTTGCTTGATTTACTTATATTATTTAAAGACTATTAAAATATAATGTAAAAATAATTGATTGGGTTGAATTGGATTTGGGAATGCTAAATCAATCATGGAAATTAAGGGATGGGATTCTGATTCCTCCTTTATCTGGGGTTTAGGAGTTGGACCACTTTGAAGACCATGTTATCTACTCCTCTTCTCTGTTACTCCTATCTCTTAAACATATGACATGAATTATGACAGATTTATATTTCTATCCACCTTAATAATTTCATTTTTTTTTTTTTGGTGTTCCTCATCTCACTACAAAAAGTGACTTTAGAAAACATAAGCATAATATAAATATTTCTTGAGAGATGCAAACATAAAGTACTTCCTCCGTCTCACAATGATCTTCACATTTGACTATTCAAACTGTTTAAAGATATGAACACTTGTTTCACTAGCCATGTTGTGTTTATGCACATTTGAGCCTAAATTGTAGAAATTGGAAAAACTTTTTGAGACATTGAAGCACCACTAATGAAAAAAACATTTCGAGACAGAGGGAGCATTATAGAAGGCAAGATAGAAGTAATTTGTCTCTCGTACTAACTTATAAAAGAGTGCGACATTTATTATGGGCGGATGGAGAATGTTAGTATACAAGATCTAAAAGATAGTTGTCATGTTTGTCAAGTAGTAGGGGAGGGTTAACTTCAAATAATACAATTTACAGTCTAGCAAATCAGAGATTATTTATTTATTAATATTGGGATTAACTTTAACAAGTGTTAAGAACAGAACAGATCCCTTCAAAAAAAAAAAAAAAAAAGTGTCAAGATTCAAGCATATTTGTTTTTGATATTATCTTTAAAAGTAAAAAAGGGTAGAGGCCTACACTAGCATAAGCACATGAAGGTGATATCTTTTATCTGTTTAAAACTAAATAATACTCGTATGTCTCAGAAAGATAATTTTATTTTGATTTTTTATGGTTAATAAAAACGGAGTTGGTTTTGGGGGAAACTAGTTCCTCCATAAGTTATAAAAAGTCCACCTTTTAACCCTTTAACCCTAAGCCTTAAACTTTAAAGGGCCTAAACTCTAAACTTTAAACCCTAAACTTTAACCCCTATAAAAACATGACTTTTTATAACTTATGGAGAAACTAGTTTCCCCCAAAATTTTCTCATAAAAACGAACTTTGACAAAACATTGGTGTTGATTTAATCATTTTAGTGAAATTCTAAAAGTTGTAATTGATTAATCATTAAGTGATTTATCAATAACTCATTTTAGAATTTTATTTTGATAATTAAATTGACATTAATGTTTAATTAAATTTTATTTTTTTTACTATAAAAAATCAAAATAAGACTATTTTTTCGAGAAAGACCGACAGACCGAGTGATATGCACATGAAAATGGCATCTAACAGTCCACTATGGTTTATGATCATGACTCTCTGAAATTTGATCCATCTTCCACCTTTTCTCACGTGAAATCTCTTCTTCACAAACACTTTCACTTTGTCTATCCTTTTTTTTTTTTTTTTTTTTTTTTTTTGTGTGTGTGTGGGTGGGGGGGGGGGGGGGGGGGGGGGGGGGTATGAATGGTGATTGGTGGGGAGCGGGGAAACTTTAGGTTACAACTTATATAAAATATTTACCAAGTAATTATGGAGTCTGACATCAATGTAATACTACTACCTCTGGTCCCTAAATGAGTGTTTATATTTCATCATAAGGGACATAACTTTCTGTACGATTTGGTGGCAAAATTCATATATAATCTAGTAATTCTCTTTACAAACATTTAGTTTTTTCAAGTATAAAGAGACCGGTGGAAAAAAATTCGAAAAAAAACATTTAGCGACAAAGTTATGATCAAAATGGACACTTATTTTGGGATAAAAATTTCCTGAAAACGGACACTCGTTTAGGGACTGAGGGAGTAGTATTTTAAAAAATTACATGCATTTTGCCCAATAGAAACTGTTACACAATATTTCTTCAAAGTGTTGGTTACTCCTACCGAAATATAGGCTGCACTTTTTTTTAGAGAAGGTTTTAGGGGAAAGTAGTTTCTCCTCCATAAGTTATAAAAAGTCCACTTTTTAATATTAGTATGGCAAATTCTCAAACACATCGGATGTTTGGCGTGCGGCGGGCTTGGCCCATGGAGCAGCCCGCCCGACCGACCCGCCCGCCAGGCCCTCTTCCACTCCCAGCGCGACACGTGGCATTTTAAACAAAAAAACTTCCAATAACTTTAAAATGCTATATCTTGAGATTTATAACTCAAAAAAATAATTAAAAATACCGTTGTGTTCGTCTCGACGAGACGAATAAAACTACATAGGTCATGATATGGTTTGATTTTTTTTTAACAAAAAACATATTTCTTACACACAAAAAGTTTGAGTTGCTCGTCAGCTAGGATGTAACACTCTGTTCTTATAAAAGTAACACTTTCATCTTCAAAAAGTAACACTTTCTACTGTTAAAGGTAACAGCAGTTTTCACAAAAAAAAAATGGGTTTGCATTTCAATTGTTACTTTCTCAATAAAAAATTGTTACATTTTCATATATAATGTTACATTTAAGAATATAAACTGTTACAATTGAGAAAAAAAATGTTACATTCATTTTTATAAAATGTAACATTAGTTTAGTTGTCAATCCTATGCTAATTTGGGAGAAAAAAGTGTTACATTTGAAAAAAAAAGTGTTACATTTGAAAAAAAGAGTGTTACATTCCTTTATAAAAAGTGTGACATTAGTTTAGTTATCAATCTTTATGTTATCTTTAACATATTGCAGCAAAATTATGGTACATTTTGAAGAAAAAAAGTGTTACATTTGGGGAAAAAAAAGTGTTACATTTCGTTATAATAAGTGTTACTTTTGTTGAAGGAAAAAAAGTTGGGGTGGCAAAAAAAAAAAAAAAAAAAATCGGCAAAAAAAATAAAAAAAATTGGTCGGCTCGGCTCGGAGCCGTCGCACGCCGTACAACGGATGTACAGGAGACGGCCTCTATTAGTATTACCCTTAAACTCTAAACCTTAAACCCTAAACTCTAAACTTTAAACCCTATAAAAACATGTTTTTTTTTTTATAACTTATGGAGTAACCAGTTTCCACCAATTTTTTTTGAAAATAGAAAGCACAAAAAGCTCTCAACAAACCAGAGAGAATACAATGACTCTCAACAAACATATATATATATAAAAAAAAAAAAAGACATGAGACGAATAATGTTTTGTAACATTCCAATTTCACTCTAGTTGTTTAGATCATAACAGAAACTAAATTTGTAAAATTTAAAAAACAAATCTGAAATTCACAATTTAAAAAAGAGTAAGAAAATCTGTTATGGTTAGCTCATAATTTAATTAGTCATATGGAGACATTCTTTTGGCCTTTTCCATAAAAAAATGTTTATTCGGGTTATGTCATATGCGGTCGGGTCTTTGGTTATTCACGGTCGAACCAAGACTTGGGCGGCCGAGCATTTGGTTTTGCACGGTCGAGCATTGTATGTCAAATAAGGCATTTGTTTCTGATTAAGGTGCTCGGCCGAGCAGCTCGGTCGAGCGTTTTGTTTAGAGCGGCCGAGCATAATGTGACAAATTGACCAAAACATTCTGATTAAGGTGCTCGGCCGAGCACTTCATAAGACTCGGCCGAGCAGTTACTGTTCACAGGTTTTGGACTTTTCTAAGTTTTGCACTATTTTTTTTTTCCCTTGGAACAAACCTACATTATTTCAAACCTAAAAAGTTATGATTAATTATATGCTTTGACAATTTTATTCATTGTTTAAATAATATTGTCGCCTAAGTGATTTACGTTATTTAAACCCTTAAATTGTAAAGTGTTGGATGTTTAAGTTAATATGTGAATGACTTGAATTTTCCAAAGAAGATCTTGACATTTGACTAAACTTAGGCATTCATGTGGTAACAAATAAAATGAACATTAGGATATTTTCTTAGGTACTTATGTCGGCCCAAAGGAAGATTAAGTATTTATTAAAATATAAGTTCAAATTACTTGTTACCTAAGACAATCATTTATGAGTCAACTCGCAATCCAAAGATTAGTTTTGATGTCATGTTGATTGTCTTATTGATGGATTTCGTTGATATAATTAATCATTTTTCATTTTGTAGTTTCTTATTCATGTTTTTGTTTTCATTCTTTTTTGTTCTCAAAACCCAACAGATTTACTTATTGCTTCATCCGTGATTACTGCTATGAGTACTTTACCGATGCTTAACGGGACTAATTTTAAAACTTGGAAAAATAAATTGATGATGATCTTAGGCTATATGGATATAGATCACGCATTAAGGGATCCGTTTCCTCTTCCTCTTTCTGATATAAGCACTCAAGAAGATTGCTTAAATAATTAGAAGTGGGAACGCTCCAACCGCGTGAGCCTAATGATCATGAATATAGTTGTCCCGGAGACCATTTTAGACGGTGTCTCCAAGGACGTTGATGCTAAAACATTCCTTGATATGATTGAGGGATGTTTGGCATCTACCTCTTCTCATGGGACAAAGAGAAAAGGGAAGGACATTGCGGTTGCAAGTAAAAAGAAGCTTAAGGGATCATCCCATAATCATAAAGAGGAATGCTTCTTTTGCAAGGACCTCACTCACATGAAGTACGACTGCCCTAAGTATCACGCTTGGCGTGCTAAGAAATGTATGTCATTTGGAATTATTTGTGATAAAGGCTAATTTGGTTTCATTTCCTACATATACATAGTGGTTGAATTATGTTACAACAACTCACATAATGTGACACGCCCCAAGTCCCGGGATTCCCTAATAGAACCTCGAACCTGGTGCGCGTAACTAACAAGAAACAAGAACTAACGGGAAACAGGAACAATACCTGTTAGAAACAAACTGACATGCTATATCTACTCAAGAATAAGGAGCTAAGATAGCTCACAACGAGTTCTAGACCGAGAAAATTAAAAACCAAACAAGGTTACATACAGCGGAAGACATGCCTAGCAAATAAGCTGGCATCAAGAACTGTCTAGGGACAACAAATACTACCCCCAATACAAGCCCAGAGTTTAATTAACTCATACAAGATCGTCCTTACCAAAATATAAAAGGACACTACTTCGAATAAGAATATCCTGCTGAGTAAATTCCCAGCTAAGTCGAGCCTCACTGCGTACTATCCCCTGCTTTCCTGGGGGGGGGGGGGAAACAATTAAACAAATAAAGGGTGAGATAAATCTCAGTAAGCTATTAACATGCAACTATATGTCATGTTATCATGCAATACAAGTAGATACTCAATTAAACATAGATCAAGTATCATCAAGTAACAAGTATAGGAGAGGCTAAGCCAACCCAACAAGTAATTAAGCTCAAGAAAGGTTCAGGTAACAAGTAGTCAAGTAGAGTGAGAGGCTAAACCAGCTCACAAGATGCACATAGGCCTATCACGCATTGTACCTGAATCCTTCCTTATTTCTCCCAAGAATACCATTTGTTGTCGATGCTTTTCTAGCTGAGGACAACCAAGAACAGGAACCGCTATGCAGTATATAAGGAGACCTGGTAACCAGTGCCATCCACAATAACAAGATCCACGTGGTGAACAGGACAGGAAAACAGTATATAAGAAGACCTGGTATTCAGTGTCATCCACAATAACAAGATCCACGTGGTGTTCGGGACGGGAGTTAGCATTCACTTAGATCAGGCTTATTGCTCCAACCAAGGAAGCTATGCCCTTACTATGGCCAGTAGTAAGGGGTCGGGCAGAAATACATAGGGACCCGATTGTCACTTAAACCCCAGCTCTCGCGACAAGCGTGAACCTATATATTTTCGAACAAGCAAGGAGAACCAGCTGGACTCACCAAGAATGCACAAGTAGATATTTACTTGAACTACGAGAACAGAACTCAGTCCCTTATTAGTGGACTATTCTTTATACACCATGTAATTATGTATCATGTGCTCACAAGAATATGCACCATGTAATTATGTATCATGTGCTCACAAGAATATGCACCATGTAATTATGTATCATGTGCTCAATATAAGTACACGTACGCAATTATTGCGAATACAAACCAAGATAACAATGGCACATAAGGTGTCCATGTAACACGATCAATCCAAGTAAGAGTCCATTAATAACAGACTTCAGTCAAGTAGTAGGGTATATCACTTTGTCACATGCCAAGTTTGCACGTACATATTCATATCACGTTTAACACATTAGAGTGTCTATCACTATACCCTTACTATCAAATAGAGCCCAATACCTTAGACTCTAAACACGTAGTAGAATAGGTCACATTGTACCTAGACACAGTCATACTTCACATATATGTATCGCTAGTAATCGAATACATTTTCTAACACATATTGTGTTCTGTAATCATTCTTATTAATTTAAATCGTAGTATTCACGATTATATGAATTATCTTCATATTACACTAGTCCCTATTTTCTTTAGGAACCATTTCAAGACAAGATATCTTCTTCATTCTTTATATACTTCATTAAGTATATACATGATTAAACTAAATCACTTACACTTTAGTGCTTATTTATAGCACTTCCAATATACACGTATCAAGTTCAAGTATGCAGAAGAGTTAATCATTCTCTATCTAGTTCCATAACCCAATTCTTTGGTTATTCATACCATGTATCAATCAATCAAGAAGCCACATTCTATCAAGTAAATATATGCAAGATTTGCATATACACATCAAGACTCTTTCAAGTTTGTTGCCATACACCTATATTGGTGTCAAGGCACGTACAAGATTTTATAATCTTATATTCAAGTCTTAATCCAATTATTTGGATGTTCAAGTCATGTACGAGATTTATTGTCTTATACTTCAAGTTACTGTCTTATCTTAAGACATTCAAGACATTCAGGACATTCAATACATATACAAGATCTTATCATCTTATATCCAAGTTCTCAATCCATTTCTTTGGATGATTAAACATGTACAAGAGTTAATTATCTTATACTTCAAGTTCAAGCTAGGAAGATGAATTATACATCTTTCACGAATTATTTTCCAAATCCTTTTCTTAGGACATTCAAGCTCTAGACATTAGTTGGTGTCCCTAAGGTACACAAACATTGACTTCAAGACACATAAAAGAGTTATTACTCTTATATTCAAGTCATCATTTAATTATGATTCAAGTCCACATTTCATTTGTTCACAAAGGGACTATTTTCCAGTACTAGAGTGTTCTACAACACTCATCTAGGCCATCTAGGGTAGTACCCTAAACCTAGACCAAGAATAATTCGAGTTCAATTCAAGTCAATACTATACAACTCATACTTATAAGTTCATAATCCCCTACATAGGATATTCAATCTCTAGTCATTGTTTTAATGCCCCTAAGGTGCACAATCATAGGCTTCAAGACAAGCATAACACATAAGTGCTTGTTCATAGCACTTTCAAGACATATAAAAGAGTTGTTACTCTTATACTTAAGTTCTCATTTGAGTTCTATAAGTGTCCATGTACAAGACTAAGTTCTCATTTTAATTAAATGAGTATTCATGTTCAAGACTCACTTCTGATACCCCTAAGGTATCACAATACTTACTAGGACATCTTATCCTAAGGCTATATGCCTTAACAAGGGTTATTTCCAACTTATACAATCATTAAACAAGTTTTACAATTTTTCAGGACATATGGGCGGCCGCACAAAATGGTGTGGGCGGTCGCCCAAAATCAGGCTTTCCAAGAACAAAATACTTCAGATAGATGGGCGGTCGCCCAGCCCAAAATGGGCGGTCGCCCAAGGCCCAAAAATGCCAAAATCTGAATTCTTTCCCAGGTTAAATAATTTTCCGTCCCAAGCGTAGGAGTATAATTTTTTATCAATATATTATCAAACCCAGGAATACAATAACAAGCTTAAATCACTCATTTCAATTATACTTTCTTATTTCAACAAAGACTTTTATACTTATAAATTCTCCGTCCCACACGTAGGAGTAATATTTAACTAACACTCCTAACATTCTCAGGAGTATACTAACAAGTTTAGCACTCCTATTTCAAGCCCAATTCATTTCTTTTACCGTCCCATAAATAATAGGACAATTTCCTTTTATTCCTATTTAATATTTCACCGTCCCAAAAGTATAAGTACAATGTTATTTTATAATAATATACCCATCTAGGGATACTTCCATTCATTTCCCCGTACCACAAATAATGGTACAATTTTTCTAATAATGTTTAAATCAAGTTACTATTTTACCGTCTCACGAATAGGAGTATTTTTCCTATTAATCTTTTAACAAACCCAAAGGGTTATAACCAATTTGAAGAACTCTTCAAGTTTCTTTCCTACATACGCTGTATATTTATACTCCCTTCGTCCCAAAATTACAAGTATCACAAAAATTGCTCAAAACACAATTTTAACAAGAACAAGTAGCGGGAATAACATATATGCATGTTATTACAAGTAAGGGGGAGTCAATAACTTACCTAGTCCGAAATCAAGTTGACCCAAATTAATTTCTGATCGGTCTGGAACGCTCTATTCAACGCTACGAATATTTATCCGGGACCAGAATCACGAACAGAGGGATAATTAAGCTCGAGGAGTCGAGAATAGGAAGAATCCTAAACCTAGCTTTAGAACAGAAGGAGTACGAGAAGGAACTGATTTTGGGGAATGCTTTCCTGGCAAACCCACAAGATATACATGCCACTTTCAAAGAATTGCAACTAGGCCCCTCAAGTTCTAACTTTAACAAAAAGGCCCCTTAGAGTCATAATTTCACAAATGACCCTAAAGTCAAAACTAGACATTTAACCACCTTAATATTCTAAAGCAGTTAATAAATTAATTCAAGTAAAACTAACACATAATATGCAAGTTCAAGCATTTAAGCAAGCACGTCAAGAATTTAACAAATACGTTAAATGAGATTAAGGATGGGCGTTACATAATGAATGTCTATGTAGGATTGCCTGAAATACCGAAGTCCTGGAGAAGATGAAGGATTCATCTATATGGAAGCCGGGATCCGGTTGAAGTAAAAGGCATCGAAAATCTTGGTTATTGTTAAAGTGCTTAGTGTTATTTGTATAAATAATACATTTGTTGTACCGTCATTTAGACGGAATTTGATATTTATCACACTATTGAACAAAAAAGGTTATTTTGTTCATCTTTTATAAATGTGATTTTTATTTTAAATTCCAAGGTTGTTGGTACTAGTACTTTGTCAAGTGTTCTTTATTTACTTGACATTATTCAAACAATAAATGTGTCCCTTAAATAATGAAACCAAAACTAGAAAGCAAAAGTTATCAAGTAAAGTTTATATTTTATTAAAGCATAGGCATTTGGGTCATATTTCCAAGAGGAAAATTGATAAGCTTATGTTAAAGGAAAATCTTAAGCAAACTTGATAATTTGGAAAATACTTTTGCATTAAATACCTTAAAGTAAATTTACAAACATTATAGTATTCTCGAGAGCATCAAGTGTCTCAATGAACTAATGCATTCGGATATTTGCAGGCCATTAATTATTCCTTCATGGAAAAGGTCAACAATAGTTATTATGTTCAAAATGACTAACTCTTAGTTTGAATACATTTATTTGCTTCATAAAATATTGAGTTTGGACGTTGTAAAAGTCTTATAAAGACAAAGTTGAAAATCAACTTTGAAGACTATTAAAAACATTAGGGTCATTCATGATGGTGTATACATCTTTGGAATGATTGTTAAAAGGAACAACGTCTAGGTCATTTTTACTCGCTATTTTGAAAGAGTGTTGGATTATCTCTCTCTACATTGAGCCGGGTACGCCTAGCATGAATATTGTAATAGAGACATATTGAAATCCTTAAGGATATGGTAATAAGTATGTTTTATACTTCTCTTACCTCACTCATTATGGGCGATACGTTAAAGCCGCAACATTTATTCTCATTAAAGCTCACTCTAAGGCTACTAATATAAACCCTTAATGATTTAAGGACACGTTCTTTATTCGTCCTTAAATCATATTCATTTATGGGGTTGTCTAGCATAAGGATAGACTTTATAAGTCTACTAAGGGCAAGTTAGACGTAAGATTATTAGTAGTTATTCATGGGGTAAGCCGAGAGAACTATGGGATATATAAATTTTACAACCCGAAAGTTAGAACGTTTTGAAAAACGAGAAATGCTAGGCTCTTTTAAGGATGTTGAATTTAGTGGGAGAATTTGGAGTAATATTTTGAATTTGAAAAGGAAGAGGAATTCATTTGTATGGAATCCATTTATATACCACTTCCCATAGTTCCAATTGGATATCAAGTTTTGAACTTGACATTCAAGAAGAACATACAATTCAAAATAAATATGATTTCCCTATAAATATTGAACAACATGGAAATGTTGATCATAAGAAGGAAATTCAACAACCTCAAAATAAGATAGAACCGGTGCCCTTTGGAAGATCCAATAGAGTAAGAAGAAAGTGAAAATCCGGATAATTATGAAGTGTATATTGACGAGAATAAAGGACACTTAGGTTTAGTGGGAGATGAGTCTCTCATTTTCCATGAAACCATTAATAGTTCTAATTCTCATATAGTAAATTAATGTCATAAATGAAGGGTTAAAATCTATAAGGATAACAACGTTTGGGATCTTGTCCCATTACCTAAAGATGTGAAACCTATTGGGATTAAATTAATCTTTATGACCAAAAGGATTCACAAGGTAATATGGAAAGATATAAAGCCCATCTAATTGTTAAAGATTTGACTCAAGAGGAAGACATTAATTATAAAGAAAGCACTTTTCCGGTATCTTCAAAAACACTTTTAGATCATTATGGCACATATAGCATATTATGATCTTGAAGTTTATCAAATGGATATAAAGACAACTTTCCTTAATGGAGACATTGAGGAATATATGGTTGATTTGGATCAAACTAAGCAATTAGTCTGTGAATTTAAAGAAATCCATTTGTGGACTCAAGCAAGTTTCTCATCAATGGTACTTAATCAAGTTATTTTTATTTGGTTTTGAAAAGAATCTTGATTAAGATTGTGTATACCATAAGTTCAGTGGGAGTAAATTTATAATTTTGGTCTTATATATGGATGATGATTTTGCTTGCTAGTAATGATATGAACCTTATTAAGGAAACTAAGAAATTTTTTATTTGAAATGAAAGATCTTGGTAAGGCATCTTTGTATTAAGAATCCAAATTCACCGTGATCACTCACGAGATGTTTTAGGATTATCACAAAAGGCCATATGGAAAGGTATTACAAAAGGTTTAGCATGCAAAAATGTAAACCACATGACACCCCTAATTTTAAAGGAGACATTCTTAGTCTCAAACAGTGTCCTAAAAGTAAATTTTGAATCCAAGTATATGGAAAATTCCCTCTTTACATCAGCAGTAGGAAGCTTAATGTATATGTATATCTTACATTTAATGTTGGGATGCTTGGTCAATACCAAAGCAATCCGGAAAGAACATTAAGTAGCAGCCAAAAGAATGATAGAAGTATTTACAAAACACTAAAGAACTACATGCCTATGTTTTGAAGTCGGATCATCTTGAGATCATTAGGTATTCCGACATTAGTTAAATATATGGCTGCATATGTTTTAATGGACTGTAATTTGTCAAAACAAGTGTCGAAAGACCAATTAAGAAATGACTATCAGGTAGCAGTTCTGTACTCTAACAAGAGTTTATAGATTTAGACATTAATTATCTTGTTATAAAGAAAAGAGTACAACATGAACGAAAGGGATACAACTTATAGAAACAAACTCTATTTAGAGGATCCATTTATGAAAGAGTTATCATCTTCAGTGTTTCACGAGCATGTTGCTCATATGGGTGTAACAACTTTTGATAACATTTAGTATAGTGGGAGTTTGTGTTGTTCTTTCATTAATTATTCTATTATTTAAAGTTTTGATCTCATTTGGTTAAGTTGGACTAGTTGGAAGAATATGTATATATTCATTATGATTCCATGCTACACATCTATACTTTTGATCTATGTCATTTAGTTAGATTTGTATACGTGATTATTGTGGGTTTAGTTGCGAATCAATTACAACGACTACCCCTTTAGTCCTATACTTGTATGGCTAATGGACGAGATTGTTATAAATGACAATAAAGTGCGCACATTAGGGTTGTCATTTGTGTTATATTCATGATTTAAAGGAAGGACTTTGTTTTGCAACCCAAGTGGGAGATTGTAAGGACATGGCTTGCAACAAAAGTCATTTAGACTTCCATTTATAAAATTATGACTATAATGTTAATTTATAAAGTATAGTTGATAATAAAATGTGTAGAATTCCTGGATATATAATTACCTAATTGTGATGGGCAAAAGGGTAATATAATATCACTAAACTTCTTGAAAGGGTGTAGTCCCTAGGTGAAGTGACACAATGTTTCCTATTTAAAGGCCCTTCCATCAAGCCTAGAAACAATTATTCATTCTTGTTATCTCTCCTAAATTCTCTTCACATTATTGAAGTACTTGAGAGATTAAGAAGTCACTATTACTTAGAAGATCTTCATTCCCTACTTCTTCTTCTTCATCTTATTTCTCCCTACATCATCCATGGATTCAACAGGTATATATTTTATCGCTTCCGCTTCATCTCTTCCTCAATCCTATTCTAAAGTGAGTGTGGCATTCATGGATTAAAATTGTTCCAACAATATGTGCACCTGATGCGATATGGAAAAATAATACACTGAAAGCTATTCCCTCATTTATAATAACTTAGATTAAGTAATCATTAAATAATTAAATAAAAAAATAATAATATGAAACTCATAACACATATACTTGTAATATAACTAGTGAGTAACCCATCGAATTCGACGGGAATAATGAAGAAACTAATGCAAAGAGAGGAAGCAAAATAAGACAGTAAAAAATTATACTCCCTCGGTCCCAAAATGATCTTTTCATTTGCCATTTTTCATTGTCTCAAAAAGTTTTTCTCATTTGTACAATTTGGGCTTCGAAGTGCATAAACAAAAGATGGCTAGTGAAGCTAGTATTCATATTCTTAAAAAGTTTGAATAGTCAAATAAAAGATCATTTTGGGATGGAGGGAGTAGTTCTTTCTAGGCTTGAAACGAAATTGATACAAATGCAAAAGGCATACTGGTATTTATGCTTTTCCTCTCACTCTGTTCAATGTTTTTCTAGGTTAATAGCATTACTAAGCTCAATTCCAAGTTGAATAAATAGAAGTAAATGGAGGGCAACATCTTCGGCAAGTAGATATTGAGACATCCTGAACCACAATGGAAAGTTCTGGAATCACTTGTAGAAATCAAAGTCTGTGTCGGGCTTCTTAGCGATGGTTCTGTAGCCCTTCTCAAAGTCCTTAGGCAGTATGACATCTGTTCTTGGAATGCATGTACTCCTGCTTGACAAATAGCTGTAATCTCAGCAGCACTGATTTTGTCTGATCGAGAAACATACTCCTCTAATTCAACCTCATCACTCAAAATTCATTTTGGCAGTGCATAGTGCATATGACCAGCCTCTTTTATCGTCTATTAGGTAAAGGAAACTCAATCTTACGGTCAAATCTTACGGTCAAGTCTTCCGGGACGGAGAATTGCAGGGTTCAAAGTGTCAACTCAATTGGTTGCCATTATAACCTTGACGTTAACTGTTTGGTCAAACCCATCCATCTGGTTTAAGAGTTCCATGCCATGAGGATTCTTTGAACTTCTCTGTGAGACCCAGTCTGAGCATCGAACCTAGCAGTAGCAATTGCATCTACCTCATCAATGGATATAATTGAGGGGTTCATTATCTTCCATTTGATTACACAAACACTGTATGAACTCCGACAGCCTGAAATGGAGCACATGAGCAGTCAGCGCTGCACTTGGCCTGAATAATAGATCTTTTCCGAAAAGAAGAAAGAGACTTCCTGCTATGAAAAATCAAAAACAACACCATCATTGATAGATGATCTTGGAATCAACTTCAAAAACATGTTTCAATTACATGTTCTATATGATAATAAAAAAAAAGCACCAACTGTGTCTACTTTAAAAGCAACAGAGGTGGGGCTTCCCTAGCCATTATGCTCACTTGTGTAGCTGACATTGCTTCCTGTTTCCGTACCCTACTTCGCATCATACATAATGGAATAGCTGAGGGTTTAATGACACACGGAGTGATAGAATTTTGGTTTTAATTTTTTTTCTCACCTTGTAAAAAGAAGATTCGCTGTCAGTTGGGACATAACCACGCGACACTGATCCATAACCTGAAACACAAATAAATCCGTAAAGCAATCATATGTTGTATCATTAGATTGTAGCAGTAGCTCATTGGAATCTGAAGTACTCCCTGCGTCCTAGAATAATAGTCTCTCTTTTTTTTTTTGTTACGATAAAGGAACTTTGAGCAATAATTAAGGTTATATTAATTATCTTAAAGAGAATCTAAGAATTGGTATTGATAGTATTTTGTATCGAGCAATATAACTAATTACATAATTTTGTTAAAAACCCACACGGTCACTCTCTAGATTGTTGCCTTTATCATTTCATTCAGCAAATCAATAAGATCACCCACTGATAAATGTAACAAAACTACTTTTGGCACAATTTGCTAAATTGCTTCATCCAGTACTAAACTATGATACTCCACCCGAGCTACCAATCTCTGTCTCCTATGCCAACAGAGCTACCAATAACTTATTTTACATTCGCTTTAGTGTAAAATTTGTTTTCATCCCTTAATGTAAAACAAAATCTCTTATTGTAAAACATGTTTTATATATCAGTTTTTCTTAATTAAATTAGCCCTATTATATGTATGTTATTGTGCAACATAATTTTGCAAACATTGATATTCATAGTATTTATAATGGTGTATCAACAACAATTTTTAAATTTTCATTAGGATATGTAAAAGTAGCTTTAATTATTGCTCAAAGTTTTTTTCGTGATAACAATAAAAAAAAAAAAAAATGGGACTTGGGAGTATTTTATTTCTATATAATTTTCTTACCATATAAATAATACCTTCTACACCAAATTGTAAACATGGCAATTACATTTTCCATATATGCAAAACTTTTCAAATTATGTAAGAAAACTATCTCCTTATTGGCAGGATTTAAGGAAGTATTTATGGAAACATTCCCAACTAACCCGACTATTTTATTTATAGAATTAACGTTTGAAAATTTTCAAAATTCACATTGAATTTCTTGAGTCAATTTTATCTCTGGGATCTCGATTAAAGGGTTAAAAAAGATAAAAATTATTGTTTAGTGTTCCTAGATTATTCCTAACTCTATAGCTTATATGATTCTATATCTGGGGATCTCGATTTATTTGTTTAACCCAATTCGGGTCATACCTTGTTTACTACATATTTACATACACAACTGGTCACTAAAGTATACGTGTTTTTGTAATGTCCTCATCAATGTTTTTTGTTTTAGAATATTCTCATGCAAGTACAATTTTTTTTTTTTGAATGTCCTCACCTTATACATGGAGCCGTCAATTTTTTTTAACAATTTTATGACATGTGTTATCACTTGACTAACCCCTATTATGCAATTAACGAAAATGTGATCGTTAACAAAAATTAACTGGGATGTTTAGGAGGGAATAATCCCGCTTAATTCACCCATTTGATGGGTATACATTTTGAAATGTGGGGTCTATTAATTTCAAACACACTACCGAAGACAAATGCGTAATAAAATTAAAATGAGTATAGATATTCCTTTTTGTGACGAAATGATGTTTACGAACAAAAATATGAAGAGATTATTTTTAAGACAGAGGGAGTACTTTAATTCAATCTTTTGTAGTTCAAGATTTTGCACAATTTGATGGGCATACATTTTTTAACTATTAAATGTGAAAATAGTCTTGAGACGGAGTGAATACTTCAATTCAACTTTTTAATTACATTACATTTCACATGTCATAAAAATTGCAATCTCCAAGAACAATAATTCAACTTCTTGGAATGAGGCTATTCAAAAAAAAAAAAAAAACCTCAATAAAATAAGTAAAAATATAAATAAATGATCATAAATAAAAATAAAATTATTACTCTTTCACTGGATGAATTTTCAAAGATAAAGGTAGTATGGCTGGTTGGCTATTAAAATTGATGAACTAATATTGATGATTTATAGAAAGGTATGTTATGTGAAGGAAGACAAAACTTGTGTGATACGGTCTCACACATGAGATGAGTCTCGTTAAGACAGTAAATGGTTTGCCCCCCCTCTATAGGCGGGGCGGGGCAATCCCATTTCCCCTTTCATCAAGACTCGTCTCATGTGTGAGACCGTCTCATATAAGACTTCCTCAAAATATAGGGTTTACGGGTACACTTCGTTGCCAACACTTCATGCCAGATTCATAAATGATCTGATTTTCAATCTTCATAATTTTCGTTACGACTGAAAATTAAAGAAATGAAAAATGTCAGTAGGATTTTTTATTAAAGTGACATTCATGAATTTGAACAGAAGGATTGAGTTTGAATAATTCGTAATGTATATCAAATAATTCGTAATATATAGTGAATTACTATTTTAAATCTCTCTCTCTCTCTCTCTCTCTCTATATATATATATATATATATATATATATATATATATATATTAAAGTTGGCCAAAAGAGCTATGGTATTGACATGTGGACAAACAATAGAGAAAGCTTGCATTTGGAGAAGCCACATCAACAACATACTAATAAATAAGTGACTTTTCATTTTCTTTTCATTAGCTAATACTATTAGCTAATAATAATAGTTACTAAAAAGGGTAACTATAATAGTTAACTATTATAGTAACTATAACTATTATTAGTAATAGTTAACTATAATAGTTAACCATTATAGTTAACTATTACTCTTATTAGTAATAGTTACTATTATAGTTAACTATTACTACTAATAATATTAGTTAACAATATTAGTTACAATACAAGTTAAATATTACTATTAATAGTATTAGTTAACTATAATAGTTACTATATAGTTAATTATTACTATTAATAGTATCAGTTAACCATAATAGTTACTTTATAAGTTATTTTTTACTATTAATAGTATTGGTTAACTATAATAGGCTACATACGTTAACAATTACTATTATTAGTATTAGTAAATTATAATAGTTATTATATGACACGCCCCCAGGTCCCGGGATCCCCTAATAGAACCTCGAACCTGGATGGAGTGCCTAACGGGAAACAAGAAACTTAACAAGAAACTTAATGACATTTGTTTAACAAACTGACATGATATATATACTCTAGAGTAAGGAGCTATACTAGCTCACAACACGAGTTCTATACAAGAAAATTTAAAACCAAACGTAATACATACACAGCGGAAACATGCCTAGCACATAAGCTGGCATTAAGAGTACCATACAAGATGTCTAGTGACAACAAGAACTAAACAAGACTGTCTACCCAAAAATAAGGAGTTATACAAAACCCAATACATCGTCCTCACCAAGTGTAAAAGGACACAAGCCCCAAAATAATCACGACCTGCGAAGCAAGCTCCCAACTATGTCGAGCCTCACTGCGCACTATCCTTCCTTTCCTGGGGGGGGGGACAAATAAAGGGGTGAGATAAATCTCAGTAAGCTATTAGATGCAACTACATGACATGTTATCATGCAATTCAAATAGATACTCAAATAATCATATCTCAAGTATCATCAAGTAACAAGTATAGGAGAGGATAATCCACTCATCAAGTAGCACATAAGCTAAACAAGCAAGTTATAAGGATATTGCTTCCTTCCTTATTCCTCCCAAGAATACCATTGTTGTCGAAGCTTGTACTACTTTGACATCACGATCAATAACAGGAACTGATTATTC
This sequence comes from Campanula takesimana, assembly GCA_026119855.1. Classification (NCBI taxonomy): domain Eukaryota; kingdom Viridiplantae; phylum Streptophyta; class Magnoliopsida; order Asterales; family Campanulaceae; genus Campanula; species Campanula takesimana. Next base: position 1,113,057 of record JAOWBW010000184.1, read on the forward strand.
AGTATATATCAGAAGACCCGGTAACCAGTGTCATTCTCAATATCAGTACTCATGATTATTCATGAGGTGTTCGGGACGGGAGTTTAGCATTCACTTAAGTCAGGCTTATTGCTCCAACTAAGGAAGCTATGCCCTTACTATGGCCGGTAGTAAGGGGTCGGGCGGAAATACATAGGGACCCGATTGTCACTTAAACCCCAGCTCTCGCGACAAGCGTGAACCTATACATTTTCGAACAAGCAAGGAGAACCAGCTGGACTCACACAAGAAAGTACAAGTAGATATTTACTTGAACAACGGGAGAAGAACTAATCCAAATGTAGTGGACTAGCTCAACAAGGAACATGCTTCAAGTAATCAAGAAGTCACCTTGTATCAAGAAAATGTATGCAATGTTTGCACATACACAACAAGAACATGTCTCATACACGTTAGTGCTTACTTATAGCACTTTCTAGTTCACTACCATACATATGTATTGGTGTCAAGTCAAGTACAAGATTTTATTATCTTGTATTCAAGTCTTAATCCAATTCTTTGGATGTTCAAATCACGTACAAGCTTTTAAGGTCTTATATTTCAAGTTATAACTTCCAATCTTTGGACATTCAAACAAGTATAAGAGTTATACATTTACTCTTACCAAATCCCAATCCTATTCTTAGGATGTTCAAGTCTAAGACCTTATGCTAATGCCTCTAAGGTGCACAATCATTGGATTCACAACAAGTATAACACATTAGTGCTTGTTCATAGCACTTTCAAGACATAAAGAAGAGATACTACTCTTATACTTATGTTCTCATTTTAATTCAATGAGTATACATGGTTAAGACCAAGTCTGATGCCCCTAAAGTATCACAACACTTGCTAGGACATCTTATATTAAGGTTATATACCTTAACTAGGGTTACTTCCAACTTTAAACAAAATCTTTGTTTTTCAGACGACTGTGCGGTCGCCCACAATGGACTGTGCGGCCGCACACAAGCATGTCAATTTCTTTGAAAAATCCTTCAGAAAGATGTGCGGTCGCACACTCATTTTTGTGCGGTCGCACAGTGTACTAAAATGCGAAATTTTCATTCTTTCCCAGGTTGAAATATTTTCCGTTCCAAACGTAGGAGTAACATTTCCTAACAAATTCAACATTCCCAGAAAAGGCATAACATCATTCAAACCCATCTTTCCAAATCCCTTTATAATTTTACACAGGGGAATTTTACTCCTTTTGTCCCAAATTTACAAGTACCACAAAAATCACCCCAAACACAAAATTAACATTCACAAGTATCGAGAATAACATTTATGCATGTTATTGCAAGCAAGGGGGAAGCTAATAACTTACTTAGTCAAAATTCAAGTTGACCCAAACTTATTTCTGTTCGGCCTGGAACGCTCTATTCAACGCCACGAATATTAATCCGGGATCGGAATCAAGAACGGAGGGATAATTAAACTCGAGGAGTCGGGAATAGGGAAAATTCTAACCCTAGGTTTTAGAACAGAGGAAGAGCAACGTAAAATGATTTGGGAAATTTGCCTCAGAGAAGAAGGCAAACAACATTTATCCTTTCAACTTTCAAAAATGACACTTAGGCCCCTCAAGTTTCACTTTTAACAAAAAGGCCCCTAAAGTCAAATTTTCACAAATGACCCAAAAGTCAAAACTAAACATTTAACCACCTTAACTATTTAAAGCAGTTAATAAATTAACCCAAGTAAAACTAACACATAATATGCAAGTTCAAGTATTTAACAAGTATGTCAAGTATTTAACAGGAAATTCGATGGGTGTTACATCCTCCCCACCTTAAAGAAAATTCGCCCACGAATTTTTACTTACCAAAGTTTTCAAATAGGCTCGGGTATTTATCTCGCATCTCTTTCTCGGTTTCCCAAGTAGCTTCTTCAATTTCATGATTTCTCCAAAGGACCTTCACAATAGGAATCTTTTTGGTACGCAATACTTGCTCTTTCCAGTCAAGAATTTCAACAGGCTGTTCCTCATAAGACAAATCAGGCTGAAATGGAATAGCCTCATACTCAAGAACATGTGATTCATCTGCCATATACTTGCGAAGCATAGATACATGGAACACGTTATGAATACCAGATAAAGAAGGAGGTAAAGCCACTCTGTAAGCCAACTTCCCTACTCTTTCAAGAATCTCAAATGGACCGATATAACGAGGAGATAACTTTCCTTTCTTCCCAAATCTCTTTATACCTCTACGAGGAGAGACCTTCAAGAATACAAAGTCACCTACCTGAAATTCAAGATCCCTTCTACGATGATCTGCATAACTCTTTTGTCTACTCTGAGCTGTGCGCAATCTATCTCGAATAAGTTTCACACTTTCAACTGACTGTTGAACCATTTCAGGACCCCAAGAGTCTAGCTTCTCCCACTTCATCCCAGCATATAGGAGATCGACATTTTCTGCCATAAAGAGCCTCATAAGGAGCCATTTCAATGCTAGACTGAAAACTGTTATTATAAGCAAACTCAGCCAAAGGAAGATGAGTATCCCAACTGCCTTTGAAATCAATAACACAAGCACGTAACATATCCTCAAGAATCTGTATAAGTCTCTCAGATTGCCCATCAGATTGAGGATGAAAAGCAGTACTGAAATTCAATTTAGTACCCATAGCACCCTGAAGAGACTGCCAGAATCGAGAAGTAAAACGAGGATCTCTATCAGATACAATACTCACAGGAACCCCATGCAGTCGGATAATCTCCTGAACATACAAAGATGCCAATTGAGACAATGAATATCCCATGGAAACAGACAAGAAATGAGCTGATTTAGTCAACCTGTCCACAATAACCCATACAGCATCATGGCCTCGTCTGGTACGTGGCAAACCAGTCACAAAATCCATAGTAATATGCTCCCATTTCCACTCCGGAATTTCCAATGGTTGCAACAAACCTGCGGGACGTTGATGTTCCACTTTTACTTGTTGACAAGTCAAACATTTGGATACATACTCAGCAATTTCTCTTTTCATATTGTTCCACCAGAAATGTTTCTTCAAGTCTTGGTACATTTTAGTACTTCCAGGATGAATAGTATACTTGGCTTTGTGAGCCTCTTCAAGAACTTTCTTCTTTATCTCAGGATCAACTGGAATACAAACTCGACCTCGGAAGGTAAGAATTCCATCACTATTAAAAGAAAAATCTGGTTGCTTTCCTTCATTCATTCCACTAATGATTTTCTGCAATTCAGAATCAACTACCTGAGCTTCTTTGATCTGTTGGAGTAAATCTGAAGTAGCTTTTATATTAGCAAAGATAACTCCATGATTTGATTCACAAGGATTCCAATCACACAAATCTTCAAACATCTTCCATTCACGAATCATCAAGCAAGAAATATAAGTCTTTCGGCTCAGTGCATCTGCCACAACATTTGCTTTTCCTGGATGATAAAGGATAGTACAATCATGATCCTTCAATTTCTCCATCCATCTACGTTGTCTCATATTAAGCTCTTTTTGAGAAAACAAGTACTTCAAACTTTTATGATCGGTAAAGACTTCAAATTTGGTTCCATACAAATAATGCCTCCATTTATGCAAAGCAAAAATAATCGCAGCCAACTCTAAATCATGAGTAGGATAATTCTTTTCATAAGGAGATAATTTTCGAGAAGCATAAGCTATTACCTTGCCATCTTGCATCAGAACACAACCCAATCCTTCTTTAGAAGCATCCGTATAAACCATGAAATGCTCAGAACCATTAGGCAACGCCAAGACTGGAGCTGTAGTCAAACGCCTTTTCAACTCCTGAAAACTTGCTTCACATTTGTCATTCCACTCAAAAGAAATAGCTTTTCGAGTCATATTAGTCAATGGAGTAGCAATCTTGGAAAATCCCTCAATGAACCTCCGATAATAACTAGCCAAGCCCAAGAAACTACGGATCTCAGTCACTGTAGTTGGCCTCTTCCAGTTAACAACTGCTTCAACTTTGGAGGGATCTACTGCAATACCAGTAGCAGACACAACATGCCCCAAGAATGAAACTTCTTCTAACCAGAAAGCACATTTGCTGAATTTTGCAAATAGTTGTTTCTCACGAAGAACTTGTAATACTATTCTGAGATGTTGTTCATGCTCAGCCCGTGACTTAGAATACACAAGAATATCATCAATGAATACCATCACAAAGCAATCAAGATATGGCTTGAATATACGGTTCATCAAATCCATAAATACAGCTGGAGCATTTGTCAAACCGAATGGCATAACAATAAACTCATAATGCCCATACCTGGTACGGAAAGTTGTCTTTGGTATATCCTCAGATCTGATTTTCAACTGATGATAACCACTTCTCAAGTCAAGCTTCGAATACACTACTGAACCTTGAAGCTGATCAAACAAGTCATCAATATGAGGTAACGGATATTTGTTCTTGATAGTTACCTGATTAAGATCTCTGTAATCAATACATAATCGCAGAGTCCCATCTTTCTTTCTGACAAATAACACTGGTGCACCCCACGGTGATACACTAGGTCTGATGAAACCCCTTTCAAGCAATTCCTCAAGCTGTGTTTTTAACTCTCTTAACTCAGCTGGAGCCATTCTATAAGGTGCTTTAGAGATTGGTGCTGTACCTGGTAATAACTCAATACAAAACTCAAGCTCTCGATCAGGTGGCATGCTATACTCAGAAGAGAACACATCTGAAAATTCAGACACAACAGGAATATCCTCCATCTTGGGAACAGATAAACTCTGATCAAGTACACATGCGAGATACCCGGCACAACCACGAGATAAAAGTTTTCTAGCTTTTAAAGCAGAAATAACATGTATAGCACATAAAGGCCTATCACCTTCAAAGGAAAAATCAGGCAAACCAGGAATAGAAAAAGTTACTACTTTTCTATAACAATCAACAGATGCATGATGCACATATAGCCAATCCATGCCAAGAATCACGTCAAAGTCCCTTATAGGTAACACGACTAGGTCAGCAAGAAGGGAATGATTACCCACCAGAACCTCACATTTCTTGTAAACCTCAGAAGTAAACATGCAATCTCCCATAGGGGAAGATACTTCTAGCACATAAGGCATAGAATCAGGAAGAACATGCAAATGCGACACAAAATGAGATGCCACATAAGAATGTGATGAGCCTGGATCTATCAAGACTCGCGCTCTCGTACTAGAAAGTAATATAATACCTCCTATGACCGCAGAAGACTCAGCTACACCCTGCTGATCTAAAGCAAACACTCGACCCTGAACTTTTGGTCGACCACCACTATCTCTCTTGGAACCTGAGGCTGGTTGACTTGTACCCCCAACTTGATTTACTTTACTTTTAGAACAATTTCTAGCAAAGTGCCCCGCTTCACCACACACTATACACTTTCCTTGCTTTAGCCAACACTTGTCTTCAGAATGGCCTTCTTTCGAACAATAGCCACATACTCTCCTGGGACCTTGGACTGTTGTCCTCGAACCAGTTGATACACTACCTTTGCTTTCAGTTGGCTGTCGGAATCGACGATCTTGGCGGCCAGATTTACCACCTTTAGAACCCGATCCCTGAGTTTTCTCCGATACACGACCAGTCATGGTTGTTCCCAACTTTACCTTGTGTTCTTCGATATCATTTTCAATAGTATAAGCCTTCTCCACTGCTTGCTGATAGCTAGTGAGTTGTAAAGAAAGAAGTTGCTTCCTATACTCAGTCCTCAACCCTTTAACAAACCTCTGTGCCTTCTTGGCTTCGTTTGGAACTAAGTGATCACAATACCTTGCCAATTCTGTGAACTTGGTTGAGTATTGCCCCACGGTCAGACTTCCCTGCTCCAGATTTAGGAATTCCATCTCTTTTCTATCTTGGACCACTGTTGGAATAAACTGCGACTTAAAAGCTTTAAGAAAATTCTCCCATGTCTGTGGTACACCTTCCAGTTCCCAACTTTTACTCAACACTTGCCACCAATGTTCAGCGGCTTTCTCAAGTTTAAAGGTTGCAAAGGTTACCTTATCACCACCTGAACATCTCAAGGCTGTAAAGATCTTCTCAATACTTTCAATCCACTCCTCTGCCTTTTTAGCATCAAATTCCCCGTCAAAGCTACGAGGTTTCAGCTTCAAGAACCTTGTAAGGCGATTAGGATAATCCCAGTCAACATTATCAACCATTTCTTCTTGAGGAGTTATAGATCTCAGTTGATTACTACCACTAGTACCTTCAGAACTCATTGTACCTGTAGGTAAACACTCAGCGTTATTAATAACACCCCAAGACTCACCCATACCTAGGCCATAGACCCTATCCAGACTTAGAGCAAACCAAGGTAGCTAAACAGGGTAGCTAAACCAGGGTAGCTCTGATACCAACCTGACACGCCCCCAGGTCCCGGGATCCCCTAATAGAACCTCGAACCTGGATGGAGTGCCTAACGGGAAACAAGAAACTTAACAAGAAACTTAATGACATTTGTTTAACAAACTGACATGATATATATACTCTAGAGTAAGGAGCTATACTAGCTCACAACACGAGTTCTATACAAGAAAATTTAAAACCAAACGTAATACATACACAGCGGAAACATGCCTAGCACATAAGCTGGCATTAAGAGTACCATACAAGATGTCTAGTGACAACAAGAACTAAACAAGACTGTCTACCCCAAAATAAGGAGTTATACAAAACCCAATACATCGTCCTCACCAAGTGTAAAAGGACACAAGCCCCAAAATAATCACGACCTGCGAAGCAAGCTCCCAACTATGTCGAGCCTCACTGCGCACTATCCTTCCTTTCCTGGGGGGGGGGGACAAATAAAGGGGTGAGATAAATCTCAGTAAGCTATTAGATGCAACTACATGACATGTTATCATGCAATTCAAATAGATACTCAAATAATCATATCTCAAGTATCATCAAGTAACAAGTATAGGAGAGGATAATCCACTCATCAAGTAGCACATAAGCTAAACAAGCAAGTTATAAGGATATTGCTTCCTTCCTTATTCCTCCCAAGAATACCATTGTTGTCGAAGCTTGTACTACTTTGACATCACGATCAATAACAGGAACTGATTATTCAGTATATATCAGAAGACCCGGTAACCAGTGTCATTCTCAATATCAGTACTCATGATTATTCATGAGGTGTTCGGGACGGGAGTTTAGCATTCACTTAAGTCAGGCTTATTGCTCCAACTAAGGAAGCTATGCCCTTACTATGGCCGGTAGTAAGGGGTCGGGCGGAAATACATAGGGACCCGATTGTCACTTAAACCCCAGCTCTCGCGACAAGCGTGAACCTATACATTTTCGAACAAGCAAGGAGAACCAGCTGGACTCACACAAGAAAGTACAAGTAGATATTTACTTGAACAACGGGAGAAGAACTAATCCAAATGTAGTGGACTAGATCAACAAGGAACATGCTTCAAGTAATCAAGAAGTCACCTTGTATCAAGAAAATGTATGCAATGTTTGCACATACACAACAAGAACATGTCTCATACACGTTAGTGCTTACTTATAGCACTTTCTAGTTCACTACCATACATATGTATTGGTGTCAAGTCAAGTACAAGATTTTATTATCTTGTATTCAAGTCTTAATCCAATTCTTTGGATGTTCAAATCACGTACAAGCTTTTAAGGTCTTATATTTCAAGTTATAACTTCCAATCTTTGGACATTCAAACAAGTATAAGAGTTATACATTTACTCTTACCAAATCCCAATCCTATTCTTAGGATGTTCAAGTCTAAGACCTTATGCTAATGCCTCTAAGGTGCACAATCATTGGATTCACAACAAGTATAACACATTAGTGCTTGTTCATAGCACTTTCAAGACATAAAGAAGAGATACTACTCTTATACTTATGTTCTCATTTTAATTCAATGAGTATACATGGTTAAGACCAAGTCTGATGCCCCTAAAGTATCACAACACTTGCTAGGACATCTTATATTAAGGTTATATACCTTAACTAGGGTTACTTCCAACTTTAAACAAAATCTTTGTTTTTCAGACGACTGTGCGGTCGCCCACAATGGACTGTGCGGCCGCACACAAGCATGTCAATTTCTTTGAAAAATCCTTCAGAAAGATGTGCGGTCGCACACTCATTTTTGTGCGGTCGCACAGTGTACTAAAATGCGAAATTTTCATTCTTTCCCAGGTTGAAATATTTTCCGTTCCAAACGTAGGAGTAACATTTCCTAACAAATTCAACATTTCCAGAAAAGGCATAACATCATTCAAACTCATCTTTCCAAATCCCTTTATAATTTTACACAGGGGAATTTTACTCCTTTTGTCCCAAATTTACAAGTACCACAAAAATCACCCCAAATACAAAATTAACATTCACAAGTATCGAGAATAACATTTATGCATGTTATTGCAAGCAAGGGGGAAGCTAATAACTTACTTAGTCAAAATTCAAGTTGACCCAAACTTATTTCTGTTCGGCCTGGAACGCTCTATTCAACGCCACGAATATTAATCCGGGATCGGAATCAAGAACGGAGGGATAATTAAACTCGAGGAGTCGGGAATAGGGAAAATTCTAACCCTAGGTTTTAGAACAGAGGAAGAGCAACGTAAAATGATTTGGGAAATTTGCCTCAGAGAAGAAGGCAAACAACATTTATCCTTTCAACTTTCAAAAATGACACTTAGGCCCCTCAAGTTTCACTTTTAACAAAAAGGCCCCTAAAGTCAAATTTTCACAAATGACCCAAAAGTCAAAACTAAACATTTAACCACCTTAACTATTTAAAGCAGTTAATAAATTAACCCAAGTAAAACTAACACATAATATGCAAGTTCAAGTATTTAACAAGTATGTCAAGTATTTAACAGGAAATTCGATGGGTGTTACATTATATAAGTTAGATTATTAATTTATAATATTAATTAATCATAATAGTTACTATATCAATTAACTATTTCTATTAATAATATTATTTTATTATAATAATTATATTAATAATTATTATTATATTAACTAATCATTGCTATTAATATATATATTAACTATTAATATCAATGGTATTAATTAATTATAATAGTTATTATAATAATAGTAATCATATAGATTATTTTTTATTATTAATAGTATTAGTTAAAATGATGATTACTATATTAGTTAACTATAGTTAAAATATTTTTTAAGACATAGTATTGGTATTCCGTGCAAAGCACGGGTTGCCCGCTAGTTTGTGTTTAAATTAGGAATCAAGCCAACTCATCACGTATCAACTAAGCATTGGAGAGAAAAAAGATGAACTTGCAACAATAAAATTACTCTTTATAAAATGAATATAACATGACTATATTATGGGACGAAAGAAGTACAATTTATCACGTATAAATTAAGCATTGGAGAGAAAAATAGTGAATGAAATGAAAGTATCGTTTTGCTAAAAAAAAAAGTGGGGGGGGGGGTATATGTCCACTACCAAATAAACCAATCAAAGGAGATCTCATGAATAGCATATTTGCAAATCTTTGAATAGAAAATTTCGGATAAAAGAAAGGAAAGTTATCAAAACCTCCCACCTTATATTTGGTGTGGTCAAATATTCTAAATAGCATATTTAAAATCTGAGGTTAATAATTACCAAAGATAGATATTTGATCAATATTTCATGCACTTAGAATAATAAAATATAAATTCAAATTTCAAATCTTATCTTTTAATTTTGTAAATTTTGAATTTCAAATTACCAATCTTAATTGATTCAGCCGAGTTCTGTAGAAGTTTTTTTTTTTTTTTTTTTATAATGTTGAAAGCCTCCCAATATGCTGACCAATAGAATGATAGAATGGCGCCAAGTGGTATTATGAGGTGGCGCAATGTGAGAGCAGGAAATGTTTCTGCTTTCATATTATATATAGATTGGAATACTCATACTAAACTCATTCTAATTATTCATACTAAATTACCTTCAAAAAATAACATGAAGTTATTCCCACCTAGAAGTCATGGACAATGGACGTTATTCTTTGGAAAGGTCATGTTAAGTAGACTCGTTATCTCCAATATTTGAACTGGTAATTTTTTTTTGATATAAATGTTCAAAAGATCTGGCTCAAGTGGCATTCAGTATTAATTTTACCTGAAAAGTCAGGGGTCAATACTCACCAAAATGACTTTTTAATGTCATTCTTATAATCGCTAAAATAATTCGATAATAATAATAAAAGAGATACAGATATATATATTTTTTTAAAATCAGATATAGATAAGCTAATGGTAAAAAAATATATTATGAAACCCATTTGCAAAATATAGTTGTATTAGTAATTGTAAAATTCAAGTTAAACTTATTTTTACAAATTCATATTAAATTCATTTTGAGCATTAGATGGTAACGCAAGTTTACTAAAAAAAATAAAAAATGAAATGAATGAAATCCTTCCTAGAAAAGTCACTTTATTTTCTTGTGTAATGCGGCTAGACATAAATATTTTGAGGATGTCTTGTGTGAGTGAGACGGTCTTACATATGAGACGTCTCGTTAAGAGAGGAAAGGATTTTGCCGACCCACCTATATGGGCAAACCATTTACTCTTTTAATGAGACTCGTCTTACATGTGAAACCGTCTCGCACAAATTTTTGACAAATATTTTATTTCATTTTTATCAATACATTACTACAAAAAAAAAAAAAAACTCTTAGGATGGCTAAGTATCTCATTAAGCTGCCTTTAATTTGTCTATGAAGCCGTCCCTAATTGTATTTGAGACACCTAAGGGTCTCATTAAGTTAGTGTCAAAATTATTTTTAGGACAATTAAATCAGTCTCTATTTTGCAAAAAAATGTACTTGGTTGTGAAGTTTTGAAACTACTTTAGTTCCCATCTCAAACTAGTATCCTTAATTGAACTTCCAACAACTTTTGTTATCTTAAATAGTACTCCCTCTGTCCCTAAATGAGTGTCCATTTTCAAAAAATCTTTGTCCCTAAATGAGTGTCTTTTTTTAACATAACTTTCTCCCTAAACGTTTTTTTTCGAATTTTTTTTTCACCGGTATCTTTATACGTGCAAAACTAAAGGTTTGGAAAGGAGATTACAAGATTATATATGAATCGTTGTTACCAAATTGTTCAAAAAGTTGAGATTTTCAGTGTCCCTTAAAATAAAATTTGGACACTCATTTAGGAACAGAGGGAGTATTAAATTGAGACACTTTAGATGTGCATCTCAATATATATTGTCACTAAAAGTCATTGTTTTAGTAGTGCATGTTTATTGCTTTGTTATTTACTAAAAGTAAAAACACGTACTTCATATCCTTCTCAAAATAAATTTAAATTTTATTTAAAGGACAATTTGAAAATATTTAATTTGTATACAATTAAAAGACAGAGATGCATGATTTACTAGTTAAACGTTTAGTTTTGTGTGTATAAAGTTTTTTTTCCAATGAACATTCACTTAGACATGAGCGGAATGTTATTTTGATTGTTTATCATTATTTCAGTTCTTTACCGTCCATAAATGTTCGTATCTTTGTGCTTTTTTCTCTTATGTCATGCATCTTGAACTTGTCATCGTCATCAGATTGCTCCACATGTAATTATAGTAATCGACTAATCGTTAAAGCATATTTTAAGGGTTGGCGTTTAATCTCTCCATTACAAACTCAAATGATTCATCGTGCATATTTTAAGGGTTGTAGTTTAATCTCTCCCTATAATCAATTGGATTACAGACTTAAATGATTCATCGTGCATTGTTTGCATTCATTTATCACTCTCCTTTGTATAATCTGTTGGATTGACACCCGTTTTGATAACTACTCCCTCTACTCTGTCCCTAAATGAGCGTTCATTTTCAAAAAATCTTTGTCCCAAAATGAGTGTCTTTTTTTTTTTAGCATAACTGTCCCTAAATGTTTTTTTCGAAATTTTTTTCACCGGTCTCTTTATACTTGCAAAACTAAATGTTTGGAAAGGAGATTACAACATTATATATGAATCTTTGCCACTAAAGTATACAGAAAGTTGACATTTTCAGATGTCCCTTAAAATGAAATTTGGACACTCATTTAGGGACAGAGGTAGTAATTCTTTCCGCAAATGGTATTATTCCATCCATATCCTATTTTCAATGACGACTTGTTATTTCACTTTATAAGGGCAACTCCAATGGTGGGTATCAAAACCAAATTTTGATACCCACATGAAAGTCCTTGCTTCTCCAATAGTAAAAAATAGAGGTATCAAAATTTGGTTTGGTCCTAACAAAGGTAGCAAATTTGCTACCTTGCTAAGGACTCCCAAGTGTCTTACACGCGCGAGAGTGATAGGCTGACTTCCAAAGAACCATGCCCATGTGGGCTTGTCGGTCATATACTCATGTTTGGTACAAACATAGGATGCATGTTTTAAAAAGTATGGTACAACATAAATGCGTACACAATGCTGTGTGACATTTTTTTTTTTTTTTTTTGAAAGAGTGTGTGACATTATTTTGAGATATTGTAAGTATTTGATTTTAATTTATACTTCTTCGTCTCAAAATGAATATTCAAAAAATAAATTAAAATTTAATATTTGTTGATATTTTGTAAGAGATTGATTTCGTCTAAAAATAATTTTTTATAAATATTTTAATTTAACTTTTAATCAAGAAAATATTTAAATTTTATTGAACATTCATTGAGACGGAGGTAGTTATTTTTTGTGTTTTTATATAAATATACATTTACAAAAAAAATCAAGATTTAAAAAAGAATTAAAAAAGTTGAACATTCATCGTGACGGATGTAGTAAATTAATTTATATAATTATAATTGTAAAAAATTATTTATTTTTATAAATATTAATTAAAGCAATGATCCCACTTTAAAATTATTTATCATGTTAAAAGAATTAATAATGTTAAACAAGATAAAAATTAATTTGAAGTCATAAATTTGATACCTATTGTTGGAGATAGTTTTCTTAGTACCATGTGAATAGTGGCTCATAGATATCAAATTTTGATTTTGATACCTATGAGCTTAGGACTACCATTGGAGTTGCCCTAATCGTTAAAAACAGTAACAAGTTACTTATAACACTTATAACAAAAAGATAAATCATGTAGTAATTTCATTATGTTTATACAAAACGTTAAAATTCAAATATTCAAGCAAAGAGATCATCACCCTTATAACTATTTTCACCCTTAGCCGAGAACTCATCGAGTCCATTATTGTTATTCCTCGACGTCTCGAGCATTTCCCCATCACCCCACAACGCATACGCATCTTGCCCGTGCACTGCATAGTCCCCAATCCTCAACTCCTCTTCGCTCATTCGTAATGGAACTACTAGGCTAATTACCAAGCATATTAAGCTAGTCGAGATCAAGTTATACACAATTACAAACAAAATCCCTAATAATTGAACTCCCATTTGCCTGAACCCCGCACTAAAATGACCTGTCTGGAGGCCGTACATGAGTCCAGTGTAACGTTCCCAAGCTTGTTTATTGGTAGGATCGATTTGGAAGAAGAGGCGATTTAGATGTGGTTCGGAAAAGAAACCGGTGAGAATGCCGCCTAGGGTTCCGGCCACTGCGTGGGTGTGGAAAACTGCCAATGTGTCGTCCACTTGTTTTAGTAACCATATTTGCTTGTGGAGGACCATCATGGTGAACCATGGAATGCTTCCGGAGAATATTCCCATTATGATGGCTGCCCAAGTTTGCACCACACCTGTTTCATGCTATCAAATATCGTGTTATTAACATTCAAAAAGAATTCAAGTTAATTGGCTGAATTTTTTTTACCACCTTTCAAAAAAAAAACCAAACCATGATACACTTAATAAATGTATAAAAAAAGAATCTCTCTAATATAAAATAATTATTGTTTTTTATTATTCTTTAATTAAAAAATTACTGTGTCAATGAAATAATAAAAGATTGAGATTTGAATATTTTTCCTGAAATATGATCGTTATTTTGTGCAAAAAATATTTTTAAAAAATGAGTATTTATTTTTGGATGAAGAAAGCAAAACACATTTTAATTAATTTAAAAATTTATTGGCAACATTTGTGAGACCGATGTTACAGATACTGAATTTAGAGTTTTCTCTTTTCGATTTCTCTTGAGCCTTCATCAAAATTGTCAAAGAAGAAGGTTTTTCATTTTGTTTTTCCAGATCTTTAATTTAATCATTAATCGCTGATGATATCAGTGATTGATGTTTAAATTATGAGATTTCTTGCATTTTAATTTCTAGATTTAGTGTTTTTATTGTTTTTTGTTGTTAGTTTGTTGAATAAATCATGATGCCTTATACCTCGTTCTATCATATGGTATCTCCATTTTGTTGGGAGCGTTTGTCTTCTCCCCTTCGTTGGGAGCCTTCGCCTTCTCTCCTCTCTGAGAGTCTTAGAATGATTTTGATATTTTTTTTCTCTTGGTCTTATGCTTGCGATGTTTGGTCGCGCATTTATTGCCGACTCAAATGCACTACTCTTTCGTGTTTTCAAAGCCAAATTCTTACCGTTCAGGGGTTTACTAAAGGCCATTGTTGAGCCGTGTCCAAGTTTTACTTGGAGAAACATTTGCACATCACATGTTATAGTTCACAAGGATATTCTCTTGAGATTTGGTTCGGGATTGACCATCATTATTCGAAATATGTTAGGTTATTCATGTGTAGATCTTAATTGCAATTTTTACATTTTTGAACGAGCTTCTGTCATTTGTGAAACGCCATCTTTTTAAATATTATTAATGCAATTACGCGTCGTTTGCTTAAAAAAAAATGAATAAAATTTTACCTGCGGCAGGGGTGATACAAACCAAGCCAGTTATCATGCCTTGCGTGGCACCAATCACAGAAGGCTTTTCGAAGAACATGATGTCGAGCATTAGCCACGTCAACAAACTGGTGGCAGCACACACGTGTGTGTTAAGGACGGCTAGAGATGCGTCAATGCTAGCCATATAAGGATCTCCACCGTTGAATCCTGTCCAGCCCATCCACAGTAGACCAGCTCCGGCAAGCATCAGCAAAATGTTGTTGGGTGGGAACCTCTCTCTGTCCTTGTTTGCCCTTGGCCCTACCTACAATTCAAAGCATCATTATCATTAGTCCAAGTGAAATGTTTTATCTTATTTGTGCCAAATACTTATTGTGAAATATTGTAGTTGAAATTGTGAGTGTTAATATTAAATTGCATCTCGCGTTCAAGTGAAATGTTTTGTAAATAGTTACCCAAAACGCTGCGGTAAAACCAGCAACACCAGAAGAGAGGTGAATCACATATCCGCCCGAATAGTCGATGAGACCCATCTTTGACAACCACCCAGTGGGGCACCATATGCTGTATGCACCGACTGTGTACGAGAAAGTTAGCCAGAGAGGCACAAACAACATCCACGCATAAAAATTCATTCTTCCGAGCAATGCGCCAGCAACCAAAATCAACGTGATGGCGGCAAACACAAATTGAAAATAAACCATTGTCGCGTTCGGGATCATCCCAATAAATGCTTTTGCCAGTAGAAACTTTGAATCCAGTGCCGCCCCGGGTTTTCCAACAAATGGTAAGAACTTTCTGGTGTCGAAGGACATTTCATAACCCCAACCGACCCAACAAACTAGAACGGCTGCGAAGGCATAAAAGGCCATAAAGCAAGAGTTTACCGCCCATTTTTTCTTGACAATGCTACCATATAAAATGACTAAGCCCGGCACACTCTGGAGGCCCACTAGTGTCGCCGCTGTGAGCTGCCACGTGTTATCACCTTTGTTCATCCAATCGGGGCTCGCTTCATCGGGGATAAGGTTCATAGGTAGTGGATCATAAGACATAATTTTAGGTTTTGCACACCACCAAATGACCTTTTGAGAGATAAAATTGAGGAATGAGTTTGATTTTTGAGGTTCTGATTGAATCATATAAGTCTCAGGGAGTGTGGAAGTAGCTTAGTGAAGGATTCTCTTAGGTGCCCAAATATGTGAAATTACAAAAGTATCCTCGCAAAAGATACCATAGTTTATGGATCTTTGTCATGTATAAGGATAGAAATGTAACAAATGAGGGTAATAATAACAATAAGAAATGAGCTGTTTTAATACTCCTTCTGTCTCAGAAAGATAGTTCCATGTTGATTTTTCATGGTCAACAACAATAAACTTTGACCAAACATTGGTGTCAATTTAATGATCACTATGAAAATCTGAAAATTGTTATTGATAAATCACTTAATGATTTATCAAGTACAAATATTAGAATTTCACTAGAATGATTAGATCGTCACCAATGATTGGTCAAAGTTCATTTTTGTTGACCATAAAAAGTCAACATAGAACTATCTTTCTGGGACGGAGTATTTTTTAAGGAGACGGAGATAGCAATGGGCCAATGGCCATTAGATGAGATAGATGAATTTCTTATTGGGTTACGAAAATCGATTCTACCGACGAATACTTAATTTTAAAAAATAGATAAACATATTATAGCACAACTTGAAGGTTCAATGGAATAAAATAAATTAAAGAATTAAATAATGGAGGATTACGTTTGTTTGGATTCGTTTTTTATCTGATTAGTTTAGTCCATTACTTAATATTTTGCATTGAAAAGTTGTTGGTTTAGCTTAATGGACAATACATTAGGCTCATAATATAATTACCCCATAAGGTTTACTATAGTTGTATCTCCAGAAAATTAATACTCCTCTCACTCAAAGTAAGAGTTTTATTTTAATTTTACATATTTATTAAAAAAATGATAGAAAATTAATAGACACTACAAGTGGGCCAGATATATAATTATCTAAATGTTTTTTTTTTTTTTTTTAATTATACAAGCACGAAAATTAATCTAAACCATTACTTATCATTTGTCATTCTAGGATTGAGATCCTTACACTACTGAGACATCCAAAAGGAAAAAAAAGTAAGACTCAAATTCTGAAATAAATAGAGGGGGTATCATTTATGTCTCAAAATAATAATCTTAAAAGAATGCAATTGAACTCAAAAATAAACTTTTTTTTTTATAGTAGTTGACTTTTTCCTATTAACTTGTTCTAAAATTATATAAAACTATAAAAATTTATTTGAGGTTACATTTTAAAACTAAAGTTGAAGTTTTATACTCTAAAATTTATTTGAGATTACATTTTGAAACTTTAAGCAATGACCATTAAATTTTAATTTTAATGTTTTATAAAATACAAACACGATCATATAAATTCCCCCCCCCCCAGATAATTAGCTTTTTGTTGAATTTATATTGAAGAAGAAAAAAAATAGTAAATTAAACAAAAAATCGAGAGGAGTCAAGATTTGAAATTGAAATTGCAATTATAATTCTCATTTCTTCAATTTTTGTTGACTCCCTTAATTTTTCTTTTTAATAAACATGTTTATATTAATTTTAAATCTGTATTTCAATAGTATTATTTAAAAAAAAATCAAACCAATATCAAATTTAAAAGCAATATTTTCTGTACATTTGAGGAGTGTAACGGAGATTTTGGGAGCAATTAACGAAAAAAGTTAACTGAAATCGATTTTGTTGTCCATTTACATACTCTTATTTAGTTTAGGGGCAATATTGAAAGTTTTGAATTTTTGTGGCCTGTGTGAGAATTGATTTTCCTTGATACCTAACATAATGCATTAGATTAGCTTGAAAAGCCGATTAACGTGTTAAAAGTTAGGTGACAAAGTTGACTACCCTTTTAAAAGGGTGTGCAGTGAAACGAAACCAAATTTTGAGGGGATAGTGATACTTGTCTAAACTTCGAGAGTGGGCAGTAAAATTAACCCGTAAATAATGTGTAAAACTTGGGTGGCCAAATGTTAATTTTGCCTAACAATTAATACTGCCCATAGGGATGACCAAACATGGTTCCGGTTCCGAATCGCCGGTCCGGTTCCAGAAAAGCTTGAACCGTAACCGAACCGTTTCTCTTCCGGTTACGGTTAGGAACCGCCGGTCCACAGTTTCTTATTTTTTTAACAGAAAAAACAATTTTAATAATATTTTATTATATATATTTTTTTTACAAAAAGGTATAGAAAAAATATTTTAAAAATTTAAGAGGTCTGTTCCTATTTTCTTTTATATACTCAACAAATTTTTATTATTTTTATTCACTGAATTTGGCTAAAAATTCAGTCAAAACTCAACTTTTCTTGTCAACTTTCCATTAGTAACGGTTAATTCTGATGAAACCGTTAGAAATCTAACGTTTTTGACGGTTTTCTAAGGGTTTTGCTGACGGTTCCGGTTCAGTATAGGCGGTTCATGGTGGTTCGGAACCGCCGGTTTACGATTTTCAGAGGGGATGAACCGGAACCGGCCTGTGTTACAAACAGTCCCGGTTCACATGGTTCCGGTTTTCGTCAAGGTTTAAAGAGGTTCCAAGCTTTTCGGACCGGTTTGGCGGTTCCGTCCTGTTCCGGTTAAATTTGGCCATCCCTAGTCTGCCCATGACTTGGACACCGCCACGTCACTCTCTTAGTGGAGTTCGTCATTTCCTCACAAATGGAGGGCAGTTCGGGAATGAAAAAATATAGTGTGCCCACAAGATTACGTTCATTATCACTAAAAAAACAGAGATTTTCCTAATATTACCCTTCCATTAACACCTCCCTCCCACTGTGTGTTTCCCTTTCCACTGGCCCAGTTCCTCATACTGATTCCAAAAATGGTAAGCCCCAATTGAAAATTTTGAATCTTTAGTCAATTTCTCATCTGGGTTTTGCTTGAAATCTTCAATTTTTGTAGCATAAGAAAGAAATTAGAAGCTTTAATTTATCTGGGTTGTTGTTAATTTATCATATCATGGCTTCCTCAATGCTCAATGGAGTTGATAATCACACACTCATTAGAGGAGTTTCACCAAAAGGGTTAGGTCTTGTTAGGTCAAATTTACAGGGAAGTAATTTTTCAAGGGTTAATTTTGTGTCTTTTGGTAAAAATCCAAGCTTGAGAATTAGAAGTCAAACCCTAATGGCACCCAAGTGTAGTATCTCTGCACCTAGGCCTGCTTCACAACCTAGGTTCATACAGCACAAAAAGGAGGCATTTTGGTTCTATAGGTTCTTGTCTATTGTGTATGACCATGTCATAAACCCTGGCCATTGGACTGAAGATATGAGGGATGATGCACTTGAACCCGCTGATCTTAGTGACCGGAATATGATTGTGGTTGATGTCGGTGGTGGGACCGGGTTCACTACTTTGGGGATAGTCAAGCATGTTGATGCTAAGAACGTTACAATTTTGGATCAATCGCCTCATCAGCTTGCTAAGGCCAAGGAAAAGGAACCTTTGAAGGAATGTAAGATAATTGAAGGGGATGCTGAGGATCTTCCTTTTAAAACTGATTATGCCGATCGATATATATCTGCTGGGAGGTATATAACTTTTTTTGTGTTTGCTTTTGGTTTTATGTAACTGCATTTGTTGCTTATGTTAGTATGAATTGCACGTTCTGTTGTTTATTGATTTTACTTGCCCTATTTTGGGTCGTTGGAGTTGTTGCATGTTGTTTCTAGAGTATGCAATGGTGGTAAGCTGATGCCTTTGAATAATTGTATTTCTCTATCTATCTCAAAGCATTAATTTTTCTTCACATCTGGTTTGTCCCCAGAAAGATCTCTTATTTCTAAAGAAGGATAAAATATGTATGTGCAGTTGTATAATATAAATGTTGTAACAAGTAAAGCTAAGGTCTTAAATGTTTGGCTCGTCAAAATGAGACTACTTATAGGGGAGGGAGTATGTGATTTTGACATGGAGAATCAAATGTGGATATTACTTAATTGAAGTTGGGACTGAGGAAAGATGGTCAGGTTATTAAGTTGTTGAGGTTGTAATTTGCCCGCATACTCCCTCCGTTCCACCTCACTTGAGACCTAAGAGGTGGGCACAATAACTAAGGAAAAAAATAAAATAAGGAAAATGTGTGGTAGAAAATGAAGAGAGAGAGAATGAGTGGGGTAAATAGTAGTGTTGGTTGAATAAATTGAGTGGTGTAAAATGAAGAGAGAGAATGAGTGGTGGGGTAGATTCAATATAAAATTATTAAAAGTTGGCTATTTTGGGGAGGTCTCAAGTGAGTTGGGACGGACCAAAATGGAAATAAGGCTCAAGTGAGCTGGGACGGAGGGAGTATATCTAATTGACTTGTGGGGATACTAAGCAATACATCTGATGAGTAAAGCATGCATTGGTTAGTCTCTAGCCCCACAATGTGATACATGCCAGATGACATGTTTCGCATATATGCTATGAGTCAAAAGTTGGGAGAGCATGTGGGCATCCAGTTGATTTCTGTCTGAGACGGGAGAGCATAGGGATGAGAATCTATAGGTTAATGAGTTTGATCTTTGAGAACCAATAACTAATTCTAATTATGAATTTGTTGAAATTCGTTTCAAAATGGAACTAAAAATTGAAGTCAACTGGAACCTTTAGAAATATGTGCATTTCATATTCTTGAGCTAAAATATATGTTAATGATTGGTGGAATAAACTACCAAAATGTCTCTCTTACTATTTTAATAACATCAAATTAACCTGTGTACTTATTTGAAGAATTATATTCATGCTTATTACTATTTGTATTTCGTCTACCGAAGACTAATTATGATGTAATATTTGTTTGGTGTTCTTGCAAAGTTTACTATCATGATGTAGTACAAAAGTAATTTAGGTATAGAAGGAAATTTGGCGTTTTTCATGTGTGTTCTCGACTTGTATGAAAATTCATATGCTTCATGATATAGTGTGTAATGGATGCCATTTAAGCAGTCGAAAAGTCAATGTAACCTTATAAGTTGTTTTCCTCATTCTTTTATTGTTTCCTCTTCTTTAGCATTGAGTATTGGCCCGACCCACAACGTGGCATCAAGGAAGCATACAGAGTTCTGAAGCTAGGAGGGAAGGCATGTTTAATTGGTCCTGTGTACCCGACATTTTGGTTGTCTCGCTTTTTTGCAGATGTATGGATGCTCTTCCCAACTGAGGAAGAGTACATTGAATGGTTTACCAAGGCTGGATTTAAAGACGTTCAATTGAAGAGGATTGGACCGAAATGGTATCGTGGGGTCCGTCGACATGGGCTGATCATGGGGTGTTCTGTTACTGGTGTAAAACCTGCATCTGGGGATTCTCCTTTGCAGGTAATTTTTTTCTTTGCATTCATTAGTGAATGGCCTTGATATTGCTTGCTTGGTCACTTGGTCTGAAAACCATTGACCCTCTTTACTATCTTTAGGTTTTTACTGACGGCTGCCAGTACATGTAGTTTCTAATACTTGAAAAATCTTTAGGGATTCTATGGATTATTGGAAATTGCTCCCTCTGTCCCTAAATGAATGTCCATTTTTTTATAAAGTTACTAGACTCTCGTTTGACCATATTAATGTTCTAATTTGTACTTATAGTCAGGAAGTCACATAGTGAGATTATTAAGGGTGTTTATGAAAGCATGCCACTAAAAGTTCCTAAAAGCGAAGTTTATTTTATTTTCCTTCGAAGGAAAAATGGTTGTGTATTTAGGGACGGGGGGACTACTACGTTTTGATGCCAATCTCATTAGTAAATAAATGTGTAACGTGTACTTTCTCCTTTCCCCAAGTATTGAACCGGCTTCTAAGTTCTAATCGTAAGTCATTTAGCCGAGAACTGTAACACTAGTGTGTCAAAGGGAAAATATGTGCCGATGATGTCCCTTGTAGTTGATCCAGCTACTTTGGATAACTTTGCATAACTGGCTGTGTTGTGAAGCTAATAAGCTTTGATATCATAAGAAGAGAAAAAAAGAAGGCAACCTGGTGCTACAAGAGCTCCACTATGCGTGGGATCCAAGGAAGGGCCGACTTTTGTGTCGACATTCTTACCTTGCATTTAAATATGTGCTTTAAATCTAGCAACTCAAAGTAAATATTAATAGCTAGGAATTTAACTCTTGATGCTAGGAAGCATACTGCATCATTCTACTTCCTGATTGTTTGTTTGAATTTGGGGCGGGGTACTACAGTCTGACAAACCTTACTATAGGATTTAGTATAAAATGTAGGGCGAATTGCATTTTGGGCCCCAAAGTTTAGGGGGTGTTCCTGTGGCAGACCCCATTCAATCACTATTTACATTTTAGGCCCCAAAATTGTCATTTTGTTAGCATTTTAAGTCTTTTAACCAGTTTTGTTAGAAAATTTCGTTAAATAATCGCGTGCGAGCCACATGTCACTTAACGGATGATGTTTTTGAACAATAATTCAGTCATTGTTATTTTAAAGCAAATTGAATGAAAATAAATAGTAAATATGGAAAATTTTCCATTTAAGGGAGTTGAATGAAATTTCTGAAAGTAATAAGATAAAAATAAAATTTATTTAAAAATATTAAATTGTCGATAAATAATTATAAAATTCATTTTAAAAACAAGACATTAAATGTTTTTCTCAAGTATAAATTTTATTTTCTATCTTATTACTTTCGAAAATTTCATTTAACGCCCATAAATTAAAAAAATCTCAGTTTTACTATTCATTTTCATTCAATTTGCTTTAAAATAACGAGGAATGAATTATTGTTCAAAAACATCCTCCGTTAAGTGACATGTGGCTCGCACATGATTATTTAACGAAATTTTCTAACAAAACTGGTTAAAAGACTTAAAATGCTAACAGAATGACAATTTTGGGGACTAAAATGTAAATAGTGATTGAATGGGGTCTGCCACAGGAATACCCCCCTAAACTTTGGGGCCCAAAATGCAATTCGCCCTAAAATGTACACCCTCCGTCTCAAACATTTAGTTACTTATTTCCATTTCGGGAGTTCCATACTAATGGTTACGACCCAAAATAGCAAAGAATGTTTACTATTCTCCCCACTAATTCTCTCTCCTACTTTACTTTTATACTCACAACACCAATCAACTTACTATTCCCTACCCCACATTCTCTCTCCTATTTTACTTTTCATGCTCACAACGTCTACCATCAATATTATATTTACTTTTAATTCCCGCGCATTCAATTTTGGTAACCAAAAGTATGGGACGGAGGGAGTAACTCATGTTACTGTAAATGTTATCTCATGCCGATAAAATGTCAAATGTGACTCATGCAGTCAGACTGCACAGGCCTTGAATCTCTGTTTAGCTTCCCTTTTTCTGTACTTTTAAGGGTGGGTGAGAGTCAAATAAGTGGTTTGGTTGCTTGTGCATATGATTGTGTTTTGATAGTCTGACTGATTTCATTTCACTCACTTATTGAAGCCAATCTTCTTGTGCCGTTGTATTTCATTTATCTGATTTAACGAAACGATGTGACTTTTCTGATTGCAGCTCGGTCCCAAGGCAGAGGATGTAGAGAAGCCAGTGAATCCGTTTGTGTTCCTTGTACGCTTTCTTCTGGGTGCAATGGCAGGAATATACTACGTAATGGTCCCTATTTACATGTGGCTCAAAGATCAAATTGTTCCGAAAGGTAGACCCATCTAGGCAGGCGTCCAGTTGCGCTAGACATTATTTTTTTTCGTGTTTGTAATTTTCGTTGTTTAATTTCATTTCTACTCAAGGCAGGACAGACTGGATCGTGTTCACAAATAATGTATGTTTGAAACATGTTTGTGTAATTGTTCTCTGATCAGAACTGCGAAATGGCCTCAAATCTTGATCTAAGAGATGATCACAGACGTTAAAATTGTAAACGAGATTTCACTGTGTCATTGAAATCAGAATCAGTAATTAGGACCGCTTGACAATCTTTTCTGCAGGAAAGTAAAAGGCCCGTGCTTTTTAACTGAGTTTTTCAACGAATTCCGTTAAAAAGGTCCTAACTGGCGAGTTTTTTACACGTCAAGGTCTGATCTGGCAAAAAAAAAACATCAGAGTTCGTTTGGGAGGGTGGTATATCACTTTAGGGTCTATATTGTCATTAACCCTTTTTCTTTTCATCAGTTTCTTTATACTTACAAAAACTAAATGTTTGTAAAAACATCAAATTGTACAAAAAGTTATGTCCCTTAAAATAAACTTTGCACATGACATAGGTTAGTAAAATGGAAAAAAAAAATGACATTGTCATCTTAAAACGGAGGGAATAATATTATGCTAGTATTGTTCCCTTTTCTCAAGCAATGACTAGCGGAATGGTCGGCAATGTTCATAAGGTTTGTATCACGCCGTGAGCATTA
The DNA here is from genome assembly GCA_026119855.1 of Campanula takesimana. Taxonomy (NCBI): domain Eukaryota; kingdom Viridiplantae; phylum Streptophyta; class Magnoliopsida; order Asterales; family Campanulaceae; genus Campanula; species Campanula takesimana. The sequence goes on from JAOWBW010000184.1 coordinate 1,137,268, forward strand.
GGGATGGCCAAACCGGACCGGAACCGAAAAACCGGACCGGAAAAGCCCGGAACCGGAGCAAACCGGGGAGTAAACCGGAACCGGAGTAACCGGAACCATAAGTTATCCGGGCCGGTTCAGGTTCACATAAATGGCGAACCGGACCGGAACCGGACCGAAAATCCCTTGTTTTTCAATAATTTTAAAGGGGGGACCGGAACCGTACCGGAACCGGAACCAGATTGTGCCAAACCGGAACCGGAACCGGGGTAAGCGCGGGCCGGTTAAGGGTTACCTATATGCCGAACCGGAACCGGGCCCGGAACCGGTTTTGACCATCCCTAGTGAGCATCCACCTTTTTCATGGTTTTGCTATTGACTTCTAACAATGACTTTGTCTCTATCAATGTTAAGACTTCTTCAATACTTTTAAGAAGGAAAAAAAGTTCTGCTTTAATCATTTCTTTCAACCAAGTGCCTCTTGGTCCAATGGTATTCGGGTGTGTGGGTAAAGCTTCCACTTAGATGGAGGTCGCAGAACATTCAGATGGCGCGAGACGTCTATTCTGAATTGGTCCAATGGTATCCGGGTGTGTGGGTAAGGCTTCCACTTAGATGGAGGTCGCAGGTCATTCAGATGGCGCGGGACGTCTATTCTGAAGAGAACTAGCTTGTCAAAAAAAAAAACATTTCTTTCAGTTTATTGTTTTAATTTGCTATTTCTAAAACTAATTACATTTCAAATTTCTTTTTCAGTTAAATCATAGTCAATAATTAATTATTAAACTTACTATCAAATTATAATAAAATTAAACTACTCCCTCTGTCTCTAAATAAATGTCTAAATTAAGAGATATAACTTTTTGTATAATTTGGTTGCAAGGATTCATACATAATCTTGTAATCCCTTTTGCAAACATTTAGTTTTGCAAGTATAAAAAGACCGGTGAATTTATTTTTGAAAAAAAAAACATATAAGGACAAACTATGGTAAAAAAAACATTCATTTTGAAACAAAATTTTTCTATAAATAGACATTCATTTAAGGATGGAGGAAGTAGTATTCTGGACAAATAGACTTTTAAAGAACTATATATAGATGGTTGTATGATCTTTCTTGATATTATTATTGCATTATTTATTGATTATTGTTTTTAAGGCAAAGAATAAGCTTAATTATGATAGTGAACTCATTATCATAATTATCTCTTTTTTATGTCCAAATAACACACCCTAGAAAAACCGGTTCACAATAACTTCTCAAGTAAATACCCATCAAAATTATATGATCATACCAAATAATGAGAATGAGGAGATATGGTGTGTTTGTCAACAAAATCTCAAATTATTCTTCTAATTCCAATTTAACGGCTTGTACTAGATTTTACCGTATACTCATTATGTCTCGGAAAGTTAGTCTCTCTTTTTCCGTTGTTATTATGAATGAACTTTGAGCAATTACTTAAGCTATTTTTAATTACTCTAATAAAAATTTACAACTTGTTATTGATACACCATTACAAATACTACAGAAAATCTTAGGAAAAACGCATTTTACACGCGTTTTAGTGTAAAACGTGTTTTTCCTATGCAGAGTGGCATTTTTGTAAATAAGCGGAACGTTAAAAAGACGCTGTGGCATTGCTGTAAATAACTGGAACTTATAAAACTCAGCAAGCATTTTTTAACACTACAGGAGACAGTTTTCAATACTACAGGATGCTGTTGTTAACATTAAGGCAGACACATATTTTTTAACTTTTAAAAGCTCACCAACCACCTGTTTAGAATGTAAGAGGCTTATTTCAACACTACATGAGACACTTTTTAACACTAGGAAAGGCAGTCTTAACACTACAGCGAACAATCATAACACTACCTCTAAAAATGCCTTTTTTGAGTGTATAAAAGTGTCTACTTGAATATGACAATCATAATAATAGCTCTAAAAGTGCATGTTTGAGTGTATAAAAGTGTCTGCTTGAATATTTATAAGTGTAATATTACAACAAGCACTTTATAATATTAGAACATGCACATGATAATGTTAGAGAAGACAATTGTGAAGAACATGTTTTTCTATAGCTTAGTATAAAACGCGTTTTTCACAAGAACGACTCCAAATACTATCAATACCAATTCTTAAATTCTCATTTAGATACTTAAAAGTAACCTACATTATTGCTTAAAGCTCATTCGTAATAATAACGAAAAAAAAGGGACTAACTTTTCACATGTAGTATTATTACATAAACACGCTAAAAAAAAAAACTCTAAGCATTGGAACTTTTCATAACACATGGTAATTCTGGTCTCGTTTGAGTATCGTTAGGTTTAGGTGAGATTTGACTCTTTTATTTGAAGAAATGCTTACATCTTTTGACTATTTCATGTCAAATATTTGATTCATTTTTCTCCATTACTACCCGGCCGTTCTAATATAAATTTCATTTAGATCCGTCTAAAAATTACTCCCTCTGTCCCTAAATGAGTGTCCATTTTCAAGAAATCTTTGTCCTAAAATGAGTGTCTTTTTTTAACATAACTTTGTCCCTAAATGTTTTTTTTTTTGAAATTTTTTTCACCGGTTTTTTTATACGTGCAAAACTAAATGTTTGGAAAGGAGATTACAAGATTATATATGAATCTTTGTTACCAAATTGTACACAAAGTTGAGATTTTCAATGTCCCTTAAAATGAAATTTGGACACTCATTTAAGGACAGAGGTAGTACTATCTTGTATTCAAAATAAACAAATAATTTTAGTGTAATTTTATCATTGTACATATAACATACAAATAATAAAAGCACATTTTTTTTTAATGAACATTCACAAATCAACTGCAAAACTTATTTTGAGACAGAACAAATATTTGATTAAGCCGCTTTGTTTAGAGAAAAATCATTTTATTAGGAAGATGACCAAAATTTATGTACTATTTATACCAATGCGATATTTATTTTGGGGCGTACCAAACTGAAAAGCATGACAATTATTTTGGAACGGGAGTATATACAAAGACTAAAGTCAAGTATGTGAGTCAACGACCGGTAGTTACATCCATTACATGTATGTCAAGGCTGAAGGGGTAAATGTTGAATGTAATATGGCTAATGTATAGGATAATTATACATACGCCGAAGTTGAATTCCGATTTCGTGTGTCGACAAACGTGTAACTTTTTTTTTTTTTTAAAAGAGGATCGATAGCGGTTCCCCACTTACCCCCTTATAATAATAATGTCCTAAGAGGCATGGGAAGAGATCGAACCCGATACCTCACACATTGTGAAGTTTGGCTCTACCAGTGAGCCACTACTTATTTCAAACGTGTAACTTCTTTTATCTATCCTAGTCAGCCACTAACTTAATCAATTTAGAACTCAAACTGTAAATGATAACATTTTGTGTTAAAAAATTAACTTGCAAACCATTGTGTACTAAATGTAATACATCAAAAAAAATGGTTTTATCTAAATGAAATGTCTCCTTAATGGTAATTTTTTTGATAAATACTTTTTTTAAGCAAAATGTCTTCTTTAAAATGCAAGTTGTCAATTAGAAAGTAGTACTTCATTCGTCAAAAAACAAATATACCATTATCATTTTTTAATTCCGGCTCAAATGTAAATACATGTTAAATTTAGAAAATTAGTACTCCATTTGTCCTAATTTAACATTCCTACTTTGACTTTGCACGGGGATTAAGCAAAAGTAAATGTTGTGAGTATGGAAAGTTATGTATGAAAGAGAAAGTGTGTAAGGAGTTTTTGTTGTGAGAATGGCATGTGGGTCACATTTCCATTTTAGTTAATAAAGTAAAGTAAAAACCTTAAATTTACACCAACTAACAAGGAAAGTAAGAATCTTAAAGCGGGACAGAGGGAGTAGTATTTTATTTTTTTAATTGCAATACTCATCAATTCAATTAAAAACTAGTACTAACTCCGTCTCAAAATAAATATAAATATTATCTTAAATAAATAAATCTCAATATGAATGTTAACTAATAAAAAAAATTGTATTTTCAAATTATTAGGGTTAAATATTTTTGAGAATATAATTTATGAAAATAATTGGTGTCAAATTATTTTTGAGACATAGTTAAAAAAATCCTTTCAATAATTTGTCACCAATTAAAAGAAATAATTTTTATTTTCAAATTATTTAGAGTAAATAATTGTCATTAATTATTTTCATAATTTGTATTTTCAAATTATTCAAGGAACATATATTTTTAAAAAGTTAACATTCGTTTTGAGATTTTTTAAGATAATATTTATATTTATTTTGAGACGGATTTAGTTAATTGAACTGATGAGTGTTACAATTAAAGAATAAAAAAACCATTAATAATTAAAATTTAAAATTTATTTACATTTGAGATGGATTTTAAAATTGATAATAATATATTTATTTTGGAACAAATGAAGTACTACTTTTTTATTGAGAACTTGTGCATTTTAAAGAAGACATTTTTCTTTCATAAAAATAAAAATTAATAATAAAAAAAAAAACAGAAGAAGACATTTTTCTTTTAAAAATTACTAGTAAAAATATTAATTTTAAGAAGACAATACACTTTTTTTTTAAGGCAAACGATAATTCATTTCATTCACAATTAAAAAAGAGATGGCACACCACAAAGATTGTAGGCTCACTCAAAATTACAATAGTAGTTCTATTTCGTAACTTACAAGTATTATATTTAATATCTAAACCTTGAGACGTACGGATCTCTTTCCAAACAAAACTTGGAGACTGCCTCAATCTGGCATTTACAAAATCTTCCCTGGGGTAAAATGTTGCTCTTAGCACGAGATATTCAGAATCCGGGTTGGCGAGAAAACGCCTACCAAGCATCTCAAACTTTCCGAACAATCCTTGTGAAGTTAGAACATCATAACTCACTTCATTGTGAGAAAATGCTAGAATCGTCGCAATTTTGAAAAGAAAAATAAACAAACAATCAAATAAACAAACAAAACCAACATAGGCTCTCACTTAGGAGAGAAAACAACGGCTCTCACTTAGGAGAGAATACAACGGCTCTCACTTAGGAGAGATTCTTATTATATAATATATAATTTACAATAGAAAACAATAACATAATTGTTTATAATTTCTGCATTGAAATTACAAACAATTGTGTTATTGTGGATTAAAACCAGAAGAAGGAGATGAAGTTTTCTTCAAGAAATGATGAAGACTTGAATGGAAAATGGAAGGAATAAGATGGAAAATCAGATGAACAAACCAAGTTAAGTTAAACAAATAAAAAGTAGATCAACGAATTGAAATCTGGGAGAAGACAATTGTTGAGATAACCGAGATTCTCAAGGATCTCGGCATATCTCCTTCCAAGTTTATGTCTCCTTAATTAGTTTTGTTACCTATTTGATAAGGATGTAAATAGGTAGGATATATTTCACTTAGCTAAATTGTAGGGATTAGTCTTAGTCTTCAAGAAAGAGTCTATGTATATATAGATTGTTGTACTCGGCATTGTAAAATAAAGGAAATAAACTGACTTTATTTTCCTCCATATTCCTTCCCTATACACGGTTTTAACTTGGTACCAGAGCCTGTTTATCCATGGCCGGCGATAATGAGAAAACCGGTGAGGAGAACTCCGGCAAAGGAAAGACGATTAAGGAAGAAAAGAGATCTCCATATATTCTTTCCTCTAGTGATAATCCAGGAATAATTATCACACATGTTCAGTTAAGAGGAGAGAATTATGAAGAATGGGAACGAGTTTTCAAAGGATCGCTTCGAGCGAAGACGAAAACTGGATTCATTGATGGAAGAATCCCATGTCCTGATGATGTTGATGAAGCAGACCAATGGTGGACGGTGAATTCCATGATTGTCTCATGGATTTTTAATACCATTAAGCCAACTCTTCGCTCCACTATTACTTATGTGGACGAAGCGAAGGTTTTGTGGGATGATTTGAAGGAACGATTTTCGATGGGGAATGGACCGAAGACTCAACAATTAAAGGCGGACATAGCAAACTGCAGACAAGAGAAGAATGAGAGCGTGGCTTCTTATTATGGATGCATAAAAAAGCTGTGGGATCCTCTTAATGATTTTGAGACCTTGCCAACATGTTCCTGTACAGGCTGCAAGTGTAATATTGGGGCGGTGTTAGTAAAAAGGCATGAGGAGGAACGGGTTCATCAATTCGTCATGGGGTTAGAAACTCCAAAGTTTGAGAACGTGAAAACATCTATTGTCAATACAGAGCCACTGCCTTCTGTGAATAAGGCTTATTCTAATGTTATAAGGGAAGAACAGGTGCTGGGAGGCGGACATGGTGAATTTCCAACTCCAGCAAGTTTTGTCGCTCGTACAATTGATAAGGCAGTTGATAGATCAGTTGTGAGCACAGATGTCTCGTCAGGTGGATTGACAGAAAAGAAGGATATGATCAATGCCACTTGCTCTCACTGCAAGAAGAAAGGACACAGTGCAGATTCGTGCTTCAGGCTGATACAATATCCAGAATGGTGGGAAGACCAGCGTGGAAAGCCAGCAAAAGGAAGAGGCGTAGGCCAATCTTTTTCAGGAAGAAAAGATCAAGGGAAGGCGAGCACAAGATCCAACAATGCAGAGGTCAGTATCGAAGGGATTCCAGATCAGGCTAGAGCGCTGGGATTCACTGCAGATCAGTGGAACAACTTCAAGAATTTTATGCAGACACAGGTGCCGACAATTGTCAGCACAACTGGCAAGGCAACTGGTAAGATGAATGATAAACGTTGGCTTGTCGACAGTGGAGCCAACCGACACATAACAGGGGACATCTCTTTACTCAGTAATGTTCATGATATTAAAGCGGATCACATTGGTCTGCCTAATGGGAAATACATGAAAGCCACGAAAGAAGGCAATGTTGAGATTGCCACGAATATTGTTTTAAAAAAACGTTCTATATGCCCCAACTTTTAACAGCAATCTGTTATCTGTCTCTCAATTGCTTCGAGATTCTAATTATTTGGTGCATTTTTCTGACAAGCAATGTGTTGTACAGGACCGGGTCTCGAAGATTTTGATTGGAGCGGGTGAACTGGACGGGGGGTTGTACTACTTGAGGAGGTCACCGGCAACGCAAGTGTGCAACGTTAGAGAATCTGGCAGTTTTCAGTTATGGCATCAGCGACTCGGCCATTCGTCAAGGAAAATAGTGGGTTTGTTACCTTTCATTAATCGTAGTAGTATTAATAAAGACGTTTGTGAGATTTGTTGCAAGGCTAAGCAAAGTAGGGACAAGTTTTTACTTAGTGAAAGTAATTCTAATGAAATTTTCGATTTAATCCATTGTGATATTTGGGGTGATTATCGAAAACCTGCTTTGTATGGTGCTGTTTATTTTTTAACCATTATGGATGATTGTTCCCGTCCGGTGTGGGTTTATTTGGTCAAGTCCAAGAGTGATGTTTCCCAAATTTTGAAAAAAAATCTCGCCATGGTAGAGTGGCAATTTAATAAACAAGTTATGAAAGATAATGGGACATAATTTACTTGTTTGGAAAAATATTTTCTTGAACATGGAATTGAACATCACACTACTTGTGTTCGTACGTCCCAACAAAATGGAAGGGTGGAAAGAAAGCATAGACATATTTTAAATGTGTCTCGTGCTTTAATGTTTCAAGCAAAATTACCGGTCAAATTTTGGGGGGGATTGTGTGTTGGCGGCTGGGCATTTGATTAATCGAACCCCCTCAAAATTGTTAAACGGGAAAACTCCATATGAAATTATTTTTGGGAAACCTCCTTCTTACTCTCATATTCGGGTGTTTGGGTCTTTATATCATGTCCATTATTCCCGGCGTGATAATGATAAGTTTGCAAGTTGAAGTAGGCGTTGTGTGTTCTTGGGGTATCCGCTTGGCAAGAAAGGATGGTATGCATATGATCTTGATGAAAATAAGTTGCTCGTTTCACGGGATGTTATTTTTGTGGAAAAGGAGTTCCCTTTTGCTCACGATCGGGCTGATCAAGATGGAGCATACAAGGATTCTGATATTTTTCTATGTTATTCCAATGATACGGAAATTGTGAAGAAGATGTACATATGACTGGGGAGTTGACTGCACAACCCACCGCACAAGTGACCGAACAGGTGGCAGAACAGATACCAGCCACTGATGAAGTTCTTGACATAGTTTCCGACCAACTGACTGACCAGTTGACGGAACAGGTTCCAGCACAGTTGCCCGAACAGTTTGAACAGCCTGCCGAATTGATTGAGCCAGAAAATTTGGGACGTGGTCAGAGAGTTAGGGTCCCTTCTACCAGATATCCAACTTCTGAATATGAGTTGGAACCATCACAGACGCATATTACTCAAGCTACACCCCCGTCCCGTCCATCTCCTCAATCCAAATCTTCAGGTACTCGATATCCCTTATCACATTTTGTCAATTGCACTAAATTCTCGTCTGTACATCGTTGTTTTTTGGCTGCTATTGACTCAGGTGTTGAGCCAAAACATTTTAGTGAGGCGGTCAAGCTTCCTCAATGGCACGAGGCTATGTCTAAAGAGCTTAATGCTCTTGATCAGAATGGAACTTGGGAGTTGGTGGATGCTCCTCTTGATAAGAAGGTGATTGGTAACAAATAAGTCTATAAAATAAAGTACAATGCTGATGGGACAATTGAGCGTTGTAAAGCTCGGTTGGTGATCTTGGGAAATTGACAAGTTGAAGGTGTTGATTTCAAGGAGACATTTGCACCCACCATCAAATGGTTACGGTGCGATTTTTTTTTTTTTTTTTTTTTTTTGCATTGCTGCAGTTAAAAGGTGGGAACTTCATCAAATGGATGTTCACAATGCCTTTTTACATGGTGATCTTAGTGAAGATGTGTATATGAAGGTATCATTGGGACATCCGGACTCGACTTCTGGGAAGGTTTGTAAGCTTAAAAGGTCATTATATGGTCTTCGGCAAGCTCCTCGTTGTTGGTTTGCCAAACTTTCTATGACATTGAATAGGTATGGATTTGTCCAATCATGTTCCGATTATTCTTTGTTCTCTTTAAAGACTTTCGCTGCTGAGATACATGTCCTTGTCTATGTTGATGACTTGGTTATTGGCGGGAATGATCCGGTTTCCATTAGTCGCTTCAAGGGCTATCTTAGTAGTTGCTTTCACATGAAAGACCTTGGGCGTCTTAAGTATTTTTTAGGCCTTGAGGTGGCGACACATCCGGATGGTATTTTTCTGTCTCAACGCAAGTATGCTCTTGATATACTTTCTGAAGCTGGTCTTCTTGGATCACGTCCAGCCCTTACTCCTATTGAACAAAATCATCGTTTGGCCCTGACTGAGAGTGATGATTTACGTGATCCCGAGGCGTATAGGCGACTTGTTGGGCGTCTTATTTATCTCACTATTACTCGTCCGGAACTCTCTTATATTGTGCATACTCTTGTGCAATTCATGACCCGACCTAAATTGGCTCATTGGACGGCCGCTTTACGGGTTGTTCGGTATCTCAAAAATCGTCCAGGTCAAGGCATTTTGTTACGCTCCGACTTTGTTTTACATTTTCGGGCTTACTGCGACTCTGATTGGGCAAGTTGTCCTCTTACTCGGCGATCGCTTACAGCTTACTTTGTCTTCTTGGGTCACTCTCCGATCTCTTGGAAAACCAAGAAGTAGACTACCATTTCGTGATCATCGGCTGAAGCAGAATATCGTTCTATGGCAAGTTCCACGTGTGAACTGAAATGGCTTCGTAGTTTACTTGATTCTTTTGGGATTACACATTCGGCTCCTATGACTGTTCTGTGACAGTCAATCTGCGTTACATATGGCTCGTAATCCTGTCTATCATGAACGAACCAAACATATTGAAGTTGACTGTCATCTTGTTCGCGATGCTGTTCAGTCAAATGTCATCGCAACTGCCTATGTTCATACGACTTCACAGCTTCTTACTAAGGCATTGGGCAGTCGACAGTTTCTACATCTTCTAGGCAAGTTGGGCGTTTGTGATTTACACGCTCCAACTTGAGGGGGGGGGGGGTGTTGAGATAAACGAGATTCTCAAGGATCTCGGCATATCTCCTTCCAAGTTTATGTATCCTTAATTAGTTTTGTTACCTATTTGATAATAATGTAAATAGGTAGGATATAATTCACTTAGCTAAATTGTAGGGGATTAGTCTTAGTCTCCAAGAAAAAGTCTATGTATATAGAACACTTTAAAAAATCCTCCAATTTTTTTTTATGTATTACATTCAGTACATAATGGTTTACAAGTTATTAATTATTTATAATACAAAATCTACCAGTTAGTGTTTGAGTTCAAGTTTCTTAGGTTAGTGGCTGACTAGGATAGATAAACGAATTCCATGTTTGTCGACACAAGAAATCGGAATTCAACTTCGGCGTATGCATCATTATCCTAATGTATATCATTGATATCACTATCATGCTTGAAATTAACGAGTTTGTTGGTGTTTTTAGTTAGAGTATGGTGGGTTCACAATCGTGCAACTAAAAAAATATCGTCACTTTATTTTGTATCTATCTTTTTGAACTGTTTTTTATGTCCCTAACATTGTCTTAAAGTAAATATGCTAGCTCTCGTGGGTAAGAGGGTCATTTTGGGTGATAGGGCTAAAGTCCTTTCTACCCCAGTTTCACACTTACTTCCCCAAACCCTAAATCTCTCTACATTTCTTTTCTGTATATGATACTCCCTCTGTCCCTAAATGAGTGTTCATTTTCAAGAAATCTTTGTCCCTAAATGAGTGTCTTTTTTGAACATAACTTTCTCCCTAAACGTTTTTTTTCGAAAAAAAATTCACCGGTTTCTTTATACGTGCAAAACTAAATGTTTGGAAATGACATTATAAGATTATATATGAATCGTTGTTACCAAATTGTTCAAAAAGTTGAGATTTTCAGTGTCCCTTAAAATGAAATTTGGACACTTATTTAGGGACAGAGGGAGTATAATTATAAGAGCATAGAAACAGTGACAGAGCAAAATTTTTACCAAGGGTATAATATTACATAGTGACGTATAAATTTACACAAATGAGGGGCAAAAACTTTATGTAGTGCAATTTTTTTTTCTAATAGAAAAAGGGGGGGGGGGGGCAAATTGATAAAATCTAGTATACTTTTAGTGGTGATATATAGCATTTTCTAAAATTACAGGAGGTACATTTGGCAAATTTGAAAGCTGAAGGGGGCAATTGCCCCACTTATAATAAGTATAAGACACGTGGCTCCGACCGGTGCCTAAAACTAATTCTCACGTCGGAAGGTTTTTGGGGCTCATCACTCACGGTGCCTTGTTTTGCAGATTACAACCAAATATCATACCTCATAGACAAGTCTCGTATAGATTGGGTACCGCGTTGTGCTATGTTTCTTGTAGCATCAACACAGCAATACTATAAATACTATAAAAATTAGTAATAAAACATACTCCCTCCGTCCCACCCAAATTAGGATTTTTGGGTTGGGCACGGGGATTAAGGAAAAAGTGTTAGTGGAGTAGGTGTTGTGAGTATAAAAAGTAAAGTATGGGAGAGAAAGTGAGATAGAGAATAATGAGTGGAAAGTTGTTGTGAGTGTGAACGTGGGTCCCATTAAATAAAGCACTTCCATTTTTGGGTTTTCCTAATTCGAATGGGACACCCAAAATGGAAATTTGTTATAATTCGAGCGAGACAGATGGAATATTCTTTTTAAAAGTTTGACAAGTAATGTGACAATTTTTACTAGTAGATTTTTATATTACCAGGTAGTATAAGACCATGGACAATAAGGGGTTGAGAGGGGGGTCAACTAGTTGAGTGTGTGCAATAAGGGGTTGAGAGGGGGTGGTTTAAGGGAAGGGTTGAAGAAGTTCAACTCGGTTGAGAAATTCTGGTGGGGCCCAAGAAAATCCACGTGGCGGTATAGTATTGGCCAGCACAAGGAGAGTGCACCACAACTCCCATTTAGGCGAGTTTGCTGCTCTTCTCTCTCTTTTTTTTTTAAAAAAAAGATTTATATTTTCGGGTTAATTTTTTATCCCATTTTTTTTAGCTCAATTATTTCATAGTAAATTGATTTTTTTATAAAAAAAAAATCAATTTTTTTATATAAAAAAAATCAATTTACTATAAAAAAAAATCAATTTACAAGGAGAGTGCACCACACCTCCCATTTGATTAGGACACCGAAAAAAAATCCTCTTTTCTCAATATAAAATTTTCAATTATACTTTATTAACCCTTATTTAAAAAATTTCAACATCTTTTTAAGTGTGAAGTATTTTTTTTAATAATAATTATCATCATTTTTCATATTTATTTAATTGCAATTTAAAAAATTAATTAAGTGTGAAGTATTTTTAAATTATAAATGATATAATAATAATTATTATTTATTAATCATAAAAATAAAGATTATAAATAAAAAATCTCGAATTTTTAATAATAATAATAATCATTTATTTTTTAAATGATTATTATTATTATTATTATTATTACGGCAAAACTGCACCAAAAATCACTCAACTATGACCAGTTTGGGTATTTGGTCACTAAACTAATTTCCTTTTGAAACAACACATTCAACTTATTTATTTTTGCATCCATAGTCACTATCACTAACCCCGTTAGTTTTTTCCCGTTAAATCATCATGTGCAATGCATGTGACAATATTTTAAAGGGTAGTTCAGGTAGTTCGCTTTAAACTAGAATATAAAGGTTAAACTTGTTTCAAATAAGTCCCTGACCAATTGTTTTTCACCACTTTAGCTATTGATGTTAAAAAAATTAATTAAGTCATTTTTTCACACTCTCGCCTTCCTCATTGCCGGCACCATCTTCACATCCACAGCCGCCACCACTGCACCACCACCGGACTATCACCTCCGCCCCACCACCGGCCTAATCCTCACCTCCCCATCATCACCCTCAATCTCCGCACAACATCCAGCCTAATCTTCACATTCCCAGTTTGCCCAACACGCCCACAACACCATTATTCATTCTGGATATTTGATTATCATCCACCATCACCACCAAAAAATCCATTAACGCCATAATAAACAACAGAATGGGAAGAACAATTCACCCATTTTCTCTACACTAGCCAATCAACCCATCAGGGAAAAAAAAAAAAACTTTTACTCCGCACATAATTGGGGGAAATCTTGAAGACAGAACCAATAGAGGAATTGGTGTCTGAGCATGGAAAATTCATGGGATGAGACAAATTCTTGTTTATTCTCTCTTCCATCCATCTCCCCTGTGGACTTCGCACCTCCTCTTCTCCTTTTGTTGCCGGAATGTTGAGTTCCCCAGATCTTTTCAACCATGGCTTAGAAGCAAACTAAATTCGATGATGTGAGTGGTCGGGAAGAAGGAAATTAGGTTTTTTGATTTAGGGAGGGGAATGGAGAGTGAGGGGGGCTGCCGGAGACGGGAATGGAGAGGGAAGGGAGAGGCGGGATGGAGGAGGCGAGAATGAAGAACGCAGAGGAGTATATTAGGGTTTTATTTTTTGTTCTTTTAGTTCAATCCCTGTAGTTTAATAAAATTGAAAAATAAACCCTATAGTTTTTTTATACTATTTAGAATGTATTACCTAAATTACCCCTTCAAATTTGGTCACATGCGCTGCACATGACCATTTAACGGGAAAAAACTAACGGGGTTAGTGATAGTGACTTTGGATGCAAAAATAAATAAGTTGGATGTGTTGTTTCAAAAGGAAATTAGTTTAGTGACCAAATACCCAAACTGGTCATAGTTGAGTGATTTTTGATGCAGTTTTGCCTATTATTATTATTATTATTATTTTATTAATCATAAAAATAAAGATTATAAATAAAATAAAAGTGGTGGGGTATAGAATGATGAGCTGGGAGGAGTTGAATTTTAAACTAAACTAGTTATTGTGGGGGGTGTAGTTGAGAGGGTAGTTGAATGATTAAGTGGATGGAGAGAGAAGATGAGGTGTCGTGATATTAAGGTAGTTGAATGTTTTTAGGGGGTTGGATTATTGCTCATGGTCTAAGGGGAAAAAAAGAGTTCGATCACCACCTTTTTCATGGAGATGTATACACTTTTTCATGGAGATGTATTAAAAAACACTCATTCAAACGTTGATTATAGACTTACAAGTCTCCAAATGTACTCTAGGATGGATCATGCATGGAAGGTTGAACTTGAATGAGGAATTCTACTTCAGGCGTGTACGACTTTTTCTTGCTTTTTTTTCTTTCCTTTTTCTAATTTTGTTGGGTTTTTTTTTTTTTTTTTTTCCTTTTTGGTTCATTTGTTTCTACATACTTGGTGGGACCATTTTCGTTCCCTATATAATGCCATTCATTTATGACATAAACCTTAAAACTAAAAAAATTTCCTGGTATTTTGCTCTCTAGACAAACACATATTTTCTTCCAGTTTGTCTGGGCAACGAATTCAATCAAGATGGCGTCAACGTTGACAAAAGATCAAATTGCAGAACTCTGGGAGGTCTTTTGCATGATGGATAAAAATTCAGATGGTATCGCTCGCTCGCTCGCTCGCACGCTCTCTATTTCTCTCTTTTCCTTTTCTATCAATATGTTGCGTATTCTCAATTTGAGATAGTAAAAAGATGATTTCACTTTGACTTCGATATCAACTTGATTGAACTTAGACTAAGAAATAAAATTCAAGAAAATGTTACTGATGCAATTAATCAATATACTACCAATAACAACTTTTTGAATATCATTCAGCTGGTAATAAAAATCTTATGAATTATTGGTCAAAGTTCAATCAAGTTGACTATCAAAATTAAAGTGAAACTATTTTTCTTAAACTTCGAGAATAAATTATAAGAGTTATTAATGATATAATGTACGAATCTATTCCATTAACCTTTAAATTGATGGTATATATATAGGATTTATTACATCAGTGGATATAGTGGGGTTGATCCAATCTTTGAACGAAAATCCAACAAATGAAGAGGTCCAAGAGATGATGAGCAGTCAGGTTTATAAAAATGGAGATGGAACTATAGACTTTGAGGAATTTTTGAATATTACGTCTAGGAAAATGAAGGTATTTTTTTATTTCCTGATGGGATTTTTTTTTTATTTATTATTTTGTCATAGCATTTTTTTTATTTTTATTTTTTTGTTAAATTATACTTAATGATGATATTTTGAATTTTATTTTCAGGATAATGCAGCCGAGGAATTAAGAGAAGCTTTCAAAGTATTCGACCGGGATCAAGATGGATACATATCACCTAATGAGGTACACATTAGTACATTACATTATGGTATCACTTTTTTTCTCGGTATTTACAGACGAACACTCATGTAAAAACTTAGGAATTGAATTATTTTAAAAGTATATCTTACTCATAATTCTGAATTTTATATTCTTAAACTAAATTTAATGAAGTTTATGGTAGTTTAAATTAACCTATTTTTATTTTGGGTACAGTTGAGGCAAGTGTTGATAAATTTGGGAGAAAGATTGAATGATGAAGAGTTGGAACAAATGATAAAAGAAGCTGATCTAGACGGAGATGGTGTCATCAGTTATGACGAATTTGTGAGGGTTATGATGTTGACTGCCTAATTGGATTGAGTATTAATTATTTAACTTAATAATCCATGAAATAGAACTTGTTATTTAACTTAATAATACATGATTTTATGAATGTAAAAAGCATTGAGATTAATCCGTCTCTGCTTATTATTTTTGTGAAAAATTCTTGAATTTTTTTTTAATGCTTGTTTTAGTATGAAATGTGTTTTTCATTTTCTATGAAAAACTTTTTTCATCCTTTTTAGTGTAAAACAGATTTTTTTTTCATAAGACTGACTCATTATTTTTTACTTAGAGGGCGCCCTCCTAATTTCTAAATGTCAATTGATGGCCAAGTGTATCAACAATCCCAATTATGCTAATTGATATGAGTCTAATCGAACTGAAAGAAAATAAGCGTTTGAATAGAATGAAGAGTTTTTGACCAATAAGTCTTTCAGCTAAATAAAATCGATCAATTAGGACATACATCTTCAAAACTCGCCAAAAAGTCCCTTTTTTTTTTTTTTTTTGCAAGATCAAAATGCTATCGAATTTTTAGAATGTAATATCTCAAAATCTACAAATTGAAAAAATAATTTGAAACCACCATTTTAACCATATCACCAAGAAAAATCAAACAAGTACACTCAACATATAATTCAATTTTAGACAAAAAAAAAAGATCATTTTTCACTTGTAAATATTTTCTCAACTGATTTCACAGTTGTGTAATTTCTCAGTTGGGTGATTTCACAGTTGTTTCATTTTTTTCATTTTTCACTTGTAAAACTGATAAATTCATCTATCAATTTCTTACAATTATTATAATAACTGAAAAATGCTTTTCAAAGTTGTGTGATTGCACAATTGTATGATTTCCCAGTTGTGTGATTTCACATTTATGTCATTTTTTCATTTTTCACTTGTAAAAACCGATAAATTCATCTCTCAATTTTTTACAATTATTGTAACAACTGATAAATTCATCTCTCAATTTTTTACAATAATTATAAAAAATGAGAAATGCTTTTCACAGTTGTTCCACATGAATTTTAATACTAATAAGACATTCATTTCACAGTTGTTCAAAACAAAGTTTGAGTTTAATAACTGAGACATTCATTTCACAGTTGTTCAAACATGATTTTAAATATTATAACTAGGATATTTATTTCTCAATTGTTCACACATGAATCGAGCATAATAATTAAAATTTCATCTCTCAATTTTCACAACTGACACACATTTTGACAATTGTTTATTGTCAAATGATCTTTAAAAAATTATCAAATAAATTTATTCCGTTGTTTTAAGCTAAATTTTTAGTTAATAAATGTAAACTTACATCACGTGTGAAACAATTGATAACTCAATCTCATAGTTGTTTAAAGTTAAAAAAAAAAAACATACTCTCATATGCTCTAAAAATAATAAATCAATTTTTTATTTTTATTAAAAATTGAGTAAATGTTTATTTTATAACTTAATATTAGCCGAATCCAGTCTCCGTTTTGTACGACGGAGTCAACGGCTTTCTTTATAGTAGTGGCGGGAAAGGCCGCATGTATGTAGGGATGACCAAAACCGGTTCCGGGCCCGGTTCCGGTTCGGAACCGCCGGTTCCGGTTCGGCATATATGTGACCCTGAACCGGCCCGCTCTTACACCGGTTCCGGTTCCGGTCATCACAATCCGGTTCCGGTTCAGTCCACGCTACCTTTTTTTATTTTTTTTTATAATACAATAATGAATAAACATGATAAAATTTATTAAAAGACAAGAGATTATTATTTTATCATACACTAATGAATAAGCGTGTTAAAATTTATTGAAAAATAAGGGATTTTTATTTTTTTTTTAACGGAAATGCCGATCCGGTTCCGGTTCCGGTTCGCCATATATGTGACCCTGAACCGGCCCGCGCTTACCACGGTTTCGGTTACTCCGGTTCCGGTTTACTCCCCGGTTTGCTCCGGTTTCGGGCTTTTCCGGTCCGGTTTTCCGGTTCCGATCCGGTTTGGCCATCCCTACATGTATGTATGTATGTCGAATTGGCAACTCAAAATCTCCCAATTTCGCTAGCTTAAAACCCTAAAATGGAAACCCCCCCAAATTCAACCAAAATCGACGAATACTCACCAGAATCAACCTTAATCCCCTTCGACCGTCCGATTCCTCCCCTCCGGCGTCCCGTACCCGCGGCACCACCCGACGACGACCCCTTCGTCCTCGCTTTCCAAAACCCTCAGTCATGGTCGGCCGCATACAAAGTATGCGAGCTCCAAATCACTCAACAGTGCGATGCTGGAGCTAGAATTGGGTGCTCTATCCGCGCAGCCAACAAGTGTGCGCTCCCATGGTGGAAAAACGTAATCGGTGCGTCCAAGGTAGACTTTGAGGAGAGGGAGAAATGCGAAGACCGCGAAATGGCGATTTGCGTCGAAGATTCAAAAGAGAAGTGCCGTAAATTGGCGATGGATAAATGTGCCCCGGCGTTTAGGGATGCGCGTGTTGTTGTAAATGGTGGTGGTAAGAAGAGTGTAAATTGGGGGTATGTGTCTAATTTGATTGATTGGGTTTCGACCCCTGGTCATATGATTGGTTCATTGTTATGGAGATTGAAAAGGTTGAGGATTGAAGATAAGCCACAAACTCGGGCGATGACTATTTGTAGAGGGAGTGATTTATTGGAGTTGAATCCTGATAAGATTAGTAATGGGAATTGAAGCTGTTTTGGCAGAATTGCTCAAAAGTGCATAAAGGATGTAAGTGTTTGTTGCATTTATATGTTGCTAGAAGTATTTGATTAGTTTCCAGTGTCAAATTTGAGTATATTAATTAAAAGTAATGCCTAGTCTGGTAAATCCTTATTGTAAGTATTTGTTTCTGAACATACGTACAACTTTAAGAGTTGGAGGGAAGCCATGAGAATATATTTGTTGCGGAACATAAGTACAACCTTAAGAATCGTTCTTTCTTACGAATGTTGTGGAGTTTGTCTAAAAACAAGTAATACATGGCACATACATGAGCCATAGCAATAGTTGTAATATGTAGGAGCAGAAAGAGAGGGCCATAGTTACTCTTTTTAGCCTAGAAATTAACTGATTGAAGAGTCTATGGATGGCCATCAAAGATTAAAAGCATTAAAGAGCAACAATACACGCAGATTGAAATGCAGCTATGAAGCAGAAGACGTGTGGCTGAATTTTTGTAACTGCCATTGAGATACACAAATAAAAGACGATGAATTTTGTTTTTAGAATATTGGCAGGTTCCCTAAGAATATGCCTTCGACTTCATTCAGATCTACTGAAGAATATTTCCAATATTCATTACTTGGATGGAAATGTTTTGTGTTGGAGAGGGGATACGTTAAATCTCCGAGTGATTCTGAAGAATCCGCTTGCCTCCTTGTATTCAATGTTTCTTTGGACTCACTGCAAAAGGCTTGCTGCAAAGCATCTTCTTTTCACATTAAGGGTAATTTGAAAACTTTTTCCCCTCTTTATTCTGAAAACAAAGAATGGGTGTGTGCTGCGAGGATGAATGTAGCCCAAAACTATTCCTGTTTGGGAAGAAAGAGAACCTTGGTTCTGGAGTCATTTATGATAGCTTACTTGCATCTACTTTGTGGAATGAATAAAGAAAGTTAGACATTGATCCCTTTTTTGAAGCTTACATGGTGGGACAAAACGAGAAGCTTACTTGGATTAACACCTTCCCTTTTATCTGTGTTGTTGATTACTGACAATAACACTAGTAAAGCACATTGCTCACAGCTACCACCTTCTCAGTCCTTCTCACTGCCGCTGTCATCGCCTTCCAGATTCAGTCATTGAAGTTATTTGATCTTTATTTCTTTTGTTGGTTAAATTGAAATTTGATAATTGTGGGCTTGATTTTTGATTATTTGATTTGATAATTCTTGAACATTTGTTCTATCGTGTGTTTACTGCTCGTAATTTGTGAAGGTCACAGAGATGGAGTAAAGGTGGTGCGCTGTAGTAAACTAGTAATCTGATTGAGAGGAGCCGTTCTTGCGTAAAACGCGTTTTACACTAGCGTTAGTGTAGAACGTGTTTTTACATACACATTATTTAGACCGGCTTACATACATGTTATTTAGACTGGCTAACACTAAGAGTTAGGAAACCGGGTTTTTGTAATTGCCTCCTCTGAGATTATCATGTGTCTCTTCTAGTATTAGAAAATGCTTGTTGTATTATAACACTTATAAAATTCAAAGCAGACACTTTTATAGTGTTCAAACAGGCACTTTAGTGGTATTGTTAGGCTGCCTCCTTTGAGATTATCATGTGTCTCTTCTAGTATTAGAAAATGCATGTTGTATTATAGCACTTATAAAATTCAAAGCAGGCACTTTTATAGTGTTCAAACATGTTAGGCTGCTGGTTGTAATGTTAACAATTGCCTTCTCTAGTGTCGAAACGTGCCTGATGTAGTAATGAAACATGCCTCTTATAGATTCAACAAGTGTCTAGTGAGTTTTTTCAATTCCAAAAACAAGTGCCTGCTCTATTGTTAAAATATGCATGCTGTAATATTGAAAAATACCTCATACAGTTTCGAAAAGTGTCTGGTGAGTTTTCATGAGTTCCAGTTATTTACATCAATGTCACCACGTCTTTTTTAAGTAATGTTCCGCTTATTTACAAAAATGCCACTCCGCATAGGAAAAACGCGTTTTACACTAAAACTCGTGTAAAACGCGTTTTTCCTAAGATTTTCTGGATTGAGAGTATTATTTATTTATTTTTGTATTCTTTTTTTAAGTTTGTATTTTTTTTTTATTGATTTTGTTATATTTCTAGTTGTTAGTTTGATCTCAAAATTCCGCTCAAATGGGGTGACGTGAAGGAGGACGAGTGATGTGGTTTTGGTGGGTGGGGGGGGAGGGTGGGGGTTGGGGTGGAGGTTGGAGAAGAAGAAGGGCTTATGGGTGGGTTTGAAGAAGAAAGTGTTGGCTAAAACAATTTGAGCTTGTTTATGTCGCGCCCCGTACCCGTGGTCCTACCTGGCCCCACGCTCGGGACACGAATGGAAGACGTTATAAAACTCTCTAGAAATTTTTCGAAATGTCCTTTTAAAAAGTGGAACAAAACACACTTGAAGTTCAAAGACTTCACTTAACTTGAAACAACCCTTTCACAAACACTTTCAAGACGAAAGTACTTAGCCCGAAGGCTTACAAACTTTTAAACAAATATACATACATCAACCTTTACCAAAATAGATGGAACCATAAGAACTACGGGTACTCTACCCAAAGGGTTTACATTTACATAATGTAACCTTCAACAAAACAAGTCCCAACTCTTACCAAACGAACGTCCTCCCGTGCCAAGTGTCCTATCCCCTGGACCCGCCTTTATCTAAAACAGTAAACAAATAAGGGTGAGAATAAATCTCAGTAAGCTACTAAAATGCAACTACGTTACATGCTGATATGATGATCATAAAGAAACAATATCAACAAGTAAGCATATAGCATATAACATCAACTCATATATCACTTATATCACATTGCCCACACTCCGGTGGATACCAAAGCCAAGGTTTAACCAATAACCATAACTGATGAGAATACCAACTGAGAAACCCATCAGAGAAAACCATCTGAGCAGCATAAATAGCTGAAGCCGTCGGGATCCCGAAAACCAAATCATAACCAATAGAACCAAGTAACCAGAGAGGGAAATATGACACAAAGTCATAACCCAAATACTCACCAAAGGGAGCAATTCATCCCATCCAAGGCCAATCTGGACTGGGGAAACTAGAAGGCACAGTGGACATCTTATAGTGAACTTGGCTTGTGTGCCACTATAATTCTCCCACCGCCTGACTCACAAGCTCCAACGGAAAACCTTATAGTGGACTTACCTGTACCACTATAATTCTTCCATTGGCTGACTCCACAACAAGACCAGCTGGACTTTTAACAAGAAGCACAGTAATGAATACTTGCTAGACACAACTCGGGGCATTTAATCCAAGAAGGAATTAAGCCAAAACATCAAAAGATGCACACGAAAGATTTCTCATGAAGAGTCCATAATAAGGACATTTAGTCACAACCAAATCTTTTCCATCAACGACATGAAAGTCATACACATTCATGTTTAAGTCATAAGCCACCCCAAGGATCACATACACACTTGTCCTCTTATACCCCATATAACACAAACTATCAAACATTGGAAACAGGGGGGATGCGCACGCCTCACCCCATAGGATGCGCGCGCCTCCTAGGACCAGAACTTCCCTATTGTTGATTCACTTAAGGGTGCGCGCGCCTCATCCAAAGAGGATGCGCACGCCTCCCACTCCAGTCAATTTTTGCCTAAGTTGGTGACAATGGATGCGTGCGCCTCATTATATATGGTGCCCGCGCCTCCTCCTATATTTGGGCCAAATCCCAGATTCTTCCTTAGTTCATTTTTACTCCTTCCGTCCCACAAGTATAACACATATATGCTACACAACTTAAGTAACTTTCATTTAGGATACAAATTGCATTCCCAACCATTACAACACTCAGCTCAAACCAAGTCTATATACTCCCTTTGTCCCAAAATTACAAGTATAGCAAATATTACCCAAATCACAAAATTAACAAGTAGGAGTATCATATATAGCATATATGACTATTTTAACATTTAAAGGGGAATTAGTAACTTACCTAGTTCCGGAAAAAGTATCGCTGAAATAAGTTTTGTTCGGCTAGAAATGACCTATTCGATGCCCTGATCATTTTTATATAATTAATTTTTAAAACAGGTAAGTAAATAAAAAGAATTAAATCGAAATGGGTAGAACTTACCTTTTTCTTTCTTAACCTACGAAGGAATGTTGCAGAAGTTTGTTCACACAGAGAAAGAAGAAAGAAAGGAAAGTTTCCTTTAATATCTTACCCATTTTTTACATTTTGGTCACCCAACTTCTAAAGTTAACACTTTAGCCCCTAAACTTACATTTTCAACTAGGACCCTAAAGTTTCAACTTAATCATTTAACTCCTTTAATCATTATTTTTACTAACTAAGTAAATAACACAAATAATCAAGTATGATATGCAAATCATAAAATATGATGCAACACATAAAAATGCACATATAAGTCAAATAAAAATCCCCAAAATTATAAAATAAATAGAAACGGGTTTTGGGGTCGCTACAATCACTCCCCCTTAAAGAAAATTCGTCCCGAATTTTAGGTTACTTACCGAGGCCCTCAAACAACCAAGGGTACTTCCTCTCGATCTCCTCCCGAAGTTCCCAAGTCGATTCTTCCACATTGTGATTCCTCCACACAACTCGAACAAGAGGAATACTTTTGTTTCTCAATTCTTGCACTTTCGAATCAATGACTTGGACAGGATGTTCCTCATAAGACATACTCGGCTCAATATCCTCGGGTATCTCAGATAGAACATGAGAAGAATCATACACATACTTCCGAAGCATAGAAACATGAAACACATTATGGATTTTATCAAGAGAATGAGGTAAAGCAAGACGATAAGCTCGATCCCCCACTCTTCCAAGAATCTCAAATGGACCAATATACCTCGGAGCAAGCTTGCCTTTCTTCCCATATCTTCGAATACCAACCTTAGGGGAAACCTTCAAAAACACAAAGTCACCTTTTTCGAACTCAAGGTCTCGCCTCCGATGATCAGCGTAGCTTTTCTGTCTACTCTGGGCAGTACTCAAACGATCTCGAATAAGTTTAACCTTCTCAACTGAATCATTAACCATCTAAACACCCCAAATCTTGGCTTCTCCCACTTCATCCCAACAGATAGGAGACCGACATTTCCTTCCATACAAGGCTTCATAAGGAGCCATCCCAATACTGGACTGAAAACTGTTATTATAAGCAAACTCTACGAGAGGTAAATGAATATCCCACGAATCTGAAAAATCAACTGAGCAAGCCCTCAACATATCCTCAAGAATCTGGATAGTTCTCTCGGACTGGCCATCTGTTTGAGGATGAAAAGTTGTACTAAATCTCAACTCTGAACCCAAAGCTTTCTGAAACGCTTGCCAAAACCGAGATGTGAATCTAGGGTCACGATCAGATACAATGCTCACTGGAACTCCATGTAACCTCACGATCTCATTAATGTACAAAGTTGCAAGCTTTTCCATAGAATAACCGATCTCAATAGGTAGAAAATGAGAAGACTTTGTCAATCTATCAACAATCACCCAAACCGCATCAAACCTTCTTCGAGTACGAGGTAACCCTGTCACAAAATCCATAGTAACATGTTCCCACTTCCATTCCGGAATCTCTAACGGTTGAAGCAATCCTGCAGGCCTTTGATATTCCGCTTTAACTTGTTGACATGTTAAGCACTTGGATACATAATCCGCTATCTCTCTCTTCATATTATTCCACCAAAAGTATTGCTTCAAATTCTGATACATTTTAGTACTCCCGGGATGAATAGTATACCTTGATTTATGGCCTTAATCAAGAACTTGGCGTTTAATCCCATCAACATTAGGTACACACAATCGACCTCTGAAAGTCAATACCCCTTCAGAACTGAGTGAGAAATCCTCAAATTTACCTTCCTTGATTTTATCCATAATCTTTACCAATTCCGGGTCATCCTTCTGAGCTTCCTTTATTTGATGAACTAAAGTTGGAAATACTCGAATGTTCGCAAAAATAGCTCCATGCTTTGATTCATAAGGACTCCAATCTCGAGCATCCTCCAACATCTTCCATTCCCGCACCATCAATGAAGCTACATAAGACTTCCGGCTAATAGCATCAGCTACCACATTTGCCTTGCCCGGATGATAGGAAATTGTACAATCATAATCCTTCAACAGCTCCATCCATCTTCGTTGTCTATTATTCAACTCTTTCTAGGAGAAAAGATACTTCAAACTCTGATGATCTGTGAAAATCTCAAACTTTGCTCCATAAAGATAATGTTTCCACTTGTGTAATGCAAAGACAATAGCTGCAAGCTCCATGTCATGGGTAGGATAATTCTGCTCACTCGGAGTCAACTTCCTCGAAGCATATGCAATCACCCTTCCATTCTGCATTAATACACACCCGAGGCCTTCTTTAGAAGCATCACTATAGATTACCAAATCATCATTACCATTAGGTAGGGCGAGAATAGGAGCTGTAGTCAATCTCTTCTTCAACTCTTCAAAACTAGCTTGCCATTTTTCATCCCATACATAAGGAATATTCTTTCGAGTCAACTGAGTCAAGGGAGTTGAAATCTTAGAAAACCCCTCAATGAACCTTCTGTAGTACCCAGCTAACCCAAGAAACTTCGAATTTCTGTAACTGATTCTGGCCTCCTCCAATTCACAATAGCCTCAACTTTGGATGGATCAACTGATATACCTTTATTGGAGATCACATGCCCAAGAAAAGATACTTCATTGAGCCAAAAAGCACATTTACTGAATTTAGCAAACAACTGCTTCTCACGAAGAATAGATAAAACCATTCGCAAATGCTGTTCATGCTCCTCCCGGGACTTGGAATAAACCAGAATATCATCAATAAATACAACCACGAAGGTATCAAGATAAGGTTTAAAGACTCTGTTCATCATATCCATAAAAACAGCCGGAGCATTAGTCAACCCGAAAGGCATAACCAGAAACTCATAATGGCCATATCTACTACGAAAAGCAGTTTTAGAAATGTCTTCAGAACGGATTTTCAACTGATGGTACCCACTCCTCAAGTCAAGTTTTGAAAAGACAACTGACCCTTGAAGTTGATCAAATAAATCATCAATATGAGGAAGCGGATATTTATTCTTTATAGTTACCTGATTCAGCTTTCTGTAGTCAATACACAGCCTCAAGGACCCATCTTTCTTTTTAACAAACAATACTGGAGCTCCCCACGGGGATACACTAGGACGTATGAATCCTCGATCAAGTAACTCTTGCAACTGAACCTTCAACTCTTTCAATTCAGCTGGGGCCATTCTGTAAGGTGCCTCAGATATAGGAGCCGTACCTGGAAGTAAGTCAATACAGAACTCTATTTCCCGGTCAGGAGGCATAGCATACTCAGAAGAAAATACATCTGAAAATTCTTTAACAATAGGCACATCCCCAATATCAGGAATCCTTTTAGTAGTATCAAGAACACTAGCCAAATACCCCGCACAACCACGGTTCAACAACTTTCTAGCCTTCATATAAGAAATAATTCTAATCTCTCTACCCCAGGGAACAGTTTCAAAAGAAAATTTAGGAACATTTGGGATAGAAAATGTGACCACTTTATTAGCACAATCAACAGACGCATGATATTTACCCAACCAATCCATACCCAAGATAACATCAAAATCTTGTAATGGTAAGATAACTAAATCAGCAGGTAAAACATGCTCACGTATATGCACATCACAAGAATGCAACACCTCATTGGTCACCAAACACTCCCCTATAGGAGTAGACACCTCTAACACATAAGGCAGAGATTCAGAAGACATATGCAATCGAGAAGCAAAATGCACAGACACATAAGAATGCGATGAGCCAGGGTCTATAAGTGTACGTGCCCTCAAACTAGACACAGAAATAATACCTCCTATCACATTAGAGGACTCCGAAGCCTGTTGCTGAGAAATAGCAAAAACACGACCCTGAACCTTAGGTTTGCCTGAGGAATCCCTCTTCTGACCCTGAGAGGACCCAACCACACTTCCCGATACTTGCATCCTATACTTAGGGCAATCCCTCTGAAAATGTCGTAACTGACCACAGTTCAAACACTTGCCCTGCTTCTTCCAACATCTCTCTTCTGAATGCCCTTCTTTCTGACAATAATTACAAATTCCTCTACTCTGACTCCCTGAAGTATTATTTTGATTTCTGTTACCTGACTGTCTTTGAGAAAACCCTTTAAATTGTGAAGATCCACCTTGATTTCCTCTACTCTCACCACGTTGTGGTTGCCTAACTTGCTTCCCAGCGCCTAACAATTCCATTTTCCTTTTATGTTCCTCAATGTCATGCTCCACCTGGTAAGCTCGATCCACTGCATCCTGAAAATCTTGCAACTTATGAGATACTAGCTGAGTTCTAATCACGGTTTTCAAACCTTTCACAAACCTTGTAGCCTTCCTCTCCTCAGTTGCCACTAGGTGAGTACAATACCTGGACAACTCTGAAAATTTAGCTGAATATTGAGCAATTGACATAGAACCTTGCTCCAAGTTAAGAAATTCCATCTCCTTCCTGTCTTGATCTACTCGAGGAATGAAGTGTTCTTTGAACTTTCCCAAAAAATTCTCCCAAGTGTAAGGTACATGAGTCTCATCCCATTTAGTTTTCAAAGCTTTCCACCAATGCTCAGCCGCTCCATTCAATTTATAGGTAGCAAACCTGACTTGATCTTCCTCCGAACATCTCAAAGCATCAAAGATCTTTTCCATCGATTCAATCCACCTTTCAGTTTTAGATACATCGGGCTCTCCATCATACTCCATAGGCTTCATTTTCAGAAACTGTTCTAGGCCATATCTTGGTGGTACCTGTTCCCTTTCTTGCCTCTGATCATTTATAGTTTTCATCGCCGCTTCGAACATTCCCTGAAACATGATTCGAGCCTCTTCTCTGGCATCCCCTTGCCCCGAAGAGCCGGCCTGATCTCCGTCAGTTTCACCCATTTTTAATGAATACCTGCATTAAACACTCAACGTTACTCACTCTATACTCTACTACCCTCCTAGGTCATTTAGTCATTCTAGACCATCTACAACCTAGCTCTGATACCAACTGTCGCGCCCCGTACCCGTGGTCCTACCTGGCCCCACGCTCGGGACACGAATGGAAGACGTTATAAAACTCTCTAGAAATTTTTCGAAATGTCCTTTTAAAAAGTGGAACAAAACACACTTGAAGTTCAAAGACTTCACTTAACTTGAAACAACCCTTTCACAAACACTTTCAAGACGAAAGTACTTAGCCCGAAGGCTTACAAACTTTTAAACAAATATACATACATCAACCTTTACCAAAATAGATGGAACCATAAGAACTACGGGTACTCTACCCAAAGGGTTTACATTTACATAATGTAACCTTCAACAAAACAAGTCCCAACTCTTACCAAACGAACGTCCTCCCGTGCCAAGTGTCCTATCCCCTGGACCCGCCTTTATCTAAAACAGTAAACAAATAAGGGTGAGAATAAATCTCAGTAAGCTACTAAAATGCAACTACGTTACATGCTGATATGATGATCATAAAGAAACAATATCAACAAGTAAGCATATAGCATATAACATCAACTCATATATCACTTATATCACATTGCCCACACTCCGGTGGATACCAAAGCCAATGTTTAACCAATAACCATAACTGATGAGAATACCAACTGAGAAACCCATCAGAGAAAACCATCTGAGCAGCATAAATAGCTGAAGCCGTCGGGATCCCGAAAACCAAATCATAACCAATAGAACCAAGTAACCAGAGAGGGAAATATGACACAAAGTCATAACCCAAATACTCACCAAAGGGAGCAATTCATCCCATCCAAGGCCAATCTGGACTGGGGAAACTAGAAGGCACAGTGGACATCTTATAGTGAACTTGGCTTGTGTGCCACTATAATTCTCCCACCGCCTGACTCACAAGCTCCAACGGAAAACCTTATAGTGGACTTACATGTACCACTATAATTCTTCCATTGGCTGACTCCACAACAAGACCAGCTGGACTTTTAACAAGAAGCACAGTAATGAATACTTGCTAAACACAACCCGGGGCATTTAATCCAAGAAGGAATTAAGCCAAAACATCAAAAGATGCACACGAAAGATTTCTCATGAAGAGTCCATAATAAGGACATTTAGTCACAACCAAATCTTTTCCATCAACGACATGAAAGTCATACACATTCATGTTTAAGTCATAAGCCACCCCAAGGATCACATACACACTTGTCCTCTTATACCCCATATAACACAAACTATCAAACATTGGAAACAGGGGGGATGCGCACGCCTCACCCCATAGGATGCGCGCGCCTCCTAGGACCAGAACTTCCCTATTGTTGATTCACTTAAGGGTGCGCGCGCCTCATCCAAAGAGGATGCGCACGCCTCCCACTCCAGTCAATTTTTGCCTAAGTTGGTGACAATGGATGCGTGCGCCTCATTATATATGGTGCCCGCGCCTCCTCCTATATTTGGGCCAAATCCCAGATTCTTCCTTAGTTCATTTTTACTCCTTCCGTCCCACAAGTATAACACATATATGCTACACAACTTAAGTAACTTTCATTTAGGATACAAATTGCATTCCCAACCATTACAACACTCAGCTCAAACCAAGTCTATATACTCCCTTTGTCCCAAAATTACAAGTATAGCAAATATTACCCAAATCACAAAATTAACAAGTAGGAGTATCATATATAGCATATATGACTATTTTAACATTTAAAGGGGAATTAGTAACTTACCTAGTTCCGGAAAAAGTATCGCTGAAATAAGTTTTGTTCGGCTAGAAATGACCTATTCGATGCCCTGATCATTTTTATATAATTAATTTTTAAAACAGGTAAGTAAATAAAAAGAATTAAATCGAAATGGGTAGAACTTACCTTTTTCTTTCTTAACCTACGAAGGAATGTTGCAGAAGTTTGTTCACACAGAGAAAGAAGAAAGAAAGGAAAGTTTCCTTTAATATCTTACCCATTTTTTACATTTTGGTCACCCAACTTCTAAAGTTAACACTTTAGCCCCTAAACTTACATTTTCAACTAGGACCCTAAAGTTTCAACTTAATCATTTAACTCCTTTAATAATTATTTTTACTAACTAAGTAAATAACACAAATAATCAAGTATGATATGCAAATCATAAAATATGATGCAACACATAAAAATGCACATATAAGTCAAATAAAAATCCCCAAAATTATAAAATAAATAGAAACGGGTTTTGGGGTCGCTACAGTTTAGTACTACCTCTGTCCCTAAATGAGTGTCCAAATTTCATTTTAAGGGACACTGAAAATCTCAACTTTGTTATACAATTTGGTAGCAAATATTCATATATAATCTTGTAATCTCCTTTCCAAACATTTAGTTTTGCACGTATAAAGAAACCGGTGAAAAATTTTTCGAAAAAAAACATTTAGGGAGAAAGTTATGCTAAAAAAAGACACTCATTTTGGGACAAAAATTTCTTGAAAATGGACACTCATTTAGGGACAGAGGGAGTAGCATTTTTTTTGGAAGCAAACAACAAGATTTTATTAATGCACATAAACATACAAAGTTTGGAGTTGGCAATCCACATGAAACGGATGCTCAACCCAAGTGGTAGGACTTCCGTTGACAAAAGAAGACCTACAAACAACATCGGCTTTAACATTTGCCGTTTGACTATCTAAATTTATAGAGAGAAGAGAATTTCCATTAAGTTTGTCCCTATATCCATGAAGGTTGTCTGACATCGAATATCCATGTGAAAATGCGAGTACTCCATCCAAAACAACCTCTGAATCCACCACAACTGTCATCTTCATATACTCCAAGTTCATGACGGATATTTGATTGAGATGTGCAAAAGAAAATTTTAAAGAAACAACAAATAAAACAAACAAATTACACAAAGCCCTCAACAAGGGAGGGAAACAAAGGCTTCCACATAAGGGAAGAAAACCAAGGCTTCCACATAAGGGAAGAAAACAAAGGCTTCCACATAAGGGAACAAAACCAAGTTGAAAACTAAGAAAAAAATATATCTTTATTATTGAAAAGCAATAAATTACTCCTAAATTAAACATTAATCATTGATAACTTTATCTAATACTTATTTTAGGTGTGAGAAAAAAAAAAAAAAAAAAAATGGGACCGGACCATACCAGTGCATATAGTTTGGTTCCGGGTCCAAAATATATGGAATCAATATATTGGTTCGGTTCTTGATTCCGGTTAGGGCCGGACCGGACCAATTGTGCATACTCCATATATAATATATATTTATTTTATAGGTATTATTATATACTCACTCCGTCCTGGACTAAGGTTCTTAGTTTGACTTTACACGGAGATTAAGAAAAAGTAAATGTTGTGAGTATGAAAAGTAAAGTAGGAGAAAACAGGAGAGGGAAAGTGGGTAGAAAGTTTTTGTTGTGAGAATGACAAGTGAGTCTCATTGTCCATTTTAGGTAATAAAGCAACTAAGAACCTTAGTCTGAGACAAACCAAAAAAGAAAGTAAGAACCTTAGTCTGGGACGGATGGAATAGTAAATTTTTTATAACATACTTTGTTTTTTTAATTATTCAAAGACCCATTTAAATTACTTAAAAAAAGACTCATTTAACTATTTTGTAATTTTGTACCCAACTCAAGCCGGCAAACCGAAGTCCCAGACACCAGTAACCCTTATTCAATTATTTCCACTTTTCCACTTTTACTTTTCATAATTCATATCCTCTTTTCAGTTAAACAAAGAGTGAAACTCTAGTCTTCGACTCTTCAACTGCACTGCATCTCTTCTCTCTCTCTCTCGTTTAACTTAATGGTATTTTATTTGAGTTTGGTCTTGATTTATAATTAACATTAAGTTTATATTTGTGTTTGATCTTGTCAATGTTGTGTGTTAAGAAAGTTTGAAAACAAATAAATTCAAATGAAACTAAACCAGATCAGTAGAAGCAGAACTAGTGTCTTGGTTCTTACAAGTGTTGGTTTGGTTCCGGTTCTAAATTTTTATAGAACCGGAGTATTGGTTTCGGTTCTAGTTCTGTGATTTTTGTCAAAAAATGGACTAGACCGGACCATGATCACCCCTAACTTATTTATCCTATATCCTGTCTTTTATTTTATCAGGATATCAAACGACCCCTTAATATAGTGTTACACCGCCAATGTAAGGCTAAACGTGGCATTTTAATGCTTAGACCAAAAGCAACAATTATTTTGGAAAAAAACAAAACAAAAACGACATCTATTTTGGACCAGCAGGGGTTTTTTGAAAAAATGTGTGTTAAAAATGTGTAGCGTCTTTTTATAAATAATCAAAACTTGTTTTAATAAATATCTTAGCATTTTAAAGTGTAAATAGCAAAAATTATTAAAACACACTGGAACTTATTAACACAACAGTAACACTGAGACACAATCATTCTTTAATCTTTAACACACATATTTTTTTTCAAGCGAAAAGGGCAATGCCCCTAAAATTTTATTAAAATGAAATAAAAGGTACAAATAAGTGATGGATTAGGCCAAAACCGTCACAATAGGAAAAGAAAAAAATAAAGGAAAAACAAGAAAATAATAAAAACAACATATGAAGGTCAATCAAATTGTCTTTTATTATTCTAAGGCTTCTTATGCTTAATATTCTTTGCTCTAGCTTTCGAACAAGATTTTCATTGTATTCCTTTACCTGTTTACTTGTTTGAAAGCTGTCTTCTTCATCGTAATAATCTTCCAAATTTTCGCTGTCATCTATTGGAGCCCAAGGATCAACATGAACTCCTCCAACTATACATCCATAAAGACGAGCTTCTTCAAATGCCAAAGGAAATATATTAGAGAGACCGCCTTCCGATCCAGAATGACATTTTTCCCTAGAGTAAGAACTGCTTTTAGGTTTTTCAGGTTTATAAATTCGGAATTAAAGTATTTGAGATTCAGCGTACGAGCGGTAAAAAGACTCTTTAACACACATGCAATCGCTCTTTTAGCACACAAGCAAAGCCACTTTTAACGCACATGTGCACTCTCAACACACAAACACCGGTACTTTTTAATACACACATACAATGGCACATATTAACAAGTGTTAGTTTGAATGTTTATAAGTGTTCATTTGAATGTTTATAAGTAGTTGTGTGAATTAGTAACACATGTAACATTAGCAATGCCACTTACATGGGAGACACGAGCTTTTTAAATCACTCATTTGTACTATGCGTTAGAAAAAAACTGTTTTTTTTTTAACTAATCTCAACTCTGTCAATATACTCCCTCCTTCCCGCCCCACTTAGATTTTTGCTCCCGACACGTGGATTAAAGAAAACTATGAAAAATAAAATATGAGAGACAATGAGTGAGAGTGGGTCCCGTTGAATATAAAGAAATACATCCCTTTTGGGCCGTCTTAAGTCGAGTGGGACGCCCAAAATGCAAAACGTACTAAGTCGGCCGGGACGGAGGGAGCATACATTTTGGGAAATAATTTTGCCAAAAATGTATGTTTGAGAAAAAAATAAAGATGAAAAAATCTCTCTCTCTCTCTCTCTATATATATATATTAAAGTTGGTGAGGAGAGTCATGGTGTTGCCACATAGACAAGCCTTAGAGAAATGTTGCATTTGGTGTTGCCATGTCATTACCACTCTTATAAATAAGAGACTTTTCAAATTCTTTTTCTTAGCTAATAGTATTAGCTAATAGTATTAGTTACTATATAGGGTAACTATTATAGTTATCTATTATATTAACTATTACTTATAATAGTAATAGTTACTATAATAGGTAACTATTATAGTTAACTACTATAGTAACTAATACTTATAATAGTAATAGTTACTATAATAGTTAACTATTAGGTAACTATAATAGTTAACTATTGTAGTTAACTATTACTTCCTACGTCCTAGAGTAAGAGTCTTACTTTCTATTTTGGTATGTCCCAGAATAAGAGTCTCTTTCCTAAAAGAGCGGGTCTCTGGTGCGGCCGTTGTACGGCGTACAACGAGCCGAGCCGCCGAGCCTTTTTTTATTTTATTTTTTTTTTTTTTGCCGATTTTTTTTTTTTTTCGTCACCCCAATTTTTTTCCTCCAACAAAGTAACACTTTTTTACCGAAATGTAACACTTTTTTTCTTCAAATGTAACACTTTTTTTTTCAAAACAAATGTACCACAATTTTGATGCAATAGATTAAAGATAACATAAAGATTCACCCCAATTGCAAAAAATGAATGTAACATTTTTTTTTCTTAATTGTAAGAGTTTATATTCCTAAATGTAACATTATATATGAAATGTAACAATTTTTTATTGAGAAAGTAACAATTGAAATGAAAACCTATTTTTTTTTTTTGTAAAAATTGCTGTTACATTTAACAGTAGAAAAGTGTTACTTTTTGAAGATGAAAGTGTTACGTTTATCAGAACAGAGTGTTACATTTGAGCTGACAAGCAGATCAAATTTTTTGTGTCTTAAAAAGTATGTTTTTTTTTTAAAAAAAAATCAACCATATCATGACCTATGTAGTTTTATTCGTCTCGTCGAGACGAACACAACGGTATTTTTAAATATTTTTTTTGACTTATAAATCTCAAGATATAGCATTTTAAAGATTTTTTTTTTTTTTTTTAAGGGACACGTGTCAAAATCTGGAAGAGGAGATGTTGAATCTGGACAGCCGGATGCAGCGAGAGACTCGCCCGCGCGAAGCAGCGGAGGGGAACACCCCCTGCCGCACGGTACAACGGATGTACCCAAGAATTTGTCTTCCTAAAATAGCAAAGAATCTTTACTATTCATTTCACTCACTCTCTCTCCTACTTTATTTTATACTCACAAAACCAATCAAATTATTATTCCCTCCAACTCATTCTCTCTCCTAATTTACTTTTACACTCACAACACTTACTTTACTTCCATCATTTCTTATTCTCCGTGCAAATGAGAGGTAAGACTCTTATTCCGGAACGGAGGGAATAATATTTAACTATTATAACTAACTAATACTATTAATAATGTTAATTAATTATAATAGTTAAATATAATTGTTAACTATAATAGT
Source organism: Campanula takesimana (assembly GCA_026119855.1). Classification (NCBI taxonomy): domain Eukaryota; kingdom Viridiplantae; phylum Streptophyta; class Magnoliopsida; order Asterales; family Campanulaceae; genus Campanula; species Campanula takesimana. The sequence goes on from JAOWBW010000184.1 coordinate 1,171,632, forward strand.
TACTATATAAGTTAATTATTATTATTAATAGTATTAGTTAATCATAATTGTTACGATATATATTAACTATTACCATTAATTATATTATTTAATCATAATAGTTAATAGATATGTTAACTATTACTAATAATACCATTAAGTTTTTTGAAATATTCACACAGCAGACTTAAATGTAATTTTAAATTAGTTAAAAAACATATTTAATACAACTATGTACAACCAAAGCTATGAAAATATTTTGATTAATTTAAAATATACATATATTTTCAAATAAAATTATTATGTTAATTTATCAATTAAAAACATCAAAAAATGAAAATAAAAAAACATTAACGAAATAGATTCCCGTGTGAAGCACGGGTTACCTACTAGAGTATAAGTATAAGGAAGATAGTGGAAAATCAGAAACTTTGAAGGGGCAAAAGTGCACATTGGCCCGAGAAATCGACTGAAACAACAGTCATAGTAAGTATTCGACCAGGAATAAGCCACAGAGTATAACAATAGATTAGTGCGAAAAACAAACAGAGACCGAGGGTCGTTGCCGTTCTCTGGAAAAAGACTGAAACCGGAGGGGAAGATGACGGCCGACGGCGAATCCTAATCAATCCGCCGCCAGAAGCTTTCAGATCTGTAATTTTGATAGACATATATTCAAATTTAGAGTGTTAATTGAAGCAAAGAGGATTGAATTGGCACTGGATCGATCGCCTGCATAGTTTCAAATTGAGTGACTGACGGCGGGATTTCATCTGGTATGCTTCTCCACTCTTCAATTTCCACTTGTGACGTCCGATTCCATGTGTCAACTCGGTGGTTCCACCGAATCGCCGGAGACACGGCGATCCGGCTGAGTTATTGAGGATCAATTCTGCTATGTACTTTGCGGATCCTAATTGTGTGTTAGACAAACAACCGAGGCATGTCTTAATTATTGATTTTTTGAAGCTCCGTTTTTAAAACTGTGCACCAGACAAGCCCTTAATCCCATGCGTGCAAGCATCAAAATTTACCCAAAAAAAATATGTGAATGCCAATTATACTCCATCAAATCTATCTTAATTAATGTTCCATAATGAACTTTTTCAACTTAAGGACTCAGGTCAGGTGCCTAGATCATAATGTTTGCTGCTCTTTGGTCAATGCAAATTGCAGTTGTAGCATATACTATAAACAATTTTTGTCAAAGTATAGTGCTAGTGCACGAATAAAATCACAATCTAAGTTGCATTAGGATGTGTTTGGCAACACCAAATTCAAGTCATTGATTTGAATTTGGAAGAACAAAATGGATACCAATTTAATCTTCCAGTTCCAATTCAACAACTTGGAATTGGGCTGCTAAACATGCCCTTAGTGTAAAATTCATTCCATGGTTGTTCAAATCACATGGAAGTGATTCAAGTGAATGACCAGTCCTCCTTACTGAACTAGTTGAACTCCTTGCCTGACAAGCAAGTGGAAAAAACATATACTCCCTCCGTCCCAGCTCACTTGACACTTATTTCCATTTTGGTCTGTCCCAGCTCACTTGACACTTCCCAAAATAGCCTACTTTTTTATAATATTATGTTCACTCTACCCCACCACTCATTCTCTCTCTTCATTTTCCACCACTCATTTATTCAACCAACGTTACTATTTACCCCACTCATTCTCTCTCTTCATTTTCTACCACACATTTTCTTTATTTTATTCCTTTTCCTTAGTTATTGTGCCCACCTCTTGGGTGTCAAGTGAGGTGGGACGAAGGGAGTATGCAACACCATTAAATACACTTAATGAAGGCGAATCTTGAGGATTTATAACTTCAGAATCACTGTTGTTTAAATGTTGATAACATAATACTATGCTGAAGCTTTTTGGATTTTTGCACATGCAAAGTGTTTTTATTTTAAGGCATTTTTTGGTTGTATCTTTTGATAGAGTCAAAAAAAGTTTGGAATCACTGAAAAAGTAATAGGCTTAAAATCAGTGGATTTCCTTTTGGAAGCATGACTACCTATATTTAAGTTTACCGTTGATTGTTGGTTGAGGGCCTTCGCTGATATCCGCATGCGTTGTACAGTTCAGCTTTTATACAACATTAAGTCTGATCTTTTGCTTTTGGCCATCAGATGAATTAATATTTGCTCCCTCTTTCCCTACAAAGAGTCTGTTTCGACTTTTAGACGTTTCACTTGGGGCAACTCCAATGGTAGGGGTCAAATGCAAATTTTGATACCTATGTTGTAGTACTAGCATCTCCCATTGGCAAATCAATGGCTACCAAAATTTGGTGTGGTACTAAGCAAGGTACAAATTTGCTACCTTGCTTACACCAAACTTTGGTACTCATTGTTAGAGCTTTAAGCAGTGTTCTAAAAATCGGCCTAGGCGGCGCCTAGGCGCTAGGCGATGCTCTTCCGCCACGATTTCCTTCAAATCGATGGAATTCAGCGTTAAGCGGGCTAGACGGCGCTAGGCGGAGCTAGGCGGTCCGGGCAGCGTGGCGGTCCAGGCGGTATAAGCGGCTTGGGCGCCGCCGAGTGAAGGGAAAGAAAGCATTGTCTTCAACGGAGAAGTTGGCCGGAGTTGTCGACGGTGCTGGAGACGGTGGTTGGAGTGGTCGGAAGAGGTGCGGGCTTGGTTATTGAACGATAATGGTGGTTCCGTTGAGCTTTTCAATTTTTGGGTTGGTTGGTATGGAAACTTGAAAATCGTGGGAGAATGAGAGAAGCGCCGTGAAGAAGGCGTGGAAAGGGAGAAGGCGTGGAGAATAGAAAGACAAAAGACTGCTGGTGTTTTTAGGGCTAGGGTTTCCTTACTAGAAACTTGGGACTTGGTATATTTAAATTGGGTTGGGCCTCTAATGGAAAAATCTAAGCTTTGTGGGCTGAATGGACTTAAAATGTAATAAGTGAATGGGTTTGGGTTAGTGGATCAATGTTTACCTTTCACTTTTAAAATATCATATATACTCTTAGTTATAATTTATTTTTGGCTTAAATTAAAATGAATTAATAATTTTTGACAAAAATAAAATAAAATAAGTAGCCCTATTTTTTAGATAAATATATATATAGAGATTTATGAAGAACAAAATAAAAAATAAGCCGAATTCTCGGCCCCGCTCCGCCGTCTAGCGATTTTTAGAACACTGGCTTTAAGCAATTGTTAAACATAATGCAAAATTATTTATAATTTTAAAATTTATTATTCGCAAAATACTCCCTCCGTCCCACCACAATCGCTACTAATTTCCTTTTCGGTCCGTCCCACCACAATCGCTACTGCCCAAAAAGGAAATGTTTTATTATATTTATATTCAACCAACCCCACTATTTAACCCCACTCATTTCTCTCTTCATTTTCCACCACACAATTTATTCAACTAACACTACTATTTACCCCACTCATTCTCTCTCTTCATTTTCCACCACACATTTACTTCTTTTTCTTAATTATTGTGCCCACAAAGTTAGTAGCGATTGTGGTGGGACGGAGGGAGTATATAATTAAAAAATAGTTACTCCCTCTGTCCCAGAGTAAGTGTCCATCTTTTTTGCATGTTAGCACGAAGAAACTTTGAGCAATGACTTTAGGTTGATTTAATTATCTTAATGAAAATTTAAAAATTGTTATTGATAGTATATATAATGTTGTCTAAGAAACAAGTTTTATATTTTCATTATGATAATTAAATCAACCTAAAATTATAGCTCAAAGTTCCTTCGTGCTAACATGCAAAAAAGGTGGACACTTACTCTGGGACGGAGGTAGTATTATTTATTTGGGTCTTTATATAGTTATTTACAAAATTATTATTTTAATTAAAAATAATTAATTGAAATAATGATCATATATTGAAATTTTTTATCATTTAAGAATAGTATTAAAGTTTTTTTTTTTTTACATCATAACTTAATAACTATCAAAAATATTTTGATATAAAAAATTTGATACCTATGGTTGGAGCTGGATTTTTGATACCATATGAATAGTGGCAAAATTTGAATTTGATACCTATGGAGTTAGTACCATTGTTGGAGTTGCCCTTAAAGATTCTTTTTTTAGATACCTATCCTATAAACTTTTGTAAGTTTCTAATTCCATTTTTTGTGACTTTATATTTTAAACTAGTGAAACAAGTGTAATCTCTAAACTAAGGGTTTGTATGTAAATTTATTTTAATCCTAAAAATGCTCAGCCTTCAAGCATTGACTCCATAAGCAGAAAAGGGGGAGTAGATTGTTGAATAGAAGTACTGGGTTGTTATTCAGTATAATCATGAAAAAGCTTCCTTATGTCTTTGACGTGATATGTATCCTGATTCTTGCAGATTAATTTATGATAGCATAGTGATTAAACGTGATTGAGTTCGAGGATTACAAGGATGGGGACCGAAAATCCAAACCGCTCAAATGCCTACCTAAGGCCAGCTGGTACGCCTTTTGCTGCTCCTCAGAGTACCACACCTTTTTTGTCATCTCGTCCGGTGGTTGGGTCAGAGGCCTCTCCTTTCAGGCCAGCCACGGTACCTGCACCCACAACTCCTTTTCTCTCATCCGGGCCTGTTACTGGATCAGAGGCTCCAGGTTTCAGACCCACTCAACCATCCCCTATGCCACCTTCATTTGGTCCACCTGCCACGAGACCCTTCCAGCGTTTTCCAACACCACAATATCCTTCAACGGGTCAAGCACCTCCTCCACCCAGTTCATCTGTGGGGCAGCCAGGCTTTCCGCCAACATTTAGACCTCCTGCCGGCCATGTTTCAACCATTCCAGGTGGCCAAAACCTTCAGCCCCAGATACCATCTGTCTCTATGGGATCTCCGCCTCAAAGCATGAACGGTGTGCCCAATAGCAATAATGTTCCTCAGTCATCTACAGACTCGCCATATTTTGCTTCCAGGCCACACATGCAGCAACCTCCACCATCGATGACGCCATCTTATCCCGGTGCTGTACGAGGCACTCCACCACCACCTTTGCCTGGTTTTCCAAATGTGCAAGCAAATTCTGTAACACAACCACCTGGACAAGCTGCACCCTTTGCCAATCGAGGAGGCTACGTTCCACCCCAGCCAGCAGTGTCTGCCCCATTTCGTTCTCACCAAGGTGGTTACGCACCAGCTCCGCCTGTTGCTCCTCCATTAGGAATGTATACGGGGGGACATGTACAACATCCAGGCTCAGCGCCTCCTACCGGTTCGTTGCAAGGCTTGATAGAAGATTTCAGTTCCATTTCTCTTGGATCAGTTCCAGGATCTTTTGATCCTGGCCTTGATTCGAAAGCATTGCCACGGCCATTGGATGGTGATGTGGAGCCTAGTTCCTTTACTGAGATGTATCCAATGAATTGCAATTCCAGATACATACGGCTTACAACCAGCGCCATACCAAATTCACAGTCTCTGGTTTCAAGGTGGCATTTGCCTCTTGGAGCAGTTGTTTGTCCCCTTGCAGAGGCTCCAGAGGGGGTGAGTATCAATCTATGCTCTCAGAATTGTTATTGATTTATGACATGCTTTTATTCTTTTATGTCGAGTAATATGTTTTTTTTTTTACTTGAAAATTGTTGTTCATTCAGGAGGAAGTGCCGGTAGTCAATTTTGTTACAAGTGGTATTGTTCGTTGTAGAAGATGTCGCACGTATGTGAACCCATATGTGACTTTCACAGATGGTGGAAGAAAGTGGCGATGCAACATATGCGCTTTGCTCAATGATGGTAAAGCTCTAACTAACACTAAAGGAATATTTGATTTTGGAATTACAAATATGGCGAAACAAATACTCCCTCCGTTCCAAGTAAGTTGAAACATTCATTTTGAAGTTGGGAAATTAAGGATATAATATTTTATTAGAATGAAAGGTGGTGAGGAAGAGAGAGAATTAGTGGGGAAGGAAAGAGAATGAGTGGAGAATAATGAGTGGTTGGGAGGAAGAGAGAGAATGAGTGGATTATTATAAAAGTAATAAAAAGCTTCCATTTTTAGATTGTTGCAACTTAAGTGAAATGCCCTAAATTGCAAAATGTTTCAACTTACTTGGAACGGAGGGAGTATACCAGATACTGCAGAAAAGAAAAAAAGAAATACACACACAAGCATTGCATTTCTGATCCATAAGGTGAGTGATTATATCTGGGACAAAACTTTTGAAAAAAATGCACATTCATTTATAGACTGAGGCAGTATTTGTTTATTTGCTCAAAGGATAAAATGTCACAATTAAGAGTTGGGAGCTTCTGTTCTTTGCATATGAGTGGACCACGGAGAGCTCCATAACCATATGAAGCATTCTTAATCTGATTTACTATTTACTGGATTGTATGAATCAGAAAAAGCAAGTGGTAAGGGGAGAATTTTTCATATATCCGATATGGAAGTGGGTATATGTTCGCCAAGAGTAGACGAGAGAGCATGCACCTAAAATGATTGATGGGCAATTTAGCAACCAAAAAAGGGACATGATTAGATGAATTGGATTTCAATAATATTATACAAAAATGTTTAGCAACTTTTTTTCACTCCGTCAAGGAGCCAAGTGAAGGGCCAGCATGCTTTCCTTAAATCTCTATGTAAGAATTGAATAATTTAGTGTGCAAGTATGCACCCAATAGGCACAATATCAAGGGTTCCACGATTTGAGGCAGTGGTTTATCAAACAATTTCACCTGAAAGTTTTGATTACTTATTTTGGCTTACAGTCGATTTAGAAAAGATAGTATGAACACTAGTAAGGGAGTTTTTGGAAGTACTTTTATTCAGGTATTATGTAATCACTTAGGGCTCGTTTGGTAGACTGATTAGAGCTGGATATGATTATTAGCCCAATAATTTTGGTGTTTGGTAGACTAAATGCAATCCGATTAATAATCCTAGGTACAATTAAAATAAGCTTCTTATCCAATCTTACCCCCTCTAACCCCCTTCATATACCCATAAAAAAGGGTGGTGTAATTAATCCCCCGTTTAATAATCTTCCGACTATTAAAACGGGCTAATCCTATCAGGCTACCAAACGAGCCCTTAGTATTACATAGATGTCTCCTTGCGCCTTGGATTTCAAAGATTGTCATGTCCGGCAAACATGTTTTATGCTGGCACACATGTTTGTCCAGGTATAGTATTAACTTGCATGTAGAAAGATGTATATCTATACTAAATTTTAAGTGAGAGAGGCTTTAGTGGTCTCGTCGACTCTTTTGGTCCCTCTTCCTTTTTCCTCTAGGCCCCAAGTCTGAACCATTATCACATTTTTGTTCCTTTATAACCACCATTCTGATAACTTTTCCCTCCATTTTATCAAGTTTGTTAGCCACCCAAATCTTTCACTAACATATTTTTTTTATTTTTAATAATAATTTGTAATAAATAATAAAAAATAATTGCTTTAATATTGAACTGTTAAAAAAGTTATATTGAATCTTGCACCATGAAGTAGTTTTTTAGATACTAACGGTAGATGGAGGTGTATCATACACCATGACTTATCTTTGAGTTGCTTGTTCAGTTTGTTTATTTTTTGTATCTTCGCGACTCTCCCTGCCTATTTCTATTGCAAATCATCAGTTTGTGGGAGCCTTTTTTTTTCTTGAGATCTATTGGTTCCTGTACAGTATAAAGTATTAATGCTGATCTATTTCATTTCTCTGTTTCCAGTTCAAAATGACTATTTTGCCCCGTTGGACGCTAGTGGGCGCAGAAATGATTTACACCAACGTCCTGAGCTCATAAAAGGTTGTGTGGACTTTATTGCTCCAGCTGAATACATGGTGCGGCCACCAATGCCACCTCTATACTTCTTCCTGATTGACGTATCAATATCTGCTGTTAGAAGTGGAATGCTTGAGGTATGCACGTCTATCGTATACATGCATGCATTTTACGTTGTTTTTAGACTGTATATATTCAAATAGTTTTGTATGATGACCTACTGAGTATGTGATTGTATATGCTTCGAGGAAAGCGCAGTCTATGGTATGGTTGAAGGTGTACATCCCCATATCTCGTTTTCAGGATTGTTTGGAGTATATGAAAATGGATGTATGCATGTGTGCAACTCATCCCTGATTGGCTGGGAAGTGTTTGGAATACTAAACCTGCAACTGAATTGTGGAGAATGTTCGATTAAAAGTTCCCATTGCATTTCTGTGGCAGTGTATAGTCTGCTTTCGACCGGTGCCCACTAGTTTCTATTGTTTTGATTCTGTTTGGGAGAGGAGGCATTATTTTCATTAGGGTGTCTCAACGTGTGTGTGTGTGTGCGCCTATGCTCTGGGCAAGCTGCAGCCTTATGCGGCATACTGCCTTCAGTAATGTTGTCTTTCTATTTTGTTTTTAAAGTTAATTTTGGTGGTTGTGGGATGTGAATCATGGATACTGCAAATGGAGTCCGTTGTTATATTGGAAATGTTTGGGTTGATGGATAGGATAGGGCTGGGTCCGTATTCATTTCAAAATTTGCCAGATATTACTACACAATTTCCTTTTTGGTTACCTTACATTGGCCCGCTGTACTAGAAGGATATCTGGTGATAAATGACGACACGGTGCGATAAAGAATGTAGCTTTCTTTCTTAAAAGCAAGGGCTTCATAGCAAGCACTATAATAATTTTGTTTGGTGATCTGAAACTTGCAATGGATAAAATACTCAAAAGGAGAAAAACACTTAACTGATTTAGGAGCTGGATTAAATAAGACTCTACCCCTAATAATGATTGTAGTAATGTTATATTAGCTCATAGAGTCAGTTTTGTTGTCAGTAATACTTAGAATCCAACTATAGCTTCTAGAAATTTGTTCCAGCTTGATGTGTCAATCAGATAAATATCATTGAGTGCCGATTAAATAAGTGTGACAGCTAGGTTGTTCATGGGTAATCGTGGATTGCTCATGTTTTCTCTTAAATCGAGATAGTGAAGTGCTTAGTGACTTATGATGTCTTGAGAAGTCAGTGGCTGGAAATGATGAGGTGTGCTGCTAAGGAAGTGACACAGTTGATGGCCCGTGAGACTGCATTTAACCCGTGTCCGACTGCTGTCAGTATTAACGTGGTAGAGATGAGGGTGTTTTCAAATGAAGTTTTCTAATACTTTTTTTTTTTTTTTTTTTGGCCTTTGTTACTCTTGTAATGATCATGATCACCTTCTATTGATTGGTCTGAGAATTAGAGTCTGGATACTTAAAGTTGTAAATGTACTAATAAGTTTTTGTTATCAGGAAGACAAGCAGTCGACAAATGTGTTAGTAACATATATATATAAACACACACAAGTGTGTGTGTGTGTGTGTGTGTGTGTGTGTGTGCGCGCGCACACACATAATGCCTTATCCTTTCCACATTTTTATTTAATTTATATATTGGTGCATCACTGCATTGCATTCTCTCACACCCTAATCCCATACTGATTTCTCAGCATACTGCTTAGTATGATGACTTATCCCTTTTAATGGCACTCGTTTTGGAGTATGTCTATTGTGAATTGATTTATGTATCCAAGTTAATAGTCTGTCCTGATAATGTGGTTCTGCTGTCCTGAGGTGATACTGTTGAAGTAGCTATTTTCATTCAACAAAGAATTTCTTCTTATTTGTTTTCCTTGATGAACCTGAGTATGACCATCAATATGCTTATTATTTTGTGTGCATTTGTTGTTGCTGCTGCTGTTTTTGTTGAATATCCCTTGTTAATCGTTGTTGGCAGGTCATGGCACAAACTATCAAGTCTTGTTTGGATAAGTTGCCTGGCAGCCCCAGAACACAGATTGGATTCATAACATTTGACAGTACAATTCATTTTTACAATATGAAGGCAAGTGAGGGGTGACTTGAAATAGACAATTCTTTTATTTTCCATGTATAATCTTAGGTATTGTTGATTAACTTTATGATATTCTTTTTTGCCAGTCATCTTTGACACAACCTCAAATGATGGTGGTCTCAGATCTGGATGATATATTTGTTCCTTTGCCAGATGATCTCCTTGTCAACTTGTCAGAATCTAGAGCTGTGGTGGATGCATTCCTAGATAGCATGCCTACAATGTTTCAGGATAACATGAATGTGGAATCTGCTTTTGGTCCCGCCTTAAAAGCAACATTCATGGTTATGGTTAGTATTTTGTTTTCCACCTTTTTTTCATGTGGCTCTATTTTTATCACCAAATATGCGTATATGCATTGTAAGTTACCGCTTTATGTAACATGATCATCCGCCTACTTGGGTCTTTATGAGTTACTCAGGTCTTCCAAAGCTGTCCTTGTCAATCTGGACTTTTTAAATAACAATCATTTTTTACTTTTGTTTTTCTTCTGTACAGTCTCAGCTTGGTGGAAAGTTGTTGATTTTCCAGAATACACTGCCATCACTTGGTGTTGGGCGTTTAAGGTTGCGTGGAGATGATATTCGTGTTTACGGAACAGATAGAGAGCATGCTTTACGAGTTGCAGAGGACCCGTTTTTTAAGCAAATGGCTGCTGATTTTACCAAATTCCAAATTTGTGTGAATGTATATGCATTCAGTGACAAGTACACTGATATTGCCTCCCTAGGTATGTCCTTATCATGACTTCTTTCGCCTCTTTGCTAATGTGTGAACTGAATCTTTGGAGAAACTAGGGCAAATAGCACATCAGTGCCCCAAATTTTCATATGAGTTGCAATTTAGGTCCTAATATTCCACCTTTGGCAATTTGGTGCCTAATGTTCACCTTTTGTGGCAAAATTGTTTTTTTTTGGATGGTTATGGATGGAAGCTAAAGAAATTAACGAAAAAATTAACGAGCTTCTTTAAAAATTGCATTTTTTACCCAGAAACGCAAGTTGGCGTCGTAGGAGTGAGAGAAAGCAGCATAGGAGAAGAAGAGATGTGAAGGTGGCCAGTGGGTGGGTGGGGTGAGGTGGGGTAGGGGGAAGGAGACGAAGAAGGTAGAAGTTTAGGTTTTATTTTTTATTTTCCCTCTCCAAGCAAATTTAGGTCAAAAGAAGTTTTTTAAAGCTATTATCTATGGATTAATATCTAAATTTAGCCATTTACCTTCTTTTTTTAACATAGTTTTAGCCGTTTACTTGAGGAATTAGAATTATGTAAATGACTTTAGTGTAAGACATTTTTATTTTTAATTTTCACTACTATACAAAAAATTTATTATTTTAAATGATAAACAATACTCCCTCCGTTCCGGGAAAGTTGCAACATGGAAGGGGAAACACAAAAATTAAGAAAGGAGTATTTTATTAAAAATGAAAGGTTGAGAGGAAGAGAGAGAATTAGTGGGGGTGAAAAGAGAATGAGTGGAGAATAATGAGTGGTTGGGAGGAAGAGAGAGAATGAGTGGAGGATTATAAAAGTAATAAAGAGTTTCCTTATTTGGACTTGTTACAACTTAATTGGAATACCCAAAATGGCAAATTGTTGCAACTTTCCCGGAACGGAGGGAGTATATTACTTTGATATTTATTATATATATTTTTGGGTTAATTTAAATATACATTCTTTTATTAATATATATATATATATATATATATATATATATATAGGGTCGTGCTCATAGTTACCAGGAACGTGGGACGTTTCGGGACGCGGGACGGGTACGGGAACGAGGAACGCGACTTAGTAAATTTTGGGTACGCTGGGGGTAGGATCAATTGGGAACATGGTACGCTCTATATTGAAAACACATCACTAAGTTGAATATAATAACATACACACACACACACACACACACACACTTACATATATTTTTATATATACTCCCTCCGTCCCACCACAAGTGAGACCAACTTGTGGGGCACAATAATTAAGAAAAAGGTAGTGTATGTGTGGTAGAAAATGAAGAGAGAGAATGAGTGGGGTAAATAGTAGTGTTGGTTGAATAAAATGAGTGGTGGAAAATGAAGAGAGAGAATGAGTGGGGTTAAATGGTGGGGTTGGTTGATTATAAATATATTAAAACATTTCCATTTTGGGTAGTCTCACTTGTGGTGGGACGGACTGAAAAGGAAATTAGTCTCACTTGTGGTGGGACGGAGGGAGTATACTTTAAGGGAGATAAAATAGTATAATGTAAAGGCGGATAACCATAAAAGATTATAAATGCAGACAAGATTCTACGTTGATGACCGTTTATTTTCCGATACGATTGTTTGAGTACTTTGGGTCGAGTTCCCTTATAAACCCGGGACGCGTGTTCCTGGGACGTGGGACGAGGGGGGGTTGGGAGTTCCCGGTAACTATGGTCGTGCTCCTGTGAGAACCTAAATATCGTGAGAACCGTGAGAACTTGGATACATTAGGTTTTTACCTAATGTATCCAATGGTTCACTTGGATACATTGGATACATTACTTGGATACATTAGATAAAAACTAATGTATCCAATGGTTCACTTGGATACATTGGATACATTAGGTTCTTACCTAATGTATTCAAGTTCTCACGGTTCTCACGATATTTAGGTTCTCATTTGAGCACCTACCTATATATATATACTCCCTCCGTCCCACCTCATTTGAGACCTTAGAGGTGGGCACAATAACTAAGAAAAATGAATAAAATAAAGAAAATGTGTGGTAGAAAATGAAGAGAGAGAATGAGTGGGGTTAATAGTAGGTTGATTGAATGAATTGTGTGGTGGAAAATTAAGAGAGAGAATGAGTGGGTGGGGTAGATTGAATATAAAAGAATAAAATCATTGCCATTTTGGGAGGTCTCAAGTGAAGTGGGACGGCCCAAAATGGAATAAAGTCTCAAGTGAGGTGGGACGGAGGGAGTATATATTTAATTTTGTGAGTTGTAAAGTTTTTAACAAAATTGGGTCAAAATAAATAACTATTGAACTTTATGGGTAAGAAATGCAAGTTTCAAATAAGCTCGTTAGATTTTTCGTTAATTCTGTTAGCTTTCATCCATTATCATCCAAAAAAGACTCATTTCGCCACAAAATGTGAACATTAGGCACCAACTTGCCAAAATTGGAACATTAGGACCTAAATTGCAACTCCTATGAAACTTTGGGGCACTAATGTGCTATTTGCCCGAGAAACTATCATAAGATTTGTTGACATATGACTGTTTTTCGTAGGTTGTTCCTTCTGTCGTATTTTTGTTGCTATGATATCTTAGGTTGAATTGTTGGTTTATCTAATCTATTGTTCTTTGAATCAAATATATATCAAAAACTTGTTTATTTACTCCTTGAAGATAGATGTACCAGTGACTTGTATCCTTTTCACTCTCTCTAAAAATTGTGTACATGCCCCACGAATCCTACATCTTGTAAGCTTCCCTCCTTCCCCCCCTCCCTCCCTCATGATGAATAAAATGAAATTCCCCTCATGTTAAAGAACGCTGTCTTAAAAATTACTTTATCTTATGGGGGATTATTGGGCTCTGGTATAACCAGGTCGGCAATAGTATTCCCATGGAGGGATTGAATTGTAAATCTGCAAATGAGGTGAGGGTTGGGTTGATATTGGTGGTTGTCAATATGTTAGTGTAATACATAACTGCTAAATTTGGAGTACACAAGTGAAATGGATACTGATGGTGAGACTTATTGCCTTTCTGGAATGTGACTATTCTACACGGTACATGGATAACTTGAACTTGTCCCCCTTGGCATATAGTGAATTTCTTCTCAATCCCTGTGCTGAATGCGTTCTAAGTCAGTCCATTTGATTTTTAGTTTGTGACTAGGGTAGAAAAGTTTCTTGAGTCGAGAGAAAGGCACAAGGCCATTGAAACTTCATGGTTTAATGTAGTTGTACCTTTCTCTGTAACAGCATAACTAAATTTGAGCACATAAAGTAAATTGAACAATGCTATCCGTCAATCAGCTTTATGGCAGAAAGAAGAAAGAATAGGCACCAGAAATGATGAAACATAGATCGAAAGTAAAAAAAGAAAAGGAAAAGAAGAACAAGTGAAGGAGACCTAAGAATGGGTATCTTTTGTGAAGGGGGGGGGGGGGGCTGAAAGAAGAAAGATGAATAAGACAGGCCTAGGAAGAAAGTACTAGAAAGAGGTGGAAATAAAAAGTAGACCCTTGTTTCCTCGGTGCATCGCTGAAAGTGAGATGAAAAGAAAAACAGAAGTGGCTGACTAATAAGACGGAAGATAAACAAGGGAGGAGGATAGACCTATGTCACCTTTGGCTGAAGCAAGAACAAAACGAACTAGAAAGAGGACCGTGGAGGGGATTATTGCACTCTTTGTTGGAAGTTATGGATGTCACACGTGAATTGAGACTTTCTGCTCTCATACAGGGATTTTTCTCATTTAGGAGCATTTTTCAGTGTACCTCAAGGAACCAATAACCACCTGTTAATTTCCGTAGCTTGTGCTGGTGAAAAAGGGGGTCATGTCATTTTGTGCATGATTTTTCTGACTCCGGCAAACTAAGAGAGATGTTAAGGATTCTTCTCGTTTGGGAATTCGTCAGGATGCCTCGAGGTTGAGATATGGGAAGCTTGTTTCAAGAGCCAGACTGCTGTTCAGGGGTTACATGTCATTTTCTGCGTGAATGTTTCATGTGGAGACAAACTATAATTAATTATTCTTTTGATTTATTTCAATGCTTTTAACATGTTGGGTAGAGCTATGTAGTAAGTTTTGTGATCGTGGAAGCTGCTCATATGATAATTTGTGCTTAAACAACTTGTATTTTCGTACAGGAACTCTGGCAAAATATACTGGTGGTCAGGTTTATTACTATCCCAGCTTCCATTCAGCCATTCACAAAGAGAAGTTGAGACATGAGTTGTCCAGAGACCTCACTAGAGAGACAGCTTGGGAAGCAGTGATGCGCATAAGATGTGGAAAAGGTTAGTGAGATATTGCTAGATTACACATTAAACCTTTAAATATTTGCTTGCAGTTAGGATTTAGCTAGTGAATTTCTTGATCTTTTTTGGTCATTGGAAGATTAATTAGATTTCTTGTTTGTTGTATAGGAGTGCGGTTCACATCCTATCATGGGAACTTTATGCTGCGGTCTACTGATTTAATAGCACTTCCAGCTACAGATTGTGACAAAGCTTATGCAATGCAGTTTGCTCTTGAAGAAACATTACTCACAAATCAGATTGTGTATTTCCAAGTTGCTTTATTGTATCCTTCGAATCTTGCAAAAGAATACTATTCTCTTTGTGCGTGGAATTATATGCTTGACTGTATGCGCTTCTTAATGTTATTCGTGCTGACTCAAACCTCTCACATAGAAAATATATTTTCTCCCTTTTCTGACATTTAATCTTTATAAATAGTGAGCACCAAGGGAGGGTAGATAGAATTTCTGGTGACGCCATTTTTAAAGTTTATGCCGTTAGGTGTAGATTCTCGTTCTAAAATGCACATTACTCTAGGCCTTGAGCATCATTAGGTTACCACCTTGTGTTGGATGTCAGGGTTCAATCTAGAAACAGACTCTCTGCTTGCAGGCCAAGATAGGCTCCTTACACCCTAACCAGACCCCAATTGCGGGAAAAGATTACCTGCTCTTTTACTGGGATATGTGATTTCAAGTGTTCCTTTTTTTTGTGTGTGTGTGTGTGTGTGTGTGTTGGGGGGGGGGGGAGTATTATCTGGAATTTTGAGGAAATAATATCTATCTCATTGTGATATGTGCTTGTTTTTACATTTTGGATGCTTGGACAAGTTTCAAGAAATAAGGTTGATTAAAGAGAAGTACTTAACCACTGAAAGATACACTGCATCATCTGGAGAAAGGCGCATAAGAGTACATACAGCAGCAGCACCGGTAGTTGCAGATCTAGGAGAGATGTACCGCCAGGCTGATACTGGTGCCATTGTTTCTTTGCTTGCTCGGTTAGGTACAAAATTTTTGTACCTGTCTTCTGGTTTTTTGTTTGATCATGCCACTTGTTAACTTGAACCTTGAAATCTTTAGTTATGAACTGAATTTTTTTGCAGCCGTTGAGAAATCTTTATCCTATAAATTGGAAGAAGCTCGAAACGCTATTCAACTGAGAATAGTCAAAGCCTTGAAAGAATATCGAAATCTCTATGCCGTGCAGCATCGTGTGGGAGGCAGGCTGATATACCCAGAGTCACTGAAGTTTTTACCGTTGTATGGACTAGCATTATCTAAATCACTAGCTCTTCGTGGTGGGTATGGGGATGTACAGCTTGATGAACGATGTGCAGCTGGATACACTATGATGGCTTTACCTGTCAAAAAGCTATTGAAGCTTCTATATCCTAGCTTGACACGAATAGATGAGCATCTGTTAAAGGTACGGCATGTCTTCAATTGTGAATAAGAGTTTTCACAATTAATCTCGAATCTCAAGAATGACCTTGTATTGTTACTGGCAGACATCTATTCAGACTGACGAGCTCAACAATATCTGTAAAAGACTACCACTGGTTGCAGAAAGCTTAGATTCTAGAGGCCTTTATGTTTATGATGATGGTTTCCGTTTTGTTATATGGTTTGGACGAATGCTTTCACCTGACATTGCTAGGAATCTACTTGGGGAGGACTTTGCAACAGACCTTTCGAGGGTAAGCTCCTTTTGTTGTTGGAACCCGTAATTTGTTTCGCAAACATCTTTATTCTGTCAAATATAAAATAAAAGAATTAGAGTGACTTGATTAGCAACCTTTGATATGATCACATCTGCTTAGTACATGTGGTCATGCATTAGTTCATTCTATGGAATGAAACCTTAGGGTTAGTGTCATTGTGCTAAGAAGTGACATCAATGTCGAAATAATTTTCCTTAATTTCGGTTTGAAAAATACAAAAAAAGAAAAATAAGACTGGAGATCAATGATTTACTGTTTGCTATATCCTAGGATAATCCCAGACAGTTGTTTCTTCCCAAGGGTTCAAAACATGCAAACATTTTGATAGTTTAATAGTTAATACTCCCTCCTTCGCATAATGATAGTCCCATTTTGCTATTCAAACATTTTAACAACATACTGTCATTTTCCATTACTACCCTTAGTGAGGTTCACTAATTACTCCCAAGAAACTCTCTTGCAACAATCATTACTTCTCAATGGATTCATCACAAGGTTATGTTTGGAAGTTCAATGCTTTTAACTCACCAATTTTAGAAATATGACTTTTTTTTGGGACAAACATAAATGGCAAAAGGGTCTATCATTTTGGCACGGAGGGAGTATATATTATTTACTATAGAATACACAGGAATTGTCATCCTGGACGCATACCACATTTATTATCACCTTTTGAGGGGAAAATATTTCTTGCAATGTGCAATGCCCATCTATAAGACCATCTCCAACAGTTTAGTGCAAAAATTGCACTATTTTTTATAATAGTGCAATTTTTACACCATATATTTCCAACAGTTTGCTTCAAATCTTATACTAAATAAGAATATAATAACAATATTCATTATTGTTTCACATATACTCCCTCCGTCCCACCACAAGTGCTACTAGAATTGTGGGCACAATAATTAAGAAAAAGAAGTAAATGTGTGGTGGAAAATGAAGAGAGAGAATGAGTGGGGTAAATAGTAGTGTTAGTTGAATAAATTGTGTGGTGGAAAATGAAGACGAGAATGAGTGGGGTTAAATAGTGGGGTTGGTTGAATATAAATATATTAAAACATTTCCTTTTTGGTTAGTCTCACTTGTGGTGGGACGGACCGAAAAGGAAATTAGTCTCACTTGTGGTGGGACGGAGGGAGTATAAATAATAGTAGGTTATATAATTTTATATTGTAAAATATTTTCATATATATCAAAAAGAAAAACAAAAAACGGATATTTAAAAAGAAAAAGAAGAAGAAAAGTGGGATAGTGCAGCACTATCCCTTGCACCAAATTTGAAGCAAGTGATGGAGTTGCTCTATTAATAGAGCAATGTTTAGAGTTCCATTGGAGTACAACAATACTCTATTTTTGGAGTTTTAGAGTAGCGTTGGAGATGGCCTAAATATGGTAGCATGTTTACAGTATATCGTCAAGGATGTCGTTCAACCCATTCTCAACTAGAAGAAAAACGTCTACTGTATATTTCTTGTTAATTCTGGTTTCCTTTGAAATGTACTCTGCTTTTGTATACCTGGAATTCTTACTAATTTTAAATAAGTTAAGTGCCTTAGAAATTGAACATGGGAGTCACGTAAAGAATAGCCTACACTTTTAATTCTCATTTGCGATGAAAGTAAATGTTTATTCTACTGTCTGCTGTTACTGTTTTATTTAATTTGACTTAATTTTTATTGTTTTTCTGCATGTTCCTTTTGAGTAACACAGTTCTTGCTTTTTCCATCTCTCGGGTATTTCATTTGTGATTTTTGTGTGTGAATGTATGTTTTCGCTTCAAAAAATCAGGTTATCCTGAATGAGCGTGACAGCGAGATGTCAAGAAAGCTGATGGCAATAGTGAAGAAATTTAGAGAGAATGATCCATCATATTATCAGCTATGCCATCTTGTAAGACAAGGTGAACAACCCCGTGAAGGCTTCTTTCTACTCGCAAACTTAGTTGAGGATCAAGCTGGTGGTATGAATGGTTATACTGACTGGATCATGCAAATACACCGGCAAGTTCAGCTATAATATCCAGGTAACTTTTTGATGTTGTCGCATGTGTTGGGATGGCCCACCCTAGGTTTATTTTCTGTCAGAATCTGGCATATGAAAATGACAGTTGAGCCTCTTTTGATGAATATTGCTTTCCAATTATGTCTTTAATTATTTTAAGGACTCCCTCCATCCCATAATTTTCGTCATAGTTGAGTTGTCAATATCTTTAAGGAATGGGTTTACTTATTTGTACATTGCTAGCACCATAGCTAAACTGCACTAAGATTATTTCCTTATTTAGAGTTACGTATACATAATAAGAAATGTAATTTATAATATAAAATGGAATAATCTACCCTTAAAATAATTCACTTACCTATGTAATAAAATGTTTTTACGATGACAACTTCATAATCATAAATAAAGGTATACTTGGTAAACTATGCTAAAGATTCCTAGGTTGTTTACAAAACAAGAAAGCAACAAGTATTTTTTGATGGAGGGATTACTTAATTTGGGACGGACAAAAAAAGGGAAGCACAGCATTTGTTAAGGGACATAGGGAGTATACTTTCTTGAAATATGCCAATGAATGCACAACTTCTGCCATCACATAGAAATAATCCTCATTTGAGAAGCCATTAAATTGTAGATTTACATGTATGTACCTCTTTGAAATTACTCTAAAATTGTATATTCTCTGTTAACCAAAGTTGTTATCCGAGCAGGATTCAGCACTTTCTGTCTACGATTAAATACTTCCTCGGAGATTGAGAATAATTGGAGATGATGGTTCTTCACAGAGTATTGATATTTGAGCTGATGAAAATGAGTTTCCCTCTCCCTGTTTCATTTTTATTTATCCTTCACCGTGGAGTTCCAATATATTAGTTGAAGGGTAGACTGGGAGACTGGAAAGAAGCGATTACCGTCTTTAGATTGCAATACTTGTAAGGGGATGGAAGATTATACACTGCCAGGAGTGAAGTTAAACAGATTGTGGGTTTTTGTTAGTTTTGCTGCTAGGGAATTTCTTTGACGCTCCGTTTCAGTTTTCTTTCGAATTTTTTTGTTTCTAATTTATTTTTTAACGGAAATTCATTCAGGTGTTGTATACATAGCTCTTTGTATTTGGGTTGTTGTGCCCTTCTTATTTGTCAAAGTGAAATTTTGTTAATCTACTTCATCCGTCTCAAAATAACTGTCTCATTTGACTGTTGTCATAGTTTTAAGGTGCGTGGTCATATGTACTTGTACATTTATTATATCATTCTAAATTCAAATAAAAAAAAATGGTGAATCATTAGAAAGGTCTTATTTGGATCAAAATGTTACATGTAAACCTTATGTGATATTTTTTAAGAGTTCAGATTCAGAATCTAGATTAAGATTGTGGTGAAACTTGTGGACAACATTTATTTTGGTCTTCTTTTTTTTAAAAAAAAAAAAAAAAAAAAAAAAAAAAAAAACTAGTTACATATCTTTCATTATTCAATGCAATTGTCATCGTGTTACAAACTCCTATTAAGTCTATTACATATCTATCGCCTAGTCTAGTACAATTCCTAGCGGAGTTTCACCGCGGTAGAACCTATTACAGCGGATGATATTGTGTCTTCAGAAATCTCTCATAGACGTCTCGCACCATCTGGTAGTCTTCTTCCATAGACGTCCTACGCCATCTGGTACTCCTCTTGCCATAGACGTCCCGTGCCATCTGAATAATCACATGCAGAAACCCCCAGCCGTCAGAGGAGCATAGTAACAAGGTTCTCCACTTTGCTCCTAATTTGACTAACTATTTTTTTTTTCTTAAATGTGTTTTATTTGTTTATGCATTGGTTGTACAATGGTAAATTGTATTAATTTAAATCCAAAGTTGAATCAAGGAGAAAAAATAGATCCTACCCCGGATTTTGTTTGCATGCATTCATAGCTAAGCTATAGCTTGAAAGCTTGAAGCATGAAGTTGGAACGTTGAGGACACCCCAAGTTGTGTCCTAGGCTTATTTGAACCCTATGCGTCCCACTATTATATTGCAGGGATAATGGCAAGAATAATATTAGAGGCATAAAAAAGTCACAAAATGTTATTCACAAAATCCTATGTGTAATGATTTTATTAGTGTTTTCAATTAGAGTGTGGCGGGTCCATTATCGATATTTTGTGCCCCTGGCATTGCTCTAATGGCAATACACTTTTAAGATTCAATTAACGCACCAAGAAATTGCAGACAACATTTCTGAAATTTCTTCTCAAACATTTCTTGAAGCTTGAAAAATAATTGGTAAAGAAGAATTATAGAGAAAGACAGAAGGGTTTAATAAAAAATCGTGATTTGCTTTGAGGCACATTACTGTTTATATAAGATTAAGAAAAACCTTTTCTAACAATCATGACTTTTAGAATAAACTGTTAGATTTGAAATAAAATAGTTAAAATTAGGAAAAATTTCTCAAAAGTCCTCTAAAGAAAACAATTTTTTTAAATAGGACAAACAATTTCGTTTATTTCATCCGGGTCCAGATGGAACACTTATTTCCATTAGGTCCTCGGTTTTTTTAATGAAATATTGTATTCCCGAAACTACCCCTCCCATCCAACCTTAAAACGTGTAAACCCTCCCCTCGCTCATTTTCGTTTTTTCCGTTCTCTCTCTCTCTCTAAAAAAATCTCACTCTCTCATCTCTCTCCCGGTCTCCCCGGTGCCCTAGCCCCCACCTACGCCGGCGTCCCAACCACACCCTCGCCGGCATCCCAGCCCCCACCATCACCAGTATCCTCAACCTCACAGGTCGTCGCCTCTCTCTCCGCATATCCCTCGACTACCGGCGCTCTTACCTCCGTCTCTGGCTCTCCGTCGATGTCGAGATCTTCGTCGCCCCCATCATCTCCCCTGCAATTGTCGGCAGCCTGAAGCCTCTCTCCTTCTTCAAGTCCAGAACTGTCAAGGCCTTCGTCAAATCGCCACCACCACTCCTGTTACCAGACCTTCAGCAACACAACCACACCCGCCATCTCCCTCATCCGACTCTGCCCGACATATTTTTCTAGATCATTCTGTAATTTATTAACTTTGGAGCCCTGGAAGCACTAGTTGGGAGGAGCTATGGTTTTGTTTATTTAAGTTTGATCATCTAAAGGTTCTGAAGACCTTCTTGCAGCTTCAATGCTTCTCCAGAATTTTTTGTAGGAATAATTATTTCATGAAGAAATTGATCCCGGCTATAAAGGAGCAGGGGTTTGTTGATGTTGATAATTAGGCTATGAAATTAGGGGTTTTTCTTCTGTAGTTGTGAAAGTCATCTGGCTAGCTGATTTAGTACTAGTATTTTGTTTGTAGTACTGTGAATAAATGAATGGTGAGTAGATATTACTCCCTCCGGTCCAAAATATCTGTCGCTTTTGAGCAATTTTTTTGGTCCAAAATAATTGTCACTTTTGAGTCAAAACAATTAAAATTCCTTATTTACCCTTGCATTGGAAGTTGTTTTACTTTATTAATTGACTTAGTGGGTGTAATAATGTAAGAAAGTTGAACAATAAATAAGGGTAAGCATGGAGCTTTCACCATTAATATGCCTTAATAATTGCATTTCTTAATCTTTGTGAAAAATCAAAAAACGACAGTTATTTTAGACCGGAGGGAGTACTAGTTTAGATAGCCTCTGCCAATATGAATCGTTTAAATGCATTCTGAAATTCATATCCTTTTTAATGCTTGATCGTGTTTGACATTTTGAATTCATTTACTTGGTACATGCTGAAGCAACAAATTATCATTTAGGTAGGTTCAATGCTCATACTCCCTCCGTTCTTTTTTATTTGACGTTTTAGCAAAAATCTCACAAATCAAGGATGCAATTAATTGTTTACAAACTTCCCAAATTACCCTTTCTCACTCCTAATTATTGCATATAAAAACACTCCTTACTTTTACCCCTCCTCACTGACTCCGCCCAACCATCTCATTCTCCGGCAACTCTCTCTCCCTTCTTGAGAGTTCCGACCGCCTCGTTCTCTCTCCCTCCATTTATTCCGGTGATTTCAACATCATCCAGCGAATCTGTTCTTTGAATACTTTGTTTAATTTCTACCTATCAACTGTCTTCCACCAAATCTCCAACTCTTAGCAATATTTTTCCTCTCTCCACCAAGTCCGACACCCAAATCAATCTCCATATATAAAAAAAAAAAAAAAAAAAAAACGATGTTGCTTATTGAAATTCGGTTCAACACATATTCCTGGGTTGAAATTTAGTATAGAGGTTGAGTTCTTTAACATAATTTTAAGTTTTTTTGTTTTGGAAGATGAATATTGGATTTCTCAACAGAAGAATATCAAGACCATCCCCTAGCAGATTTTTTTGAAAAGTTAAATTAACATGGAGATAAGGTGGAGGAGGTGGATCCATAAACAGTTGAAGCTTGAAGAATGTACAGTGAAGTTTTGTTAGGAGGTTGAAGAAACATGAAGAGAGAAAAAAAATGAGCGAACCACTTATCTGGGAATTGGAGTAGCATTAATAAGCCAGGAGAGAGAAAAAGGGTATTTTGGTCCACTGGACCTTGGGAAGACAAAAAACGTCAATTAAAGTGAAACAAAAACAAAACTCTAAAGCGTCATTTATAAAGGATCGGAGGGAGTATCATTCAATACCATTTCTTACCCCATTTTTAATTATTTTCCTTCAAATATATTGACATGATTATATTCTATTGAAATAATCTCATACAAACTTGTACCGATTCTAATTATTTCCCTTCAACCAGTTTTGAAGCCACACTGAATGGAAGGGATCTGCTGAACTTCATGATTCTTTTACCCGTCATTTTTTTCATCTTATTTATGTTGAAGCCTAATAAAATTACCATTTCTTTATTGTTCAATACAAAACTCGCATTGAATGAAAATTGGGCATGGGAGGTTAAAAATAATTTTTAAAATTAAAAACTAAATTAATAAAAATTAAAAATTAAAAGAAAAATGCGAGACATCCCGTTCCATCCCTCATTGTCACGCGTCCAAAATGGTATGTCTCATATAGCCCGCTTTTAAACAGGCTTAGAACATGTTCTCCCATCCCGTCCCATATGTATGGCGAGACGGGACGTCTCGACGGAACGGTCTTGAATTGACGACTCTAATCTCAACCAATCGGCTATCTTGGTATATAAATAACAATTTATTGTTTAAATAATGTTGGTATGTGGTATACCAACCAATGTCAAAAATACATACCATCAACTAAAATCGAATATTTGTATCACGTACCATTTTTTGGTATACCAAGTGCACTTAGTACTGTTGGCATATGGTAGGTTGGTTTGGCTTTGTACCATTGACCACCCTTATTTGAGACTTGTGTCTCAGATTATTTTTTCCATTTAAGACTTAAAATATTTTTTTCAAGCTCTTCATTTTTTTTTTATTTTTTTCCTGAGAGACAATTAATAGTGACATTTTTGCTTTGAGAGTCGAGTCTCAGAGTTTTTATAGGTCTCTGACATGGCTCTCAGTATGTTTTAATAGGTTTCTACCATGGCTCTCAGTATATTTTTATAAGTCTCTGACATGGCTCTCAGTATATTTTATAGGTTTCTGACATGGCTCTCAGTATGTTTTTATAGGTTTCTGATATGGTTCTAAGTGTTTTTATAGGATTGGGACATGTCTCTCAGTGTTTTTATAGGGTTGTGAGATGACTCTCAGCGTTTGTATAAGTATGTGGCATGTCTCCCAGTATTTTTATAGGTCTGAGATATGACTCTCAGTGTTTTTATTGGTTTGTGACATGGCTCTCAGTGTTATTATAAGTATGTGACATGTCTCTCAGTGTTTTTATAGGTATGTGATATGATTCTAAGTGTTTTTATAGGTATTGACATGTCTCTCAGTGTTTTTTTTAGGTTTGTGATATGGCTCCCAGTGTTTTTATAGGTATGTGAGATGGCTTTTAGTGTTTTAATAGTCAAGTGACATGCCTCTCAGTGTTTTTATTGGTCTGTCACATGGCTCTCTCAGTGTTTTTATAGGTTTTTGACATGGCTCTCAGTGTTTTTATTGGTCTACGACATGGATTTCAGTGTCTTTATAGGTGTCTGACATGGCTCTCAGTGTGTTTATAGGTCTCCCGACATGACTCTCAGTGTTTTTATAAGTCTGAGACATGGATCTCAGTGTTTTTATAGGTCTATAACATGGCTCTCAGTGTTTTTATTGGTCTGTGACATGACTCTCAGTGTTTTTATAGGTCTGAGACATGTCTCTCAGTGTTTTTATAGGTCAGCGACATGATTGTCAGTATTTTTATAGGTATGTGACATGTCTCTCAATTTTTATAGGTTTTCGACACGTCTCTCAATGTTTTATAATGTGATATAGCTCTCAGTGTTTTTATAGGTCTGCGACATGTCTCTTAGTGTTTCTATAGGTCTAAGATATGTCTCTCAGTGTTTTTATAGGTCTAAGACATGTGTCTTAGGGTTTTTATAGATATTTGGCATGGCTCTCAGTGTTTTTATAGGTATGTGACATGTCTCTCAGTGTTTTTATAGGTCTGAGATATGTCTCTCAGTGTTTTTATAGGTCTGAGATACGTCTCTCAGTGTTTTTATAGGTCTGAGATACGTCTCTCAGTGTTTTTATAGGTCTGCGACACGTCTCTCGGTGTTTCTATAGGCCTGAGATATGTCTCAGTGTTTTTATAGATCTGAGATACGTCTCTCATTGTTTTTATAGGTCTGAGACACCTCTCTCAATGTTTTTATAGATTTGAGATATGTCTCTCAGTGTTTTTATAGGTTTGAGACACTTGTCTCAGTATTTTTATAGGTCTGTGACATAGATATCAGTGTTTTTATATGTATGTGACATGTATCTTAGTGTTTTTACAAGTCGGAGACATGACTCTCAATGTTTTTATAGGTTTGTGACATGTATCTCAAAATTTTTATAGGTATGCGGTACGACTCTCAGTGTTTTTATAGGTTTGTGACATGGCTTTCAATGTTTTTAGAGGTATGTGATATGTTTGTGACATGGCTTTCAATGTTTTTAGAGGTATGTGATATGTTTCTAAGTGTTTTTATGTGTATGTGACATGTTTCTAAGTGTTTTTATAGGTATGTGACGTGGTTCTAAGTGTTTTAATTGGCATGTGACATGGTTCCAAGAGTTTTTATAGGTATGTGATATGGTTCTAAGTGTTTTTATTGGTGTGTGACATGGTTCTAAGTGTTTTTATAGGTATGTGATATGGTTCTAAGTGTTTTTATAGGTATCTGACATGACTTTCAATGTTTTTATAGGCATGCGACATGTCTCTCAGTGTTTTTATACGTTTATGATATGACTTTCTAGTGTTTTTATAGGTTTGAGACATGATTCTCAGTGTTTCTAAGAGTTTGAGACATGAATCTCAGAGCGGGATGAAAATATGACTTGAAAATATGGCCTGGAAAAGGGGAGCACCCTTATAAGGGGTAGTTAGGGGTATTCTTGGCTATTTTTGTCCCCTAGGTTTTTGAGCAATTAGAAAAATATTGTGTCTTCTTTAGAAATAAAAGTTAGAATGAAGGACTTTTAAGAAAATGTCCCTTAAAATTATAAAGACTCGTGTTTCAAAACAGTAATTAATTTATAAAAACATAATTAATTGATCAATTAAATTAATTAAAATTTTAACATAATACAAATACCCATATATTTTATCCATGCACATTAGATTTCCCTCCAAATCTTTTTCCAATTATTTGAATGTGTGCTATGTGACTCACTTTATGAAGTGAAGTCTTTATCTATTTCCTTTCGATGTGGGAAATTATTTTTTCTTTTCTTTCTTAGACTCTTTACTACACCATTACATTATTATCTACTAACCTTAGAATTTCCAACAGAGACTCATCAACCAAACGAATCGAACACGGTCAACCTTGATAATAAAAAAAGCTTGAAAGTCTATTCGATCTAGAATCAAATTACACCTCGAGCTCATTTGACCTCGAGCTTACCCACGAGTCCAGCCCAAACCAAACTCGAGTCAGCTCATCCATTTTAAGTCTCTAATTATTGAATCACTTATTTTGAAGTCATACAACGGGCTGGGCTCACATACCCCCGCCTACAAGGCCCCTAATGTCCTAAGGCTAACCTAGACCCCAACTTCCGGGCCCGCCCTTAAAGAAAAATAAAAAGGAAAAAGTCTTTTAGCAATCATTAAAGTCAAGAGTTGGATTTGGGGGGAAAATAGTTCCTTCATAAGTTATAAAAAAGTCCACTTTTTAACCCTCAACTTTAAACCCTAAACCCTAAATTCTAAACCCTAAACCTTAAATCTTAAACCTTAACCCCTATAAAAACATGACTTTTTATAACTTATGGAGAAACTAGTTTCCCCCAAAATTTTCTCTAAAGTCAAAGTAAGTCACCAATGAACCATCTAATCGAAGCGATCAATATTTCTCAATATATTCTCTCCGTCCCATTTCAAATTACAAAAGTTGCCAAAAACGGTGTCCCAACTAAAATTGCAAAATTCAAAAATGGCAAGTTTTAACCCACTTGCACACTCACATCCACTAACCCACTAACTATTCTCTACCCCACTCAACTATCAACACTCTCACAACACATCACTTTTTTCACTTTTTCCTTTAATCCCCATGTCAACCTACTATTTGCAATTTGAAATGGGACGGAGGGAGTAGAATTTAGAGAACAAAAAATATTGGAAACAATTATCTCAACGTGGCACTTATAAACATTCAAACAAACATTTTTAATGATAGTGTTAAGAATATTTGTCCTAGTGTTACTAAAAGCATGTTTGGTAAAGCTGAAAATTAAGCACTGAAAATGTAAAGCTTAAAATGTAGAGCTGAAATCATTAAGTTGATGAATTTTGTAAGACTGCATTTTATTTGGTACTGACAAACTACATACATCTGAATTTAATTGAAATTGTAAATAAACACTCAAAAATTAGTCTCATCTCTTTTACTTGATTATTCTTTTTGTTTATCCTCAAACAAAAATAGTCATATTTATTAAAATTAATAATTATAATTCAAAAATATTATTTGTCAAATTATCTTTCATTTAGGCAAATAATAATAATATTTGAACAGTTTTTTATTGGTACTTTCATTTGTTTTACATTAATAAAGTTCATCTTCACTATTTTGATTAATTTTACTAAAGTTTGACAAAAAAAAAATGATAAATTTAATTATGATACTCAATGAAAATATTATGAAAATTTATATTATAAAAAATAATTTAATTTTAATTTTATTATATTTAATCTGTATGAAAAAATAAAATATTTCAACAAAATAAAATATTTCCACAAAATAAAGTAACATTAAATAAACAAATTAAAATGTTGATTAGTGGGTTTGAATCCATTCCCTCTTTATCTTACCTCCTATTATCTTGTTAAGACTTCCTATACCAGCTTAAAATTAATAGTTTATTTTAAGATAATCTTAACAATTTAAGTGATTGAAATTTCCCTTACCAAACAAGCTTAATTTTTTAATATAAAGTGTTCAAAATTAAGAGTTTAATTGGGCTACCAACAGTCCCAAAGTGTCTCCTGTATTATTTAAAAATACCTCTTACATTGTCAACAAGTGCAAGTGAGTTTTTACAAGTTTAAAAACAAGTGTTTGCTCTAATGTTAAAGAGTGTCTGCAATAGTATTGAAAATGCCTCCTACAGTGTCGAAAACTGTCGGATAAGTTTTTATAAGTTCCAGTTATTTCCAACAATGCCACCGCGCCTTGTAAAAA
Organism: Campanula takesimana; assembly: GCA_026119855.1. Lineage (NCBI taxonomy): Eukaryota > Viridiplantae > Streptophyta > Magnoliopsida > Asterales > Campanulaceae > Campanula > Campanula takesimana. Next base: position 1,199,950 of record JAOWBW010000184.1, read on the forward strand.
TGTTCTGGTTATTTACAAAAATGTCATTCTGCATATGAAAAACACAGTTTACACAAACACATTTTTCTTGAGATTTTCACTTTTATTTTTCTCAATGAATTTGCCTAAGCCTATGAAATTGCAGATTGTCAAGCAATACTAGTTCCGTCTGAAAAGATACTTATCTTTAATTTTTTATGATTTAATATAAATAAATTTTGATCAAATATTAATAATATTACTATAATCATCTCAATCAATGAAAATCTAAAATTACATTGATAAAAATTACAAATAATTATGTTTAAATTTTAATTCGAAAGATTATGATGATATTAATGTTTGGACAAATTTTAGTTGTGTTCACCATCAAAAATTAAATCAAAATTATACTGTATCTTTTAAGGCGGAAACGAGTATTTGGCCATTTATATAGCAACTCTAAGAAGTTATAAGCAATTGAAATTGGTATTAGACCCTCCATCTTGAAATTGGAGTATTATTTTCGATTTTTTTTTTTTAGGAGGGGGAGGGCAATTTGATTAAATTTTTATTAAAAAAAAATATTATACTAAAAAAAACGTTATAAATACAACGGGGTGCTATAAAAGATATTTTAAATTGGTTTGACATGATAGTCGTGTCAATAAAAGAGGACATATCATTGATGTAATCATAAAATGAAACAAATAAATTCAAATAACCATACACAAGTTTAATTATTAAATATGTAACCTAATTAACACAAAGCTCATATGTTTGGTTCCCTTGCAGCACAATTTATGTAATCAAGAATTTTCTGAAAATATACATTCATCACACATTCACACATCTCCTTCAAATACAAGTACTCTCTCCGCCTCAAAAAGGAGCAATTTTATTTGATTTTTCAAATATTTTAAAGTTACATACTCCCTCCGTCCGGGTGGAAATTGCAGAAAAAAATTATAGCACAAGAATTAAGGGAAAAGGTGAAAAAGGTGATGTGTTGTGAGTGTTGATAGATGAGTGGGAGAGAAAAAGTGAGGTGGAGAATAGTTAGTGGGTTAGTGGATGTAAGTGTGTGAGTAGGTTAAAACTTTCCTTTTATGAATTTTGAAATTTTTATGGGACACCCAAAATGGCAAGTTTGCAATTTCAAGCGGGACAGAAAGAGTATTATAGAATTTGGGAATTCAGTGATTATCCCTTGAAGCTTTAATCTAGAAAATGAGAAATTTTGGGACGAACAAAAAATGGCATCATTTTGGGAAGAAGTGAGTATTTGTTTCTATTATTCAATAACGATTTGAAGATTGACTATCAAACAATCACTAGAGGGTAAATATAAAGTCACAAAAAAATCTCACAAAACTTGACTCACAAAATGATGTGTCAAGATTTTATTGGTACTATTAATTAGAGTGTGCCGGGTCCACAATCGATGCAACCAATAAAATATCGCCACCTAATTTTGTATCCAATATTTTGTAAACTTATTTTGTGCCCCTAGCATTGCCCCTAGCATAAATTAGGGGTGATCATGGTCCGGTCTGGTCCATATTTTGACAAAAAATTGCAAAATCAGAACCAGTACTCCGGTTCTATCTATAAAAATTTAGAACCGGAACCGAACCGAACCAATACTTGTGAGAACCAATACACTGGTTCTGGTTTTACTGGTGTGGTCTGGTACGGTTCTACAATATATTAATCATTTAAAGTTTATTTGTTTTCAAAGTTTGTTAACTCACAACATTGACAAAATCAAACAAAATATAAACTTAATATTAATTATAAATCAAGATTAAACCAAATAAAAATTGAAGTACCGTCAACTTATACGATTAAAGGTCTCAATCCACAAAATATAATCACTATGGTATTAATTAAGACAACTATTAATTAACAAACAAAAAGAAACATATATTGTTCATCTTGGTTGTCAATTTGCTGCCATCATTCACGAACAAAGAAACAATATGAAAAATATAAGTTGAAAAGTGAGAATAAGCATTACTAGTCTGGGACTTAGAGTTTGCCGGTTTGAAACCTTGGGTTCGGTACAAAATTACAAATAGTCAATTGGATCTTTGAAAAATTATAATACAAAAATAAGTATATAATTTTATTTACTATAAGATATACATATAAAATAACAATACATTGCATATGTGCACAACTGATCCGGTCCGGTTCTAACCGGAATTAATTTTACCAAAAACCAGAACCGAACCAATATACTAGTTCTATAATATTTTGGAACCGGAACCAAACCATATGTACTGGTTTGGTCCGATATTAGCTGGACTGATTCCTTTAGTCCGGTCCGGTTCTGAAATATTTTTACTCACCCCCAGCATAAATACAGTATAAAATAACTCTGATGTTTATCCTACATTTCATTTATTGTTATTCACCTTGAAACATGCACCCCTTAATTTCAACTCAAATATGGCCCTCATTTTTGTACAAAAAGAAAAGAAAATCATCATAAACAATGAAAAGCAAAACACAAAAGGAATATATATACTTACAGTTGAATTTTCTTATTTGCAAGAAAATAGAAGGGAATAAATCTTTGTGATGGGTCCCCAAAAGGGGAAAGAGTGAGGCTGTCACAGCATGACCTAGCAAGAAATTAGGATTAGGGTTAATAAGAAGATCATCCCAAACCCTAGATAGATAGATCATGCTGGCAGCTTCACTTTTTCCCTTGCAGACCACCAATTTGCTTGCTTTGACTCAACAGATCTAAAAGGGTTTGTTTTTTTTAATTTAGGGTTCTTAAGAATGTGATATGAAGATAATTTGAACTTGGTTTCAAAGGAAGGAGAAGGAAGGTGTGTTTAACAAAGAAGGCTGATTGAATATTATATGGAAACCCTTACACTGGGTATAAAATAAATAGAGGTGAAGGAAGGTGTGTTTAACAAAGAAGAGGTGATATGAAGGTATGAGTATAGGGATAGTAGATGGGTATAATTACAAAGGGAAGAGGGGAAGGAGAAGACTAGTTTTAGGTTACAGTTTGTCAGAGCTTAGGACGGCTGACAGATAGGCGTGGGGGGTTGGGGAGGGTGGGGGTGGGGACTGCATGGGGGTACTACAAGTCTCTCTAGCATACGGTAGTGCTTAACAAAGCCAGGGTGTATACTGAAAAGGGTTTGGAGGAGGGCTCTTTGCTGTTCTTAGGGTTAGCAAGTAAGCAAGCAACTCTGTGTGTGTGATAGAGAGTAATATATATATACTCCCTCCATCCCATCCGACTTGGGATTTTTGGGATGTGCACGGGGATTAAGGTAGAAGTGTTAGTGGAGTCGGTGTTGTAAGAAAGAGAAAGTGGGGTAGAGAATAATGTGTGGAAAGTTATTATGAGTGTGAATGTGGGTCCCATTAAATAAAACACTTCCATTTTTAGGTTGTCCTAATTTGAATGGGACGCCCAAAATAAAAATTTGTCTTAATTCAAGTATGATAGAGGGAGTGTATATATAGAGAGGGAGAGAGAGAGAGATGAGGTGTGGTTTCATGATCATTGGAGTTTGTTAAGGTTCAATTGGAACAATTGTTGGTCAAAAACTCAAAACCATATACTATCACCTCACCTCTCACCAAAAGTCATTTCTTCACTAGAAGTCATTTTTGCATAACTGTAGATGTTTCTCATAATTATGGATTGGCTTCACCCAGTTCTATAGCAATGCAGTATCAAACGGCTTTCGCTAAACGAAATGGGGGTGTGAACTATCTAATTAAAATGACCCTTAATAAATATATTATTATAATCAAAATCAAAGGTCAAGATGTGTAGTAGGACTGGCATGCAATCCAACCGTGTGCGCCACAAAATCCATTAAACCGTGTTTAACATGTACAATTGCCTTTTGAGTTAACCACATTTCTGACTTCCGTACTATTGCCAGAATATCACTTTAACCTCCGTACTATGTAAACAATAAAAATAGCCTGCGTACTATTAGTAAATTAGTAGAACTAACCAAAATCGTGAAAAATGTTAATAAAAGTTAATGACCGTTAGTTTTCTAACAGATATTACTATTGAAATTTCCAGATTATCCCCATAACCTAACAAAATTGCACCCCGTTTAATTAAGTGAAATGAGCCATTTACCCTTATTAATATTTAATATTTACATTTATTTTAACAGAATTAATATTAACTAAAGATTACTTTTAGTCAATTTTCAATCAAAAGAAACATTATACTAGCATAATAAAAACATTAAGAGATGATATTTTTGTAATTAGCTTCTATTGATTGATTCAAAATACACCCACCCAAACAAAATGCCCTCCGCCATTATCCAGAGAACGAGAATGAGACGGACGAAGTAAGAAGACCGGATGGAGAAGCAGATGGTGGAGCTCGTAGGTGCTGGAAGGACGGCGTTCAGATCTGAAGTAGGAACGACGGTGGCAGACGACTACGGTGGGGAAAGAGATGGCGGTCATTTGGGAAAGCATCAAAATGGATAAGAAACGGGAGAGAAACAAGCAGTAATTGAAGATGGCGGCGAAGGTGGGGGACGACATGGTAGCAGACGGTGGTGGAGATTGTATTACAAAGATCCCACCCCTCCCTCTGCCACTGGATCTTTAATTTCTTCACACCTCTCTCTCACACACGCACACGCACATCTCCATGGCTATTTCAGCTTTCAGTGTTGCTTGTAATGGGAATTGAATTGCAGTGTTAAAGGCTACTGATTGATTGAGGTTTCGATCTAAAACCTAGATCTGATTACAAACGATTTCGTTGGAGGTGTGTTTGAGGTGAGGCGAGAGATTGATTCAAATAGGAGCATGGCGGCGGCGAGCTTGACGAGGAACTTGGAGGAGAAGGTAGGTGGCCGTGGGTGGCAGTCGAGTGGAATAAGGGTGGAGGCGCTGTGAAAGTCTAGAGAGAACGAGACCAAGATCTTAAAAATAAAAAGAGACGATACAACTTTTAATTTTAAGGTTACTAATTTTGAATGTTTAGATCTTAGGTTATTACAATTTACCCTCTTTATTTTACAAAAATCTTTACTTAATATTTTTATTTTGAAAATTAGTTTAAAAACAATAAAAGTTTGAAACAAGGGGTACATATAAAAAGATAATATAATTGTATTATAAATTTTTGAAATAAAACGTAAAAAAAATAATATTAAATTTGTAGTAATTGTTAAAAAAAAGTTTTCTAGTTAAGGGGGGTAAATTGAAAATATTAATAGTCATATCCGTTAAATTTTTAACGCCCATTAACGTCCATTGACACCCATTAACGATTTTGGTTAGTTTTGCTAATTTATCAATAGTACGCATGTTACTTTTATTGTTTCGGTAGTATAGATGTAAATATGAAAAAACTCAATAGTACGAATGGCAAAAATGCATATTACTCGCTGCCTTTCTAAAAAAATTACTAAACCCTCGTCATTACAAGATCAAGAAAAGTGTAACATAGGGAGTGCCACATAATCGTAATTACCGTCATTTTGCACCTCCGACTGTTGCGAGTAGGGATGGCAACGGGTCGGATTCGGACCGGATCAGGCCTTATCCGAATCCGATCCGAACACTACAAACCCCTTACCGAATTCGAATCCGATCCGAAATGGTTGATCCGAGACCCGATCGGATCAGAGGAAAAAAAAACTGGGTAAACAAAGAAGCCCTAATTTCACAGATTTCACAAAGTCCCAATTCTAATCAATCAAAAAGGGAATCACGTACCGGCGAATTGATTGAGAAATCCCAACTAATATAATCGCAGAATTGATTGAGAAATCCCAACTAATATAATCTCAGAATTGGAGAGAACAAACCTTGGCTTGTAGGCGACGATGCTGCAAGCTGGGTCTTCTCGCTATGGCGATGGCCATTGGAGATGTAGTAGCTTGATGGAAATTGAGGAGGAGAGCCAAGAGAAGAACGGACGGCGAGCCAGGGGCACCGGCACAGGCAACATGAATGGCTCATAGTCAATTAGTCAGAACGGCGAGAGTGAGAGAGTAGGAACTCGATTGCGATGAGTGAGAGAGAGAGAGTAGGGAACACGATTGCGATGAGAGAGATAGGGGAGGCGGCGGCGTTTGTTTCACTGAGAAAGAAAGAAAATAAACATCCAAACCCTATTTTTTTTTCTTATATAAGGAGGGTGATGTGTATATCTTTATAACTTAAGGGGGTAGTAGTAAAATTTTATAAACTTAATAGATTCGGGGCGGGTCTCGGGGCGGATCGGGGGTACTACCGAACCCGAACAGATCTTAAAAAATGCAAACCATATCCGAAATTTTCGGATCGATTTGCCTTCGGTACGGATCGGGTTCGGTGAAATTGCCATCCCTAGTTGCGAGCAGTTGAGAATTGGTTAGGTTCTCCGTTTGATAGATGGACGGTCATGATTATCTGCCGACCATACCATCGTTGCTCCAAAACATTTTTTTTAATTTTCCTTCGGGTAATTGTTAAACTTATTTTGTAGGGGCTAATTGCAAATTGGTAACCTGAGTTTGTTTCACTTTTTCAATCCCCAACCTAAAAGTTTAATTTTGCAAATCAGTCACTTGAGTTTGTAAATTTGTTGCAGTGTAGTGAATAAACTAACTTTTCATTAATTTTCGGGAGGGCCTTTTTACATGTGCCTTGCACATGATCTTTTTAAAGAGTAGTCTTGTCAATGCCTAGAGGTTGTGCATTACAGATTGTGAAGTTTGCAAGCACAAGAGTATAAGAGGGATTTTGTAGTTTCAAATTTTGATATTTCATTTATTATTATTTTTTAAATATTAATTGTTTTATTTTGTTTTGAATTTGAAAATTTCAAAAACTTGCAGTTGACCCCCACCCCACAGCTAAACACATGCCTTGCACAGCCTCCAGGAATTGACAAGATTGTCGTTTTAAAAAGTCATGTGCAAGGTACAGGTGTTTAGGTCCTTCAATAAATTAACGAAAAGTTAGTTTATTCACCACATTGCAACAAATTGACACACTCAGGTGACTGATTTGTAAAATTAAATTTTTAAGTTAAAAATTACAAAAGGGAGATAAACTCAGGTTACCAATTTAAAATTAGCCCTATTTTCTATTTTCTATTTTCTATTTTGTAGTATCAAAAGTATGTACTTGATAAGTATAAATGAATGCTAGTGTAAATGAGGGAACAGTGAAGGACATTGGTCCATGTAGGTTTACATAGACTATACTTTGTAGAGTGGTCCTCCCCTCCCTCCTGTGCCTTCATTTTTCTTTCCCCAAGTGTACTGCTTCCCCCAACAGTCTATGAAAAAAGAAGGGACCAAAAACCTCTCATTTATTTTTTGCCATGCTTACTATTGATATTGTAACCATATTATTTGTCAATAAATTATTTATTTTATATTCTTGATTAAATCATGTCAAAATAATTACAATTTAATTATTGTATTGGATTGGACTGATGAATAAACGATTAAATCAATTTAGATTACAAAAAGCAAAACCCTCTTAAAAAAAAAGGTGTTGCGATAAGGATCGGGCCTATCATCCGACTGCTTAACAATTATTCTTAACCATTAGGATGGTGACAGATGAATACCTAAAAGATAGGATTATTTATATTGCCTCCCCACCCACATGAACAAAGGTCATTCATTGTTAAAGAGATTTGATTTAAGTCGTTAGATGCGGTGGAGTACTATACAGCTCCAACAGCAGCCGCCCCAATCCAAAAGTGTAAGCGCAGGGTTGTTAAACGAATCGAACCATCTCGTGCTCAACTTGGGCCCGGCTCGTAGTTCGAGGGAGCTCGAGGTGAATTTGAGTTTGAACCGACTTTTCAAGCTCGTTTTGTTATCGAGCCGGCTCGTGTTTGGCTCATTTGAGCTCGAGCTCGGCTCGATAAGCTCGTTGACACATAAAGTTTTTTATTGCGATCAGCTCGTATTTGGCTCGTTAAGCTCGAATCATTATTAGTTTTGTAATAAATACACATATAATACATAATACATGTATAACATATGTGTGTACATAATAATACTCGAACTCGAACTCGTCTGATTTCAAATATTTAAAACTAAACGTTCAAGCTCGAGCTCGACGCGTTAAAACTTTAGTTCAAGCGGCTCGCGAACAACTCGAAACTCTAAAGCTCAACTCGGCTCGGCTCATGTATGTACATGTGTGTGTGTGTGTGTGATGTGCAGGGGCGGATCTTCAGTATAAGAAGGGGGTCCAAGTGAACCCGGTGAATTTTCGTATTTAAGAAGAAGAAAAAATATTATATGTATGATATACTCCCTCCGTTCCGGGTAAGTTGCAACAATTTGCCATTTTTGGCATTTCACTTAAGTTGCAACAATGTCAAATAAGGAAACTCTTTGTTACTTTTATAATCCTCCACTCATTATCTCTTCCTCCCAACCACTCATTATTCTCCACTCATTCTCTCTCTTTCTCCCAACAATTCATTATTTTTCTTTCTTAATTTTTGTGCTTCCTCTTCCATGTTGCAACTTACCAGGAACGGAGGAGTATATATAACTGTGCACCCTCAGAACAAATTGCTTTGTAGTATAGATGTATAGAGTCTAGCCTTCTTTTACTAGAAAACTAGTGTTCGAATCCTAGCAAAGACATTTTTAGTATTTCAATTATTACATGCTTCCCCTCCAATTTGGCTTTTATGCCCTTCCGATTTGAGCTGCCAGTTCAATTTTCTTTTGATTTTGATTATGATAATTATTGATTGATATGAATTATATTTAAATGAGATTTTGATTTTTCTTTCTTTATTGTTCACCATATTTTTGTTTATTAAAACACCAGATAATTATATTTTAATATAAAATAAAGAGCAAATTTGAAAGTTTTTCGGTCATTCATTTTAAGACGGAGGGAGTATTATTTAAAGTTTTGTATATTATAACATGTAATAGAGTAAACGACGATTATAATTTGAATTTTTAGTGTAATTTGTGCACCCGCTGGACGGAAACTCAAGATCCGCCACTGGTGATGTGGCTAACTAATATACTCCCTCCGTCCCTATTTACCTTACAAAAATGAGGCTTTGCACAAAAATTAAGAAAATGATTGTAAAGTTGATGTGTTGTGAGTGTAGATAGTTGAGTGGGAGAGAGAAAGTGGGTAGAGAAAAGTAAGTGGATAGTTGTTGTGAGTATGACAAGTGGATCCCACTATTTAAAAAATGTTTAAAAGTTTCCTTTTTGAGATTTTGTAATGTAAATAGGGACACCCAAAATGGCAATTTTTGTAAGGTAAATAGGGACGGAGGGAGTATCTAAGTTTCTTGGTGTGCTAAGACTACTTCCATCAATGACCTCTTCATGTGGTCGGTCATAAAAGACAAAAGCAAAACAAAAAAAAAAAATGAAAAATGTGGAGTGGCCGGCCCAAGCATGGTGAACATGGTCGCCTGACCAACCAATTCATTGAACATGTTCCTGGCCACTTGTCATTTTATTATTGGTCTAGATAATATTTTCTCAATTCATTTGGATAACATTTTATATAGGATAGATTATATTTATCTTTTAAAAAAAAAAAAAAAAACTAAAATCACCAAAAAAAATATTTTTTCATTCTCTATAAATAGAGTTCATTCTTATACATTTTGACACACAATCTCATTTACTATTTTATTTCACTACAAAATCATCATTTTGTTAACTTCTTTACTTTCCAAAATTCCATAAATTATCATTCTACTATGGATCCTGATGATTTTTCATTTTTTTCAAATCCTCAAGAATATCTCAACTCTCAAAATGACCCAAATTCTGACTATTATTCTCAAAATTCTACAAACCGGAACACATTTTCCGATTTTGGAAATGATCCAAACTCTCAAATTTCTCCAAATCATAATATATTTCCTACACCTGTCCAAGGCTCCCAAAATATTTCTCGAAATTTATTTCAAAATTTTGAACCGACACAACCTGACTCTGAAAAAGAGCCAAAATCTGCGAATTGGACAGTGAAAGAAGACGTAGCCCTAATGTCGAGTTGGGTTTTTGTAAGTGAAGACAGCGTGAAAGGAAATAACCAGAAGCGTGAAGTAGTATGGTCAAAAGTGAAAAAAATGTTCGATCAAGCTCGTGCCGAAAATCCAGAGGAACTAATATACAATAGAAATATCCAGATGATGAGGAGTCGTCAAAGACGACTTAACGAAACTGTAAGCAAATGGGTTGCTGCATATCAAGAAGCATACAGTCGAAGAAGGAGTGGAATGAGCAAGAAAGACATAGAGAGAGAAGCTCACACAATTTATGAGGCAGGTGGTAGCAAATTTACTAATTTGCATGTATTTGAAGAAGTTATGAGTAAACATCCCAAGTGGGAGTTAAATCTTAATCGCAATGCTACACGTACCCGTTGTGAGTATGAGGAAAGTAATGAAGAAAGTGGTGGCAGCTCAAAGAAATCAAGAACTGAAGAAGATGGGGAGCATCAAACCCCTTCAAACCCAGAAACTCCAATTAGTGATAGTTCAGCGATTCATCGTCCTGAAGGCAGAGACTCAGCAAAAAGGAAAGGAAAAGGTAAGGCATCATCTTCTTCTGATATTTCTAATGACTTTACTGCTGAACTTCGTGCATTGAGGCTCACAAGAAACAGTGAGGTTGAGCTAATGAACAAATTGGGAAATGATAGAATTGAATTGGAGCGTAAAAAGGAAGAAAGAAAAGATAGAAAGATGAATGTTATGATGTTGACTGCATTGCTAGGAAAAGACCACTTATCGCCAGAAGATGAAGAACTGAAACGTCATCTAATGGAAATTGTACTGAAAAAATGATTACAGTTTATTTCCATGTAGTTTAAGTTTATGTATTGTAGGTTTCTTTCATGTATTGTAGGTTTCTTTCATGTATTGTAGTTTATTTTCATGTATTGTAATTTATTTTCATGTATTGTAATTTATTTTTATGTATTGTGATTTGTTTTTATGTATCTATTTTTATGTGTTGTTGCATCAGGTTTAAAAGTAGGAAGTCACATGACTTCTTTTATTATTGCTCCGTACTTTCATCTACTCTCCCATCAAAGCTTCAATAATTCAATGGAGTCAGAAGTCATGTGGATTCTTTACTGATCACATTTCACATATACATATATATTTTGGAATTTAGTCATGATGAATTGTCTCATCAAACTTCATTAATTCAAATAGTGTCAGAAGTCATGTGGATGTTTTTACTTTACTGATTACATTTCACATATACATATATATTTTGGAAGTTAGTCATGATGAATTGTCCCATCAAAAATTCAATAATTCACATAACCTTTCGTAGGAGAACTAGATGAGTGTCATCCACTTCTATAAATCATTGTTGAATCTATCTCAAACTTACAGCAAAACCCTTCTCTATTTTATTTTTTCCTTTCAAGTAAAAACTCATCCCAAAAGTCTTAGAAAGTCTATCTACTTAAATACACCCAATGTCTTCAGATGAAAACTCATCCCAAAATTCAAGTTCTAGTTCTGATACTTCAAATTTCATTGAAATTGATGAATGGGAAAGTCGAGTTGTTCAACAAAATCATGAAATTGATCGCATCATCGAAGATATGATCATTAGTACTCCTACTCTAATCTTACAACCCACAAATATTGCTACTAAACCTAGAAGAAGAGTAATTGAGAGGCATCGAGAGGAAGGTGAAGATCGTTTGTTCAATGACTATTTTTCTGATAGTCCTACCTACCCTCCAAATATATTCCGACGAAGATTTCGCATGCGTAAACATGTTTTCCTTCGTATAGTGAAAGAAATCACTAATAACGATGAATATTTTCAACAAAGGAGAAATGCTGCAGGAAGAAAAGGTCTTTCACCATTACAGAAATGTACTGCAGCCATGAGGGTGTTGGCTTATGGGACATCATCTGATGCAGTTGATGAATACATGCGAATGAGTGAAACTGTGACAAGGGATTCTCTTATTAGATTCGTAGAAGGTGTGATTTCAAACTTTGGTAGCCAATATCTGAGACGGCCTAATGAAGAAGATTTAGCACGACTACTTTATGTTGGGGAACAACGTGGATTCCCCGGCATGATGGGCAGTATTGATTGCATGCATTGGGATTGGAAAAATTGTCCTAAAGCTTGGGCTGGGCAATTTGCCGGAAGAAGCGGAAAGCCTACTCTCATTTTAGAAGCTGTTGCATCATATGACTTGTGGATATGGCATGCATTCTTTGGAACACCGGGTTCAAACAACGACATCAATGTACTTCACAAGTCACCAATTTTTTCTGATATATTGGAAGGTAGAGCTCCTGAAATCAGTTATGTTGTGAATGGTCGCGAAAGTAATATTGGATATTATCTCACTGATGGCATATATCCAAGCTGGGCTGCATTCGTGAAATCAATTACGCATCCTACAGTTGAAAAGCACAAAACGTTTGCTCTACATCAAGAAGCGGCTAGAAAAGATGTTGAACGAGCTTTTGGAGTTCTCCAATCTCGTTTCGCGTTTATCAAACGCCCCTGTCTTATTTGGGATCGTCATTTTATTGGAAGAGTGATGATGGCTTGCATCATTATGCACAATATGATTGTAGAGGATGAACGAGACACATACCGGAATTACTATGATCCTACAGAATTTATAAATGATAAGCCTACTAATCGCAAGAGGATAAGAAGAAATGGAGTTGAAGAAGCTATCGACCCGCCTATAGAAGAATTGGTTGAAGAAGATGACAACCAACATTTTCAATACTCCACTCAACGAATTGCAAGCTTATCCACATATATGACCAACAGAGAGCAACTTCGTAATAGAGAAGCTCACATAGCTCTGAGAAATGATTTGATTGAGCACATATGGCAAAAATTTGGCCATGATAACTAAATATGTAATTTCTATTTATGTATTTGTATTTTTAGTTTCGCAATGTATTTATTTCGAATTTAATTATAAGTTTAATTTTATGTTTAATAAATTTATTTATTTTGAGGTGGACATATATTAATTAATAATTTATACAAAACAAATAGAGATAATAGAAATTAAGTATTTGGTAAAAAGTAATAAAATAATTAAAGAATAATAATAAATGTTGAGTTGGGTTGGGTTGGGTTGGGTTGTTGATGGGAGTAAAAAATAAAGAAGTTGGGTTGAGGTTGTAGGGTAGTGTATGTGGAAGAAAGATAAATAATATTTAATTGTTGGGTTGGGTTGGGGGTGGTCATTGATGGAGGTAGTCTAACAAAACTAGTATGGAGTAATGGCTGGCCTCCTTTTCTCCAGCTGCAACCAGTAACTACCCTGCCCTGCCCTCCATTTATTGCCATCTTCATATCCCTCGGACCATCGCCACCCTACCCATGCATTTCACTAGACACATACAGTGATACAGAGAGTAATTAGTTTGAGAGTGACTTGGAGGATCTTTCTTTCTTGTTTCTTTTTGACTGAAATGCTTTTGATTTAGGTTACAAACTAACCAGACAGTTTGCTTAGTTCATTTTCACTAAGGATAGGCCTCCTTTATCAAGTTAACAAGTTCAGCTCGATGTACATAGTGAGACAAATCAACAGCAAAAAACAGCGGTGAAGTCGCATTTAAATGATAAAACTATTTCAGTTTCGACCCTGTTTTCTTGAAGGACAAATAAACACTAAGTTATAATTTTGACCCCTCGCTGGTTAAATTCATATATTATTACTTAACATTTCATATCTATAACATGCTGACCCTAGGGGAAAAAATCTGACTTCGCCACTGGCGACAAATATACTCTACAGTTGTATAAAATCCTAGTCTTCAGAGAATCTTAGCGCAATGTATGTCTTTATTGTTTGGGTTGGCTAGCAAGTACTAAGTAGTAGCGTTCTAAAAGACGTCCGTCTAGGCCCCGCCTAGGCGCTAGGCGTTCATGAAACGCTTAAGTCCCGCCTAGGATATTATAACTATTTCTGAATTCTCGGCCCCGCCTAAGTTTCGTCTAGACACCGCCTAGGCGCTGCTGCGGCGCCTAGCGACCGCCTAGCGCTTTTTAGAACCTTGCTAAGTAAGGTTCAGATTCATAAGGATAAAAGCAAGTTTTATGCAGGGTGACAGTTTTTTTTTTTTTTTTTTTTTGAAGGATGTCAGAGTAGTTAAAATCAGTTCTCCACCTAATACAATTCTACTAATTTTCTAGTTGATCCAACGATTCCAACTAGAACGTGTCATATTTCATATGGTTCTCTCACAAATCAAACTATGAAATAAAAATCTGAAGTAGGCTTCCTCAAGCAAACTTATGAGCCATCTAACACAGGTCTTAAGAAACACCTCCAGTAAATTGGATCAATATCATAGTCCTGGCACTTGTTAGCTTGTCAAATGATTTACGTATCAAAGCTTTCTAAAAGAATTATATCGGCCTTGAGCTCCTGTTAACCTCAACAGATAAGCGAATAAGTTCAAGCAGTGGCGAAGCTAGAAATTTAGTGAAAGGGGGTCGAAATTATGATATAGTGTTATTTTTTCCTAAACATAAGGGGGTCAAAATTGCAAAAAATAATATTTTTAATAGTCAAAATGTTGTTTTTCTAATAATAAAAGGGTAAAAATGACAACTCTAAAATCAAAGGGGTCGGATGACCCACATGGCCATAGTGTGGCCTCGCCACTGGGTTCAAGGCTTGAAGTTGACATCAATAAATTTATCAGCCTTAGCTCAAGTCAGTCTAAATATGTCGCTATTTTGCTTTACTTGTTATTCCTCCCACTCTAAATCACACATGCTTAATAAGTTAATATAACTTGCAGCATTCTCCTGCTCTAGTTTCCATTCTATATTCCATAAGCCCATCTCTAATGGCACAAATTAGCTGAGAGCTAGTTCTGATACCCAGCCCACAGAAAGACTATGGACTTGAATGGGGTATACTGAAGACACTATGACTCAGGTAAATAGACTTAGTAGTACTGAGATGGCTAAGTTAATTTATATAGAACTAAATATAATACCTACTTAAAGGACAACAATAAGAATAAAAATGATTCATTTACGCATTTCAGAAGACGTAGTATTTATGAATTATGTATGAGACATGAGCTGATGAGCATACACAATGGCATACTCTTAAGTACGGCCATGACCAACGATAATACGAATAAGAATGTAATATACGTATTTGCATCTCTATTGCTTCTAACTAAGTAACTATACAGGGTATACTGGTAATTTCAACCACTACCCACGAACAAATGAATAAGAACATAACAAAAACTTAAAGAGCAAGAATCAGGATAGTACCTTGCTAACTCTGATGATGAGATGTTTCAGTTCAATATCCAGTTGTCACCACAAATCCCCACATGAACACACGCCATCACGAAAGTGATGGAATCTGTTGGCGTCTCTGACGATGATTTCCCGTTCAAAACATTTTGCGACAAGCTTGCTGAAAGTATGACAATCATTACATACTCGAAGGTTCTTCGTTATTCTTATTGGACTCCTCTCAGGTGTTTTAAGTAGATTATACGCAATGGCCAACCTTTCACTGTGCCCATACAACAGTTTAACTTTTTCGCTCACCTCTATGTTATGCAAAACACACTTAGTTTCCGCCACATACCCTCCTTCTCTTTCCAATTTTTCAGTAATCTGAATTAGTTTTTTGTAAATTTCATCACATTCTGGGTGAGACCTGTCCCTTGCTGTGAAAGTATGAACCCTATCTCCAATCTCGGTCCAGCTACAAGCAAGCTCTTTCTTTAGACCTTTTCCCCTCATTTTCATTCTCACTCCTTCCATATCTTCCCATCTGCCAACTGAAGCATAGAAATTTGATACAAGAACATAATTCCCTGCATTCTTCGAATCCAATTCCAAAAGTTTCTTTGCTGCGTAATTACCTAATTCTTTATTAGAGTGAATACGGCAAGCTCCAAGGAGAGAGCACCAAATTGCGGCATTAGGCTCAATTTGCATAGTTTCCACAAACTGAAATGCTTCTTCCAAATACTTTGCACGGCCAAGAAGATCAACCAGGCAGGCATAGTGCTCTAGCCATGGGTCTAAATGGTATTCATTTTTCATTACTTCGAAAAGACCTTTACCTTCATCAACCAGCAATGCATGGCTACAAGCGTAAAGGAGAGCCAGGAAACATACATGATCAGGAATGATTTTTTCACCTTCCATCTTTTTGAACATACTAACAGCTTCATTTCCAAACCCATGCATTCCAAATGCATTAATCATGCTAGTCCACAGAACTATATCCTTGTTTTGAATGGAGCTGAAAACCTTATACGAGTTCTCTATAGTTCCACAACATGCATACATGTTCACAAGGGAGCTTGCGATAGGACCTTCTAGAGTGAAACCCTTCCTAACTAAAAACCCATGAATTTCTTTTCCTTTTCTCAAGGCAGATAAATTAGCAGCAGCAGAGAGGATGCTAAGAAGAGCAATAGAATCAGGCTCAATCTCAGTATCTTTCATGGAAATGAAAATCTCAAGAGCATCGTTGGCAAGTCCGCCATGTACTAAACAAGATATGATGCTCGTCCACGTCACAACATTTTTTACTTCAATAAATTTGAAAACCCGACGCGCGTAATCTATGCACCCACACTTTCCATATATGTCAATGAGCAGATTATGGAGTACAAGATCAGATAACCCTCTTCGCACTATGTATGCATGAATCTCTTTTACAAGAGGAATGCACATCAACCCACCACAAGCAAGTAGGATGCTTCCAATCATTATTGAATCAGATTTTGTTCTTTCAGTTTGAAGTTCCCTAAACAATCTTATGGCCCTTGAATGAAATTCATTCTGTGCATAGCCGGCAATGATTGTCGTGCAAGATATAGAGTCTTTAAAAGGCATCCTATTGAAAACAGATTCCACAAAGTTCATTTTACCACATTTTGCATACATGTCCATGAGTGTGTTTCCAACTTGTAAATCAGAGTCGATTCCATTTTTCATAGCATAAGCATGAATTTCCATCCCATTCAGCAAATTTCCCAGACGACCTGAGACTGCAGCGATCGTTATAACTGAGCACTGGTCAGGTTTTTGTCCGGCATGCTGCATTTCATAAAACACATCTAAAGCTTCATGATAAAGACCATTTTGGACAAAGCCAGATAGAATTGAATTCCATGAAACATTATCCTTGTCACTTATGGCTTTAAAGATTCTCGAAGCTTCAACCATTTTACCGCAACGTGTATACATCACAACTAAAGCATTGGCCACGTACATGTCAAGAAAATGAAGAGATTTCAAAACAACAGCATGAATCTCCTTGCCGAATATCAAGAATGATGGCTCTTCACAAGCTTGTAGAGCAGCAACAAAAGTATAAGTGGTTGGGACAACACCAGCCATTTGCATTTCCTTGAACAATGTCAATGCTTCAACAAACTTTCCGCTTCCAGAATATGCGGAAATGATTGAATTCCACGAAACAACATCCTCTTTTTCGCTCAACCTCTCAAATAACAGAGTAGCGGAATTAGAATCATTGCATTTCACATACATGGCCATAATTGAATTTATCACAACCCCATTACAGGAAAATCCCATTTTGATAGCCAGGCAATGAATTTCACTCCCAAGACAAATATCTCTAATCTCCCCGCAAGCCTTAGCAACAGAGGTAAATGTACTGGCATCAAACAAAATCCCCAACGTGTGCATTTTAGAAAACATTTTAAGACCCCCAAACGGATCCCCATTTGTGATAAAAGCACCAATCATAGCATTCCATGCGAAAACACTTCTGTCAGGCATTTCATCAAACAGTTTCCGCGCATCCAAAACAGACCCGCATTTCCCATAAGCAAACACAAGCTTTGTGCTCAGGAATGAGACATCATTTACAGAATCTGATTTCAGAACCTGGGAGTGAATCTGCTTGACCTGCGACAATGACTTTGTTTTGGCACAAAGCTCAAGAACTAGTGAATAGGGTTCATCTAGACTAGTGTGAGGTGGGTTTTGGTTAGAGATTATATTAGAGAGTGTTTTGAAAGCTAGTTTCAAGTTTGATTGATTGCAGAGGTGCTTTAGAGGAGGGAGGATAATTGGACTTTGAGAGGATTGGGGGATTTTGAGATTTGAATTAGGGTTTATGATTGTTGAAGGTGAGGAACTGAGAGAGGAGATTGTGATTGACGTAGCCATCGCTGAGTTTGTGCATGGACTAGAATGGATAGAATATACTAATCCATCTCCCAGAGTACCTTCCTCGGTCCCCAAAAATTAAGCATGTCCCACACATGGATTTTCTTGGTCAGATTTAAGTGATTTTTTATTACAAATTACAACATACTCCCTCCCCTCTGTACCGTAGAGAATAGTAAGTCGGTAATTGTTGTGAGTATGACATGTGGGGCCCACAAATAAAAAAGTACTCCCTCCGTTTCATAATATATGACGTTTTAGGATTAATTTTTTGTTCCATAACACTTGACGTTTTACTATTACCAAGAAAGAATTACTCTTGTTTACATATTGCACCCTTATTCATTAATTGTGAACTATTTCTTGTATAAGCATTTAAATGCATAGGTAATTGGATAACTTTAGGGGCACATATGTCTTTTTAATATGTATTAATTATATTTCTTAATATGTGTGAAGGAGTCTAAAATGACAAGTATTATGAAACGGATGGAGTATAAAAAACTTTCATTTTTAGGTTTTGAAGTTTAAAATGGGACACCAAAAATGGAAATTTTTAAAGTTTAAAATGTGACAGATGGAGTACATACTCTCGTCCCACTTTAACTTATAAATTCAAAATAAAAATTGTGTGTTGTTATACACACCCGTAAAACTTATGAATACACCCGTAACAGTGCATTACAGTGTTGTACCATCTAAAATTTTAAGCATTCTACGGGCGTATTCATAAGTTTTACGGGTGTGTATAACAACACCCATAAAAATTATCAATTTTATCAAATTCAAAACAAAAATTAAAACAAAAATTCAAAACAAAAATTATCAATTTTATCACAGTATTGTGAACGGTCACAACAATTATCATTTTTAACTTTAATTTTTTTTTATTTTGGTTGTCTTATTTTAAATTTCAAAACTTACATAAAAGTCTTTTGTACTTCTTTATTTGTAGATCATATATGTCATACTCACAATAATTATCCAATAACTACTACTCCCTCCGTTCCGAGTAAGTTGCAAAGTGGAAGGGGAAGCACAAAAACTAAGAAAAAAGAATAATGAGTGGTTGGTAGGAAGAGAGAGAATGAGTGGAGAATAATGAGTGGTTGAGAGGAAGAGAGAGAATGAGTGGGGGATTATAAAAGTAATAAAGAGTTTCCTTATTTGACATTGTTTCAACTTAAGTGGAATGCCCAAAATGACAAATTATTGCAACTTACACAGAACGGAGGGAGTATTTGCTATCACACTTTCTTTTTCCTACCGAACTATATACACTCACAACAACACATCATATTTTTTTCTTAATGTTATACCCAACCATTTTCTTAAGTTTAAAATGGGATGGACGGAGTATTCTGTGACTGACTTTTTATAGAGATTTTTTGTAATCACTTCATATCGGATTTTAATAGACTAGACAATTAATCAAATATGATAATAGACTTGACAATTAATCAAATATGATGACCGCTTCAAAAGGGTATACATATTTACAAGGCATATTGGGTGCAAGGCATGAGTAATTGACCATATTACCCTCATATAAATACCTAAAAAAACCATCATCCTCCCTCCCCCCATTCTAACAGTCACTCTCTCTCTCGCACACGAAACGACGCCGACACCTCCTCCGCCACTTCGACGACAACCGCCAACAATGAAGAAGTTACCCACCGTCGGCGGCAAGTCCGGCGCCGGCGCCTCCTCTACCGCCGGTACACAGGTAATTCCTAATCCTATAACCCTAACTTTCAATTTAAAATCCTAACTAGACTTTTATGCCTAAATTCGATCCTAATAATGCGTAATTGTTGTTTAAATTTGATCCTACATTGTTGTAATGGTGTTTTATTGCTTAGTTTGGAGTTTATTTTTCGAATTGCGTACGAATTCGTGGTTTGCAAAAATCTGGAAATGCTTGGTTGGTTTCGTGTTGTTTTACACGCATTGTTATTGTGTGTTTCGTATGAACACACACGAAATGGTTCTCACCATTACGTGTGAAATCACACGAAATGATTCTCAATATTCGTGTGATTCTCAATATTCGTGTGATTTCAGACGAAATGTTAAGAACCATTTCATGTGATTTCACACGAAACACACGATAACAATGCGTATAAAACAACACGAAATGAACTCTAAACCATTTTGTGTATTTCGTATACAGTTACACGAAATGTTGACTACCATTTCGTGTTTTTTTTTTTCACGAGATTGTTGTCAATATTTCGTGTATATCAATACGAAATGTAATCTGTAACTGGAAAAAAAATTTGTAGATTGATGATTTATTGTTGTAGATTGTGTGTAGCACTGTTTATTTGTGGAATCGTTGCTTATTTATTGTCTCTTATTTAATTTTTTTGTAGGGATGTGAACGTTCGAATGCGTCCAATAGAAAGAGGAAGGCCGAGCAGGCAGCTTTGCGCACCAAAAAGAAGCATGACAAGAATGTATTGCTTGATGAGACTGAGGGTGTACAGATTGAGGATGTACGACAGGAGGAGCGTACAGGTGATGCCCCTTATGTTCCCGAGGGAGACGCGCAGTCGTCATCTTCTGATTCTGATGAGACGGCATCAGACGCACCCGAGGGAGATGCGGAGGCACGAGCATCTGATGATGGTGATGAGGAGAGGAGGAGGAGGAGGATGCAGCTTTGAGGCCTCGCAGGAGGCAGGGTCGGGAGGTGGGTAGAGGGGGGGCACGGGCCGCAGGGGGGAGGAGGCGTGTTTTACCATAGGAGATTGAGAGCGACCCGGGTGGTGGTCCAGAGGTTTGTGAGCTGTTGTACGGGTTCGGTCACCACCGAGCCCGAGATATTTGGGGCGACCCCACTTGTCAGTCAGTGGTGAAGTTCCATACCAGACATCAGCATCTGGATAGGTAAGCTATTTGTTTATAAATAGTTTTTTAATTTGTTTATAAATAGTTTTATTATTTGTTTTTATTGTGTTATTTATAATGTTTTGTTTGGAATAATCAGGTTCTCGCGTGTTAGTCTGGCGGAGGATGATAGAGCTTGGTTGACTGCAGCTGATGCATCGGGTATCCAGCACCTGCATGATACCACCATTCGCCGGACTAGCTCGGCGCTGCTGACGGCATTTTTGGAAGGGTGGTCTCCTAAGACTAACACGTTCCACATGCCGTGGGGGGAGATGACGATCACGATGCATGACGTCACTCATATTCTAGGTATATTGTTGTTATTTACTTTTATCAATTTCATAAATTTTGTCAAATTTATTAATTTTTTAATTTTCAATTTATAGGTATCAGTTGTATAGGTTTTCCGGTTAGGATAGCGGATCCAGAGCCTGACCTGAGCGAGATCCAGAGACACCTCATGTAGTGATAGAGCTGGGAGGGAGATGGAGCATCTGCTGATGTATCGCCGCACCCTAGACACGATGCCTGTTGAGAGGGTGAGTTATTTATATTTAAATTGCTATAAATTGTTATACTCTCTCCGTCCCAGTGAAAGTGGCACTAGTGCCACTTTCACTGGGACGGGGGGAGTATTCTGTTGGCGTTGCCTAACAAAGTGAGTTATATAGGTTTGTTGGACTCCTTATGGTACCGGAGTGGACGTGCTTCTGCCGGTATCCTACTTCAGAGGGATTATACGCTTCTTAGACATCACTGAGGCGTATATGCCTGACCGGGTTACCAGGCAGTTCGCGATCCAGCAGGGGATCCCCAGACAGCAGCCCTTGCCTTACTCGACGTGCACTTTGATGGCTGGTCAGAAGGGGTACAAGAAGGCATACGGTGACCGGGATGATATTTGGGTAGAGTGGATTGAGTACGACATGGATGGTTACGATCCACATCGTCGTTTGGGGCCATTAGTGACTGCATCTTCTCATGTGACTCCGGACTATATGGAATGGTTTCGGATGAGGAGTCATGTTCGGATTAGTAATCCGATACATGAGCCCGCAGTTGACATTCCACCTCGACCTGGGCTTGCAGAGGCGCTACCCGGCATCAGAGATATGCTTCTTCCCTTGCTGACGGATAAGAGGATACCTGAGGATGCCAGAGCTACTATCACACGGGTCCACGAGATGTTAGGAGATCACATTTAGATGATGAGTCATGTTTGGATCTTTATTATGTATATTGGAACAGTGATATATTGTTTATGGTTTATGATATCTTGTTTATTATGTATATATCTTTATTATGTATATTATATGTTCTTTCAAAAGTGATGCGAGTTTTTTCATTATCTTCATCCGTCTCTAAAGTATATTATGCTCAGTTTACTTGTCTGGAGTTCTGACTGTATGACGTACGAGTATATGACCCCTGATATCGTGTGTAACGGGGAGATGTTATTAAAAACAAGAAATTTGATTATAAATAAATGTGATAGGTTATATGATATTGTATGATGGTTCATTCATATATGTAATCATGTTTGTACGTCCAACTTATTATAACATGTTTTATTACCTCCATGACGTCACTCATAATCTAAATGTACAATATATTGCTCAAAATAACACCACAATTCAATAATTTAACATAGGATATGCGTATTATTAACATCGTGTGGCAAATCATCGAATAGCACCTTGAAACCAATATCTCGTATGGAAATACACGACAGATATTAAATATTTCGTTTGATAATACACGTTTTGAAGCATACCATCTCGTGTACGAAACCAATTAAACAAAACACAGACTATTTCGTGTACACATACACGACAGATATGAAATATTTCGTTTGATAATACACGAAATGTATTACGTATCTCGTGTATATATACACGAGATACGTAAAACCCAGAACCCTTAAACCCTGAATTCTATATATTAAACCCTACTGCATAACACCAATTCTTAACAGCCACATTCACCATTCATTATTAACCACGAATTCAAGTCTCTAAGTTCATATTATGGATTCCTCACACAATTCTCCACAACGTTCTCCACAACGTTCTCCACAACATTCTCCAAGTTCTTATGATCATATTAACCTTGATGTTGTAGAATTTACCTTTGAAGAAGAAGGATGGTATAAACTCGTATAAAGTAACACGAGATATAAGATAAATTTCGTAATATCTTACACGAAATATCAGACTGCATTTTTTTTTATTGCAATTTTATTCATTTCTAACTTTATTTATCTTTAAATGATACAAGGTGACTGCACCTACAACACCAACTGCTATGGACTATCATTCCTTCAGATTTTAGGATTTACTTCCACGAGGAAGAATTTCACAATTGCGTATGCGTTCCTCCAAAATGAGAAGATTGATAATTACACATGGGCACTCAGGAATTTGCGCAGTCATTTTCAACCTCCCCATATGCCAACAGTTTTCTTCACTGATCGTGACTTGGCTTTCATTAATGCTGTCCAAACAGTATTTCCCGAGACCGCACACCATTTGTGTCGAAGGCATATCGAAGTCAATGTTACAAACAGAGCGTTGGCTAAAACTGGTAGCTCGGAATTCGCGAAATCATTCATGAGGAAATTCAATGAAGCAATATCAGCCGCTACTTGCGAAGAATGGAACACCCGTTGGCAAAGGTTTTGTGAACGTTTCGGCGCTTATCCTGATTTATTGAGCTACATCCGCGATACATGGATTACTCCATACTCTCCGAATGTTCTGTCCATGCACACGGATAAGTTACTACACTTCGGAACCCACACCACGAACAGGTCTGAGAGTGAGCATAGCAGGTTGAAGAAGGCCTTGGGAAGTGCTTCTTCTACTTTTGACTCAATCTTCAAAAAGGCTCATGAGATCATGGAAATCCAAATAACAAAAATCAAAGCTAGTATGGAGAAATCAAATAGCAGAATTTCAAATGATACGAAGACCTGTAATCTGTATCACGACATATTGGGGCGAGTGGCAAAGGTAGCCTTGGACATCATCAAAGCAGAGCAGACTCGTAGTGGGGATAATTTCATGGATCCCTCAGACTGTGGGTGTTACTTCAGGCGAACACATGGACTTCCATGTAGTCACGAGATTGCATGCATACGAAACTCTGGGGGCCGGATTGAGCTGTCCTCGATTCATGCTTTTTAGAAGAAGTTGGACATTGAGCTAGACTACTGTCCAACTGAGCCTTCAATCAATAAAAATTCTTTTGAAGCTATGTGGAATGACCTACAGAACGCACCTGAGCCAGTGAAGAGAAAGTTATTCCAAACGATAAATGAAGGGATATATCCACAAACCAGAGATGCTTCTGAGCCAGATCATATTTCAAAGGCAAATAAACCCCAGACCACCAGTTCCAGAATACTGTCTGATTGGGAGCATACTGACAGATATTTTGGAGTCGCCGCTACACCACCATCCACTAGCAGCATGTCTAGATCTTCATTCATTGCATCAACCCAATCGAGTTTGAAGTCCACGCCCAATTGGAAATCAGCTCCAAACCGTACACCATCTAGCCCTACTACTCCTACGTCTCTTCCACCACTAGCTGCTTCAAGTCGTGGGAGCGGTCGAGGACGAGGACGAGGATGGGGTCGGGGTCGTGGAAAGGGAAATGGGCAACTCAAAGTCATTAATCTACATACTTCTGGGTATACTTTGTCATTTATGCCTTTCATTGTCCCATTTATTGATGGCATCACAGATGTGAGTGGTGATGGACATTGTGGCTATAGAGCCGTAGCAGCGCAGATATACGGAAATGAGGACATGTGGCATCAAGTGCGGTCAGATTGTTGCATTGAGCTGCATAGTCGCCACGCGCTTTATCAGAGAGTTATACCTTGGAGAACTGTAGACGAGCTCTACAATCGCATTGCTTGTTATACCTCCCCGGCTCCTGAATATAATTATATGATACTCCCAGAGATAGGGCACATCATTGCCACGAGGTATAATGTGGTGTTCGTCTCGTACACGCAAACCAGTGGCTTTACATGCCTTCCAGTGACTGTACCACAAGGAACATGACCACCCACAGACACACTTGTGTTGGGACATGTGGGAAACCATTTTATATTGGTATGATACTTTAATTCGTTATATTTAACTATCTTATTTAAATTCGTTATATTTAACTATCTTATTTAAATTCGTTATATATAACTATTTTATTACTTTTGTAGCTGCACATGTCAGATAATGATTACCCAATACCATCACCAGCGATATATTGGGAGAATGAACGTGATCCAAGCGCAAGTAACCTGGTCATGCCCTACAGAGCTCGGATAGACACATTCAATCGACTCTCAAATGCGGCGAACAAAGCAAGAATTGCAAGAAATAGGTCATAGTATGTGTGTATCATGTATCGGTTTTTGAATTATCCAGTTTGTATGACATTTGTTTGTTTGGATGTTTGGATGTTTGAATTATGCATCAGACTTTTTTATTTCGTGTCAAATTAGGTGAACAACATGACTTTATTTCGTGTAAATATTTAGGAAATGCACTGTTATGTTTCGTGTAAACTTGGATGAAACGCATCGCAATATTTCGTGTAAAATCATGCGAAACTAACAACTTCTACTTTTGAATATTTCGTGTAAAACTATACGAAATAAAACCATTATTTCGTGAGCGTGTACACGAAACACGCGTATCCGGGCAAGGGTATTTTTGGCATTATCATGCCTTGTACGCGCAGTGATGCCTTGTAAATAGAATTCACCCTTCAAAAGAGTCTTCTGTCTTCTCCACCCCTTTCTTTGTCTATGAATTAGGCGAGCAACCATATCTCAGATCTAGTCTGAGACAGGAGATCTATTATTTTAATAATAATAATAATAATAATAATAATAATAATAATAATAATAATAAAATCCTTTACATCCATCAACAATATTGTATTTGAATGTGTACTTGCAACATTAAAAGCTTATACTTAACCCCCTCCCTCCCTCCCTCCCCACAAATTGATGTCCAAATTTCTCTCAATTGATGAAGAGAAAATTTAGACAGTAATTTTGAGAATGAGGTAGTTATAAAGTTCACTTTTTAATATTAGTATTACCCTTACACCCTATAAAAACAAGACTTTTTATAAGTTATAGAGGAACTAGTTTCCCCCAAAATTTTCTGTTTTGGAATTAACTCGGGAGAAAATAGGATAATAAATAACTTATAAAACAACAACAATAACAATGAGCGGAAGAAAACTGTACAACTCAGACCAAAACAGAGGCAGTATAGTCCCAATTGCCACAATGCCACACTAATCTGAGCTTCTGTTCCTTTTCAACACTTGAACTATACAAATTCATTATACATCTACATTTACCCCCTTTTATATACAACAAAATTTAAGATATTTTCCTGTGTCTGTCTCAACTGAACTGAACCCCCTCTCAAATAAACACAACAAAAAAAATAACATACCTCCGAGCCATGGTAGCACGTAACATGGCCCATTCATCGAAGATCATTTACTTCCCTCGAGCTATTATGGGGTTCTTCTTCTTTTTTCGTGTCATTCCTCCGGCCAGCTCTTTCGTGTTAAAACACTTTTCAACTATGTTGTACAAGTCACAATCCTCATTCATCCGAGGATGGACAAAAGAAAACCCTATTTGGGTGTTTCAATAAAGTCGATTGTGGGCCCCACAAAACCTAGATCACCCCCGATTAATTGAATTTCTCAAGCTGTCATCCGGCAATGTCCAAGAGAACAAATGCCCCCCAGAATCCCCAGTTAACAATTGCTTTAGGTCGCTTGTAAGGTGCAGTGCAGTAACAGGATGCTTATGATACTTCAGGACCTTGTGAAGTACCAGGGTGTATTCTGGTATTTTACCACCAAGCCCTAGCCCACCTGTCAGATTACCCGAGCGCATGGTTTGGGCACTTTCAACGGTGCAATGAACCATTTCCCAAACCTTAACAGCCCCACTTTGGTGACCTGATATATACCAGTTAGTTTCCAGCCAATCAGAAAACGCGCAACTGGTCACCGACACAATGAAATCGGACGGTAGCTGTGATGTGTTGACTACTGAGAGGCAGTCTCCATTGATACTCCAAATAGCTAGCATTACACCTGCTGCAGTCATAATTTCCCCAGTTAAGTCATTCATATATATAGCTGAAATTGGTGACGGGAATTCCGGAAGTTGCCTCACAAAAACCAATGAGCTAAGATCCCATAAAACCACAGTGCAATCATCTGACCCGCTGACAATCATCATGTAAGGCTGGCTCACGTGAACGCATGTGACTTTGCTTGTATGGGCACAAAGTGTTTTTTCCAGTTTCAAACTACGTAGTGAACGGGGCCCACCATATTTTCCAATTCGCCAAGCACAAACCAAACCATCGTCAGCACCAGTGACCAGAATTTGACCATCATGGCTGACACTGGCACATTGGATCTGGTTACCTCCATGGATATTCTCATGAGTAGAAAGGAGCCTATCTTGATCATAGCTCATAAATCTCAAGCTACGATCAGGGAATCCCCATGCCACATATTTTGAGTACGTTCTTGGTTTAAGCAAATTATTTGTGCCCGCGACAAGAATCTTGTCATTAAATGTAATAATCTGTGCAATAGGATTAGACGTCTTCCGAATCTCATGGGGAACTAGATGGGTTGCGTACTTGAGAGGATTTGGAGGAAGCTTTCTGTCTGGTCTCCTTTTTGCGTGAGGCTTGAGGAATAATTGCTTTGGTGTTTGTCCGAAGTGATTAATTTGAGCTAGAATCGATGCTTTCATTGCAGGATCCGTAACTGAATCAATGTCAACACTTCCCTCATATGTATAATGATAGAAGACATTCACAGCTTCTTCAGCTGCCTGTCAATTAAATGGGAAAGATATTAGAGAGGGGAAGATTGATCTTATTTATTTTTCTTTTTGGTTTTAGCATCACCTACACTTGTGCAGACACAGGTGAAGGTTGTGAAAATTATGTGGGTTTTATCAGATTGCAAGTGAAAGATTAAAATATACTCCGTATATATCTACTCACCTTCCCTCTTTGTTTACAACCAAATATGAGGTCTATCCAGTGATGTAAATTCTCTGAAACGTAATCAGACTCCAATGCTTCCCTGTGCTTCTTGATGAACTCTCTTGCACTGCCTTTGGCCCACGCAGGTAACACTACATCTCCAACCTAACAAAATTGTTTGTAAGATGTTAGTGTGCATCGCCCTCTTTTTCTTCCCTGTAAGTAGACACTATACTACTACTTTCAGAATAATATTTTTCACAACAAGTTCTTCCAACGAAAGACATACATAAACACTAAATTATCAAGACAAAAGCTAACATTTAGCCAAAGCGCACAACCTTCCAACTTTCAGAGGCACGAATGTGATTGTTGATGTATTATACACGTACTTATCATGTGCCATAAGGGCACATGACAGTCAAACTCCATTATCAAGTCCTATGAAAAGAGGAAAAGGGAAGTATTCAAACAAATAGTTTGGAAGTAACTTCAACGTACCTTCTCTCCTGATTGTTTCTCTCCCAAGTCCAGTTCAAACCGATTTTCCAAGAATTCTGGCATATAGAAGAACTCTGGAATCAATTCCTTTACATCTGATGTGTTTCCTTTCCCTGCAGCGCTTAACCATGTATCCCGTACACTATTGAAAAGACGATCGGCATGGTCAAATTGTCCACCCTGCAGCTTCTGATTCTCCGTACTAAATGGAGGTAAGCGTAGAAGATAGAAGAGGACAATCCCAGCACTAGAGTAGTGAGAACCATAATGAAATTTGGGAACCTCTGGATCATCCCAGCTTTCATACCTAAGATACGAACAATATTAATTTTAGAATATTTTAGAAAAGAACAAATATTAGAGCAAGTGATCAGAAGTCGGCAAAACTTAATTAGAAGTTAGAAGTATACAGATGAGAGCCAACCTTTTCCTGAACTCCTCTTCCCCCTCCATTGTTTGACAACCCATTGGCTTGTCAAGTCTGCGGAAAGTTTTTGGATCTGAGAAGTCCAAATAATCACTCTCATAATCTGACAGAACCCATGGAAACACAGGGTACTGTGTAAGATCGCTGTATCCACGTCCTGCAAGTGTATTTAGGTGCATAATGTACTGGAAATTGCTAATTTCTCCATTTTGCCATCTCTTGGAAAAAGATTTGGCCATAATCTTGAAAAGACGACCACCTTCACCAGTTTCTTGTTTTGCTGATCCTGAAATTGTGGTGTCCAACCTGTTCAAGACAAATGATTTTGATGGAGCTGATCAGTTTGGTTTGATATACTAAAGGAATGAGAAGAAAAGCGACTATACAAGGCAACAAAGCCAATAAATCAATCCATAAAACATATAAAAACGATATTATCAACCAAAAAGATAGATGGGGAGGAATAAAGAAAAAACATATGCTGCTTAGAAAAAAATATTTAGCCAACAGACCAGAAACAACGTACATGCTGTTTCTAGGCAGATTCATCGCCACCAAATTTTTGAAAACTTCTTCTCTCTCTTTCTTGTGGAAAACCAAGAGATCATTACATCCGTCCATGCTAAATATTTCGATTGCGACTGGACGGAGCTGGTAATCACGCTTCAAAATTTCATGGACACTATTAAGCTTCCACATTCGCCAGAGATGAGGGACATTACCACTACTGACAACCTTTTCCTTTCCCCATGCACCACCATTGTAAGCCCATGCCCGTCCACCAACATTTGTCTTGACAGTTGCACCCCAGGACGAAGTTGACTTGGAATGAGAATCCATACTGCATGAGAAATCTTTCTTTACCCCTAACGCTTGATCAATAACAGATAATTCATCTTCGCATTCTTTCTCGCATATACAACCAGAATCATCAATGTAATAGTTCTCGATAACATACAAAGAAAGTTCTCCGATCAAAAATATGCCATCATGTTTATCAAGACCTATAACTCTTTCACAGTTATATCTGCATTTTATCTTCTCAAACGGTTCCAGATAAGGTCTGATTAAGTATTCACCATTATCGCTTAGTTCCTTATCCAATTTGTCCTCCACTTTTCCATCATCAAACTTTATAGTAGAAGACTTCTTTGGAGATCCTATATCAGATTTCCCCTGTATACTCTCTGCTTTTGAGAAGCTCAGTGAGCTGGATTTGGTACTAAACTCTGCTGCAGAATGAAGACTGGCCTCATTTATACTACTATCACGATCATCATTCCATCCAGTTCTACTGGAAGCTATATCTCTTGCACCGTCCGATTCTTTGAATATTGAATCATCATACATTTCTCCTTCAAAAGATTCCTGCTTTGCATTATCAGTCAAAAGATTAAAATAAGAATCAGATTCATCGTCAGAACCACTGAGATCATTCTCAGTTTTTTCCCTAGAAATTTCCCCAAATTCAAACTGCCCATCCAGAATATTTTGGATTGTGTCAATCTTTAGTTTGCACCTCTCAAGCTTTTTCCTCATTCTGTAAGGGCCCTCAATGGGGCAAAGCTGCCATTCAGGCTCTTCCGTCGACAAGGGTTTATGTATTGGGAATATTCCTCGCTCATGTACAAGTTGCTGGAGATGTGTTTGCCATTCACTTTCAGCATGTAGAACCCACCCATACTTGTCTTGACGAACAACTCTTAGTTCAGTAGACAAAGCATCACGAACCAATTCCAATGCAATTCTCCGTTCATTTACCTGCTCCCAATGTCTTGTGTCTAACTTAGCAGTATCCTTCAATTTTCTACTCATTTCTCGTTTCCGTCTACCATCCATGCCTTTTATCCTCACACCTGGAAACTTGGCTGCCCCAGCAATGTACTGTACCCACATAATGGCAGCACACTGTTCTAAAGTTTTGTTTACAGCTTGTTCAGTGCTATGAAACCACTCGAAAAAAGCAGATAAGTTTTCAGTCAGAAGTTTGTCAAAACCACCATGCATAACATCCAAAAGTAGTCCTTGGTTTGGTTTAGAGACAAGCAAGTCTTCCAGTGCAGCCCTGCGATGCACAAGAAGATACTTGAGAATGTCAACGGCCAAGTTCTGTGCATTCCGTCTCTGGTCACCCAGAAGTGAGATCAAATTTATGCAAAGACAGCAATTTAGATCTGTATCAAGATTGGTGGGGCAGAATATTATTCGCCTGTAATCAACCAATAGCTGCAACACCGTGCATATATCAACCCCTCTATCTTCTTGTGAAGAGTGGAGTAGCACTCTCTTCTTTGGTTCAACTTGTAAACCCAGGCATGAAACAAGTTCATCTTCTCCCATGGACATCAAAAATGTTGGAAGGAAACAGTACAATATGACACGATTCATATTTTTGAGAAGTGCTTGTATATAAGCATCAAGTTGCCTGCCTCCTCTGCCAATGGACAAAAGACCTTTCCCCATGGGAGCTGCTTCTTCTATCCTACCATCTTTGTTTGCTAGCTGTAACATAGATAACAAGAATTCAAGAGTTCTGAAAACACCAGCTGGCTGAGGAAAAGCACCCATATATACACGATCAACAATCATCCAGCATAATGTGTCCAAGTTCAAGGTCCAACGGCTCTTATCTAGCTTTTTATCATCTTCCTCATCATCCCGTAATAGCCGCCTTTCAAGAAAGTTCATCAGTCTACTAAGGCACAAACCCTGAAAAACTAACAGAGATTCAGCATCAACATAAAAGGGAGCACTTTCCAATATACTTTCAATCACCGATGCTGCTTTTAGCTGCTCAGTTACAAAATCAGAAAGAACTTCTGCCATGAAATCTAAAACGGCAGTAGCGCCTGCAGAACAAGGACCACCGCCGTAGCCAGAATCATCCAAATCAAGAAGCAGCGTAGGATTCACAGTGAGAAAAGCATTTGTAGCATATGGTCCTTGAGAAGGGGATTTCAAGTCAGAAAATGAGTCAAATTCACTCATTGATGCAGAAGATTCCATTGAGGGAGTGGCTACTGATAGAGATTTTGATTCCTTGTGCCCTGAAACCCCCAGCCAAGATGTCAAAGCAATAACCGAGGACGAAGAGGGTGTAAGTTGAATTCTCGAAGAAGATCTCTCAGACAAGATTGGAGAATCATACATACTTAACGATACAGAGCTAAGTGAACCAGTTTGGTTTGGATCTGAGGCTTTGATCTCACGGATACTGAAGTCATTAATGCTGGAAGTTGCAGTAGACACCGGTTCAACTGCTTCACTATCGATACTTGAGACAGCTTGTGCATCTTCTTTCACTGATTTCTTCAATTCCAACTGGGAAGAAGTAATAGTTGTCTCTGCTTTATCACCATCCACAGCATTGGATACAACAGGTGCATCTTCAGAACTTGTACTCCCCTGCCCTTGAGGGAAGCTTCCCAAACTTATAGAGGTTTTCACAGACTGTTCCTGCTCATGAGGCAAGCTAGTGAATGTATTCTGAGAACTAGTGGAATCATCATAATCATTTAAGTTCTTGTCTTCTGTCTTTACAGATAACTCTTTTGCCATATTCACTGCATGAGCAGACCTACATAACAAAGTCAGATATATTCAGAATTTTTTTGGATACAAACTTTAGGCAAGCAACTCAATCAGACTCATAACATGCTATTCAAAAGGTATACTCCCTCCGTCCCATAACAATGTGCACAATTCTGGGCGTGCACGGGAATTAAGGAGGGAATAGTAGTGGGTAGTTGTTGTGAGTATGAAAAGTGAGGTATGAAAGAGAAAAAGTAAGATAGGGAATCGTAAGTGATAGTTGTTGTGACTATGACAAGTGGGTCCCATTAAATAAGGAAATATACTCCCTCCGTCCCAAAATGAATGACCGGAAATTTTTCAAATTTGCTTTTGATCAAGAGCAAATTTATAACTTTTTTGGTCATTCACTTTGGGACAGGGAATATAAAATTTCCATTTAAGGAACGTGTGACTAATCAATGGGACGCCCAAAGGGAAGTTTGTGCACATTGTTATGGGACGGAGGGAGTATGACATACGAAAAAAGAGGTACAGACCTGACGCAGGAAAAATAAACATCAACACAACTCTCAAGAAATTCAGCTCGTCTGCAGACAGCAGAAAAGGGGGGACACATCTTTGCTAGATCAACCATGAACCTAAGGACTGAAGTTGCAGCAGCAGGTGCTGAAGCATCTCCACCCATCAGTCGAGCAGCATAGGTTTTGTGCATCAACGCCTCACCCTGAAGCTCTCCAGCCATGTCAGTATTGCCTTCCACAAGCTCTGCCACAATGCCACCACTAACCTGGGAAAGGTTGCCACTTTCATAGGCAAGCATCGACTGAACAGACAACCTATCAAATGTAGACTTTGCCATCGCAACTACAGAATCTAACAACTCAATGAATTTCAACTCAATGTGACTCCCATCACTGGGCATAAGGGCATGAAAGTCGAGCATACGAACTTCTGGCAATCTGGGATAAACAGTTTTCCCAAATATCAAACAGAATAGAATGTAGTAAATATCAGGGGAATCATAGAAGCTTGGAAGCACTCTTGCCAACCCTTGATACCCTCCACTAGTTCGAAACTTAAGTGAAAAAGTAGGAGAGGATGTTAGGCACACTCCAAGAAGAGTCATCACCCATCTCATGCTAGTAGGATGAACAGCTTCATCAAGGAAATAAGTTACCAATTTGGAGGAAACAATCTTATGCCACTGCTCAAGCAGCTCTTCTGATTCAATTGTCACTAGCAGATCAATAAGCATCTCAAGCAGCATATTTCTTACAATTACATGCTTCCCCATTGACTCTCGCATAATCTGATTACGTATTTTCAGTTGAGGAGGATCAAATGTCATAATCACAAACCTAACAACATGTTCCAGTTCAGAGGTGAGGAACCCATCTTCCAAAATTACCCCCAACAGCACAACTAACTTTTCTAGTACTGGAACTTCAACATCACCCCTTTGTAAAGTTACAAGTAAATGTTGAACCAAGTTGATTCTACGCAAAATTGTAAGATTATGATTTCTGTACCAATGCATAGAAACTAGATTCTCAAGAAATCCCAATAAAGCAATTTGAATTGGAATTGGGGCTGCTACCCATACAGTCCAGTCCAGCAATACATGCTCAACCATATCAGCATTTGACAGGACTACGCAATTTGATGTTTCAGTTGGTATGTCACCATTTTCAAGTTCTGAAAGATGGCTGAATGAATCTTTTTGTGCAGAAAAATCGTCCATGTCACCGTGAGAGCCAACAGAAGAGAATTCTTCTCGGAACTTCGAAAAGCTAAGCTCCTCAAAACTGGTTTCAGGGGTACTTGTAGCAGGTGAAAGAGTACTCCGATTATTCTCCAACTTCTTTGGCTCCGAGAAAGACGCTTCACAAGCAGCAATCTGAAAAAATATCTCAAGTGAGTGCATGTCAAACAACGACATTCTTCGATGCAGGAAGAGGGCTAACAAGTGGTATCCTCTGTATGATTGCATATCTTGGACATTCTGTGGATTTTGATGAAGTGCACAGGCAAGTAGAGTCAGAGCCATGTGCAGCATATCCCTGGTTTCAGCAGCTTCAACAAGAGCTAGGACAACAGCCATCCCACCAACTGGACGCACACTATCACCAATAACATATTGTTTGCAGACGTAGACATCCCCATGAAGACGTCCAAAGCGTGGTATACCTAAATGGAAGAAGAAGTACTCAGAATTACAATACATCCAAAGATCAGGCATAAGTAAGAGGTGGGGGAAGCAGGAGAATAATGTCTCATAAAGTAAAAAGTTTGCTCTTCAGTTTCGTAAAATAGGAAAATCTAACATGGCAAAAAATCCAAATCACAAGTTAGTTACGTACCCCCTATAGGAGAAGCAGCAGCTGACATCGGATCTACTAGGTTGAGCATAGACAATGTTCCAGATGCTCGAATAGCTTCTGTGCATGTTCCATCAAATGCAAATATGAGCTTTTTTCCAGAGAGCTGCAATGAGAGATTCCCTAGCCTTTCAAAATCCCAAACAATTCCGCTGCGATCAGTCTTAGAAACTCCTTGCTTACTAGCACTTTCCTGCCTTTGTATGTTTGAAGCCACAGCCAAGTCGGTGTCTAAAGAGTCTAAGATGGCCATAGTACCTCCACCACATGCCTGGTTAGGGACAAATTGCAAGAGATCTGTGTCTTGGAAGAGTCCCCTATATCCTCTGCCCAGAATATACATAAAACAAATGGAACCTGGTGTCAACACCTCCTCGAATAGATAACAACATCGAAGTTTCCATGACAAGTCACTAACCCTTGCACAGGAAACCGGACTCCCAATGGTTACCTGCAGAGACTTCCCAGCTGGAGATGGAGAATATCCCAGTCTCCCCGTGTGCCTAAGCTTTCCATTAAGATAGACATATGCAACACTAGCTTGAAATAGCCCAGCCAAAGCATTTGGCTTGCTATGAACAACAGCAAGGTGATGCCACCTGCCTTCTTCTATTTCTAACCCCGAAAATGACAAGGAAGAGGAATTGCTGGTTGCAAGGGTTAGACTACCATCCTCCTGAAGATAAAGATCTGCATAAAAAGTGCCGTTACTTTCTGCGGCACCAACAGAGAATATTCGAAAAACATTCGCCCCACCGCTACCGGTCTGCCTTTTCGAATATCCAACCTTGGAGGTATCATGTTCTTTTGCCTGGGGCTTCAAGAAATTCTGGTACTGAAACCAGCAAACAAACGAGTACCCTGCAGCGGGAGGCCATGATCTTTCCCCTAAAGATACTTGAATAGAAGCGTGCCCAGTTTTGCTCATGTCCATCTCTACAAATGGTGCCAGAGAAACATTTTCTGAAGCTGTATCTTCCATAAGGATCAATCTTTCCATCATATCAACAAGAATACGACCCGAACTCCTTAGTCTCATCTGCAAAATGTATCTAACAAGCACTCGGAGTTCTGCTGATGACAACCTGCCACCAAAAACAGGTACAAGAAATCAAATTCTATAATTCCAAACTACATTCCGGAAAACATAAACAAATAAATTATTTGTCAATTTTACACCAAGTTATACCTATAAGCCCCAAGAACTTCCACAATCTTGAGAGCATGAGAAAGTAGAGGGGATGACCCGGAAAGGAAGGGGTATATTGTCTCCAGCAGAAGTTCGACACAACCTAATAAAGCAAGAAGCCAGAGTATAAGAATAATGATTACTATTAAGAATGCTATGCATCATCCTAAGTATATTATTCTACCTGCAGATGTGAGATTTTCCTGATTGAAAGGGCCAGCACGAGCAAGCTTTTCAATAAGGTTTAGCAACTCTAGCTGCACTTTTGGAGTGAAGAGCAATATAGAACGTATGAGCACCCTAAAAGTGCCAGCATTATACACCCGTTGCTTATCAGGAACAAACGAACCCGATGGAGTCACTATAAGAAAACTAGCAAACCCATTTTCCGCAACGTCTGATGTTTGAGCACTTTCAAATGTCAAAAATGGGGGAAGCACTATTTCAAGAGCAAGTTCCACCAATAAATGTATAACTTGTCTTTCACACTCGACACAAATCAAGCCAGTCTCTGACAGAAGATCATAAAAAGTTTGAGAGGATATAATTGTATGCAACTTTGCCCTATTTACAGCATTATCGCACACCCCAGCTGTCATAACACGCAACAAACATGTGAAAACTTTTATGTAATTCATTGAATATGACGAGTTTGCATGCCCTTTATCATCCTCAAAACTATGAAGTACTGTTAGCAGAAGAGAAAAACCAGTGGCTTCACCAAATACCCTCTGAGCAGCAGTATTAACTCCCAGAATGCGCCATATGGCTCCAAATATGTCACATTTTGCATCATCTTGAAGCTTGTATTGAGATCCCAAAGCACTTGTGACCATCCCACTCTTTGAAATTTCAACCAGTGCACCCAATTCTTCTGGATGAGCCTGATAATGAACAAAAAAAAAATTTAACGAACGTAAATTAGTAGCATACAGATTATTAAAGGAGGAAATCATATCAAGCTGATGTTGATGGAAAAGTCAATATTATATTTTAGCCTGTATCAAGTTGGTACAAAGCAGAAACTCTAATCTAACTCGAGTACGAGTCCAACCCCCCAACCCCACCCCCACCCCATTTATTTTTTATGGAACACCCTCTTTTCGATAATTTACCAGTGTGACCAGAGCACCTGACTCCCCCCCCCACCACCACCACCACCCCCAGAAACGTTTGGCCGCTAGCAACCAAGCTAGGGCTTAAGTTATCCCTGATGTTGAGATTGATCCTAGATTTTGCACTCCACAAGAATTCGAAGGCAGGGACAAGGCAGATAGTTTTATGTACACATTAGACTTGATTTGAAAATCTATAGAAAATAGGGTTCTCTGAACAGAAAGAAAAAAAAAAAAGCACCAATAATAAGACAGAAAAGGCTAAAATGGGAAACAGTGCAAACCTGTGCAGTATCTTCAATGATCAGACATGATAAAACGCGCAGGACACCAGCGCGGTGGGTATCAGAAACCAAAAAAGGAAGAGAAATGGTTACACCATTAGCAGATCGAAATGAAACCTGATTAGGTTCGGCTTTCTTCAATAACGAGACCAAGCAGTCCCAAGCAACTGCAATTGTGTTCTCAACTTCAAAAAGAGGATATTTTCCAGACCCTGAATCCAATAATTTCGGTGAAGACAGAATTGCATCCTTACTGTTCAGGTGCTTCTTAAAGGTGCTGGAGCTGGATTTCATTTCCACTTGATTAGTGTCGCCATTCTGCTGCTCTGGCCCCAAAAGATATTTGTGCTGCTTCAGATCATCCAATAGAACCTCCAGCACACCAACTTCTCGCAGGATTTTTTTGTATTGTTGATCAAAGGACAACAATTTGACGAAGAAAGACAGAATTGTGTGCTTTAATTCAGATGTTATCGTTTGCTGCAATAAGCAGCAGAGCGAAAGCAATTCTTGCTCAGGTATGCAGTTCACAACAGTCACTGCATATTCAAGAATTTTCAGAATTATCTCCTGCAAAGATGGAGGAAAACCATCCATATTGAGGATCAAGAGGGGTACTGTTCGCAACTGCTGACATAATTTGTAGTTCTCAAGATGACTTGAGAATATCTTGAACATTCTGTTTAATACTTCTCCCTGCAATTCGCAACTATCTGCTTTAAGAAAGATGTCCTGCAACATCTGGACAGCTTCTAGGTCCTTAACTTTGTTGTTGCTCTGATCCCATACATCATCCGAAAGCCAATCAGAAGATGAAGTTCGACTCCTGCCATGGCTACTGGACTTCATATGAGAACTTTTAGAAGCTTTGGACGCAGTAGGCTCAACTGGACCTATCTGAGCTAGATTTACAAGAACGTCAAGCAACCTAGAGAGGGTTGGTGATAGATTTTCCGGTGAGTCGTCACCACCTTTTTCCTTCCTATCCCTCACACCCACATCAGTAACTGAATTTGAACTCTCTGAGGTTGTATCTTGATCAGAAATAAACTTGGAACGGCTAGCTTGAAAGCCTTGATCTTTTGAAAGAACCAATGCAAACTGAATAAGGAACTGGTACCCATGAGCGTTATGGATATCCTCTCTAAGCCTAATGCCGCCAGCCTCTACAAATGAATTTTCTTCAGTTAGCAATAAAAATTACTTTCGGAAAGAAGAAAACAAAAACAATTCATAAAGTACACGTAAAAGAAAAGAAAGACTATCACCCCTAAAAGCCTGACCATTTTCTTAATATTAGCACATTACTTTCGTAGCTTTTTAAAAGAGGCCAAAAATAGTTCTGAAATGCTAAGAAAAAACACTGAATTGGTACCACACAGTATAATAATCGCTCAGGGCATGAAATGAATAAACCAAGTCACTAACCAGGTCTATATGACAATTCCACGCATTCAAGTAACAGGTCCACAATTCCCATAGTATATGCAGCATCACCGCACTCCAGATTAAAACCCTTAATAGCCATTAGAAGAACTTTTATCTGCATTTAGAAATTAGATACCAACTTAGAGATGGTAAGGAGAATAATAATCAAAGAAAGGCACAACACTTGGATGAATGTATTAGCGGGTCATAAACCTAGCAATGTTGATACTTCAGCCTGTGATCGAAATGTACTAAAACACATTCTAATGAGACGACGGTAAACAATGATGTAGAACAATTCTAAAATATGGAAAGATGAAAAAGGATGTAAACCCTAGGCCACACAAGGAATGTCTTCTTGTTTTAGACAAAAGAAGCTGCTTTCATAGAAGGAGAAAAAAGGTACAAAGGAGAGCCTTTGTCATAAAGATCCGGAGACTCCTACAGGTCTTGCGGAATGGTTGGATTGAACGTGCCAACTTCCACTGATAATACAAGGTGCAGGCCGCACCTGCTTGTTGCATGACACAAGGGAACTCATAAACTAGAAATACACAATCAAAATAATAAAGCAACCTAACTGATGAATGAGACAAGCATATTTGTAAGTAAGAAATAAGTAACCGTAGCAATAATAACAACAATAACAATAAAAGGTACCTCACCCATCCCAAAATAAGAGTCACCTTGACCGGGCACATAGTTTAAGCTAAATCAT
This sequence comes from Campanula takesimana, assembly GCA_026119855.1. Taxonomy (NCBI): domain Eukaryota; kingdom Viridiplantae; phylum Streptophyta; class Magnoliopsida; order Asterales; family Campanulaceae; genus Campanula; species Campanula takesimana. The sequence goes on from JAOWBW010000184.1 coordinate 1,239,620, forward strand.
TTGACTCAATTATTAAAAGTTTGGGCCCAGAAGGGGAGCATTCGCTCACTAGTTAAAGTGTTTCCGTGTGACCTTGAGGTCACGGGTTCGAGTCCCGGAAGCAACCTCTTGCATTTGTGCGGGGTAAGGTTTGCCTACATTTCACTCTTGTGGTGGAGACCCTTCCCTGCGCCCTCGCTTCACGGGGATGCTTTGTGCATCGGCTGCCCTTTTTTCTCATTAAAAGTTTGGGTCGACTATGGAGGAACATTTATTAAGAGTAAGAAGGTAAAGTTTCTATGCCTAAAAGGTGAGGCCACTATGGAAAAGTAGTCACCAAAGCATATACTCCCTCTGGTCCAATATACTTGTCGCTTTAAGCAAAAAAAATGGTCCAAAATAACTGTCACTTTTAGGTCTAAACCATTGAAATCTTTATTTTACCCCTACATTGGAACTTGTTACACCCTATTAATTGATTTATTGAGCGAAGTACTTTAAAAAAGAGGGGCAACAAATAAGGGTAAACTTGGTAGTTTTATCATTAGGTTGTAATAATAATTGTCTTTCTTAAAACGCGAGAAAAGTCCAAAAGTGACATCTATTTTGGACCGGAGGGAGTAAATGTCAACTTTCTATGCCTAAAATGGAAAGGTTTGTTAGAGATACCCTATTGGAGTATCCCAAAAAGATATATGGAGCTCTTATTTTGGGACGCAGGGGTTACTAAAGAAAAATTTATGGCTGGTTTCTCTGATCCATCCATGAAAGTTAATTTTTTGGCCCATGTGGTAACAGAGAACCAAAGTTCAGATGCATCTTCCTCATCATCCCAGATAACAAAACAGACATTCTTGCTTCACAAGGATACGACTAGTTTAATAAGGAGAAGGAAGAGAAGACAAATTCTTCATGTTAGAGATGAATAGTGCACTGTGTAATAAAAAAGTTCTTGAAAGACTACATATTACTCCATGATGAGAGAGAGAATGGAAGTGTCACATCGAGATATTAGCCATATAAACTACCCCATCTCCTTGAGGATCTAAATAACAATTAAAAATAGGATGTAGGAACATACCAGGTGGTGTTTTCGTATATACTTAGCAGTGCTGCCATTGTCATTAACCAGAAGAAGACCAAGAATCTGAAATGATAGCGCAATAAAATGAAAAGCAATAGTCAGGAGTGAACTTAAATCCAAGTAAGAATTTCTTATGATCAAGCACAACCTTGTTCTTTTGAACATTCGAAAGTAAATACAAGACTGATTAGGGGATTACCTGCATTGCATGTCTGTGAAGCTGAATAGTGTGCAGCGGGACAAGACCATCCTTGTACCGAGAAAATACAATCTGTGAGCCATTCGCGACCATCTCAAAAAGTAACTGAAGTGAATTGTCCTCAATCAAACTCTGAGCGGCTGTAGTATGACTTGACAATGCTTTCATAATATGCACAACACTTCCCTCTACCTTCAAGAACAAAACTTACATTCAGCAAATTTGAATATTTTATGCAATTAGTAGTATTTTTTTCAGAGTAAATACAACATATTAGGTTACAATGCCATGAATATCAACTCTTCTACGAGTGTGTTGCAAGCAGATGCATTACCTAAAAACTAAAGATATATGAAAATATAACTGTTAAGTATATAGCAGGCACTCAAGCTTGATTTGTTTAGCACCCTAGTCCTGCTGATGCAACATCGAGTTGTTTCAGGGGACCATAAACTCCTTTGGTTTCACATATACATCACCCACTTTAAGCATTTCACCCAGCAACAAGCCATAATAAATTCCATTTTACAAATCTAATGGCCTTGCATGGGGATGGTGTCGTAAAGAAAATTTTACAAATGGCCAAACAGCCTCACCATATTTGTTAGACCCTAGGTTTGGTATCTCTCTTTGTATCTCTGTCTACCCTCTCTGTCACTCGCACACAAATATTCACATGCTTAAACACATCGACTCCAAAATCAAGCCCTATAGATGTCAGTACGAATTCAGAGGACAGAGGGCAGCTGGAGCGCACTATAATATACATGGAAGATTGATTCACTTGTTTCAAAAGGTTGCTTCCACGGACCAAGTTCCTCATCAAACCCTACCACAATGAAACAATAATAAGCCCCCAATCTAGTTCTAGTGTACTTCTTACCACTGTGTTTGTGGATTCACCTCACTAATTTTGCAATGTGGTCTGTGAAGTTTGGCTTTCAATTAACTTCGGGCTCAGATGCGTATGCACATTGGGTTTGAACCAGACAAATATTATAAGCAAAAACAAAATCGAGGTAATTTCATCGTATTAAACTTCTGGGGATCATCTGACTTGATTATGCTTAGTGCCTCTTGACGATTTCTCAAAAGCTGGACCAAATAGTGAGTTATTAAGTATCTCAATCGACCATTGCCAAAAGATCTTAATAAAGTAGGTAAATTTGTATGCAACAGGAAGTTCACAGAAAAACATGTGTTGTGGTTATGTCCTTAGTGGTTGCATGTTGCTACGTTTCAAATAAAAGTATGAGTAACCCCAAAACATAGAAGGAAAAAGAAACTCTTCAAACCTAAAATCAAGCTCGCAGATATTCATAACTACTCCCATTAGGTCTCACTATAGAAACAAGCAAAGGGCACAAACATATATATATATATATATATATATATATATATATATATAGCAAGATATTGTTAGATCCCAATGTATCCAAAATTCATTTGAGGAGAAGAAAATTTAAGTTCATACATAAAATGCATCTAAAGTGGTGCATGACCGTGCATAAAAGCAATGCTCAGCACCCTACCTCAAACCGTCGTACTGGCCCAACATCACCATTGTCAGTTTTCTCCAGTCCTGATGGTTCCTCGCTAATAGAAGTCGCATTTTGACTAGGATGTCCCACATCAGGAGCCAAAAGAGCATTGAGAATATGAATTAGACAGCACAAAATCCCAGAATCAAGGAGAGACTGTTTATCAATGGGCTGCCAACAACATATATTGGTTATGTCAGGAAATATAAAGGGAACAACAACAACAACATTATTGCCTGTCCATAACTTAAAATAACATCTTCCCCCTACCCCCTGACCGGCACCCCCAGACACAAGAACAAATTGGGTATCAGTATAACATGAAAACGTTAGTTCCAAGATTCACAATCTTAGGACACTTGATTGAAAAAATGGAAGGGGAAAAGGTAAGAGCATGCATCAAAATGAGGGGAGAATGGATAGGCAATATGAAGTATTTGACACAGATGAAGCTTACGAATGTACCCCAGATACAAGGATTTCCACAGCATGTAATAAATTTGAACCGGGCTGAATGCCATCCTGCAGATACACGGCAAAAATGTTGCTAAATATGCACTAAATCCCCAACTCCACTAAAACTGAAGAGAGAGATAGAATGGAGATGGTATGGACTAAGCATTGGAAGAAAACCTTTGTGACTTCCGAAAAAAAGCCCAATACACTTTCAATCTCCAACGATCTTGTTTTGCTCCTAATTTTCAACTTTTCAATATCGGTTACAAATGCTCTTCCAACAACAAAAGAGAATATGTGTGTCTCAACTAACCTGTGAATCACAATAATGGTTGTAGTCAACTGCTTTTCAGTTTATAACTTCAATAAAATAAGAAAATAAAAGATCCAGCATAATAAAACAGCGTCTCTCCTTTTGCAACACATTCAAAAAAAAAAAAAACTATCAGTTCCAACACATAATGTGCACCATCTAAGGTAGCCGCCTAAGCAATACATTAAGACATCCAGAAGGTTCATCATAATAAGAGTCTACAAGATCCACCAAAGGCAAATATTTATGGCAAAAATTAATAGCAGTTTATGTAAATGTGACTGCCACAAGAGTTCTGAGCTCAGTATAAGCATCACCTCTCTGGAAAGCTATCTGTTTTACTTGACTTCGCATAAGTAGGAATAAAATCTTAGGCAACTGCCTGTTAGATACAGTGAAGCACACTACTAATTTTAGCTTGTGGAGTAGCTAAAGACAAACCTGCCGCATACGATAACATAGATACATTTCCAAACAACTGCATAATGAAGAAAGCCTTAAATTTGTTATTCAACTTCACATATTCTTATTCCATATAATTTTTATAAATTAAAGTTCAGTAGATCATAGATATATATGCCACTCAGTTCCATCCTAGTTAACATGAAACAATGTTCGCTTCTGTCAAGAAAGAAGCAGGAAAATGTGAAATGATCATGACAAAATAAAATGAGAAAAGAATCGGAGAAAAGGAATCGACAATGCAATATATCAGGCTGGGAGAAGTAGTCTTCATACAAGGTAATCAACTGAGCTACATTAGCATGCTGCTTCACTAGTCTACAGAAAACATCAACAGTCATATTTAAGGCCTTTTCTTTCTCCTGCATGGATGAAAAAAGAACCCATCAGCCTTCACCAATAGTTATAGATAACCAAAAACGAAGTAGCATCAATGCAGCAACCTTTTCGGAGCTTGATGACCGAAACTCTTCCCAGTATCTCTTGAAGTCCAATTCCAATTCATGTTTGTCTCTGGTTTCAAAAAAAAAGAAGCTGATAAGTAATGGTAGGAATAAGGATAGAAAGCAGGAAATGGCACTAAAGAGCACAAGAATTAGTTTGGCCTTAAAGAAGACTAAGAAGTAGACAGAGTAAATCATAAAATATGCATATGACTCCGAAACTCCACGGGGAGAACCATAACCATCATCATCTAAAGCATCAGCGCAACGTCCAAAACACATTAAACTGTATAACCTACTATTTCTGGTCTTCGTAATTGACAAGTAACTAAATTTAAATAAATTTATACACACACGTTCAATGTCCATTGAACATTATGATAGAATATCAGCCATCATACTTATACCGCTTGTTATTGCTACTAGAAAGGTTTATATTAACAGAGTCCTTTATGTATAGCAAAAGTACAGCTCCACAATAGCAGCCCTTACCCCTCTAAAATAGGCTACAAACCAACCTACAACAAATGAGTTGTTCTTTTTCAGAGAGGCGTTATAATTTTCATTCATGAAATAGGCTTTTCTTATGTATAGTTTCATAAGAACAAACGGTATGCATATAGAATCACAGAAGATGGACAGTGCCCCAAATCACCTTCTGCCAATTTCGCGTACCCCAGAGATATCATATCTTTTCTTCTCCCAATAGCATATAAATGCACATAGGCCAAACCCCAGGTTAGAACCTTCAAACCCAGATTAAATACTAGCCTGCAAAGTAATTTGCAACTTAACTCACATCCCAAAGTAAAAGATCTAAGCTCTAAAATCCAGTTTCAGCTAGCAGAGCAGAACCAATCAAGTAAACACAACAGCTTCTTTTAATGCTCTAAAATAGCTGACTTCTGTTAGCCTCAGAATGCAAAATCAGCTTGATTGAACAGCCAATTACATCATTATACTGCCTCAGCTCTTAGTGAGTTGAAATGAGAAAATCAAAGGAATTGAATTTAAAAAAAAAAAAAAAACATAATTAATGTAATCAAGGGGGCTCAAACATCAAAACAAGTAAACTGGATGCTAACTATACTATCCTAGATTCAAAAATAACACTTCAGTTCATCAATTGAAACTTAAAGGTTCGGAAACGAAAAGAAAAAACTAACCTAGAAGGAGAGGACCCAGAGTCATGGTAGGTAGAAGAGGCATTACTATTCTCACGATCGTAGTATGCCGGCGAAGCAGAAGATGAGGGAGAGCCAGCGGCAGACGGAGGCGAAGATAAACCAACTTTTTCCTTGAAGTCTTTAAGCAATGTTACCCATTTCATGGTTTTTCCTTCTGAAACATACAAAATTCCTTTCTCATCCGACGGGAAGTAGCTCCGGCAGATCGGATTAACTCGATTTCCGAGCTCAATCCACCACCATAACAACAACAATTATAAAACCAGAAAATTACAGTGATCGGAGCTGGGGAGAGAGGAGAAATGTGGAATGAGCTGATCGATCGGAGTTGATTGAGGATTAAACAAAGCAAGATCTAGGTAATTGGAAAAAATAAATTGAATTTCGGCTGATCTGTGTGAGCACTGTGTGTATTTTCCGCAATGCTGATTTTGAAAAATATTTTGAAAATATTGTTTAATTTTTTGGTTAATCTCTTTTTCTTTTTTGTTTGTGTGTGCCCTAGAAAAAAGAGGGAATACAACGCGGCTTCGTTTAAACAAAGGAGAAAGGAAAGAGTAGCACTCAGAGAGTCGTAATCTCATGTAATACTTTTTGTGTGTCATTTATGTATTATTTTCAATCCAACCGTTGATATATTTGCATAATATTACGATAATATTCAACTCAATAATTGTAAGACATTAAATCGCTTGTGGCATATGAAGTGGCACACAAAAGTAGCACAGATTCGGACGGCCAAACCGGGCCTTCTTTCTCGCTCTAAACTTCTTTTTCTTTTTCTTTTTGCTTTTTTATTTAGCTCTAAAACCCTTTTGAATTAATTTAATTTTTGTAAACAAGTTTCAAATCCAACTTAGACTACCCACAATGGGGGTTTGAAATGGTGTATGAAAATGGGGGGAGGTGTATAAAACCATTGTGGGGGGTGTATGAAAAGTGGGGGTTGAATTTTGGGTATGAAATCTTTCATACCGGTTGAAATGGGGAGGAAGGCTGCACACATGGGCACGTGGCGGCAGCTCGTTGGCCGGTCTGTGGCGCGTGTACCACACGGCCCGACAGGGCGCATGTGGTGCAGCGCACAGCGTTTTTTTTTTTTTCTTTTTCTTGTGTTTGCCACGTGTTGATCATTCATTGGTCCGTTTAATTTTATTTTTTTCCCTATAAAAAATAAAAATGATATAAAAAGTAGTGGGGTATAAAATGATGAGTGAGAGGGAGATGAATTTTTTTTTTTCAACTAACCATTGTAGGGGGGTTGTATGAAAGGGGTGTATGAAAGATGAGGTGGATAGGATAAAGTGTTAAAAGTGGGTGTTGAATTTTTTTTGGTGTATGAAACCATTGCTCATAGTCTTACTGTATATTGACCATGTCAGGTGCGGGCCCCACAATCCTTAGTGTTCCGCGTGGCGAATCGTGATCGACGACCAAGACGCGACACCCTCAACCCTTTTGTTTTTGTGGAAAATAATTATATTTACGAACAGAGAAAATTTTGGGGGAAACTAGTTTCTCCGTAAGTTATAAAAAATCATGTTTTTATAGGGGTTAAAGTTTAGGGTTTAAGGTTTAGGCCCTTTAAAGTTTAAGGCTTAGGGTTAAAGAGTTAAAAAGTGGATTTTTTATAACTTACGGAGAAACTAGTTTCCCCCAAAACCAACTCTTACAAACAACCCCCTTAACAATATTTAGTCTTCCCTTTAATTAATTATCCATGAATAATTCACCCTCAATAACCCTAACTTTAGACTGCAGCGCATATGCAGTCAAAATATTATCAGTTGGATCCTATTGAGTAGGTACGTTCATATTTTTTTCACGTTCCTAATCTCACTGCCAAAAACAGTTCCGATATTAGTATGTTATTGTGCAATCTAAAATAAAATGCATTAAATTTAAATCATAGATATGGCCATATTGCACGACCGTTTTATTTATATACTTGCTTTTATCATAAAGTTATTGTGTACAGTATATATTTTAGTCTCAATACTTGTTTTGCAAATAATTTATGATTGTATGGAGTTTTATGTAAGACAACATATTTTAGAGGGGTGGCCTATAATTTGTAGTAGTTTCCTATCTTCTTTTCCTGTTGTTGAGGTATTCCTCTTTACTAAAAGTCTATGTTAATAAAAGTCATTAGGGGAGCGTATGGGTAGTTGGAGTTTACATTGTCTTTTGTGTCTTGTCAAATTTTATTTTCCTGTCTCTAAACAATTATACGGTTTTTTTAATATGTGTTGTAAGGTAGAGTATTAAGCTTATAAGTTATAATCATAATTATGAGTTTATATACTCCCTCCGTCTCATTTGAAGCTTCACCTTTTACCCAAATGGATATCACGTTAAAAGTTTCATCATTTCCTAAAATGGTAAGAAATGTAGGCCCCATTTATCATACTCACTCACTTCTTCCTCTCACATACTTAAATTATGGGGTCCACTTGTCATACCCACTAACTTTCCCCTCCATATTTAGGCTCCGTTTGTTTCGCGTAAAACAATTTCCGGAAAATGATTTCCCGTAAAATGTTTTCCCGAAAATGAAAATGTTTTCCGGAAAATGACATAAACATGTGTTTTGGTTGTTTGGTAAATTTAAGGAAAATATTTTCATATGAAAATAATAATAATTTAATATGAGGAAAAGAATTATTATGAGAAAAAAATTGAATGTGGGTGGAGATTTTGGGTTGGGGTGGGATGGGTGGTTGTGGGGGGGGGGGGGGTAGGTGGGGGTGGGGTGGGGGAGGTGTTTTTTTAATATGAGGGGGGGGGGGTGGGAGGGGTGGGGGTAGGTGGTAGGGGTGATGGGGTAGTGGGGGTAGGGAGCGCGAATGTGGGAGTTGTTAGAAAATAAGTTTAATAAGAGTAAAAAAAAACTTGGTGGGGGTGCGTAGGTGAGGGGTGGGTGGGGTAGTGGGGAGCGGGGGAGGTGTTCAAAAATAATTTTAATATGAGTGATTTTTTATTTTTTATTTTTTTTTGGGGGGGGGTTGGGAGGTGGGTGGGGTGGGGTGGGGTGGTGGGGGTAGTAGGGTAGTTGGGGGGGGTGGAGTTGTTCATTTATTTTTTTTAATATGAGTGAAAAGAATTTTTATTTTTTTATTTTTTTCATTTTTTTTTGGGTGGGGTGGCTGTGGAGTAGGGTGGGTGGAGATGTTCATTTTTTTTTTAATATGAGTGAAAAGAAGTTTTTTTTTTTTTTGGTGGGGTAGGGTGGGGTGGGGTGGGTGCTGGGGTAGTTGGGGGTGGTGGAGATATTCTTTTTTTTTTAATATGAGTGAAAATATATATATATATTTTTTGGGTGGGGTGGGTGGGGTAGGGTGAGGGTGGGGTAGGGTGGGGGTGGGGTGGGTGCTGGGGTAGTTGGGGGTGGTGGATAGGATGGATGAAGAGGGTGGTGTTAGAGGTGTAGTGGGTAGGGTGGGGTTTTATGGAGAGTTAGGTGTGAGTGAGAGAGTTAACATTTTCCGGAAAATGATTTACTTAGTAAAAATCAGTAAGTCATTTTACTTAGAAAAGAGGGAAAACCATTTTCCGGAAAATATTTTCCTCATTTTTCGGTGCGTAACAAACACCGGAAAATGGGGAAAACATTTTCCGGAAGTTATTTTACGCGAAACAAACGGAGCCTTAAATTGTAAGCCCCACTTGTCATACCCACTTACTTCTTCCCTCTCACAACCCTTCTTACACTCATTACTTTCCTTAATTTGTGTGTCATCACCAAAATGGTGAAGCTTCAAATGGGACGGATGGAGTAATAATTTTTAAAATTGTATACATAAAGATGGTAGGGACACGAAGAATCATGTTGATACTAGTCTTAGACAGAAGCCTCATCTAAATACGAACCTTGGACAACCAAATGCTCCGCCAAGTAAAACTTACCCACCGTCTGCTATTGGCATTTAAATAAACTACTACACAACAAGATTTAATCTTGAAAATCTGAGAAAATAGAGTTCCTGAGTTGACAGCAAAATGTAAATCAAACATCCTGAGTATGACAAAATTGAGTAGACGCGAGGTCGGTCTAGAAACCAAACTCCCTTACATTTTTGCACTTACGAAAACGGGACATTAGCTTCCAATAAACACCCCAAGCATTATCCTTGGACTTGACCAACTAAATCAAAACCATGAAAATTGCAAATTAAAAGTTCGTAAAGATCAAAGCAAAGGCTCTCAAACTAAGAGATAAATTAAAAGGCTTTCAACAAAGAGAGAAATCAAAGGGCTCTCAACTAATTGAGAGAAACAAACAAACAACATTCAACAAATTCAATCATTCAATCTTAATTAAAACTTAGATTTTAGGAAAAAAAAAACTGAATTGAAAATTAAATCCTCAATTTCACATTCATTAATCAACAAAATGAAAATTAATAAATGTGAATTTGGGACCTTTACAAGCTAATTGAATTAGAAATGAAAGAATTAACAAAAAGATGGACGATTTTCTATTATCAATTTGACACAAAAAAGATGCAACAGATATTTTGGAGAAAATGTAATACGTCCGTCCCATAATGAAAGACTTTTTTATGCCAAATGTGTCCCTAAATGATTTTTAAACATATTTTTTTTTCAAATTTCATTTTATATTAATAAAAATTAAAATGTTGAAAGTGAAGGACAACTATATTTATAAATTTATATACTCTTTATAATTAATAAAATTGTAAAAAGACAAATTCTTAGGAACGGCGGGTGTACGCCGTGCGACGGGCGTGACCCACCCGGCCGGCCCGACCCACCCGCCCCATCCGCCCAAGTCCATTAAAAAAAAAACCAAAAAACTTTAAAATGTCATATCTTGTGATTTATAAGTCGAAAAAAAAATTAAAAATACCGTTATGTTCGTTTCGACGAGACGAATAAAACTACATAGTTCATGATATGATTTGATTTTTAAAAAAAAAATACATTTTTTACACATAAAACAAATTGATCTGCTGTCAGCTGAAAATGTAACACTCTGTTCTGATAAAAGTAACACTTTCGTCTTCAAAAAGTAACACTTTCTACTGTTAAAGGTAACATCAGTTTTTACAAAAAAAAAAAAAAAAAAAGTTTGCATTTCAATTGTTATTTTCTCAATAAAAAATTGTTACATTTCATATATAATGTTACATTTAAGAATATAAACTCTTACATTTAAGAAAAAAAATGTTACATTCATTTTTTATAAAATGTAACATTAGTTTTTAGTTGTCAATCCTATGTTAATTTTGGGAGAAAAAAAAAGTGTTACATTTGAAAAAAAAAAGTGTTATATTCCGTTATAAAAAGTGTTACTTTAATTTAGTTGTGAATCTTTATGTTATCTTTAATCTATGGCATCAAAATTGTGGTACATTTGTTTTGAAAAAAAGTGTTACATTTGAAGAAAAAAAGTGTTACATTTCGGTATAAAAAGTGTTACTTTTGTTGGAGGAAAAAAGTTAGGGTGGCAAAAAAAAAAAGGCGCGGCTCGGCTCGGCGCCGCCGCACGGCGTGCGGACGTTGTACGCGAGACAGCCTCTTGTAAAAATAGCACGTTAGAATTCCACCAATATAAACATAGTGGTAATTTTTATAAATCTCATGTGAAGCAACAAAAGTTGCTATAAATTACTTAAGTTCATGCTAATAATTGTCTTAGCACACTTGTAATGAATTCGTCAATTTGAATCATTTTCTTGGGGAGGGGAGATGTTCATCATGATTCATATTCCCACATGTTTATACTTTATATTATCGAATAATATATACTACTCCGTATCATATGCATGTCAAAAAAAAAAAAAAAAACATCCTTTCAAAAAAAAAACCATATTTTCTATAATTATCGTGATTGACTTTGTCTTAAAAAAAAAAAAAAAAAAAAAAAAAACATATTTTCTAGATCGTGATTGACTTTGTCAAAAGATTAGTTTCGACATTTGTACTAAAGTAATTGCATTAATAATATTAATGTATTTTAAGAGTGTGACATTTATTTTGAGCAAAAAACATACTCCCTCTCCCTAAATGAAATGAGTGTCCATTTTTAAGAAATATTTGTCTCAAAATGAGTGTTTTTTTTTTAACATAACTTTGTTCCTAAATGGTTTTTTTCGAATTTTTTTTTCACCGGTTTCTTTATACGTGCAAAACTAAATATCTGGAAAGGAGATTACAAGATTATATATGAATCTTTGCTACCAAATTGTACACAAAGTTGAGATTTTCAATGTCTCTTAAAATAAAATTTGGACACTCATTTAGGGACAGAGGTAGTATTTTCTGTTGGAACAATTTGATAAAACCCTGAATGCCTCGCTCAGTTTAGAATGAGATAGAGGAAAAGATGAAGCGGAAGCGATCAAGATCATTTACCTGTTGAATCCATGATGTGGTCTTGAGGGAGAAGATGAAGAACAATTGTTAGGAATGTGTTCTTCTAAATGATGAATGTGTCTTTCAATTTCTCTCTTTCTCTTCCAACAAATGAAGATGATTATTAATGAGGAAAACTAAAGATTCTAGCAACATTTAAGGGATGATGGAAATCCCTTTATATAGTAGGCTTGGTGACATTTCATTTAGGGACCACACATATTCATTTCTTAAGCAATGTTAATTTACCATTTTGCCCATCATAAATAGGTAAATTACATTTCAGGGATTCTACACATTGACTAGGTTTGACTATACTTTATATTAATATTATAGTCATGATTTTATTAATGGAAGTCTAAATAACTTGTATTGCAAGCCATCTTGTTCCAACAATCTCCCACTTGGGTTGCAAACAAGTTCTTCTTTTTAAATCATAAGTATAACATAAATGACAACCCTAATGTGCACTTTGTTGTCATCTATAACAATCTCGTCCATTAGTCTTTTAAGTATAGGTCTAAAGCGGCAGTCGTTGTAATTGATTCGCAACTAAACCCACTATAATCACAAATACAAATCTAACTAAATGACATAGATCAAAAGTATAGATGTGTAGCATGGAATCATAATGAATATATGCATATTCTTCCAGCTAGTCCAACTTTACCAAATGAGATCAAAATAATAGAACAATTAATGAAGCACAACACAAAACTCCCATTAAATTAAGTGTTATCAAATTGTTACACCCATATGAGCAACATGCTCGTGAAACACTAAAGATGATAACGTTTCATAAATGGATCCGTTAAATTATGGAGTGTTCTAATAAGTTGTATTTCTCTGTTCATTTTGTACTCTTTTCTTTATAACAAGATACTTAATGTCTAAATCCATAAACCTTTTGTTAGAGTACGGAACTGCTACTTGATAGTCATATCTTAATTGGTCTTTCGACACTTGTTTTGACAAATCACAGTCCATTAAAACTTATGTAGCCATGTAATTTTAACAAATATCGGAATACCAAATGATCTCAATATTATCCGATTAAAATAGGCATGTAGATCTTTGTGTTTTGTAAATACTATATCATTCTTTTGGCTACTAGTTAATGTTCTTTCTGGATTGCTTTGGTATTGACCAAGCACCTCAACATTGAATGCAAGACTTACGCATTTATTAAGCTTTCTTACTGCTGATGCAAAGAGGGATATTTCTATATACTTGGATTCATAATTAACTTTAGGACACTGTTTGAGACTAAGCATGTCTCCTTTAAAATTAGGAGTGTCGAGTGGTTTATAGTTTTGCATGCTATACCTTTTGTAATACCTCTTCTATATAGGCCTTTTGTGATAATCCCAAAATACTCCATGAATACTCACAGTGAATTTGGATTCCTAATACAAAAGGATGTCTCACCAAGAATTTTCATTCCAAAGAAATTTCTTAGTTTCCTTATTAAAGTTTAAAATATTACTAGCAAGCAAATATTACCCACATATAATGCCAAAATTATAATTTTTACTCCCACTGAACTTATGGTATATACAATTTTTATCTTTAAAACCAAATGAAAGAATAACTTGATTGATCTTTAAATACCATTAATGAGAAGTTTTACTTAAGTCCATAAATGGATTTCTTCATATAGATAGTTTTCCCAATGTTTCCATTAAGAAAAGTTCTTAATATTCATTTGATGAAGCTTAAGACACAAATTGCTACTAGTGCCATAATGGTTCTAAAAGAGTTTTTAGAAGATACCGAGAAATGTTTCTTTCTTGATAATTAATGCATTTCTTATGAGTTAAAAAATCTTTAACAACTAGATGGGTCTTTATATCTTTCAACATTACTTTTGTGAATCCTTTTAGGTCTTAGAGACCCATTTATAGGTTTCACATCTTTAGGTAATGTAAAAGATCCCAAAAGTTGTTATCTTTCAAAGATTTCAACTCTTTATATATGGTATTAATCTACTTATGCGAATTAGGACCATTAATGGCTTTATGGTAGATGAATGGCTCATCTCCCACTAAACCGATGTGTCATTTATTTCTCGGTAAGATACATCTCATAATTATCCGGTATTGCAATCATTCTTACTCTATTGTATCTCTTTAAGGGCACTTGGTTCTTCCTAATTTTGAGGTTGTTGAATTTCCTTCTTATGATCAACATTTTCATGTTGTTCAATATTTATAGGGAACCCATATTTATTTTGAATTGCATGTTCTTCTTGAATATCAAGTACAAAATTTGAAATTCAATTGGAACTTATGGAAGAGGTGAAGAAATGGATGCCTCTTCTATTCCAAATTCAAAATATTACACATAATCTCCCACTAAATTCAACATCCTCAAAGAACCTAGCTTTTCTCGTTTCAAAATGTTCAAATTTTTGGGTTGTAAAATTTATATATCCCCTAGATCTTTCGGCTTACTTCATGAATAACAACTAACAATCTTATGTCTACCCTAGATCTTATATAAGGTCTACCTTTATGTTAGACAACCCCATAAATGAAAATGATTTAAGGACGTGTTCCTTATTCATCCCAAAATTTTAAAGGGTTTTTATTAGTAGCTTAGAGGGAGCTTTAATGAGAATAAGGGTTGCGGTTTTAATGTATCGCCCATAATGAGTGAGGTAAAAGAAGCACAAAACATGCTTATTACCATTTCCTTAAGGATTTTATCATGTCTCTTGTGTACATCATTTATGCTAGGCGTACCCGGCTTAATATAGATGGAGACAATCCCACACTCTTCAAAATAGCGAGTAAAAAGGACCTAAACGTTGTTCCCTTTAACAAACATTCCAACCATGATATACTCTATCATGATTGTACCTAATGTTCTTAATAGTCTTTCAAAGTTGATTTCCAACTTTGACCTCATAAGACTTGAAAACGTCCATAACTTGAGTCTTTGCATGAAGTAATAAATGTATCCATATTGAGAGTAGTTATTTATAAACATAATAGCTATTGTTGACCTTTCCATGAAGGATTAATGAAAGGCCCACAAATATCCGAATGTATTAGTTCTTTGAGACACTTGATGCTCTCGAGAATACTTATTCTTTTAATGTTTGTAAATTTCCTTTAAGGCATTTAATGCAAAAGTATTTTTCGAAATATCAAGTTTGTTCAAGATTTCCTTTAACATAAGCTTATTAATTTTCATCTTGGAAATATGACCCAAACGCCTATGCCTTAAAATTTACTTGATAACTTTTGCTTTCTAGTTTTAGTTTCATTATTTATGGGATTTATTTATTGTGTAAATAAGGTCAAGTGAATAAAGACTACTTGACAAAGTACTAGTACCATCAACATTGGAATAAAAATAAAAATCACATTTATAAATTTGAACAAAATAACCTTCTTTGTTCAATAGTGTGATAAATATCAAATTCCGTCTAAATGACGGTACAACAAATGTAGTATTTATACAAATATTACTAAGTACTTTAACAATAACAAAAATTCCCGATGTCTTGCACTTCAACCGGATCCTGGCTTCCATATAGATGAATCCTTCATCTTCTCCAGGACTTCGGTATTTCAAGCAATCCTACATAAACTTTCTTTATGTGAGTTGTCGTTCCAATATTCAACCACTATGTATATGTAGGAAATGAAACCAAATTACCCTTTATCACAAACAAAGACCAAATGACGTACCTTTCTTAGCACGCCAAGCGTGATACTTAGGGCAGTCGTACTTCATGTGATTGAGGTCCTTGCAAAAGAAGCATTCTTCATGATCATTAGATGATCCCTTACGCTTCTTATTTCTTGCAACCGCAACATCCTTCATTTTTCTCTTTGTCCCATGAGAAGAGGTAGATGCCAAATGTTCCTCAAGCATATCAAGAAATATTTTAGCATCAATATCCTTAGAGATACCGGTCAAAATGGTCTCCGGGACAACTATATTCATGATCATTAGGCTCACACGATTGGAGCGTTTGCACTTCTCCTCATTTAAGCACTCTTCTTGAGTGCTTTCGTTAGAGAGAGGAAGAGGAAACGACTCCCTTAATGCATGATCTATGTCCATATAGCCTAAGATCATCATCAATTTATTTTTCCAAGTTTTAAAATTAGTCTCATTAAGCATCGGTACTGTACTCATAGCAGTAATCACAGATGAAGCTATAAGTAAATCTGTTGGAATTTCGAGAACAAGAATGAATACAAAACATGTATAAGATACTACATAATAAAAAATGATTAATTATATCAACGAAATCCATCAACATGACATCAAAACTAATATTTGGATTGCGAGTTGACTCATAAATGATTGCCTTAGGCAACAAGTAATTTGAACTTTATATTTTAATAAATACTTAATCTTCCTTTGGGTCGACATAAGTACCTAAGAAAATAACCTAATGTTCGTTTTACTTGTTACCACATGAATGCACAAGTTTAGTCAAATGTCAAGATCTTCTTTGGAAAATTCAAGCCATTCACATATCAACTTAAACATCCAACACTTTACAATTTTAGGGTTTAAATAACGTAAATCACTTAGGCGACAATATTATTTAAACAATGAATAAAATTGTCAAAGCATATAATTAATCTAGGCTTTAAGGTTTGAAAAATGAATGTTTTGTTCAAAAGGAAAAAAAATTGTGCAAAATTCAATTCTGATGAACAGTAGATACACGGTCGAGCATATAAAAGTGCACGGCCGTGCATCAATTTACAGAAACATTGTTTTTCTCGGCGTATTGTGCACGACCGTGCTAAACATAAGACACGACCGTGCCAAAATTAGCGGAAAAGACATGTTCTCACGGCACAGTGAGCACGACCGTGCTAAACCAAAGACACGACCGTGCCAAACGAACCGGTCCGATCGGTTTAAACAAGACACCCTTCCGGACAAGCACTATTCAGATGCACCGGTTCAAGAAATGCATGCGCACGACCGTGCCAAACAAAGGGCACGACCGTGCCAGAATTTCTGCACTTCTTTGATTTTTGTCCAAATTTTCCAAAAGGCATTTAATAACAAGTAGATCCACATGGTATTTACTTAAAACATAAAACCATGTTATTTAAGGATAATCTTGTTTTAAATTTAATGGAATCAAGTGAGTAGATCCACATGGTATAATCTTGTTTTAAATTTAATGGAATCAAGTGAGTAGATCCACATGGTATGCACAAGACATAAAACCATGTTATGAAGGGATAGTCACACTTGAATCATTGAGTTTTAATGAACAAAACTTACAAACCATTTTCTGAAATTTAGATGATGATTATTAGCACTCTATGAATGAATTAGAGTCCTTAAATAACATCAAAAAATTAATGATTCAACAGGAAAAAATGAATCAAAAGAAGCGTTTTAAGGCTTTCTAAAAAGAACTCAATCTCAAACAAAATGAACGGGGCTCTGATACCAATTGTTGGAACAATTTGATAAAACCCTGAATGCCTCGCTCAGTTTAGAATGAGATAGAGGAAAAGATGAAGCGGAAGCGATCAAGATCATTTACCTGTTGAATCCATGATGTGGTCTTGAGGGAGAAGATGAAGAACAATTGTTAGGAATGTGTTCTTCTAAATGATATGAATGTCTCTTTCAATTTCTCTCTTTCTCTTCCAACAAATGAAGATGATTATTAATGAGGAAAACTAAAGATTCTAGCAACCTTTAAGGGATGAGGGAAGTCCCTTTATATAGTAGGCTTGGTGACATTTCATTTAGGGACCACACCTATTCATTTCTTAAGCAATGTTAATTTACCATTTTGCCCATTATAAATAGGTAAATTACATTTCAGGGATTCTACACATTGACTAGGTTTGACTATACTATATATTAATATTATAGTCATGATTTTATTAATGAAAGTCTAAATAACATGTATTGCAAGCCATCTTGTTCCAACATTTTCTATGAGTAAATAATGCAAGCACACGGAATGGGTAACGCTCATGCGGGTTGTTCCTCTCGCGTTTAAGCATGCGGTTTCAAGCTTGTCAGGTCGCTATTTTCAATTCTTTGTGATTGAGATTCATTTCATAACAAAGTTCTGCCATATTTGAAATTAATCTTAACTATTAAACATAAAAAATTGACTATGTGGCGTGTTCAAAACCGTTCACAGAACTGTAGCAAGCCCAAGATCACAAGCAACGCAAGTGCCCAACTAGGCTGCAGTTGTTTGACCTTATAACAAATTTAAGTTCTTTTAACAATTTGATTATTTTTACCATTGTGGTTAGGGAATGTGTCTTTGTCAGACACTTCATGTGCCAGGGGATTTCGAACCGTTGCACCCCTAGTTAGCTTTACCCAATGATTCCGATTAGAGTCACCTCATTTTAGCTCCACCCAACGGATGAAATGTGTCCGAGCTCGGTGGGACCCACAAAAAATTGAAATCATCTTAGCCGCACAGATGATGAGCTCGCATATGTTACATCGATCTGAGCCATTTGGTGGAGGGGTGCAGCGGTTTTGGGTGGAGCGGTTCCGGGTCCAATAAATGGGGACTAATTTATTTCACCACTTAATCCAATAAATTTTATAAAATAAAGATAATTGTTTAGAACCTTTTTAGATGCAAGTTGTGGTGAAGAGTGTTTTTATTAACTTTGAAGGCATCAATTGTCAATGTTTACTAATTTCACGTGTGAATGTGAGGTTTAATACCAATTGTTAGCAACCTAATCTCGCTTACTAATTTTTAATGTTCAATTAAAAGTTACTCCCTCTGTCCCTAAATGAGTGTCTATTTTTATAAAATTTATGTCCCAAAATGAGTGCCCATTTTGATCATAACTTTGTCCCTAAATGCTTTTTTTTTTGAATTTTTTTCCACCGGTTTCTTTATACTTGCAAAAACTAAATGTTTGTAAAGAGAATTACAAGATTATATATGAATTTTGCCACCAAATTGTACAAGAAGTTATGTCCCTTAAAATGAAATTTAGACACTCATTTAGAGACAAAAGTAGTATTTGATTTGATATTATCTATGTTGTATAATACTCCCCCTGTCCCAAAAAGATAGTCTACTTTTGATTTTTGACGGTTAACACATGTGAACTTTGACCAAAGATTATTATCAATCTAATCATCCCAATGAAACTTTAAAAAATTTCATTGATAATCACTTGATGACTAATCAATAACAAATTTTAGAATTTCACAAAGATGGTTAGATTGACATTCATATTTAGTCAAAGTTCACTTGTATTGACCATCAAAAGTCAAAAGTGGACCATCTTTCTGGGACCGAGGGAGTATAATAATATATATATCGCAGTAAACATGCCAATTCTTTTAAGAAATGCCAACTATTGTACAAATATATTTTATTTCTTCATATATTGCTTATATCATAATAAAATTACACCATCACTATTTATTTATTTATTTATTTATTTATCAACACTTATTTATCGTTAGTGGGTTCATATATTTACAATGCATAGTTTCAAAAAAAAAACACTCCGTCCCTCCATCTCTCTCGCACACGACGCCGACGAGCCGACGACCACCTTCCTCCGCCGCGTACAAAGACGACAACCACAAACAATGAAGAAGAAGCTCCCCACCGTCGGTGGCAAGTCCGTTGCCGCCTCCTCTACTGCCGCTACACAGGTAACCTCAATTTATAACCCTAAATTTCAATTTCAAAAACTTGACTTTTATGCCAAAAATTCGCTCCTATAATGCTTAACTGTTGTTTAAATTTGATCCTACATTGTTGTATTGTGTTTTATTGCTTTATTTGTTGTTTATTGTTCGAATTAGGTACGAATTTGTGGTTTTAAAAATCTGGAATTGTCGTCATTTATTTCGTGTGGTTTTACACGAGGTCTTCTTATGGGTTTCGTATGAACTTTACACGAAATGTGGAGAACCATTTCATATGTCTTTACACGAGATTGTTTTCAACATTTCGTGTATAGGCATACGAGATGCTTCTCAACATTTCGTGTAAATCCATACGAGATGCTTCTCAACAAAAATTGTGTTCGTCTCGTACACGCAAACCAGTGGCTTCACATGCCTTCCAGTGACAATACCACAAGGAACAGGACCACCCACAGACACACTTGTGTTGGGACATGTGGTAAACCATTTTATATTGGTATGATACTTTAATTGGGGCTTTAATTCGTTATATTTAACTATCTTATTTAAATTCGTTATATTTAACTATCTTATTTAAATTCGTTATATTGAACTATTTTATTACTTTTGCAGCTGCACATGTCAGATAATGATTACCCAATACCTTCACCAGTGATACATTGGGAGAATGAACGTGAACCAAGCGCAAGTAACCTGGTCATGCCATACAGAGCCCGGATAGACACATTCAATCGACTCTCAAATGCGGCGAACGAAGCAAGAATTGCAAGAAATATGCCATAGTATGTGTGTATCATGTATTGGTTTTTGAATCATCCAGTTTGTATGACATTTGTTTGTTTGGATGTTTGGATGTATGAATTATGCATCAGCCTTGTTAAAAACTGTTTATTTCGTGTTTATTTAGGTGAAATGCATGCTGTTATTTCGTGTAAAAGTTGGTGAAATGCACTATTATATTTCGTGTACATTGGGGTGAAACTCAACGCATGATTTCGTGTATAAACAGGCGAAACAAACAACTTCAACCTTTTCCATATTTCGTGTAAACCTGTGCGAAAAAAACCCTATTATTTCGTAAGAGAGTACACGAAACACGCGTATCCGGGTAAGGGCATTTTTAACATTACTGTGCCTTGTACACAATGGTGCCTTGTATTTAGAATTCACCATCGTTAGTTGACAAGTATTACCAAATCTTCATTGTCTTTTTCATTTTCCCTTTCATTTTGAATACCACATGATAGACATGCTAAAAATGTATAAATACTCCTCATAAATTTATTTCTTGTTTTATAAAGAAACTAACAATGAACAAATAAATAACTCCATAATTGAAAGTTAACCGCTTCGTATAAAATAATTTATAAATGTTAATCACAATAACTGGAAATGAAGTATCTAGATTGACACTCTTTAACACTAGCATTAACACTTTTCACCACTACCACTAAAAATCTTTAAGACTAACACCGACACTATTAACACATGTACCAAAACTCAATGACACTAGCATTTTATCCTGTTGTTTTCGTAGATTTCGAAATTCTCTTTGATTTTGATATGCGTAGGCCTCGTGGCCCATCCAATGTTAAAAGTCCAATGTTAAAAGTTACGCCATTGTCACAAATGCACTCAAAAGATTCCATAAACTCAATAATACATGCATTAACACTCTTTAAAGCATGCACTATCACTCAATAACACGTTCACTGGCGTTGATAGTGTTTTTTTAGTGCCCGCATGTTAATAAGTTTCGATTATTTACGATACTGACTTCACACACTTTTAAAATGATTCATTTGTTTACAAAAATGTCACCGTACATTTAAAAAAAAACAATTATTAACATTCATGCCGGACATATTTTTTAAAACATGTTTTCTGTAAGTTAATTTTTTTCATAAAATTAACTCAAAAAAAAAAAGTACAGTATTTATTATTAAACAACCTCGATTTATTTGAACCAAAAATTACTGAGGTAAATTAAAGTTGCAAAAAAGTGCCACAAAATTTGGTCTACAAAATGATGTGTCAAAATTTATAGGTGTTTTTAATTAGAGTGTGCTATGTCCACTATCGATGTAACCAATAAAATGTCGTTACTTCATTTTGTATTCCATCATTTTGTGAACTTCTTTGGTAACATTGCCCAAATTACTGAACTTGGGTACCTCTTGAACATCTATATTTGTCATGGGGTGAGTTAGCTGAGAAATAGCAGTTGAATATACACGTGAGAAGCACGGGCTTTGTAGGCAAATAATGCTTGTTTTAGGAGTAGTGGGTTGAGGCAGTTACCTTTCATTTGCTTTTAGTATATAAGCTTACAGAGAACGTGAAAGGGAAGGGGGGCATGAGAGATGAATCTGTTAGTTTCTTTCTTTGTTGTTTTTTCCTTTGAGAACTCTTCCAGTTGTTCTAAATTTCAATTTCCATCTTGCTTTCTTTTCTTTGTTCTTTTCAATTTCAGTTGTTTATATTCAGTCGGTGACAATATTACAATACAAAGCAAGAATAACCGTTTTACAAAGAGAGGCTGAGATTGCTTCTAAAAATTTGATCGGACGGCCTAAGTTGATCCTAATAACCCACTCCCATGAAAACCGCCAGACAGTTAACTCCCTCAAGTAACCTCCTCACCTTTGTTAACTTACAGTGTATCTTTTCTCCCCCACTATTCGACTTAAAAGTTAATGTGATTTTGGGTTATGAAAAAGAAGAAATTGAGTTGAGGTTAAGGGGTTTTATGTGAGAGGACAAAATTAAATGAGATTCTTTCTTCCTTTTCATACTGTCACCGTGCCAGTGGCACGGGTAAGAATACTAGTATTAAGTTATTGAAGAGGATTGATCACATATTGGGCCTCTTATAATATTGGGCTAATTAAAATATTGGACTCACAATAGCAATACAAATAAATCTATAATACAATACAGCTTGGTTTTAACTGCCTCTTATCTTGGGATAAAGAGAGGTCGGGATTGATTGGTAACCTTTTGATCTGACGGTCTCCATTCCCTATCCCTCCCACGATCTCTCTTCCGACTCCGTTTCTGAGACGCCGAGCAAGACTACTTTCTTCTCTCTACCGCTCTCCGTTCATTGATCTCTCTCTGGAAGCGCTCAGTTTCTTTCTCTCTCCGGTAAGCGTTTCTTACTTCTGTTACACACTCAATTGATATCTCCTCTACTTAATTTCTGTTTTCTAGGGTTTGTTTTGGAGAAAGTTAACGCTGGGTATTTATCATCTTGCTTATTTTTTTCATTGCATTGTTGAATGGTTTTTATTGAACTCATTCCATTGCTGTTATATTTCTCCATTTCTTCAAAAAGGATTTTGATTTGTGTTTCTTAATCTATATTACTACTGTGCTTTTTTGTGTTGATCAACAGCAGGTTTCAAATTTTTGGGTTTGGACAGAGGGGATTTTGAGATTGATCTCGGTGGTGGCGAGAATGTCAATTCTTAACCACTATATAGAGTGGCTAAGATTGATTCTTCCCAAAAACAGAGAGTTTCGTCACTTCTTCCCCCTTCCAAATCATCCGGTTTTCTCCCTTGACGAGAGAGACACAAAGCCGACAGTTTTAATGTGATCAAATGATACTTCTGCCATTCAGGTATTTTCTCTATATTGTTAAACAAAATAGAGTTTTCTTGGAACTGCTTCATGTTCGTTCATAACTTCTTTCCTGAATGTTTCTTCTTCATCCGACAGTTTTAATGTAATCAAATGATACTTCTGCCATTCATGTATTTTCTCTATATTGTTAAACAGTGTAGAGTTTTCTTGGAACTGCTTCATGTTGGTTCATGACTTCTTTCCTGAATGTTTCTTCTTCATCCATCAATTTCCTGTTGGTCCTTACTGCTGCTACTTTATGCTAATAAACTCAAATAACACTGATCAATTTTTATTTCATGGTTTGGCAGGGACCATCAATGGCACAGGGGAAAATCCTTCCCATGTTCATCAACTACATGTTCATTTCAATGCTCTTGGTTAATTATTGTTCCTCTTTTGATTTGTTTCTGGACTCCAGATGCAACTCTAGACAGTGAGAGAGTCTAGGAAAGCAGCGATTAAAGCAACAAAAACCAAGTCAAGATGACTCCTGGAATGACAATGTTGACAGTGAAAGTGAGCATTATAAAGTTTATGCTGCAGAGCTTATTTTGGTTAAGCAAGAACTACAAGCCTTAAACATGATTTTGATTCTGATCCGCGTTCATGTCCGCTTTATGAAATCATCTGGATCTCAAATGTTGTACTTTTTTCTGCTCCCTCCGTCCCGAAATGAGCTGCCAAATAATTTCCTCCTATGCACTTAATCAAGTTGGTGTCTTCTGTTTTGTTTATGACTAGATTGGTCGAACTATTTTTTGTAGTAAAACTCTGAACTTCGGTCCAAACTATGCACTTCACATTAGCAGCATAGATAACTATTAGGTTTAAGCTCCTAGAATGATTCTGAAATTCCTATGTCCACTTTTTTCTTTTACTATAGAAGCCACCAACGAAAAAGTCTTTTCATGTATTCTCCGATCAATAACCAAAGCTCGAAAAGCAATGAGCACCAAATTCATAGAGCCTGTATCTGCATTTCTATGTATTTCCCTCTATTCTAGACAACAATGGCGAAGGTGGCAGTGGATGATCCAATAAGACAACAATGGCGAAGGTGGTTGTGGTGGAGGATGTGACAAAGAGAATGGGAAAAAAAGGCGGAGAGGAGAAGATCGTAAATATGTAGATTTTGATGTTGATTTTAGTATAAAAATGTTGATGTTGATTTTGGTTGTTATATAGATTTTTCGTTTTAGTGTATGTATTATTTATAGTCGTTAATATTGGTTTTGAGAGTACACACAATAATAATTGCTCTTCAACATCTTGAATTTCAGAATTTCATTATGTATTGTAATATAGATAATTGCCTCCTTTTAAAACTTTATATCTTAAATGCAGGGTTTAATCAAGTTGTGAACAAGAAATTTGTGGCGAAAGTTACTGAAATGCCTTATTTTGAATTTTGTGTCTTACAATAATTCGGAAGTAGATGCAACAGTGGCGGGTTTTTGTCCTTTTCTTTTGGTTGTTTTGGTGCTTATTTTGTTATAGTTTTGGTTTTGGCAGTACAACCTTAAGTCCACCGTCAATGCCACATCTCCACCTCTCGCCAGAGTCGCCACTCTGACCACCGCCACGTATTCCTTCTTTTTGAGTTTAGATTATGCTAATAAACTAAAAGAGCACTGATTAATTTTTATTTCTTGGTTTGGCAGGGGACAACAATGGCACATGGGCTGGGTTCTTGACGCAGAGTTTCGTGTTGATCAAGTACATGTTCATTTCAATGCTGCTGTCTTTGGGTAATTTTTTTTGTTCCTATTTTGATTTGTTTCTGGACTCCATATGATATCTTCCTATGTTTAATTTATTAATTAATTTCTTAACAAGTGCAGTATCACAAGATAAATATAATCCGCAATCTTTACATTGGTCAATTGTAATTTGAAAAACTCATACTATAAGACGCTCCTCAACCACGACGATTGTCTAAGTCTTTGTTGTTGTTTTTTAACATAGGCTATGAGAGATGGTACAACTTGATCAAAGAAATATTTGTGTATTGCAACGAGTTGATCAAAGGAAAATAACTGTTCGTAGTAGACACTATAATTTTTATGGTTTTCAGTTTGTACATAATAATGTCTTCAACCTCCCCCCTCCCTCTTTGAGGCTTTATCAAATACACATTGTTGCTTTCAAACCCATTCATGCCATCAGAGATACATGATGGCGGCCTATTTGATTTGTATATGTGCACACCATTGTCCTTTCATTGTACCAGTTTAAATGTGAAAGGGCTTTTTAATGGTTCAAAACTCTGATTGGTGCAGAGTGTTAATGGAGGTTATTGTGTACTTTGACTTTTTCCTGTTTATTTTTCTCTTTAATTTTATCACAATTATTTTAAATAAATTGAAATTAGTCTCTCTTTTTTCCCACTCTCCCACTCTGCAGCAAAATTCTCATATTATGTATTCTCATTCCATGACCATGAGAATAAAGCCAACATAGGTTGGACCGAGGAACTCGAAAACAAAGAATGGAGCATGAACAATAAGATGAGAGTATGAGTTTTTATGTAATTGAGATATATATTGACATAAGTGGAGGTAAGTGGGGGAAGAAGCTCTCTAAATTGATGAAAGATTGTTTTGGGTCAAGGCAAAATGTCTAGCTAAGTCAGTTGCTACATTTTGAATTAAATATCCGGCAAATACAAATTTTCTTTTCCACTTCTCCAAATATTCATTCAGGGAAACGTGGGAAGGAGCTTCTCAAAGGGCTTATCCAGTCTATAGTACTTTTCTCCCGCATTACATACAAATAGAGGGGATGACATCTCAACCATACTGTGATTAACTTACTTTTGCATAGAGTGATTAAGTATTTTCACCAAAAATTTACAACCTAATATATCATGGTCACGGGGGAGAAACTTACATTGTTCTTCTATTTGGTAGGGGTTACAGGTTCTAATTATAAGGTGGATTACATGATTTCAGACATCTTGTTGGGTTTTGAGCAAACATGCGCAGCGGAATTAAAACCCAAAAGCCTAGATCCGATCACGATGATTAAATTAATACGAGGATGAATTTAGAACACTAACCGTGACGGAGCTTTAAAATTCTGAGATCTTCAATCTTTGTTCTTCGCACTTCTTCGAATCACGTACGCAGGAACGACCGCAACACTTGGATCACGAACTTTGAAGGAGTTGATGCCAACGCCCTCTATGTTTATCCACACGCGAACGAATATCTAGAACGATTCTAGATCTGGATTGCTAGACCCATTAGAAAACACGCTTTTCTAATCTTCAAAGGCTATATGATTTTATTGGTGTTCTTGAGCTTTTGATTCTCAATCTAAACTCAAGAATATGTTTCTCAAACACATGGAGGCTACCAATAATGATACAATATCAATCCATCCTGATTAGGGTTAAGAGAGAGGTATTTAAACTCATTAGTCCTAAACCTTTTAGGAGAAATAGGTCAAAACCCGTCAAAACACGAAATCAGATTTTTGGCCCAAACAGGGCCTGCTCGGCCGAGTCCTTTGAGGTGCTCGGCCGAGCACCTTTGCTCCAGAAAACTGACCTTCTGATGACCCTTTGCTCGGCCGAGTCCTATGAGGTGCTTGGCCGAGCACCACCAGAAATCCGTTTTTAGCCTTTTAAACAATTTGTTCTTTTGTGTGTGACCCCATAGGATTATATTAAGTTGGCAATGAGTCCAACCAAGGTCAAACTCATAAATCATGAGCGGACTCTAGCAAGCCATCATGACTACCCAAATAATATAACTTAAAGAAGTTCGTAATCCTTAATAGAGCATATCACAATCCTTTTGTCACGCGATATCATATTGAACATAAGTCATGGTCCATGTCAACTTATCTTGTTCAATGCTTTCTCGATCCAAGTAGATTGATAATGAGCAAATGGTATTGATCTCATCAATTCATTTGAGCGCGGCCACGCATTTCATCAATCTCACTCTACGAGAGGCCCAAGCGGATATCTCTCTTGAGAGAGGGACAAATCCCATCTTGACTTATTACCTTTCCCTACATGAATCCGATTATGCCAATCGTAGCCTTTATAACCACCCGGTTAGGGGTGACGTTTGAGTACGTCAAACATAATGTTCATCATGTGGAAGACTGTAATAATCTCAGGTCTAAGGATATCAATGATATAACTATTATAAGATTTAATTATGACATTTGACCATGACATAAATCTCATAGGTGGGTCATGTCCAGTACATGTTCACCAACAAGTACCCATAAGCTTAATCTGTATCATATACACATTAGGGGTGTCAGTGGTTCGGTCCAAACCACGGTTTGGGATCGAACCGAACTAAACCATACGGTTTGGTTCGGTTTTTAAGCATAAGTAGTTCGGTTCGGTCTCAAAAATTGGTAAACCGCGTGGTTCGGTTTGGTTTGTGGTCTGACCCTTCCAGACCAAACCAGACCGAACCGAACCGAACCAAACCGTCAGACCGAACCGCCAGACCACATGTATTAGTCATATATTTGTATGTTAAGTAACATTCACCTTTAAATTATCAAAATAATTTACATTACATTACATCATTCTTAACTCTCGTTTTGCATCTTATTCAATATTCATTTCATCGAATATTATATTCATTGAGGCACATAGTTAACAAAGTTCTGTAGTGTATTCACTTCATTCGGCTTTTTTATTCGTTTATTATTTTCATTCTTCCGAATTTTCTCTTTTAAACAGAGTGTAAACCATAATTTGAATCGTGATATGAACCTCGGTGTGAATGGTGGTTTAAACCACGATCTAAAGGATATTCTAGACCACGGTCTAAACCACAGTCTGGACCACATTACTGAACCGCGGTCTGAACCAAACCGAACCAAACCATGGCGGTTTGGTTTGGTTCGGTTTGAAATTTTTCGTGGTTCGGTTCGGTTTGGAATTTTCCAAAACCGATGACTAGTGGTTTGGTCTCTAAAATGGCCGAGACCGAACCAAACCGAACCATTTACACCCCTAATACACATGATCATCAATTAAACTTATACTAGTTCTTCATAAGTACTAGGGACGGGGATTATTATAATAAACATGTAAAACATATAATAACCCAAGGTTGTTATCTCCATAACAAATGAGAACATGATGTAACGTAAGGCCTTTCTCAAGGGCCTAGAGCATAATTCCAACAATCTCCCACTTGCACTAGGCCCAATCAACGTGTATCCAATACCCATTGAGCTAAGTTATGATCTCCATCATCTTTGCAAGTGAGCACATGTAAGATAATTATCCTTGTTATCATCATAAGGCATTTTGCATATTTTGACATCTCCCATATCAACGATTTCTCGTAGAGATGGAAACGTCTGAGTGCGTGTTTGGATCATAGATGAGCCCTTGGCACTTTAGCTTGTGCAATAACCGTTATTTCACAACAAAGGTCCATAAGATTATTAGTACTAGAAACTATTTCTAGTTTTACTAATAACATCTATATTCAAACAATTCCCTTAGTTACAACTCTTGTAACCAAATACTCAATTTTATTCGTAGAATAATTTATAGTGTATTTGCTTGGAACTATTCCAACTAATAGCACTTACATATGTTTATACTGCGATTTTCAATTACTCTTGTTGATGTGGAAGCATGCATCTACGTAACTATTTACTAGATCATCTCCCATTCCAACAAACATCAAGAATACATCCTTAGTTCTTCTCAAGTACATAAGGATATTCTTGACTGTTATCTAGTGACTTTCACTAGGATATGATTAGTATGTTCTCATCATACTTTAAGTATACGAGTTATACCGTCTAAGTACATAATATGACATTCATGATAGATCCAATTGCCGAAGCATATGGAATCCTAATCATGTATTCTTGCTCATTAGTCTTCCACTAAGACTAAGTCCTGCCAAGAACACTGTCATTAGACAACTTTGCAAGTTCTATTTCCAAGAGTCTTGCATACTGAAAAATTCAGTACTTTGTCTCTACAAGTACTTTGACACAAACCAATCAACTTCTTAGATTTATATCACTAGATATTAATTCCAAGGATATAAGCGGCTTTTCCTTAAGTCCTTCATTAAGAAACTCTTTCAAATGAACTATGTGTTAGACACATATACAAGACTAGGAATTAGACTATGCTCCCACTAATTTCTTAGCAAACACAAGTCTCATTATTGATGAATTCCAAACGATTTGAACATTTCATCAAAATGATTATTTCAACTCCAAGAAGCTTGCTTCAATCCATCCCATGGATTTTCGCAACTTACATACTTTATTAGAATTTCTAGACTATCAAAACATTTAGGTTGTATCCGATACATCCTTAAGTGAGCTCCCGTTAAGAAACGTTGTTTTAATATCCATTTGTCAAATTTCATATTCCAAATATGAAGATATGACAATGAGAATTCTAATAACTTAAAGCATGACTTCAAGTGAGAAAGTTTTATCATAGTCGAAATATAAGTCAACCTTTTCACATTTAATCTTGCTTAATTAGTATGTTCCTTTTCTCCCCATGTTAGTTTTCTCCAAGAAAACTTAATTCCATCCTTTGGTTTTTACACCTTAGGTTAGAAAGATCAAGTTCCAAACTTGATTAATATACATGGATTGCCCTTTTAGATTTTATGACTCCAAGTCATTAATCTAAAATGGAGCGGACATTGCATTTTGATAGGTGGTAAATATATCATTCTCAATGAATTTTACCTCAATACTTTCTATTTCAAGAAATCCAATATTTCTCATTATAGATTGTATCCTATCATATATGCATGTAACTTGTGTAACTTGAACGAATTTTCACAACTCCTTGCGAAAGTTCGTTCAACTTCCATCTAAGGTTCTATGTTATTTTTCTAGGTCTCGAACCATTCGAGATATGTTTTACTCCCACTGATTCTTTTAGAGATAAACAATTTATCTAGAAAAGTACCGTCATAAGCAACAAACAATTTGTTTCTTAGAAGTAAAATAATATCCTCAAGTTTCCTTGGAATATCCCATGAAAATATATTTATTAGATTTAAGTGTGAGCTTGTTCCAAACAAGTCTTTTCGCAAAAAGTCTCACCATCTTAAATCTTTATGAAAGACAAACCAAGTTTTCTTTCATTCCATATCACATATGGCACATTTGAACCTATTTTAATGGAACTCAAATTAGTGTAATTATAGCGGTTTCCAAAACATAACCCCAAAATAAATAATGGAAGATCAATTTGACTTTATCATCTAATGAACCATATCCAATAAGGTTCTACACCTCCATGTAGACACATCATTCTAAATGGTGTTCTTGGTGGAGTTAATTTGTGAAACAATTTCACAACCTAAAGATGATTGTCAAAATTCTTGGTTCAATTATTCATTATCACGATCGAATCGGGATCTTTGAATAGTTTTGCCAAGTAGTACCAAAATCCTCATTTAGCATTGCCACTTAATGAACCATATACATCGACATGTATTAGGTCTAATAAGATATCAGCCTTTTACTACTCCTAGTAAAAGTTGCCTTAATCCAAGTAAATAAGATTTGCATAAATCATATGATTCAAAATCGTATGACTTTAAAACTCCGTCCCATGAAATTTTAGATATGCGTTTCTCATTTATTTGATCAAAATAATAATGCCTTGAGAATTTAATTATTTATGTTATAGTCTTATTTATTATTTTGTTCTTCAAGATTTAGGATATGAGATTTATTTATATGATTTAACAATACGATAAAGCAAATCATAATAAATAAAGCTCTTTCTTATTCCAAATAAGAAATAAATATCCTTCATTATCTTATAGCAAAATAATATTTTCTACTTAATGAGCAAAGACACTTCATAAGTGTTCCACGAACAATGTTGCAACTCTTGCATCATTATTATTCGCAGATTAACTTTACCTTTTATAAGTAGTCTTTCTTTTTATTAATTGTTGCACATTTATACAAATGTGGGATCCAATCCGGTATCCAATACCCAATGATTAAAATTAGAAAGATTAATTTTATAGCATAAATATCCTTTGTGGTTGTCTCACTACCATTCACCTTTTATTGATCATCCAAAATTTTGATTGCAATTTTAAATGGTCAATCAAATTGCCACATTACCAAATTGCATTATTCAGAGTCATAATTTTAGCCACAATTATTTCCTTTAGGTTTGACAACGTTTGTCTTACATTTAGCTTTTAATCCTTCCTTTTAGAAAATCATAAAGTCAAAATCGAATTTTCGACTTAGGTCATCATCTTTCCGCATGATAGTTCAGATATTGAGAGCACAAACCAATGTCTCATCAATTCGACTAACTTCAGCAATCAGGAACAATTCAAGATTCTAATTTTAGTTTATCTGAATTCTTAATTGACATCACTTTTCAGGAAACTTGGTTTCGCAAACCAGCCGTCTGAAATTAGATTCAATCCCAGATTAATCTTGAACTTGACATTTAATTTCAGGAAACATGGTTTCTGAAACCAATCATCTGATAATTAAATTCAACTCAAAATATTTATCTTAGAAGCGGTAGATTTTAAATTTCCAAATTTATCCTATAATTGCATTTCTTGATTCATTTAGGATTTGGTGCTCATGGTGATCAAATCACCATGATTATCAAAACCAAGAATAAACAATTTATTCATGAATCTAAGATCATCAACAAGTTAATCAAATTAAATTTTGATGATCCTACGGAACATATTAATCAAATTAATATTGCAATTTAGGTTACTCAGGATTATTAAGAATGTATAATTTATATTCTTGCTTTAGAACAATTCTTAAGCTCATGAATAATTTCCATTCTGAAGAACAGATCGCAGTAATAAACATAATTAAAGTTTAAGAAAATATTCTACACAAATATGCAAATAAATATACACCTATATTTCATACCAGTCATTTAAGAGATATATAGATTGTATTTCATAAATACTCCCACTAAATTATATAACCTTCATATACATCCAATGTATAATATAATTTGAATGGGCTAAGATCCTTCTTTAATTTAATTTCAAGTCCGCTTTGGCGATACTGCTCAAAATTAAATTAATTAGGTAGACAACTCCTTGTCAATCATATCATATATGACTCTTAGATCTTTTATGAGATTGTAGATATCGTATATCTAACATGTTTTAATCTCATCTGTGCCTTAGGCCCAAAACTTTGTCTTTTGATAGCCTAATTAAGTCAAACCATGATAGACGCATAGGAAACTCTCATTCACTCATCTTGCTCATACACTGATAGAATCAATGCACCTCGCTTTGGCAGAGCCCACATGAAAATACCCGGTGTACTCACAAGTGTCTATCATGGGTTGGCACATGACTTAAAAATTTTAAGAAGGTTCATCTCATATAGCATACAACACGTTAATGAGCACATAACATGTAAAGCATCGGTTAATGATTTAATTAATCTCATTAATTAAACCATGATATCATGTGATTGATTTATGGGGATAAATTCTTTAACACATAAATGAGAGCACGATTGTACGGTCGAAACTAAGCCAAGAAGGCATCCACAATCCCGTACCAAATTTAGAAACTAGAAGAAACAACTATGTAAGGTCGAAACTAAGCCAAAAAGGCATCCACAATCCCTTACATAAAGTAACTCGATTCTAAATTCTTTTGTCTCATCAATTTATTACTTTGACCTTGAGATTTGTTTTCAGGAAACACAGTTTCTCAAACCAGCCATCTGACAAACAAATTCAATCCAAAGTGATTTCAAACAAGACATTTAATTTCAGGAAACACGGTTTCCAAAACCAGCCATCTGAAAAACAAATTCTGTCCAAAATCCTTCTGCTCGGCCGAGTCCTTTGGGGTGCTCGGCCGAGCACCTGTGCGTTTTAAAATCTGTACCCTTCTGATTCATATGCTCGGCCGAGTCTTATGAGGTGCTCGGCCGAGCACGCCTGTCAGAATAGAATTTTTGAATTTTAATTCTAAAATTGCTTTCCTGATTCAATTAGGGTTTGGTGTTCATGATGATCAAATCATCATGCTCATCAAAGCCTTGAATAAACAATTTATTCATGAATCAAGGATCATCAACAAATCAATCCAATTAATTTTTATGATCACAAGGAACATAATAATCAAATTATAATCGCAATCTTAGATCCCACATAACGTATTTAAACGGTACGATTTTATGATCTCTATATATCATATATACATACATAAAATTCAAATCACATAAACATCAAGAATCTAAATTCAAATAACATGCCAACACATATAATCCAATTATATTATTAACATGATATTATTAAAATAATCATGATGAACGGGGCTCTGATACCACTGTTGGGTTTTGAGCAAACATGCGCAGCGGAATTAAAACCCAAAAGCCTAGATCCGATCACGATGATTAAATTAATACGAGGATGAATTTAGAACACTAACCGTGACGGAGCTTTAAAATTCTGAGATCTTCAATCTTTGTTCTTCGCGCTTCTTCGAATCACGAACGCAGGAACGACCGCAACACTTGGATCACGAACTTTGAAGGAGTTGATGCCAACGCCCTCTATGTTTATCCACACGCGAACGAATATCTAGAACGATTCTAGATCTGGATTGCTAGACCCATTAGAAAACACGCTTTTCTAATCTTCAAAGGCTATATGATTTTATTGGTGTTCTTGAGCTTTTGATTCTCAATCTAAACTCAAGAATATGTTTCTCAAACACATGGAGGCTACCAATAATGATACAATATCAATCCATCCTGATTAGTGTTAAGAGAGAGGTATTTAAACTCATTAGTCCTAAACCTTTTAGGAGAAATAAGTCAAAACCCGTCAAAACACGAAATCAGATTTTTGGCCCAAACAGGGCCTACTCGGCCGAGTCCTTTGAGGTGCTCGGCCGAGCACCTTTGCTCCAGAAAACTGACCTTCTGATGACCCTTTGCTCGGCCGAGTCCTATGAGGTGCTCGGCCGAGCACCACCAGAAATCCGTTTTTAGCCTTTTAAACAATTCGTTCTTTTGTGTGTGACCCCATATGATTATATTAAGTTGACAATGAGTCCAACCAAGGTCAAACTCATAAATCATGAGCGGACTCTAGCAAGCCATCATGACTACCCAAATAATATAACTTAAAGAAGTTCGTAATCCTTAATAGAGCATATCACAATCCTTTTGTCACGCGATATCATATTGAACATAAGTCATGGTCCATGTTAACTTATCTTGTCCAATGCTTTCTCGATCCAAGTAGATTGATAATGAGCAAATGGTATTGATCTCATCAATTCATTTGAGCGCGGCCACGCATTTCATCAATCTCACTCTACGAGAGGCCCAAGCGGATATCTCTCTTGAGAGAGGGACAAATCCCATCTTGACTTATTACCTATCCCTACATGAATCCGATTATGCCAATCGTAGCCTTTATAACCACCCGGTTAGGGGTGACGTTTGAGTACGTCAAACATAATGTTCATCATGTGGAAGACTGTAATAATCTCAGGTCTAAGGATATCAATGATATAACTATTATGAGATTTAATTATGACATTTGACCATGACATAAATCTCATAGGTGGGTCATGTCCAGTACATGTTCACCAACAAGTACCCATAAGCATAATCTGTATCATATACACATGATCATCACATGATCATCAATTAAACTTATACTAGTTCTTCATAAGTACTAGGGACGGGGATTATTATAATAAACATGTAAAACATATAATAACCCAAAGTTGTTATCTCCATAACAAATGAGAACATGATGTAACGTAAGGCCTTTCTCAAGGGCCTAGAGCATAATTCCAACACTCCACACTGTCATCGTGTCTATATATAATGTCACTCACTATAATATTATCATGTCTAGAACCCATTTTAATACTATCATCATTCTATACTGTCGTCGTTTTTGTACAGACCCGGCACGGGCTTTTGGATACTAGTACGTAATAAAAAAAAAGAATATTTGGACTCTCGTCCACTAAATATTTAAATCGGCCTCCCAAAAACCCAAACTCTAAAACCCCCCACAGTCGATTGAGCATTTGGCGCATCGAAGAAGACGATGGAATAAGGAGAAAATTCGCTACTCCGAATCCCTAAACTCACCGAAATTTCAAATTTGTCTCTCAAAATTGAGCCAAACAATGTTCCTCCGTATGCCTCCATTCATAATTTCACACTCCATTTTAGCAATTTATTGTTCATTCCATTTCTAATTGTTTGTATTTTTTTTTGTATTTTTTTTTTAATTCCAGTCGACAGATTTTCCATGGCTGCATTGAGAATTTCTCTGCTTCTCTAGTTGAGGTGATTTTGATCCCTAGGTGATCGAATTTGCTCTTCACTCGTTATGCATGTGCTCAATTTTTACTTATTGTCAGTTTTCCTTAAACATTCTGAATGTGATTACTCTCACTCTCTCTAAATGAATGTCATATTGGATTGGATGATGACAACGACATACTCCCTATGTCCCAAAATAAATGTCCAAAATATATTCAAATTTGCTTTTGATCAAGACCAATTTTGAAAAATAAAATTGGACATCCATTCTGAGACATTGGTGGTAGTATTTTTTCAGTTCACATTCCTCTTGTAGGTACAACTAGAACTCGTGCCCGTGCCGGTGGCAATGTGACAGTCTACTTTATGTGCAGTACAAAACCAA
The DNA here is from genome assembly GCA_026119855.1 of Campanula takesimana. Classification (NCBI taxonomy): domain Eukaryota; kingdom Viridiplantae; phylum Streptophyta; class Magnoliopsida; order Asterales; family Campanulaceae; genus Campanula; species Campanula takesimana. Next base: position 1,275,630 of record JAOWBW010000184.1, read on the forward strand.
GCATCACGGTTATCACCATTATATAGAACCCTAGAAGCCAGTAAAATCTGTTGCTAGTGTGATTGTACCATTGATTATAGTGCTATTCGTGTGATTATTGTTGGTGTTGCCAAGGATCGATTTGCAGAAACAACAATAGCCAATATTTCAAAGGATAACTATAGTATACCACATTGCTTAAAAAATAAAAAACTCTAGTATACCACATTTGAATTACCACAAAAGTTCCAACTCCTCCTTCATTGAACATTAGGATTTGGAGATTCACCTCTACTGCCCCATGTAAATACTCATCTTCTTTCCTTTGCCATCACCCCCTTTTTGATCCCCTACTCTACCTGCCTTCAAGAAACACACAACCGCACCACCTCTTCCATACTTTCCTTTCTCACACTTTCCACCCCTACACAAATCATTGCCACCACCTTTAGCCCCTGTCTCATACTTTTCGCCCCTACATAGATGGGTCTCTAAATATCAATCTCTTGGTTGCTCTGTTAGATAAGTTGACTGTTCTTGCGACTTGGCTTCCATGGTTTCATGTAACAAATGAAATGAATACACTTAAATTCTTATTCATGGCACATCTGAAAATTATAAAAATGAATCTGATAAGTCAAATTAGAGACTTTACATTTTGTCAAACCCCAACAAAAAGGCAAATTATCCTCCGTGTTTTACTTAAAGCATCAGCCTTGTCGATCTCATACACATACAAACCATAGTTGTCAATCCTCTCTTTTACCGTTTCGGTCAAAAATTGGTTTGGAACCTATGAAATGTTTTGTTATTTTACCAAAAAGACAGAGAAAAAAAAAAATAGGTTGCAACACATATACATTATCTGCACATACAATTTAACCATGAAACCAAACCAAGCCAAAGATACAAATCAAAACCCAATTTTAATAATCACTCATCACCACATAGATTCCATGAGAAGCATTGAAAAACAATCCTAAAAAATAATTTAGACAGAAAAAATCCCATCTAAAGCTTCCATGAAGCAAATAAATGATTCAAATTCCCAATTCATTGTACAGCAGCAATATTTCAAAAAGATACCAAGAGAGATAGATGACAGACATATAAGACGGATAATGCGTTGGGAGAGAAAAAGTAACTATTTTTGAGATAGGGTGTCCTTTGTGCTTTGCGGTGGTCAAGCTCAAAATTAAATTGCAATCCCCTCACGTGATACAGAAGCAAAAAACGATAGAAGAATAACAAAAATTAAGGGTTTTACGGTTAACCTGACCCATTGCTGTATTCAATTGGCTTGCCAATCACCGACAAAGCTCATAATTTTCCAGGGCGGGTGTGTGAGGTTATGCGAGAGAGAATTGGCTGCTGGATGACCGGTGTAAAAGATTGTGGTCAAGCTGGTGAGGAATCAAAATCGAAGATGTTCACTGCAGCCGCTGTTGAAGAAGGCAAGGCTCAAATAGAAGAAAGTAGTTGCGATCGGCGCTTAGAAACGGGATCGGGTAAATTAATAAACAGCCGTATCGTATCAGGAATTGAATTGATTGTCGTCAGATCCGCACGAGGAGAATGAAGTAAAAACGATAGAAGAAAGAAGGGGACAATGTCTGCGTTTGAGAAGAAGATACTGGAAACCGTCAAATTTGGGCCGCATGATTAACTTAGGAAAATTGATCTGGACGGATGGAGAAAATGATGAAAAATAAAGAATTAATGTCAGCCTTTGGATGGGAGCGGTTACCGGTGAATCCTGGCCCTTCTTTGTCGATTTTTAAGAAGTAGTTAAAACCATTGTGTTTTGTATTATAGATTGCCATTTTCTACCCTTAAATTGATATCTTGCCACTATTCTTTAAATAAAATTGGTAGTATTTTTTCAGTTCACATTCCTCTTGTAGGTACAATTGACATTCATTCTCAGAAATTTCTGGCTTTAATAAGTCCATTTTCTTACAGATTCTTAGAATTAGATTACTAAAAGACATAAACACAGATATTGGTCCAGAAAATGGCTTAAGAAGTCCATTTTCCAAGAGGCAGTTCTTCATGCAGGTGCTGCACTTTCCATACCTAACGGCAGGTAAGATTAGAAACCTCTAGTTTTGTTTTTCTTTGCAGAATTTTGTTCTGTTCTTGCTTCCATTTTTCATTCTTCATGCCGTCTTTAAGTTTTAAAAAATGAAGCTACACTTAAAAGGTCTGTGATGAAACACAAACATAGCGTTCAAATATGTTGGCTTCGCCTACATATTTCTTCAAGGCAAGTGAAGATATGGAAAGCACGACAAACGCAAATCAGAATGGAATATGACCAAACCCTTCTACCTAACATGTTAATTACAGAAAAGTTGACCAACAGATAACATAGCTTCAACCAACATACTGCAAATGGTTAGGATATTTGTTTGGCAAGCCAATGTTCACAACAACACATACTAAATACACTAGCCTTGAGAAAACTAGAGATAATGACATCAATTTATGGCACGTCAACTTGCCAACACGCTATAAACATCATAAACAGTACTTATATACCAGACAATCTGATCACGAACAATCTTTCAGTCTTCATCGCACTGAATGAAACAAAGAAACGACCAAGGCAACACAAACAAAATTGTTTAGAACTCAAACTATTTGCAGCCAATAGATCAGTACCCTCGGGTCAATCTAAACTATTTGCAGCCAATAGATGAGTACCCTCAGATCAGTCTAAACTATTTGCTGCCAAAAGATCAGTACCCTCGGGCTAATTTAAACTAATATAGGCCAAAAGAATTCACCAGGAAGCGGTGTAACAGTTTTATGGGAAAGGAGCAATCTAAGCAATGAACAGGCTAGAAAAAGGGGTCGGGATATAAGAAAATGACAGTCATACCCTAGAGGTATTTCAGAACAAGGACTTTTCAACTACATCTGATGAAGACATGCTTCCAATCTGAGACCATTGAAGAGATGGATGAGAAGATAAGCGTGAAATATAGACAAAGCAAATTTGGAAAACAGTGAGTTAGAACACAGAAGCAAAGTTAGTTTCTGAAGGAGCCAAAGCTTTTTGTAATTCTGTATCCTGTCAATAAGAAAATCCGAAACAAATGAAGTCTTAGTCACGGTTTATGTCAAAGAACCAAGTGCCTAGCTACACAAAATTACATAGAAATCAACCAACCAACCAACTTCGGACCTGATCTATAAGATAATACTGTATGGCAGTTTCTAAAGCTATGATTTGTAACTCAACCCGACTCAGATACCAAATCGCACTTTTTTTCCTGTAGAAGGAGCAGAGAATCGGCACCAGGCAACACAGGTTTTGTAACTCAACCAGACAGTAACCTAACTAGATACCAAACAACACATTCTCTACCGAACAGAAACAGTGCATAAAATGGTACTAAAAATAACTGTTCTAGTGTGGTGGCTAGGTGCCAATTCCCACTACTGTTTTTAGTTTGTGCGCCCATTTAAAATTAATCCTGGATTTCCACCCGTCTGTAATCAAACATGACCGAATACTTCTACCTAATGTCCTATAAAAAGAGCTTCAACCAACGTACTACAATAGACCTACGCCCTATAATAGGTATGACATTAGATGGAGAAGAAAAGTGCACAAGAATACCACATGCTGTATACATTGACCTTAAAAATAATTAAAGCTAATGATAGCAATTTATGGCAAGGTAAATTGCCGTCACACCAAAAATATCATAAACAGTTAAATATACCAGAAGCATCTGATCAGCAACAATCTTTAAGTCTTCATCGCACTGAATCAACAAGAATCTAGCAAAACCACTCATAACAGGAGAAGACGAAGTAGCTATGATCTACTGGACCCTATCTACATCAAGTTTACTTATCCTGGGTCCACAATTTGCAGCGATTATAATCTTCAGATCAGTGTCTTCGGGCCAATCAACACTAATATAGACCAAAAAGAGATTCAAGTGAAGACACTTTATCAGCATTAAATGTGTTGGAAAGGCGCAATCTAAGCAATAAGCAGACTAACAAAGGCGTTGGAATATAGCAAAAAGCACTTTAGTAACCTTGAGGTATATCAGAACAATGACTTTTATCTACATTTGATGAAGACATGCTTCCAATCTGACGAGCATGAAAGAACTGAATGAGAGGAATGGTGTGAAGTATAAACAAACAAAAACTTGAATTCAATACAAGAGTTAGAAACACCAGAAACAAAGTTAGTTTCTGAAGGAGCCAAAGCTTTTCGTAAATCTGTATCCTGTCAATGACAAGAAAATCCAAATCAATTGAAAACCCTAGTCATAGTTTCAGTCAAAGAACCAACTTGTGTCTAGTTACACAAAATAAGATAGAAACCAACCAACCAACCAACTACAGACGATCATCTACAATGCAACCAGCTTCAGCTGGAACTCACATAAGTTCATGAGTTTGTCAATAGCTTTGTATCTTCATCATCATCTGAAGTACCTAACTACAAAGGATAAGAGAGAAAACATATTAAATAACACTGGAGTGATCAAGTATGCCAAGGAAATAATGTTCATGTAAGGAACGGAGAGGTGGATGGTTGGCAGTGCACAATCGGCATTTTATTTCGAGCTCGAACCCAAGAAATCCAGCTTATCAGCCAAGAAACCCACATCTTCCTCTTCCCCGTCCTCATATCCAGTCATGTCCACTTCTTGGTCAAACCCTTCATTGAATAACTCTTCCAAGAATTCCTCATCAAGTTGTTCCCTTTCACCGCTCTCAAATTCTTCAAGCTCATTGATCTCTTCCTCATGATCCCTTTTGGCTCTACCGAACCCCTGCATTTCCAATGCCAGTGCTTCCAATTCAGACACTTGAAACCCGTCCAGGGAGCCAAACTCTAGAGGCTCCGCTTTGATAGAAGTCGACCCTTCACAAGATTGGCCCAATTTCCCACACCCATAACCAATAGACCGTCTCCTTTTCTTTGTAACGACTTCCTCAAGTACCTTCCCTTTACCGTGCTGGACTAACTTCTGGATAAATTCAGGGTTTTGCATTGCTTTAGCCAAGAAACTCATCATCTTTTGCTGCTTTTTCTCCGTTCCTTGTAGCCTCACCTCCATGGCTTGGAGGTGAGCTTTGGTACTTTGCTGCTGTTGTCTAAGCTTCACCAGCTCCGTCAGGAGAACCTGCTTGTCACGTCTCAAGCGTTCCACTTCCCCATCTACAGCAAACCGCTCAACTTCAACGCAAGTACTTGCAGCTTGTTGTTTTAGATGTAGGGGCTGTGAAGGTGCCTTTCTTCTTTTGATGTTTTTCAGAAGGTGCTTCTGACCTCTCAAAAATGCTTCATTCGCAAACTCCCATACATCGGGATCAATCTTTCTGAAACCCTGCACTCAAAACAGGTCAAAAGTCCTGAAGGTAACATATTTATACCACAGAAACTTGTAACCAAGATTTGAAAATCTCAGATGAAAGTATGTCCAGGTAACATATTTATACCACAGAAACTTATGACCAAGATTTGAAAATCTCAGATGAACGTTTGTCCGAATATAATTGGGTTTTTTTTTCCGACTGAAGTCATAATTCACTAAGCATGTGAAAATAAGTTAAACCTGTTATACCACAGAAACTTATGACCAAGATTTGAAAATCTCAGATGAACGTATGTCCGAATAATAGCAAGCAAATTCGATGATTAAGTTCTATTTTTACTACTTGATAATTCAAGTCCTTGTTTAATTCAGACCACTCCCCTCACCAGTTATTGAAGCTTTTATTAAGACCACTGGAACATTTTATTATTGTAAAATTTTCTTATAAATAGGTACCTTAAAATTTTGCCTAGGAAAAATGAGGTCAAAAGTATAAAAAAATAAATAAGAAAAATATAAAGAGAGTAAGAAACTTACATAAGTGTTAAGCTGCCTAACAAAGCTAGAGAAGTTGCTATGCTTGAAGTATCTGGGAAGGAGATGAGTGGAAAAGGCATGAGAATCCCAAACAACAAAACTTTGACCACCTCTGCTCCAAGAGACTATTGGGTCAATGGTTTGGTCATCCACTATATCAAATATTTTTGTTAGGAATGGTGGTGGACCCATGTCATGAAGCCCCTCCATAGGCAGTGGAGCTTGTACCTCCTGCATCAGAGGTTGTACTACAGGCATCACATTATTAGTCCTTGATGAACTTGATCCAGGGTACTCCTCCTTAACTGGGAGGTAGCCATAAGGATTCATGACCACCAAGATCCACAGCAAAAGTTCCTATTTTTAGATGGGTTTTTCACAAACAAGAACTGATTTTCAACCAAATTCCCAAATTGGTAACCCAATTGAAGCACAGTATCTAGAAAGAGTTGACTTAACAATGGCAGAATTTCACAAAATATGATACTCCCTCTGTCCCGAATGATAGCCCCCTATTTTCATGGGTTTTACGAAGGAACTTTGAGTAATAATTAAGGCTGCTTTTAATTATTCTAATGAAAGTTTTGAAATTGTTCTTGATACACCATTATAAATACTATTAATATCAATTTTTAGATTCACATTAACATAATTATAAGTAGCATTTATAACTGCTCAAAGTTCCTTCGTAGTAAAAACGAAAAAAAGTTGGATTATCTTTCGGGACGGAGGGAATACAAATTAAACTACATGACAGATGGATGGGGATTTTAGATGAGATTGAAGAGGTGGGGTTTTTTTTTTAAAAAGATGATTTTTTGATGGGTATTCACTAGTTAAGATTTTTGACCAAATCTCCCAAATTGGTTACTCAAATGAAACACAAGTTTTTGCATAAATTCAAGAAACAGGAAAGTCAACAAGAAGTGGTGAAACACAGAATATGAAACAAGATTAAGCTACATGACAAAGAGGTGTTCTAGATCCAAAACAATGAATTTAGAAGAGATTGAAGAACTGGGTTTTTGAAAAAAAAGAGGATCAGATGAAGAAAATGATGACATGAACAGAAGGGAAGAAGGGGAAAGAAAGACCCAAAATGGAACTTTAGGTAGGTGTACCTTTTTTGACACTTGCAGAGAAATCTTTTTGCCAAGCTCTCAGCTTTCTTCTTTAGGAAGGTCTGCAAGTGATAGTCTTCAATTCAGTAAGAGAATATTTGGAAAATTTAGGGTTTTCTTACATATTTAGAGCTAGATGTAGAGGAAACTTCTAGATATGGAAGGAGAAGGTTGGGACATTACATTTAGCCCCCATGAGATATTTTATCAGTGTAAATGTTCCCCTATATTATATGGGAAATTCACTTTCCATCCTCACAAGTCACGTGTCTCTATAATTAACTCCATCTACCTAGAAAAAAACACTACTTTTTTCCCCATATTTTATTAGCACTACCCCATCTCAAAATCAATACTATAAGTTACTCCCTCCGTTTCAAATTATCTGTCGCTTTAGGAGTAAAAAAATGTTTCAAAATATCCGTCGCTTTACTATTATCAATGCACTTTTACCCGTTTGTCTCAATTATACCCTTACTAATGATGGTGAAAGTATCTCTTATGCAAGCATTTAATCACCTAGAAAATTGAATTATTTAGGGGCAAATGGGTCTTCTTAACATGCATTAATTATATTTCTTAATATGTGTGAAAAAGTCTAAAGCGACAGATATTTAGAAACGGAGGGAGTAGGTAAAAAGATGAGTTTATTGCAAAACTGACGTGCATACTTTCAGTTTTTTTTAATTTGACTCGCAAACTTTGGAAACATCAAATGTGGTTTACGTACTTATATTTTCAAAATTTTGAGACAATTTTTTTAACACCCGTTAAAAACATAATGGGGCACTCTATATGGGGGGGGGGGGTAAAAGTGTAAAAAATAAAACTTAAAAGTCCTAAATCATGTTGCTGAGAAAAAAGAAGAAGACATGAGTTGGAAGCCCTTTGGTCGCCGGAATCCATGGAGGATAAGGGAAGATGGTAACCAGAACGCAGAGGGAAAACGAGTCCCCCCTCTCCAAATCTACCTCTAAATCAATGCGAAAACGAGTTCCCCTCTCCAAAACAATTCAACCGACGATAAAAACACAATCATCGGCCCTAAACAAGACACCGGTCGTCTCGGTGTAAAATAGTTACCAATAGAGCTGAAATTCACTAGCAATAGCATCCTAAAGTTCTGGCACGATTGCCGCCGCCAGCATCGTCGTTCCGTCAAGTCCATCGTTGCCGTCGTTCCGTCGAGCCATTGTCACCGTCGAGTCCCATTATTGTAATTGAATTGGGCATAATGCAAAAAGATTGAAATGTTTTTAGATTTAAGATATGGGTTTATTCTGAAGAACATTGAGAAATTTGAACTGACCAATTTAGGGTTTGCAGGTGTAGATTTGGGAAAGAAGAGTTAGAGAGTCACTAGAGTAATGGAGTGTTGAAATCTGCAAATCTTAGGACTTTGAAATTTATTTCTTACACTTTACCCCCTATATGGAATGTCTCGTTATGTTTTTAACTGGGCGTTAAAAGAGTTGTCTCAAAATTTTGAAAATCAAAGTGCGCAAACCACATTTGATGTTTCCAAAGTTTGCGAGTCAAATTGAAAAAAACTGAAAGTACGCATGTCAGTTTTGCAATAAACTCGTAAAAAGATAGAGCTTAGTTTAATCAATCTATTGTCATTGACAATAGATTGATATAAGCATTGACTCAACGTTGTGCAAAAAATTGATATTGTTCTTTAATGGCACAACCAAAATGATATAAGCATTTCTATATTAAGATAAATGGAATAGTAAACATACATGATATCCAGCAGTATTACAAGATTCAGAATGCACCCTAGGTAGAACACTAAGTTTATAGAAGTAACTTTGGTTAATTGTTGTAAAGACGGTGCTCAAGCTTTACGGTTTCTTGTAAAAACATATCCTCACTTTGGGTTTGGGACGTAAAGAAAAAAACTTTTAGTAATTGTGATAAAGATACTGGGTAGTAGTCTCTATTGTATTCCCTTCTCCCAGTGTAAAATGTGTGTGTGTCTTTTTTTTTTTTTTTTTTTTTTGTGTGTGTGTGTGTGTGTTTGTAAGTAGAATACTTAGTAATTGTGATAAAGAAACAGTATATTATTCTCTAATCATTTTGTTTTTTATATTCCCTTCATCCCAGCGTAACACGTGTGTAATATATATATATATATATATATATATATATATATATATATATATATATATATATATATATGTAAGTATAATAATATATATATATATATGTAAGTATAATACAAACTCTTAATTTTTTTAACCCTCATTATAAAAAGCATTAAATCATCTATTAAAAGCTTTTCTTTTCAAAAATTAACACACTTTAAACCCTCTTTGTAAATGTGAAGTGTGAACCCATCGGTAGAGTTTAGTTGTATTTTTGGGTGTCACATGTTACAAGAAGACAAAGGCGGACCTAAGGGGTAGTGGTGAATCCATTCATTATTTAATGTTGGTGCAGTATAGTGGTAAGTGTTTTTATGCATTACTTGGTTAACTCAAGTTCGATTCCCGATTTCCCACAAGTGTTTATTAATTTTGCACGCACTTTGATTAACTCTCAAGTTCGTCGGTGCAAGAAGAGGAATACAAAAGGCGACATCGGACTCCCAATTTGCATAGCCTATGATACCATTGCAGTAACAAAACAAACTAACGTAGGCGCACGCACACATTTTTCGTTACTTTCGTTAAAGTTTCGTCATTGATGATAAAGAAGTGTAAGATATCGTAACAAGAAGGTGATAAACTAATACTATTATATCAAACGTTGAGGGGGGTGGTAGAGTAAAATTTTATGGATGCTTCTTTCCATTTTATTGAAAGGTGGTTGGAATTTTCTAGAACTTGTGATAAGGTCAAGCCAGCATGTGGGTCCCACTCCCACCAAATTATTAAATACGTGGCGGAGAGGTCCTTGGGGCCCGCAAAATGATCACATACGTGGCCTACATTGACTCTCTTTAATTCTGCGCAATCTGATTGGTGGATAGAGGCGTCCCCATCTTTTTATTGGGCGACAATACGGACAAACAAACACTATTTTGAGGAGAAACTTTTCTAGTGGAACAGCAGCTGATTTTGATTATAATATTAATAACCGCCCAATTGGATTGGCTGACGGGTATTCCCCTACTTTACTCGTCTTAAAAATATAATGCTCCATTTGTGTTAAAATAAATACTCTTTTTGTCCCGCTTTAAGGTTCTTACTTTCTTTTTTAGCATGTTCCAATTTAAGGTTCTTACTTTGTTTTATTACCTAAAATGGAAAGTGTGACCTACTTGTCATTCTCACAACAAAAACTCCCCACCCATTTTCTCTCTCCCACTTTACTTTTCATACTCACAACATTTAATTTTCTTAATCTCCGTGCAAATTCAAACTAAGAAATTTAAATTGGGACGGAGGGAGTAAATAAATATAATAATGCTCCATAAACATGGTTAATGAATCTAAATCCGACATTACTCTCCTACTAATATTTTTTTGTCATTCTCCGCTTTAAAATATAAGCATTTTTTTTGCCTTTTTCAAGAAAAACTTATCCCTAAATCTTCTTTTACCTATATACAGTATTTATTACTCCCTCTATCCTTAAATGAGTGTCCATTTTTAGAAAATATTTGTCCAAAAATGAGTGTTTTTTTTTAAGATAACTTTGTCTCTAAATATTTTTTTTCGGAAAATTTTTCGCCGGTCTCTTTATACTTGCAAAACTAAGTGTTTGCAAAGAGGATTACAAGATTATATATAAATCTTTGCCACCAAATTGTACAAAAAGTTAAGATTTTTAGATGTCCCTTAAAATGAAATTTGGACACTCATTTAGGGACAGAGAGAGTATACATGTACTCCCTTTGTCCTAGAAAGAAAGTCTCATTTTGACTTTTTATGGTCAGCAAATATGAACTTTGACCAACCATTGGTGACGATCTAATCATTCTAGTTAAATTCTGAAATTTATAATTGATAAATCATTAAGTGATTTATCTATAACAATTTTTAAATTTTCATTGTGATCATTAAATTGACACCAATGTTTGGTCAAAGATTATTTTTCTTGACCGTGAAAATTCAAAATGAGACTATCTTTCTGGCACAAGTGAGTATAACTTATCCATAAATCTTTTTTTCATATTTAAACTGCAACGCTTATTTATTTACAGTAAACAAAAAAAATAAAAAATACTACGAGTACTACTTTTATTATGAAATGTAATGTGTATTATATAATTGCATGCTGGGGTCAAATACTCCAATCATTCCGATCAAACTACCCCCAATTAGGCAAACCCCATTCTCATTCAATTTTTTTTTTTTTTTTTTGGGGGGGGGGAGGGGGAATAATTCTGATTTTGTGTTTAAGGACTAAACTAACTGTTTTTAAAGCCTAAACTTGCTATTTTATTTTTTTGGTGTTTTAATGTGTAAGCTCACTGTTTTAAAACCTAAATTTGAAGTATTTTATTTTCTTAATGTTTTAAGGCCTAAACTCGCTTTTTTAATTAAGGGTGAAACCATAATTAAAAAGTGAACTTTTTATAACTATAGAGAAACTAATTTCCACCAAAAACCTACTCGATCTCATTTAGATAAAACATATCTCAAAAAAGTATAAGATCTGAAAAAGCTGGATAACAAATTATTTATGTAGCAAATGGGCGGCTGATTGGCCATTGAATGTCGCTAGAATTGAGATTGTAAAGAATAAAGTTTTCCTCTATGAAAATTGTAGGTCACACCAATCAATTTATTTATTATAAATTTACAAAAATACAAATTAAATGTTATGAAGATCCACAAACAATTGATTATAATCTCAAAGCTGAGATTACAAACAATTATAAGAAATCAATTGTTGAATAGTTAAAAGGGTAATTAAAGGGATAACAAATAAGGGAGAGGAAAACAGAGGAAATCTATACTATACTCCCTCCGTCCGTCCCATAACAATGGGCACAGTTTGACTTTTTTGGTTAACTGAGTCAATCTTTGACCATAATTTTATGAATATCTAAATATCTCTATGAAATTCAAAAAATTGTGTTTGTTTCACTATTAGAAATACTATCATTAACAATTTTTAGAATTGTCTAGAGATATCTAGATATTCATAAAATTATGGTCAAAGATTGACCTAATTGACAAAAAAAGTCAAAGTGTGCCCATTGTAATGGGACGGAGGGAGTAGTATTTTAAAGTTGGTGAAACTTACCTTGGGAATGACACGTAAGCCAAAAATGAGTTTATCTTGATTTAGAGGATGCCATGTAATATGACTTTTGGAATCATGGAGGCTTTTGGCATTCTCCTACCTAGGTAAAAATATGAGGTAATATCCATAGATATGATAGTAGTTAATTTAGTGATTCTATAAGAAGATAAGAAGAGATTCATATCTAATAGAATATGTACTCCTATATATAGAGTATTAGACTAGGTAGACATATACTCTTATATATAGAGTATTAGACTATGTAGGGTTTGGATGCATTAAAGAACAATTCATTAAGAAGTGACTTTTTAGTTTTTGACTATTCAAATTTTCACAATTCAATGGCTTTGATCCTTTTATGTATTCCAAGAGACAACATATTATTCAAAACCATTTAATTATGATAGAATTCTTAAAGTTTAAAGTATCAAGTGAACTTGAAATTATAGAAAATGAAAATATAAGATGAACCATTGTAATAAATAATGCTAAAATCTAAAAAGTCTCTAACTTACATTTTATTAATATGACTTGCATTTATGCTAACATATAAAAAGTCTCTAACTTACATATTATTAATATGACTTGCATTCATGATCTCATAAGTTATAAGACTCTTCAACTTTAAAAACTACTACAAAAATATAAAAACCAAACATTTATTTATCAAATAGTACTTTTAAGCTCTCAACTCTACAAAAAAAGACACCCTTCTCATTTTAGATGCAAGGATAATTTTATTGTTCATACTTTTCTATACATAAATGAAGCCAAAGGGAAGAAGACGACGCAATGATTTATCAACCCTCCATATCGGTAATATAATATTCTATTTCAAATTTCATGCATTATATACTAACTATTGTATTTGTTGTTATATTAATTTTTGTAGGTATTCCTTCAAAAGAAATTGCTAAAAAAAATCGTGCTATGAAGCGTGCTTATTTGATGAGTAAAAAAAAATAAAAAAGGAAGTTTAAATTTACAAGCGAAAGAGAAGGAAGGAACAAGCATGTCGAAAGATGGACGAGAAACTTTTTTCGGTCAATCAGTTTGAAGTCATGTTTCTTCCATATAACTAAAGTTTCTTGCAGAGTTTAAGAATAATATTCGTAATAAAATTTGGGAAATTTGGGTAGTTAACCTATACACACAAGCGGCACACACAACACACACATGTATATATATATATATACACACACTAAACACACATGCAATTTTCCATATCCTCAAACTTTTATTTTGTTTGCAGATTCATCAATGCGTACAACGGACGAATAGTTCCAGGAAAAGAAATTTACTATTGGATAATGGTATCACATCCAATTACAATGTTAGAACATCAGGTATGTTGAATTTGTTAATTTAATAGAGTATGTAAAATTGTTGCAGTTAATTACTAAAATTTAGTTAATTACAAAGATTTAGAGAAAACTACAATAGCTATTGTATCTAACATATCAATTCGGACGGAAGGAGTATATAGGTAGTTAGGGCTAAGTAGTAAGCAACGGGTCTTCATTTCTTAACTTTTCATAGCTTCTCACATATGTGACTGAGTGTATGTATTAAATATTTTACAAAAACATACCCGCATTCTTATGACTATTCAGCAATTTAGGAAAGAAATTTACTTTCATCAGTAATTAAACTTAAGAGAAATTCAAAACGGAAATTATTAACAAAAAGTTTGGGATGGAAGGAGTATAACTAACAAATCCAGTTTAACCTTCAAATAAATTATTTAAATTTCATTATCAAATAATTTTAGCAATAACATGATCTTTTAAAAATGTAAAAAAATGAGACAATTTAAATTCACCATAATGTCATTAGGTGTTCTAGCTCCCGTGCGAAGCACGGGTTTATTTTCTAGTGAAGATGATAAGGTTACTGTAAGAAATTACTCCCTCCATCCCAAAATTATCTTCTCATTTGTCATTTTTTATTGTCCCAAAAAGTTCTTCACGTTTTTACATTCTAGGCTTAAAAGTGCATAAACAAAGCTTGGCTAGTGAAGCAAGTGTTCATATTCTTAAAAAGTTTGAATAGTCAAATGCAAAGATCATTTTGGGACGGAGGGAGTATATTACTCGAGTATTTCACATAGAATATCTTTTATGTTTAAGATTATAAAATTTCTATCACTGAATATTATTAGATTATCGACAATATGAAAAATTCTTTTTCTCCCTAACTATTAATTATTATGAATATTCGATAAGTTAGTTTGAAATATGGAATCTTATTATTGACATAGTAATTTCATAAAAACAACTTTCTGTTTAACTCCTAAATTGCGTTTATCAAGATTAAACTGTGCCTAGGAGTTTATAGAGCACCTTATAATAAATGTGACACAAAAGGCTCGTTTGTCGCAGCTGATGGCTGATGACTTATAGCTGATGGCTGATAACTTATGGTTGATGACTGATTTAGTGATGATGTTTGTTTTAGCTGTTCTGAATGACTACTAGTTATTTTATTTTATTTTTTTGATTTTTTTTTGACAAAAAAAAAAAAAACAACTCTAAAAACAACAAATATTAGACTAAAAAGTAACATAAATATTATTAAAAAATATGTTTTGTTTGTTTTACATCTATTATAATAACTAGTAAAATTTTGAAAAGAAATATAAGAGTATATTAAATCATAAATATAATTAAACTTATATTTTTTTTTCTTAAAGTAATTTGGTAGATTTGCATGAGAATAAAAAAGAGAAAAAGAAAAGGAAAAAAGAAAGGAAAGAAAAAGATAAGAAAAGAAGAAGACAAAAAGAGAAAACAATAGTATATTTTAATTGACGTGAGATTAGAATGAAAAAAAAATGTTTTACTAACATAGGATAGGATAGCAGGTATTGAACTCGGGACTTAGTTCCGTGTTTCATGAAAAGCTTAAGAAAGCTCAAATTTTATGTTTTTTGACTTTTACTTATCTAATGCAATAAGGTGGTTGTACTTTACTTATTGACTTATTGAGTTTAAGTGAAAACAAACACTCTAATTTTAACTTAATTAACTCCAAAAGCCATAAGTTACTCAAAATAAGCCGAAACAAACGGGCACTAAATAAAAACATAATGTTGATGCAATTTTAACATGGTGCAAACAATATGTACAAACATAATTTTGTTTATAGATTTAAGTTGGGCATAAAATAAATTGAAATACGAACATATTTCCAATTCTTATCTCTGAATGTTTGAATAGATCAAAAGTCTAAGCAAAAGTCCCAATCCTAAATGGTATTTTGTTAAACCCATAATCAAATCCCCACTCGGGTGCCCATTCGTAAAGCCTTGGCAATTCATCATAGTTAAAACCCAATTCCCGCAATGCAACCACAACGGCTGACAAGTTATCGGTGCTGCCTTTCTGAAACGCTTTCTGGACAATGCATTCGGCCGCTGACAAGTCCAAGCACGAATGCAGGTTGCGGTTGCTTGACATTTCTGGTTTTATGTAGTGCAAGTCAGACAATAGGCTGCACACATTTTGCGTCGTGAAGCTCTCAAATATGCCATCCGAAGCAACCACCAAGTAAAGTTCCACCGCTGTTAACATCCGCCAATCTGTCACTTCTGGCACGGATATAATGCCGTTCCTGTAAAAAAATGAAGCCTTTATAATGTGTGACATAGAGGTGGGGAAATTCGGGGCCTCAGACTCAGAGTGCTACAGTCCGACAAACCTTGTAACTCATCTTACTATAAAATATAACTCATATTATGATACGATGTAACTCGTGTTATTATGGTGGACACAATGCTTACAATGTTGGTGCAAGTGCACCCACTTTCTTCTCAACATTCAGTGTAAAAAAAAAAATTTGCTTCAGGTTTATACTATATTCGTGAAAGAGCACCTTGTTTGAATAATAATAGTAGGTATTTCAATGGTTAAGATCCTCATTTCATGAGATATATGTTATGTTAAATGTATTTTTGCTTTAATTTTATTTTTTGTATTTTGTGCTCCCACTTACTTTTACTCCTGGGTCGGCCACTGGATCTAAGGTTTGGGGGGGGGGGGGGTAAATGTTTTAGGGGTAAGTGAACCGTACTTTTTTAGAGGAACATCACCAATGGCACGAGTCATGGGGAAGTGTCCGTTGATTAGAGGCACGTCCCCCTCGAGTATATAGCCTCCAGCATCTTCAATCCTTTCCCTTTCTTCAAGTATATTTGCAGTGTGGTCTCTTGTCATTTCCAGATTATCAAAGTATGGACTTATATAACCTGTTTGTTGCATCAAGTAACAGTAAAGAACTAATCAGATAAAGGGTAACCTGGAGTCATAAGAGCTTTCACTGTGTGCGTGGGTCCCATGAAAGAACCGAGTAATAATGTCATCAAAACACAAAGACAACTTTATTTTTGTTATTAACGAGCCATTTCGCTATAAATTGCTGTGATTAGTTAGTACCTTTGGCATAACGATGTGGACGGAGATTCTGAGAGCAGAGAAGGGCTTTCGAGTCACCAACATTGGCAGCTAGAATCTGGCCATCAACCAAGAGCACAACGACTGCTGTAGAGCCTGCAGGTAGATAGTTTTTCCGAGCTTCCTGAAAGTACAGAGTGCATAGATACATGTAAAGAACACACACATATACTATATTTATGCAAGTATATGTATATGGAGTAATCTGCTTTTCTGCCCCTCGTACTATGGCCCCAACATCAATTTGACACTCGTACTGCTGAAACACTAAATGTATGATGCGTACTATGGTTTTATTAACAAAATTAACCAATTTACTATTCAGTTGTTAAATTTTTTTAACGAACATTATTTTTTTAACGGGCATTAAATTATTTTAACAAAGATTAATAACTTAACGGAAATTTTTGAGGGAAAATTGAAAACTCATCTTAACAAAACTAAGTTTTGTTATCTCCATCATCTTCCCAAACCCAACATCCACCCCCACCCTTTCCCAGCCCAACACCGCCACCACCGCCCCCATCACCACCGCCACAAACCATCACAACCAGTCACCACTCCACCTAACCAACTCCACCATTTTCAATTTGGGGTCCAGTTTGGTATATGAACTCCGATATTCTCAGATTCAACAAGCACCTCCCAGATTGAACCAAAAGTAAAACAATACCCAATGTAAATCGTTTATTTTCAATGATTTGTATCTTCTTGCAACAAATTGAAGCACTATCAAGTGAGACTGGCATAGCCGTTCAAGAAATAGACGAATTATTATCAGATCTGAAAAATTAACACAAATTTACAGAAATTTACAGACCCTTGACAAATTACTAGCAAAAGTCAGCGTTAAAATAGACCCTTGACCAACAATTTGAAGCACTACCAAAGATTTGTGCAAACGTAACCACACGGCATCGATCGGATCTGAAAAATTAACCCCCAACAATGGCTTCCGCGTTTTGGATGACAATGGAGATAGATCCGATTTACAACTATAGCAGAGAGATTATCGAAGTTGCTGGATTGGGGTCGGAGTTGAGGGTAATCACGAAAACGACGGTCGATCTAGAGAAAAAGTAGATCGGAGTTGTGTGTGCGGTGTGGCTATGGTCGGAGAGAGTGCCGGAGACGGAGAAGATGCCGGAGGTGATGGTTTGGATGACGACAGTGCGAGGACGGGTAAGATCGCCGGATCTGGACAACAGTCGGCGACCGGAGGAGATCTGCAAGGTCGCCGGGGTTAGGGGAGTAGTGGTGTCGCCGGAGGTGGGGAGGGGCTGCCGGAAGTGGGGTGTCGCCGGAGGTGGGGAGGGGTTGCCGGAAGTGGGGAAGGTAAAGAGAGAAAGTGTGTGTGCGTTGTGTGTCGGGGGAGGGAGGGGAGGGTGGGTTTTGTTTGGGTCTTAGGGGTAGTTCTGTCATTTAGGTAAATTAAAATTGTATTAAATTATTAACATCCGTTAAAATAAATTAATGCTCGTTAGAAAAAATAACGTGTGTTAGAAAAAGTTAACGACTGAATAGTAAATTGGTTAATTTTGTTAATAAAACCATAGTACGCATCATACATTTAGTGTTTCAGCAGTACGAGTGTCAAATTGAGGTTGGGGCCATAGTACGAGGGGCAGAAAAGCAGATTACTCTATGTATATGTATATGTATATATCAGTAACCCTTGTCTACTTCAAAAACATAAAACTGAACAGAAGAACAAAAATAAGGCTTGCCTTAGAGAATACTGCATCAATGTCATGAATTGTTCTCACTAGGGCTTCCTTCAAGATATCCTTCTCTTGGTCAGAAACTTGCGGGCGGAGGTCTGGATAACTGAAATCAGAACAAAAATGGACATTCATTTTGAGACAGGGGTAGTATATAATACTTGAAACAATTTGTCATAGTAGATGGAGTAAATAGAAGATTATGCACCCTCTGATAACTGGTTTACGAGTCTCTGATTCTTCGGAAAAGTTCTTGTGTATGCCAAATACTGAATGCAAGAAAAAGTAATCCTGGAAAAGTTTTGAGGCCATATCGCTTGCTTCCGAACCAATATGACCATCAAAAACTGCAACTACACCAACACGGACCTCTTCTTCAGTCCCATTTTTGCCTGCAGCAATGCAAATTAAGTCTCATAACATTGTTCATCATCACATATAGTATTAAGTAGTGTCCCGAAATAATTAAAGTCTGTTTTAGTACCTAGAAATGGTATCATCATATCAAGATTGCATGAAATTCTATCCTCTTGGTACCGTCTTCTGCCTTGAGTTGTGGCGACGTCACAACCCTGAGTCATGTTTTGGAGAAATTTTGTGGGGGTTTCCCAACCGGGACATTTCGATGATTTAAACACGGCGGGTGCACCGCCTTTGTCATAAACCTTCATACATGATGGTGATATTCCATATGAATGTGGAATTGATAACAAATGAAATCCTACTACCAGCAACATGATGTTCTTGAACAAGGGGGCCATACTGTACAGTAGTTGGAGCTGAAAGTGAAGACACAAAATAAAAAAATAGAAAAAACAATATGTAAATTCATACTAGAATACTAGAAGTTCATAAGCCCAATTCTACCGAATTCCAGTTGAGACGATCACCTGGCTCTACCATTCACTCGTTTTTCTGTTGTTCTAGGGTTTCTCAAGTGACTACTAGGGGTGGCAAATTTGGTATTTTGGGGGAAACTCCTCCGTAAGTAATAAAAAGTCCACGTTTTAATCTTAAACCCTGTAATGTTCCAAAAAGTTATTCTCGTGCAATTTGGGCTAAAAAGTGTATAAACAAAACATGACTAGTGAAGCAAGGGTTCTAGTCTTAAAAAATTTAAACAATCAAATGAAAATATCATCTTGGGACGGAAGGAGTACGCTACAATCAATATGTAAACGAGTAAAATCACATAGTTTAGATATATTGAAGCTAATAAGTATTTGCTCACACGACACAAATCTTTTGCCTCCACCTGAAGAATCGGAGAATCTGACATTGAACAGAAGTAATTGAAGAAGAATGAGACTATAAGAGCAAAATAGTAAGAGGGATAGAGATTAACCTCCTTTTTTTTTATAGGTATCGCATGAGCAATTGAAAAATTGCTTGTTTGAATTGTTATTATAATTGCCTTTTGTCCACGTTTGTAAACCAATCATATAAAAGGATTATATTATTATATTTATATGTGTCATCAATTTAATTCTAGACATGAATATGAATCCTGCTCGGAGAGGAACCCATCCCCAAGTTGAGTTTTCTTTTCAAAAAAATTATTTCCCCTATAAGTCCTTTAAAATTTAATCAATTCTTAAAGAAGGCGAGCTGTTTCATCTATTCATGTCGTGTCCACGTGTGGTTGCTTATTCCCTCTGAAGCTCCCCATTAATTAATGAAGAGCTATACTTGCGCCCGCATTAAATGAATACTCCCTCCGCCCCATAACCCATAATAACTTACACCAAATTCTTTTTTGGGTGTCTTGTTGGTAAACCATACACTTAAAATGTCCATCTTTTTTTTTGTCATGCTCATACATTTAAATTGTGGGTCTCAGTCTTAAATCATCATGATCACAACTTCTTTCTCACTCAAAATACTTTTGAATATGTATACCATGCCCATAATTTTCATGTAAAAGAAAAATAGTGTAAGTTGTTATGAGATGGAGGGAGTATATGGTTACTAACAACCAATTGGAATGGAGAACTTGTTCAAGTTCAGACTCTTTCATAAGTATGAGAACAACTTGAATTTATTTGAAGACATTTATTTAATGGGAAAGTTACAAAAAATGGTTACAAAATGTGGCTTACAAAATGAGGTGTCATAATTGTATTGGTGTTTTTAATTAAAGTGTGCCGGGTCCACTATCGATGTAGCCAATAAAATATCGCCATCACATCTTGTATCCTTAATTTTGTAACATTCTTTTGTAAGCCTAGCATTGCCCGTGATGTTGTCGAGAACATTCCAAAATGTCACTAATTCCATTGAATTTGCGGTTATTGTTCAAGTTTCAAAGACGAAAGTTTACATTGATTGTATATTTACAAGAAATGACAATAAACGAATGTCAAAGTCAGTTACTATCTCATGTCGTTTTATTTTTTAAAATACCGGTGTTTAGTCATGGGTGGTTGTATGTTTCATTGTCTAAGGTATCAACTCCATTGAAGGTATCAGTATGCGGTGACGAGAAAAGTCTACCAATGAAGCAACATTTTTTTTTTTTAACATAAAAATGTTGTGATAAGAAAATTCATAAATATGTAGTACTCCCTCCGTCCCGGAGTAAGAGTCCCACTCCTCATTTGCACGCTTATTAATAAATATTGGATGTGATGTAAATGTTGTGAGTGTAAAAGTAAAGTATGAGAGAGAATGAGTGGGAGAGAATAGTGAATTGATTGGTGTTGTGAGTATAAAAGTAAAATATGACAGAGAATGAGTGGGGTGAATAGTAAATATTCTTTGCCATTTTAGGAATGAGACTCTTACTCTGGGACGGACCAAAAGGAAAATGGGACTCTTACTCTGGGACAGAGGGAGTAAAACATTATTGGATTAACTAGTGTAGCACCCATGCGTTAAACGCACGACCAAAATACTATAGGAGAACTTAAATGGAAATATTCACATTGCCATTTGTCAAAATGATTACAAATTTTGAAAAAAATCTTTATAAACAACATTAGTCGTTTCATATACGGTTTTTCCCTCTTCGTCACATACTATAATCTTCAAACCACCATGAGTAGTACTCTAGAAAGAGCAGCATACAACGCTCCATGACTGAACATGTCTTTTAAGAAACAAACCAACGTGCATCATTGATTGACCTTGACTTTTATTGATTGTCATTACCTATGAAACAATTTATGGAAACTGTCTCCTCTGTAACTTAGACCGCAAACGTGCATCAGATGGAGATAATGACATCCTCGGCACGAAAACTTTTTCTCTAGCATTAGTCTCATTAAAATATTTTCTTCCAGAACATGTTCACCGAACCTCGTAACAATTAATCTAGTACAATTGTACAAGCCTGCACTATGATCAATATTCCTCAATAACATTACCGGAACACGAACTGACTTAACTGATGATTTGGCAAACCGGATGCCGTTATTGTATTCAGAAACTCTGTCGAATGAATGTCGTCGAAAAGACTTAAATTCTCTGACCTACAAATTGAGTCTGAACTCAAATAAGTTTTGTAATCAGAGTCATTATGAGAAACCATGTATTAGTTATTTTATACGCAAGAGGCTCGAGGTGGTTGGGATGTCCTCCACCTGGTCTGGGAGGACGTACTTGCTCTACAACATCAAGGGTTGTGCAAGCATGGCTTTTCCTTGTAAATAAACATCATTATCTCTACCAACTAATGAAATTTTAAAGTTATATCATAAATTTTTGAAAAATGTAGAAATTTTGAAAATCAAAACAAATCTTTTTGTTGAAGTTTTTTTGATTAATAATATATCTTTTAGTGTAATATTATTTGTATTTTTTTTATTAAGTTAGATTTGATTGCAAGATCACGTTGATAGATAAGTCAAAAGGAGATTTCATCAACAATACCTTTCGAAAAATACTCAAATCTGAGCTCCCATGTACGTTTCATACTCCCTCCGTCCCAGCACAAGTAGGACTAGAGGAGTGATCACAATAATTAAGAGAAAGTAGTGAATGTGTGGTAGAAAATGAAGAGAGAGAATGAGTGAGGTAAATAGTAGTGTTGGTTGAATAAAATGAGTAGTGGAAAATGAAGAGAGAGAATGAGTGAGGTTAAATGGTGGGGTTAGTTGAATATAAATATATTAAAACATTTTTATTTTGGGCAGTCTCAATTGTGCTGGGACGGCCGAAAAGGGAAAGAAGTCCTACTTGTGCTTGGACGGATGAAGTATATCTTTTTGTTTTTCAGAGTCAGATTCTTTCTCTATTTGTTTTAAACTCAAAGTCAAACTAGTTTTAAGTACTAGTAATGAAATCGTCATATTCATTTTTTGTAAATTCATTGCTTAATGTGAGTATTGAAATTGAGAAAATGATTCATTCATAAAATGGGTAAAAAGGTCCAGAAAATGATTTTGACGTTACATTGGAGTATAATTCTTCTTCAATGCATTAATATAGGATAATGTACACTATTTAATTAAAAAATGATTAAGTAATTTATGTAAAAGTAGTATGTGAATGAATTATTAGCCTTTGTGTTTTTACTAATGAAATATTAGTTTTAAATTTAATTGCCATGTACTCACTCCATTCCAAATATAACTTTATTTGACTTTTCATTTTTAATCATATCATAAATTTTCGAAGATTGTAGAAAAGTTTGAAAATCAAAACAAGTCATTATGTTGAAATGATTTTTTTTATTAATAATATATCTTCTAGTGTAATATTATTTATATTTTTTCTATTTAATTAGATTTCATTGCAGGATCAATTTAACAGTTGGTCGGTCATGCTCTTTATCTTATACACCTCCGATGCAGTTATTTATTTTGGGATAGAGGGAGTAGAAATTTAACATTTTTTAAATAAACTTAGACATTCGTTTAGGGACGGGGGAGTTATTATTTTCTTAAAACTATTGTAGTACTGTTGAACACATTTTTTCTTTGCATTAGACACACAAAGCAAAGACGGTAAGATCAACCTATATATCTTTGTTGGTAATCCTTTACGAAAGTTAACATGTATTTTTCTATTATAATAAAGGAAATAGGAATAAGATCCCTAAATCATTCTCATTGGGTATGTAACATTTTTCAGAAAATGATATGTTTCAACTATTTAATTACCATATACTCACTCAATTTCAGATATAGATTTATTTGACTTTTCATTTTTAAGTCATACCATAAAGTCCTGAAAATTGTAGAAAATTTGAAAATCAAAATAAATCTTCCTGCTGGAATTGTTAATATATCTTTTATAATATTATTTTTATTTTTTCCAATTTAATTAGATTTGACTGCAGGATCATGTTGATAGATAATTGAAAAGGATATTACATCAACAATGCTGATTTCCGGAAATTGGGATTTGATTTATCTGTAGTTGACATTTTTTTTAAGATTATTTTTTCGTTATAGTGTGTAATATGATAAAAACTGAAATATTTTTTTTCTTTCTATTTTTTTGATTTAGTTAGATTAGATGATTCAAAAGGAGATTTTGGAACAATTGTGATTTTCGGGAGTTGGGATTTTATTGTACTCATTTAATTTTCAAAAATGAGATTTTATTGTACTTAAGATAACTTCTACTTTTCAAGCCTAAAAAATCGGTCTACTTTCCAAATACCGATGCTAGAATTACTCTTTCCCAGGTTTCCGTTTTTAGACGAATGTGTTTGGGCGGGAAACTAAAATAGAAAGGGGCTCATCTTACTTCAGCCATTATTTATATATAGATATGATAATATATTTTTTCTTGAAATATTTATCTTCAAAATTACGCTCTTGAACTAAATTTTGTTCTTATCAAAATCCCTTTATTTTGAAAGGGTATAAGATTTCAAACCGAACCGAACCATGAAAGATTTCAAACCGAACCAAACCAAACCGCTATGGTTTGGTTCGGTTTGGTTCAAACCACGGTTTAATTACGTGGTTTAAACCGCGATTCAAACCATAATTTAGACTACGTTTCAAATCACGATTCAAACCGCAACTCATTATTACATTTGTTTTAATTTTTCGTGATCACGGAGGAAGTGCGAAAGATGTAGATCTTGAAGAGGAAAGTCGGATGAAGAGAGAGACTAGACGAATAGAGAGGCCGAAGGAAAAAAAACAATTTATAATATAAACCGTGGAGAGAAATTGGTAATTTATATATCGCAAATCGCAATGAAGATAACAAACGATGAAATTAATATTAAATAAAATACAAAATGGGAGTTAGGATTAGTCAATGTAATGATCTAATAATAAATTTTAATAAATATACAAAAATATTAAATAAGATGTGAAACTGTGGTTATGATTAGTTTATGTAATATGGTTTGGTTTGTCGGTTCGGTCTCGCGACCGCGGTTTGGTTCGGTTTGGTTTGGCCTGGGAAGGTCAAACCACAAACCAAACCGAACCATGTGGTTTCCCAATATTTGAGACTGAACTGAACGAGATTTAAACACCTATTTCGTCCCTCACATATTGACCTTTTTACCTTTTCGTCATCAACTTATTTTTTTCCCTTTTCGTCCTTTAAGTATCTATTTGCAGGATGAAGTGGTCATTCCATCTCCTCACCGTCTGGTCAAACGTTAAGGTGAAGACATATCAACGTGAAAAATAGATACTTCAAGGACTAAAAGGAAAAAAAAAAGGTTGAGGACGAAAAGGTAAAAAGGTCAATACGTTAGGGACGAAATATGTGTTTAACTCCATAACCTGGTTTATACACGTCATTCGCCAGATGGAGGTCAACGTCCACGTACACGCAAGTTAACGTTTGACCAAACGGTGAGGAGACGGAAGAACCACTTCATCCTGCAAATAGATACTTCAAGGACGAAAAGGAAAAAAAAAGATAGGTTGAGGACGAAAATGTAAAAATGTCAATAGGTTAAGGACGAAATATGTGTTTAACTCGAACCGAACCATTAATGCTTGAAAACCAAACCAAACCACATAAATTGGTTCGGTTCGGTCTCAAACCGCGGTTTAAACCGAAGCTCTTACACACATAGTAGTCAAATTTCAAACAATCGCGCGAATCCTTATTAATTACTCCACACAAATCCCTTTTCCCTGGGCAAACGACCGAGATATGCAACGTAGTATCCCATTTTTATCAATTAATGCAACCTACAAGCTAACCATTGCATTGTTCATCGTACTTTAACAAAATATATCAAATAATGCAATGTACAATTTTTTTTTTCTAACGCCGTTAAAAATTCTAACAGAAGTATGACTTGTCAACTGAGTTGCTATTTGAATGATCTAGTCAGCATTTTTTGGGGTAAAATGTAAACTTTCGTTAAAAAACTAACAAAACGTTTCTTTAATAATCCAAAAAATGTAAACTTTCGTTAAAAAACTAACAAATCGTTTCTTTAACAATCCTCATTGAATCACACCAGTAACAAAAATGCACATGTTTCCAGCCTTCTTCATTTCCAATCTGAACAAACGCATTTTACAAACACCCAATTCGGAATTACATAGAAAGATGTTGGATCTTAACATTGTTTGTGAGGCTGTTATCACCACCGCCCAGAAGCTTCCGGGAGATCAATCGGACTACTCCGGCACTTCCATTTCCTCCGTAGTCAACACCGGTGACGATGACTCTGTATCTACCCACACTAACCAGCTCCCGGTATCAAAAAAATCACAATCATCTCTCCCAGTATCAAAAATCAAAACAAAAAACGAATTGAAATTCCAGATCTATATAACTAGATCTGGGTTTCAATATCTTAGATCTGGGTTTCCTCAATTACACTCAATGATAAAGAACGACTTAATCACCTGCAAAAGAAAAGGTTAAGAAACCAAACAAAGAAAAAGACAGAAGAAGAAGACGTAAAAGAAGAGAAGAGAGACACAGAAGAAGAAGACGCAGAAGAAGAGAAGAGAGACACGGAAGAGAAGAAGTCTGGTGGTGGTTGGTTTGGGTGGGCGGGGTGTGTTGGGGTGGGGACGGGGTGAGGTGGAGAACAATGGGGGGTGGGGAATGTGGCCGGATTGTATGGAGGAATGAGGGAGGGGAAGGGGACGGTGGTGGGTTTAGACTTTCTCATCACTTTCTCAGGTTTCCTTTTCATTTGAGTTAGTACTTCTTCGTTAAATATAGCTGAACTCGTTAAAATTGTAATGGGTTTTTCTTCGTTAAATATAGCTGAACTCGTTAAAATTTTAATGGGTTTTAGTTATGTTCTGCCACTAGTGAACGTCGTTAGATGAAAAGTTTGTAACTTGCATTATTTGATAAATGATAGTAAAGTACGTTTCATATATCTGCCACTAGTGAGTGAGTAGGTGCGTTATTTGATAATAGAGGCTCGGTACGTTGAATCAAACACCAATTATTCCCTTTTGGCTTCACCACCATGGAATTTCCTTCTCCGAAATTCACTTCCATTTCAAAGCAATCGCTGTTAAAACTGATAATAATTTGATCATGAACACGAACAAATTCCTTCTGTTCGCGTTAGGGTTTGTTGTTTGTTTAACAACATCCAGTTACGGAGAATCACCGACGTGCTTGGCGGTGTACAAGGAAGGCGGTGCTCCCGCCGTGTTTCAGTCACCGAAATGTCCTCACTGGAAATTGCCTAAT
Organism: Campanula takesimana; assembly: GCA_026119855.1. Classification (NCBI taxonomy): domain Eukaryota; kingdom Viridiplantae; phylum Streptophyta; class Magnoliopsida; order Asterales; family Campanulaceae; genus Campanula; species Campanula takesimana. The sequence goes on from JAOWBW010000184.1 coordinate 1,302,590, forward strand.
TACGGCTCCTGGCGCCGATCGTCGGACGGGAAATGTCAGCTGGCCACGCGCCAGGGGCGGCGAAAGTCTCAGGAGGATCGCGTTTTGTGTACCCTCGACATTCGAATTCCATTTCCAGGTGATTGAATTGTCTTATTTTCTCTAGAATATTGAGGTGGTATAATGATAATTGGAGGTATGATGCTATACTACATACAACTAAAGCAAATTAGAGCAGTAAATCGAAGCCCTAAAGTAATGCCCCTTGACAATCACTTGCCTGTTAACAGTTGATCAGTGAATTTACGATAAGAATAACATCATTTCATAATCATATTTAATAAATGAAGTTTATGTTGATTTTAATGTCATACGGGTTGTTTGTTAAGTTGTCAGATATTCCATCCATGTGGCGTTCCAAATTCAAACCAATCTGATCAATTTCAGGAGGAGAAAAACTCTAACCGACTTAATGTAAACCGTATTAATTCTCTGACCATATTTATATCATATTACTTATGAGGATAAAAATCTACCATATTATTAACCCCCGTCCCGAAATGAATGTTAAAATCTCATATAGGGGATATTCTGAAAATATTCACTTTTAGACAATTAATTGGCAAATTTTCATAAATATTCTTATCATCCACTTTCTAAACACAATTTTGCAAGTATAAAGTAGCTGGTGAGTTTATTTATTTTTTGGTATAAGAACATATTATAGGGACAATTTTTTATTTTTATTTTCACAAAAATTCATTCATTTTGGGACATTTATTTTAAAATGGACATTCATTTAGGGAAGGAGGGAAACTTAATATGGAGCAAAATAGTTGTAGTCTAGAAAGTAATAAATTTATATTATGTCACCATTTGATGATTCGTCTTATCAAATTTGATAAGTAAACTTAGGACTAAGTGAGTGAACTTGTGGGAGTACATGGATCCTCATGAATTCTTCATCTGTTTAGATTGTGCTTTTTCTTTTTTGTGGTTGGAAAGGATCGTAATCATATCGGATGCGTGGTTATCTTTCATTTGTATAACATTGTAGCCACATGCTATTTTATTGGAATTCTTCTATGGTTGCAGGCCCAAAGGGAATTACGGAGGTCACAGTTGATATTGTGGCAGTTTTTGATGGTCACAATGGCGCGGAAGCGAGTGACATGGCTTCAAGACTGTTATTGGAGTATTTCACCCTTCATACGTACTTTATTCTTGATACAACATTTTCGATTTTGTCGAAGAAATTCGTGGGAATGTTACCAAATAGCGAAATACATGAACATGCTTCTCAGAAAGTTAGGTGGGATGAAGAACTGGCTAGTCACGTGTTGAATATTGGAAGGTTTCTCTCTCTCTCTCTGACTCACACATATCCACAGACACATCAAGATATAGGTGCTACTTTTGCTGCTGCTTGGCATAAGTTACTTCAAGATATTGTCAACTTGTTGACAGAAATGTTTTCTTCATGGTCAGACACCTTTGGTTTTATTAAATTTGTAAAGTTAGCACTTGCAAAAACTCATAGGTGGTCAAACCAAAGAAGACTTCATGTTTTGGGAAGGGGCATAAGTTTTTTTTCCTCTTCAAGTGTCATAAATGCTTTTATGCAAGTGTTCTGAGGTCTTTACTTATATTGCCATATGATTTTACTGTTTATTGTTTTGGCTCACGACATTATCTTTTGGCAGAAATCTAATATCCGAGTAGTGAGTACTATTATCCTCCTCTCACCTATTATCTTCAGTCTTTATAATTACTCCGTAGTACGTATACATATGTAGGCAGTAACTAACACTTAAGCACTTTTATAGGTTTGAATTTGCATTGTCCGCCATATTTGATGGGTCTTTTCACTACGAAATTCTGAAGGAATCTCTGCTGAGAGCAATCGATGATATTGATGCAACCTTTTCCAAGGTGAGTTGCATTTTCCTTCATTCTTTGTGTGGAATTTAGTTAGACACTAAATCACTCTCATTGCTTTTAATTTGGATTCTAATTTATTGATGTATTTAGGAAGCATCTAGAAACAGCTTCAACTCGGGATCTACTGCCACAGTTGTATTGATGGCAGATAGTCAAATTTTAGTTGCCAATATTGGGGACTCTAAGGCTCTCCTGTGCTCCGAGATATTCCAGTCTCCTCCTGAGGCTAAAGGTAAGATAGATCTTCATGAAAAATGATCATTTAAAAATATTTTTGCAGGATCATATATTATTAATACACATGATTTTACCATGATATTACTGGATTATTGGACATGTTGTTGGTGTACTGGTGCTGCATGTCATTCTGGTTTTGAATTCTGCAATCACCAAATCAAGCTATTGCCTATTGGACATTACATGTGTGCAAATATACGTATATATATGTGTATATATATGTATATATATTACGAAATTTAAAATTTAAAGTGTTTATTATTAACAGTATTATTTTAAAATAAGTATGTTAATGAGTGACTACTTGTTGAGAGAAACTGACGAATTTGATGGATACATTATTGAGATGCATGGTAGTTAACTTTTTAAAGGGGTGGTTTTGTATTGGGAATCATTAGGAGGGTTACTTGGAAAAAAGTCCAAGAGTCCAGTTGACTCCTCTCCCTTTATTCTCCCTTCGTTTCAAGTTAGTGTGAACCAAAAAATTTGGGCACATAAATTAAGAGAAGTAGGAGAGATAAATAGTAGAAGGAGGTGTTTGTGAGTATGAAAAATTAAATAGGAGAGATAATGAGTGGGAGAAATAAGTTGATTGGTGTTGTGAGTGTAAAAGTAAAGTAGGAGAGAGAATGAGTGGGAGGAATAGTAAAGATTCCTTCCTATTATGGGCAGTTCACACTAACCTGGGACGGACGAAAAAGGAAATAAGGTCACACTAACCTGAAACAGAGGGAGTATATAGTAAGATATGATGGTGTGAGGGCTGACTATGACATTTTTTTTTTTGCATATTACAGCCACTTTATTGAGGTTGTATAGGAAGAACAGACAAGATGGCATTATTTCAGCAAAAAAAGGCCATGACAGCTTCCACTTGGCAGCTTCCAATGGTTTGGCTCATTTCTCTGTTAAGGAATTAACGGTTGACCACCATCCAGATAGAGATGATGAAAGATCTCGAGTGGAATCAACTGGAGGTTATGTTCTTGAGTGGGGTGGCGTATCTCGAATTAATGGTCAGTTGGCTATTTCTCGCGCTATTGGTGATGTGTCCTTTAAAAGGTGAGATTTACAGCTCGGGATCATCTATAGAACAAAGAAGAACTCCTGTTCATGAGAACCATTTCTAATTCAATTTTTTTCTATGTTTCCAGTTATGGTGTTATATCCATTCCTGAGGTCACAGGTTGGCAACCTCTGACGGCCAATGATAGCTATTTGGTGGCGGCTTCTGATGGAGTGTTTGAAAAACTGAGCCCGCAGGATGTTTGTGATTTATTGTGGGATGTGAATACTCATGAAAATTTGGGGCCAGAGTTCATTTCCTCGTGTTCATATTCATTGGCCGACTGCATAGTTGATACTGCATTTAAAAAGGGCAGCATGGATAACTTGGCAGCTGTCGTGCTTCCAGTAGGATCAACTGGTTCTCAAATTTTGCAGCATGAAGGGGGCAAAGCTAAAGGACTGCAGAAGGACATTGATGAATTGCCTGGTAACTTCTAGCAATGTTAACTTCTCTATTGCATGTGCAGTTCATTGAGTGTAAAATAGACAAACTGTTCCTTCAGCATATTTTAAGAGAGAAAACTACCCCCTCTGTCCCAATAAGAGTAACATTTCTCTTTGAGGAAACTTTTTTTTACAACTGAATGACTATGTTGATCTTCATTCCCCGCCTAGTTCGAATTCAAATATTGGCAACTAGTTTGTATTCAAATGTTTTGAGGGGCCATTTAGAAAATTAATAGATTTTCAGTCTTATTCTTAATTTGGGTGCTTAGTCAAACATTACTCTTTTACTGGAATGGAGGTTTTACATACGACAATGGTGTATCAACAGATAAATGCTTCCTGTTTTCTTATACCAACAATTGTATTCACCCGTTCAGTTTTGATGTGAAATGTAAGGACATATTATGTTTTTCTTGGATGATATATATGTATGGATGATAAAGCCTGCCTTTTGAATTGATGTTTTGCTTAGTGAACCCTTCTTCTGTCTCTCTTCCTCCCCCACCCCCTTCCCCACACATTCCAATTAATGTTTAACTGGAGCTTGTAGTTCCTTGAATCATGATCTGCTCAAACTGGCTTTTTATTTATCATGTATACTCGTTTTGAGTTACCCGAGTACATAAAGATTTTATATCATAACTTCAACATGACATTGCTTAACATTCCTCACCGAGAGTAAGTGGTGAATTGCAGTCTCAATGAAATCTGCATTTTAGTTTCGTTTTATTAATAATTGTTGTTATTAGAGATGGTTGATAATCATAATCGCATATGCCGAGTTTCACATGTTAGTGGTTTCGTCAGTGTATTATGATTCCAGATTTCTATTCTGAATATGTACACACTTAGATGGTAATGTAGGTGCTAATACATTCTATTTTTCGTGTGGAAATAGCCGATGATAGCACTCCTGTACCTGAAGAACTCAAGGATGCTAATCAGGTAGTTGCAAAGTTTGACAGGTTATTGGTAAGTCTGAAACAAAGCACTCATTACCTGTTCTTATGTACTCCCTATGTCTCATTTCATTTGGCCACTTTTGACTTTTGATGGTCAACACAAGTGAACTTTGACAAACCATTTATGTTAATCTAATCATCCTAGTAAAATTCAAAACCGTCCAACGCCATATTTTCTTTGATTCCAAGTAGACCCATATTGCTTTCAATCACCTTTATCCATGTTTTAGGACTTCTGCTACCCCTCACTTACGTATAACTTCTATAAAGAATGGAATATAAAAAGAGATATATTGAACGAAGTTGCTACTATCCATTCTATTTTCAATAATAGAGGTGTCATAAAAATACATGTTATATCTGTGCTCCATCATTTCATCATATCGATTTATGATGATGTAATACACCCCTTTTATTTCCCCTGAACAGTTTTTTTAGACAGATTGGTGTATAACATTTTTGATATCAAAAGTGAATTTAGTAACTTCATAGAAAAAGTGACACTCATTTTTGGTCACATTCTTTTCATGAAGAGACTCAATTCGGGATGGATGGAGTAACAAGTAAATTATAATATATTGACAGTGATGTTTCCAGTGGCAGTAGATATGTCAACTTGATTGAAAATACATTTTCTTTAAACAATGTGTATTTTGAAGTAGTTACACACATGTACATGAATATACTTGCATCATTTCACTCATTTATTCTTGCATATGCATTTCTACTATAGAATGGAAGATCTCGCTTTTGTGCTCGTCTCAAATACGGTGCATGGAGTGGTTTTTGTTTAGTTATCTGTTATGGGGATATTAAATGAGATATACTTCCTCTGTCCCATTTCAAATTGCACAAAAAAGTCATTGCACAAGAATTGAAGGAAAAAGTGAAAAAGGTGATGTGTTGTTAGTGTAGATAATTGGATAGGAGAGATAAAGTGGGGTAGGGAATAGTATGTGGGTTAGTTGATGTGAGTATGCAAGTGGGTCCCACTAATTGAAAATTATTAAAACTTTCTACTTTCGGATTTTGCAATTTCTATGGGACACCCAAAATGGCAAATTTTGCAATTTGAAATGGGACAGAGGGAATACCATAATCACCGCTCAATTCTCTATGTATTCAATGGCATCCTTTTGTTACAGTTACTCAATTGAACTGTATATTTTTACAATGACAAATCTGCGTAATTGATGTATCATGTGTACGATTTGAGATTTAGAGCATCCTTTGAATATCTTATGCCAATCATGATTCGGCAATGTTATGTGGATGTAGGAATCTAGTATTGAAAATGAATTAAACCGTTGAGGTCCTATTTAGTCCTTGTTCTGGCAAAAAAAAAAAAAATCTATTTTTTTCCTTCTTTTTCCAAAATTTCTTCCAACTTGTTTCTTCTTCTAATTTTCTTCTCAGCTTTCATAATTTTTTCTTACCCTTCTCCTTTTTTTGCCTCCACACCTTTTTCATTGACAAGTTCAGATGACGATTCATGTTAGCCGACCCCAAATCATTTTGGGACTAAGACTTTGTTTGTTGTTGTTACCCTTCCAATGGTCTGTGATCAAGAAAACTTTTGTTCCTTCATATACCAATTTCATCCCAAGTGATAGAATTTTGTGAATGATAATTGTTTTCACCCTTGCCATAGGTAGAAGGAAAGCACAGCAGCTTCGGCTGTTTCTATTTATCGGAGAACCTCAGTGAAGGTGATGATTACACATTCTGGCTTCAAAAGGATAATCAGGATATTGAATATGACTCAATGCGGGCTTTACCAGATGCACTTGATCACAGCTGTGGTAAGGAGCATCATTTCTGTGTTCTTCTATCTGCACCTGCTTTCGTAATTTTCTTTCTTTGTTTAGTATGCTGATTTCGATATACTATTACCTCCCTCCCCAATGCATACTCCACGACTCAAAAGAGAGAACGACATTTATTCATGCAAGTACCAATAGGTAGGGGAAGGCAAACACAAATGCAACTGCTTATTATGGTAGTAAAAGTTGTCCTATTCATCATGTTCTATATCTTGATAAAAGCAATGCAAAAGTAATTTCATCGTTTTCTGTTTCCATAACGTAGGTGGACCTTTGAGTTTGTATACAGACCATAATATGTGCTTGCACTTTCGGACGCCTATTGGTGGGGATAGAGACAAATGCATAAATCCTGAGGGCTTGGCAAGTTTTATTGGTTTTCTTGCATCAATTCCTGTCCATAATACTGATTCAGATCACGAGTCATATGAGCATCGGACTCCTGATTCGAGGTATGGCTGTTTTCTTTAAACATTTTGTGGTTTTTCATGATTAATGTAAGCAACAGTGGCATCTCTTGCAAATGCATGATTGTAATCCGCATTAATCCACACAGTCCAAGTGCTGGCTTAATCATTATTTCCCAGATGAACGTTGCAGAACATAGTTAATGATCGGACTCATACCGTCCTCCTGTCATACCTTTGAAACTAATTTATAGCAACTCACATGCACAACAGCCTTCTTAGAGTGGAGGTTCTTGACATAAAATTTCTGTTGGGGGCAATCTCGAGTAAGAAGTGGTAGTCAGGGAAGATGTATATGATGTTCCCTATGCATTTCTATAATACATTATGCATATTGGTCTGTCATTCATCAATCACTGATCACACTGTAAACTTTGCAAGTGTTTAGTCCTGTTTTACTGGGGCTGTGCTTCCATTTTTGGATTTTGTAAGGCTTTATTAGGGCCGCATTGAGGAAGTTATTGATCTCGGGCCCCTTTCTCTACATTCCTTCTATCCTGGCTGGACCTAGGGGGAACGCTGCAGTGTTGTACGTCTCACTTTTCTTCTAATGTTTGACAGGACATGACATATATGTTAGCACCTCTTTGCGATCCATGCGTGATATGGAAAAATGCATGATAAATGGCACTAGTTACTGTTTAATACCCGCTTGAGCCTTACAGATGAGATGTCTTCTCTTTAGTCTATTTAGCCATGTATATGTATGCCAACTTATTTATCTAACAGTTCTATGTTCTGTAAACAAGTTGATCTTCTTGAGTATTCTCTCCCCATATAGTAATTTCTTATTGGCTGTTAGGTATATACTAAAGAAAAGGTATGATCGTGGTTCTTATGGTGAAGTTTGGCTGGCTTTTCATTGGACTTGTTTCACGGAAAGCAATGCTACTAATCAAAATTTGAAGAACCAAACTTTCCCATTTAATACAATTCATCTTGGCGCGTATGATGCAAAATCAGAAGCAAGATCAAGCTCAACTGATGGCGGCTCTGCTCCTCCCATTGACAACATGTTCATTTTGAAGCGCATAATGGTAATCTCAATGAACTGTCTAGATTTTTGCTGATGATTGATCTTTTAGGTGTCTCATTTGAAAGGCCTTCTAGAGAAGATAAGCCAGCAAAGGTGCCTTTTTTCCTTTAGTCTAGTAGGGTAATTACCTAATATGTTTGTTTCCCCGAACGTCTTTAATATGCTGAACTTGACCTGGACAAGTTAATTTTGCTGAACTTCCATCTTACTTCAAAGTTTGTGAGGCTTAGTAAGAAAGTGCTTGTTATGCGTGTATCTGTCTCTCATCTAACTGTTTTTTTTCCGTCTTCCCGTAAGAGGGAAAAAGTCATTTTTTAAAAAATCAGTTTTCATTAGATATTGTCGGACATCATCTTAAGTTCTCTTCACGCATTTAACGTATTTTCTGTGTACATGTCTATTAAATGCCCATGTTGCGTATTGGGGACAATCTTCCCAATGCGGCTCCGTTATTTTCTAGGGTCGGTGGCAGTTTGTCTAAAGCATTGAGGGAGGACGGATTAGTTTAGAGTTTTGTTTAACTTGCTTGTTTATTAGTTGCCCTGAATGTGTCTGTTTGGAGTGATTGGTGAATCTGGTTGACCTGGAGTCCGTACTTACCTATTTACAATCATGTATTAGGGAGTTTGTTTGGGAGGAGGATGCAAATATATCGCTGGAGTCTGAGGTATTTACTAGTATTTGGTGCACTTGGATAAAGTGGAGTTCTAGAATATTTAAGGATCAGTATACTTCCAACACTTGCTTTGGGATAGGGTGTTTATGTGGTTTTGTTATGGGCCTCAGTTAGGGGGCCCTTAGAGGAGTCCCGATTCCAGCTACCAGCAGGATCAAAAAGCTTTTATTTCTTTGGTTTTTTCCCTTGCTTTCCTTTCTATTTTCACTCTCGAATGAGATCTTGCCCATCTCTTGTGTCTACGAATATGTAGGCCCAGAAGAACCGTAATTTTTGGCCTCTTATCTGTCTAGGCTTTAAGGTTATTGGGATCATAAAGTTGAGCATGAAAACTAATGTTTGGTGTATAAATCTACTCTTTTTCACATATTAAATGGCTTAAGTTGTGAATTGATATACTTGCATATTTGGAGAATGTATAAAAGCCTGAGACCACTTAATTAGTCCACTGGACGGTCTTTTGAACTTCAAGTGATTGTTGGTACTGGAGGGAGTAGGTTTTATCGATATGATTTTCAATCTATCCCTCTTTGCAGTATTCATGTGTGCATCAACTCGGTGATGATTCAGTTTTGATGAAGTTCCTTTGGATTTCAATAGTCTTGCTTCAGTCTATCTTCTCTCATGCTTGGGTGTAATAGTTATTGATTTTATACGATTCTTGGCATTTCTGTACGGATTTCACTTTTAGGTGTTAATAAGGGTTGTAATAATTAATTTATGCTGTTAAAAAGCCAAAAGTTTCTTTATTCTGCACAGCACCATTTTCATCACCTGATTAAGCTATGATGTGGTAGGTAAAGAAGAGTTCTTCTTTAGGTTCACAATCAATAATGATGCAAATAGGAATAAAACTGGCGCATATAAGACAATCGTAGAAGGGGATCCTTGGCGCACTGGTTGAGGTGTTGCCGTGTGACCTTGGGGTCACTGGTTCAAGTCGTGGAAGCAGCCTCTTGCATTAATGCAGGGTAAGAGGTTTGCCTGCATTTCACCCTTGTGGCAGGGACCCGGGACCCTTCCCCGGACCCTCGCTGCGCAGGGATGCTTCGTGCACCGGACTGCCCTTTTTTATAGGACAATGTTACTTAGCATATTAGATACTGATAAATTAGTAATCCAGAAATACTACTGAAATACACATGTCATGACTTGGTGGCTTGCTCTTTCGAGTAAATGCTGACATGCTGTACTACCTCGGTCCCAAAATGAATGTCCAAATTTACTCTTGATGAAGAGCGAATTCTGACATTTATTTTTGGACATAGGGAGTAACAGATAAGCTGCTATGGTTCATATCGAGCTTGAAATTCCAGCATGGCTAATTTTATAAGATTCTAGTTTTTTACCTTTTTAGTAATTGAGTAGGAAATCAGATTAGTTTTATCTTTTGTTGTCACTACCTTATTAAGATTTAACTGGAAGAAGTTCATTATGTCTTTTAATTTATTTTTTTTCATGGAGATTGTATTATGAAATTTCATTTACTACACACAGGTAGAGAGAGGGAACATGGTTTACTTGAGTGGTCTACGGGAGAAGTATTTTGGGGAACTTTTTTTAAATGCCTCGACATTTGTAGGAGGCTCACTATCAGCCAAAAGTTCAGACTCTGTCTTTAAAAAATCACAATCAGACTCATATGATCAGCCAAAAAAGAATGAAACAGTTGATCAAGAGTCTGGGAACCCCTGGAATTCAGGTAGAGCATCCCCAAGAAGGAAAAGAAGGCCCAAAGTTGCCTATGAGGAAGGCCTGGATCATATTGCGAGATACATAGAGTCTTTTGAGTCCCGATCTAATGAAATATGGCTTGTATTTCGTCATGAGGGCACGTCCTTGTCAAAGCTTCTGTATACGACGGATATACTAGAAAATGGCGCCGATGAATCTACCGATGAGCACATATACCATGTTCAGGTATTGCGTCCATCAAAGTGGTGGCATTGGTTAAAGACAACAGAAGCTGGGCAAGAGGAAATGCGTAATCTCATATGGCAATTGGTACGTTTGCATTAAGTTCTTCAGAATTTATGCGCGTTTAAATATGAAAATAAGGTAAATGAAGCGTTGGTTTCTTATAGTTGATTGGAGGTTGTACTCCTCTTTAACTTCTGCAAACTTACCAGATATAATTTTCTTTTCTGCCACATTAGTTACAAGATAGATGAATTGTTTGCTATCTGGAAGTCATGTCTCCCTTGCATATGATTCTGCTGACAAAAGGTGGAAGGCTAGTTTCTAAAGGGTTTAAATCTTTTTCTCTTAATATGCCATGATTGGATGGATATAATTTATTTTTGGACGTAGAACAAATAATCTTGCATGAACTCTGATAACAGCTTAGTCGTGGAGTTTTTGGGCAATCATTTGCAAGCCTCTAGCTTCAGGAGCTTTGGAATCGTTTCTTTCTTTAGTGGCAATATAAATCCCTTATTCATTGCTTAATTTTATTGTACCTCATACATTCTTTATTTGCGGTCTCTGACCTTATCTAAGGACCTATATATCGTTTTTCCATATGCTCAGTTAGTCGCGCTCAAGTCTTGTCACGACCGCAACATCACCCACAGGGATATTAAGCCTGGTGAGGACATTAAATTCTTATGCAGTGAAGATATTATCGGTTATCTGTTCTATAATTGAATTACATTTTTACTTTGACTGCAGTTATTTTGTTGTATAAAGGCTAAAAGTAAATTGCTCTTATAAATTATATGACGATAATTTTCATGGAGTCAGCATCAAATTTGGGAACACCTGTTGGCATTTGAAATTTATATGATGTCCTTCCCCAAAAATTAGTCCGCTCTTCACTTTGAAAAGTAAACCTAGGAAAAAATATAACAGTTATTTAGCATACAATTAAGAGTTAAATACCTTTTCAGTCCTTAACCTATTCAACTTTTTACCTTTTCGTCCTTGACCTATTTTTTTTCCCGATTTCGTCCTTATCGTATGCATTTGCAAGACCATGTAGTTCTTCCGTCATATTTCCGTCAATTTCACCGTTAAGTCAGCTGATGTGGCATATGATGTAACCAATTAAATACCATATGGAATTATATTGGAGTATTAAAATACTCCAATATAATTCCATATGGTATTTAATTTATGCCAAGTAAGCAATGTCACCGCCACGTAAGCAAAATTGGTTACATCATATGCCACATCAGCTGACTTAACGGTGAAATTGACGGAAATATGACGGAAGGACTACATGGTCTTGCAAATGCATACGATAAGGACGAAATTGGGAAAAAAAATAGGTCAAGGACGAAAAGGTAAAAAGTTGAATGGGTTAAGGACTGAAAAGGTATTTAACTCCATACAATTAATAATGTTCAAGGTAATGAAATATCAGTGATCGTTACAATATCAAGATTACTATCAATAACAACTTTTAGTGTTTCGCAAGGATAATTTTATTTTTTTTAGTGTTCTAAAAATCGCCCTAGGCGGCCGCCTAGGCGCTGGGCGGCAGTGCAACGCCGCGACTACCATCAAGTCGCCGGAAAAAATCGCTACTCCGACTAGACGGCCGATTAGGCGGCCTAGGCGTCGTTTAGTCGGTCTAGGCGCCGTCGAACGCCTCAAATCCGCCGGCGATGGTTGTCAGAAACTAGATCCGAAAAGAGAAAAGAGAAGAAGAAAAGAGAGGGACGGAGACGTAGCAGAGTTTTCTCTCCTTGGTGGTGGTCGCCATTGCTTGAATACGGTGAGATGGATCGACGGCGGCGCTGAATTGCAGAAAAGAGTGACGGCGAGAAAGAGGAAGAGGGAATATGATTTGGGTTTTCTCATTTCTGTTTTGTAGATCTGAGACTGAGATAAGAGAGAGGGTTGGGTTTAAACTTTAAGAAATTTGTGTGCGTGGGTTATGCTACGTGTCCGGTCAATGTGGGGGGAATGTGTATGCGTTTTTTTTTTTTTTCTTTTGCCTTTTTTTTTTTTTTTTTTTTTGTGTCACCAACTTATATAAATTATCATTTATTTTCATATTCCATCCCTTCGTCAAATAACATACTCCCTCCGTCCCAGTTTAAGGTTCTTAGTTTTTGTTGTTGCTTGTCTAAAGGATCTTTGAGCAATAATTAAAGGTTAATCTAATTATCTAAATGAAAATTTAAAACTTGTTATTGGTACACCATTAAATATACCATCAATAACAAGTTTTAGATTTTCATTAAAATAATTAGATTAACATGTTTATACTCTTTATTATCATTTTTTTTTAATTAAAATAAATAATAAATGTTGATAAAAAATAAAAATAACTGACACTATTTTGAATATAAATATGTATATGTATTGATTTATGAAAATAAAAATAAAAAAATTTGCTTAATTCTAGGCCCCGCCTAGTCCCCTAGGCGCTAGGCCCAGCTCCGCCACCTAGCGATTTTTAGAACACTGATTTTTTTAGTGTTCTAAGTTTAATCAGGCTGACCAAATAAAAAAGGTGGGCCACATTTTCAGGGTAGGAAGGAGTATTTTATTTCCTTCACAATCTTGAATGGCACATACTGAGCTTGCTTTCACGACCTTTCATGACCACTTTATGCTTGCTTTGAGAGTACTTAGCTTTTAGTTTTTGTTTGGGGCAGGGGGTAAAGGGGTCATTTCAAATGTAAGTTGTAATGAATAATCTTCCTTTGAAGTTCTTGGATTAGTTTTCCGTATTTATGAATTGTTTTTCCCTTCAATGGATGTTCCACTGAAAGCATTTTCCTTCTTGGAAGAGAACATGGTCATTTGCGTGGAGGATCTGGATTCTGGGAGATGCTTGAAAGGAAGCCCAAGTGGAGATAAGAAATACATCACGAAAATGTACTTCTGCAGTTTCTGTTATAATTCTTCAATGTTTGATTTTACTTCCTTTCCAATGGTTTTCACTAGTTGTAATCTTCATTACTAGAAGTCAATGATTTCACTTTCTCCATTTTTTGTCACCGACATATTCATATTGTTTCCATTTTCTGTTGCTGTCACCTTCCAATGTTTAATACGTTACTGGGACAAATTATAATAAAACACTGACTCCCAATCGGATTTGAGTTCTTTTATATTGTCACTCTTAATGAGCAAGATAGTTGATTAGTCTACTAGACAAGCATAGGTCGGCACAATTGCCACATAATTTGTCGCCATTTTTTTTCACACACAGAAGTACGAGGTATTAACGCACTAAAAATGTTCAAAGGCAGCAGGATCATCATCTTATAGTTATCCCTTCAGACTTGGGGATGAACAGGCTGGCAATTAACATCTGGTGATGTAGGTCTAGGGTCTATTATTATGGCAATGGAGTCTTCCCTTTTCACTGTCACTCCCTAGTAACCTCAGATAAATCTTGACTTCTCAAGGTAGGGTTCTTGGATGGCCCAGAGTAGTAGGAAACAGGATGAGGAACCTGGTTTCACCTGTAAAAGCTAAATTTGATTAGGTAACTTGGAAAACCACAAATCAACCTGAATTTCTAGAACTTTGGATGGTTCCTACCTTAACTTTATGATTTTTTCCCGTTAATGAAGTTGAAGTTCCCATATGGTAATGCAGTGCTAAACTTTACTACCTTCTCTCCATCCACATTTCGTTCTTCTACTAGTATGACATGGTTAGTCCAAATACTTTATTTGGTTATCAACTTCTTATGGATGCATTTATCATTATAGTGATATCTCATGGGCATGACACATGACATGATATTCATATAGTTTCATCTCGTGTACATTTCTTATTTACCCTCAGATGTTTATTTTGTTTATTTAGTTCATCAACTTTACAAAAATGCGTTAACCACTAAAAGTTGGTTTCTGATAACATGTTGTACTGTTAAGTACAAATTCTTTGTGCAATGCGTTTAAAAAAATTCTAATGTTTTCTTTTTCTTCGCTTTGGCTATTCAAGGCGCATTATCGACTTTGGGAGCGCAATGGATGGGTTCACTATGAAGCATTTATATGGCTCTGTTGGTCCTTCTAGGTGTTTCCTCCTATCTGGAACTTTCCCTTCCTACTCTATTTTACACTCTGGATTATCAAAGATTGAAATTGGCAGTTTTTTTTTGTTAAAAGTACTAGTACTGCTAGTTGTTTGATTAACAGTTAGCATGATATAAATTGTCCGACTTGGGTCCTGTATCTAGACGTGTTTTGATGAGTTGGTGATGTTAATGGTGTCAGACCTTTGGTTTAGGTTAGGTGTTTGGTTGAGTCATCCCTCCTACATTCATGCCAAGTCTGTTAGTAGAGTCGCACGGAGTTTGGTTTCTGCATACTGATGCACCTTATATTTTCCATCTATGGTTAATCTTTTGGTTTCTTATTAGGGTGAGTACAAAGCGTGATGATATTAACAATTAGGATCTATTCCTAATCGTGTAAGATTTTTATGAGTTGGTGGCCACATAAGTTTCCAATGCAATAGTGTTTTTTGGTGCAATTTTGTACCAAAAGTGTTTGTTTTTCCTCTCTCTCAAACCCACAACATTAATTTTAACAACGACAAAATAAGTATGTAATTAAATTTAAAGCACTAGACTAATATCAAAATCACTATTTGTACATATTACATATAGTTCAATGTTACATCCTTGTTATTCAGGTAATCAACCCAAGTTCAGTTCTACTTAAATGCATTTTTGCTGTAATTTTTAATTTGAAGCATTACATTAAAATTTGTGCACCCACTCAATTTCTTTCCTGAGTCTGCCACTGCTCGTTGGTGTATAAAACCTAACAAGCATGTTTTGGTGTTGAATTTCTATTTAATCCCTTGCTGTGATTCTCAGGGCTGAACAAACTTATGAGTATATGCCTCCGGAGGCTTTTTTAAATAGTAGTTGGTACCAGGGGCCAACAAGCTTATCCAGGAAGTAAGTTGACTTCCGTCTTATTGGGGTGGACTTTTTTCAGAACTTTAGATTTTTCTATTACTTTGTATTGTTTTCCGAGCTCAGGATTTCTTTCATATTGTTAAGATTCTGTGCGTTTCTCTCCCATGATGAGTCGTCTGTTTTGATAGATACGATATGTGGAGCGTTGGGGTTGTGATATTGGAGCTGATTTTAGGATCACCAGATGTGTTTCAGATAAATGCTATAACTCGCTCTCTTTTGGATCAGCACCTTGACGGTTGGAATAAAGGTTTAAAGGAGCTCGCTTACAAGTAAGTCCCGTCCTTGAGAGAAGTGCATAATTATGCTAGTTTTATTGGCAGGTGCTTCACTTCTATGTGTTTCAGATAAATGCTACTCCCTCCATCCCAGAGTATATGTCCACCCTCTCATTTGCTAGGAGATTAAGTGTTGTATGAAAAGTAAAGTAGGAGAGAGAATTGAGTGGGAGGAATAGTAAGTTGATTGGTGTTGTGAATATAAAAGTAAAGTAGGAGAGAGAATGAGTGGGAGGAATAGTAAAGATTCTTTGCCATTTTAGGAAGTGGATATATACTCTGGGACAGACTAAAAAGGAAAGGTGGACATATACTCTGGGACAGAGGGAGTAGTAGTTTTATTGGCAAGTACGCAATCTTACAGACATTTGACATAGTGGAAGTAGCTATGGGCTCTTTCTTTGGCGGACATCTTATTAAAATACCCTGACCTGTTTTCCTACTTCTGCTAGACTATCATTCGGGTTGCTTGTTTGGAAATAATAGAATGGTTGTTGCATTCTATGAAGATTATCCTCAGAGATGGAAAGCCTTTTCTGCTCTTTTCTTGAATGGCCTAAATTTAGGATATGGCTTTTTATTCAGTGTTGGGCTAAATAAACAAATCATTGATGGGATACGCTGAGTTGGCATCCTTTCTAGCCTATTCCATCCTACCAAGCAAAGCCTAAATCCTTTCAGTTTAGTAATATGATTTCTGAGGGTAGTGGTAGCAACCTGTTGTGTTCTAGAGAGCATTAATTGTTTCCGAATATGTGCCTGACGCGCTTTGATTGGGGTTTTGGTTTATGGGTTGCGAAAGCTTACCATACGTCCAAGATTCCTAAGGTCCCATATGCAAGAAATTCTTAGTTCTGTTCTGTGAGATGCAAAAAAGCATGGCGTTAGTTCAGCTTATAGGGAAGTATTGTTCTTAGGAGAGTGCAAATAGTGTTTTAGGCTCAGAGAATTTCAACTCGTAAAATATCGAGTGATAAATCTTTAAGAGCCATACTTCTTATTGCTGATAGAACTTGACAAGCATTATTCTTTCATGGCAGACTTAGATCCTTTATGGAGTTTTGCATCTTAGTCCCTGGGAGTTCTTCAAAACATCATCGTACATGGGGCACTAGCGGACAGGTGCGTTCACCCTATCTTTCCCAAACTTCATCCTTGTCTATATCATGTACTAACAGTCGCATGGCAATATTGATGTTTAAAATTCATACTGAACTATATGACATTGAAATTTTGGATCCAGAGTTCCGGTTCACCAGCTTCTTGGAAATGCTCTGAAGAGTTCTTTTCCCATCAGATAAAGAGTAGAGATCCCCTTAAAATTGGGTCAGTCGAAGCATTTGGATCATTCTTATTTTTTTATTTTTAAAGTTTATGCATCTTTACCTTTAAATTGTGCTACCGATACTCCTGGGTTCACCATGTTTTGTTTCTAAGCAGGTTTCCAAATGTTTGGGCTATGCGATTAGTGCGCCAACTCTTAGTCTGGGATCCGGTAAGTCTCTATAGATTCTTTCAGTTCTTAAAAGTTAAAAGATGGCAGAGTTTCTAGGATTTTGGATAATATTGAAAATTTAGTTTTCCCAGTTCCTATTGCTTGATTTCCCTTTTTATGAGAGCGTGTTGTAATGCATCCGCCTATCCTTAAGACATTTGTAGGTAAGTTTAACCTGTATTTGTTTCTTTGTTTCTTTTCCCCACTATATTTCAAGCTTGTTGTCAGTAATTTACTAATTTATGTGTGCTTATTATGTTTGCATGATAGGAGGATCGGCTGAGTGTTGATGAAGCCTTGCAGCACCCTTATTTTTCGGAGCGCTGAAACTGAGTTCATTCCATTGTACTCCCTATCTTAGTTCACATGCGTCAGGTACTCATCTCCGTCTTCCTCACCAGCAAAGTCATCTATTACTTCTGTATTACTTAAAGAAATGCTCCTTCCGTCTCATAATAAATGCTGCATTTGATTTGTCAACGTTTTTAAGGAATGAGGTTTCCTTGTTTGTACATTGCTTGTACAATGGTGTAAATTGTACTATGACTACTTCCTTATAGGGTGTCTTGGGTATAACCTGTTGGAGAGTTTGGGTTATCTTGTACTCTTTGAACTCTTTTTGCTCATCTGCTCGTTAGTCCTTAATTTGTTTCCCAAATGATACCTACCATAAACTAACATCTTTGTCGCATCAAAATTCACGACCCATTAAAAAAATACTGAAAAATGAGATTGATGCATTCGAGAAAAGAAAAAAAAGAAGAGTACCTACAAGGAGTTTAATGTTATGCTTTCCTTGGATAATGCTTTATTATTGTGTTTGTCCTCAGGTACGACGACATCAGATAATTGCTGGTGGCGTGGAAATTGACAACATTGGCGTGACAACTGACAACAATAGCTATAGTGTATAACCAGAAAGGTGAGGTTGACTTGAAGTTACTAGGACTCTTTAGAAGTGATCAACAAATATATAGAGTAGAGTATTCTTTACAACTTTTTTTGGGAGCGCGCACAAGTACATAAAGTAGAAGATTATCAATAACCTTGCTTCTTTTTGTAAATAGAGCCAAAATTTTACTTGGGATGGGAGGATGATAGTAGCATACAAGTTCTCGCTATCCATGCTCTGCCACTCTTAAAGGCTTTCTTCACAAATGGAGTCTGACAATGCAAATGCAGAGGTACCACCCTTGTGGGCTCAGATTGACGTAAAATATTGTGTCAAAAGTTCACTAGAATGATCATCAAAAACTATACTCCATATATATATATATATATATATATATATATATATATATATATATATATATATATATATATATAATGAGAACCTAAATGTCGTGAGAACCGTGAGAACGTAATGTATCAAAGTGCACATTGGATACATTAATTTTTACCTAATGTATCTAAGTAATGTATCCAAATATCCAATGATGTATCCAAGTGAAACATTGGATACATTAGTTTTTTTACCTAATGTATCCAATGGTTCACTTGGATACATTGGATACATTACTGATGTAAAGTATTTTGTAAAAGGTTGTTGCAGCGGAATAACAATAAAATAAAAGGATAGCAATTAACCGAATCAACGAATTAATTGACCCAATTCGAATCCACGAATTAGGGTTTGGCAAGAAAAACACCAAGATGATGAGATTCTTGAATAAACGAAGGAATCCACCCCCACGAAGGAATCCACCTTCAACAAGCTAAAAAGCTTCAAGGAATTAACCTCACAATTGCAAAGCAATCAATTAAACAATCAATGTCAACTCTAATTTTCGGATTACAATATGAGGTCTATTTTATAGTGCCCATAATACTTGAAAAAGAAGTAAAAACCTTCTAAAATTACTCCTAACGTAACCTAATAGGACTTAAATACTAGAAAATCTCCTCAAAATCTATCTTATAAACCACTATAATTATCCTACTAAAAATAATGACGAAAATAATAATTAAAATACTAATTACAACCTAACTAATAATAAAATACAAATATAATTATAATAGTTAATATAATTATATTCTCGGATTGCATCATTCCCCGCTTCAAAAGAACTCGTCCACGAGTTCATTCTGAAATTTGAAGTCGACCATTCCACTTGAATAAATATGTAGAATAAACACGTGCTTTGCCAATCTTCAAATACTCTGGGACGTCGGGATGCCATGGCCGAAATACTCCTGGTCCAGGCGGGTGCTTAACGGGGTGCGGTCGGATCATCACTCTAGGTCCGGTCAGGTCACAACAAAGGTCAGGTCGGGCACGGTCGTGCTTCACATTTAGCACGATCGTGCTAAACAGTTCGATTTCTGCCTTTTTGTCGCCCAAATTGTGCACGATCGAGTCATGAACTTCGCACGGCCGTTCGTGACAGGATCCGGTCTGGTGTGGCTGGCAGTCCCGTCGGACATCGGCAACAGATCCGGGCGAGGCTATCTCTTGGTCCGGGCGGATCTTAGATAGAAAACCCCCTGCTTCTACCTTCTGCTCGTTGAAACGGGCCATTACGAGTTGCGGTTCTGCTTCCTTCTGTTCATGGAAACTGTCAACCATGACTTGTGGTTCTTGATGCACAGAGTCAACGATAATCAATTCTTCCTCCACCACCACTTCAAGAAGGGGCGTCTCTGTTTTCGGTTTGCTGGAGTCGTGCACATCATCGTCCTCCACCACCCTTTCAACTAGCGGCTCCTCGGATGTCGGTTTTGTCATAGCATCGAGATTCTCTTCTAAAACACGACACCGTTTAGAAAAAAAGTTTTTGATTCTACGCCAATATTGAGCCTCATCATAATACCTGGATTGATTCTCCCTGTCTTGAGCCATGCGTTCCTCGACCCGATATGTCTTCAACCACTCCAAGGTTTGTGCAAATTTGTTTTCGGTTGTCATCTTTCTCCGTGGATCGACCTTTTTCTGATACCAACTGATGTAAAGTATTTTGTAAAAGGTTGTTGCAGCGGAATAACAATAAAATAAAAGGATAGCAATTAACCGAATCAACGAATTAATTGACCCAATTCGAATCCACGAATTAGGGTTTGGCAAGAAAAACACCAAGATGATGATGAGATTCTTGAATAAACTAAGGAATCCACCTTCAACAAGCTAAAAAGCTTCAAGGAATTAACCTCACAATTGCAAAGCAATCAAATAAAAATCAATATCAACTCTAATTTTCGGATTACAATATGAGGCCTATTTATATTTTATAGTGCCCATAAAACTTGAAAAAGAAGTAAAAACCTTCTAAAATTACTCCTAACCTATATAGTAACCTAATAGGACTTAAAAACCAGAAAATCTCCTCAAAATCTATCCTATAAACCACTAAAATTATCCTACTAAAAATAATGACGAAAATAATAATTAAAATACTAATTACAACCTAACTAATAATAAAATACAAATATAATTATAATAGTTAATATAATTATATTCTCGGATTGCATCAATTACTTGGATACATTAGGTAAAAACTAATGTATCCAATGGTTCACTTGGATACATTGGATACATTACTCGGATATATTAGGTTCTTACCTAATGTATCCAAGTTCTCACGGTTCTCACGATATTTAGATTCTCATTTGAGCACATACATACATATATATATATATATATATATATATATATATATATATATATATATATATTGAGAATCTTCCCTATAGGCATGTAGGTGAGTTGAGCCAACTCGTAAGCTCAACACGACTCGAAATACCTATTTTGCCAAGCCAAAAAGGAATTTTGACTAATGTTATTTTGCGATTTGACCAAAAGGCAAACCGGCTAGGAGTACCCATAGCTATAGATAAAATCATTTGGTAATAAATGAGTTTCGTACCACCTCTCTCGTTTCATTTTGGTTTGTCTCAAAAAAATGAATGGATTGAGGCAATCAAGGGAAGTGCTACTCCATCTAAATGAATGGATTGAGTCAATCAAGGAAACGCAACTAAAATGTTAAAAACATTGACTTGTCAACTATGACACTTATTCCGGGACATAGGGAATATTATCGAATACATTAATCATATGATTCTTTGTATATATAATTATCATCAATATTTTTTCATTGAAGTACATCAACCTATACTAGTTCAATAATAATGATATAATGTTTCAAACGTCGCGGACAGGCAATGATTCCATGACTTTCCTATGAGTTATGGCTTCTTTTATCTTCCAAATGCATGAGCAAGAATAAGGAAGAATTTAGCATGAATTTTTAAAATGATTTTAGTATGAGTTTTACAATTAACAATACACCACTATCCTTAGCTAATGAGATTTATATTATGCAATTTCATTATTAAATGATTATCTTAGTTACTTAGTATATCATACCATATAAGTTTGGATATTGGAGGTAGCTAAATCTTGAAGTATTGTGGTTAGGTAAGGGTTAACACCTTGTGAAACGATATTTTATGTAAGCTTTCACCCATCAAAAATCAAAAATCAATCCAAATAGGTTTATCTTTACAGAAAACATAATGGCTAACTATAATTTGGAGGAGAACATATAATAGTACTACTATCATTTCCTAATGAATATTATATTAGCTTTCTTTCTGTTAGCATAAGTCTAAGTCTGGTAAACAATAATCGATAATAGCTAGTGTGCATCAATGAATACAAATGTTGCCATGATGGAATGAATCTTTCTCGTCCTATTAGTTGGGTGCAACTTGCAAACATGACCCATTGAGGGAACCAACTTCAAACAAGAATTTAAAGAGAACAATATTGTTATTATATTTAGTTTTGGGGAACAAATAAATGCAAACGAGATCTGAGATAAAAGAGTTTTTTTTTTTTTTTTGTTTGATCACAGAAAATTGTTCATTTATAAAGAAAAGTGGCCTCGGGGCCAATAAAAGAGGCGGAGGACTACCATGGGACGGTCTCTTGTGAGACCGTTTCCCGCCAATATTTTTTATTTTTTTTTTTTATTTTTTTTGGCCCGCCATTTTTTTACTCGCCAACAGAAGTAACACTTTTTATATCAAGATGTAACACTTTTTATAAGGAAATGTAACACTTTTTTCTCATATGTAACTCTTTTTTTTTTCAAAAAAAAAAAAACTATTTATATTATTTTGCGAAATTGATGTTACATCTTACAATAAAGTGTTACTTTTTTAAGACCAAACTGTTACTTTCTTCATAAAAAAGTGTTACATTTTCTAACCACAAAAACTATTTATATTATTTTGCAAAATTGCTGTTACATCTTACAAATAAAAGTTACTTTTTTAAGAACAAACTGTTACTTTCTTCATAAGAAAGTGTTACATCTCAGGAGGCGATACAACCCAATTTTTTTGTGTGTTAAAAAATGTTTTTTTTTTTTAAAAAAAAAAAATCAAACCATATCATGACCTATGTAGCTTTGTTCGTCTCGTTGAGACGAACACACCGGTATTTTTAAATATTTTTTTTGACTTCAAAATCTCAGGATATAGCATTTTAAAATTATTGGAGTTTTTTTTTTTTTTTTTAAACACGGGTGGACTTTTTGAAAAAATGGGGAAAGGGGGCGCGGCCGTCTCACGCGCCCGTCTCACGGCGTGAGACGGTCGCAGGGAAGTCTTTGTCATAAAAGAGTGATACATATTCCTATTTTTATATGCTAGTAAGACTCTAAGTCTATCTACCTTACATATACTAAAGGAGTTACAAAATGAGATGCTCTTTTTGATGTCATCCAAACTAAAAGGAGTTTTACTATCATTGTTGATGAATGATGTTGCAAGCTTTGAGTCTGTGAGAAGGATGATATTTTCTGTAGTTGTGTTGAGTAGCCCATACCAAACCATTATTGATGGCTAGGCATTCTGTCTGGATACTGGATGGAGATTTGCATGAAATGCTTCCGATGGCTAACCGTCCTTTGATTTTAGTTGGGTCCCATAATTCCCATCCTATACCTGCCCATTTTGAATTCTTTTTCCAAGCGCCATCAGTAATAAGGATGAATGAAATTCCTGTAGTATTTGTTTTGATAAATTCTTCCAAAGTCTTTCCATTCGTTGAATCAGAACTTCTTCGGGAAGATATAGTTGTAACCGTAGTTGCGGTAGTTGTTTCCATTACCGTTTCCATTGTTGTTTCCGGTGCCATTGCCTGTGCCGGTATATGGTTTAGATTGGTGGAGTTTCTTCCAATAGAGTGTCCGTTATTTGTTGCAGATTTCTTATCTTCTTCCTTTGTTTTGATTTTTTGCAAACTTTCAGAGGCACGGGGAAGAATCCCTTCAATGTCTGGGGAGGCTTGATTGAATATGATATTGTTTCTGTTTATCCAAATCTCCCATGCAATAAGGAAAATTAGATAAAAATCATGCATGTTTTTAGATTGTTCTGGATCCACTCCAAAATCCATTGAGTAAGGGTTTGGTTAATTGAGTCCACCGGATTGGGGGAAGGGGAAGAGGGGATGATATCCAGATTTGTGATGAGAAGGAGCATGAGAAAAAAAGGTGGGTGTTATTTTCATCTTGCAGTCCACATCTAGAGCACCGCGGAGATGGGCTACATTTCCTTTTAAAAAGGTTCAGGGTGGTTGGAAGGATGTCTTGAAGCAGTCTCCAGGCAAAGAGTTTAATTTTGGGTTCCAATGGAGATTTCCAAAGGGTTTTCCAAACTGGTGTTTGTAACATAGCTGGAGGGAGTTGGAAAAAACTTTGGGTATCTCTGTGTTGAGATAGACCATAGAAGTAGCCTGATTTGACAGAATAAATGCCATTTGGAGAAAAATGCCAGAATTGTTCATCATTGCCTGAAGTTGGGATATAGGACTGTATGATGGCTTCGGTTATATGGGGGTGGGAATGGGTCTTTATTAGGTGGTTTTTCCAGGTTTTTGAAATCGGGTTTATGAGATCACTAACAAGGAGGTCGGGGAAACTATATGTCAGTGTGGGGTGGATAGGAATGTTGGAAAATTTGGGATCCATTTGTTAGGGCTCTAATAGATTTCCCCTTTTTTGCTCACCAGATGATATTTTTGTTGAATTGAGTGATTCCATCCTAGCCTATTCCATCCTACCAAATATACCATTCTGATTTTTATTTTTTTTTTTTTTTTGGAACAAACTTAGCTATTTATCTTATTAGAGAAATAGGCTCAGGGCCTATAAAATGGTGATACATTTTTCGAGCAAGGTTCGCATTATAATGCGCATAATTGACTACTTCCCTATCAACTTTAATAATATGAAAACTATTACATTGTAGGATGAGTAGTCTAATATCTGAAATGATGGAATCTGTTGACATGTCTTTGCGTGTTGGGTCTTGTATGTAGTCCCTCGCCTGTGTCGAGTCTGTGAGAACAATAAGATTTGCATGATTGTCTTGGACGGCCCATTCTAGACCTTTCAAGATCGCCAGACATTCTGTTTGCGTGCTAGTAAGAGATCTACAGGAGATACTTCCAGAAGCGATTATGTCGTTGTTGGGGTCCCACAGTTCCCATCCTAGACCAGCCCATCGTGCATTTTGTTTCCATGATCCATCCGTGATGAGGATTTGGACATTGCTGTGATTTAATTTGCTGAGGTATTCCTTGAGAGTCTTTTCATTCCACGAATCAAGACTCAGAGATAGTTTTGTAGTTGCTGAAAGGTTTCCATTTGGAGTAGAGGGGGTGGTGGTTCTGATATTGGTTCTTTGCGTGTGGTTTGTTGTGGTCGTTTGTGTTTTTTGGAGGTTCAGTAGGGCAAGAGGGATTATACTGTCTATAGTAGGGTAGTCATTTTTGAAGATGATATTGTTTCGATTTATCCAGATTTCCCAAAAAACAAGAAAAGCAAAACTTAAGTCACGAGATGAGGTTGGGTTGTTTGTCCAAGAGATGAACCAATCAAGGAGGTTTTGCATAGGTAAGGCAGGGTCAGGAAGGGGGATGGTGTAAGGTGAGTGGTTCCAAACCAGTTTGGCTAATCGGCATGTGAGGAATAAATGGTTTAGGAGATCAAACTAGCCTTAAATTTACTATTTTGATTCTATTCCGATTTAATCCGATTTAAGAGAAAACTAGAAGCAACCCATTGTAATTTATAATACCAAACTAGCCTTAAATATACTACTCTGATTTTTGAGGAAAATAGAAGAAACTGGCCTTAAATATACTACTCTGATTTATGACGAAAATAGAAGCAACCATTGTGATGGGTATAGACCCGAATTTTAAGGGCCAATGTTTTGTAATCCCGATTTTTATGGGCCCATATGTTTTGTATTAAGATATTGCATAGAGATTGTTTAAACTCTTTTAGTTAATCTTTTGTTCTTAAGATATTGCATAGAGACTCTTTGAATTTCTTTGGTAAATCTGTTTGCTAAAATAAAATAGGTGTGTTTGATATATTGTTTATTCAATTATAGTTTTTAATTTGTTTTCCAAATGATACCTCTACTCATGTTTTGATGGCAATTAATTGACAACCTTGGCGATGATTGGAGTTTGAAGGTTACTATTCTTACTTCAAGTAACTAGAACCTTTCAGAAATGATCAACAAATGGTTCTCTTTTTTCAACTTTTTCACTAGCTTATGTTATGCTGTGTATGGAATATGAATTATTGGGATTTATGGGTTCGGGGGTTAAGTTATAGAATTCGAAATTCAAGGAGCACCAATTTCGCCCAATCAACTCGAGCCACCATTATGTTATGTTATGTATGGAATATGAATTATTGAGATTTATGGGTTCGGGGTTGGTGAAAATCTGGAAAAAAACGTGTTCTACGCTAACTTAGTGTAAAACGTCTTTTAAAAAATGGTGCGGTGGCGTTTTGTAATAAACGGGAAGTTGTTTTAAAAAATGCGGTGACATTTTTGTAAATAACTGACGCTTATCGTGAGCGCTAGTGTTAGTATTAAAAAGTGGCAGCCATGTTACACTGACACTTATTAACACTACCACTTGCAGTTTTGATAAGTGCCAGTGACAATGTTGAATAGTGTCAGTGTAATGACTATCAATTTTTAGCACTACCGCTCGCACTTAAGAAAAGTGTCAGTTTCATTTTATAAAACGCTAGTTTGAATTTACTGGCTTTTTGTAATATTAACACTGGGCATTTATGATGCTTGCCAGTATTTACGAATATGCCACCGCTTTTAAAAAAAATAAAAAAATATGCGAATGCATTTTCGCAAAAACACATTTTTCCTATCCTTAAGGTAAAACACGTTTTTCACAATATCTACTCCGGGGGTTAAGTTATGGAATTCAAAATTCAAGGAGCATCAATTTCGCCAAATCAAAGATTGATCTTGCTTCTAAATATCATCATCATCATAATATAATTAATACAAACGAACAATATTAAAGAAACAAATAAAACCAACAAATAATTTCTTATTTATTGGGAATGTCGGGTTATGTGCTTTGAGACCATCTTCATCAATTGAAGAAGTTTTAGGCCAACCATTTTTTTTTTTTGGAGATTATACTACTCTAAACACAACACAATAGGATAGATAGGGATATTAAGAATCCGAGGGATATCATTGACAAAAGGCTTGAGATCTAGACCACCAACTTTATGGACGAATTTGGAGAGAATATAATAGAGTTTGTGTGTCTTTCAAGGAGAGAAACCAGCAAAAACGTTGTAGAAGGATTGTAGGGAAAACAAGGGAGGAGGAAAACTTTTAAACTTTTCCATCAACAAAATGATTCTCAAGTTTGGTAAGAAACAAAGTTCTTATTTTGAGAAGAGAAAGGAGGTAAGTCCCCTCTAGGAAGTCACCGATTTAGGTTGTTTCCCGACTAAAAGAGTATTGACCAAGAAAGAGATCGAACCCAATAAGGAAAGTGATTAAACTTGAATTTTGGAAAGACTGTCTCGTACGAGACAACCAAGACATAAAGTTTGTCTTGTCCTCTATAGAATGTCTATTAGTCATTTAAGTCCAAAACTAACAAAATTAGTTAGAAACCTAATGAAATATGACGAAATTAACGAGTCTTCATCAAAACTCAAAGGCGAGACACAAGAGTAATGTGATCATAAATGAACGTTTAGAATGGGGTGTCTACAGTAGCGCATACGTGACTAGAAGCTGACTTTTTTTTTAATGTATAAGAGCCAAAACTTTACCCGAAATCACATTGCTTCTTCCTGTAAAACGATGAAACAGTGATAAATACTACTACTCCCATCCCAAAAAGAATGTCCATAGAAAGTTATTTTATCACTCCATGAATTCACCACAAACCAAAAGCAAACTCTGAAACAGACATTTGATATAATGCTTGGAAATAGTTTATACATACTGTCTAAATTCATGCTCTACCCATTGAGTAATCCACAAAAGAATTTTAGCTAAACCTTCCCAAAAATCTCCCCTAATGCTCCGTGCCCTATCTTTTCTACTAAAAACTAAAGAATTCCGCCTTAAACTACACCTCTGCTCTATCTAGTTAGAACGAAAAATAAAATAAAATAAAATGACGGGTGTGGCTGCAAACTCAACTGCTAAAACTGAGGAACCACAATTCACAATTCTTCTTTTGATGATGGTTGAGGACGCGCAGATTGTTGTCTAAGTGGAAAAACAATAGCAGACAAGTTATCCATGCTTCCGCTCTTTAAGGCTTTCTTCACAATGGAAGAAGACAATGAAGATGCAGAAGAGGTGCCACCTTCTTGAATAAGATTGCAGACATTTTCTGGGGTCAAACCCTCAAATATTCCGTCAGATGCAATCACTAAATACTGATCTTTGCGTGTCAACTTTCTCCAACCCTTCACTTCAGGTTCAGCAATAACACCATATCTGACGTAAGAGGAAAAAAAGACTATTAAAAGATTAATAAAACCTCGATTCCCCAAATCTGAAGTAATATTTCCTGAACGCCGAGTAAAAAAGAAAAAAAAAAAAACACTCAAGTATGCATGATAATGAGGGGGAAAGTTGGAGAAATAACCACCTCTTCAATGATACGTCCCCGATTGCTCGTGATACTGCTAATATACCATTGACACGTGGCACACCCCAAACTCGAACAAACCCACCCACTCTTTCTATTCTAGCTCTTTCATCTTCTTCATCTGGATGATGATCTCTAGTGAGTTTCTCAGCTCTTAACTTCCCCTTCGACCCTCCTGTTGAATTTCAATTACCAAACTAGTCAACTCATAAAGTCAAAACACCCAAAAGCTTGTTACAACTACAACAAATCATCATCTCTTGTTAAAGTCAAAGAATTTGACTGCGAGAACTCAACTAAAGTTTAGGTTACCTTTGCATAGAAGAGCTGGAGAATCACCAAGACTGGCGACCAACATTTCTTCATCATTTAATAAAAGAACAACAGTAGCAGTAGATCCGGCGCGATATTGTTTCTTGAAAGCTTCCTGTAAATTTAAAACAATTGACCAAACATGTTTGTCAAAGTCTAAGATAAATAGAATTAAACAAGTCGTAGAGGGAATTAGACTTACAGAAGTAAATTCCATATCAATATCATGGATTGCGTGCAACAATGCCTCCTTCAAGGTGTCGTGCAAGGATTCATCGTCAGTTACAGATAACACTGTTGGAGAACTGTAACAACATCATCAAAGAAGTTCTAGTCTTTTACGGAAAAATCAAAAGAAAGATTATCACCCTTATATATATGTGTGTGTGTGTGGTCAAAAATCATATGACATTATCTAGAACAGTTACAAACACCACAAAGAACAAGGACCTATCAGAAATTGGTTTAAATCAGTGGGCTGACGATACAAACTAAATATTTTCACAAAATAAATAAATAACAGTTCATGAGAACCATGTTCAAATGATTTTTTTACTGACTTATGATGCATTTCGAATATAATAAAGACTTTTAAATCAGATGATATAGAGCTCAATTCCCTATATATTTTTCCTTTTACAAGTATATCTAATACCTCTCTGTGTTTAGATCATATCTGAGTACTGTGTCATTAAAGGTTCGGAATACTAAGTGTAGGAGAAAGTAATCCAAGAATTTCTGGTTAGCCATGTCACTAGCTTCTGCGCCTCCATGGCCATCAAATATTGCAAGAACATCAAGCTTAGCCTCCTTAACTGCCTCCGTGCCTGCACACAGGCATGCCAGTGTTTATATATGAATTGTTTCTTTCTCTCATATAACAACACATTCATTGACGTAAGTCAGCTTAGAACAAATTTCTGAATGCCAAAAAAAACCAATACTATTTCACTGAGGGTAGAACCAAGAAATCGGGAGTGCTTATGTGCTTCATGATCAAATAATAACAAGCTTTCAAACCAAAATCAAAAGGAACTAACATCTATTATAGATCGAAAGCAAATTTCTCTTAACATTACTTAAATTTAACTAGAATTGAGATGAAGATAGGCCGAATAATTTTCTTTACAAAGATAAACACTCATTTAAGGATGGAGGGGTAACAAACATCTATGCTAGGTGGACAAACGCTAGGCAAATTTAACTAAAATCACGATGAACGCAATGTTGGACAACAAATTTCTCTAAACAATAGGTAATCTAACTAAAATTATGATGAACTCAATGCTGGAACACAAATTTCTCCATACAATAGGTAAATTTAACTAATATCACGATGAACTCAATGTTGGACAACAAATTTCTCTAAACAATAGGTAAATTTAACTAATATCATCACGAATTTGGACAACATACTTCTCTAAGCAATAGGTAAGTTTAACACAGTTGGATAAGGGGAAATAAAACAGACATTATCAAATAGAAAAATTCGAGTTATAATAATATCAGTTGTTGATCAGCATGAACAAAATAATAATGAGGAATATAGATTACCAGGAATAGGTATTTTGATATCAAGATTGCAAGTCATGCGATCTTCCTGATAATCCCTATGCCCCTGAAGTGTGGCCATGTCACAATTCCCAGTCTGATTTCTAAAGGATTTGGCCAGTTGAACCCACTCTGTGCACTCCGGCGATTGAAAAACGGCCGGAGCACCACCCTCATTGTAAGCCGTCACACATGATTCCGGTGACACCCCATGAACAACAGCAGCAGCAACAAAAGATATTCCACATAGAAATAAAGCTATCTTGACATTACTAAATCTACCCATCTCAATAAAAAAAAAAAAGCACAAATTAGAGAGAAAATTAGTTGGTTAATGGCGAACAGGGTAGCGGAATCAGACCTCCGGCTACAAAGCGGCGGAGGATATTAAGGTTTGTTGTACTGGAAAACGCTATCTCTCGCGCGCGCGCTCACAAGAAAATTTTCCCGCTAACGAGAGATCGTCGTCATACAGCCCCCTGCAAATTCTTGAGCATCAGACCGCGTTAAATACCAATCGGCCGTTCTCAAAATAGTGACGCCACAAATAGTAGTTGTCACGATTTGATTGGTTAGGTCTAGTCAGTTAATTTTTTTATTTCTGTTGATCTACTCATTCTAGTGAAATTTTAAAAAGTGTAATCGACAAATCATTAAGTGATTTATCAATAACAATTTTTAAAATTTTATTGTGTTCATTAGATTGACACCAATGTTTGGTCAAAGTTCATTTAAATTAATCATAAAAAGTCAAAATGTGACTATCTTTCTGGGACAGACGGAGTATTAAATTTACATGAAGTTATAATGTGGGACCATTGTACCAAAAATTGCAATATAGTACACCATATTCACACAAAATTACAATTTGGTGCAATTTTAGATGTCTGTTAAAATGGATGGACCATAAAATTAGCGAAATGGATGGAAAAGTTAACAAATATTTATTGAAGCTTGCATTCTTAAACTTCAACTTTTCATTTGAAACGATTCCATTAAATATATATATATATATATATATATATATATATATAAAATCACGAAAGGAAAATGTATGATTTACATATACAACTGATTAATGTAAATTTGACAATTTTTTTTAAAAAAAAGTAAACTAAGAAATTAAAGTGGGAAAAAAATAAAATTGAAGAAAAAAATAAACGAGAAATGGTGTATATATATATGTATTAGACGAAATCCCATGATACCACACGCCTAACTGATCCTTAGTCCCCTAGAAAATGAAGCACATGTCTACTTTTCTTCAACCGCTCCATCCCACCCCTACCCCTACCCCATTCTCCATCGATTACACCTCTCTCTCTCTCTATCCCCGCCTTTCGGCATTTCTTCAATGAGTCCGCCGCCCTCAGACCCTCTCCCACCTTTTCTATCTATCATTATAAGTAGGGCGGGTGACTTTCTGGAATAGAATTAATAGGAGTTTGTAACACTATGACAATTGACTTGAATAAATGATACTCCCTCCGTCCCACTAGAAGTGAGACTTCTTTCCTTTTTGGGCCGTCCCACTTAAAGTGAGACTACCCAAAATGGAAATGTTTTAATATACTTATATTCATCATTCCCCACTATTTAACCCCACTCATTCTCTCTCTTCATTTTCCACCACTCATTTTATTCAACCAACACCACTATTTACCCCACTCATTCTCTCTCTTCATTTTCTACCACATATATATCACTTTATCTTAAATATCGTGCCCACTCCTCTAGTCTCACTCTCAATGGGACGGAGGGAGTATGTAACTAGATCGAACCAAGCCTCAGCAATTTCAGAATCTAGCTTGTCAAAAAAAAAAAAAAAATCATTTAGACTTGATTCTAATGTGAAATAAATTCACTTTAATTACCATAAATTAAAGATTCATTACTTATTCATCTCACATTCAAATTGGATGATTAAAATGTCATTTTGTTGTTCAGTGTTTTCACGATGCGTACTAACTTTTCACTTTTGACATTTGTCGGTCGACAAACAAAAAAATGAGAAATTTATGCCAAAAAAATCAAAATTTTCTCCATAAATCTTTCAGTAAGATCTGTTAGATATTCCTTCAGTCCCATTTATATCGTTCACTTTGATTTATTTGGTCAAAACAAGTGATCTTTGAGCGATGATTAACGTCAATTTGAATATCCTATTGAAATTTTGGAAAAAAAAAATTATTGATAAATAACTTGACGGTTTGTCAATAATAAATTTTAGAATTAATTAGATCAATTAGATTGACATTAATATTTGATCAAACATCACTTGTATTGACAAAAAAAATACTCCCTCCGTCCCAAAATGATCTTCACATTTGACTATTCAAACTTTTTAAGGATATGAACACTTGCTTCACTAGCCATGTTGTGTATATGAACAATTAAGCCTAAATTGTAGAAATGAGAAAAACTTATTGAAACAATGAAAAATGGCAAATGAGAAGATCATTTTGGGACGGAGGGAGTAAAAAAAAAAATCAAAGTGTTCAATGTAAATGAAACAAAAGGAGTAATTTTTTAGTAAGATAAATTAAAAAAATTTCACACCTACTAACGGTGGTGCCATGTACATTAATTGGTAATTCTATGTTTTGAAACCACTCTTCCCAACATTGAGTTCTTCACTAATTATCCCCGCTATTTAGATTATTGTAAGAATGTGACAATAATGATATTATGTGACAGTCCTATTTACTTTCTTATTTTTAAGATAGGGTATCTTCAAAGAGTTAAACACCTATTTGGTCCTTAACCTATTGATTTGTTTTCCTTTTGATCCTTAACTTATTTTTGGTTTTCCTTTTGGTCCTTGATGTACCTAGGTGCAGGATAAAGTGGTTCTTAACCTATTTTAGTTTTCCTTTTGGTCCTTGATGTACCTATTTGCAGGACAAAGTGGTCCTTGACCTATTTTGGTTTTCCTTTCAGTCAACAAGCCATGTCGACGATTTTAAGGACCACTTTGTCCGGCAAATAGGTACATCAAGGACCAAAAGGAAAACTAAAATAGGTTAAGGACCACTTTATCCTACAACTAGGTACATCAAGGACCAAAAGGAAAACCAAAATAGGTTAAAGACCAAAAGGAAAACAACTCAATAGGTTAAGGACCAAATAGGTGCTGAACTCGTATCTTCAAATATTTATATTTTAGAATTAAAAATAAACGTTTCCAAATTATCTGCCTATTCATCTTAAACAAGCCCATTAAAATTAATGTCATCTAGAAATGATAAAGAGAGACTTTCACAAGTTCAATTATCCAAATTTGTAGCAGAAATTTAAGCTATCAAAATAGAACAATCTTTTGTGTTTTGACTCCGGTCGCTCTGATCAGAAGCGAAACTGAGACGAGGGAAATAGTTAATTAAGCAAGCACCTAAAACTAAAAGGCCTACAACATGAAAGGCACTGTAAATAATCTAGTCAAAATTCCAAAACAGTGAACTCCAAGACACGAGGTATCGTAACTAGAATATCTTCTCTTCATATAATTTGGATCCACTGTATTGTTCCAAATTAGTACATTTTCTTTTCGTGGATGCCTGCCGTGTGCATCCCTTTTCTCGTCCCGTCAGCTATGCCTGCACCCGGACACATGACTTGCCAATGAGACATTGACCTTTTTTTTCCACGTTTAATCTCGTTTAACCTGAAACACATGGAGTCACAAATTCTTTATCAATCCGCAAAAATAAAATAAAACAAAATTAGACTTCTTCTCAAGAAGACAAAACAAAATGGACAAACAGTCAATCCTTAGTTCTGATGGTTAGTGTAGTTCTGTAAACCTAATCAATAGAAGTATTAACCCCCAAAACGAATTGGAAAAGACGGGCATGAGCTCTAGTGGATGATAGATCAGGTTGCCTTTTGTCTACTTGTGTGGCATTCCTAACATAGTTGAAAAAAAAAAGTATGAAAATGGTCATTGTCTACATGCTTGTTCACAGAGCTGCACTGTGGAATGGGAATCACAATATGTAACTGGAATCGAATGAAAATGACGAGCTTATATGAGAAATGAGGGGAGGAGGGAATGAACAAAACCCAAATATTAGAAATGGGTTCTCATCTCCTTAAAAGGCCTTGGTGAGGTTATCCAATCTATATAGTTGATCAATTTTATTCTCTAAGTTGATGTGGGATACATGGGACTTCAACACGACATAATGTAAACTCGGGCAGCTTCTCACAACTTCTCCCTGTGACCAGCCCAACAATAAACCACCTCTACACCTTGGCTCTAATTACCCTGAGAACCGAACATCAAAGAGTTGCTAGGTCTTACTCTTTCCCTCTCTTAATAAATGTCGCACTTTACTTTTTGGTCCGTTATAAAAAATAAATGTTGCATTTCCACACAAGGAAATAGTCTTAGTGCAATGTTACCATTATACAAGCAATGCACAAACAAGGAAAGCACATTTCTTGCATAAAGTTGACAAGTCAAATGCAACATTAATTACGGGACAAAGGGACTAATTCACAATCCATACAAAACAAAAACAAAATGCAATCACTTTATTGGATTTCAACTTATTCTATTTTATTTATTTTTTTAGTTTTAAAGCTGACAGCTGTCTACAAGATGATCACTGGTCTATGGTAAGATATAAGCAACTTGTCTAATGTAACTTGATACCTGCTTCAAGTACATTTCAAAGATGAAATCAGAACAATTTCCAACTACATCCCAAAATGATCTTTTCAGTTGACTATTCAAGCTTTTTATGAATATGAACACTTGCTTCACCAGACATATTTTGTTTATGAACTTTTAAGCCCAAATTGTAGAAATGGGAGGAACTTTTTGGGACAATGGAAAATGCCAAATGGGAAGATCATTTTGGGACGTAGGGAGTATTTATCACAGATGGATCAAGCATTACATCCAATACACTAAGATCCTAGTGCCAGTTCTAGAGGCGAATCAGATGAAGCTAGTTATCCTGTATCCAGATTAATCATCAAGGTACAAGTATGCCGTTTTAATTGCACAGGCGTACCTAATTTTCCAATTATCATCTACTACTTAATAGTCGAAACAGCTGAGGTATTCACGAAAAACAGAAAATTTCAATCAAAACTAGCTCAAAAGTGCAAAGAAGCATACAAAAAAAATGTCCCAATAAAATCATACAGAATCTAACACTAAATTTATACTAATCGCCTGGTAATAAAACAGGTGTCAACAATACAAAAGAAAGGAGCTAATGCAAGTCAAACTCCCTTCATTTCCCAAAATATCTCCTGCTTTCAATTTGTTTGTCCCTAAAAAGTCTGATTTCCAATATTTTATGTTATATGTATTTAATAATTTTTCCAATTCTTTTGCATGATATTTCTCTTATGTTGACACAAGAAAATATTAAATTTACTGCAATTTAAAGGAAAAATATAGAAGTATAATATAGATATTGTCTTATCAAATTTGGTCAAAAGGGGGCATATGGGTAGAATATGCAAACAATAATAGCTCGTTTTCCAAGGATCTCATCATGAGTTCATGACTCTAGAGAAAAAAGAGCCAGTATTGAATCTAGAGAATAAATAAGCTGCTAAAGCACGACGACAGGTCTACGTGGAGCAACGAGCTCATAATAGCAAAATCCGGAACAACAGGGAAGACAATATTGTGATGACTGACGAGGCTTCCTTTTGTCAACAATTTTTTTTTCCAGTTAGTATAGATAGCATTTGCAAACGCAATCATTAAGGGTATTTATATGTATACAATGTAATTATATGTATATGACATAAAAGTGCTAAGAAGTAGACTTCCTTAATTTGCTTGAGAAACTAAAAGAGAGCACTCATTAAGGGATGAAGGGAGTACTGTGTTAATCCACAAGATGACTAATTGATAATGGTTGTGAATCATCCTTAGATATAAACCTTGTCTTATTTTATTCACAATTTCCAAGATTAGGCATGAGTGAGAAATAGAAAATACATCAAGTGAAATCTTTTTAGAACATAAACCGCCAGATTTGCCAAAACGAGTACGACGATAAGTTCTCTTACCTTTGTCAGAAGAGGATGGCTGAAAGACTGTTGTTCTAAAGTAGCTTGTTCTTCACTTAGTTGCACCTGTTAGGCGTGTTGGGTGGTCTGACTGGGGGAGGGGAACATGTCTCACTCCTGCTTGACTGCTCATTTAGGTTCTGATTCCCCGTCTGATGGCTCAAGTAAATATCCAGACTAGCACTTGCAGCAGCCCCTATCTTTCTTTTGCTCTTATACCTTCACCTAACAGGAATGTGAGTAACAAAAGAAGCGAAATAGGCAGGTCGCACATGTGCCTGTCATTAAAGGATATTCAGTCATTGAGGTTACCTGTCTTTTCGCTTTTCAAGATATCTTTGCACTGATGCCTTTCTACTCGCAGAACCTTCAGCTGCTTTTTCATTTTCAAGACAATATAGGATGAGATGTTAGAGCGCTCGACAAAACAGTGACAAGAGAGCTATATAAACACACAAGGGAAAAAAATACAAAGACAACTTAAACCTTCCGGCTCATATTAGTCTTAGGTGGTGTTTGATGTATTAAGCACTTGATGCTAGATGCTTAATACATTTCAAAGGTAACTTGGAGGTAGGTTGCCTCTAAAAACATTGAGCTCTAGATGCCAAAAGTTCCATGAGCCTCTTAATGATTGAGAATCAAAATCGTTGATTAACCAATAAGAGGCTCACGGAACTTTTGGCATCTAGAGCTCAATGTTATTAGAGGCAACCTACTTCCAAGATACCTTTGAAATGTATTAAGCATCTAGCATCAAGTGCTTAATACATCAAACACCACCTTAGTCATAATCAACACTGATGCTTCTTATTTGTAACCTTCTTCGCTATCTGTGAATAATAAGACTTCCATAGTTCCATAGTATTTTAACTTAGAGGTTAACCTCTCAGTTTTAGCAATTTGACAGCTAATTCTTATTGAGCAGAATACCATAATCCCAAAAGCAGAAAATAGTGTTACTATTGTAGGTAGCATGAATGAAATTAATGGGGGGTGGCAAGAGGCAGTACTAGAGAAGACATGAAATAGTCTGTCTCGCCAAATAGGAGGATACATCAAAGATAAGAGAAAGTCCAATACAATGAGGGAGCTCTGACAAGGGGCATAAATAGCCAAGAGACAAGAGTAGAAACTCATGTCATCAGACGTGGCTAAACAGTAAGTACCCTTTTAAACCAGATAATAAGTTACCAAAAATTGGATTCATCGGGTAATATTAAAGTTGATTGTCTCTAAACATAGAATAGTTCCAGCATAATGAATGTTATACACAGGTAGACTTAATCATCATTAATAAATTAGAAATTCCTCGTATAAATTTCAACCACCATATCGCCTTCCTATGCAGCATTCCACAAAAGTATGTGCGTAACTTCTAAGACTAAAGTTACGGTAGAAAGGAGCAAGTGTAAGGGTTTCAGTGTCCTACATAACATCACTCTAGCATACTCCCTCCGTCCCACCCGACTAAGGATTCTTGGTCAAACAATTTATACTTTGACCAAATATTTGAAGAAATATAATGATCCTAAATCCTAATAAAAATTTAAAACTTTTTATTGTATCACGATTAATAATAAACTAAATAACTATTTTTAGATTTTCATTAAGATAATTATTTTTGTTCAAATTGTTGGTCAAAGTATAAATTGCTTGACCAAGAATCCTAAGTCGGGCGGGACAGAGGGAGTATATAGTACATACAAAACTCACACACACAAACACTCACACACAGAGTCCTGATGCATGACCCTTAAGGTAACTGGATGTAAGAAAGTTTAAGTAACCAACATTTACCAGCATTATCTTCACGAAGCATATTGCTTTCTTCTCTGTGCATTCGAGTGTTGTCCACCATTCTCACTGTATATGTTTAATCAATCTGACAGGTTAGTTTATCACACAAACATCATATTCCTAATAAATTTCATCACCCCTTCACTACTAACTCAAGTCACATAATCTGACTGGATATTAAAACTGAGCAGTGGCCAGTGTGTCATATGTGATGTGACTTCCACGCGTTCAATTACTAAATTAACAAATAAGTCTCATATCAGAAGAGAACAATAGACACACTGCCCATATCACTCAGGCCTCTTGCCATCAGAAGCCAACCAGAGAGAAAATAGCACCTGTTTGTGAGGTCGGTGAGAGCATAGCAGAAGAATCTGAGCCTGCTTTGATCCTTGTAGCTTGTAAATGGTAATGCAACGAATGCACTGCTGGATTTCCATCAAATTCATTCGGAAAAGGATGCGGGCTTGCAGCAAGTTGCATTAGTGTCCGTGCCTAGAAATACTCTGTTAGTGTGATTAATGCTGCACTACGCTACTGGATCATCTGCATATTTACGCATTTCATGAAAGAAAAATTCATTAAAAAAAAGTACCTTATCAGCCGACACATCATCATAGACATTCACTTTTCCACAATAGAATATTGTCATCTGCCCTGCTGGCTCGTCTGTAACTCCTGTGATACTGGGACTACGAACACAAAAATGTCTCCATAAGACTAGCAGAAATTCGAGGCATGGAAATCATTATACAAGCTCACAATATATACTGGAAAGTTGACAGACAGATACCACTACACAAAGGTGAACTAGTCATACTTGCCCACACGAAACTGAAAGGGCAATATGCAAAGGAATATTTATTAGGGTGCCAAAACTTGAAGTGTGAATATAGAATCCCCGAATACATAAAGCAGTATGTAACAGCTAAATCTATAACAAAATCAAAAGCAATATGATCTAAGCAAAAACACTATAACCAATTCAGAACACAACTTTAAGAGTGGTTCAAGTCTTACACCAGCTGACAGTACAAATAGCTGACCAATCCTCATCATCAGAATTTGGCATCTTCAGATATGAATAATACTTAAATCATTATCTTAATAACTTTTGCTGCTTTTTTCCAAACATTTCATCAATCTTCTATCTGAAACAGACGGCCTTCTGAAAGGTGCCATATAGCAGTCGTAATTAATTTTACAGTATCTCTACATTAATGATGAACAGTAGGTACCAGCAGAAGACATGGTTCGATCAGAGTATCAGAAGCCAAATTGATAAATCTAAATGCGTAATATTGATCATGGAGATATTACTCGACTTGCGAAAGACAAGGGAATCGAGAGATTTTCTGTTCAATTTGAGTGATAAGTTGTTTGCTTCCTTTCCGTCGTTATTTGCTTTTCAGTTGCAACCAATCCTATTGCCAAAGGATCGCTAGTTTTTCTTGAAACCATTTACAAAAAAGTTTATATTTTTCCACCTTCCTAGAGGATTCAGGGATATGTTTCTTAATAGACAAAGGTCTGTTAGGGTTCTAAATCTTCTTGCAAATTTCTACTGTTTCACTCAAACAGAAGGTACGATAAATCATCAATTACGGACCACTGCCTAACAGTAGCTACTGTCTACT
The DNA here is from genome assembly GCA_026119855.1 of Campanula takesimana. Taxonomy (NCBI): domain Eukaryota; kingdom Viridiplantae; phylum Streptophyta; class Magnoliopsida; order Asterales; family Campanulaceae; genus Campanula; species Campanula takesimana. The sequence continues at coordinate 1,342,202 of JAOWBW010000184.1, forward strand.
CCTATTTTTGGAGAAACTTGGCTTTTACAAATTCAGCTTGATTCTATATGTTACTAGACGACCAGATAATAAAGGAACATGTATTTTTTGAGTTTATATATAAATATACAGTTGGGAAAAAGAATCGCCCCCCCCCCCCCCCTCCTTTTCCATTTAATTGAAATCTGGGAGGACATTTTCCAAAGTATTAGCTTTCAAGGAAATTGAAGAATATTGAATGATTGGTCCTAATTAAATTTTATTTTTAAAGTTTTCAATATAGAGAATGAACTTAATCTATGATCAATTCCAGTGATGATCTGCAAATGTGAGGTTCTTTTCTTTACTTGTATGATGAAAATAACAATAACAAATAGTAAAACATTGCATTAGGACACGAAATATATCATCCATTCTTCTAGAATAACATAACTTTTGCTTTACCAATTAGGCCAAAACCAAATCAAGTAAGAGATAGGTTGGACTCTGGGTGATACAACAAACAGTTCATGAAGTTGAATTATTACTCCAGCATTTTACACTACCATAAAGTTGATACATATTGTGCAACTCCACCATCCGAAAATCAGACAGATCCACCACCATTGGTAGTCAAGGAACTCTCCAAACAACTGTGGCAGCCAAAGTTGACTTGCAATGCAAGTCTGAATGTCTCAGTAATCAAGACCAAAGAATAACTACTTGGAAGAACTTGGAATTGGAAGAACTTGGAATTGGAAGGTAAAACTCGTTTAAAAGCATGCATAAAATACCGGTTTCTGATTAAGTATGGAGGGAAAGTAATATACAAGTGCATTATGTTAGCATGGGCACTAACACGGCAAAAGGATGCTCCATAAAAGCCATGAAAGCTACAAGAATAATCATCATTCAACAAGAACACATAGCAATTATCCATTTCACTATTTCAATCAAAATGTCCAAAAAGGACTGAACCAATATATAGCATCTGAACAACATACATTGATCACCTATGTGAAACCAGCGTATGCTATGTCAAGAAAGTAGACAAAAATTTATGTAATACCTATTTCTTTTCAGTTCACACATGAGATAGCTCATTCCAAGTTTAACATATCCTCAGCATATTGTTAATGTGCAATAGATACCATTTCAAGAGTTGTATGTGCTCGAAAAACTGACAGAACAATAGAGCTAAAACTAAGTACTACCGTACATAGTTAAGCTAGAGCATTAGATATCCAACGTATCACATCAATATTAGCATCCACAACTAAGTTCAACACTTATAATAGGGGCAGGGAAAAGATCTTGGGCACTTCTGATAATGAAAAATAAGCTAACGTGCAGACAAAAACAAATAATAGCTCAGAGTCATTCGAGTTTACAAATCCAGCAGGCTGCATAGTTCTATATCAAAACACAAATGCTATCAATGTAATAGAGCTATGAAGTTACCCTGTTGGAACAGAGTCATTGTCAGCAGCAACGAATTGGCCAGAGAGATCACATGAAACATCAGGTTTGTCGGGATCTTTCTGCTGAAGATGAAAAGATTCTTCAGCTGAAACAGAGATTTCTGTATCAGCACTTGTTCCTTTTTGGACCTACAAGTAATTATATTAATCAAAAACCAGCATGTTCACTAAAAGGTGATCACAAAATATAATAATGATAATATAAACAAAAGGATAAGCATATGCTGACCCTACTTAACAATTATAAAAATTGCAGATAATGAGTTTTTAATTAAAAATTGTCAAAAATAATGTGTGGAGAACTGAACGTACACGCGTTAGATTTTCCGGACGGGGAATGCGGAGCTTCCTCCGAATGTCGCCGCCTCCAGCAGCATCGGAATCCGGCGTCGTTTCGAGCAGCGTCTTGAGCGAAATTACCTGCTGGATCGCCTGAGATTTGTTCCAAGACGGTCGCCTCATTCCTGTACGGACGTCAAAATTGACCTAAAAATTCGTGGCGTTGATTTCGTCGTGCACTCTTACGCAACAGTTAACACTTTGGTCAACCTACACGTACATGCATATATATATATGTGTGTGTGTGTGTGTGTGTGTGTAGAGAGACAGAGAGAAAGTGTGAGGAGAGAGAGAGAGAGGGACCTTTATCTTTGAGATAACGGCGGCAATCTTCGCGAGTGACTTGAGAAATGTCATCTTCAGTGAGTAGGTGGAGAGGTTTGTCGAGCGGTGACTTCGCGGCGGCGATTTCCTCCGTTGACATTGATTGATGGATTTACCGGCGAGAGGTGAAGCTGGTTTGGCAAAATTTTCGGGAGGAATTCAAATGGTTTTGATTGGCTTGTATTTCCGTAATTTAGTTTGAAAATTGGGGGTTTTCGTTCAAGTGAGTGAGTGAGAAGAGTGTGTTTAGGACAACTTGGCCTGGGCGCGGCGGAGGCTGCTGAGTTTTAGTGCCCTTTTTCATATCCGTGGGCTGGTGGGGGCTGCAATCGTTCAACCCCGAATTGACACGTAATTGTCCGGCTCTGTTTACAGGGGATTAACTATCCCGTCCTCTCCTTTTTTGAATAAAAAATTGCAATTTAAAGAATTTAATGAAAATAAGTAGTACAAGTGGATGTAACAAGGCTTCACAATGGCTGATTTAATTAAGCTTAAAAAAGTACTCCTATTACTACCCACTATTCAAAATTTCAATCCTAATTGTATAATTCGGATGCACAAATTTTCGTTCCGGGTGTTCATCGATAAATCACACTTTTCAAAAATAGATGATGTATCAATGATAGTCTTTCTTACTTTATTTTTCGTACTCACAACAATTATTCATATATCATTCATTCCACTCATTTTCTCTCATATTTTACTTTTCATACTCACAACAACTACTCATTACTATTCCCTCCTTAATTCCCGTACATTTCCAATTTTTTGCATATAGTAATGGGACGGATGGAGTATTTTGCACTAATATTTGTAAATTTCATGTGTAAAATTTACAGATATTGCGTTACTTGTTTACAAAAACAATAATAATAAGGTAAAAATAAAGTCACAAAAAAGTGCCACAAATTTGGCTTACAAAATGATGTGTCATGATTTTGTTGGTATTTTTAATTAGAGTTTGCCGGGTCCACTATCGATACAACCAATAAAATATTACCACCTCATTTTGTATCCTTTATTTTGTAAAATCATTTTATTCCCCTAGCATTGTCCTAATAATAAACCCGGAAAGCTGCCCATTAGCTTGGCTATCTGCCCCAAAATAGAACCAGGCACTTATTATTGTTGGGTTTCGTGCAACCATGCGCAGCGGAAGAAAGACATGAATAAAACCCAATAGCTTAGATCCGTTATGAACAATAATTCATAATATGAAGATGAAAGAAACTAACCCTTGTAGATCGATATAAAACTTGGATTAGACGTTAAGAAGAACGCCCTCTATCAGTGATCCACACAACGAACAGATTTCAAGAACGCCTTCTTGAACTTGACTGCTAGGCCTTCGGTTTGAAAAACGATGTCGAAGAACGATTCTTCAAAGCTCCTAAAGATTATTGTGACATGATGATTGGGAATTATCAATCACAATAACCCAAGAATATAATGTGTATTTTCTTTCTCAAAGAAAGAGTTTAGAATTGATCAAATCAATAATTAGGGAACTATTCTCGTCTGTCAACATTATATACAAGAGGTGTCCAAAACCCTTTAGGACTTAGGTATTCTTGATCAATAAGGATTGACCAAAATCAAACTGACTGTCGGGGGCAGCCGTACGGCGGCAAGCCAGGCGTGCGCCGCCTGTCCAGCCGTACGGTTGTCTCCATCAGTTTCCTCGTTTTTCGCTTCTTTTAATTATCCGTTTTGCGTGTGTGACCCATAGGATTATACTAAGTTGACAACGAGTCCGAACCAGTCAAACCTCATAAGTCATAAGCAGACTATAGCAAAGCCATTATGACTACCCAATTAGTATAACTTTGAAATCCAAAGTTTCCTAAATAAAACATAACACAATCTCTTTGTTTCATGATGTCTATCGAACGTAAGCCATGGTCAATGGTCAACTTACTTTGTTCAATGCTTTCTCGATTCCGAATGTATTGATAATACAAATGTTATTGATCCAATCAACTCATTTGAGCATGGCCATGCATTTCATCAATACAATTCATCGAGTGTCCAAAGCTTGACATCTCTCTCGACGAGGAACAAATCCCTTCTTGGCTTATTACTCTTCCCTACATGATTCTGATTATGCCAATCATATTCTTTATAGCTATCCGGTTAGGGATAACGTTTGAATATGTCAAACGTAATGTTCATCATGTGGAAGATTGTAATAACCTCAGGTCTAGAGATTCCAGTGATATATCTATATAAGACTTAATTATGACATAGTGACCATGACATAAATCTCATAGGGGTCAGTCCAGTATTTGTTCTCTAACAAATACCCATAAGTCTAATTGTATCACATACACATAATCATCAAATGATTATCTATTAAACTTATACTAATAATTAATCATAATTATCAGGGACGGGGATTATTATAATAAACATGCAAATGATATAATAATCAAACATTCAATATCTTTATTAAAGCATAAGCAAGTGATAACATTAATCGTTCAAATAACGTGCCTAAGGCATACAACACCAACAATTATTATGTAAATGTAACTCCGGGACAGAAAAGAAAGAAAACAAATATTGATTGACCCTGTTACATCTCATTTTTGAACCCATAAAACTGGATCCAACCTAATAGGCGCAATTCCAGGAGAAGACACAATTTCCTCAAGATATTTAGTCTCATCTTCCAAATAAGCCTTGAGAAAAGCCACAATAATCCCTCCACAACCTTTCCTCATTTCATCCCTAGCCTTATGTCCACTCTTGAGCACCAAAGCAGCCAACTTAGCTATCCATTCATCCAGCATATCACAATGACCATAATCCTTAGCTAGAAAATAACACGAAGGCGGCTTACTCGCCTTAAAAAAATCTGGATGGTTACAACCAAACGAGGCCGCAGGTGGGAAGCATCCCAGGCTGTCGTCCCCTAGCCCCGTGCCAATCACTGCAACGGGGATCGAGAAGTTAAATGTGTGAGGGATGTAGGTCAGAATCTTGGGTTGGATTCTTGATGATGTACTGGGCCCTGCCACAGGGTCTAGTCCTATGAGAGCTTTGTAGTTGGGAGTTGTTTGAGTCTGATTATAGTTGAGTGCTAAGGCGAATGCTGCCTTTCCGCCTTTGCTGTGTCCGGCTAGGGCAAGGTTATTGAAGTCTGGACGGACGCTGGAAGGGAGGACGGACTTTAGGCCACCTTTGTCTGTGTTCAACCAGTTTGTCACATCGGCCAAAGTTTCGACGTCTTCAACGGCGGAACATATGCATATGTTGCCTAGCACGTCCATCTAAAAAAAAGTTGAACATTAGTTTTAGCTTATACTCTACTCCCACCTTCCCAATATGTATATCTACTTTTCATATGATGTAATGATAAAGATACATTTTGGAATACAATTCTTGACAGTAAACATTCATTTAACAAAAGAGGGAATACTAGACTCGTCATACTTGATCATGCAATTTGGTCTTTGCATAAATCAATAATAATACATCAGTTGAAAGTCAAAATTGATATGTAAGTCTGTAACGAGAAAAAATATGTGAAAGAAAATATACCAGATCTAGACCGGGAGCGACAACTATGTATCCATGAGAGGATACATGTTGAAGAAGTGAGCTATAACTAGAGTTGGGGATCAAGAAGCCGTGAAGGAAGAGTAGAACGGGGAATGTGCTTTCCGTCCCGGACGGAACATCCGGGAATACTACATACAAGGGCTTCGGGGGCGCGGAAGGGCTGGATGTCTTGACGGAAATGGCATTAGGTAGCCATTTGCCTAGTTCGAAGGGAGATTGTGTTGTTAAAGTAGGCAAAGTTGTAAAGTGTGTCATTCTATTGTGAGAAAGGGAAGGGTACTGAAGAGATGGAAAGAAATGCGATAAATAGAAGAACCAAGCCTATCCAACTTATATAAGAGTGTAAATGTGGGAAGTCAGAGCCGTCGGTATGCAATTCTTTGTAATTTACCCTCCATTATCACATTTGGTGTTTTTTGTTAATAGGGGTGGAACAGTCAATGATCATGCTATGCTCGTGAATCATTCAGATTTCATTTTCAATACATTAATTGTATCTTTTCTTGCATATACTCACTCTGCCCGAAAAGTTTGTCCCATCTTAATTTTTAATGGTCAGTCTAAATAAATTTTGACCAAAGATTTGTGTTAATTTGATCACAATGAAATTTTAAAAATTGTAATTGATAAATCACTTAACGATTTGTCAATTATAATTTTTGGAATTTCACTAGAATGATTAGATCGACATCAATGTTTGGTCAACGCTTACTTATATTGACTGCAAAAAGTCAAAATGAGACAAAACTTTCTGAGACGAAAGGGTATATTATATTAATGTGACTATGTGAGACGTGTTTTAAATATATTGTAAAAATATTACTACATCTGTCCCTAAATGAGTGTCCAAATTTCATTTTAAGGGACATCTGAAAATGTCAACTTTTTGTACATTTTGGTGGCAAAGATTCATATATAATCTTCTAAACTCATTTCCAAACATTTAGTTTCACACGTATAAAGAGACCGGTGAAATTTTTTTCGAAAAAAAAAACATTTAGGGACAAAGTTATGCTAAAAAAAAAAACACTCATTTTTGGACAAATATTTTTTGAAAACAGATACTCATTTAGGGACACAGGGAGTACTATCTTTGTTATAAAATGAATGTAAAAAAAAAAAAAAAAACGTGCATTCATTTGGACACTATTTTGAGATCGAGAATTAAAGTAGAGATTGGTCACTATAGACGTTTGTTCATTTATAGGGGACATCCAAATCGAATGGACACAAAAGGTAGTAAGAGAAGAAAATTCAAAATTCCTAACCGATTGAGTATGGGAGCAGCCTAGCTAGTAGCTTGACCAAAATAGACCGAGAGAAGATGAATTTTAGGAGAACATTTTTTTGTGAGCTGATTCACGCTAAGATAATCTCAAGTACGGAGTAATTATCACACATTGAGAATTAACAAGTCAAACATTCAATTTATAAAAATTGAGGGTTACTCCTCTCACAATCATATGATTTTTAGATAGAAACCAAGACTTTATCACAGCAAAACAACGAAATGCTCTCTGTATTCATTTTTTTTATCTTATATCTTTAATTTCTTCCAAGTTGGAAAGAAGGATAATACTTATCGAACTCATTAACTCAAGTAAGTACATTGTATAAGTTAGTTTCAAATTCATGTATAGATATTTTCAATGTAACTAATATTCAATGTTTAGATAATTACTAGGTACACTAACATGAATATATAGGCTGGTTGATTAATGAAAAATCACAACAGTTTCTTATCATTTTATCATGGTAACCAGAGCTTAAAACGATCCTCCCTTCTTTCTTTTTTTTTTCCTTCCAGCATCCTCACGATGGCAGGTACCAGCACCACCATCCCAAACCTTGATGAGCCCGACCACCCCATTATCCTTGTCAATCTTTCTCATTGCCGAACCCTAACACCCCTCACCTATGTCACATGGGCTGCTCAAATCACCTCTATCCTCTTTGGTCTCGACCTGCTCAAATCACTTTTTCCACCTTTTAATAAAAAAATAAATAATATTTTTGATCAAATCCGGTGAAACTCTTATAACTAACGTATAAGACCTTCTCTACTCTTATAATTAGAGTATAAGAGTCAATTTTTTCACCTTTTCCAACTTTAATAAAAAAAATGTTCAAATGTGGTCAAACTCTTATAATCGACGTATAAGACCCGCTCTACTCTTATAATTAGAATATAAGAGTCATTTTTTTTCACTTTTCCAACAAAAAAAAAACAATATTTTTTTGTCAAATCCGGTCAAACTCTTATAACTGACGTATAAGACTTACTCTACTCTTATAATTAGACTATAAGAGTCATTTTTTTCACTTTTTCCAACTTTAATAAAAAAATAAATAATATGTTTTTGTCAAAATCTGCTCAAACTCTTATAACCGACGTATAAGACCAGTTCTCCTCTTATAATTAGATTATGACAATTTTTTCAATTTTTTTTTTAATTTTTAATAAAAAAATAATTAAGATTATTTGGTCAAATCCAGTCAAACTCTTATAACTAACGTATAAGATGTGTTCTCCTATTATAATTAGAGTATAAGAGTCAAATTTTTTTTCATTTTTTCCAACTTTCAATAAAAAAATAAATAATATTTTTTGTCAAAATCTGGTCAAACTCTTATAACGGACGTATAAGACCAGTTCTCCTCTTATAATTAGAGTATGAGAGTCAATTTTTTTCACTTTTTTTAATTTTTAATAAAAAATAATTAATATTATTTGGTCAAATCCAGTCAAACTCTTATAACTAACGTATAAGACCCGTTCTCCTCTTATAATTAGAGTATAAGAGTCATTTTTTCGCTTTTTCCAACTTTTAATAAAAAATAAAAAATATTTTTGGTCGAATCTCATTCAAACTCTTATAACTTATGTCTAAGACCAATTCGACTCTTTTAATTAAAGTGTTATTTTTTTTCACTTCCCCTTTGAAAATTTTAGAAGAATAAAGTGCAGTAGGTGGGAATTAAGAGATCCCAATTCAAATTTTCGAACTTCAAAAAATACTCCAAAAAAAAAAAAAAAATCACAAAGCAACAACAACAATGGCCCCTCCCTCCACTCAAATCCCTTCTTTCCTTTCGTCTTCCATTTCCCCCAATTTATATTTCTAAGTCTGATTGATTTTTTTCAATTGAATCATCTGATTTCCAAAGGAATGGAGAACGAATCAACTACACCTCCTCCGACCTGCGCCGGCGTAGTTCTCAAAGGTGTTCCGGCGCACGGCGGCAAGTATATCCATTACAATGTCCTCGGTAACCTATTTGAGGTCTCTTCCAAGTACGTCCCGCCCATTCAGCCGGTCGGCCGCGGCGCTTATGGAATTGTTTGGTACCGCTTCTCTCTCTTAAGCTTTCTATACACCAATACACACGGACACACTCGTATATGTATGAATCTGAGCGGATTAAAAGATACAGGTCGCCCGTATATCTGGAGCAACGCCGCAGGCGACAAAGCTTCCTGGCCGGAGGAAAAGAAAGGGGGGCAGCGGGGTTAGGTTTTAGAGAGGCGACGGGGACGACCGGAGAGGGGTTTGATGTCGCCAGAAATTAAAGACTTATTTATCTAAAACGTCCATCGCATCAAGCTTGACCGATGGGTATTTCTAAGTTTTATAAATCAGGCCCGTTAATAAATAATATGGCGAGAAGGCTCTAAAGTTAACCCAATATGAGGCCCACTTGAGGTATACTCCGGCATAGTAAATATGGGCGGCTTGGTAACGGCCTGTATGTCGCACATAATCAGTATGATATTTTTCTCATGTAAACACCTTGTGTGGAGTGGTCCCCACAATATCCGATCAATAATAACAGAATGTGTCAGGAATTAACGGCCCTGCATAGAAAAGTGTGAAAACCAATCAGAGAAGGACAGCTGGAAACATTCACGAGCATCACATGGAAAGGTCATGCGCAAGGCACATGACGGGAAGCACGTGCAATACACCTGACATCAATGCATATAAGGGAGCCTTCGTTCATTTTGACAGGTATGTTCAAGTACGCACACACAGTACACTTTTCTCTTTGGTACTTAGATATTATTCCGTGAACTGATTCTCAAGCCGGAGGGGCTTCTACCGGAGAGCCCCCGGCGCAGTTTACGTTTGTCTCGTGTGCGCAGGTTTCAATCAAAGAAAAGGCCGATTTCCTTTAGCTAGACTCAATTTCCGTTGCTATTCGGACATCGCCATTTTTTCCGGTAGCATCAGGGTTCCTGTCGCTAGAGACGGTTTGAGAAAGAGTGTAGTCTGTGTTTGCGTGTGTGTAGAGAGAGAGAGAGAGTGAAGAGATCAAAATTGAGGAGAGAAAGAATAATGGGGTTTTATTTGGGGTAGGGCTAGAATTGGTATTTAATAATTAATTCTGACTGGGTCAATGGGAGGTTGGGTTTGGATGAAATTTTGATCTGGGCTTTGGGTGTAGATGGGTTTAAGCAATTGGTGTGGGTTTTTATAACTTTTTGTCTGGGCTCAAGGGGCCTTATGGAATTATGCCAAACGTTATTTATAACATCATTGAGATGTGAACTCTATTATACATGATAAATTACGCAAAATTATCCCTTCATGTGAAATGTGAGATTAAATTTATTAATTTATTTTTAAAATTAATAAAATTCTAACCAATTATATTTATAAGAAATTTTAATAAAATTTGATCATCCATTTTACATTTTAGATTACGGAGTACATAAACCTTTATACTCTTTCTGTCACGAAATGATCTTTTTTTTTTTCTTTTGAAATTATCTTTTAATTTGCCACTTTTCATTGTCTTAAAATATTTTTCTACTTTTTACAATTAGATTTAAATGATATAAACACAACGTTACTAATAAACCAATTTATATTTGTTAAAAATTTGAATAATAAAATGAAAAAAAAAACATTTTAATTTTGGTAGGGAGAGAGGAGAGAGTATGTACTGATGTCTAAAATTACAAAGTATCGTAGTTTGGTTCGGTTCGGTTTGAACGTTTCGTGTTTCAGTTCGGTTTGAAACTTTTCCAAACCAATGACTAGTAGTTTGGTCGCTAAAATGGCTGAGATCGAACCAAACCAAACCATTTACAACATTGTTGTACGAGTAAACCACAAAACCAAGCCGCGTACTATGGCCCCAACATCACTTTGACATGCGTACTATCAACTCAGTAAATGTACCATGCGTACTATAGTTTTATTATCAATTTCCCTAAGATTTGTAACGCCAATTAAAAAGTTAACAGGACTATTAATAATTTAACGAAAAATTAAATTCAAAATTTTAAATTGACCCTAAATTTTGAAATAAACCCCCCTTAGTCATCATCTTCTTCCTCCCTATCTTCTTCATACGCCCTCACCTCACCAGTCAAGTGCCGCCCACCTCCACCCACCGACCACCGGCCAAATCTACACACCACAACCATAATAAATTATCCAATAACCAACACTAATGCGACAAAAGCAAAAAAGAGAGGAATGAGAATGAAATCGGACATTATAATTAACCAAGCAACAAATCTCCATATTTGCGCTTAAGTTAAAGCAAAAAAGTAATATTCAAAACCCCTTAGAAGTCCCAGATCTGGGCATAAATAAAAATCAAAACCCCATTTGAAGCTCGTCTGAATCCAGATCTGATTGGAAAAGGGGTAGAAGAAGACGATGGTGTTCCAATGAAGGGCATGCAAAGACGAATACGCGAGGGCGAGGAGAGTTGAAGAAGCTGGCAGAAAAAGACGCGATTGATGACGACAGAGGAGAGGAACGCTGCTTGAACGGCGGCAGCCATAGACGGTGGCTGTAAGAAAAGATGGGGGGGGGGGCAATGAAATAGATGATATAGGACGATATGGGTAGGGGAGGCGGAAAGGGGTGGCAATGTGTGGGTGTGGAGAGGGTTGACCGGTGGATGGTGATGGACTGATGGTAGGGATGGCAACGGGTCGGGTTCGGATCGGATCAGGGCCGATTCGAATCCGATCCGAATCATGCAAATGTGTGACCGAACCCGATCCGATCCGAACTGCCATGATCCGTGATCCGATCCGTAACCCGATCCGATCCGAACTCGATCGCTGCTCTGCTCTGACCCGAGACCCGACCCGAATCGGGTCTTTCCCAGCACAGAGAGGCAACATACTGTTGAACCCAAAAAACAATTTAAAAAAAATGCAAGAATTCCATCCAAGCTTGATTTTTGCCTAAATCATGAATCCCTAAATTGAAACAAGCTAAACCCTAATTTGAGGAGTCTTTAAAGTATTTTACCTTGGTAAAGTAAAGAGCAGGCAATGGAGGTGAGGCGAGCAACGGCGAGGCGAGCGACGACATGGCGAGCGACGGCGAGGCGAGCGACGGCGAGGGCGAGCGACGGCGAGCAACGGCGATGGCGAGCTGGGTAGTCGCAGAACAAGAACGACATCGACAGAGAAATTGAGAATGCGGCATGTATGGTCTTCTTCAACCCTAAAATGAGTATATATAGGTAGGGTTTAAGTGTAAATGTTAGAAAGTAGGAGGGTAAATACTTAAAAAAAAAAATAACACACATATTTCGGGTCGGATCGGATCGGATCAGAGGGGCTAACCGAATCCGACCCGAAATCCGAACGGATCATAAAATTGCAAATTGAACCCGAAAATTACGGATCGGATCGCCCTCGGAACGGATCGGGTTCGGACAAATTGCCATCCCTAACTGATGGGGTTAAACGGAATGAAGAAAGAAGGAAGAAGAAGACGAAGTTTTTTTTTTTTTTTTTTTTTTTTTTTTTTGGTTCTGCAAAGATTAGCTTTAGGGATAGGAAGGCAGTTATTTGTAAATTAATATTTTTAAGGGTTAATGACAGATTAAAAGGGGCCTGGGTTTTTTTTCCGCTAGATCAGGGCTCAATATCTAAATTTTTCGACAGTTAAGGGTTTTTTGACGGAAATCGTTAGAAAAGTCAGTTAAGTGCCATGTGTTGTGCACGTGATCGACTAAATGGATGGATTTGTAATGATATTAGTTAGTAAGGGCTTTAGTGAAATTTTTGAAACTCAAAAGGTTTAAAAATGAAATAAATATTTTTTCTTAAAAAATAATCTTTTTTTAAAAAAAATAATCAAGTATATAATAAAATAAGTAATTATCATATATAAAATAAATTTATCAAAATTATTAAACAAATTAATCTAATAGCTATATTAAATATAAAAGGATTTAGATTATTTTCTAAATAATAAATTTAAAATAATGAAAATTATAAATAAATTTAAACATTTCCCTTTTCAAAATTATTAAATATGAATCTTTGCTACCAAAATGTACAAAAAGTTGACATTTTCAGATGTTACTTAAAATAAATTTTGGACACTCATTTAGGGACATACTCCCTCTGTCCCATTTCAAATTGCAAAATTTACCATTTTGGGTTTCCTAACTAAAATTGTAAAATCTTTAAATGGAAAGTTTTTAATACTTTTTAATTAATGGGTCCCACTTCTCATACTCACATCAACTAACCCACTTACTATTCCCTACCCTACTTTCTCTCTCACACCCAACTATCTACACTCACAACACATCACCTTTTTTATTTTTTTCTTAATTCTCGTGTACACCTAGTATTTGCAATTTGAAATGGGACGGAGGGAGTAGGTAGTATTAACAAAAATTATTAAACATTTCCCTTTTCATCATCTTCCATGAACACCCACCCATCCTCCACTTTAAACCACCATAGCCACCGCCATACACCACCATCCAACACCTCCACCACTTAGCACCACCAAAATGAGTGTCCAAAAACACCATTTACCACCCATATCCACCATCGTTCACCACCGTTCACCACCCAGAAACGCACACACGCACACTCCCACAAAAACACAAAAACAACGCTCTTCATTTTTACCGGAGTCAGAGAAGATGGCAGAGATCATTAGTTGCCCCATCATCAACACCGGCGGCCGCCAAAACAGTGCAGCAAGTTAGAGGAAAACAAAGCCGGATACCTAAATTTCTTAGGCGATCCCGGCGGTGACGACGGTGATGAGATCTGGCCGATCTAAGACGAGGAAGCTCGTCGGAGATGAAAGTGAGACTGGAGAAGAAGAAGAGAGTTGGGAGTCACCGATCGGTCGTCGATTGAGGGGAACGAGCGAGGCGGCGGCGTCCGATCGGTCGTCGATTGAAAGGGGAGGAAGGGGTGTGCTGCTTCAACAAATGTGGAGAAGGGGGTGTTGATGGATTGGGGGGAAAACAAAGAGAGAGAGAGAGAGAGAGAGAGAGAGTTGGGAGTCGCCGGCAGTTGGGAGTCGACGGCATTAGGAGTCGCCGGCGTTGGGAGAGACGAGAAATTGGTGAGGGAGAAAACAGAGAGGAGGGGGGTTTGAGCAAAGAGAGAGACAGGAGGGAGTATATGATAATTTAATTGAAACTTTTTAGCCCTCTAAGTTTCAAAAATTTCACTAAAGCCCTTACTAACTAATATCATTACAAATCCATCCATTTAGTCGATCACGTGCACATCACATGACACTTAACTGACTTTTCTAACGATTTCCGTCAAAAAGCCCTTAACTGCCGAAAAATTTAGATATTGAGCCCTGATCTAGCGAAAAAAAACCCAGGTCCCTTTTAGACGCACCCCCTGGAGTTCAGGCCCTAATCTGTCATTAACCCTATTTTTAATTCTAGGCGTATTATTTAAGTTTATAATTTGATAGTTTACATTTGAACCTCCTTTAACTTCCACAACAGCATATTTTCTAACCTTTGCTAAGTTTCAGGGGGAAAGTTGAATAATTTGAATATCAGAGTCAAATTTGTAAATATCAATCATACTTTTTGTTAAGTTATTAACATTTTCGTTAAATTTTTAACCGACGTTACAAATCTCGTGGAAATTGATAATAAAACTATAGTACGCATGGTTCATTTATTGAGTTGATAGTACGCATGTCAAAGTGATGTTCAGGTAATAGTACGCGGGTTTGTTTTGTTGTTTACTCATTGTTGTACTGATGTCTAAAATTACAAAGTAATCATAATTATATTTCCTTTTTTCTTTTCTTCTTTTGAAGAGTGATCGTATCTTATTTACAAAGTAATCATAATTATATTTCCCTTTTCTTTTCTTCTTTTGAAGAGTGATCGTATCTTAACCAACAAGTAACTCTCCTCTTTGCAAGACGAGAGAGGTCTGGAACGAGCTAAACGTAATCACTAACAAGTATTAAAACACGTGTCACCAAATCACGAGCCCCACGAGCCCACGCGACGAATCAAGAACGTTCTCCCATTTCCATATCCATACCCAAAACTCCCTTTATTTACCGTCTTACCCCCTCCCCCAATTCTCCGTCAGTCGGTTACTCAAAATCTCTTTCCCCCAAAATCTTGGTTCAGTTCTTCAAAATCTCGCTAAAATTCCAAGATGTGGCAGCAGCATTACGGCAAAACCGATGTCGAATCGGGAAGCCGGCCGTTATATCCGATGATGTTGGAGCAGCCGGAGCTCCGGTGGTCGTTTATTCGGAAGATATACTCCATCGTTGCTATCCAGTTGCTTCTCACCATCGCCGTCGGAGCTGTCGTCGTCTCCTATCATCCTATCGCTACATTCTTCACCACCACGTCCGGCGGCTTGGCGCTCTATATTGTTCTTATCATCACTCCCTTCATCAGTACGTGATTTCGTAGATTCAATTTCATGTTTCTTTCATTTGATTTAATTTTTGGTAATTGATTGATTGACAAGTGTTTATATGTGCAGCGTTGTGTCCGTTGCAGTATTATTATCAGCGGCATCCGGTGAATTTTCTGTTGCTGGGGGTGTTCACGGTGTCTCTTGCCTTTTCGGTTGGATTGACTTGTGCATTTACCAGTGGTAAGTCTCTATCCATTTTAAGGAGTTCATTTAATTTGATTGATAAGACCTCTGTTAATCCCCAAATTCCAGTAATGTTTACCCCAACAATTATTCTAAATCATTGTGAATTGATTAGGTCTATGTTTGCTGTCTACCACATAATTGTAATTTGCATTGACTTGGGTATAATTTTCATTAAAATTGAAGGAGTGACTGCTATTTGCTTATGATGCATCTGATTTAATACTGAAATGGACGTTTATTTTGGGATGGAGAGATCAATGAACAAAATGGATATTCACGAAGTTAGTATCTGAATTAGTAATAACTAGATATACTCTCTCCGTCCCATCACAAATAGGACTAGAGGAGTGTGCACGATAATTAAGAGAGAAGTTGTGTATGTGTGGTAGAAAATGAAGAGAGAGAATGAGTGGGGTAAATAGTAGTGTTGGTTGAATAAATCGAGCGGTGGAAAGTGAAGAGAGAGAGAGAATGAGTGGAGTTAAACGTTGGGTTGGTTGAATATAAATATATTAAAACATTTTCATTTTGGGCAGTCTCAATTATTTTTGGACGGCCTAAAAAGGGAAAGAACTACTTGTGCTGGGACGGATGGAATACTTGTTTTTGACCAAACAAGTCATGTTGTCCGGGACAATCTTAAAGATGCTGCTCTATAAGAAGACTATCCTAATCCGATCAATGTTGGAAATTTCAGTTGATATGCAACACGATAGAGCTCATGCCTGATATAATATTGCTGTTGGGGTTAAGAATAATTGACTTGATGTTAATTATGCTCAATGTTATGGGATGTGACATGGAATTGAAGTGAGAAAGTAATACTATTTTCTTTTTTGTGGGGAGGAGTTGTTACAGTTTGCAAGTACTAGGCCAACAAGGGAAAGAGTTTTCTCATTTCTCATTGATATTAAGTTTAACAATCTGTGAGGTGGATAGCTATTCAATTGGTAGTTAGGGAAACAAGAAAGCAGAAGCACACATGAGGTTTGCCTTACGCCCATTTAGTCCTGAATAGTGTGGGGTTATAAAATCTGGGCTTGGAATCAATGGTTCTCTTGTTTATTACTACCTTCCTTGCAAAGGGAATGTCCATTATCTATCAAAAACACAATGGACATTCATTTTGGGACGGAGCGAGTACTTTTTACAGTTCATGAAGTGGTTTAGTGTACTGTAGGGCAGACCTCTGTATAAAAATGTGTAGCTATTAACTCATGTTCAGACATTTATGCAGAATGTGGTGGCACAGTGCTAATAAGATACAAATTTTTGTCTCAAAATGAATGTCTTATCTGGAAAAGAATTTGTCCTTAGATCTTTTTTTAACCATTTTTTTTCCCCACTATATACTAGTAGCAAACCAGTTGTATTAATAGTAGAGATTTCCATAGTGTCCTTTGAAATAAATTTTGGATATTCATTTAGGAACGGAGGGAGTTGAGATAGGCTTGTTGGCTGACCACTAGAATGTTACAATTTATTGCAGGGAAGGTTATTCTGGAATCTGTCATCTTGACCGCAGTGGTAGTTGTGAGTCTCACTTTATACACATTTTGGGCTGCAAAGAGAGGTTACGATTTTAACTTCTTGGGCCCCTTCTTGTTCGGTGCTGTTCTTGTGCTTATGGTCTTCGCCCTCATTCAGGTTGGTCAGCCATCTTCTTTATGTACGGTTCAGCAAGTTCGTATTTCATGCTTAATGGTTCTAACAAACTTATGTTTCTTTCTTTTTGCAGATATTTTTCCCACTGGGAAGAATTTCGGTGATGATATATGGCTGTCTGGCATCAATCATATTTTGTGGGTATATTGTCTATGACACCGACAATCTTATCAAGCGCTATACTTACGACGAGTACATCTGGGCTGCGGTTGCTTTGTACCTGGATATCATCAATCTCTTCCTGTCTTTGTTAACTGTTTTCAGAGCAGCTGATAATTAATTAGGAAGATTAATGCACAATCCTATCGGGTTTTACCCCTTTTTGTTCTTTGAAAAAAAACAAAACTTGTTGATTGTTTGATACGAGGAGTCTTGTATATAGAATCTATGCGTAGCAGTTTTACCATTTTATGTTGTAATAAATGCCATTTAATCAAAAGTTCTATTTTGTGTGTACTCCTTTGTGGGTTGGGGAGGCACTTGCAGACATTGGCTTTAGGGACGACAATTTGGTTGAAGCCGATCCGAATTGAAGGTGATTCGATCGAAAATTTCGGGTTTGATTTGCAATTTTTAGAACACGATTGGGTTCGGATCGGTTTTGGGTTTTGGTAGCATCTCCGATCCGAGATCCGATCTGCCCCGATGTCATTAAACTTACAATTTTTTTTTTATTACTACCCCCTCATGTTTCAGAAATATACACATTAGTCTAGGTATAAAGGGAAAAATCTAGGGTTCTAGAAACTTTAATTTTCCATCAGTCCTCAACGGCGACTCATCTCTCCCTATATGCGCCGTTCTCCTCGTCTCTCTCTCTCTCTCTCCGACGTTGCCCGTCAGTGACGTTGTCTGTCCATGGCGCTGTGACGCCGTTCGAATCAGTGCCTTTTGTTTCTCTAGAGCCTTCTGTTTATGATCAAATTTTGTGCCTTTTGTTTCTCTAGCCTTCTGTTTATGATCAAATTGCTAAGCGTAAGTTGAAATTTCTTGGATTTGTCTGTATTGTACCTTTTTTTTTGGGTTCCAGGATGCTGCATACACTCTTGCGTTTTAGTGGCACCAAATTCTACTGAATTTCCTGAAACGAAATGGCCTTCTCTTTTTCAAAGAGGGGCTGGTATATGCTGAGTTTTTTTGTTTTATGTTTTTCCCTTTAAAAATCATGACAGCCTCGGATAGGATCGGGGCTCGGATTGGGGTACTTCGGATCGGATTGGATTCAGTAAATGATTTCTAGTGTTCGGATCGGATTCGGATAAGTAGTACTGATACGAACCGAACCCGACCCGTTGCCATCCCTAATTGGCTTTACAGGTAGTTGGGATTTTAGTTTTGCGCCGACTGTGATTTCATAGGATTGTGGTTTTGTAATTGAGGAAGTCTCTTGCGAGACCATCTCATTGTATAAGAGTATAATACGGATCTCGATGAGAGAGAAAATGGACTTGCCCGCTCCGTCCATAAGGGGTAAACCATTTACTCTTTCAACGAAACCCGTCTCATTCGTGAGACCGTCTCACACAAGTTTTATCTTTGTACTTAGTCATGTGTAATTATTGCTTAACTGGCCTAGTACTAACAACTCATACATATTTTATGAGGGTGCATGCAAATAGTAGCACTTTAAGCTATAAATTTATATAAACCAAAAAATATTGTTCTCTTGAAATTCATTTACCAACATGTTGAAATATTGGAGTAAACTAAAATATCATCAAATACATGGACTGTAGTTTCTTATTCCTTCAAAGATTTTTTACTTGTGTATTTCTAAATTTGGATTGTTATCCTACAACTATAACTAGGAATTTGATTCTTCAATCTCATGGAGAATCCAACAATTTATTTAGGAATAGTCGCAGAATTAGTTAGAGCCATGTAAATTTTAAAATAGGGGTTTGATAAAATGAGTACCATCTTCACAGAGAAGATCCGTCGTCACTTCTCAAGTGAGTAGGAGCTGTGGGCAAAAGTGGTCCAACACATAATAAAAAGTCAAAAATATACTAGAACAAGATTTACAACATTAAATAGAAATTAGATACAGTTGACTTACTTAGAGCACCAAAAATTTAGAGAGTTATCCTGAGAGTATATTTCACTATGTCTCACAAGTAGGATCAAAGACAAACTCATCATCACCCCAAACATTATAGTGGAATGAAAAGTCATTTTCACTTTTTTTTGTTCCAACTTTATATATAAGACATTAAAGAATTAACTATCTAAAGATCTTGGTCTATTCCTCCCATTGTCAATTGATTTTGGGATGAAACTCTTTTCAAACTAATCCAACCGTGTTAATAATACTCAACTAAGCCTATATTTTATCTTGTTTTATTTGTAAAGTCAACTCTATCATTCAAGGATTTAGCAATCAATTGATGATAAAGAATACACGTGCAGGCGCAACGGCCGCCACCCGATTAATAAGTCCTCGTTGCAAGCCTTGGGAAAGCTTGGCTGCACGTGAGGCAGTGCGTTAGACAATTATCTCATATCTACTAAAGATAGAAACATAGACCGGTATATGGACTTAAGGAGCTACTCCCCTTAGCACCAATTGGTTTGTTCAAATGAGATTAGACCGTCATCATCAAAAAGGAGATGGTTGATAGGGTTTGCCGACCTCCCAATTTTGATGCTAGGGCAGAGAGAGCATCAGCGTATAGAAAGAGATAATGGGAAAGATGAAACCGATAAAAATTTAGTAACAGCAAACCAAAAAGTCAAAAATATCTTACAAAAAAGTAAAAAAATGTTAGCCGATTTGGGCACTTGGGCTTGGCAAAAACCAAAAAGTCAAAAAATCTTACAAAAAAGTGTTAGCCGGCAGTTAGGCTTGGCACAGTATATGATGGTTTGAGTCGTTGGTATGACAACTTCGACACAATGCAATCAATATAATTGTTCGTCTTAAGATCAAACCGAAATAAAATAATAAAAATGTGGGACGTAGAGAGTAGTTAATATCAACTGACCAAGACATGATCTAAACCTCCTCTGAATATCTTTGGTGTGTCTTCTGAGTGTAGCGGCAGAAGCTTTTGCAGGAGTCAACCTTGGAGTTCTGGTAGCACTCCTGTCCTAGCATTGACCGACTTCTCGTTTCCTAAATCTTGACCAATAGATAACTTCCTGTTCAAATGTTTGGGACTAGGATTCAGGGCCCTGTCACTGCAAAATGATCCCCTTTTCTCCGCGTGTGTCGGGGACAAAAGTAATAGGTTCAGGCTCAATATACGTTGTTTTGTTTACATAGTTATAATCTGACCATTGACCTCGAAAGGTTTTGCTGTCTAGGATTGTTGGAATCTAGATGGAGCTTATGAACATATGGTTGAAGATGCGAGTGTCTGAGCAAATCTGCAGCCTGAAAAAAACAGAGTCGGTCAAAAGAGTCTGAGAAATGCACATATAGGAAAACTCAAATTTTCTTTACATATACTCCCTCCGTCCCCGCTCACTTGAGACTTTTTGACCAAAACTGGCCAACTTAAGGTCGGTTTGACCAACACTTTATAGAAATATTTATGTTCCAAAAAAAATTTTAAAAATTGTTATTGAAAGGATTTTTAATGGTGATCATTTTACATTTTTTTATTTATATTTAGATCATAAATATTTCTATAAAGTGTTGGTCAAACCGACCTTAAGTTGACCAGTTTTGGTCAAAAAATCTCAAGTGAGCTGGGACGGAGGGAGTATAGCTTCTGAATAGTGAAATAACAAGGAATACACCACATACAATTGGTCTAACTTCTGGATTTTTTTCGCAACATGCTCTTAATAAAACCTCGACTGGAAAAAACAGAAAAAGAGAACAAAAATGTCCGGGGAAAACAAAACAAACATGTAAAGTACGATTTAAAAAAATAAAATAAAATACTCCCTCCATCCCGTAATATATGTTGCAATTTCATTTTTGGTCAGACCCAAAATAAGTGTCACGTTTCTAAATAAAGAAACAATCTCAGTGCAATTTTATCATGGTATAAGCTATGTACAAACAAGTAAAACACATTCCTTAAAAAGTTTGACCGGTCAATTACGACACTTAATATAATATGGGACCAAGGGAGTAAATAATTACGTATTCTAGCAAAAACTAATTGGGGCTTACAATGCACTAGAATACATGGTAGGCAGGCGGCGAAGCAACTATAGATTTATTGATTTTGTTGATTAAAGATTGCATGTCTTGCTCAAAATTCAAATAAAGTGCGTAAGGTTTCAGCATTGAATTTTACAGCAATCAGCATTATATACTCCATCTGTCCCAAAATGATAGTCCTCCTATTTTTGTGGTTATTACGAAGGAAATTTGAGTAATAATTAAGGCTACATTTAATTATTCTAATGAAATTTTTGAAATTGTTCTTGATACACCATTATAAATACTATTAATATCAACTTTTAGATTCATATTAACATAATTATAAGTAGCCTTTATAATTGCTCAAAGTTCCCTCATAGTAACAACGAAAAAAGAGGGACTATCTTTCTGGGACGGAGGGCTAACTTTATGGCCACATAATAAATACTACTAATACCTCCGTCCGGTAATGATTGTAAAAAAAAATCTATCTTTCTCTTAAGTTTGATTTTGTTTTTTTAATATTCATTTTGAGACGGAAATTTTGAGACGGAAGTAGTAACTTACAAAAGCTTTAAACGCCAGCCATTTCATATACAGCAGCCTCCCAGCGAACTCCGCTAAAGAGGAAATCGAATATCTCTATCCTCTTTACGGCCTTCTGCGACTCATCTGGTGAATTTTCAGGCAATATCTCCTGACCGGATCTCCGCCTTACCGGAGCCGATCATTCATCACATTCTCTCACAGCTCCCTTCACGCTAGTAACCCGCTCGGGTCATGAAAACTGCAATACGAAGCCTACTTTTCGGGGCGGATCACCTTCGGCTTCGGGTTCAGTCAAATTGCCATCTCTACGCGCAAGTGAGCTCATATTGGGATGTGGAGACACCCACGATCGATGCAATCACTAAAATAAAAATGAAATTATTTTTTTTAAGACAAAAAGAATATTATATACTACTCCCTCCGTCCCGGAGTATGTGTCATACCCAACATTTGCACGCTTATTAATAAATATTGGAAGTGATGTAAATGTTGTGAGTGTAAAATTAAAGTAGGAGAGAGAATAAGTGGGAGAGAATAGTGAATTGATTGTGAGTATAAAAGTAAAATATGAGAGAGAATGAGTGGGGTGAATAAAGATTCTTAGCCATTTTAGAAATAAGACTCTTACTTTGGGACGTACCAAAATAGAGAGTAGGACTCTTACTCTGGGACGGTGTGAGTACCTAATTATTGTGTTGTACATATGTTGCACTACCAAAACTGAATTGTAATAAAAATAAATAATAAAAATCTAACTCCTGGTAATTATTTTCCTTTTAATCATGAAAATGTAAACATATGGAAGGAAGAAAACAAAAAACTCAATAATGATCAAACTCTGATGCTATCTATCAACAGTACTGTTCCCAATACTTGAATACTCCCTCCGTCCCATTTCAAATTGCAAATACTAAGTTGGCACGGGGATTAAGGGAAAAAGTGAAAAAGGTGATGTGTTGTGAGTGTTGATAGTTGAGTGGGAGAGAGAAAGTGAGGTAGAGAATAGTTAGTGGGTTAGTGGATGTGAGTGTGCAAGTGGGTTAAAACTTGCCATTTTTTGATTTTGCAATTTTGGTTGGGACACCCTTTTTGGCAACTTTTGCAATTTGAAATGGGACGGAGGGAGTATAGAGCATCTCAAAAAATAACAATGGCCTAAACAAGTCCAAACACCTTATATAGTTTCTTCCAAATTTGCATGATTGTCATTCTCAACAAGTTGACCTCATCCAAGATGTCGAAAATAGATTTAGTGAAAACCTCACAAAAAATGACATTCTCAATAATTCAAGGAGAGTTAAAATTAATAAACTAATATTTTTACTTTTTAGTGAAAAAAATGTAGTATTTTTCTAAGCTAATAGGGGTCATATATTACATAGCTTAGCTTAGAATCGAGGGATCGAGTGACCACCTTGGCCACCGCTACAAAGTGTAAAACATTTTGAAAAAAATGTAAAAATACTTGTTGTATAATAATAGGCTTCTTTACATTATCTAGTCCGAGTTTTGTCGCTGGAGCTGAAAAAAAACATCTAGTGGAAGTAAATAAATTGGGATTATCAATTTTACCATTTCTTTATGCAACGATTTTACCTTTTTAGTAATGGGAAATGCAGCCTACTTTTTTCCAATTAAAATCAGACAAGTTTTAAATTATTGGGAAAATGCAGAAGTGAGGAGAACTATGAGAGGTATAAAGAGGCTAGAAGAGAAGCAAAGAAAACAGTAAAAGATGCAAGAGCAAAGGTGAATCAGAAACTTTATGATAGATTGGATACAAAAGAAGGGGAAAAAGACATCTATAGACTTGTTCGTATGAGGGATAAGAGGACACGAGACATTGGGAGGGTTAAATGTGTTATGGATGTAGACCAAAGAGTGTTGGTCGGGGATAAAGAGATAAAAGATAGGTGGAGTTCGTACTTCAATACCTTGTTTAATGGCAATCAAGAGCAGGATATTGGAGATATAACTATCCCTTCGAGTATGATAAATCGAGATTTTATGCGGCGAATTCAAAAGGGTGAATTGGAAATGGCGATGAAAAAGATGAGATTAAAGAAAGCCGTAGGGCCGGATGGAATACCAATTGAGGTGTGGAGATGTTTTGGGGAGAGGGGAATAGATTGGTTAACAACACGATTCAACAAGATATGGAGAAGTAACACAATGCCATTGGAGTGGAGAAAAAGTACCCTAATCCCTTTGTATAAGAACAAAGGTGATGTCTAAGATTGTGCCAACTATCGAGGGATCAAACTAATGAGCCATACTATGAAACTTTGGGAAAGAGTGATTGCACAACGGCTAAGAAAAATTGTGAATATTTCGGATAACCAATTTGGATTTATGCCCGACAGATTGACTATGGACCCAATCTATCTTATGAGACAAATCATGGAGAAATATCGAGATAAAAAGAAAGATTTGCACATGGTTTTTATTGATTTGGAGAAGGCGTATGATAAAGTGCCAAGAGATGTACTTTGGTGGGCTTTAGTAAAGAAAGGCGTTTCAAAGAAATATATTGATATTATCAAGGACATGTATAATGGAGTTAGTACTAGTGTACGGACAAGCGTTGGGAAGACGTAAGAGTTCCCTATCACGATTGGAGTGCATCAAGGCTCTGCACTTAGTCCCTTTCTCTTTGCCCTGATAATGGACGAAGTGACGAGGTCAATCCAAGATGATATTCCATGGTGTATGTTGTTCGCAGATGATATTGTGCTGATTGATGAGACAAAAGAAGGTGTTGAAAGTAATTTGGAGTTGTGGAGATGCACTTTGGAATCTCGAGATTTTAGGTTAAGCAGAAGCAAAACTGAATATATGGAGTGTAAATTTAGCAAAGTTGGAAGCATAGAGGCAGGAGTGATCACATTCGATGGAAAGATTGTCCAAGCTTCCGAGTTCTTTCGCTATCTTGGATCTATTATCCAAAAAGATGGAGAATTGGATGGAGATGTGGCTCATAGGATTAAAGCAGATTGGTTGAAGTGGAAGAGTGCCACATGGTTTCTTTGTGATCGTCGCATGCCAAATAGATTAAAGGGAAAATTCTATCATACAGCAATTAGGCATGCACTGCTTTATGGCACTGAATGTTGGGCCGTGAAACAGTGTCATATTCATAAGATGAATGTAGCGGAGATGCGTATGCTACGATGGATGTGTGGGCATACAAGAAAAGATCGATTGAGAAATGAGGTGATCAGGGGTAAAGTAGGAGTTGCGCCCATTGAGGATAAAATGAGGGAGCATCGTCTAAGGTGGTTTGGTCATGTGAGACGGAGACCGAGTGATGCACCGGTTAGGAGGCCTGAAGAGTGGAGAAGTGATAAAATGGCGAGGGGTAGGGGAAGACCTAAGCAAACATGGATTAAGGTGATTGAAAATGATATGAGTTTATTCAGAGTGGATGAAGATGTGGCGTTGAAGAGACCGAAGTGGAGTGCAAAAATTCATGTGAATGATGGGGGTTGATCGTACTTTTTATTATTATTATTATTTATTCATTTATTTATTTTATTTTATTTTATTTTCTCCATCTTTTTCCTTTTTCTCTCTCTCTCTCTCTCTCTCTCTCTCTCTCTCTCTCTTCCTTTTATCACGATGACATATGAGGATTCATGTTAGCCGACCCCAAATTATTTTGGGACTAAGGCTTTGTTGTTGTTGTTGTTAAATGTATGCAGATACCACATAACCAAACACGGTTTCGGTTCCGAAAAAGCTTGAACCGTAATCGAACTTTTTCTCTTCCGGTTACGGTTAGGAACCGCCGGATCATGGTTTGGAACCGCCGGTCTACAATTACTTTTTTTTTTTTTAAAAAAATATTAGTTTTTTTTTTAACAGAAAAAAACAATTTTATTAATATTGTATTACCGATTTTTTTTTTTTACAAAAAGTTATAGAAAAAATGTTTAAAAAATTAAAGAGAAATTAAAGAGATTCGTCCCTCTTTTCTTTTATATACTCAACAAATTTTTATTATTTCTTTCACCGAATTTTACTAAATATTCAGTCAAAACTCAATTTTTTTTTATCAACTTTCCGTTAGTAAAGGTTAATTATGTTAAAACCATTAGAAATCTAACGATTTTGACGGTTTTCTAACGGTTTTGCTGACTGTTTCGGTTCGATCTAGGCGGTTCATGGCGGTTTGGAACCGCATGTTCACGGTTTTCAAATGAGATGAACCGGAACCGACCCGTGTTACAAACGGTTCCGATTTCGTCAAAGTTCAAAACGGCTTCAAGCTTTCCGATTTTGGTTTTAAGCCGATTTGACGGTTCCGGTTCCGTTTGGCCATCCTTACCACGTATGATCATACTTTACCACTTTGGTGGGAGGGCAGGTACTTGAATGTGGGTCCCGCGACGACGTTACTACCATGCGATATTACACGTGTAAAGATCTTCTACGGGCTAAGTCGGGAGGTCCACTCATGGTGCTGTACAACATTACATCTCAGCTTTTCCCCTACCTCTAAAACGAAGCCAGCCAATGATACTTCAGATTTAGATTGCCAAACACATTTAAATAAAAATGAAACATCGTCCATCTAAAATCAACATTTAAATATTTTAAAATTTTAATTAATTAAATAAACTTAAAAGAAAATTAGTTATCCAAAAGGAATGGCCCAGTGGTTAGGGTTCGATCCCGCTCCTCGTCTCTTTTGTTACGTTTGAAATTTTGACAAAATATTTTATGCCAATATTTGTATTTTGTTTATGCAAAAAGTATTTCTACTCGAGCATAAAAGGTGAAATCAGTCCAAAATAGGAAGGTCAAAATTGGAGTAAGAGTATAATATCTGCCTAACTAGCAACTTGACTTGCCTTTATTAGTAATTAGTAATAATATATAATGGGAAATATCAAGCCTGTTTTCTTCACAAATTAATAAAGAACTCTTAATATCTTTCCTAACTGCACTAACCAAGATCACAATCTCTAATGGTGTACAAATACAATATATAGCCAATCAAAATCTACCACGTCAATGCTAATCAAAAGTGAAATCCCACTGAAGCCGACCTCAGAGATTCATTTGTGGAGAAAATAATCTCTCATCTTTGCTTCCTTGAACTCAGATAAAATATGATTGAGTGAAAATTTTTGTACTAACTTTAGCGTGAATGATGAGCCCGCACTTCGCAGACTAGGCTTAAAAGTCTAAATCTGGTCTAATCGGTCTATCTACAAGCTGTAAACTGAATCAAGCTCACTCAGGGCTCCGGGATCAATCTCGGCTCATCCCGAGCCTACTTGACGAACTCAACCTCCGAGCTCCCAATGGCATCCGGCGAGAGACCATTGCCGGAGCTCGCTAACCCCGAGCGGTGCTCATGACCTCGGCGAGCTCGGCAATGCGAAGCATTCAAACCGTACTATCACATTACGCACAAAACACTGATCTATAATATAATAAGGAATCAAAATGTCTTCAAAAAAGTGACTCAGTGGTAAATTCAAGTTTCACAAACTGTGAGGTCTATGGTTCGATCTCTCTATTTCCTCCTGGCTTTGAACCTCGTAAAAAGTAAGGAACCAAAATATTTGTCATAAATATTAAGACCACTTTAGTTCATATGAAGAAAAAAAAAGGTAAAGGGCCGAGCAACCGTAAGTTAGGCGAAGCTGGGAACCTGGGAAAAAAAAAAAAGGTAAAGGGATGAGCTTAAGTTGACATATAATATAAATAGCATACGCTATTTCAAACAAATTAATTTGAACAATTTAGCAAAGAGCAATGTTAATGGCACAAAACAAAGTAACAAAATCTTGTTCAAATAATATGTTGGCGATATATTATTGGTTGCATCGATAGTGGATCCGTCACACTCTAATTAAAAACACCAATAAAATCATTACAACTAAGATTTTGTGAGTAAGATTTTGTGATTTTTTCTGTACCCAAATTATTGCTCCCTCTGTCCCGAAGATAGTTTCATTTTGATTTTTGTGGTCAACAAAAATGAACTTTGACCAACCATGGGTGACAATCTAATCATTCTAGTGAAATTCTAAAATTTGTAACTGATAAATCATTAAGTGATTTATTAATAACAATTTTTATACAGAAAATCTTGAGAAAAACGTGTTCTACATTAACGATAGTGTAGAATGTGTGTTTAAAAAAGCGGAGTGACAGATTTGAAAATAAGCGGAACGTTGTGAGAAGGCGCGGTGTCATTGATGTAAATAACTGGAACTCATGAAAACTCACCAGACACTTTTCGAAACTGTAGGAGGCATTTTTCAATATTACAGCAAGCAAATTTTAACAGTAGAGCAGGCACTTGTTTTTTAAATTGAAAAAACTCACCAGACACTTGTTGAATCTGTAAGAGGCATGTTTCAATACTACATCAGACACGTTTCGACACTAGAGAAGACAATTGTTAACATTACAACCAGCAGCCTAACACTACCACCAAAAAGTGTCTGTTTGAACACTATAAAAGTGTATGCTTTGAATTTTATAAGTGTTATAATACAACAGGCATTTTCTAATACTAGAAGAGTTACATGATAATCTCAGAGGAGACTGCCTAACAATACCACTAAAGTGCCTGTTTGAACACTATAAAAGTGTCTGCTTTTGAATTTTATAAGTGTTATAATACAACAGGCATTTTCTAATACTAGAAGAGGCACATGATAATCTCAGAGGAGGCAATTACAAAAACACGGTTTCCTAACTCTTAGTGTAAGCCGGTCTAAATAACGTAGCCGGTCTAAATTAACGTGTATGTAAAAACACGTTCTACACTAACGCTAGTGTAGAACGCGTTTTACGCAAGAACGACTCATTTTTATAATTTCATTGTGATCATTAAATTGACACCAATAATATGTTGTCAAATTTTATTTTTGTTGATTATAAAAAGTCAATGACTATTTTTCTGAGACGTAGGAGTATTCTTTAACAAATTCGTCGTCACACAACACTACACCTCATCAGAACACCAACCTCCTCACCATATCAAACATGGTCAAATGGTCAAGCAACTTACGTGGCCCTTGCGGACCCTACAATCCACTAAAAGCCACCACTCCTTTTGTCTTATATATAGTCCCCCCTCTTTCCCTTCATTCAGCACTAAGCTCCTCTCTAGCTAGCTCCTCCTATCCCACACTCCAAAACTTCCTAATCCAAACTCTTTCATAAACTCAACTCAGCTCGACTCAACTCAACTCAGTTACTACGACACTGCAATTAAAATGGGTAACATTGATAATGCATATCCATCGGCAAATACGGTGCAACGAGCACACCGCATCGCCATCCCGCCACCACAACCATTCATAAAGACATTCACAAACACGGTCAAGGAAACATTCTTCCCGGATGACCCATTAAGGCAATTCAAGAACCAAACTCCCAAGAGAAAATTCATGCTAGGCCTTCAATACTTCTTCCCCATCTTCGAATGGGGATCCCGGTACAATCTCGGTTTCTTCAAAGCCGACCTCATCGCCGGTATCACCATTGCCAGTCTTGCCATCCCTCAAGGAATTAGCTATGCTAAGCTAGCAAACTTGCCACCTATTCTTGGCCTATGTGAGCCCACACTCAAATATACTCTCTCACTATCATCTAACAAAGTTTGTTTCGTTTTGACTTTTCATGGTCAACGTTAATGAACTTTGATCAAAGTCACATCAGCACTATATAAACGTAACTGACATTATTTTGTATGTGATTGCAGACTCGAGTTTTGTTCCACCACTAGTGTACGCCATGATGGGTAGTTCTAAGGACATAGCGGTGGGGACAGTGGCGGTGGCGTCGCTATTAATGGCATCCATGCTAGGAGATACTGTGAATGCTCAAGAAAATCCTTCCCTTTATCTTCACCTAGCTTTCACGGCTACATTTTTCGCAGGTGTCCTTCAAGCTTCATTAGGCATCCTAAGGTTTGTGACACATGAACAATATTTTTTTCAACTTAATACGTTTCATTAGCGCGCTATTAATTCATTTCATTTAGTAAAACATACAAGTACAAATTAATCAATAATTTGATGATGCAGGCTAGGGTTTATCGTTGATTTTCTGTCGCATGCAACAATAGTTGGATTTATGGGCGGAGCAGGGACCATAGTTATCCTACAACAGCTTAAGGGTGTACTTGGGCTTGAACATTTTACTCGTGCCACCGATCTTGTATCTGTCATGCGCTCCGTCTTCACTCAAACTCACCAGGTCTTTCTCTATCTCATGTCTATCAATCGCGTAATATATGTCATCTTTGTTCTAAAATGAATGTCTATTTTTGTTCTTTATAATAATAATGAAAAAAGAAACATTCCTTTTGAAACTGAGAGAATATAAGCCTTGTGAATATCTATTAGTGAGTGTTCATATATAATTATTCATGATTGCACATGGAATTATAAATATTCAATTTATTTTAAGACATGAAATAGATCATCAATTGTTTTTTTATTTTCATTACCATAGTGAATTACTTAAAATTATTTCCTGATAATAATGACTATTATTATTGCAGTGGAGATGGGAAAGTGCAATGTTGGGAATTTGTTTCCTGATCTACCTTCTAGTCGCCAGATACGTTGTAAGTAAAGTTTTCGTTAATTGAATACAGTAATGTTATCTAACAAAAACTTGTATGAGACAGTGAGTGAGAAGAAATGGTTTGGCCCATGTGGGCAGGGCGTCTCACACGAGACTTCCTCGTGTTATCTAACCATGGTGGTTGTCATCTAAAAGGGACAACACTTGCAACTCAAAAAATTTATCGTCAAAATAGTGTTTACTAATCAATAATGGACCCGCCACACTGTACTTAAAAATACCAATAAAATCATTACACGTAGGATTTTGTGAGAAAGATTTTTGTGACTTTTTTGTGTCCTTGGTATTATTCTTAGAGAGAGTAATATCAGGTGGTGGGTCCGGATGAAATGAAGCTATTTTGTTGCTGTTGTTGACTAGTTTGACTGAAATGATGGAAATGTTTGTTGCAGAGCAAGAAAAGAGCAAAGTTATTTTGGGTATCAGCGATGGCTCCATTGACGTCGGTTATCTTTGGAAGCCTTCTCGTTTATCTTACTCATGCCGAAAAACATGGCGTTCAAGTGGTCAGCTTCATTTCTCTCTCACACACTTACACACTCAAAACTTTACCGATTTGCTGTTGAGTTATTGTCACTTTACTAATGAAAATTTAGCTACGCGTTACTTTTAAGATGAAGTTTTGCAACAAAAAAAACCAATACTCAACTAAAAAGTGTTTTAACAAAAAATTTATCAATCGCATAGGAGCGGTGCCAAGTCCAAGAATTAGAATCATTTGGGAAATATATTCGAAACTGTTCGTGTCAATATTTGTTCATTCTGTCATGCGAGTCATAATGATTGTGCCACGTATACCTTTTTTAAAACATATTCTTTAATATTAATCTGAATAATTAGTGGGTTCACATGTATAGGGAAAGAGTAATGTTTAGAATAAATAAAATTGAAATCCTCCAAAAAGTGTCATGAATACAACAACTTGAAAGTTCATGTCAGATATCTTGATGTTATCACTTCCTCCCTAATCCAAAATGAAAAAAAAAAAAATGTTTTGGGGTTATTTGAACATACAAATTATTGATGTTACATATGCATATGTGTATGCAGATTGGGAACTTGAAGAAAGGGTTAAACCCGATTTCAATAATGGATCTGGGATTCGGGTCAGAGTACCTATCAACAGCCATCAAAACTGGCATTATCACGGGTGTTATTGCTCTTGCTGTGAGTACCCTTGAAAATTTATACTCCATCCCTCCGTCCCAAAATGATATTCTCATTTGTTATTTCTCATTGTTCCAAAAAGTTACTCACATTTCTACATTTTTGGCTTAAACAAAGAATGGCTAGTGAAGCAAGTGTTCATATCCTTAAAAATTTGAATACTCAAACACGAAGATCATTTTGGGACGGAGTAGTAATTGAATTGTATCACTAAAATGGAACGGTGTTCAGATCATGAATAGGGAATTTTGAGGAAAACTAGTTCCTCCATAATATAATAAGTTTTGTTATTAAATATACGGACTAAGTATTTTAAGGCATAAGCTCACTATTTTAAGGCAAACTCCATTTTTTATATCTAGGGTTTTAAGGTCTAAACTCTCTGTTTAAAACCTAAACTCGCTATTTTAAAAATGAAACTATATTAAAAAAATTACTTTTTATAACTTACGATAAACTACTTTTCCAAAACTTACTCATCATAAAAAATCATGAAAGTTTACCTCAGGTTCAATTTAGCAAGGGAAGGCTTGTACATTTGTCGGTTGTACGCTCGTAGCTTATCTTATCCTATTGTGGGTGGCCATTGCTAACGTGCACTATGGGTGAATTATATTTAACAGGAAGGAATTGCAGTTGGAAGAAGCTTTGCCATGTTCAAGAATTACCATATTGATGGAAACAAAGAGATGATCGCTTTTGGAATGATGAACATTGCTGGTTCTTGCACTTCTTGCTACCTCACCACTGGTAAACCCCTTTATTTATAATATACCGCGTCAAAAAACTAACGGAACTGCAATTAACGGTGTTAGTTCTCAAACGTCATAAGTGTCTTACGAGACCAAATAAATGCTTTTTTCAGGGCCATTTTCGCGAACGGCTGTTAACTTTAACGCCGGATGCAAGACCGCGGTCTCCAACATTGTAATGTCGTTAGCCGTTATGTTAACGTTGTTATTCCTAACGCCGCTCTTCTACTACACTCCTCTAGTCGTACTTTCATCCATCATCATCTCTGCAATGCTCGGTGTTATCAACTACGAAGAAGCAATACATCTGTTCAAGATTGACAAGTTTGACTTCTTCGTTTGTATGGGTGCCTATTTTGGCGTCGTTTTTGGCAGCGTTGAGATTGGCTTAGTCGTAGCGGTACATATATATACACAACTTAAATAGCCCCTTCATTAATCCTTCAAGACTATTTCAAATAAGCACATAATTGACATGTAACTTTTTTTGGTGTGTAAATCCAGGTTGCGCTATCGATTCTAAGGGTTCTTCTTTTTGTTGCAAGACCAAGAACATTGGCTCTTGGTAACATACCGGATTCCTTCATCTACCGGAGCACTGATCAATACCCGAATGCGCAAAATATTCCCGGGATCCTCATACTTGAGATTGATGCTCCCATTTACTTTGCTAATTCTAGCTACTTGAGAGAAAGGTACTTCTATCTTCTATTCAACAATTAAGAGAACTAATTATTGTAATGTGGATGTATTAAGCTTTGATATTCATTGTAGGGTATGATTTATTACTACAAAATGGTTTTTTGGATAAAGGAAAAATGTGAGCTTACTTGAATTAATTTTCTCCATTGGTGTTGAAATTTTAGGATTTCAAGATGGATTGATGAGGAGGAAGATAGGTTAAAATCTTCTGGAGAAACAAGCTTGCAATATGTCATACTTGATATGGGTGGTAAGTGTAAAATATCTGCTAATACAAAATTTTGTGATTTTTTTGCACCTAACATTACCAAAGTACAATATAACGTAATTATTCTCGACCGAGATTCCAAATTTTCACTATGATCTTATTGCTATAGCCGTTGGTAACATTGATACGAGCGGATTGACCATGCTAGAAGAGGTCAAGAAGTCGGTAGATAGAAGAGGGCTCAAGGTATGTAAATGTTCCCTTTTCTCCAAATGGACATGTCAAGATGGTGTTTAGAAATTTGAATTGTTTTTCGCACTTTTGTGTAGCTTGTATTAGCGAATCCGTGTGGGGAGGTGATAAAGAAGATGAACAAATCAGATCTGATAGAGACAATCGGACAAGAATGGATCTATTTGACTGTGGGAGAGGCGGTGGGAGCGTGCAACTTCATGCTTCACTCGTACAAACCCAAACCAGCGTCTTCGTCGAGCGGGTCCAAAGAGACATTGAGCAATAATGTCTAGGGATAGGACTAAGTTATAAGGTATAGCCAAGAGATGTGGAATTTAAACTTGAATGGTTCACAAAGGAGGATCATTCATGGATAAATCATAGTACATGGTGGTTGGTTTAATTGTATATCAAGTGAATAGGGATGCAAAATGCAATAAGAGGGCATTTTGTCATAGAAGTCTCAACTCTATAAAGAATTAAGTTGAGTTTTTTTTTTTTTTTTTTTTTTTAATGTTTTTATGTCTGAATTATTATGTAACCCGATGCGTAAGCATTTTCTTTTTTATTTCTAATTGAGGGAATGTTGTGCTCCCTCTTTATGCTCTGTTCTTCTAATAATGCTTTTTTCTTTTTTATTTCTAATTGAGGGAATGTTGTGCTCCCTCTTTATGCTCTGTTCTTCTAATAATGCTTTTGTTTTAGAGTTTATAAAGTATACTCCCTTCGCCCCAGAATAAATGTCGTTGACAACTAAATGCTTTTAAGCTTTTTATTATGGTTCCTTGATTGCCCCAATTTATTCATATGTGTAGAGTGACACCTCCTATGACAGTGCAGTGATTAGAATGGGTGGTATAGGAAGATCACTGAACTTCATGCCC
The DNA here is from genome assembly GCA_026119855.1 of Campanula takesimana. Lineage (NCBI taxonomy): Eukaryota > Viridiplantae > Streptophyta > Magnoliopsida > Asterales > Campanulaceae > Campanula > Campanula takesimana. Next base: position 1,376,639 of record JAOWBW010000184.1, read on the forward strand.
TATTTTTATTTTTAGTACCTTATTTTTAATAAGACAGACATTTATTATGGGACAAACGAAAATGGAAAGTAAGACATTTATTTCGGGATAGAGGGAGTAATACTTCCTCATCATTGAGTGATTCCTCTGTCCCGGAATAATGTTCCCTATTTTATTTTCTTTTTGTTACTACATACATACTTTGAGAAATAATTTTTGGTCGATTGAATTATCTTAATGAAAATCTAAAACTTGTTACTGATACATCATCATAAATACTATCAATAATAAGTTTTTTTAAAAAAAAAAAAATCCATCCAATTTCCAAACACCGCTAATCCATTTCCATCCCTAATCTGAATGGCACCGATGAAAACGAAAAAGGATTCGAAGAAACCAATAGAGACACTGGTGGGATTCTTTCTGGGTAAAGAATTTTCCCACCACAGGTACTTAATGAAAACGAGGGGAATTGTCATTTTCTGATTTAAATTTGCCCCGCTTCAGAAATTTACAAAATAAAGCATTATTCTACCATCAAGAAAAGTTTTTCATAATACTGCTAATAAGGTGATTAAAAGTAGACAAAGTTCTCTAAAATAGTTCTGGCTTTTAATTAGATTGGCCTGACATGTACAGTAGTCTCTCTAAACTAAGGAAGCCACCATTCTTCAAACAAACCAAGGCCTTAACATGTTCTAAACTTAATAAACAAAATTAAAAGATAAGATATATAGACAATATATCAAGGCAGAAAAGAAAATTAAAAAAAATAAATTACCTCATTATTTATCAACTCTACCATTATGCAGTGGATTAAATCTACCTCTTCTTCAGTCACTGATTGGAGGGTCTATGCAAGCACAAAACGGAGCTTTCTTTTTTCTGTGAATTGTTGCCTTTGTTCTTCCTCCACTGTAGAGGTAATCTTTCAAGAGAACTCTTCTTTGGGTATCGAGATAACGACTTCTTCCTTTGCTTTCTTTGTCATCGTCGAGTTTCACCAGAGCAAACTGTATCTTCTGTACCTCTAATTGCAACCGGCCAATCTTTTCAGATATTCTCCGTGCCTGTTCAGATGTTCTTTTTCTTCTATTGCTCTTACTCTCTTCTATTTCAGTTGCGCTATTTTTCTCAGGGGAGAATGAACTATCTTCAATATTCTTCATCAGTTTGGCTGTGAGGTCAAATAACTTTTCTATATCCGCCTCCGCTTCTTCTAGCTGTGCCTTTATCAGCTCACACTGGGCTCCTGCTTTTCCCCTCTGACCTTTTTCAGTGATTTCAACTTTCTTCTTCAGATCTTGAACCGTGATGTGTAAATTGGTCAGTTTCTGGTCGTCCGAATTCAGTCTTTCCAGAACCTTCCGCTTGTTTCCTCCTCCTTCTCGAGGCTCCTTAAATCTCTTGGAGATTTCTAACTTATCCACCCCTAATTCCTTTTCCATCATTATATCCTCACTCTTTGGTTTGACTGTCCTCTTTGACTTTCCAACGGTCAAGTCAATGTTGCCATCTTGATAAGTGGTTTCCCATAACTCGAGCATTTGATTTTGGTTTTCATCCTCTCTCTTGCTCTTCTCGTGTGATGAGCTTTCAGATTCTTGATCAAGGACAATATCTTTCGTTCCAACCTCCAAGATTTCAGATGTCGGTTTTCTCTCTCTTCTGTGGTAGCTTCGCTGAAGTTTCAACTCTTCCATCTGCCTCGTCAAAGACTCAAGCTTTGTACTTGCGTCTGTGTTTTCCTTCATCCTTAGGCTCTCCAACTCAACCAATGTTTTTTCAATAGTTTTGATCCGGTTTTGAATATCCAGAAAGTCTGAATATTTATCTGAACCCTCCACACTTCGATCATTCACCGATTCAGCACCCTGTAAATAATAATTAAAACAATGAAGAAACAAGTCAAACTTCAATTCAGAATATGCAAGAACAAACAGATTTGAATACGGATATTCATCTGAACTCTCCACACTCTTATAATTCACCGATTCAGTAGCCTTTGAGAAAAAAAAAACTGAAGAAACAAGTCAAACTTCAATTCAGAATATGCAAGAAAAAACCGAGTTTGATTGTGAAATAGTATGAATATTACCTTAGCATCCTCATTGGACCTTTGTTCCTCTGTCCGGAGACTAGCATGGTTCTCGAGGGATACAATGGAGTCCCTCAAAGAAACGAGAGCAGAACCGTATGAAGCCAGTTGAGACTTAAGGCCTCCATTTTCACTTTCCAAACCTGCTTCTCTTTCTTGAAGACTTACAAACGATTCAGCAAGCTCGCGGACCTTCAGAACCAACAAAGCCTGGTATATACTTGATGTCTGCAATTCGCCATAGATTTGCTCTGCCTGAGATTCCAACACTTTAACCCCATTCGTTTCTTTTTCCAACTCAGAAATAGTTTTTTCATGCTCTTCACGCAATTGATTCAGTTCAAGCTCCAACATCTGACTTGCTTCTTGTAGGGAAATCTGCTCTTCACTCAAACGAGTGTTAGTGTCAGAAAGTTCTAGAATTTGCTTCCCTTGTTCTTCATTTGTCATCTTAACCTCATCACATTCCCTCTTCAAATCTTCGACTATTCCATACAATTCTGTTTTCTCACTCTCCGTTAGTTTAAGCTTTTCTTCTGCTTCTAAAAACTCCCTTTCCTTCTGAGCCAACAAATTCTTTACATTCAATATTTCACCAGTCAACTTGTCGCTGACAAATGCAACTGTTTTCAGCTCGTGCTCAGATTTTTGCAATGTCTCCTTGAGATCTTGATTTTCCGTTTGTAACCCTTCCAACTCCCTGTCCATTATAGTCAATTTCTCCAGGAGCTCATTGTTGACACCATTAAGTTTGTCAAGATCTTCACCAAGCCCACACATAGCCACAGATTTCTCTTCAAGACAGCTCTTCAAAACAAGGACAAGGATACTCTGATCATACAATTCATCTATAAAATTACTGTTTTGCCCTTCTACATCATGAACCCTGTCTTCCACATCTGAAAGTTCCTTCATCAACATCTTTTTTTCTTTGCGTACCTGTAAATTTTCGGTCTGTAAGTTCCCATACGCCCCGTGAACTTCTAACAACTCCCCACGTAGATTTTCGATCTGAGCTATAAGTACTTCCTCCTCCTGCTCTCCCACAATCAGTTTCGACCCTAGTTCTTCATTCCTTTTATGAAGTTTGTGTGCCTCACCCTGCAACTCCAAAAGCTTCTCACTCTTCGCACTCAACTCCTGGTCAAGACTGTTCTTCTCACTCTCCAGATCTGCCAGTTCAGTTCTCAGTTGCCTAAGCAGTGTAACAAGAATCGACACCTCAACAGCCAGCTGCCTGCTTTCATCCTCGGTCTCGAAGAGAGCATTTTTTGTGTATTCAGCTTTGCTTAGTATATCACTAAGGCATGTTTGGTCGTGCACATTCTTATCTTCACATTCACGGTCCACACTGATGCCAAAAACCAGCAACAACTGATGCATCTGTCCCCTCAATGCATTAATATGATCGGATAAGGATTTAATTGTCACCTGATTTCCTGTCTTCTCTTGTTCCAACACGTAAATTAGTTTTTCTGATGACTTTGATGCCTCCAAGAGCTTCTGGAAATCATTCACGAGAGAGTGATTACTTTCCTCCAGATCTTGTATACATCTAGCAAGGATGAAGGTTTCAGTTTGCAAACTGAAACCGATATTGACCTCTTCTTCGAACTCTTTCCGTGTTTTTGCACCTTCTTCCTTCAGTTTACGAATTCTCCCTTCCATAACAGCCAATTGTTCTTCATTCATTTGGGCATAACGGTCATGCTCTTGCTTTTGTACAGCCAGTGATCTCTCAAGCTCTTTTACTTTAGAAAGTGTAGAAGCTTTCTCTCTCTCCACAGCTGAGCACTTCTCCTCCAATTCCGCATATCTGATCTCAAGATCTTTCAGGCTTCCCTGAGTGATCTCGATCTCAGAAACAAGACTACCCTTCTCAGTTATAAGAGCAAACTTTTCAACAGTTAACAACTGGCACGAATCTTCTAAGCTCTTTGACTTTGGCTTTAATACTTCAAGTTCAGCATTTGCATCAGAAAGCCAATTCTCCATGAAAGAATTCGTCTCAGACAATTTCATCAAATCTTCAGTTGTTACTCGAAGCTGATCCAATAAGCTGGCTTTCTCATCAGCAAGAGTAGATTTTTCCTCAAGAAGAGACCGGCAGGAATCTTCTATAACTTTTAGCTTCCCTCGAACCCCATCTAATTCAGCAGACAAATCTGATAGTGAATTCTCCAAAACCGCATTTTTCTCTAGAAGTTGCCCCATAATTGCAAGCTTCTCCAAAAGAGCTAACTTCTCGCTTCCTTCTCTCTGAGAGACTTCTTGTAAGTTTTTATTCTCATCCTGCAATGCCTTCACGGATGATCCAATTGATTCCGGTTTCAACCCTACAGCTTCCACTTGTTCCAAAATAACGTGGTGTTTCCTGTTCAGCTCGTTCAGTTCCTCCTTCAAAGAATCGATTTCGAGTTGAAGAGCATTTCCCTGGTCAACTCTGCGGTCAACCTCCTCCTCTAGTTTCTCCTTTGACTCCTTCAAGCTAAAGATCTCATCACGCATACTTTTAGTCAACACGGCAGACGCCAAGTTGACCTCGCTTAAATTTTTGTTCTCCTCCTTGTACTTCAAAATCTCTTCCTGCAAATCTGATAGTGAACTCTCCTTGATTTGGAGTTTCTCCAACAGAGCTAATCTCTCACTTCTCTCCCTCTGACAGACTTCTTTCAAATTCAAGTTATCATCCTGCAATTCCTTAACGGACGATCCCAAGCATTCCGGATTCAATCCTACAGCATCAACTTGCTCCAAAATAACACGGTGCTTCCTGTTCATTTCATTCAGTTCCTCTTTCAAACAATAAATTTCTTGTTGAAGAGCATTTCTCTGGTCAGTTCTGAGGTCAATCTCGTCCTCGAGTTTCCCCTTCGATTCCTTCAAGCTAAAGATCTCATCACGCATATCTTTAGTCAACGTGGCAGATGCCAAATTGAGCTCGTTCAAGTTCTTGTTCTCTTCCTTGTAGCTCAAGATCTCATCTTGCAAACTCTGGTTACGAGTTTCCATGTCCTTCAAAATGTGGGCCCGACTCTGCAACTCAGAAGCCAAAGATCTGAGTTCCTCCTGAGCTTGAGAATGCAGGTGCTGCAGAGTCTGAAAAGCCGTTTCAGCCTCCACAAAACGCAAGCGCTCTTCTTGTACAGAAGTCCATAGTCTTCCCAACTCTTTCTGCTTCTCGGTCAACTCTTGACTTTGACTGCCCATCTGCAAAACCATTGACTCCAACTCAGCATGAAGGCTTTGATTCGACCTCTCTAACACAACACATTGTTCTTCTGCACCCTTCAGCTTTGCAACTCCGTCGTCGATCTCACCATTAAGCCTCTCAGCCTCTTCTTGGGCAAGCAAGAGTTTATGCTCAAGACTGGCAATAGTCTTCAAGCATTGTTGATACAAGACACCCTCCGCTTCCTTCTCTTCAGTCAATTTAGCAATCATTTGCTTCAAATTTTCAACTTCACCCTCGGCTTTCTCAGCACGTTCACTGAAATTTCTTGCATCCTCTTCAGCATGCCTTAGCTTTTCCTCAAGATCCGTTGTCATCTTCAAAGATTGCTTGTATTGATCAAGAACAGCATCTTTTTCAGCTTCAAGTTTAGCAAGTTGTGGCTTCAAAGATTCTGCTTCCTTTTCAACTTCTTTGGCTTGAGAAAGATCATTCTCGAGAACAGTTATTCTCTCCAAACATTCCCGGTATTGCAAAAGACTACACTCCGTCTCATCTTCTAATCTAGAAAGGGATTCTTTCAAGGCTTGAGCTTCAGCTTCTGCTTTACTAGCCCGCTCACTAGTTTCCTTCGAGTTCTTTTGGGTAAGAGTGACTTCCAACCCAAGTTTAGACAATCTCTCCAAACTTTCTTCGTACTGAATTAAAGCAGCTTCCTTCTCCGCTTCAATTTTAGCAAGCGACTCCTTTAAACCAAGAATCTCCTTCTCCATTTTACCCCCCTGATTAGATTTAGAGAGAGCCCCATCCTCGTCTGCCATATTAAAGTTAAGCCCTTTTCTCACCCGTCCTTCACTCTCCTCACTAAACGACCCATTCCTCTTTCCACCATAGTAAGGAGACGATGAAGATAGTCCCAAAGCATTCTTTTGAAAGTCTTCTGATTTGAACAATGCACGTGCTGCAGTTGACATCTCAGGTGTCCTAGGATCAGCATCGGAATTAGCAGCAGGTGAATCATCGGGGTTGAAGGGGACCTGATTAGGAAAGGCTTCTGCCATAGTTTGGTGGGCCTGGCGGAGGGCCCCGGTTGCATGATCGTACCTTTCAGCCAAGGCACGATATGCTCTGTAGAATTCTTCAACCAGTTTCATAAGCTCAGGGCGCTTTTTGTAGTACATCTCTGCCCTCCTTGCAAATGAATCTGCATCTTCTTCAATGAGCTTAATCATTGATTTCACTTTGACATCCATATCTGCTCATTTATACAAGAATTATCGTTAGTTGACTGGAGTGAATTTATATAGTGTGTGTTTATATCTGTGGGGAGAGATAGAGAGGAGCTGGAAATTTCACAATTTTTTGTGTCTCACCATGGAAAAGACCATAAACAACTTCGAGAAAATTTCAAACTTAAAGATGATATGCCAAGATGGAAATTTCCTTCTTCTTTTCCCTTTACTCACCCCCCCCCCCCCTCTTCCCCTTCTAAAAGAAAATGGAAGGGTTGAAATGGCCCAACAATGTTCAACTACTCGACCGAACTTTAGTGTGCCTTAAAACGCACATCAACTATATTCCCAATTCCCAAATCATGAATCATTCTGGAAATGCTTCAATTAACTGTGAAGACATGTTATCGAACAAGACTCGTATATCAATTACTCCCTCCGTCCCAAAATGATCTTCACATTTGACTATTCAAACTTTTTAAGGATAGGAACACTTGCTTCACTAGCCATGTTGTGTTTATGAACATTTAAGCCTAAATTATAGAAATGAGAAGAACTTTTTAGGACAATGAAAAATGGCAAATGAAAAGATCATTTTGGGACGGAGGGAGTAGTTACTACTCCATCCATCCCAGAATGAATGTCCAAAAAAATTTGAAGAAATTTTTAGGACATTCATTCTGGGGCAGAGGTAGGAATGGCAGGTTACAAAAACGATTAATTTTCAACATAATAAAACAGAAATGGAGCTATCAACAGACATTTCATTATTTTCAGAATTTTTTTCAGGACAAAACAGAAATGGATCTATCAACAGAAATTCCAAACTTGCGGAGAAAAATTTTCTGAAAGAAAACAGTACCTGTAAGATTCTCCTGAAGCCATTTTGAGTTTTTAGGGCTTATATGGCTATTCCACCACCATGAGTACATGTTTTTCTTAGAGTCTGCATGTTTCAGTGTAGCCATGGTTTCAAATAGAGATCTGAATCACCTCGAGCCTTTTCGAAATTCACCAGGAAAATACAATTCAGCACAGAAAACCCGAGATCAAACTACAACTCGCTTGATCTTTGTTTCTAAATTCTAATAACACAAATACAACACAAAAATCCAAAATTTAAAAAAAAAATAAAAAAATATCAGTTAATTCAAGATCATAACTAAGAAAACATAAATTGAGTAGTATGTAAATACTACCTAATGGAGAGAACCCGAGTCCAAAATCTGATAGAGTAGTCCAAATGCTATAAAAATACCTGATCACAAGAAAAATCGATGATATTCATAATCAGATCATCGTAATCAAATCAAAAGTACTAAAATTAAAATTTGAGTTGGTTCACTGCTGAATAATTTTGATTTAACTCCTAAATCAACAACAAAAAGTTTTAACCAGCGCCGGAATTTCATCTAACACACAATTTTCTCAAAATTAACAACTAGGGACAAAACCCTAAACATGTTGAATTTAGAATTATCAAGAAAAATGAATGCGAACCCAAAAAAAAAATATCAATTATTGAAAACAAAAACCCTAGAAAAACCCATTCCTCAGTAAAACTAATCAGTCAACGAAGACATGAAATCATTAAAAAAAAAAAAAAAATTGCACATAATTTTAAACAACAAAAGTTGAGAAAATTAAGGTTAAGAAACGCTTACCACAACAACAAGAAGAAATCAAATAAAAAAATAAACTTAGTATTTGATTAGCAGCTGTAATTACAACCTCAACAGCTCAACCCATTGTTGTGTAGATCTCTCTAACATTCTCTTTATTTCTCTCTCTAGAATGTATTGGGTTGCCTTTTTGTTAGGTGCAGTTGTGAAACTTTATGAATCGGAAATGAATAATAATAGGGTCACAAAAAATTCACAAAATGTTGCTCACAAAATCTTAAATGTAATGATTTAATTGGTATTTTTAATTAGAGTGTGATGGGTCCATTATCGATACAACCAATAAAATATCGCCACCTCATGTTGTGAGCAAGATTTTGTAAGCTTATTTTGTGCCCCTAACATTGCTCATCGGAACTATTAGAGAATACTTCTAAAAAGAAAAAGAAAAATAGATTAATTAATCATAGACGGTTTGTATTCCAAAACCGGCGGTTTGGAACTGCGGTTCAGTCTATCAGTTTAGATCGGCAGTTCATACTGTATAAATTCAAAATATTTTAGAAATTTTTGAGGTAAGGCTCCTACCTGTACCCTCTTAATTATAAAAAGGGTAAGGTTGGTTGTGTCTGTCTATATGTAGAATTGCTTAATATTAATAAAACTATAAGTGTACCGTCATTTTCTTTCAAAATAAAGAATGATTTTATTTTTCAAAAAAGACAGATTATGGAAATACAATAAATTGAATATAATTTCATTTTTTTATTTTTGAGAAAATTATTTTGGTGATAGTGACAATATGTATTTTCTCCATACCCGTTGTGCATAATAAATATCGATTTTTTAAAATCATATTATAATAAATATTGTGTTTTAAATAAGAAAATATATAGTATAGTATAATTTTATTAATACATTCTCTCCAAACTTTTCAAAAAAAAATACTCCCTCCGTCTCATCCGAAATAGGATTCTTGATCCCGACACGGGGATTATTAAGGAATAATAATCTTTATTATAAAAAGTTGTTTGAAAAGTAGGTGTTGTGAGTATGAAGGAGAGAGAAAGTGGATGGGGAATAATAAATAAAAAGTTACCGTGAGTATGACAAGTGGGTCCTACTAATAAAAAAATAATAAAAGCTTTCCATTTTGGGATGTCCTATTTCGAGTGGGACACCCAAAATGGCAAACGTCATATTTCGGGTGTGACGGAGGGAGTATAAATTTTCATCACAGAATGAATACTCAAATATACTACTCCATCCGTCACAAAGTAAGAGTCATACTTTCTATTTTGGTACGTCTCATAGTAAGAGTCTCTTTCCTAAAATGGCAAAGAATCTTTACTATTCATCTCACTCATTCTCTCTCTTATTTACTTTTATACTCAAAACACCAATCAACTTATTACTCTCTCTCAGTCATTCTCTCTCTTACTTTACTTTTATACTCATAACATTTTATTTTCACAATTTTTTAATCCACGCAAATGGGAGGTAGTACCCTTATTCCGGGACGAATGAAGTATTGATCATCTGTAGATTAGGATGTTCGTTAAGTTGAGAGAGTAAAACACATTATTCAATACTTTATATATCAAATATAATATTTATTGTGAAACCAATAAATATAATTTACATATTATTACATTATGTATATTATGATAAAATATGCACTAAGAACCTAAAATTATTTTTGTTAAATAGATATGACACGAAAATAAAATAGAAGCGGTATAATTACATGGAACTAAATGATGAATAAGTATATGAAGAGATGAGATCCTCTGTACCACAATTTGTGTACTACTTGTGTAACACAAGTAATATGATGGCTATGCATCATTTGTGATATTATAATTATCTCAATCTTAATAAGACATAATCATTGGATCACTGATGGTACACAATGGTACATTAAAAGTGGTACAAAGGATTTCCTCTCGTATATGAATACAGAGTTTGCTAAGTCTGATGGTACAAAAATCAAATTGTCATAATAATCGACAAATATGTATAGTTTGATCGTACAAAATTAAATTTTTAGAAGAGATTAGTTATTGTTTATGGTATGTGTAACACTTTTTTTTTTTTTTTTGGAAAGAAATGTAACACGTTTTATTAGAAAGCGTGAAAGGCAAATCATTTACTTTCTGAACAAAACCCGTCCATCCAAATTGTTGTATTCTTTTTTCTACCGTTAAGAAATGAGATTTCTCTTGTAAGACTGAGTCTCGAAATGAGAGAGGAAATTGGCTTACCCCGCTCGTTCCATAAAAGGCAAGCCATTTACTTTCGGAACAAAATCCGTTCCATACAACAAATGATTGTCTCGCATATGTTTTTGCCTTAAAAATTTATGATTAGTCATAAAACGTGTTTTGGATTTGGTTAAGATTTCAAAATTGATTTTTCATGTGGTTTCGGACAATAAACCGCACAACAAGGACTCCATCGTCAAAGTTAATTGTAGCTGACTCTGCTTGCCATCTTTGACCTCTGGATTAGGAATAGAGAAAATTTTATGCCGTGATTTTTGTTACTGCATTGCTGCTAACCCACCTCATTAGTTTTCATTCCAAAATTAGAATTATTTAATTCTTATAAAATCTTCAACAGAAAATCTTAAGAAAAACGCGTTTTACACGCGTTTTAGTGTAAAACGTGCTTTTCCTATGCGGAGTGGCACTTTTGTAAATAAGCGGAACGTTACTTAAAAGACGCGGTGGCATTGCTGTAAATAACTAGAACTTATAAAACTCATCAGGCACTTGTTAACACTACAGGCGGCATTTTGCAATACTATAGGAGACACTTTTTAATACTAGGACAGACACTTGTTTTAGAGCTTAGAAAAACTCATCAGGCACTCACAAAAACTCACCGGGCGCTTTTTTATATTGTAGGAGGCACTTTGCAATACTACAGACACTTTTTAGTATTTGGGCATGCACTTGTTTTGAAAATTTTAAAAACCCACCAAACACTTGTTGACAATGGAAGAGACATTTTTCAATAATCCAAGAGGCATTTTGTAATAGTGAGACATGCAGTCTTAAAACTACCACTAAAAGTGTCTTTTTTAATGTATAAAAGTGTCTGCTTGAATATTTATAAGTGTAATATTACAACATGTACTTTGTAATATTAGAGAAGGCACATGATAATATTAGAGAATGCAATTGGGAAAAACACGTTTTCCTTAGCTTAGTGTAAAACACGTTTTTCATAAAAACGACTCAATCTTCAACGACTCATTGTGTCACGTGTAAGGAGTACAATTTTTCTAAGTAAAATGTGGTATTTTTAAAAAATTATGCTCTCTCAATCTTTGAGTGAGAGTGTAATTTTCTTTTTGGTACTTTGAATAATTCTCAAAATAACAAAAGAAAAATAGTGTTTAAAAAAATTTTGTATTTTGAAAAAAAAAAACAATAATTTTCTAATCACAACATCTTGGGAAAAACGTTTAAAAAAAAAAAATTTTTGAAAAAAAAAACAGTAATTTTCTAATCACAAAATCTTAGGAAAAACGCGTTTTTCCCAACTCTCAGGAAAAACGTGTTTTAAAAAAAAACGCCGTGGTATTTTTGTAAATATGTGGAACTTCTTTAAAAAAACGCGCGGTGGCATTTTTGTAAATAATCATAACTTCTGAACGGTTCTGGATATCAATATAAAACCTTCTTGATATGAGATTGATAGCCAGACCTTTTGAAAGTGATAGCTAGAAAGGTCATTTTTGTAAATAATCAGAACTTCTCAACGGTTTTGGATATCAATATAAAGCCTTCTGAACCTTTGAAAGTGATAGCCAGAAATGTCCTGAATATCAATATAAAGCCTTCTGAATATCAATATAAAGCCTTCTGGATATGAGATTGATAGTCAGAACCTTTGAAAGTGATAGCCAGAAGGTTTTTTCTGATTTTTTTTTAGAGTAACAGAAGTGTTAATAGATAGCCAGTGACAATGTTTAGGATAACCAGTTGCTGTATTACGAAGGTCAGTGAGGGTGTTGAGGACCGCTATATGACTTTGAAAAAAGACGTTTTTCCTATCCACTATGAAAAACGCGTTTTACAGGAGACCAACTATTTTCTAATGTACTTTTACTCAGTTCAATTATGAAAAGTGTTTTGGACAATTATGTTTTCAATCCACATGAAATATCTACTTATGTCTTATTCTATCGGTCTTAGCCTAAGGCTTTTACTTTTATTTTTAGTCTAAGGTTTTTAGTTGTTTTATTACTTAAAATAGACCATGAGACCACTTGTCATTTTCATAACAAAAAGCTTTCTACTCACTTTCTCTCTACTTTATTTTTCATATCACAACATTTAATTTTTACAATCCCCGTGTCAAGTCAAACTAGGAACCTTAGGATGAGATGGAAAAAGTGTTATTTCTTTAATAAATGTGCAGAACCAAAGAAACTCTTACTTTGAGACGAAATGAGTACTAAAATATAAATTATTATTATTATTATTTTTGTTGGCCTCAACAATTGTTATCATTTTTTCTTTAAGAAAAATGAGTAAAACATATAATTGTGCAAGTAGGTACAAATAGCTAAAAGAATAAAAAAATCAAATAATATGACTATTATGAAACAAATGAAACAATAATTACTATTTCCACCTTAAATTTAAAATGAATATTTAATCTATTATTAATAAAATACAAAATTAGACATTCACTATAGAATAGAATGAAACAAAATGAGTACTCTCTCCCTCCGTCTCATATTTATCTCTATTTATTTTCATTTTGAGCGTTACATACTTATTGCTACTTACCAAAAATGTTTACTTTTCTCTCATATCCACTCACAACAATTACCCACTAACTTATTTTCTCTATCCTATCAACTCACAATACTTACTTTTTCAACATATTTTCTTAATCTCCATGCACTTTTATTTGATAGCAATAAAAGTATGAGACAGAGGGAGTATTTTTTTTATCAAACGGCTGTCTAGAGAGATAAAAGTCGTACAGTGTACCTAAATCACAATGACACCACTTATATTTGTTTTTTTCCTTTTTCTTTTAGAATTGATTTCATGTCACTTTTTCAGAATTCAGAGAGCATTATAAAGTAGGAGAGTGATTTATTTATGCGATCCTAAATTTGATGCTTGGCTCAAATGACACGCTGTTCTGTGGGCCCATTCTTTAATCTTTATCTTTAAAGGTGTAGGGGAGGTGGCGCTGGACGGTGGCAGCCCCCTTGTCATAATAACTGACGCGGACATATAAGCTCTCCAGAACATAGTTATAAATCCCGTCCCGTACCGGTCTGTACCGGCCGGTACATCCCGTCCCAATCGAAAACCGGTGCGGTACATGTATAATTCCGTCCCAGTTTCTGTACCGCCCTGAACCGTCACGTACCGTCCAAACCGGTCCGTACCGGACCGAACCGGCCGTGATGGTTGTCCCGGTCGGTACGCGAAAAGAAAGACTTTTAAACCAATTTTTAATTGTTGGACCTAATAAAAATATATTCAAACTTGATTTTTTTTATATATAAAACAAACTATGCCCTAGATTTATACTTTACGATTAATCAACATCCATTCACCGCAATTGAACTTTCAAGGTCATTAAGTCGCTAAACAGGAACAAAGCAGCCTATGTAGTCAAAGAAATTGAAGCTGCATAATTCGGGTGGGACGGAGGGAGTAATACTCCCTACTTATTCTCTACCCCACTTTCTCTCTCCTACTTCACTTTTCATACTCACAACACCTACTCCACTAACACTTTTTCTTTAATCCCCGTGTGACTCAAAAATCGTAATTCGGGTGGGACGGAGGGAGTAATAATTACTCTGATACTCTATCTGCCCTTAAATGATTTTCTTATTTGTCATTTTTTATTCTCTCGAAAAAGTTATTACCATTTCTACTAAGAAGATCGTTTGAGACGAAGGGAGTAGTAGTATGCAAGTCTAGTTTCCGGCACTTTATTATAAAGTGCTGCTAATATCAAGATGTTTGTTTTGATATTTTAATTTAATTTTAAAATTTAAACATATTTTTTCACGTAATTTTGATTTAATTTATTGATTTTAATAGATTTTTTCGACTACAATCATAAAAATGCATTAATATAAATTTATGTTATATAATAAATATTTGTATGTGAAAATTTATATCAAATATGATTTATCTCAGCGGTAGAAGGCTTGTTTCATATGCTAGAGATCTTGTGTTCGAATTCAATAATATTTTTGTTTAAAATACGGAACTTTAAAAAGTGCCGGAAAAAAATGTGTTGGAATATTCCAGCACTTTTGAAAACTGCCAGACTTTTTCCGGCACTTACAAAAATGTGCCAGAAATAACTTTTTCAACACTTTTTTTACCATTTACAACACTTCTTAAAGTACCGTTAAAAGTGAATTTTGTTGTAGTGTACGTACCCGCCTTGCTCAACTTTATATCGGTGTTGCTTAAGTGTTCTAATATAAAGTGTTTCTTTTGCTTCTTAATATTCAAACAAGAGAATTAAAAAAGGGTTGGGGATGTAGGGAGATAACCTTAACTAACTTTAATATATGAAGTAGTCATTTTGATCATGTCCCGTTCAATAGCGAAGCCATAAATTTTCGGCAAGGGAGTCAAGTTTGCTTTTGGAATAACAATTATAACTGATATATCAAATTTTTCATAGAAGGGGCTCAAAATAATAATTAGTGTAAACTTTTCTCGACATCAAGGGGGTCAAAATGCATAACTTTATCAATTTTTATTTTTAATTTTTTTTTAAAAAAGACCATTTCTAAATATTGAAGAGTGTAAAAATTGACACATTTCAAAACTGAAAGGGGTGACCCCTTTGACTTGCACGTAGCTTTGCCACTGATCTTGTTTATAGGGATTGCATACATTACAAAAGACTTGTAAATAAAACAAATAAAAGTAACACAACAAAGAGATAAAAGAAAACAATGGCATGTTTACACCTAGCTTTTGTGAAGGAAAGATTACTTCAATTCGCTTAGAGTTTGTATGTAGAATTTTTGGTCAAGAAAGTGTTTTTTTGCCTAAAATTTTGGTTTCAATTTTTTTGGTCATTTTCAAAAGATCTCAAAGAGTCCTTTATAGGTGAAGAATGGATAATTTTAGCCACAAAACTGATCTTTTCGAATGGTCATTACGGTAGTGGAGGTTACAAAATCAAATTTGGAGGAAAAGAAAGAGGGAAATCTGTAGCTGGCGGGTGAGAATTTCGCTCCTCACGAGGTCGGAATCAGTAAGAAATATAACGAAAATAAATGAAATCGACGAAAATAAGCAAACAAAAGAATACATATGTAATCCTGAAGTGAGACGTCTAAGGCGATGTGTCTACACTAGTGCATGTGTTTTTTAATGCTAGTGCGTGTGTTATGAAGTGCTAGTTCATGTGTTACTGAGTGTCAATTCATTTGCTTAGAAGATTCAGTTTGAATATCTTATGAAAAATCTAAACGAAAACCCATGTTAAAATGTTGTCAGTTAGTTTACGACACTAATGTTAGTGCAGAAAAGGGGTGCTACCACTAGTGCTGCCAACAGTGTTACCCCAGACGGGATTTGTAATAGTTTCATCATTTATTCACAAAATTATTGGATAGTAATTGTTGGTCCCAGAGGGGCAACAAGGGTATGAAAAATGCTAGAGGGGGGGGGTGAATAGCGTTTTAAAACTCTTTTCAAACCCTTTTTGCAAATCAATGGCTTATGCGCACAGTTCTCAAATAAGCTAAGTATAGCGCGCAGAGAGGGTGTGAAATGCACAGCGGAAAATTAAAGCAACACTGCGCAGGGTATACTGCGCAGGGTAAAAACGCACGCGCTAAGGTTTGGCAAAACTGTTGAATAAAATCGGATTCTAAGGCAATAGGCAATAACAAACACAGCAGCAATAGCAGCAATCTGGTAGGATCAAACAAAGCAGTAATTCAGAAATAATTAAGCAGGAAGTAAATAGCAGAAATAATGAACAAGCTATTTGGAGAGGTTCGATCGATGAAAGATCTACGTCCTCTACCAAGATGGTTAGTCTTGGATTTTCTAATGAGATATATATTGATATGAGGAGCTTTTACAAGATTACAACGAATCAAAACTCAAATCAAAATCTAATCAATGAAGAGCGAATCCTAGACTAAACCGGTGTTTCTCAAGAAGTAAGATCTATATGATCGAAGCTTCAAGAGGTGTGTGTGTGTGTCAGAAATTCTGGGCTCTATGAATCTAAGAGATGAAGAGCACGAAGAATTCTGGTGATATAAGGCTTAGGATCTGGGCAGGAGTTTGAAGGTATGAAGGTTTGAAGGTTGATCTTGAATTTGGGAATAGTAAGCAGCAAACTTCAGAACTTCAGGAATACTTGTAAGCACAAACTCTAGCAACTTGGAAATGAAGATGAGCAGGCTATTTATAGCAGAGAGCTTAAAACTAGCCGTTGGTGCTCTGAGCAAGGACGATGAGCTGGCACAATAGGATTGGTGCGCAGGTGTCCTTTATAGCCGTTGGAGCTCTGATCAAGGTTGATGACCTGGCAGAATGTGATTGGTGCGCAGGTATCTTTGAGCCGTTGGAGACTGGGCATGGAGACCAAATTCAAACGCTTCATCTGGAAGGTTGACAGCTGTCTCCATTTGAAATATTATGTTTGAGCGCATCTCCACCGTTGGCTATGCTGAGTGTGCAGGATTTGTCGTTTATGCACAACTAAGCGTACATCTTCTGAGCGCTTTCCAAGTTAGGTGATCTGAATGCATTGAAAACTGTGCAAGGTTGAATGCTGCGCAGAGGAGACCTGCGCAGTGTTGTCCTGCGCAGATAGTCCTGCGCAGTAACCACAGTCTTGCTCAGATCTTCATTCCTTCTTCGCTCCAAGTCCTATATTCTAAGCCTATACTATAAAATGGACTATGCTAAAAATTGAAGTTATAAAACTTCTTACATAGGGTTCTAAAGTCCATAAAATACTCTTAGGTGATGGTATCAATCATTTCTAACATAAATAGGAGGGTTAAGAAGTAAGCATACCCAACAATCTCCCCCTAAAGGATTGATGCCATTACCTACTATAACAAAGGCAATTCATTGTACTTGATAATAGCATGTCCATAAGAATAAAAATGGTCAATCATGCCTCAAGTCAATGCACACACTAGCCAATGCTATAGATTTCTAGTCTACCAAAAAGATATAACTTACAATATGGGAAAGACAGAAATAACATGCAGCGCATACAAATAATGTGAATTTTAGTTTGAGTATGCGTTTAAACTGAATGTTTAAACATCATGCGTAGAAAATATGAGCAGATAATAATATGTGCATGACGTGAAATAAAGCATTCATTGTTCCACAAACGAAAAGTTTGAATTGAACAAGGTTTTGAAACTAATGATGCGATTTTCTCATTAAAACTTGAAATGATAAAAAGTTGGAGATTACAAGTTTGAAAGAGAAAACAAAAAAATTGCGCACAAAAAGAAATACCTTGCGCAAAAACAAAAAATACAAGAAACTAATTGATATTAATGCGATGCAGGGCTTCACGCAGCTCGTTCTGCAGGCTGTTGAACTTGTTCATAAGCTCAATCTTCAGCGCTTGAAACCTTTCCCTGAACGCAACACATTCTTCAACATATGTAACAATTCCTCTGCGCATATCTCTGTTGTCGTCCCGCAGCTCTTGGAAGTTGTTTTTATACTGCAATTGGTGAGCAGTCATTTGGTTGAAGTAGGATTGCTCCGCAGCCTCTATGGTATTCAAGATAGTGGTCTGCGTAGCTTCCAGTCGTTGGTCAGTGTGGAGGCGCTGAGTGTTCACGCTGGCTTGAATGTCGAACATTGCTTGATACATCCTAGCGTTGAACCCATCAGCGAAATCAGTCATCGCTTGAGTAATGCACTCCCTGACACTTTCCATGTTGAGCGCACTAGCTTGCGCAGAACCACCTTGCATAGTCTTCTCCAAGATCTGTGCTTCAATTTCCACAAAGCCTTCATGCAGGCCATCGGCTAGACTCTTGCGCAGACGTTTCAGCAATCCTACAAACCCGTCATTAATCGCGGTGTAGGTGCAAACGTCTTCGTGTTGGGTTTCCAAGTAACATGCGCAGCGGAATATAGCAATTAAATTTTTAAGAAACCCAAAGCCATGGATCCGTTCATATGATTAAATCAAATACAACAAGATGAATATAGGAATAACTAACCCTTGATGGCTATGAATTTTTTTCTTGATCTTTGGTGGAGAAACCTTGAAGCTTTATCACGAACAAATCACGAACTTTGCAAGATGATAAAATTCACCCTCTAGCGGTATCCACACTTCGAACGAATATTAAAGGAGCTTCTTTGATCTTGGTTGCTAGACCAATATTATGAAACACGCTTTCACAATATAATAAAGAACTAAATGGAATTTATTTGTGAATTATTTTGTTCCTCAATCAATGATATCTTAGAACAAAATAAAATCTCTCTCAAACTCTTTGAGACTCACAAAAGCACTTATCAATATGGTCTGGCCGAATTGGGGTTTTTATACACAATTAAGACCTATTCCAAATAGGAATCTTGTGCCAAAAACCTTCCTAAATCGAATTAGGAAATTCCCAATCGGGAGCACCAGGCGCCCGCCTGGTACCACCCAGGCGCCCGCCTGTTTGGGCAGAAACTCCAGTCCCTTTCTGGCTTGAACAGGCGCCCGCCTGGTGCAACCCAAGCGCCCGCTTGGTTGACCAGGAGGCCCAGATCTTTCCAGAAATTCCTTGGAAGTCCTCCGACCTTAAATGCCAATATAGTCCTTTTATTTAAGATTCGTTCTATTGTGTGTGACCCTCTAGGATTATACTAAGTTGGCAATGGGCTCAAAATGATTCCATAAGATATGATTAGGTTCTAGCAAACCGTCATACCTACCCAAATAGTATAACTAGATACAAGTTCGCATTCCTCTTAGAATATGTCATAATCCTTTTGTCCACGATGTCATTGAACGCAAGTCATGGTCAAATAGTCAACTTGTTTTGTTCAATACTTTATCGATTCCGAATATGTTGATAATCCAAATGACATTGATCCAATCAATTCATTTGAGTCCGGCCGAACATTTCATCAACATCATTCCTACGAGAGGCCCAAGCTTGACATCTCTCCGAGGAGGGACAAATCCATTTAGCTTATTATTCTTCCCTACGTGAATCCGATTATGCCAATCATACCCTTTATAACTACCATGTTAAGGTAGCGTTTGAATATGTCAAACACAATGTTCATCAAGTGGAAGACTATAATAACTTCATGTCTAAGGATTCAAATGACATAACTAATATGAGATATATGTATGACATAGACCATGACATAAACCTCATAGAGCGGGTCATGTCCAGTACCTTGTTCCAAACAAGTACCCATAAATCTAACATGATCATCCCATGATCATATAGCCTTCATACTAGTGCTTAACAAGTACTAGGGACGGAGATTATTATGAACATCAATAATAATCAAAACATCTCTTTATTGATATGAAATAAATGATAACAATTACAACGTTTATTAAACGTGCCTAGGGCACCACTACCAACACATCGAGCATCCCAGCAATTGACTTCAGTGAGTCAAAAATCATCTGATCTAGAGCATCGGGGATTTTCTGCGCAGAGGGGCCGACGGAGGTACTTGCACCTGCCTTTGTTGTACTCCTCTCCCCTTTAATGGCAGCAATCTCTATGCGCTGCGCATCAAGCTGCTCTTGAAGCATTGTCTGTGAAGTAAGCAGTTGCGCCATCTGAGACTGCGCTGCCAGTTGGTTCACTTGAATAGTATTCAAGGCTTGAAGAATTTGGCGCAGTTCAGTGGACGTGGAGAAAGAAGATGTGGAGATCACTGGAATTGATGAAGCAGGAGGAATTTGCGCGGAGGCCTTTGGTGGAGAGTTGGTGGATAAGGGATCGAACGGAGGAGTGCGCGAAGGAGATGGCTGTTGAGGAGATAGATTAATAGGATCAGCAGCAGGTGACTTCTGCGCAGGAGAGTGCGCACTGCTGCTGTCCGTATCTGTTGAGCGCACCACACCCTCCTTATCCCCTTCGGAGAGGTCAATAACTGGGGTACCCTGCGCAGCATCATCGGCCTGCGCAGCTTTGGTAACCTCATCCTCATCTGCATCCTCATCCTCCAAGTCCAGTCCATCATGGAGGACAGAAGTGCCAGGTTGCGTAGTGCCAACCGGAATATTGAGACGGCGGAAGGCACTTGCACTTGGCTCAGGTGGGGAGGGAGGATCTGCTGCCTTTGGCTTACCCTTAGCAGTGCTGCGCACAGTCTGTTTCTTGCGCGGAATTCGAACAGGAACATCCTCAGCAGGCGCAGCAGCAGGGGCCTTTGTCGGTGTAGGGTCAGGAAACGCGGCATCCATCCAATCATCACTGCCTGCGCGTCCCTGAGCAGCAGTAGGATTTGCAGCAACATTGGGATCCTGCTCCCCCTGTGCGGTATCATCCGCAGCCTCATCCTCAGCAGCAGTCTCATCCATACGAGACTCGCTGTCTTCTTCTGCAATAGGAGTAGCAGTACCAGGAGGAAGTCTGATGAATGCAGACTTTTTCTTTGATGGCGCAGGAATGGGCGCAGGAGGATCCTTGCGCTTCTTCGAAGGTTTGGGAGCAGGAGGAACTGGCGCATCAGTCCTGATTTTGATGCCAGCAGATCTGACATCAGGAATCACCTTAACTTTCTCGGGCGCAGGTTCAGCAATTCCTTTGCCCTTGCGCTTTGCTTGCGCAGCTGCCGTTTCAGGCACATCAGGCGCAGTGGCCTTAGAGGGCTGCGCAACAGCTTTCTTTGACTTGGGTTGAGGGGCTTCTTCAAGATCATCATCACCATCACTATCAACCCATGCCTCCTTGTTGGGACTCTCATCCTTGCTCCAGATCTTGCGATACTCACTGCGGCCAATTTCATTGCGCAGTGAATATAGATGAGAAAGAGAATATGTTTTGGAGCAAGGGACCTTCAGGTCTGGGCGCTTCTGTACGAAGGTGCGCAGCTCAGAGATATTCATCAGATACTTGGAAAGGAGCCTACAGTGAGTTCTGTATTTGGCTACCTTTTTGTCAATGCGCTTGTCGTAGCTTTCAGAAGCGTCCCAAAGTTCATCAAATAGAACTGAAGACCAATCTAAGGCATCGCCGTTGTAGACGGCAGCGCAGTAAGCCCACTGCTTGGAAATGAACTTGCCCTTATTTCCATTCTTGCAGTTCATAGAATCGCCAATGATGGTGCACAGGTGATACATCACCTCACCAAACTCCTTGCGATCATGGAGACTCCACTTCTTCACAAGAGTGGATTCCCCAACTAGTTTCTGCGCTAGTTTGTTCTGTTTAGCTTCAGAATAAACTTCCGGCGCATCATCTACGTTGAAACCGCACAGCTTCTTTAGTGACGCAGGAATAATGCGCACTGAGTAGTTCTGAACAACGGAGCGGATCACATCGATCTTTTCCCTGGTGTGCTTGTGCGTCATGGTTACACGCTCTGCGCTCTCGAAAAATTCATCCACCAAGGAAGGGACATAGAAGTCCTGATCTAAGGATGCATACGCAAAATCATAAACACTTAAAGAAAATTAAGCGATCCAAAGCATATTTAAAAAATATGAACTTGAAGAACACGAAATAACTGTTCATGGACAAGAAGAACACAATGAACACTAAAAATCAAAGATTGACCAAAAAGAACAAAAAACATGTCAAAATGACCGCATAACTGAGACGAAAACAACCAAGCAAGTATGAAAGTCAACAACAACAAAATACGCCCAGAAATCAAGAATAACTGTTCGTCTGCTCAGGAAATTTTCGGACCAAAAAATCTTGAGAAAGTGATTAAAAAGAGCATTGATCATAAAATAAAGTACATAAAGAAGTAGATCAGAGAGAGACGAACCCAAAACACCAAACGATTTCAAAAAAGATTAACAGAAAAGAGAGAAATCGAAAAAGGGAGTTTTAAGAACTCGAAATAACAACAATGGCGGTTAATGAATAAACTGAGTTTGAGGATCAGAAGTTCTTACCATATCGTCGACGGGTTTGGTTTCTTCGACTGGAACCTCAACGACCGGTTCATGGACCTCAACTACCTTTGCTTTCGATTTTCGGGGAGCCATTTATAGAGGAAAAGAAAAAATGTAGACAGAGAAGAGAGAGAGAGAGATGCGGTTGAAGATAGTCAACGAAGAAGAAAAGGAAATCTTTGGAGAAGCAAGAGAGATTGCAGAGAAAGAGAAAATGATTGAAACGGGAAAACTTTTGGAAGTTGGTAAGAAATGAGAGAGAAAAGAGAGATTTGGTGAAAGAGATTGAAAGCAGAAGAGAGAGAAAGAGAGGGGTCGGATGTTTTTATCCAGAAAAGGAAAATACGTGACGTCAGCGCAGGGGTAGCTATGTAATTCGCAGAAGTGGGACACGTGATGCGATGACGTGGACCAACCGGATGCGCGCGTGCGCAGGCCTAGCGCGCGCGTGAGTGAAAAGTTCTAGGTCGGTCAACTCGAGTCAACTTCCTCATTAATGCGGAGTCAGAGAAAGGATGGGCGCACGTTAGCGGGGTGACGTGGCCGAATGGGGAACGCCCGTGCGCAGTCTTTGCGCGCGCGTGTGTCAGCGAAATAGTGACTGACGGTTGTCGCATCACCTTCCTCATTAATGGTGGGCAGACATTCGAAAGCAGGCACTGTCATAATCGCAGTTTGCATTGATGACACTGGGATATGCGCAGGGGTAAAATAGTAAATTCCCAAAAAGATTCGAAAATTAACGACGCGGGAAAATTTTAAATACACAAGTACCCTTGTGAATTAGCGTTGACTTTTCAGTCAGGGACCTATGTGTAATTTCTAATGAATAGAGTACTTACCTTCGATCCACGAAGAATTGCGCATGTTAAAGTCATGCGCAGAGCTTTAGGTAGCGTAATAGATTCTTTAAATCTCATTAGTTTCGTGCGCAAATGAATTACTGCGCAGTACAATGTTGCGCAGGTGTTGCTTATATGCACGAAACTTTACCTATATGAATACTTATCAACCAAACACAAGATTGTTAGTAATAACAAATCATATGGACAAATTAGCTGAGTTCAAGCATACCCATTTCTCCTCTCAAGAAGATGAATCTCTTTGCATCAAGAGCCTTTGTGAGGATATCAGCAATCTGATTATCTGTGCCCACGTGCTCTAAATGTATGTTTCCCTTTTCCACGTGGTCCTTGAGAAAGTGATATTTGATGTCGATGTGCTTTGTCTTTGAATGCATGACAGGATTGTTGGATACTGCTATGGTGGACATATTATCGCAGAAAATTGGATAATTTCCTTCATTAATTCCGTAGTCCACTAGTTGTTGCTTCATCCAAAGGATTTGGCAGCAGCAGCTTCCAGCAGCAATGTATTCAGCTTTAGTAGTGGAAATGGACACAGCAGCTTGTTTCTTGCTTGCCCACGCAACAAGTCTATTTCCAAGGAAATGACAAGTCCCACTTGTGCTCTTCCTGTCTATTGTGCATGCTGCGTAGTCTGCGTCTGAATAACCTAGCAAATCGAAATTCGAATCTTTGGTGTACCAAAGTCCAAGGTTAACAGTTCCAGAAAGATAACGAATAATGCGTTTAACAGCAGCTAAGTGCGCTTCTCTAGGGTCAGCTTGATAGCGCGCACAGACATAAACACTAAACATAATATCTGGCCTACTTGCAGTAAGATAAAGAAGAGAGCCAATCATACCTCGATATAATGTTTGATCAACTTTCTTACCTTTTAAGTCTTTGTCAAGCTTATTGCCAGTGGCCATTGGAGTATCGTATTCTTTAGCATTTTCAAGTCCAAATTTCTTGATTAAGTCCCTTGTGTACTTGGCTTGATTTATGAAGATGCCATCATTCAATTGTTTGATTTGAAGCCCGAGGAAGAAAGTGAGTTCTCCCATCATGCTCATTTCAAACTTGCTTTTCATGAGCTTCTCGAAGCGCTTACAAAGTAACTCATTAGTAGAACCAAATATAATATCATCGACATAAATTTGAACAAGTAAAGAATGATCATTATACTTAGCAATAAAAAGAGTTGTGTCGATTTTACCGCGCTTAAAGCCTTTCTCTAGCAGGAATTTTGATAGGGTATCGTACCATGCTCTTGGGGCTTGCTTAAGTCCATACAAAGCTTTTTGAAGCTTGAAGACATGATTTGGAAATCTGCTATCTTCAAAACCGGGAGGTTGTGCAACGTAGACCGTCTCTTGGAGTTCGCCGTTGAGAAATGCGCTTTTCACATCCATTTGATAAAGCTTGAATTTCTTGTGAGACGCATAAGCTAAGAAAATTCTTATAGCTTCAAGTCTTGCTACAGGCGCAAATGTTTCGTCGTAGTCGATTCCTTCCTCTTGCCTATAGCCTTGCGCAACCAGCCTTGCTTTGTTTCTGGTGATGCTTCCATTCTCATCCATTTTGTTTCTGAATACCCATTTTGTAC
Organism: Campanula takesimana; assembly: GCA_026119855.1. NCBI lineage: Eukaryota > Viridiplantae > Streptophyta > Magnoliopsida > Asterales > Campanulaceae > Campanula > Campanula takesimana. Next base: position 1,401,302 of record JAOWBW010000184.1, read on the forward strand.
CGATAACTCCTTGGTCATGAGGTCTGGGTACCAAAGTCCAAACCTTGCAGCGCTCAAATTGGTTAAGCTCTTCTTGCATAGCAGTAACCCAGCTTGAATCTTGGAGCGCTTCGTCAACCTTCTTTGGTTCGATTTGAGAGATAAATGAGTGATATTCATCATCGAAATTTGATGCTCTTCTAGTACGAACCCCTACATGGAGATCACCAATGATATTTGAAGTTGGATGATCTCTAACTTCACGAACCTCGGGAGGTAAGTTAGGTTGAGTGGTAGGAATACGAAGATCTTCAATGGGTACTTCATTTGCTCCAGCATCGAGATCATCAAAAGTGATTTGCTGAAGTGGAGAAACGTTATGCGCAGGAGGAGGAGTTTGCGCATCAGGAGTCGTCACTTCTGGCGCAGCATCTGGTGTATGCGCATGCGATGGACTTGCTTGATTCTGATTTTGATAATCATTCTGCGCAGGTGCAGTTTGAGGCTGCGTACCTGTCTCATCATGCTCAGCAGAATCATCAGAATCATTTGGAGCCATATGTGGCTCAAGGAGAGAATGCTCATCAAAAGTAACATGTACAGATTCTACAATTACTAGAGTAGTTCTATTAAAAACACGATAAGCTTTAGAATGTTTGGCATACCCAACGAAAATACCTTCATCTGCTTTGGCGTCGAATTTACCTCTATGATCTTTGCCATTGTAGAGGATATAGCACTTGCAGCCAAAAATCTTGAAGAAAGCAATGTTGGGCGCTCTTCCTCTCCATAGCTCATATGGAGTTTTGTTGTAGGTTTTGTTGATGAGGGATCTATTCTGAGTGAAGCAAGCAGTGTTGACGGCTTCCCCCCAGAAATACTTTGGAAGCTTAGCTTCTGCGATCATTGTTTTCCCAGCCTCAATCAACGTGCGATTTTTCCTTTCCACAACCCCATTTTGTTGAGGAACTCCAGCAGCGGAGAAATTGTGATCAATTCCATGGTCATCGCAGTATTGCGCAACACCGTTATTTTTTAATTCAGTTCCATTGTCTGATCTAACACTAACGATGTCGTCTTCCTTTTGAGTTTGGAGTCTTCGAAGGAGAGCAGTCAATATATCATAGCAGTCATCTTTGGATATCATCATTTCGACCATGTGTATCTTGAGTAGTCATCCACCACGACTAAGGTATATCTGTTTCCTCCAATGCTTGCGGTGGTGACCGGTCCAAACAAATCCATGTGAAGCAGTTGTAAACATTTGGAAGTTGAGGAAGCAATCTTGCTGGAGAAAGACTGCTTAGGTTGTTTACCGAGCTGGCATGCTGCGCATTTTCTGTCATGATGGTCAGCTACTTTGGGAAGTCCTTTGACAAGATTTTCCCTTCCTAGCTTAGCCAAATACTTGAAGTTCAAATGACTTAAGCGCTTATGCCACAGCCAGCTTCTTTCACTTACATTCTTTGCTATAAAACAGAGATTAGTGATAGAATTTACAGCAGTAAGATCAATAATGTAAACATTAGTCTTACGAGTCCCTGTGAGAAAAGTTAGTCCGGATATGCCATCTTTGATGTAGCAGTGCGTAGCAGTGAAATGACATTCCAAACCTTTATCGCAGAATTGAGATATGGATAGCAGGTTGTGCTTGAGACCTTCAACGTGCGCAACTTTCTCAATGCACACTTTATCTTTTCTAATTCTTCCATATCCAACTATGTGCCCTTTGTTGTTATCACCAAAAGTTACTGAGGGACCTCTTCCTTCATGCACTTCTTCAAGAGCGGTAACATCTCCAGTCATGTGTCTAGAACATCCACTGTCGAGGTACCATATATGCGCTTTAGCTTGTGAAGAGTGCGCAGTGAAGCAGGAGACCTGAAAGCTAGACATTAAGAAAGCATGTCCCCTTTATTCTTGGGTCCTAGAGTTAGCAACTTTTGACAACCCACTCCTGTCTGACCTTAGGATTTTTACGTCCCTTGGCATTAGGAGCAAATCGCAAAAGGCATTCTGCAGCCTTGTGACCTAAACCATCACATACAACACAATGATGAAAGCCACTTATAGACTGGGTTTTTACAAACTCTTTACTTTTCTTTGGCGCAGCATTCTTTACTGGAACAGATAAACTTGCTTTGACAAATATCATTTTCTGAAGTTTGGGTGCGCTTTTCTTAAGATTGCGCATTTGGCGTTGGGGCGCATGGCTTTCATGCGCATGACCCTTTAGCGCAGATTTGACATTTGAAGTTGAAGCGCAACCATAGTCAGAATATGAGTTGTCATGCGCAGGTTCAACTTTAGCCTTACCCTTGGCTTTTCCAGTTTGCTTCTTTGGGTAGACATAATGGAAATTCTGTCTCTGGACTTTCTCCTGTCCTTTACCCACTGAAGCAGAATGCTTTGCTTTAAGAATTTCAATAGTTTGCTGTGGTGTAAATTCCTTTTCCTTTTCAGAGCAAACTGTGCATTTAAAGTTATCACTAGTTGAGAATCCCAAGCCTTCCTTGTCTCCACTAGCTTTTTGGGATTCTAGAATTTGGTCCATAGTGACACGAGATTTGGTCCACTCATTAGTGATCTTTGTGAGATCTGCTACTTGAGCAGCCAATTCTTCGTTTCTTACTTTAAATAGCTCATTTTGATCTGTGAGAAAACGGTTCTTTTCAGTAAGAGGAGTCATGCTTTTAATCTGCTCCTTAAGGAGGGTGATCTCAGATTTTAAAAGAGTTTTCTCCGTCTTAAGCTGTGAAATTTCTCCAATTGATAAATCCACTGCTTCTTTCATAGAGTTAAATTTCTTGATTACCTTTTCAGCTTGCTGAAAAATAGACTCGCGCTCAGCAGCAGAGTCATTCTTTTCTATTACAATTTCAGCAGGAATTTCAAGAGATTCTTTGCGTGAGGGCGCAGCTACAAATTTCTTTGATAGGTCTGCTCTGGCAAACAAGTACTTGCCATTCTGTCTGCTTGGATTCAGATGTCGCATTTCCACCAGTTCAGTGATAGTGGGACCTTTCTTCTTTGTTCTTGGCGCAGCCTTTGTGTCCGCATCTTGATCATTGTCTGAATCGCTATCAGCAACAGCATTTGCCATCAAGCAGAGCAGTCCATCCTCAGAGTCATCATCATCACTGTCTTCAGTGTCAGTCTCTATCCAAGTCTTCAGTTCCTTTTCTGCGCAGTCTTCTTCAGCAATCATCCCGCGCTGCCTTGATGATCTCTGCGCATTATTCCTCTTCATGTACTCATATTTTGGAGTGGGACATTTTGAAGCAAAATGACCGGGCTTTCTGCAGTTGTAGCAGACCAATTCTTCATCTTTCTTTGAGTCACTGCCACGAGAGAATTTAGCAGGTGGTTTGCTTGAGGATCCAGGTTTAGAGAATTTCCTGAATTTTTGGAACCGCTTAACGAACATAGCGAAATCATCATCATCCATTTCGAGTAAAGAGGAAGTAGAGACTTTGTCTGAGGTTTGAGCAGGCGCAGGTTCCTTTTGCGCAACATAGGAAACAAGTTTTCCTTTGCCTTCATTTTCGTCGATTCGATCAAGCTTTAGCTCATACACTTTTAAGTTAGCGTATAAGCTGCGCAAAGGCCAAGTATCTAGAAATCCAGAATCTTCCAGATGACTTGCTTTGTGCACATATCTGGAACCTAGCGCATCTAAGAATTGAGAATTGACTTCTTTATTAGTGAAAGTAGTTCCAAGAGATTTACAAGAGTTTACAACAGTACAGAAGCGATCATATGTCTGTCTCAAGGTTTCACCATCTTTTCTCATGAAGCAGTTGAATTTTCTTTGCACCACAAATCTTTTGTTTTCCTTGCTTACTTTGTCTCCATTCACATATCCTTCAATAGCATCCCATAGTTCCTTTGCAGTTCCACCGCTCACAATTTGATTGTGCGTGGAGAGGTCTAGAGTGCTAAGAATAATGTTCCTTGCTCTTCCATCATAGCCAACCCATTTCTTTTCTTTATCAGTCCATTCCTCCTTGTTTTTCTTGATGGTAGGATTCTCCTTATTTGTAGCAGCATCAGGATTAGCCTTCATTGGAATGTAGGGTCCTTCAAGAACGATGTCGTGGAGGATCTCGTCGATAGAAGAAAAATGAGTGAGCATGCAGTGCTTCCAGATTTCGAAGTGATCTTCATTCAGCACTGGGACATGTGAATAGTTAGCCATTGCCCAAGATTTTGAAGCCATCTTGAATCGGCACCCAAGCTGTTAAGCTTGATAAACAACGCAAGTTTAATGAAGGTGTTTGCTCTGATACCACTTGTTGGTCCCAGAGGGGCAACAAGGGTATGAAAAATGCTAGAGGGGGGGTGAATAGTGTTTTAAAATTCTTTTCAAACCCTTTTTGCAAATCAATGGCTTATGCGCACAGTTCTCAAATAAGCTAAGTATAGCGCGCAGAGAGAGTGTGAAATGCACAGCGGAAAATTAAAGCAACACTGCGCAGGGTATACTGCGCAGGGTAAAAACGCACGCGCTAAGGTTTGGCAAAACTGTTGAATAAAATCGGATTCTAAGGCAATAGGCAATAACAAACACAGCAGCAATAGCAGCAATCTGGTAGGATCAAACAAAGCAGTAATTCAGAAATAATTAAGCAGGAAGTAAATAGCAGAAATAATGAACAAGCTATTTGGAGAGGTTCGATCGATGAAAGATCTACGTCCTCTACCAAGATGGTTAGTCTTGGATTTTCTAATGAGATATATATTGATATGAGGAGCTTTTACAAGATTACAACGAATCAAAACTCAAATCAAAATCTAATCAATGAATAGCGAATCCTAGACTAAACCGGTGTTTCTCAAGAAGTAAGATCTATATGATCGAAGCTTCAAGAGGTGTGTGTGTGTGTCAGAAATTCTGGGCTCTATGAATCTAAGAGATGAAGAGCACGAAGAATTCTGGTGATATAAGGCTTAGGATCTGGGCAGGAGTTTGAAGGTATGAAGGTTTGAAGGTTGATCTTGAATTTGGGAATAGTAAGCAGCAAACTTCAGAACTTCAGGAATACTTGTAAGCACAAACTCTAGCAACTTAAAAATGAAGATGAGCAGGCTATTTATAGCAGAGAGCTTAAAACTAGCCGTTGGTGCTCTGAGCAAGGACGATGAGCTGGCACAATAGGATTGGTGCGCAGGTGTCCTTTATAGCCGTTGGAGCTCTGATCAAGGTTGATGACCTGGCAGAATGTGATTGGTGCGCAAGTATCTTTGAGCCGTTAGAGACTGAGCATGGAGACCAAATTGAAACGCTTCATCTGGAAGGTTGACAGCTGTCTCCATTTGAAATATTATGTTTGAGCGCATCTCCACCGTTGGCTATGCTGAGTGTGCAGGATTTGTCGTTTATGCACAACTAAGCGTACATCTTCTGAGCGCTTTCCAAGTTAGGTGATCTGAATGCATTGAAAACTGTGCAAGGTTGAATGCTGCCAGAGGAGACCTGCGCAGTGTTGTCCTGCGCAGTAACCACAGTCTTGCTCAGATCTTCATTCCTTCTTCGCTCCAAGTCCTATATTCTAAGCCTATACTATAAAATGGACTATGCTAAAAATTGAAGTTATAAAACTTCTTACATAGGGTTCTAAAGTCCATAAAATACTCTTAGGTGATGGTATCAATCATTTCTAACATAAATAGGAGGGTTAAGAAGTAAGCATACCCAACAGTAATATTTAATATTTGCTGCAAGTTTAATGTTATTTGTAGGTCAAAATGAGCATACAATGTTGATCAAAATGATAGAGCTACAAATAAGGAGTTGGTTAAAGGAAGAATTATGCATAAATTGAGATTTATGAGTAACTCATGGAAGGAGAGAAGAAAAACGTGGGAGAAGACTTGGTCATCCATACTTGCTCAACAAAAACGTGGGTAAGAGTTTGAGAAGCAAGGAGTGTACAAGGAGTTCATGCGTGGGATGGTAGTGGTTCCTACAAACTAGAGATCACTATCTACCTTAAGCTAAAGACTAGGAAATGGATCTCCAACAACCAACAAGTGGATTTCGTGCAACTTGGAGTGGCCACCACGTTTTGGAGGCCTATATAAAGGGCTAATGGGATCATTCTACAAACACAAGAGAGATTTATTAAAACCCCATAGTCTTAGACCAAGTGCTAGTGATGTTACAACACCCAACCCAACATCACAATCTAGTTTCTTGATGAAACTATTCGTTGAAGGTTAAATTTGTCTAGCCTTTTGATTGTGATGGGAGTGTTGTTTCTTTATTGAAGGTTCTTGTATCTAGCACATTTTTGTACTCTTATTTTCTTTAGCTGATAGGAGTTGTTTAGACTTTTGTACTTAAGAGAAATACTTCTAGTGAAAGTTTTTTTTTTTTTTTTTTTTTTTTTTGCCATGAGGCTACCACAAGTTATATATTTATATTACTTGTGAAAATATATCTCCCTGTGTCATATTTCCGCTGCAAACTCGTTTTGAAAATTGTTTTAATTCGGGTGTGTAAAGTGTTGCCGGAAGTGTTATCGTTGCACTGTCAACACCTTTGATAACACTTTCTCTAAAACCAAGGCCATTGACATTTTCAATTGGCATCAGAGCTGGGCACTTGACATACTAAGTGTTTGGTCCAGTTGTCATGGCTTTGAATCTTGCTAATCCTTCTCTTATGAGACTTTCTATTATCAATGGCTTGAATTCCTCTTCCCTTAGTGATAATGAGGTAAGAGAGCCAGAAAACATTGAAGGACCTGACCAATCAGCCATGTTGGCTACGGTTTGGAAGCATTCACTCTCAGATTTTGAAAGTGTTGCGTCTGGTGTTACCCGGAGTGCGATAACACCAAGTCCAACACTGAGCAGGTATAATACTTCCGTTTTTTCTGACATTTTATGCTTTCACGGTTCAATTGAGACAGACCAAAATGAAAATAAGTGTCAAGTGAGCTGAGACGGAGGGAGTATATTAGTATACGGGGCGGGGCCCCGCGGGTTGGGGTGTGCAACCAAACCCGCCCCTCAACCCGTCAGATTTTGAAAAAAGACTACCAAACCCGCCCCGCTGCGGTACGGATTGTCCCGGATACGGAACGGGTTCGGATAGATTGCCTTCCCTACCTAGCATCTCATTTTCCACACATACTCCAAAATTGTCTCTAATAATTCGTCAGCAGGCTGCAAATAAGAGAGAAGCCAGCGAAAGCGGGGACAGGACGGCTACAAACCACCAACCCCACCCCGCACCATAATACCCAGGGGGAAAACTATAGTATACTCCATTTAATACAGAATAATGAATTTTTCTTTAATCTTTTTCTATTTTCTCTTTTCTACTTTAGTCATCATTCCTCATCTTAATAATGTAAGCCTGCGTACCAGATTCAAATGAATAATGAGTAATCATTTGAATAATAGATTACTACTCGCTCCGCCTAAAATGATCTTCATACTTTTTTTACCGTTATCACGAAGGATTTTTGAACAATAATTTTAGGTTGACTCAATTGTACTAATGAAAATCTAAAACTTGTTATTAACACACCATCAACAATACTATAAATAACAAGTTTTAGATTTACACTAGGATAATTGAATCAAAATAAAATCATTGCTCAAAGTTCTTTTGTAGAAAAGTACGAAGATCATTTTGGGAGTAAAAAATAAAAAAAGTATATACCTAGTGATTTTTTTTAACAGAAATGTTAGGGAGATTTTTTTAACAAAAATAGATATTTTATATTTTTTTAATAATAAATATTTATGTGATTAGGAGTATAAATAATAAAGCTGTGGGCTCTCATCCTAATTCCTGAGGCCGACACAATTATCAAACGTATCTTCCGATCCGAAGAATGACACGTTTTTCTTCAAAAAAAAAAAAAAAAAAGAAAAAAGAAAAAAGAATGACACTTTTTTTTTTTTTTTTTTTTTCAAAATTTGGAGAACCGATTAATTTTAAAGCATAACACGTGAAAAAATAAATAATTAAAATATATTACGTACAGCAATAAAGAAATGCATGTATGAAAGTCTTCCAAAATAATAGGAAGATGAGCTGAAGGAATGGTCAGCGGAGTATTTATCATGCAACGCGTGTGTGTCGCCGCCTAGGCTCAGTTGTTCTCCATCTCACTTAATTTTTTTTTTTTTTACTATTTTTCATTTTTTCCAGTTTTTTTTTTATAATTTTTTTAAAGTTAAGCACAAAATTGCATAATCAAAACACGACTAGTGAAATAAGCTCCGATTCTTAAAAGTTTTAATAGTCAAATGAGAAGATCATATTGAAACGGTATAATAACGCCACATTACATTTTTATTTTTTGAAAGCAAACAAATCATTAATTGCATTAATAAAGATTAAGAAGATGATGCTCCACAACAATCGAAAACTCGTCTCAAAGATAAATATTTTTACAAAGACAAACAATTGCCAACAATCTCTCTGCCCCAATTAAAGAGCCTAATACATCTTAATTGGAAGGTCTAATCATAAACCACATATCCTATAAAAACTCTTACGAACAATGACTTGTGTCGCACAAATGCTTTTCCAAATTATACTTGGACACAGCCTACTGACTTCCAGAAAACCCCCAAACGTGGACAATTTGGCGTTGAAGACATGACAAAGTAATGCATTTAGGTAGACATGAAATGCTCAACCAAGCATCGCAAAGTATTGCATCAATTAATACACATAAAATACGAAGGCTCTCAACATGGAAAGAATGCAAAGGCTCTCGTCAAAGGAAAGGAAGACAAATGCTTTCGACAAACGAGATAAAGCAAATAATATAACAAGAAGTAAAGCAACGATTTTAAGAATTGAAAGATGTATACCGAATTATTTTTTAGACTAGACGATTGATTGACGCTAGAATGTCACTGAAAATTGGGATTACATGAAACAAATCTCCTCTTCATTGGAATTCATGGAAGTCATGTGCAACACCAATCCATTTATTAATGTAAAGCGGAAATGTTTTCCTAATTTAAACATTTTGAAAATAATTTCTTAATTTAAACACTAATCAGGGAGCCTTTTTTTCCCAGTAATTATTAACTAGGGACAGTTTGAGATGTACTCCCTCCGTCTCAACAGAAATGAGACTTCTTTCTCTTTTGGTCTGTCCCACCACAAGTGAGATTGTCGAAAAAGAAAATATTTTATTATATTTATATTCTTCCTGCCCCACTATTTAACCTCACTAATTCTCTCTTTTCATTTTCCACTACTCAATTTATTCAACTAACATTATTATTTACTTCACTTATTTTCTCTCTTCATTTTTCACAAGTATATTATTTTTGTGTCCGCTCCTCTAGTGCTACTTATGATGACGAAAGGAGTAACTAATTTGTTCCCATGTGTTTTTAATATTGTCCTTTACTCTAGTGATAGCAACAGGTCGAATACGGTCCGGACATTGCAAAACACGTATCCGTACCGAGGCTATCGAACCCGTCCGTATCCGACGATGGTCGAACCCGTATCCGCCTGTAAGATCCGCCCAGTTTAACCAAGTTCAGTTTGTGCTAAAAAAAATTGGCGTGAGTACACCAAAATACAAGAAGAAAACTTGAATTGCTCAGCAACTCAAAATAAGGTTGGAAGAAAATCAACATCTACAGTCTACTACTTTAAAATAAAGCTAATCTGCTCCTAATTCTATGTTGCAGGTGAGTATGATATAAACAAAATAACCGCGTACCAAAATTCCTCATATCTACAACAATTGGTTGGAAAACAACTGAGTGGGTAGAGGGTTTTGATTTTGGAGCCGAAAAGGAACAAAGAAAAAATAACAACTGAGTTGGAAATGAAGGAATAAGCTAATAACAATAAGTATTGAAGTGGAGTGGAGGGAGGGAGGGAAAAAACTCACAGGAAGGAAGAGGGACAACAATGGCGGCAACAGGAATCAACAATGGTGGTGGCCGGAGTAACTTTGTCGGCTCGTCGCTGAGGGAGGTCGCTCTGCAGTCGGCGTCGCCCTCTCTCTCTCTAACGGCGGGTTTGAAAACCCTACACCTCTCGCCTCACAGTCACAGTATATACAAAGGGCATATGGGAGTAATAATAATGGAAAGTAAGGGTAAAATAGTAAATAGACTAATATATATACTATTTGGGTCGGATACGAATATAAACCTATTCGGGTTGGATACGGGTGGATCTCGGGCAGCTACCGAACCCGTATCCGAACCCGCCGGATTTTGAAAAGCTATTACCAAACCCACCCATCCCCAGTCGGATTGTCTCAGATACGGATCGGGTTCGGTAAAATTGCCATCCCTACTTTACTCCTTTACCAATATGTGTAACACAAATAATCTCCATACTTCGTCGTGTGGAGTATGGTATATAAAACTGATTATTATTTTGAACTCTAAGTGAAAATGCAGTAAAAATGTGTTTTTTTAAAGAGATTATGAAAAACGGGTATTTAAAAAAAAAAACGAGACGGTGACATTTATGTAAATACTTAGCATTTTTTTAAAAGAGGCGGTAACATTTTTATAAATAATTGACACTTGATTTAAAAGCGCGCGGTGACATTTTTGTAAATAAGTGTAACTTATTTAACACGCTAGAACTGTTAACACCCGACTGAGAATCTTCAACACCATCACTGACTTTTTTTAAAACATGCGCTGACACTTTTTGACACTATCACTGTCACGTAGTAAAAAATTTCAACTTCAATGTTTATAAAGGTCAGTGTAAATGGCTGACAATTTTTAACACTATTACTGACACTTATCAAAAGTGTCAGTGTCAATGCTTATAAATGCCAATAAATATGTCTGACACTTTGTAACATTGGCACTGACAATTATTAAAAATAATAGTTTTATAAACACCAGTATGAAGCACTGGCACTTTATAACATAGTACTGCATTTACGATCCAGATGCAAGCTTGCCAATTATTTACAAAATGCACAGCTTGTTTTTAAACAAGTGCTATTGCCTCTTTTAAAAACTCATTTTTCCTAAGTGTTAGAAAAAAAATACGTTTTTCATAAGAAATTCTCGATTTCGAAAACCAACTCTAAAACCAGGCAAATTTTATTTTGAAGAGAAAAAAATAGTTTGAAAATTTATTATTATTATTATTATTATTATTAACAGCTTTTATTCAGCTATTCCAGTTGAGGCAATTTATCTACTTTCATCAGCGCATTTCCAATGCATGGACTTAAGTCACATGTATCAAAATCAAATTTTGATATCAATAACACAATTTATAGGGTATCAAATTATCATCTCCAATGGTGTGTATCAAATTAATATTTTTTAATTATTTTTAACATTTAATATTTTTAATAATTAAATATAAATAGTGTTAAATAATAATTGAATACGTAGTAACTGAAATTAAAATAAAATAAAGTAAAATAAAATATTTATGCTAAATAAATAAAATATTATTTTCTTTTCCATAGAAAAATTAATAATTTTTTTTTTGTTTTATAAATATACAAAAAAAATTGTAAATGTAAAATAAATAATTAATTAAAAAGATACTACTTGACAAATTTGGTACCTTCCCAGTTCTTTATCAAAAATTTGGTACTTTTGATGTTTAGCATTAGAGATGCTAACTCTTTCACGCGAGTATCAAAATTTGCTTTTGATACCCACCAATTGGAGTTGTTCTAAAGGTTCCATAAAAGAAAAGATAGAAACGTACGTAATGCGGTACTGAACAATATCTTTTGGTAAAAAACAAAATTCCGCATTTCTATAATCGATTTTATGTTATATTGTACTTTTGAATTTTCTTGCAATAATTCACCTTATTTTTATCTATATACAGAGCATAACCCAACGACCGAAATTGCAAGAATCTTTTATCTGAGAATCTTATCACGTCAATGTTTATAATTGTCCTATTGAAACAATTCATTATTCATATAATAGAAATATGCCAACTTATTTTGACTATTTAAACCGAAAGGCTTAAGCACATCCATTTGCTCTTATCCCTTCGAAAAGATTAGTATTTTTCTTCCCAAAGGATAATACAGTTAGTCAGTTATGAACCCATATGTTAAGGTTAAAATTTTAAAATTTATATATTAGTACTCCCTCTGTTCCTAAATGAGTGTCCATTTTCAATAAATTTTTATCCCAAAATGAGTGTCTTTTTTTAACATAACTTTGTCCCTAAATGTATTTTTTCGATTTTTTTTCACCGGTCTCTTTATACGTGCAAAACTAAATGTTTTGAAAGGATATCACAAGATTATATATGAATCTTTGTCACCAAATTGTACAAAAAGTTGAGATTTTCAGATGTACATTAAAATGAAATTTGGACACTCATTTAGGAACAGAGGTAATATTTTTTTAATTGAAAAAAATTGATATGAGAAAAGAATACTTATGTGTTTTTTTAAAAATAAAATAAAAGTGTGTTCTTTAAATGAAATAGTGGACTATGAACGTCAAACATAGAGTAATTTCATATTGCTTATCCATAAATTATCTAAACGATGTTGTTTCTCAAGATCGTTTATAGTCATATACATGTCAAAAATGGATTTCTAGTATGGCATTAAAAAAAAAAAAAAAAAAAAAACCCGACCAACTTCATGCTTTCGCTCTTCTGTAATAATAATACTACAGTTAACTTGTCAAAGTTTTTTGAAAATCATGTTTTTTTTATTTTTTTTTTAAAAAAAATTATTTACTTATTTGTATATTGTTTGTATCATGATAATAATTATTTTAAAGTTGTTTTTTTATTAAAAAAAATATATACTTTTAATAAAAAGTTATGTAATTTGTGTTATAGAGTGAAGACAAATATTAGGATTTGTTAGTGAAAAAGATGGAAGGTTGTTGACTGATATACTTGCTCTCATAACGACTCCAATAATCCAATATACCAGTTACTATCGATGTCTTCTTGGTGGGTAGGTAGTCCCTTGACCTAGGTGGTCTCGACTCTCGAGAAAATAATCGTTATGTATTATGAAAAATACAGTAATAAATTCCCTGACTTAAAAATAATAATAATAATAATAATAATAATAATAATAATAATAATAATAATAATAATAATAATCCTTGTCTTCAAAGTTCAAACGACCAAAATAAAATAAAATAAAATAAAACAGTAAATTGCTTTTAAAAAATAAGTATAGATTCAATAGCTATTTATATTGTTAGTAAATCAAACCCAAAAGATAACAGATAATAATGAACGCAAATCAACAAGTAAGAACACAAATTTTACATGGTTCACAAACAACCTATTGGCTACATCCACGGGCAAAGGGAAACAGATATTATTAATATGGTCGGAGAAACAAATCTGACGATCACACTAATCTACGTTGCACGAATTTTGATCACAAAATTCCTAACTGTGCAAACCCTAGATCTAGAATTATTGATCTCTAATTTACTCTCTCTTTCAATGTCAATCACCGTGGAGGCTACTAATTTTACAACTAGTATTTATAGTGCTAGAGACCTAAACCAGAAGACTGAAGGAGTCCTTAATTAAACACCAAATAAACTTAATTACTTTCCAAACAAGCTCGGAATTGCATGGTCCAGCCGCGTCACATGGTTGGTCCGGTCGGACCCTCTTTCTTCTTCTCAATTCTTTGACTTTCAAAGTCATACTCTAACATATACTACTATCGATATTATACTTCTGTGAATAGTTGGTATTATATGCATATAGACGGATAGGAAAGAGCAATGCTAGGGGCACAAAATAAAGTCACAAAATCTTACTCACAATATGTGTTGGCGATATTTTATTAATTACATCGATAGTGGACCTGCCACGCTCTAATTAAAAACACCAATAAAATCATTACACCTATAATTTTGTGAGCAAAATCTTGTGACTTTTTTGTACCCCAAACATTACTTGATCGGAAAAGAAAAAGAATACGGAGTAAAACACATGAGGATTTTTATTTATTTTTGAACTACCAAGGTTTTTTTTTTTTTTTAATTAGAATGTGATAATCTAGTAAAAAAGTGTGTTTTTCTTAAGAGATTAGGGAAAACGGATTTTTTAAAGAGGCGGTGGCATTTATTAAAAACTATTAAAAAATTATTTAATAGTTTGAATAGTCAAATGAAAAGATCATTTTAGGACGGAGGGAGTATGTATAGTTTCAACTGGGACAAGAGAGTATTTATAAATTGTACGAAAACTGTTATACAAAGTAAGATTTTCAAACAATCTGATGACGCCACGAAATTTGGGTCAGTATGTATGTAGGGATAGTTGGATTTTGTGTTAGGTAAATTGTATAACAATAATAATGGCTTTCTTGAATTTAACGGAATGACAAATAAATAAATGAACCAAAATAAACTTAACGTGGCAGGAAATAAGGATAAACTATAAATGCATATATTAAATCAAACCAGGCAATAAATGAAGTCGAGTCTTGTGTTGGACACAATCTCCGCAAGAAGATATTGCCTCGCACTGGTGCTAACGGTCTGCGGCAATCTTCTCTCAAGATGAAACGACTTTACAATCGTTAATAGAATCACTTCAAAATTAACGATTTCGGCGAACATAACTGTGTTTGACACTTCCAGACTTTGAAGAAAAACTTATGCAACAAGATGATTCTGTCTTCTAGCAGATGCCTTGAGAATTCCTTTATCGAATTCAGTTAAATATTTAACCGAGTTCGTTTTCTCAGTTTGTGATTGAATGACTGAGTGAGGAATGTCATCTGGTGGAAGGCTTTATATAGTTAATGAAGCCGCCATTCGCGGGTAGCATGGTTGGCCCAATGGACCACTTAAGCTTGGAAGCCCAAGTTCACACTTGATTGGAACCTTCTTAGATGAGCTATATTAAATACTCTCATCTTTTTCATTTTCCAATCAATGTGGGATACATGCAGGCTTTCCACATTTCCAACTCTTCATTTACCCACTTCAACTTGCATACTTTGGACATTAATTTCTCATTCACCCGGAATTGGTTTTGAGAAAATAAATATACCACACTAATCTACTCCAAACGTAGATTACAAATATGAAATTAATTTCCATTTACACAAAATGGAACTTAATGGAATTCTTGGTCAAAAGTCGGTCAAACTGCACTTTTCCAAAACCAAAATTCCAACATTTTACTCACCTGTGATCATAATACAACAAATAACACCGTTAGGATCAGAGCTGGGTTCGATCCCATCTTAGGCCTTCGGGGGTGATAGTAAATTTTTTGAGGGAACTAAGAACAAAGCTTGTAATGCCTTGGGAGAGAATTAGGGTTCTCTGTGTGTTTGAGTGTGTGTGCAAGTTATGACATACCTTGGATGATGGAGAGAAAATAACTTTACTCTGAATAACCGTGTAGAGGCAGTTTATTGCCCGGACAAAGGCATGGTTTGTATAATCACCACATGTCGTGCTTGGATATAGGTCGTACGGAGGAGATCAAGGGTATTGTTTGTGTGTCCCAAATACACAAATCACAACTCAAGCATGTCCTTAATTAAAAGTCACAAAAAGGGCGAAAATGGGTGGGGTGGGGGGGCCATATGTAATGTACGTATGTTTGCCTTAAAAGTAAAAATGATTGCCTTGGTCTTTACATAATTTGGTTGTTGGGTGAAAAAGTGAAAGTGAGAACAAAGCTGTTTCATTTCTCTTCCGCCTGGCCCACTCAACTGTTATAATGGGCTATCTTGCAGGCTTTTCAGGTTTTTTTTTTTTTTGTAAATTTTTACTGTAGCACCCATTCGCCCACAAATGAAGTGACATTATAAAATCGGTCCCATATAATATACTCCAATTCACAATTGTTTGGGCTTTTAAAAAGATTTTTATGTTCCTTGGGCCTTGCTACCTTATGAGCCCAATGACCCCTATATGGCATCTCAAGTACCACAGTATCCTCCTAATTTTTTTTTTCCATTTTATAAAATTTTTTCTCGTTTATATTGTTTGCATTACCAACTTTATAATTTTGATTAAAACCGCGGATGTGAATGTGAATGTGAATGTCGACTAATCGCTGTAGTGAACATTTTATTGATCTATAATACGTGTGGTTATGTCCAGACAGATATCGATATACACTCAAAATTAGTCCCTCTAGCTACCTTACGGATAGGATAAAGTGATAAAATTGTATCCGAAAGCTGCATCTACATCTACATATCTCATCTTAAATTCTCAATTTACTTCATTTATGAGAGGAATGATATACGAACTCCACCCTACTGAATATAAAGATGACAAAATATTAACAAAATCTTAATCATAAAATCGTAGTTGAAATTTATTTGTCGAATGTTAAATATTTCAATGCCAATTAATCATAATTGCCAACTAAAATTTTATGTGCATTTTATGCCCTAATCACCTATTTCTTCCATAAAAAAAAAGATAACAAATATCTGAACTATTTTCAAATTTTCTTTCGATTTAAAGCAAATTTATTTATTTTTTAAGTACTCCTTCCATCCCGGATTAAGGTTATTAGTTTAACTTTCCATGGAGATTAAGAAAAAATAAATGTTGTGAGTATGGAAAGTAAAAATAGGAGAGAAAGTATGTATAAAGTTTTTGTTGTGAGAATGATAAGTGAGTCCCATTGTCCATTTTATGTAATAAAACAACTAAAATTTTTAATACGGACCAAACCAAAAAGGAAATTAAGTATCTTATTTATTTTGGCACGGAAGAAATAAAAATTAAAGTATTTGGATGGACAAAGTTGAGCATTTGTGAGCAGGGATAAGCTCAGCCAAATCAGCCAAACAAAAAGTGGAGTTGCATAAATCCAACTACGTGGAATGATCACTACGCAATCGCCATTGATGATCATCTCTAAACCTACACTTGTCCCTCCTTGATAAATTCTCCTCTCTCCCTCCCCATTACACTCTCCAACAATGTCGCTCATGGCGTCGATGATTATTCGCCGGAACCTTCGAACCAACAACAGCAACAATCACTTGAGCCTCTTACACCTCCGACTCATTTCGGCGGCGGCGGCGAGTGCGGAGAAGAATCGGCGGATTGAGAAAATTTTAATAGCTAATAGAGGCGAAATAGCTTGTAGGATCATGCGTACGGCTAAGAAATTGGGGATTCAAACGGTTGCGGTTTATAGTGATGCTGATAGGTCTAGTTTACATGTCAAGTCAGCTGATGAGGCTGTTCGAATCGGTCCGCCGCCTGCTCGATTGAGCTATCTTAACTCTTCTGCTATCATTCAAGCCGCTATTCGTACCGGCGCTCAGGTGAATTCCGGCATTCCTACCACTTATTCGTGCACTGGATTCCGAGCATTCTTTAATTTGATTTTTGCTGTTTCTACTGCTGCTTAAGAATTAACGGAGAAAGGAACAAAGCGTGATTTAAAATGGTTTTGTTAGTTTTCAAGGTTACGTTTTCCATTTTTTAATTTATAAAGGGTATGTTTGGCAACTCAAATCCAAGGCATTGCATTGGAATTGGAATAGTAAATTTAGTTGTACTGAATCCATTTTGTTATTTTACTTCCAATCCCAATTCCAATTCCAATTTCAGCTCTTGGAGTTAAGGTTGCCAAGAATGATATATGCTGCTGAATGTTAGATGGCTAATTTTATTAGGTTTGGTTTCATGCACTGGCCTAGAAACCTATTGAAATAAATAGTTAAGTAATTAGTTTTTTGAGGTTACGGCCATGAAAAATTGACATTGAAAAGTTTATTTGTGTATTCACTTATCAGTTACAAGTCCTGCACCATATCGCCTTTTTGATTATATCATAACTTTGTTTGGCATTAGTTGCCTTCTTGTATAGTTGTATTATGGAACTTTGTAGTCGATTGTTGATTGTTTGGTTTCTGGACATACAAGGACATTTTTTCAGATTGGGCATCTTCTTTTGATAATTAGGCTATACATCCAGGCTATGGTTTCCTGTCAGAAAATGCAGACTTTGCACAACACTGTGAAAATGAAGGTCTTACATTCATCGGACCACCTGCATCAGCAATACGTGAAATGGGTGATAAAAGGTACAAATGCACTTGCTCCCTTACCCTCCTTTCATCATCTTGTGCATGCCCTCAATACTTTCCATTCTCAATTCTCTTGGGCAGGTTTTGCATCTATTCACTGTTTTCCTTGTATGTGTATTTGTCTATGTATATTGCTCGGGCCGAGGAAGGGGGGGGGGGGGAGGGAAGGAAAAGTACCCCGTCTCTTTCCATGGAGTTACCCTTTTTTTTCAGTTTTTGTACCTTCGCCTATTGGCTTTTTACACAATGAATGAGAAGTGGTGGATTTAAAATTGCTATTAAATTATGGAGAATCAGCACTTCACTTTTAGACGTATGCCAATATGGTTCTACATTTTGACTTCTTAACTGGTTACATATTTGATAGTACTTTTTTCCCTTACATTTTTACTGAAACTGAATATCTATGTGCACTTTCTTAATCCAATTGTTACCAATAATGCCGTTTGTGCCTCCCCATCAGTGCATCAAAGAGAATAATGGGTGCAGCAGGCGTTCCGCTCGTTCCTGGATATCATGGAGATGAACAAAATGTTGACTTTATGAAGTCCGAAGCAGACAAGATTGGATACCCTGTTCTGATCAAACCAACTCATGGAGGTGGAGGAAAGGTGCATTTAATTAGTCTAATGACATTCTCCTGATGCTTGATTAGTAGTATTAAAGCTTTACTAGTAATAGTATAGTGTATAAATATACAAATAATACTTTTAGATTCTTGTATGCTAACATATTAGGTTACATTTCCTAAATCTAGCTTTCACATGTTTCATCTTATAGTTCTATTAATAATTTTGTTTCAAAACATGTATGTAACAATTTAAAAAGCATACCAGTCCAGAGGACAGATTTTTACTTCCCATTTGAGGCACTCACACATTTTATTTTATTTTGAAATAAAAGCAAAAGATTGCATGAGAGTTCTTTACAGGCAAAAGCTAACTTGTAGTAGGGAACGATGTGAGTGAAAATCAACCTTATTATGTACTCATGGCTATCTATCGCCTAGATAAGTAAACACAATCTAGGTTTCTTGTGGATACAAGAGCATGCACTAGCATCTTCTTAGGGCCCTAGGTGGCAGTTTGTCTTAAAGTATGTCCTGCCCATGGTTATTGTAATGGGCCAATTGTAATATATGATAACTCAATAACCCTCCCCCCCACCCCCGCCCCCCCAAAAAAAATCTCCATTAACACGGCTCTCATTAAGCTTTCTGCACCATTGATTGACCTTACCATTGACTGAGGACTTAACCTGTTTAGAGTTTAGAGCAAACATCCGAAAGGTTAAGAAAAAGAAATGTGAAGAACTGGGCACAATATTTATCTGCCTAATTTTTTTCTGTAATAAGCTTTTTAAGAGGCCGGTTAGGAGGCCTACAGAGTGGAGAAGTGATAAGATGGTGAGGGGTAGGGGAAACTTGGATAAGGGTGATTGAAGGCGATATGAGTTTACTTGGGTTGGGTGAACATATGGCGTTAAAATTCATGTGGGTGATGGGGTTTGATTTTCCTTCTTCCCTCTCTCTCTCTCTTTTTAAAATTTCATCTTTTTTCTTTTAAATTTCTTCTTAACATTCATGTTAGCCAACCCCAATCATTTTGGGACTAAGGCTTTATTGTTATTGTTGTAAGTTTTTAAAGATTCTTTGATATAATTGTTTGTGATTTATAGGGAATGAGGATTGTGCAAAACTCGAATGAATTTCCTGATGCGTTCTTGGGAGCACAACGTGAGGCTGCTGCGTCTTTTGGCGTTGATACAATCTTGCTGGAGAAGTATATCACTAAACCAAGGCATATAGAAGTCCAGGTAGTCTTTTGTGGTTTTATGGATCCTTGTGATGTTTCTCCCCCACTTAGTGCAAGTAATAGGTGAGATCTATCTGCTAACGTTATGCCTTTCTTTAAACCAAGTTTCTTTAAAAGCTATTTCTGTCTGAAACTTGATTGTGAACTTGTGATAGAAGCTGCAAAGGTCATGATGGAATGGATTTGTCTAACAATCTCCATTTTTTTTTTTTTGGTTTTGCTTATGATAGGTATTTGGGGATAAGTATGGTAATGTTGTATATCTATACGAGAGGGATTGCAGTGTGCAAAGAAGACACCAGAAGATAATCGAAGAAGCTCCTGCTGTAAATCTTACGTCCTATGTTTGATTTGTTTATTTAGTTCCAGAAGTCTGCTAGAGTACTGACTCAATTAATTTACTGCAGCCAAATATCGCGAATGAATTCCGTACCCACTTAGGTCAAGCTGCTGTATCTGCTGCCAAGGTGAAGTACATGTTATTTATCTGCTATGTGCCAAAACATCTATGCCTTGTATAGGTTCTAGGTGTTATCCATTGCATACTTTCTGCATGTCCAACTTTAAAGGCAAGAAGAACTAAATCATATATCTATCTTTATCGGTAGCTCATAATATGTTTTTTTGTGGTATTCTTGTCCGTATCTATGACTTGTGCTTATGATGGTATCTAGAGACTAGCATGGTAATGTATTCTTAAAATCATTAAACCATGGTATGTATGCATGAAAAACATAGCGCGTTGTCTGGATTTTTGTAGTCAAAAATTGCTTTACACCATTAAAAAACGACAAAAGTGGATGATCATTATATGCATGACGCCTCTTATGTTTTCTTCTCCATCAAAGATCCCTTTATATTTGATACTAATATTGCAGTTATCTTATTTAAAAGGCTGTTGGTTATCACAATGCTGGCACGGTGGAGTTCATTGTTGATACTCTCTCTGGAGAATTTTACTTTATGGAGATGAACACTCGTCTTCAGGTGATTTGATCTCTCTTACTATACCTTTATACTACAGAAGAACAAATGATAGGTGATTGTGAGCAAAGTAACGAATGCACTTTTTCTAGGTTGAGCATCCTGTCACTGAGATGATTGTTGGTCAAGATCTTGTGGAGTGGCAAATCCGTGTTGCAAATGGAGAATCACTTCCTCTTAATCAATCACAGGTGCCATTATCAGGTGCTTTGTTGCTCACTTTTGTCTGATACTACTACTCTCTGTCCCCCCCCCCCCCCCCCCCCCCTTTTTTTTTTGTTGCCTGTTATAGTGGCTAGATGAAAAAGGGGAATGATTAAATCTTATATTTATTTTTTTGGTACAAAAGTATATAGTAAGAATTTATCATTCCAGAATACCCAGTAAGTTAAGAGGAACTTCATGTTTCTGTGTGTGTGTGTGCACGTGTGTGTATTTATGTATATTTAAGGCCTTTATACAGAGTTACAATTCCTGAATATAATTACAGGACATGCTTTTGAAGCCCGAATATATGCTGAAAATGTGCAAAAAGGATTTCTTCCAGCAACTGGAGTTCTTCACCATTATCATCCAATTCCAGTCTCATCAACAGGTTTGTGTAAAAAAAATCTGCTAACATAACCAAAAGTAGTCTGACTCTTTCTTATCGCCTCGTACTTGGTTTAGAAGTTGCTAAAATGATTTGCCCATTCTCAGTGAGTCTCTTTTGTGCTTGGTACATCTTAATATCGTCAAAATGTTAGAAGATTATCTAAGGCTCTCGTGTAGTGACTTTTCAGGTGAAATTTTGAGGCTTTTCAATCCCACAGCTCCATTCTTTGCGGGCATAACATACATTGTTTGACTACATCTTTACTGGGCATCCCGATAATTACTGTGTTTGAGAAACCGTAGGCAATTCAGTTACATTGCCCTAATTGACGTCTGCTTCCAGTTCTCATTGAGTTCTCGACAGTCACGATTTGTAAACTTGGTTTCTTGATCCCAGTGTAAATTATCAGTCTCTTTTGAAGAGGAACCTGATTAATCTTACTTTTTCCCTTTGATATTTTTTCATTTGGAAGCCAAAGTTACATCTAAATTGGAGGCTTTTGCATTAAATAGTGATGATGTTGACCATGTCATATATCTATGAAGCATTGTCCAAGACACGTGTTGTGTTGCGGCCAAAGGGAATCTTGTGAGCATTTTTTCCTTCATTGTCCAGTAGTTTGATGATTGTGATATTAGCTATTTAGGATATCGGATGCGAGCTGGATGATATATGTAATCTTAAGACTTGTACAACAAGTTAATGTACTCTTAAGTTCCTCCTACTTGGTACTCTTATCAGTCTATTATTATCCTCATTTCTTCCTCTGATATTGAGCATATCTACATGGCAGTGAGAGTAGAGACTGGCGTTGAAGAAGGGGACACTGTAAGCATGCATTATGATCCCATGATTGCTAAGCTTGTGGTATGGGGAGAAAACCGCTCTGCTGCTTTAGTTAAATTGAAGGACTCCTTGTCAAAGTTTCAGGTAAGATTGTTTATGAAAAGCTTTCTGAGATTCACTGAACTCTTTCTTGAAATGTTGATGTTGCCTTGTGAGGTGGTGCACTTGGCCCCTTCGCAAGCCTTTCTGAAATCCCAGTATTAGACTCTCCTCAATTCTTGATTTTGGTAATGAAGAAAAGGTAGATGAACACATGAACCAAACAACCGATAAATGCACTTTTCTATGGAAAACATATTATGTTTCTATAACAATTTGACTAACTGACACGCCACTTCATGCTCAACATGCCATAACAATTCACTAAAGGAGCTTTTAGCTTTCAGTTTTTTTTTTTTTTTTTTTTTTGGCATACTATTCTTGATGTGATGCAATCATTGAAGCTATTTCTTATGGCAGGTTGGAGGTTTGCCAACAAATATAGATTTCATTTCGAAACTTGCGAACCATAGAGCATTTGAGAAGGGTGAAGTTGAAACCCATTTTATTGAAAACTTCAAAGACGACTTATTTGTTGATCCAAGCAATTCAGTGTCGGCAGAGTTAGCATACAATGCTGCCAATCACAGTGCGGCTTTAGTAGCTGCTTGTGTCTGCAAAAAGGAACATGCACATTTGATGAAAAGTCCCCCTGGTAAACATAAGACTACTCATTTCTGTGCATATGCATGTATCCTAGAAAACCGTACTAAATATCTATTGGTTGGTATATTCAGGAGGATTGTCTATATGGTATGCTCATCCACCTTTCAGAGTCCACCATCATGCCAAGTGCGAAATTGAACTTGAATGGGAAAGTGAATATCATAATGGTGAATCAAAGCGTTTGACGCTTTCGGTCACTTATCTGCCAAATGGGAATTACCTTATCGAGGTACTATCGCAAATCACAACTTACAAGTAGAGCATGTCTGGAGATTAACATTTGATTTTTCCATTCATGATATTCTATTCCAAGTGAGCAACTATTTCTTTCTCGGAACAGTTTGTATTCAAGTGAGCTTAACAAAATACTTTGCAGACGGGAGAAAGCAGCATGCCTGCTTTAGAAGTGAGTGTGACAGACTTAGGAAACCATGAATTTAGAGTTGAAGTTGATGGTATAAGCAAGAATGTTAGTTTAGCGACTTATTTCAAGGTATGTTATCTTTTTTCTGCACCCCCACCCCGACGTGAAATAGATACGCACCTTTTCTGTGTGTTTTATATGCGATTTCATTCTGGTGCGATATTCTTCTCAGACCAAGATTAACGGCATTGCCCTTTGCAGGATCAATGTGAGCACTTTCACATATGGCATGGGTTACAACATCATCAGTTTAAGAAAAATGTGGCACTTGAGCTGTCGGATGACCATGAAATCGTACATAGGTCGGATCATAAGACATCATCCCACCCAAAAGGGGCTGTCGTTTCCCCTATGGCTGGTTTAGTAATTAAAGTTCTGGTCAATGATGGAGAAAAGGTTGAGAGAGAGCAACCTATATTAGTCTTAGAAGCAATGAAGATGGAGGTTTGTACTCGTGCTAGTTGTGAATATCCTCTTACCCGCATGCGACACTTTGGGCCTGTTTGTTTGGGCTAAACGAGACCTCTGAATCGCCCAAAAACAGCACTTTTGGGTCATGCGTAGGCCTCATTTAGCCCAAACAAACAGGCCATGGATTTTTTTTCTTCTATATATTTTGATTATCTTCGTCTATTGTTTTTTTTAATCTTATAGCATGTTGTGAAGGCCCCAGCGGCTGGCTACCTTACTGGGCTTCAAGTATCTCCTGGCCAACAGGTTTCTGATAATAGTGTTCTCTTCAGTGTCAAGGTTAGTACTTGTACTTGGGCTTCAAATCTGCCTTCTTTTTTATTTGTATTACATTTTCAAAGACAATAGTGAAAAGATTAGTACACGAATTGCTAGTGATTATGGCTCTAGAGTTGTGACGACTTGGGCCCGAAATCAATCTCTCATAACACGGTGCATCTATCTATCTCCATGCACAACAACATAAACAATAAAGCCTTGGTCCCAAAATGATTTGGGGTCGGTTAACATGAATCATCATAAGGACTCAGTACAAGATAAATGAGAGAACAATGAAAAAGTGGGGAATTGGTAAAATAAAAATAAAAATAAAAATTATGAAAGCTAAGAAGATAATTAAAAGAAGAAATAAGTATGAAGAGAAACACACATTTCAAACACTAGTTTTATTTTATGCCTGGTTCAAATATACTGATAAGCTAATTTACTTGGCCAGGATGGGTGATTTGCGAGGTGCTGTTGTACTTTAACCTTTTGAAGAATCAACTTCTCAAGATGGTGAGAAGATTTATTCATATTAGTTCGAGTATGAAAACTTGTCGTATAGGCAAAAATGTATGAATACTACACTATCTTTCAACTAAAGGAATTAGCCTCCCGTCTTGTTTTAAACAGTAGCTAATGTGCGCGTTTTTTCGTTGCAAAGTTCATGCCAATTCTATACCATCCGGTTTGAAATGGAGCGTATGCATTTCAAAAGCTAAGCAGTTGACAAATTTATAATAGAAAGAAGCAGAAGCAGAAGCATTCATGCCACAAAAAATGCTTGGCGTGTTCCAAGCTTATATATATGGACTTCCCCAGACAGCGTGAAACGACACGGCAAGCTCACCTGCAACTGCATGTTTCATTGCATTTCCAAGGCCTTCAAATTATACTTCCTCCGTTCCAAAATGACTATCGAGTGTGTTGCGCTTTTCATTTGGTTAAAATAAGTGTCACATTTTTTTACAGTGAAATAGTTTTGATGCAATTTTAGCATGGAAAATTATTCAGAAAGCAAAATACTTTTTCTCACATGAAAAATTAGTGAGGGTTGAGTGTACGGATATGAGACATAGATGCACGACTACGTTTTGGGGGAAACTAGTTTATTCATAAGTTTTAAAAAGTTCATTTTTTAATATTAGTATTATCGTAAACCCTAAACTTTAAACCCTATAAAACAAGACTTTTCATAACTTATGGAGGAACTAGTTTCCCTCAAATTTTCTAGGCACCTCTAAATGTACAAATTTTAGTTTGACTTCTCAATCAGACCATATATGTATGCAGAGAAGAGTTTGAAAAGGACAATAATATATTATACTAGTATATTAATACCCATACTCTCTATTGAGACTAATATCTTACTATCTTTGTACGTATGACTTTTTTTTTAAAAAAAGTTTGTATCATGTCATTTAAGGCAATTGTCATTGTGTTACTGTTAGGATTCATTGTTAGTACACCCACCTGATTTGATTGACCCATTCCACGTGTCTTTTTATGGACTTTAGGTTTACATGTAATGAAGTTTTACTTCAATTTTTAGACAAGTCCATTTCTAGATGTTTAGTAGTTAGGCTGAGTTATGATCGGTTTATTCATAGCGGTTTAGTGTCCCTCAAGCCGCCGTCTTCAAACCGCCAGCATGGTGCCTTAAGTCCTTCATCAAACCGCAGTTTGTGTCTTTGATGAAACCGCATTTCAAGTTCATTCATGAAACCGCACATACATCTGGTGGAACCGCCGACCAAGATATTGAATAAGTTATTGCTGTCATTTACTCCTTGAAGACAAACATTCGCTTTTCAACCGTAAATGAATGACTGGTGACTTGTCCTTAAACTTCAAGTCATGTTTCAGTTATTCTTGGAATGTCGGTTTGCCTCGCTTTTTGAAAAGTTACCGTTGTACTTTTCCAACAACTAAAAGGACAATGTCAGGTAGTGATCCACCAACTTCCTGCCACAAAGCAAAAGCAAAGGACGACAGTGACAGGTCAACCAATGGGATTGTGACAGCGCATAAAACCGCCATACAATGACTCACCTCATTGTCCAACGGTCACTAATGCCTTCACTATAAATAGCCTTCATTTCTCAACAATGAAGGTTGCTGAGCTTCAAAGAGAAAATATCCCAAGTATTCAAGTTTGCTTTGAAGATTGAAAACCCAGATACTCATATCTTCATCATCTCCTTAGCAAACCCAGAGTTCTTCATCAAAGCTTCAAGCCTTCAAATCATCACAACTCAGCCTTGCACAGAAAGTAATCATTTGCTCACCATCACTTAGATATTTTGAGCTCTTGATTTCTTTCCACACTACACACCCGGAGTATATTTTCTAATAGATTATATACCTCGAAAACACAGGTTGTTATAATAGCATTGTTAGGTTAGATTGTTTATTTAGAGTTTGGATTCTTTTGTAATCTTGTAAAAACTCCTCTAAATCAATACAAGTCTAGTAGCTATTAGAAAATCCTAGGCTAACCACCTAGGTAGAGGACGTAGTTCTTTCAAGAACGAACCTCTTCAAATTGTGTGTCATTGATCTTTATTTTCTGTCTTGTCATTTACATTTATGTTTATGAGCTTTATTTACTTTTATGTGAAATGACTTGATAAATGATTTGCATACTTTTGTGATACTTCAGTTGTGCCTTGTCAGTTGCATCATTCCTTTTTCAACCACTCAAACCGCCCTACTCTTTATAATTCAGTTTGGCCAAAACCGCAAAACTCCGCTGTGCATTTTATCTGAGCGGTTCTAGTGCTTTAAAAGGGACCAACAGTTACAAACTCCTATATTGGAATCTATCATAGTGATACTTGCCACACACCTATCTGTCACAAAGTGGAGGCCACTTAATTATTGGGGAATGGGGGAAGGGGAATCGAACTTGGGACCTCCCGAAGGAAATCCCAAACACATACCACTCAGCCAATGAAGGCTTGGGTTATGTATGACTTTGTGATATTTCATTTGTAGAATCCAATGGACGATCTTGTTTGCCCCGTTCAATAGCATACACAATCAAACAAAAAGAATGATACAAAAAGAGAACCCCCCCCCCCTCAAAAAAATAATAAAAAAAATAAAAAAATCAAGAATGTGTTTTTTAACGTGTCCAGGTGGCATTTTGAGCAGGTTTAAGTCTCTCTGTCAGGTTCGATTCTCCTAGTGGCTAGAAATGAGTTAGGTGGTTTAAGATTTCAAAAAAAAAAAGAAAAAAAAAAGATGAGAACATTTGTATCACTTTTGTGTCCACATGTGATTTAGCGGTTATACATCATTAATGATGTAACGATGACATAAAATCATAACCGTTGAATCACCGGTGCCATTTGAGTAATACGGCCCTGTTATGATAGGAAAGTTGATTCATAATGAAATGTCTAAATGTCCTGGGGGTGTGAGTATAGTCGTTAAAGTCGTACTCCCTCCGTTCCAAAATAATCTTTGCATTTATTATTCAAACTTTATATAAAAATATGAACACTTGCTAAACGAGTCATGCTATGTTTATGCACTTTTAAGTTTAAATTGTGGAAATGTGAAAAACTTTTTGGTACAATGAAATATGACAAATAAGAAGATCATTTTAGGAAAGAGGGAGTAATGTTTTGGGTGTACTACTGTCCCATAACAACTTATAATATTTGCTCTGACTTGAGAATTAAAAAGAGAGTATATATATTCAAAATTATTATGAGTGTTTAAGATGTTGTGAATATTACCATTTGAGAGTGAGACCTGCAATTTAAGTGCATGAGTATAAGTAAGGTAAGATAAATAAGAAAATAAATGATGGACATTTTAAAAAAAAATACTCCCTCCGTCCCATTTATATTGGACACATTTGAATTTCTCAGTCAACCCTAGTGATTTTGACCAAGTATTAAAGTCAATATAATCATCTTAGAGAAATTTTAGAAAGTGTTAATAATAATTCACAAAATGATGTATCAATAACATTTTTTTAGAATACCAACTGGATGATTAGATTAACATTACTCCCACCGTCCCAAAATGATCTTCATATTTTTTTTCGCCATTATTATGAAGTAACTTTTTTAGCAATAATTTTAGGTTGATTTAATTGTGTTAATGAAAATTTAAAACTTGTTATTGATAGTATTGTTGATGGTGCATCAATAGCAAGTTTTAGCTTTTCATTAGTATAATTAAATCAACTTAAATTATTGCTCAAAGTTTTTTCATAATAACAACGAAAAAAAATATGAAGATCATTTTGAGACGTAAGGAGTAATATTTAGTCAAAGTTTACTTGTGTTGAACAAAAAATTAAAACATGGCCAAAATAAATGGGACATAGGGAGTAAATGAGATTCCATAAAGACAAAAACTTGTGTTAGATGGTCTCACGGATAAGACGGATTTCGTTGAGAGGGTAAATGGTAGCAAGCCCTTTTCCTCTGTCATCAAGACCCATTTCATACATGAGTCGGTATCACAAGAGACTCCCTCTTCCATAAAAGAAATTTGTGTATCAATAATGGACCCACTACACTCTAATTAAAAACACCAATAAAAATCATTAACACTTAAGATTTTGTGAGCAAAATTTTGTGAATTTTTTATGCCTGGTATTATTCTAAGAGCAATGCTAGGGGCACAAAACAAAGTCACAACCACACTGTAATTAAAAACACCAATAAAATCACGACGCTTAGGATTTTGTGAGTGAGATTTTGTGACATTTTTGTGCCCCTAGTATTATTCTTATTCTAATCACACACTACTATATTTTTAAGGGGCGATGCTAGGGGCACAAAAGAAGTCTACAAAATGATGAATACAAAATGAGGTGGCGGTACTTTATTGGTTGTATCGATTGTGAACCCGCCGTACTCCAATAAAAGCACCAATTAAATGCTCCCACCGTCCCACCGTCCCACGGCCTTCTATATCATTTCCCTTTTTTTTTTCACCGTAGTTCGGTTTTTTCCCTCCTGTTTATGATTCCCTTTCCCTCGTTAATCTCCACCACAAATTCCTCACTTTTCGCCTTGAATCAATCTATTCAAACCCTTATTTTCAATTTGTCGTTGAATTTTCCGCTTTCTCTCCCTCTTTCTCTATCTGGGGTTGTAATTCTTTTGTTTTTTTCTCAATATTCTTTTTTTCATCTGGGTTTTATACTTTTGTTTGGATCAACTTTTTTTCTCCTTAAAACTCTGTTTTGATTTACTGGGTTTTTATTTTTTTTATCGGATTGAGATTGTTCTAAAAAGTTCTTTCTAGCTGTAATAGGATTAGGATAATTATTACAGTAATTTGATGATCTCGCAGCTATAAAGAGGGTAGTTTATTTGCTTTCCCTCTTTATTGCAAAATTGTAGAAATGATTTGATTGCTATCGAATTTTGATCATTTACTCTGTTCAGTTTAGTTTATTTTTCAAATTTTCTTGTTTAAGAAATGGATTTAAAGAGTGTTGAGGAGGGGGAGGGCAAGAAATCTGTTAGTCAAGATCAAGAAGGGGAATTTGGGTTAAAGGCTAAGGATGTGGGTAGCATTAGTAACAAAGATTCATTCTTGAGGGCTGATAAAATTGATTTCAAGAGCTGGGATGTTCAATTGGAGAAGCATTTGAGTAGGGTTTGGTCTAGAGATAAGGATGTTCAAACTAAGCATGAAGAGTGGGAAATTGATTTAGCCAAGTTGGATATTAGGAATGTTATAGCTCATGGCACATATGGCACTGTCTACAAGGGTACTTATGATGGTCAAGATGTCGCCGGTACGTAATTCAACACCTTGTCACAAATTTTAGCAGATTTTGTGTTGAATTTGTTTGTTGGAATTATTGGTCGCGGTGATGTTTTATGATCTTTCCATTAATTTTTTTTTCGGTAGAAAAATTACTAAGGTGATAGTTGTAGACATTTAGCAGATACATCATGACCAAACTAGATTTGGGATACTTTTAGCGCTATATTATAGTATGTTTGAACTCTGTTATATTTATTGTTGTTGTTTCGTATGCCAATTCCAAATATGCCATTTGTGTTGAAATGATGCTCTTAATATAATAGTGAAGGTATTGGACTGGGGGGAGGATAGTCTTGCTACGGCAGCTGAAACCGCTGCTCTTCGCTCTTCATTTAGGCAAGAGGTTGCCGTTTGGCATAAACTTGACCATCCGAATGTCACAAAGGTGAATTTTTTTACTGTTAATCTAACATGTTCTTTTCCACATACATGTGTCAAAAATGGTTCATTCATAGAGGGAATATTAGGAGGGAATGTAAATAGGAGGAGACGAGCCAAAACCTGCGTCACTCCTTCCGTCTCCCACTGCAAAACCCGAAATAAAAGTTCTACCTTTAGATTTTAGTTGGTCCTATTTCTGATCGTTAGATTTCCACCTCTTACTCTTTGTTGGGGAAAGGAGGATAAAGGTTGTATCTCATACTCGGATTTCCACCTGCGTCACTCCTTCAATGTTTGGAGTTTGGACTGCCCGCTTAGGGTCTTATTTGAAAAGTTAATCAATGAAATTTAGGGAATTCCCAAAGTTACTCAAATGCCAACAAACTTTACCCATGAGAATTATCTCAATCCATTTTAAGTGATTTTTCGGAAAATTAAGTTACCTAGAATATTGGACTTTCAAACCTGGACTCTTTTAGTGGAACAGAGAGAGTATGTGCTAGCAAGGTGCAATATTTGCATTTCTTGATCAACTATGCATGGTATGGTAAAAAAAATACAAAGAACTTGAAACTAACTTATACTATATTATGTAGTTTATTGGAGCTTCGATGGGCACATCAGATCTTAAGATCCCTACCAACAGCACTGCCGCAAATGATCATAATTCCCTGCCTTCTCGAGCTTGTTGCGTTGTAGTAGAGTATCTTCCTGGAGGGACGCTAAAGAAATACTTGATCAGAAATTGTAGAAAGAAACTTTCCTTCAAGATTGTGGTTCAACTTGCTTTGGATCTTTCGAGAGGGTGATAATGTTTTTCTTTTTTTCCGCCTCGAATAATTATAGCTGATTTTTGTTACATACTTATTTTGGTTCGCCGGTGCTTGTTTCATTGAATTTGCAGTATGAGCTACCTTCACTCAAAGAAGATTGTGCATCGTGATGTTAAAACAGAAAATATGTTGCTAGATATTAATAGGACTCTGAAAATTGCTGATTTTGGAGTTGCTCGAGTTGAAGCACAAAATCCTAGGGACATGACGGGTGAAACTGGAACCCTTGGTTATATGGCTCCTGAGGTATGTGTCCCATGTCACTGTTAATTGCAACTCTTTTGGTCTCTCTATTTTGTTTTTACTCCCTCCGACCCTAAATAAATGTCCAAAGTTTATTTAGGGGACATTCTAAATAGTTTACTTTTTATACAATTTAATCGCTAAAATGCATAAATATTCTTTCTAAACACTTAGTTTTACTACTGCAAATTGGCTAGTGAAAAGAATTTGTTAAATAAACATTTAGGACAGAGTTTCTTACGAAAAAGACATCAGTTTGGAATAATTTTTTCATAAAAATCGACATTCATTTAGGGACGGAGGGTAATATAATTGTTTGGTTATCAAGTACCCCTAGTTATGTTCTAAAGAAAGATTATATATTAGAAAGAAACATAAGTAATGGGAAGAGTTGATCGTGCAGGTTCTTGATGGAAAACCGTATAACAGGAAATGTGATGTATACAGTTTTGGGATATGCTTATGGGAAATCTATTGTTGCGACATGCCTTATGCTGATCTCAGCTTTGCTGAAGTCTCTTCTGCAGTTGTGCGACAGGTTAGTTTTTTCCATTTACGAATGGCCATGTCATCTTTGCATTCATGTCGTCATTTAGAAACTGTCCTCCACGAGATGAGTGGGCAAACTTCACTTTACGCACATTGACTTCAAGAGATTTGGAAAATATTTTAGGTGTTTTCTATATGTGGTCCAGTAAGGTTTCTTTCTAATCCAGGCAAAAATAGACTCATAAGGACTGACTTGAGTCGAGCTTTGAGTTTTTTTAAGCTCACCTCTTTTAGTTTAAAGTTTGAACTGAGCCCAGCTCAACTCGAGGGAAAGAACCCATGTTGTTCTGGTTTAACTCGATTACTTCACCAGAAAAAATTAAACACTAAAAAGATTATGTATGTCTATTTTGACCGCCCTTTATTTTGGAAAATTTTGTAGCTATGATATCATTTTGACCCCCTTTTATTTCAAATTTCTATCTACATGACAAATATAACTCCCACCCCCCACCCCCACCCCCGGCAATCTTGACCTATTATAAAAATTCCTGGCATCGCCACTGTACAATAGTGATTTCTGTGAAAACCGAACCCACAGTAAGGCGTACCTTAACAAATGATGCATACATAAAACCAATATATATATATATATATAGAGAGAGAGAGAGAGAGAGAGATGTCTCTCTATATATATGTATGTATGCATACATAAAACCAATATCTATATATATAGAGAGAAGAGAGATGTATGTATATATCATGGTGTTTGTTTTGGAATGTGCAGAACTTACGGCCAGACGTGCCTAAATGCTGCCCAAGTTCATTCGCACACATCATGAGAAAGTGTTGGGATGCAAGCCCAGATAAAAGGCCGGAGATGGATGAAGTTGTGAGGTTATTAGAAGCAATAGACACTAGCAAGGGTGGCGGAATGATACCGGAGGGCCAGACAAGCGGCTGTTTCTGCTTCAGTGCTGGTCGTGGTCCGTAATCTTCTTCTTAAGGATGTCACTATATTAGCAATTTATTTTGCTATCCCTGTTATTCTTTGGCCAGAGTTTTCTCCAGTGAATAAAAGACTGATAATCCTACTTGTAGTAATTGTCCCTTTTGTTAGTAATAAAATTAATATTTTTCTTTTTGGTATTCACAAACACCCTAACTACAACCTCATTAAACTTTTAATTTTGTTAGTTACGCTGGAATGTATGCTCCCTCCATCTCATAATACGCACGGCGTGTTATTACTCTGCCCAAGCGGCATCTTGAACAGGTTTAAGTCTCTCCGTCGTAGAGGTTATCAAGTGGTAAAGCCAAGCTTCACCCTCGGCTCCTCGCCTCCTTATGGCGTGGACATCGGCAAAAAGTCTGTCATAAAATAGTAAGGGGCCATTGTTACAAATTGTATAAGTTGAGGGATTTATATGCATTAATCAATATTCAATTCAATTCAAGAATAATACTAAGGGCACAAAAAAGTAACAAAATCTTGCTCACAAAATCCTAATTGTAATGATTTTATTGGTGTTTTTACTTAGAGTGTGACGGGTCTATTATCGATGCAACCAATAAAATATCACCACCTCTGTTGTGAGCAAGATTTTGGGAGCTTATTGCTCTCAATTCAAACCAACCCTCTTCTATAAATCAAGCAAAACCAAAACAGACAGTTGCCATTTCCTTGCTGATCTCACCCAAGTATCTCTCCAGGCGATTAACGTACTCTCTCCGGCTGAGCCGCCGCCGCCGACTCACTCAGCTTCCCGGCGAAGTCCATCTCTTTGTTTCTTTCCCCCTAACTCAGCCTATCAGACCCTTTTCCAATATGGGTTTGAGCAGCGTCATTGACACATCGACTTTGATGTCAGATTTCCTGCGCAATTCCGGCGGCGTCGCCATAATTGACGGTGGACTAGCGACGGAGCTAGAACGCCATGGCGCTGACCTCAATGACCCTCTCTGGAGCGCCAAATGTCTTCTCACTTCTCCTCACCTTATTCGTTCGGTATGTACAAATCACACACTTATGCCTGCGGCTTTCCACATTGAAAAACTGAAAATGATTGTTTTATTCAAGTGTTGGACTATATTCGTCCAAGTTTTTACCTTTGATAATTTTTTGAATCTGGGCTGAATTGTGGCTGTATTTTCTTTGATGTTCATTTCGAAATTTTCTGCTCGCTGAGAAATTTAGGGCAAATGGTAAAATGTTGCTGACTATAAATAGTTAGGATATACAAGTAGATTTGAGTGGTAGATAGTACTCCCTCCGTCCCAAAATGATGTTCCCATTTGACTATTCAAACTTTTTAAGACGTCACTAGCCATGTTTTGTTTATTCACTTTTAAGCTCAAATTGTAGAAATGGGACGAACTTTTTGGGACAAGGAGTAATGACAAATGAGAAGATCATTTTGGGCCGGAGGGAGTAATTGATACATCTATCTTCTTATTAAAATCAAATCCTCAATATGTCATTAAAAAATGAGAAATCTTTGAGAAGATTTCATCAAACTTTAAATACTTCGTAGTAAAACAAATTCTTAAGGTTTCTTTTGGATAACTTTGGATTGCAGGGGTGATGATATATTTTTGATTTGACTATTTCATTTCATTTGATTTTTTTTTTTTGTCTGAGGTTATTTTTGTCATTGTCTGTATGAAGTTGTTTCTTCTGTCATAACTAGGTGTATGGTGGCTTTAACACTTCTTCAGCATTTATTTATTTGTGTCATTGTCTGTATGGAGTTGTTTCTGGTGCCAGTCTGTGTGTATTGGTGATTCTATGTTGAGTTACTGGGCATGTGAACTTACATCTGGTGACAAATCTTATTTCTTTCTGAACAGTATGGGAGGCTTTAGTATTGCATGGCACCTTTGTCCTTTTTTAATTTACATTTGTTTTTGTCTTCACTAGTGACAAGAAAAAAGTAAAATCTTGAGTATTCATCATGGGCTTTTGTTCGTTGAAATTTAGATTTACTATTGTAAGAGACAAGTATCCCACATCTTCTAAAGAGAGAAACATGGACCGGTATATAGACTTGAGGTGTTACTCCCTTTATCACCAATTGGTTTTAAGGTGGAACCTCCAATAGTCTGTTACCGGCCAGTCCAGCCCATGCTAACGCTTGGGCATCTCGCTACTTCTTACCCCATCTTTAATTCTAAGATGGTATCAGACCTCCAATAGTCTGTTACCGGCCCATGCTAACACTTGGTCCTCTCTCTACTTCTTACCCCATCTCTAATTCTAAGAATTATAAAATACAATACTCCCTCTAGTTGAATTTGACTAGTCTAACTTTTTTTATTGTTGTAATTTTTCTACTGTTTATTTCCTAAATTGCACTCATACGAAAGCTATTCTGGTGTGATGTTCATTTGAAATTCATGCTTTCAAAGAGGTGATAGAAGTTTGGGGACAAAGGAATACTACTTAGAGTTGCGGATCTATGATGAAATCTAAGTGGATGCACAAATCAAAACAACAACTATAAGTAGGGAAAAAATAAGAAACCAGTGGGAATTGAACTTGAAACCTCCAGGTTTTCAACAAGACTTCTTACCACTATACTACAAGAACTATTATGTATGCCTGATGTTACGTTGCGATTTTTGAACTGATCAATTAATGAATTGAGCAGGTTCACCTTGATTACCTTGAAGCTGGTGCAGATATAATAATCACAGCATCATATCAGGTAATATAGGCTCTTATTATCATCTGTTCCTCCATTCGTACCTCTCTCTTCTCTCTCTCAAAGGATTCTTATTTCGGAACAGGCAACCATTCAGGGGTTTCAGGCTAAAGGCTTCTCTAGAGAAGAGAGCGAAGGCATGCTCAAAAGAAGTGTAGAAATCGCCTGTGAAGCAAGGGACATCTATAATGATAGATGTCGTGGCTCATCTTGTGAGTATGCTGATGATGGTAGAGTTTTTAAAGAACGGTCCATTTTAATTGCAGCCTCTGTAGGGAGTTATGGTGCTTACTTAGCTGATGGTTCTGAGTACAGGTGACCCAACTCTCTCTCTCTCTCTCTCTCCCCTTAGTAATTGAATATTACGTGCGGACAGTAGAAGAGTTAATATGCGTAGGTTGAAGTTCTGTATCTGGCCCACCCTTCTGTGCTCTGATGATTTTAATTCTTCTTTTTTTATTATTTGCTCTTGATCAAGATTTGGAATTTTTTTGGACGTTCATTTTAATATGGAGGGAGTAAGATATAGCTGAAGCTTTACATGTCTACATACACAAAAGAATGACCAAGTATCGGTAATGGCATATTGATACTCGGAATGATGGGCTCTGAATTATGTTTGCTTCAAAACAAAACTAAGCATTACAACCATCATAGCCATTTCGAGGAGTCGAAACTTTATGCTTAAATCACAAATTTCCTCAATACAATAAATGTTACTTGGGAAGTTTTAGTTTGGCTGCCTGAACTGCTTTCAGTTCTCATTACCTTAACACCAACCTGATGATTTAAGTTTCTCTTTTAGCTGAAACACATACAATTTTATGGCTGGTTGTTTACAGTGGAGACTATGGTGATAAGATGAATGTGGAGTTTCTGAAGGATTTCCATCGGAGAAGGGTTCAAATTCTTGCTGAAGCAGGTTCCGATCTAATAGCATTTGAAACTGTTCCAAATAAAGTGGAAGCTCAGGTAATGGCACATTGATTGCGCTGATTAATTTCTTGAATCTATGCCTGATTAATATCTTAGTGATCTGCTTCTAACTACAACGGCCCACAGGACTTTTAAAATACCCCCTCCGTCCCAAAATAAATCTCGCAGATGACTCGTCAACTTTTTTTTTTAACAAACGTGTTTTACTTAGTTGTACATTGCTTATATAATGATAAAATAAGTGTGACGTTTATTTTGGGACGGAGCGAGTAATAGTTCTAGTTCTGATTATGATTATCACCTTATCAGAAAGTGAAATCTGCATTATTTGGCTGAGAGATTCAATATTGACAAAACTTGGTTGTCGTACACAGGCGTTTGCTGAGCTTCTAGAAGAAGAAGGCATAAAGATCCCTGCTTGGTTCTCCTTCAACTCTAAAGATGGTGTAAATGTGGTCAGTGGTGATTCCTTGGCCGAATGTGCGACAATTGCTGAATCATGCAAAAAGGTTGTTGCTGTTGGAATTAACTGCACCCCGCCTAGATTCATTAGGGATCTGATTTTAGCTATGAAGAAGGTATTATTCTTAGCTCTTCTCCTCTAATGCTTTTATCAGTTCCGATTTACCCTGTAGTCATCTGAACTGGAGGATCGTGGAAGTGACTTTTACTGTCTAAATCAATTAATTTAGATATACTCCCTCCGTCCCAAAATGTTCTTATGGGCGTGGTTTTAACTCTGATGTCTATTGCATTGATGGTGAAATTCTTTCTTTTTTCCAATGATTAATCGATGATTGCGTAGATATATCTACACTGCCATGGGAATCGTGTTCTTATATTTGCTTAATTGATCCTCAGGTGACAACTATACCAATACTTATATATCCAAACAGTGGGGAAAATTATGATCCTGATCTCAAGGAATGGGTGGTAAGTTTTCTTTTCCTTGAATCCTTACTCGGTTAAGATTTTACGTTCATTTCGACTCAAAACCATGCGGAATTAAGGCCACAAAGGAGACCTGAATACGAGTCAATATGCAGTGAAGTCTTTAAAGTTTTATAAATGAAAATAAAACTAATGCCTTCCTTTTTATTATCTTTTCAAAATCTTATTGCAACATTGTGTTGCAGAAAAATACTGGAGTTCCAGATGAAGGCTTTGTTTCGTACGTTAACAAATGGTGCGAGGTGGGAGCTTCACTTGTAGGTGGCTGCTGCAGAACTACTCCCAATACAATCCGAGGCATTTACAGGGTTCTTTCATCCCGTTCTGTTCCTCAGTAGTTGAGTTTTTACCATGCAGTTGCCGAGTTAAGACGTGCAATTTATACCAAAGCTCCTTCCATAGTAATATTTTTCGCCTGTTTTCCGCAACTAGTATATGGACTGCCCTGATGTAAAGAAACATGCATACAAGCTTTTGTTACATTAATGATATGATATATATAACCATCTTGTGAGGATCAATAGCACACATTTCTACTGAAACTGACTTCAAATACTTGAAAGAAGATTACACAAACTCCAGTTTTTACGCCCTTTTACAAATCACAAAAGGGTGATCAAGAATCAAAACCAGAGTAAACTCCATTGTCTCTCAAAAGTCTCTTCTCTTCTTCAACATAGCTCTTCCCCCTACTAGCCTGACCGAGATCTCTCTTTCTCTTCTCCTTCTGTGAGAAGGAAAAGTTCTTATCTTTCTGGGTTCGTGCAGTTGCCAACAGCTCTCCTTCAAGAAGTGCAGCTCTTGATTTCTGTCTTTCTTCGTAAGTCTCTTCTTTCTCATTTGCTGCACGGCTTTCTTTGCCTGTTGACCAAGTCCAATTCTTCGGGTCATCTGCTTCTTTTGGAGGGCGAATGCTCAAGACTGAGCGCCCGCCTTTGTATCCGTGTTTTCTCAAAGCTGCAAAGTCTATGCCTTTGCTCTTCCGTTTTACAAGATTATCTGCATAAATCACAAGCAGGGAATGACCAAACTACTATTCATAATGAAAATCTAAAACTTGATTTTGATAGTATTGATGATGGTGTGTTAGTAACAAGTTTTAGAATTTCCTTAGGATAATTACATTAACTTACTATTATTGCTCAAACTTCATTCGTGATAATAATGGCGAAAAAAGTGGGAACATTTTGGGACGGAGGGAGTATTGTGGAACAGTCATAAGGATATTGCATTCATAATATACTCCGTGTAAAAGAAAACAAAGAGAATCAGTCTCTTGGGTGTCATAAGAATCAACATGTAATATATACTTCATCTGTCCTAAAATGAATGTCCGAAATTGCCCTCGACCCAAGAGCGATTTCGGACATTCATTTTGCGACGGAGTAACTCGGATAAGTGGTTTTACAGCACTAGGCACATGAGAGCCTAATTCTGAATTACAAGAGCAAAAGCAAACATGAATATAAGTATATCACAGAAAAAAGACGGTACCAGTAAGGATTTTCCTCTTCAATAATACTACATCCGTCCCGAAATGATCTTCCCACTTTTTTAGTTGTCGATACGGAGGTCATTGAGCAATAAATTTATGTTAATTTAATTATCATAATGAAATTTTAAAAATTGGTACTGATACACCATTATAAATAGTATCAATTACAGGTTTTAGATGTTAATTAGGATAATTGTATTAACCTAAAATTATTGCTCAAAGTAACTTCATATCGACAACAAAAAACAGTAGGTGATCATTTCGGAACGGAAGCAGTACTAAAATAGCAATTCAATGTATGGATAGTGTTACCAATATATGCAAGAATAATGTTGTAAACTAAAGCTACGCACACAACAAAAGCATTGAGTCCATCAGATGATGAAACGTCTCTGTTTTACCCGGATTGGAACGAACAAAGTGCATTAAAAACACCACAGTGCAATTATTGGTGATTAACAAAAATGAAGGTTTCAACAAAAAAAAAAAAAAAATGAATTACAGAACAAATATTGGTGAATTAACTACGAGAATGGTGTATTACCTTCGGTTGACTTCTCCTTTGACGACGTTTTGGATGCAGACCCAACCTTTCGGTCGCTCTTACAAGATCCTTCGTTATCTTCCGTGTCTGTATTGGGAGTCGAAGAAGCACCCGAAGATGAGCCATCATCATCCTCATCGTCACTCCATGGCCTTTTCATGGCACTGTGAGGAATCCCTTCAAAGAAAACAGCTGGATTCAACATAAGAACTTGAAAAATCCACAAAAAGCAATCTTTCTTGTTGTTTATATCTACCAAGAAAATTCATAAGAATTCCCCCTTCCATAATCAATTCTATCAACTCGAAAAAGTAAGACGGAAAAGGAAAACGCTGAATTTAAGCATCAAAGCTACTCAATTACAAAAAGCACAAGGTAAATTACGAATGTTTCAATGATTCCACTAATAATTTTTTGCTAAATAGAACTCGTAGATGCATATGGATTACGTTGTGATGCGTGCAAATTAGCTGAACCAAATTAGTAGACGGAGGTGAGGGATATGGTTACCTTCAAAATTGCAAGATTCGCCAGGAATCGCCGGAGTTTAGGCAATATTTGGCCGGAATCGCCGGAGTTTAGGGTTCTAGAGTTAATATGTGCGTTGATTCGATTGACTGATTGATTCTCGAATTAGGGCTCGTTTTGTTTTGATTATTATGCATCGGGCACTCGCGTTGTAGCACCCTCTTTTTAAAATAGAAGAATCATTAGTCCTCCAACTTTCACCTTATTGTTGGATTTTCCTCAACTTTAAATATATAGAATATTTTTCTTTTCTCTGTTTTTTTCTTTTGACAAGCTAGTTACATATCATTCATTCAAGGCAATTGCCATCGTGTTACAAACTCCTATTAAGTCTATTACATATCTATTGCCTAGTCTAGAATGAGTTACAATTCCTAGCGGAGTTTCACTCCGTTAGAACCTATTACATCAAATGATATTGCCTCTTTGGAAATCTCTCGTAAACGTCCCAAGCCATCGGGTAGTCCTCTTCCCATAGAGGGGCTTAGTAACAAGGTTCTCAACTTTTGCTCCCAAAGGGAATCGAACATGAAACCTCCACTATGTGAAAGCCTTACACACACCCGAATACTATTAGGCCAAGAAATAATCCACTACTCCCCTCGTTGTAAGAAATAAACGTTGGGTGATAATTTTAATTTATTTATTTTAATAAAATCTAAAGTTACAACCGCCGTTTACTAAGCTTTCGGTCGCTGGCATTTGTTATCAAACTTGTTATTGATAGTTTATCAATACAAGTTTTAAAATTTTAAAATTTATATTTCCTTTTCAATGCATTTTCTCATCTCTCTATAACAAAAATCTATATATATTAAAAGCTGAGCCAGAGGGATGTGGATTCGCCACATGGACATTTTTTTGCTAAAGGTTGCTTTTGGTGAAGCCATGTCATCACCACCTTAAACTTTAAGTGATTTTTGATATTCTTTTTACTAGCTAATAATATTAGTTAAAGATATTGATTATTATATAGGTTAACCATAATAGTTACTATATAAGCTAACTATTACTATTAGTAGTATTAGTTAACCATAATAGTTACTATTTAAGTTAACTATTACTATTAATAGTATTTGTTACCCATAATAGTTACTATATAAGTTAACTATTATTATTAGTAGTATTAGTTAACAATGATAGTTACTATAAAAGATAACTATTGCCATTAATAGTATTAGTTAACTATTATAGTTACTATATATATAAGTTAACTAATACTATGAATAACATTAGTTAACCATAAGTTAACTTTTATTATTAATATTATTAGTTAATTATAATAATTATTATATATATATATATTAACTATTATTATTTATAATATTAATTAACCAAATTTTACGTCTCATGAAGCCATGTCAGCATTGCCCCTACAACTAAGAGGCTATTTATTTTTCTCATTATTAGCTAATAGTATTAGCTAATTTTGATTAGTAACTATATAGGATACTATTATCTTTAATTTATTATTTTAAAATACTATAAAAGACTAATTCTACTTATAGTCATCTTCTATAGATGCAATACTCATATATATAATCTAGAATAAAAAATTAAAAGGTCAAAAGTTAATATTAAATTTATTGTGAGCAATAATTTATTAATAATTAATTTTAATATATTATTAAATTTTGAAGGTTTCCAATAGTCATATTGATAATCCATAACACTAAATTAACAAAATCAAACTATTATGGCTTAAGCAATTACCACTTCAGTTACAATTATAGGTCATAGAATTTCAAAGGTTGAGAACATGTTAAAGATCATGAAATTTACATCGAATGTATAACAATATCTTCAACTTATGAACAATTAAAGTTTACGCTCATCTAAAAATAAGCCAAATATGGTATATTAGCTAATCTCTACAAATAAATGAATGGTCTCATTAATTTTTGATAAACAGCTTAAAATTTATTAAAAAGATTTTTTGATTGTTCACTCATTTTGGAACAAAATTTTCTTGAAAATTGACACTCATTTAGGGACAGAGGGAGTAGTAAATAGTTTTTATTAGAAATGGGAAAAACAAATAGACATATAGGGGCTATCTTGTAATAACGGAAACAATAGGGGCTTAAGTGAAACCTAGAGCTTCATAGACGCGAAAGAACCACGGGTGTTCAACCAACGCGCCTCTCTTTTCTCGTTTTCTTTAGTTTTGAGCTCATTTCCGCCGAGTCACGAGTACGCCGCTGCGCCCCTCGCCGCCGCACTCCACCACTGAAGCCACCGCCTTCGTCCCACGCCGCCAGTGACTTTTTTAGTTTTATGTACTTCGTGTTTTGGCCTCAAAACTAAGGTATGTTCTCTTTTCAATCTATGTTGTCATGGTACTATTACTATTATTGGAATTATATGTTTGATTAACTGATGTTGTGAACTTAATTAGGGTTCCAAGTTTTCAAATGACACCAAAATTGAAATTCAATGTCATGGTACTATTATTGGAATTATTGTTTGTTTGAACGGGACTAGGGTTCTACTAGTTATAGAGTATTTGCTAATGGGAATTGTATTTAGGCAAGTTCATTTGGCCAATTGACTGCTACTGCTAGCTCATGTAATTTTATTTGATTTAATTTGTCGAGATTTTGATATTTTCTTTTTATCTGACTGGTACTAGGGTTCTACGAGTTATAGAGTCAATATCAGTTTTAGAACAACTTTGGCTCAACTGCGTCATCTCTTATGGAGATTGAGGAAGGGGGAAAGGAAGGCTCGTTAGTCCTGCTGAAGCAAGGCGCTGAAGCTGTGAGTTACTGTTTGATCTTTTACTTTGTGTACTTTGAAACTTTCTTAAATCTTTCCTCCACCAAAGAATATTTCAATGGTGGAGACCTAGATCACCTTAGTTTGCATCGGTTGAAATCTGACTGATTTTCATCATATTACATTGATCTCCCAGAGGGTTTTTGAATCAACATTTGTCGGAAGGAGATCAGTCATTAAAGAACGCTTCTCAAAGAAGTACAGACACCCATTGTTGGATTCAAAGCTCACTCTTAAACGGCTAAACTCAGTGAGTTACTCTCTTTAGTTTGCTTTATGTTAATATCCACACAAAAATTACTCCCCCGTCCCAAAATGAATGTCCATTTTTTGTTCTTGA
This sequence comes from Campanula takesimana, assembly GCA_026119855.1. NCBI lineage: Eukaryota > Viridiplantae > Streptophyta > Magnoliopsida > Asterales > Campanulaceae > Campanula > Campanula takesimana. The sequence goes on from JAOWBW010000184.1 coordinate 1,444,431, forward strand.
TCAAGAACAAAAATGGACATGTATTTTGGGACTGGGGTAGTTATATAAATTCAAGAGAGAACTATTTTTCCAGGTTAAAAATTACTCATTTCTTAGTACAATGAAATATCAAAAACCATTCAGTAGTATCAGTTATTAGCTGGGTTAAAGTTTAAACAACTAGAGTGCAGTAATTTATACATTGATAAAACGTCTTTCTTTGTTAAACTTTGGCTCTCTTGAATGAACTTTTAATGATGTAAGAATCATTTTATTTTTTATTTTTATGGACTTAAGTTGAGTACATATAAATTTTGAAAAAAAATAAAATATTGAGATTAAGTTGAGTACATATAAATGACGTCTGCTTGGCATCTTTATGATTGCAGGAAGCTAGATGCGTGACAAAAGCTAGACGACTTGGGGTTTATACGCCATTGCTTTATGCAGTAGACCCGGTGCTTCACACTCTAACATTTGAATATGTGGAAGGCCCTTCTGTCAAAGACATATTCCTTTCTTTTGGATCGGAAGGAGTTGTTGAAGAAAGGATGAACGACATTGCATTGCAAATTGGGAATGCGGTAGGAAAGCTACATGATGGTGGCCTCATTCATGGAGATTTAACCACATCAAATATGTTGATCCGTAGTGACACCAATCAGTTGGTATGTAAAATGTTTTAATTTAAATTGTGTAAGAAGGTTAGAGAAATGTGCTCTAAGGTTGTTTCTTTTTGTTCTCAGGTATTGATTGACTTCGGTTTGAGCTCTACATCAACACTCCCTGAAGATAAAGCAGTTGATTTATATGTATTGGAACGAGCTTTACTCTCAATGCATTCTTCGTGTGGAAATGTGGTAAGTTAAACAGAGATCTCTATTTTTGTATTTCTGAACCATACATCTTTGTTTGATCGTGTAGTCATGAGCGTGGACACTTGGTAAACTGAAGTTGATACATGCCAGAATATCATTTCAAATCTCACGATAATTTCTAATATTTTCGATGATTTCATGCCAATCTGACAATGCATTAGCATCAGTTTGCCAATATTTTTTTTGGTTGTCAACATAATGAGTCTCAAGCTGATTGGCCCCCATGTAAATATGCATCTCTTCACTGTGTGTGTATATTAATATCGATAATCCTTCTGTCCCAGTAGAAGTGGTGTGTATTTCTTTTTGGGCAGTCCTATTAAAGAGTAACATTTCTTTTTTGGGGCACCAATTGACTAAATTTAAATATGATTGTTTATTAACATTTCTTTTTTTGTTTGAATTCAAATGTTTTCAGACTGAATTTAGAGAAATAGCCATTTGTCAACCCATCTTCTGGTCAATTGTTATTCGGACTGATGTAGCATTATTGTTTATATCTTCTCGGTGCGGTGATAGTGTTACAAAGATGTGGTTGCAAAAAATGTTTCAGAGATTTTACTGACCTTTTTTTTTCCCCCTCAACAACATCATATATAGATGGATAAGATACTGGCTGCATATAGAAAGTCCTCGAAACAATGGTGTTCCACATTAAACAAGTTGGCTCAAGGTACAAATTTCCTTCATATTCTTCACCTCTTTTTATTTTCCATTTACTTTTTTATCATTTTGTCATTCTCTTTTCTTTTTTCCTTTCCCCTACTTCTTACAGTGAGACAAAGAGGTAGAAAGAGGACCATGATTGGATAAATCACGCTGCAAGCTGTTTGAATTTATAGACTAGAGATGCATTTGGTGAGACCGGTCAAAGTTAAATATGCAGTTCATCTTGATTTCTTGTACTGTTAGCTTGACCTCTTAAATTATCATCATTCTGGGTGTCATTTACTTGCTAATTATATTTAAGCCAAAGATTTTGCTCCAAGTTTGTCACGTCCGATGATAACACCACAACAAACTTCAAATACCAATTCAGTCTTTGTGAGATCTTTAGTTATAGTTGAACTAGTGTATATGCAAGTTTGGCTCTAAGGCTGGGAGTAATGCAAATTTGCAATGCTAATATGCTACTCCCTCCACCCCACAATGAATGTCCGTAAAATATTCAAATTTACCGTTGATCAAGAGCAAATTTGAATATTTTTTGGATATTCGTTGGTGCGTTTCTTTTGACCTTTTATTTTGGACAAGGGCATTGACCACTTGCTCATTAATTTGTCCAATCACTCTTTTGACACATGGATTGTGAGTCAAAGCTAAGTAAATAGTTAGCGTAGGTCTCTAAGACAGTTCCTCGCCATAGGGTAGCTCAAATGCTTTGGCCAACACATCTTTATGGTGCAAGTATGAATGGTCTTTGTTTCTCACGTTGTTACCTAAGAAATGGTGATTGTTTCCATCCTGTGCATTTCATCCCCACAAGATTATGTGGTGGTTGGGGAGTCGTTTGGCGAGATTGATATGCTACGTTGGTGTTAAGTTAATGAATGGAAAGTGAAGTGTTGTCTAACTCTTATCCGTCGACCAGTTAGCCCCAACCTATGTTAGCCTAGTGAAGGCTATGTTGTGTGGTTATGCAATGTACCTATCTTGCAATTAATAGAGAGATGTATTGCTTTTCCTGAGAAAATGGTTGGACTAGTTTTCCTTGTACTATTTTCACCTGTCTGAGAAATTCAGAGGTAAAACCGTAAAAGTATTAATCTTACTTCTTAAGTGATTGCGTTTTTTTATTATTATTGGGGTTTAACACGTACTCCGTTCCAAAATGAATGTCTGTTTTTATTGTTGATAAAAAAACAATTATTAAGCTACCCCTTGGCTTAAAGGGGCAACTGCTTCTCTTTACTTTTTAAAGTGTGCCAAATTAGTACTAGTATGTTTTGAAAATTTTGATTTTTTTTTTACCATTAAAAACCCGGGAAAAATAAACATAATTAATTTGTTTAGTTTTTTTTTTTTAAAAAAAAAACTTTGACTCCGCCATTGTCGCACACTTGACACTACCCTTCAGCATCACCATCACACAGACTTTTAGATTAACAAACTTGACTATGCCAAATTAGTACTCCCTCTGTCCCTAAATGAATGTCTTTTTTGAATATAACTTTGTCCCTAAATGTTTTTTTTCGATTTTTTTTTTCACCGGTTTCTTTATACGTGCAAAACTAAATGTTTGGAAAGAAAATTTCAAGATTATATATGAATCTTTGCCACCAAATTGTACAAAGAATTGAGATTTTCAGATGTCCCTTCAAATGAAATTTGGACACTCATTTAGGGACAGAGGTAGTACTTTTTAGTACAAGTAGCCGAATGCAAGTTCATGATGGAGCTTTACAAAAGAAAATGACCATATCAAAATTAGTGAATACTCCCATCGATCCAGTTTAAGGTTCTTAGTTTGACTATGCACGCTTATTAAGAAACTAAAGCAAAAACAATGAAAATGAGTCAAACAAAAGTTGGGAGTTAATGATATACTCCCTCCGTCCCACCTCACTTGAGACTTATTTCCATTTTGGTCCGTCCCACTTCACTTGAGACTTCTCAAAGTGGAAATCTTTTTATAATTTTATAATCAATCTACCCCACCCACTCATTCTCTCTCTCTTCCTTTTCCACCACACAATTGATTCAACCAACCTACTATTAACTAGGGGTGAGCTCGGCTCGGTTTGGCTCGGTTTTAAGCCAACACCGAAACCGAGCCAATAGCTATCGGTGTGAGGTTTTTTGAAACCGTGAAAGATCGGTTTCTTAGTGGTTCGGTAGCTTTCGGTGTCGGTTTGGTGTCGGTTTGGTTCGGTGTCTACAGGGGCTAGCTAGGGCACGTATCAATATATTCAGGCGAAAGTAAGGTATTCAGAAGCTCCTTCAAATTAGCCAGCACGTGTCGTGGCCCTAGACTCTCAACGCCAATGAAGTTCAGAAGCTGCTCCAAATCCTACAATAGTGAAAAAGGAAAAATAAAATAAAATAGGTCACCTACAGATGGAAATTAAACCTCAAATTAGGAAACATCAAAAAGAGCCAATCACAAAATGTTCACATATCTGACCAGCACCCCATCCATAACAAACGTTCAGAACCCGATTGTTCCCCCATTCAACAATTAACAAACAATGAGTTCTCTTGATGTTCAGAGTTGAAGTGTACATATGTTTGATTGAAAATGAATGTTTAAAATGAGTCGTGGTGCGTGAATGTGTGGAAAAAAAAGGAAGATAAATAATATATATAGTATTGGCAAAACGACGTAGTTTAGCACTATCGGTTCGGTTCGGTGCCTTACCGGGTTTTTTAATCTAAAAACCTAAACCGAACCGAAATTATCGGTTCTAAAATTTATGTGAACCGGACCGGCATAAAAGGCTCGGTTTTGGTTTTTTCGGTTTCGGTTTTTCGGTTTTTAATGGTGTTATCGGTTTTTTCCGGTTTTTTTGCTCACCCCTACTATTAACCCCACTCATTCTCTCTCTTCATTTTCTACCACACATTTTCCTTATTTTATTCTTTTTCCTTAGTTATTGTGCCCACTACTTAAGTCTTAAGTGAGGTGGGACGGGGGGAGTAATGGTCAAAAACACTATTTATAAAGCAAGTAGGTGTGGGTGAAAAGTAAGTTAGGTAAGTAAAGTCTTTTTGTAGTAATTAAATGAACTTTTGTGGAGAAGATTATCCAAAACACTATTCATCTTTTACCATTTATGGAATAAAGCAACTAAGAATTTTAAACGGAGACAAACTAAAAAGGAAAGTAAGAGCTTTAAACTGGAACGGAGAGAGTATATAAAATCTTGAATGTCAGTGAGTGGCGGATCCAAAACAAAATTTAAGTGGGTGCACAAATAAAAAAAAGACACATTTAATATGAAAAAATTAAAAATAAAAACCTATTTGAAATTAAACTTGAAACCTCCAAGTATTTAAGAAGACTTTTTACCATTAAACCATGCACAATGGAAGTTTAATTGAGGTGTTGAATGGCATTAAACAAAATGGGGAGGAGTTTAATTGAGGTGTTGAATGGCATTAAACAAAATGTGGCGGGCACCTGTTGGGCCAACATGGCGCGTGCGTCACACACGCCAACAAGGGCGCGTCTGGGCAGAGGTGCTGGCCTTTTTTTTTTTTTTTTTTTTCTGGTTTGACCACGTGGCAGATTTTGATTGGTTGTCTTTATTTTCGATTACATATCCCAATTATTTGAGCTCAATCATCCCACATATTTTTTTTTGTTTACACCAAAATTCCTTAAAAAAATTCTCTATAAATTGACGTGAATTTTATTGTGTTTCGACACCAATAATTATAGCCATTTCTCAGAATTTATTTAATTGCAATTAGAAAAAAATTAATTAAGTGTGAAGTATATTTTTTTAAAATTAAAATTGATTATTATTATTATTTTACTAATCATAAAAATAAAGAATATAAAATAAATTTTAAGTGGTGGGGTATAGGATGATGAGTTGGAAAGGTGTTGAATGAGGGATTAAACAAATCATTGTAGGGTGTAAGTGTTGAATGAGTGTTAAATTATTAGGTGGAAGAGAGAGAAGATGATGTGGAGTGATAAAGTGGGTGTTGAATGAAAAATGGTGTTTAATCCATTGTACATGGTCTTATACTCCAAAAACTATTTTTGAAGTGGGTTCACATCTACTCACTATATACTCCCTCCGTCCCAGTAGAAGTGTCACCAATTTTTGGGACACGGGGATTGAAAAAATGTAGTAGGTGTGTGGTAGAAAATGAAGAGAGAGAGAATGAATGTGGTAAATAGTAGTGTTGGTTGAATAAAATGAGTGGTGGAAAATGAAGAGAGAGAATGAGTGGGGTTAAATGGTGGGGTTGGTTAAATATAAATACTCCGTATATTAAATTTCCATTTTGGGTAGTGACACTTGTGCTGGGACGGACCAAAAAGAAAATAAGTGACACTTCTGCTGGAACGGAGTGAGTATGCCTTAGGTCTGGCTATGATGTGAATCACCTGAAACTTGAGAAAGTATACTCAAGTGCAAATTCTTTTAGCCCTACAAATTAACAAGTCTAAAACATTAGTTTATTTGTTTATAGACACTGAATTGAATTGCTGACACCTTTAACAATTAATTGGACACTTTTAGCATGCTTATAAAAATGTCAATATATTTCTTTACAATGTCACTTAATTTTTTAGAGCTAATATAAAAAAATTGACACTTTTAACATTAAAAATGTCAGTTTATGTCAACCACTAGGAAGGGGCTAGCCTTTTCTGTTAAAACCCGTTTTCTTTTAAGCGTTAGAAAAGTTGATTATTCATTAGACCCGATCTTCTTAGAAATTCGAAATTCAACTTTAAGTAGTTTTAGTAGCAGAAAAATGAAAAATACATAACTATTTATATTATCTTCATTAGGTCATCTTATAGACTCATAACATATGCTCCTATGCAAACGAAAAATAGTATTTTTAATGTGATTCTAATAAGCTCAGAATTTGTGCTCAAGCACATCTTGAGCAAGTTTAAATCTTTATGTCGAATGGTTTCATGCCTATTCTGGCTGGCTAGAATTGAGATTAGGTGGTTAGGAATTTTTTTAAAAAAATAGTGATTCTAATAAATATAAGAAAATATTATTTTTAATAGTTAATAAAGAGATTTTTTATTTTTTTGAAGAATATAAAGAGAACTTTTAAAAACATAAAAATAAAATAATATTGATAGTTAATTTTATATGGCTTTTTTTCGATTTTTTTTTTTTTAACGAAAAAAAAAACAGATGGTTGTGATTCCAAATATTTACCCCCAAATTGTGTGACCCTTTCCCGCCATTTCTGGGCTCTCCCGTCGTCGACAGAGCAACCTACCCGTCGGCGAAACACCGGAGCCATCGCCGGGACAAATGGATTCTCTCTGCAACGTCCACGTAAAGCTCTTGGCCTTCGACTTCCTCTCACTCACACCAACCTCACTGGACTCCTTCTCCCGGAAAGGCACCCCTCTCTCCCGCGCCGAAACCCTAGGCCTCATCACTAGCCGAGACTTCAAACCCGGAAAATTCCTCAAATTCACCGTCGACGACGGCACTGGCTGCGTTACCTGCGTCCTCTGGCTCAACCAACTCACTTCCCCCTACTTCTCCCGTCGCAACCCGTTAGATGTTCGATTAATTGCCCAATCGGCTCTCAACTTCGCGTCCCTTGTCCAATTAGGCGTTGTCGCTAGAGTTCGGGGCAAAATTACTAATTACAGAGGGACTATTCAACTTACTGTCTCGGAAGTTGTCGTTGAGAGGGATCCCAATGCTGAGATATTGCATTGGTTGCAATGTATTCGTCTGGCTCGTAAGTGCTATGACAACTTACCTCACCATTCTTGAGTAGGATTGTGTATGCCTATGTGTATGTGTATGACTACATTTGCATTGTTGAATGTTTTTCGTAAATAGGGTTTTGTATTACTACTATATTTGCATTCATGAGGATGCTTTCACTGGTTTTCTTCAAGAGTTTTAGTTAATTTTCATTTCAATGTGATTAATCCCATTTACCAATCTTAACTTACTTTGTTGCTACCGGCGATTACAAATATTTTCTTAATTAATTTCAGAGTAGTAAAAGATATATCTAGTAATTAGATAAAATCCTCTTTATGAGCTCACGAGTGACTAGATTTTTGATTCCCTTTGGAACGGTTAATAAACTGCACAACAGATGAGATCAGAGAATAAATGAACCATAAAGGTTGAAGTCGTCAACGTTAGCTCTGAACAAGCTTTCTTGTGTTCATTTTAAGATTGTTACCGACCTCTTGGCGTTTTTAATCTCTACGAATTAGACAATAGCATAGTAGGCATTAGAAGATTGAACGAGGTATTCGTGTTCCCAAAATGAATATCTAATTTTACTCTTGATCAAGAGTAAATTAGACATTCAGTTTGGGACAGAGGGAGTAGTGAATTGTAAAAGTTGGTGCCTTGGTGGATCCCTTTTGTAACATTTTAGCTGTTTGCTATTTTGGTTGTCACTTAGGAATTAAGCATAGTTATTTATTTATTTTTAATTGGACTTCTTATTAATGAATGTCTTAAGCTATTACAAGAGTGCATTTGAAAGTGCATTTGGTGGGAATTGAACCCCTGGACCTATCATATAGAAAGGGATATTGTATGCCGCTTGAGCTAGACCTCCTTGGCTGTAGTTAGCTATCCGTTGGGCTTACTACCTACAAATCTGTGCAGCTGCAAAAATTGAAAAATTGAATCTTTATCAAAGACAAGGTCTTGGGAGCTGTGACTTGGTGAATCAAAAAATAAGACAAGCTTGTGCTGCGTAACCAGTTTTCTTTCTCTTTCCTTTGAAGTTCGATCTTCTTACGCCACTTCGGAAGAATCTATACATTTTTAGGTAAAAAATATGAGAGAAAACTTTTAGTTATACTAGCTTGTTATAGGAAAGACTACCTTGATTAAGCTCAAGTCTTTTGTATTGATAAAGGTTTGAATGCTACTTCATGGGAATCTTTTTTGGTAAATTGGGGGTCCATTAGGAGATCATGGATTTCATTTTGCTGCATCTCATCAAATCGTGACTCTAGATTTTCAAATTCCATATGCTTTATCTAAATTATACTCAGTACTTACCACTGTGTGCCCATTCTGATCATCAATGGTTACTGCTGTATGCTGTAAAACCACTCTGTTAATTGCTCATTGGCTTATATATTTGACTGGTAGATGCTCATTGCTTCATGAAGTTTCAAATTTAAATAGGGATTTGGTCCTTTTTATTGCGTTTTCTAGTTCTGTTGTGACAGCAGGCACGGAAAATAATGGAAACTTAATTAGTCTCTCCTTGACTTGGTTTACTATTTCATTAATGCTTACCTAGTAAACCACTAGTACAGTATATAATCATTGAAATATCAAATCTGATCGACTATATTATATTTCTGTCTGATAATGCCAGTGCCAGTGGTTTTATACAGTTGTATTGAGATTTTTTTTCCTTTTTTAATATTTTAGTGATAGTATAATGGTTGTTAAATGCTTCCCTGATAAGATTTCTTTTACGCTGTTCCCTCTCCACCCCTTTGATCATCCCTTTGTGCCCCTTCCCGGAGCGGGTAGCTACTCTGGTATAATAAAATACATAAAACTGGTGTTATTGTCTTTGCTTGATTTTGTCAACGTTCAGGGTTCTTCCATGGTGCCTCGCATGTTGTTGTGAACTTAGGATAGATTCCATATCTAGACAATTGTATTTAATTAAGCCTACAGGACAATAATCATCGTTTTTGTTTATTTCAACCAGATTAAGACAGTTTTTGCAGTCTAATATCTTGTCGAAGGTAACTTCATTAGTTTGGGATGGATTGGTATAGTACATAGGCTTGAATTGGGCATGGTTTTGAAGTAACTACATTTATTTTCTTATCAATAGTAATTTCAAGATCTCTTTTAGGAACAAATAGGTTTTTTTTTTTCTTTTTTCTTTTTTTGAGCAGAGGAACAAATAGTTAGATGAATTATGATTATGATCTTGAGCAACTGTACCTAAATAAAACTTTGTTGCTGGAATTGCAAAAATACTTATATAGGCCAAAATATATACTCCCTCCGTCCATGTTTAAGGTTCTTAATTTGACTTTGCACGGGAATCAAGAAAAAAATAAATGTTGTGAGCATGAAAAGTAAAGTAGGTGGGGCGTTTTTTGTTGTGAGAATGACAAGTGAGTCCAATTGTCCATTTTAGGTAATAAAGCAACTAAGAAACTTAATCTGAGAAAGACAAAAAAATGAAAGTAAAAACGTTAAATTGGGACAGATGGAGTATAATACTCCCTCTGTCCCTAAATGAGTGTCCATTTTCAAGAAATCTTTGTCCCTAAATGAGTGTCTTTTTTGAACATAACTTTCTCCCTAAACGTTTTTTTCCGAATTTTTTTTCACCGGTTTCTTTATACGTGCAAAACTAAAGGTTTGGAAAGGAGATTACAAGATTATATATGAATCGTTGTTACCAAATTGTTCAAAAAGTTGAGATTTTCAGTGTCCCTTAAAATAGAATTTGGACACTCATTTTGGGACAGAGGGAGTATCTGAAATGAGATGCTATAGGGTAAGTTATCAAGTTCACCATTAGGTTCTTGAAAACAAATCAACAAGGAGGCCAACTTGTTCATATTTATCTAAGGTTGTTGACAACACCTTGCTTGAAGAACTCCTCTGAGCCCGGCATTTGCCCATCTATCTGACTCTCTCCAAACTCGAACATTTGTTTTTTGTCACTCTATTTAATCGCAAAGTTCGGTTTTTAGTAATTGAAGGAAATGGGTGTAACTAGAATATGTTATCCTGCTGTATATATGGTCGGATTTTTCCTGAAGAGAGAAATACAGTAATGTGGAATGGTTTGATGGAAGGAAGGGATAGGGAAAACAAAGTCAATGGACAGTTTTGACAAGATTTTTTGCCCTCAGTCAATGAGCTGACTTGATATGAAACCAAACTTAGTGTCAATGGTGAAAATGAAATTCCTCAATTTACTTTCTTCACCTTTGTGAAAAGCTTCACATCAGTTTGATTAACTTCCTCTTTTATCACTTCCTATTCTATCTTCTTGCAACTTACTATACACCTACTCCCACCGTCCCGTAACAAATGACCTATTTTTCCATTTTGGGGTCTCATCGGAAAGTCCCACTTTCCTAAAATGGATATTTTATAGTACTCCTCCGTCCCAAAATACTTGTAGTTTAAGGGGTTGAAGTTTGTCCCAAAATATTTGTAGTTTTGCTAGTATCTAGACATCTTTGGCATTGTTTGTCAAATCTACCCTTATTTATGATAGTGGTTGTCATTGTAAAAGCATTAAATTGTCTTGGTACTTGAAATGTTCTAAGGGTAATTTAGTCCATTATACATGCATTGATTGGTTTTCTTAATTTGTGTGAAAATCCTAGAAATACAAGTATTTTGGGACGGAGGGAGTATTACTTTTTATTTCCATAAGACCCACTTGCCATACTCATAACTACTTTACACTTCCTATTTGCTACCCCACCTTCTCTCTCATTCATACTCACGACACCTAATTTTAAAACACTTTTCCTTAATTCTCGTTCCTAAAATGAAATATGTCGTTTGTTATGGGATGGAGAGAGCATATGTTTGTGTATCAAAATAGAGGGAATTGATATTTTTTTCTCCCTTGCCTTATTTTATCCCCGTACTCTTTGTTCTTTTTTATCTTGTGAAATGAAAATTTTACAGTTTGTTACAGGAACTAATACTCTAGAAAAAGATTTGGAACCGATGCTCCCAATACTCGGCTGCCTCCAACAAATGAGATTTGACCATATATTTCACTTTGTTAGATGAATGACCGAGATGAGTTGGGTGCTCGGTGGCACACACATGTTGCCCAATTCATTTCCGCCATTCATCTTGCATAATGAGAGATGTGATCAAATCTTGCTCGTTTGTCATAACGAGGTTTTTGTGTCCCATTTCAAGGTACTTTTTTGTGTCAATGTGTGTGTTTAGTATAAATAAATGTGACCTAAATTTGTGCTATATGTACACCCAGAATTTTGTCATCTAGACAGTTAATTCATGGTGGGGGCAATGGTCCTCCATTTTTGTGAGATCCAAAACTTAAATATGTGTATTTTATTAGGTGGAGAATCCATGTACTCCCTCCGTCCCAAAATGATCTTCATACTTTTTTCGCTGTTATTGCGAAGGAACTTTGAGCAAAAATTTAAGATTGATTTAATTGTCCTAATGAATATCTAAAACTTGTTATTAATAACAAGTTTTAGATATTCATTAGGACAATTAAATCAAGTTAAAATTATTGCTCAAAGTTCCTTCGCAATAACAGCGAAAAAAGTATGAAAATCATTTTGGTGGGACGGAGGGAGTATTAAATATTTGTCTGTCCCATGCTAGTAGTCTTGTACTAGTAGTATTAAATAAAACTACAAATACATACTACTAGTATTGATTTTGATTTGTTGTTGTACTCTGCACAAACTGGCAGTTGCATTAGAAAGGAAAATGACACAAGAAAGAAAATTCTTAAAGACAAAAAAAGGGCCTTCTGAAAAATGGTTATGAAATCCATGTGATATAAAATTCTTAAGAGAGATTTTCTTGAAAGCTGAAAAAAGCAAAAGAAAATTTCAAATTATCTCCATGAGAGAGAGAATACTTTCCTCAAAAGTACAAAACAACGATCATCCTTTGACTGCCTCCTTCACCTCAATCGACCGGGGCAAGTTTGGAAATTCATAAAAATGTACTCCCTCCGTCTCAAGATGATCTTCCTATTTGACTGTTCAAACTTTTATAGGACATGAACACTTGCTTCAGCAGTCATGTTGTGTTTATGCACATTTATGCTTAAATTGGAGAAATGAGAAGAACATTTTGGGACATTAAAAAATGACAAATGAGAAGATCATTTCGGGAATTGTGAATTTTACTCGGTATTTGATGAATTCAAATCATATATTTGAGCTTGTAACTCAATATTAATAAGGTAGATCCAGATATTTATGAATTGTGTGGTTATTCTCACACCTGAACATTTCTTCTCGAACTCAGTTCACTTTCACGGTGTCATATCCAACTCAAAGTCTAGAAACAACTTGCTATATACTCCCTCCGCCCCGGACTAAGGTTCCTAGTTTGACTTTACACGGAGATTAAGAAAAAGTAAATAAGATAGGAGAAAGTAGGGGAGAGAAAGTGGGTATAAAGTTTTTGTTGTGAAAATGACAAGTGGGTCCCATTGTCTATTTTAGGTAATAAAGCAACTAAGAACCTTAGTCTGGGACAAACCAAAAAAGAAAGTAATAACTTTAGTCTGGGACGGAGGGTGTATCTTATTTAGTTTCAATTATTGTGATTTTGCTTTTATATACTATGAGCACAAATATATGGAATGAATTAATTATGCAAAAACTTAATTTTAGTTGGGGAAGACACTACTAGACAAGTAGATTAGCATAATGGAGATGATTGAAAAGTTGGACAAATGAAGAAAAAAAATAAATAATGACATAAGATTTGCACGTGACATATCTATGGGGTTTGAGAAGATAAGGGTACAAAACTACAAACTCAAAGAAAGTGAAAGATTGAGGGGAATGGAGGGTAGGGAAGGGAATCATAAATTGATGATTAAAATAATTGAATACAAGTTTTAGTTTTAATTAATATGGGTCACTTTAGATCCCATTTAAGTGACAATGGCATATCATCAAATCAACTTCCAAAGTGAAAAAGGGATTCTGATTGTACGGCATTACCACTTTGCTCCCTTCCTTTCCACCACACTGATGCAATCCTGAGTTGAAACAACGACCTTTCAGCTGTTGGTTGCAATTTAAATTAAATTAAATTATAGTTTTGATTTATGATATTTTTTTGTCATACGACCAGGCAAGATTAATTTGGGTCTATAATGCATACATTGATAAGTTTTTTTTTTTTAATCACAATCGATTATTGTTCATGAAAAAAAGCAGCTATGTGGCTTAAATTGCTGTCAGTCGCGCAGTAACAACGCTACGACTAAGTTATTTATGATTGATGGTTCAATCGTAATTTATACTCATGAATTGGACATAGTTCCTGACAGCCTATTAGAGGCAATAAGTTATTTATGATTGATGGTTCAATCGTAATTTATACTCATGAATTGGACATAGTTCCTGACAGCCTATTAGAGGCAATATGATTAGGGATGGCAATTCGCCCGAATCCGATCTGAACCCAAAGGCGATCCGCCCCGAAAAAGTAAGGTTTAGGTTGTAATTTTCATGACCCGAGCGGGTTAGGGTCGGGTTCTGGTTTTGATGTTGACCCGCAGTGATCCGACCTGACCCGCACCCCTATGTACAAAGTTAACATATTATGTTAGTTAACCATATTATAAGTGTTTTGCAATTTATTTTTATAGTTGTTTGTGGGTGAGGTTTGATGATTTAAGACTAATTTATACAACCGGTTCAAATTTAGGCTTAAACAGAGTTTTAGCCTAAGCAAATATGAGCTGAAAAATTAGATATTTATACACTTCGGGTCGGGGCGTGTTCGATTCACCCTCTTTGAGGTTAGGGACGGGTTTGGTTTTGACGAAACCCGACCCGTTGTCATCCCTAAATATGATTCATGTACTGTTATAGTGGAAACTTCACTAAGGAAGTGGTCTACATGGGATTTGCAAGGGATTCCATTAGGGGTGATCATGGTCCGGTCTGATCCATTTTTTAACAAAAAATCACATAACCAGATCCGGAACCAATACTCTGGTATAAAAATTTAGAACCGAAACCAAACCAATTCTTGTGAGAACCAATACACTGGTTCTGGTTCTACTAGTCTGGTCTGGTTATAATCATTTGAAGTTTATTTGTTTTCAAACTTTCTTAACTCACAACATTGACAAGATCAAGCACAAATATTAGCTTATACTCCCTCCGTTCCGGATAAGTTGCAACAATTTGATATTTTGGGCATTCTACTTAAGTTGCAACAATGCCAAATAAGGAAACTCTTTATTAGTTTTATAATCCTCCACTCATTCTCTCTCTTCTTCCCAACCACTCATTATTCTTCATTCATTCTCTCTCTTCCTCCCAACCACTCATTATTCTCCTTTCTTAATTTTTGTGATTCCCCTTCCATGTTGCAACTTACCCGGAACGGATGGAGTATTTATTATAAATTGAAAAGATGATATGAATTATGAAAAAATAAAAGTTGAAAAGTGAAAATAATGAATGTATTAGGAGTCTGGCGCACATGGGTATGCCGATATGGGACCTTGGTGCTTGGGTTGTGTACAAAATTACAAATAGTTAAATGCGTCTTTTTAAGCAATTTAAATGAGCTTTTGAAAAGTATAATACAAAAGCAGGTATATAATCTTATTTACTATATAATAATACATATAAAATAAATATATATTATATATATATTTAAATGCGTCTTTTTAAGCAATTTAAATGGGCTTTTGAAAAGTATAATACAAAAGCAGGTATAAAATCTTATTTACTATATAATAATACATATAAAATAAATATATATTATATATATATATACAACTGGTCCGGTCCGGTTCTAACCGGAATTAATCTTACCAACCAAGAACCAGGACCGAACCAATATACTGGTTCTATAATAATTTAGAACCAGAACCAAAACATATGTATTGGCCTGGTCTGATTTTAGCTGGTCTGGTCTGGTCTGGTTCCTTTGATCCGATTCGGTTCCAAAAAAAAATTGCTCACCCCTAGATTCCATAAGAGATTATTTATTCAAGGGCTAGGGTTTATTTGGATTGTTTTGCTATTAAACTTTATTAATTTAATCCTTCAATAAATAAACTACCAAAGTAATACATTGTTTCATTACCAAGAACCTTGAAATATGAAAAATAAAAGGGTTAATTACAATTTAGGGCCTGAACTTCATAGGGTGTTCCCCAAGCGGGGCTGCAAGTATTTTTTTTTGGCAAATCAGGGCTCAATACATTTTTTTTCATCAATCTAGAGCTTTTTGACGGAAATCGTTAGAAATCTTGTTAAATACCCATGTGCCGTGCACATGATTAACATATTGGATTTATTTGAAATAAATGTTAATTTTAAAGGGTTGAATGTAAATATCAAAAATAGAGGGGAATAGTGGAAAAAATAAATCTCCCTCTCCCATAAACGTTACCCAACCGTGAAATCAACCCCACTTCACCCACCTCCACATCATGCCGCAGACCAGAACCTCCTCCGTCGCCCGACCGCCACCACCGCCGTCCAATCACTCCCTAAATTCGAGCAAAATCAGACCCAAATTGGAATGGAGTGGGCGGACTGACCCAGATCGATGAAGAGAGAGAAGGATTTTGGTCGTTCTTGTTGAGGAGCCGACCTTTGAAAGACACGACGTGTATGGCAAACGGAGCGGGAAGGATTTCTGGGGTGAGCAACGGGGGAGGGAAGAGCTGCTGTTGCTGTTAAAGGAGGGATGCAGGAGAAGAGTTGGGGTGAGATTCGGTGGGTTAGTCGCTCTTGTTGTTGAATTTGTGTTGAGAAGTGGGAGGGTAACCAAGGAATTCAGATTTGGAAGGGAGAGAAGAGTAGGTGGTTGGATAGAGAAAAGTAAGGAAGAAAGGTGGTGATGATTGTGGCCGGCAAAAGTGGCCGGAGAAAGTGGCCGGACATGGGGAAGAAGAGTCATAAAAATTGATTTCATGCTATTTTAATGAAGTAAAGTGTGCATAAATATGTTGTACTATTTTTTTTAAAGGTTATTGTACCTTTGATTTAGGTGAAAGTTTTTCTTTTTTAGGGTTTTTTTTTTTTTTTTTGGCTGGAACTGGTGTAATTTGTTTAAAAATATTTTTTACTAACTAAATTATATATTAAATATTTTTATTAATTTTTATAGAATAATATATTTTTAATAATCTTAATATGTTACAAAGTGCATAAAAATTATATGTGGAGTATAATTTTCTAATGTATATTATCCGTGAAATTGAAATTAAATTAAATATTTAATTTTTCACAAAAAAATTACTTTATTAATCTTCTTATAAAAATTTTATTTATGAAATAATTAACATGATTTTTTGAAAGAATAAAAGGATTTTATAAATGATAAAGATTCATTTTTCAATATTAAAAAAATAATTCATTTATTTATCCATTTAAATTTAAAATTTAAAAGTAAATCAATATTATTAATATTAAGATTTATTTGCTGAAAAAACAAATCTCATCCCTTTATATAAACGAATTTGCATTAAAATCCTTATAAAGTATTATGAACTTCAATCTAACCATTCCATCCATCACGTGCACGGCACATGGGTATTTAACAAGATTTCTAACGATTTTCGTCAAAAAGTCCTAAATTGATGAAAAAATAAGTATTGAGCACTGATTCGCCAAAAAAAAATACTTGCGGCCCCGCTTGGGGAACACCCTATGGAGTTTAGGCCCTAAATTGTAATTAACCCAAAATAAAAACCTAGTTTTGAGAACCAAACACAGTCTCCCATATGTGGCATGTGTATTAAGAGTCAATTAAAAAAAACATGAACTTAGAGAGCTTAATCCAAGTAATTACTTTTTTTCTAGTTAGGGTAAAAAGGAAGAAATATTCGAATGCCAGGTACTTGCTCGAAACCATAGGAGATCGCGTGGGTTGTGGGTCGAGTTTGTATAGAGTTAAGAGGCAGTCTCGCGTGCGGCGGCCGCACGGCTCCGAGCCGAGCCATGCCCTATTTTTTTTTTTTTTTTTTTTTTTTGCCGATTTGTTTTTTTTTGCCCCCACAACCTTTTTTCTTCCCACCAAAAGTAACACTTCTTATAACGAAATGTAACACTTTTGTTTTTCAAATGTAACATTTTTTTTTTCAAAAATGTACCACAATTTTGATGCAATAGATTAAAGATAACATAAAAATTAACAACTAAATTAATGTAACACTTTTTATAAAGGAATGTAACATTATTTTTTTCAAATGTAACACTTTTTTTTTTCAAATGTAACACTTTTCCCCCCAACATTAACATAGGATTGACAACTAAACTAATGTTACATTTTATAAAAAATGAATGTAACATTTTTTTTTCTCAATTGTAACATTTTACATTCTTAAATGTAACATTATATATGAAATGTAACAATTTTTTATTGAGAAAGTAACAATTGAAATGCAAACCCATTTTTTTTTAAAAATGTTGTTACATTTAACAGTAAAAAAGTGTTACTTTTTGAAGATGAAAGTGTTACTTTTATCAGAACAGAGTGTTACATTTGAGCTGACAAGCAGATCAATTTTTTTTGTGTCTTAAAAAGTATTTTTTAAAAAAAAAAAACAAACCATATCATGACCTATGTAGTTTTATTCGTCTCGTCGAGACGAACACAACGGTATTTTTAAATTTTTTTCCTGAGTTGTAAATCTCAAGATATAGCATTTTAAAGTATTTGGTTTTTTTTTTTTTTAAAGGGACACATGTCAAAATCTGGGAGATGGAGGGTTGGATCTGGACAGTCGGATGCAGCGCCCCAGCCAGCCGCGCGAAGCAGCGGAACCAAGCACCCTTGCCGCACATGGTGCGGCGGATGTATGCGAGAATTTGTCTAGAGTTAATGACCCCTAAATACCCTAACAAAATCCTACATCAATGTGGTTAAGAGTATCCGCGGATGCGAGAATTTTTACCAAATGTCGTAAATTTATGCATGAATTTTACTCACAATCTCTTATCAACAACTAGTGTAATGTTTGTGGCACAAAAACTTGTTTTTTTTTTTTTTCCATAGGTTGTAACAGATCTTCGACCATCTCAGTCACTACCGATCAGTGCAATGGGATGTGTCTATTTACCTATTTCTTGACTCAAAATGGGTTCTATCTGTCCAACTATTCAATAATTTAAACACCTTTAAAATGGGTATCCGTAATTTTCTAAACTAAAAATTATAAATTTTATTTTAGGACAATGAATTGCTCCAACATTTAAACAAAAGTCCTCCAACTTGGGGCTGATGCCTTTTCTCTCATAGACACTAGTCTAGATTGAGCAGAAAAAGAACGTCAAAATTGGTAACATATAGACACATTGTTGTCATGTTTAGTTACAAAAAGGAGGGTTTAAAGGAGATAGATCACTATTACAAAATCAAGATTCAAGAACCCTAGTAAATTTACAAAATTCCCTAAGTCCAAAAAATCTACATTGGACAAACACAATAAGAAATTTTGTAGCAATTAAAAACCCTCAAAAGCTATGCAATTTCAAAACCCAATAACAACAACTTGAAGGGAGTGTCTTAATAGCAAACCTTGCAAGAAATTCTCTATAAACATTCCAAGCAAACTTGGAAACAAATATACCCATTCAAGATTGACATTCAATTTTGGGCAATGCTCGGGGCACAAAAGAAGTTCACAAAATGATGGATACAAAATGAGCTAGCGATATTTTATTGGTTACATCGATAGTGGACCCGACGGCCGACACATACACTCTAATTAAAAATACCAATAAAATTTTGACACATCATTTTGTAGACCAAAATTTGTGGCACTTTTTTGTGACTTTATATTTACTCCTCAAGGGCAATTTTTGCCCTCGTTCTTTTATAAATATATATTTTTAAACGCTTCATCATTGTTTTATTATCCTATATCTTGAATTTCTCTATTTCTTGGTAGAGAAGACCAAATTAGAGAAAGGGTATTTCTTGGATTTTATAGTATGGGATCAGATTTCTTTTCTTTCACCTGCCCAAGTCAATTTGTGTGTATTTAGACTAATTCATCTTGACAAGACAAGTCTCTACTGATCCAAAAACTTGCGCGAGACGGTCTCAAACATAAGATATGACTCGTTGTTGAGATAGTAAATGCCCCTTATACGCGGGGTGAATTGCCTCTCTAATCAAGACCGTGTCTCACACAAGACTTCTTCGGGCAATTAAGAAAGAAAGTCAGATGAGAGATGAAAACTGAGAGAGACAGGGCATGATGAATCTTGTTTGTTGACAGAAATAACCCCAGTTTGCCACTCTCTATCAAAGCTTGGGATTTTGGGGGTAGAAAACCTCGAAAGAGTTCACTTTATTTTTTTGACGAACTAGTTACATTTCATTCATTCAAGGCAATTACCATTGTGTTACAAACTCCTATTAAGTCTATTACAGATCTATTGCCTAGTCTAGTACGATTCCTTATTGGAGAGGGGCAAATTGACAAAGGTTCTCCGCTTTGCTCCCAGAGAGGAAGTCGAACCTGCGACCTCTACCTAAGTGGAAGGCTTACCCACACACCCCGGATACTATTGGGCCAAGAGGCCTTGGTAGTTCACTTTATTTATTCCCTTCAAAATTCGATTCTTTTGCTGTACCCAGAACTAGGTTTTTAGGAAGACAAATATATACAAACACAGTTTCTCTCTCTCTAAAGCACACATATTAGTGTCTCCTACATTGTCTTGTATATCTATATCTACCCATTAGCATCACTGTTGTCCCTCTCTGTTTATCCTTTTGTAAAAATTCTTTGTTTTCTGTGTTTTTCTTGGCTCTGTTTTCTTTGGACTGTGACTGCCATACAAAATTACAAAATGCAGAGAAACCGGGATTTTCTTTTCTCTCTCAACTGCCTTCTCTTCATTACCTGAGAAAATCATTTTCCTTTTTCAGTTTTTTTTTCTTGCCCATTTTCCTTCCAATTAAGAGGAAAAGCCCAATAAGCCAATCTTTGAATTGTGTTTGAATTATTGAAAGATTGATTTTATATATGAAGTTGGGAAGCAATGAATGATGAAAACTGCAAAAAGAGCAAGGTTTGTTTGATTAAAAATGTCAACTTTGATTAGATTCTGAATTTCAAGAAATTGCTGACTCTCTTTTTTTTTTTTTTTTTTTTTTTTATGGGTGAAGTTTTCATGGTCTAAGAAACTGGTCAAGAAATGGTTCAATATCAAGAACAAAGCTGAGGACTTTCATGCAGACAATCTAGGTAAAATTGTTGCTAATTTTGTTCATCTTCTTCATTGTACAAATCTAATTCTGGGTTCTGAAATTGGGATTCTGTGATTTAATAATTTGAACCCTTTTTGTTCTTACTAATTTCTTTAAACATGAATTGACTTATTCTAGCTTATTTTGCATCAATCACTCTTTGTTTTAGTACAATTACATTTGTATTTTAATGGGTTTATTCATTTCTGCAGCTTTTTTTTTTTTTGCAGCCCAAGTCTTGGCTTTTGCCATATTTTCTTTACAAAAAAAAAAAAACATTATTTGGGTTTGGACCAATTGTTTTTGTTGTTTAGTGTCTATCTTATTCTAAGTAATTGGGACAAAAGCTGAGTTGCATTAAGTCAATGTGGATTTGTAGGTTAAGTCAATTACAATTAACATTAAAATGACATTCTTCAGCTTTATTTTTAACAGCTTTATGTTGGTTTGAACTTTTTCAGGTGGGGATGAAGAATGGAGGAACAAGGAGGCAGAATGCACCATTAAGAAAAGTAGAACAGGTCTCAGTTTTTCTTTTTTCAGTTTATGAGTTTTCAGACCCACTACTTTTTTGTTCTTCTTTTGGACCACACTTTTTTTTTTTTTTTAACTCATAAGCTCAGACAGTTTTTATTTTTCATAGTACAAATGACTTATTAGCTATGTCCCAGAACCGAGTGTCCATTTTATTCGTTTTTGTTCTTCTTAATGATCATTAACAGAGACCAACACTCTTTGGCTCGGGTTTTTTTCCCTCTATCTTTCTTGATTTTCATCTCGGTTTTGCTTAATGTTCCCGCTCGCTGATTGATTAAACAGAGAGATCAAGTAAGAGGAGTTCTGATCGGGTGCGCCGGAGTAAGATTGATCTTGATCCTGCCCAAGTTACAGATGTTAATAACTATAGGTGGGTTTTAGTCTTTCTATCTCTGATTTTTATTTTTAATTTTATCATTTTATTATGTAATCCCTTATATTACTTTGTTATTCTTGTTAGGGTATTTGTAGCTACATGGAATGTGGCTGGAAAATCACCTCCAAGTCATTTGAATCTCGAAGATTGGCTACACACCTCTCCCCCAGCTGACATTTATGTTCTTGGGTGAGTTTTTGTTGAAATCTAAATCTTCAACTTGATTTCATTACGTAAATCTTGTAAATTAACTGTACTTGAAGCCCAATTGATCATCAAATTCGATCTCGTAAAATCGCAGGTTTCAAGAAATAGTCCCTCTAAATGCTGGAAATGTGTTGGGTACAGAAGACAACGGCCCTGCCAGAAAATGGCTTTCTTTAATCCGAAAAACCCTCAACAGTCTTCCTGGCACAAGTGGGGGTTTTCGCACTCCGTCCCCAATCCCTGATCCTATCGTGGAATTAGATTCAGATTTCGAGGGATCAACAAGACAAAAGACATCATCTTTTTTCCACCGTCGCTCCTTCCAATCATTAAGCCGGAGCATGAGGATGGTAGATAGTGACATGGCTATGCCACAACCTAGACTCGATCGTAGATTTAGTGTTTGTGATCGAACTTATTTTGGTGATAGGACTAACGATTTTGACCCGGACCCGAATGTTAGATGGGGTTGTGGTTCGTCTGATGAAGACAACGGCCCAGATGATTCCCCAGTTACCACACACTACTCCCCAATAGTTTATAGTGGGTCGATTTCAATTGAGGAGGGAGAAAGACAGTCTGGGAACTCTAGGTACTGTTTAGTTGCAAGTAAACAAATGGTGGGAATATTTCTTACGGTATGGGTAAAGAGTGATCTTCGAGATGATGTTCGTAACATGAAAGTGTCCTGTGTGGGTAGGGGATTGATGGGTTATCTTGGAAACAAGGTACATTATTTTCTTTTTAGGCTTCATTTCTTATGAAATTTGTGAAAATTTAGGAAATGTGGATGTCTTATATAAATGGATAATTGCTTCTTTTTTTTAGGGTTCAATTTCTATCAGTATGTCTTTGCACCAGACAAGCTTCTGCTTAATATGTAGTCATTTAACATCTGGACAAAAGGAAGGCGACGAGCTGAGAAGAAACTCAGATGTCATGGAAATCTTGCGAAAGACACGTTTTCCAAGAGTGCAAGGCTTTGGGGATGAGAAATCCCCTCAGACAATTCTTGAGCACGAGTAAGTCCCTTACTCATTATCAAACATTTTGTTTAGTTAGGACTACAAAACTATTTTTTGATGATTCATATTGTGAATTATGTTTAATTTTTGGTCTATTTGAGCTATACTCTTTAAGCTGTTTTCTTGTTAACGCGTATAGTCGAGTTATATGGCTTGGGGATTTGAATTACCGAATTGCCCTGTCTTACCGGTCTGCAAAGGCTATTGTTGAGATGCGCAATTGGAAGGCTTTGTTAGAAAAAGATCAGGCAAGTCACTCATATAGCTGTATAGCCTTGCGCATAAATATCCAACTCTTTTTCAAGTTTCTTTGTTGTGAAATAAAATGTTACAAGAATGTATAGTGCCTATAAAGAAAAGCTTAGTCTAAATATTTGACGCCATTTTCTAGCAGCTGAGGATAGAGCAGAGAAGAGGACGGGTATTTGAAGGATGGAATGAAGGGAGGATATATTTTCCTCCCACGTACAAATACTCGAATAATTCAGACAGATATGCAGGGGACGACCTGCATTCAAAAGAGAAGCGAAGAACACCAGCATGGTAAATCTTTTTTAATATTCCATAATTTGCCCTAAAAACATAAATACTTGAATGTATACTATAGGAAGTTTTACAATACTGCCTCCGTCCCGAAAAGATGGTCCCATTTGGTTGTTGATGGTCAACACAAGTGAACTTTGACCAGACATTAACCTAAATCCTAAAAAATGTTATTGATAAATCATTAAGTGATTTATCGATAATTTTTAGAATTTCATCAGCATGATTAGGTTGACATTAATGTTTGGTCAACGTTCACTTGTGTTGACCATAAAAAACTTAATGAGACTATTTTTCCGGGACGGAGGGAGTATTTGTTATTAGGATTACGTTGGTGAGCAATGTAGTGTTTTTCTGTTATGTAGGTGTGATCGTATACTGTGGTATGGAAGAGGATTGCATCAAATGTCATATGTTCGAGGGGAGTCTAGATTTTCAGATCATAGGCCTGTTTACAGCATATTCATAACTGAAGTCGAGTCGATTAACCGTAATAGGATTAAGAAAAATATGAGTTGTGTCAGTTCTAGGATTGAGGTAGAAGAGTTGTTACCATATTCACATACATATGGAGAACTCAATCTCTACTGAGGAATGGAACACTACCCATGCAGGTATACTCTCTCTCTCTCTCTCTCTCTCTCTCACACACACACACACACTTAACATTAGACCATCCACAATGGATGTTTAATGGAGAGTGTGAAATGGGTTCAACAAAATTTTTTGGTTTAATGGCTCCAATGGTGTGTGAATGAATGGGGTGTGAATGGAATTGTTGAATGGATTAAACGAGTGTGAATGGATTTTTTGTCTCCCGGATTTGCCACGTGGCGCGATGTGATTGGGCCTGGCGGGCGCGTGCATCACACGCGCCAGGGAAGGCGCGTCGCTGAAGCCGGACGCCTTTTTTTTTTTTTGAAATTCCTGGCGTTGACACTTGTCAGCTTATCATTCGTTCATCGAATTTCTAATTTAATTTCTCACCCTAATTATTTGAGCTCAATTATTTTACAATAAATGATTTTTTTTATTTTTTATTTTTACACCAAAATTCATAAAAAAAAATTCTCTATAAATTGATGTAAGTTTCATTTGATTTAGATACAAAAAAAAAATCTCATTTTAATGAAATGGATCTCAATAATAACCATTTCAACATTCAAAAAAACCTCATATTTATTTAATTACAATTACAAAAAAATAATTAAGTGTAAAGTATTTTTTTAAATTATAATTGATTATTTTTATTATTATTTTTATTATTATAATTTTACTAATCATAAAAATAAAAAATAAAAAATAAATTTTAAGTGGTGGGGTATAGGATGATGAGTGAGAAAAGTGTTGAATTGTGGATTAAACAAACCATTGTAGGGTGTTTTGTTGAATGAGTGTTGAATGGATGAGTTGGAAGAGAGAGAAGCTGATGTGGAGTGATAAAGTGGGTGTTGAATGGTTTTTTTGGTTGAAACCACTGTGGATGGTCTTACAAATAAACTTCTATTTCTTTTCAGGTTTTTACAAAGATGAAACGCAAGCACCAGTCTTGAATATTTGATGCTGGGACTCGGTGCTAAAAGAATGGCCATTCTTAGAACTGGTACGCGTTTTGGTTTCTTGAATTGATCTTCACGTATAATCATATTTCTTTTTCAAGTATATATACCTTGAATTTAATTACCACCCTCTTGTTCATGTTTGTTTTCCATTTTCAAGTATATAAAGAATGGCCATTTTTAGAACCTTTGCCCTGATGATGATGGAGATACCACCGATGGATTTCGATCCTCTGATTCTTTCCATTTCTCATTTAACAGAATTTGTGAATACAAAACTGACTACCGCCTCTGCACTACAAACTCCTTGTCAGAAAGATTTTTCCTAATTAGGTAATCTGATCTTAATCAATTCGTCTTTTTTTTTTTTTTTTTTCAAGCACTGGATTTTTGCTTTTGGTGTTGACTTCTCTTCATATGATTGACTAATTCCGCTCGGTCGCTTTTGCAGGACTGCAATCATTGTTGTGCTAAGCACAAGCAGCAAGTGACTTGGTGGCACGAGTGAACATATTTCTTTTTTGTAGAACATTAATATTTTTTTCAAGAAATTTACTGAAAATAATCATTTTTTTGTTTTTTTTTGCTGTGTGTGACAAAAGCAAAGAGGGGAGAAGCGGAGGAAGAAGCTTTTGTTGCACCTGTTGTAGGTGGTTGATGATTCTTACTGAAAAGTTTTCTTTTTTTTCTTTTTTTTGCCAGGAAAGTATAAATTTTGACTGTTATTGATCATGGTATTCATTGATATTTCATTTTCTCCTTTTGTATAGAATTTTAGGTAGGTGAAATTTTGAAATAAAAAAAATTAGCTTTCCAACTGTTTGTGTGTTTATGTAGTGTAGATTCTTTTTGCAGTTTGTGAGCTTTTGTTATTGGAGTCATGAATTGCAAGAAGAGCAAGAGTAACTACACCTAATTATATGTAGGGATATAAGACACAATCTCAACCATAAGAAGAAGGGGATGAGAGAATTAGGGGAGGAGCAAATTCCCAATCCTTATATTTAGAGGTAAACACTAATGATCACCAAAATCCGCTGCAACCTACAACCCAGATCAAGACATAGTATATTGCTTGGAGATTAATGTCCTAGACTAGACTGGGAATTTGTAAACGATGGCAATTGCCTTAAAATGAATGATACTCTCTCTGTCCCAAAAAGATAGTCTCATTTTGATTTTTTATAGTCAACAAAAATGAACTTTGACCAACCATTGGTGTATCTAATCATTCTAGTGAAATTCTAAAATTTGTAATGGACAAATCATTAAGTAATTTATCAATAACAATTTTTAGAATTTTATTGTAATCATTAAAGGGGCGGTCTCCTGTGAGACCGTCTCACGGCGTGAGACGGCTCACAGGCAGCCAAGCCGTTTTTCTTCTTTTTTATTTTTTTTTGCCTTCCAACTTTTTTTTCCCAACCATTTTTTGCTCGCCAGCAAAAGTAACACTTTTTGTAAAGAAATGTAACACTTTTTTCTCATATGTAACACTTTTTTTTCCTCCAAAAATGTACCACAATTTTGCTGAAATAGATTAAAAGTAACATAAGATAGACAACTAAACTAATGTTACATTTTATAATAAATGAATGTAACCATTTTTTTTCTCAATTTTAACACTTTTTTAGGGTTTTACATTCAATTGAAATACAAAACCGCTTATATACATGAATTTTCACTCTTTTTTTAAAGAAAAAAGTAACATTTACTCTATAAAACTGTTACATTCTTCTATATATTATATTACAATCATATATGCAGTGTTACACTTCAATTATTACTTTTTCTAATCACAAAAACTATTTATATTATTTTACGAAACTGTTGTTACATCTTATAATAAAGTGTTACTTTCTTAAGACCAAACTTTTACTTTCTTCATAAAATATGTTACATTGTTTGACGACGAGCAGCTCACTTTTTTGTGTGTTAAAAAGTATGTTTTTAAAAATAAAAAAAAATCAAACCATAGCATGACTATCTAGTTTTGTTCGTCTCGTTGAGACGAACACAACGTTGTTGTTTTTTTTACTTCAAAATCTCAAGATATAGCATTTTAAAGTTATTGGGGATTTATTTTAAATGGAGGACACATGGCGCAAGCTGGAATGATGGAGGAGTTGGCTGGGTGGCTGGAGCGCTGGAGCAGGCGTGGGTGGGTGGGTTTTGATCCAGGGAGGATCCGTCTCACATGGTGAGACGGTCTCACATGAGTTTTTGCCATCATTAAATTGACATCAATGTTTGGTTAAAGTTTATTTTTTGTGAACCATAAAATGTCAAAATGAGACTATCTTTCTGGGACAGAGGAAGTATGTTACAAGTTTAAAAAAAAAACAATTTTTTTTTATAGTTCTCTACAATTAAAAAGAAAAAAAGAAAAAGTGGATAGTTTTTTTTTTACAAGTTGTAACATCACTTTGAGAATTGTTGAATCATTACTCCCTCTAATTAACTAATTTAAGCAACTGGTCTAAGACCAAGTCCAATAAGGGGGTTGAGGGAGGAGGTTGAATGGGAGTCAACTAGTTGACATGGTGCAATAAGGGGTTGAGAGGAGGGGGTTGAAGGGGAGGAGTTGAAAGTGTTCAACCTAGTTGAGAAATTTTGGTGGGGCCCAAGAAAATCCACGTGGCGGCATAGTATTGGCCAGCACAAGGAGAGTGCACAACACCTCCCATTTAGGCGAGTTTGCTGGGCTTTTTTTTTTTTTTTTTTTTTATTTATTTAAAGATTTATATTTTCGGATTAATTTTTTATCTCAAATTTTTGAGCTCAATTATTTCATAGTAAATTGATTTTTTTATAAAAAAAAAAAATCACCAAAATTTATCATTTTTTTTTATCTATAATTGATGTAAGTTTCATTTGATTTGGACACCAAAAAAAAATCCTCTTTTCTCAATATAAATTTTTCAATTATACTTTATTAACCCTTATTTAAAAAAATTCAACATCTTTTAAGTGTGAAGTATTTTTTTAATAATAATTATCATCATTTTTAATATTTATTTAAAAAATTAATTAAGTGTGAAGTATTTTTAAATTATAAATGATATAATAATAATTATTATTTATTAATCATAAAAATAAATATTATAAATAAAATAAAAAGTAGTGGGGTATAGAATGATGAGTTGGGAGGAGTTGAATTTTAAACTAAACTAGCTTATTGTGGGGGGTGTAGTTGAGAGGGTAGTTGAATGATTAAGTGGATGGAGAGAGAAGATGAGGTGTCGTGATATTAATGTAGTTGAATGTTTTTAGGGGGTTGAGTTATTGAACATGGCCTAATGATATGCTCAGTTTCAATAATATTTTATGACATGAGAAACCTTAAAGTTGACTCCCACACGTGGTTTGCACGTGACGTCATGTATCTACATTTATTGAAACAAGCACAATTGCAATACATTTGTCAGACTGAAATAATTAGTGGTTTTCAATACCCATCATTATCACATCCACTTTGGTTTTTACTATACGTATCATCATCTTTCAATAATTTATACTCCCTCCGTCCCACTTCACTTGAGACTTTTAAAAGATAAGCACAATAACTAAACAAAAAAAAAATGTATGGTAGAAAATGAAGAGAGAATGAGTGGGGGTTAATAGTAGGTTGGTTGAATGAATTGTGTGGTGGAAAATGAAGAGAGAGAATGAGTGGGTGGAGTAGATTGAATATAAAATTATAAAAAGATTACCATTTTTGGGGAGTCTCAAGCGAAGTGAAACGGGCCAAAATGAAAATAAGTCTCAAGTGAGGTGGGCTAAGTGAAGTGGGACGAGCTAAAATGGAAATAATTACGCTCATAAGACAACTTCTATGTGTTGAATAAGTTTAGCCAGTGAAAGAGTATTGTCAGAGCAGTGAGGCAATAGTAGTGTGCACACCTGAGGAGAGAAGAATTTATTGTGTGGATAGTTTATTTTGACTTTTTAGTGTCTTTTTTAAAAGAAAGTGATTTATTACTTGTACAATGATAAAATAGTATTAACTCACATTTATATTTAGAAATACGACACTCCCTCGCATGGATTGGAGTCTATCATTCGGGCTTGGCGGGTTTCAGACTCGACCCGGCCCAACACTTGGCACACAGGCCTACTACATGTTGGGCTAGCTTGTAGACCGGCCGGGCTGGGCTAACGAGACGGCCCTGTTGGCCATCTTCACTTACAACTTTAAATGTTGAACCAGAATTTTATCCATCTAATAAGATCAAATGAAACCCCAATTGATTCAGACAACAACAAGAACAAATCTGACAAGAAAAAGACTCAGACATCATCAAACAGTTTAAAATTATGTAATAAACTGAATATGTACTAGACACAGCTGCTATAATATTCGAAAACAAAGAAAGGGAGCTACAAAACGTTCACGACTCACATAAGCAATGCATTGCACGTCCGTTGAAGCTGCGACCTCTCTTAAAAAACCAGATACATAAAATAAATCTAATACTGTACTAGGATATTATTAACCAGGTCGGGGACTAAGAACGAAGAAGCTTGTAGCTAGTAGTAACGATGCTGACCGGACCTAATTCATTTGTTAGAGGTTCCTTCCAGAGCCAACTGTTGTTTGAGTTCTTCATAACCTTCTGATAGCGCCATATCACGGTCTATCTGGGAATCACGGCATTCAGCTTTACAAAATGCAAGTCCACTGCACCACATGATCAACATTAATTCAACACCAAGTTAAAACAGCAACAACGTCCCTAATCCAATCATAAGTGGATATCTATTTTCAGAAGAAGAAAAAAATTGTCTCAAAATGAACTGTCTTTTCCCCGGGGGGGGGGGGGGGGGGGGGCAAAAAAAAACCTTAGTCCCTAACTGTTCTTTAACCAAATTTTTTCGCCAGCTTCTTACGCTGGCAAAACTAAATATTTGGAAAGTGAATAACAAGGTATTTATGAAAGAAAGAAAGAAAAAAACAGATCAAAGCATTTGTACATTTCTTAGCTCTGCGGTGGAGAACAGTTATGAAGCTTTTACACGCTTCTACAACCAGATAACATGCAAAGTTGTCGATCTGACGTAATGGGTCATCCTTGATCTCGCATTAGAATTGGCGTGAACGAACAAAACAATCAATCCGTTTCAAAGTGGTGTGACGTAAATCTTTAATTTGATTATGTGATCAATTAAGGTATCAAAATCTAATTAAATGCGGACAAGGTAAAGTTCAAAGACCTTCTCGTGTCTGGTTTGAAAATCGGCACCATTGAATTACGTTAATAATGGAGTCAGTGTAATCAGGACCGTGAAATTCAGAAAAGTTTTAAATTTTCAATAACAAGCTTTTAGATCCTTTGTACTCTATGTGTGGTACTCATCCTATTTGGAAAATGTACAATAATTAACGCTATTCATTAAATTTACCAGTGTGAATAGATACAAAGCTAGATACTAGTAATCTGATAATCTACATCTGCATAAAAGTATATTATTTGCCTCAAAAGATTAAAAACCATTACTAAAAATGTTAGTAGTCGAAAATAGTCTGACATTTTCTTTGGTCAACAAAACTTCTCGCATATATAATCCCGTAATCTTCTGAAAATTACAAAACTAGTGGTCATAAATTTTGCAGTTGACTTATCGACATGTTTAAAGAATATGTTTATTCATAAAAGAAAATGAGTTTTATTGGTTTGTATCGGTACATCGATTTGTATCATGTTGTATTAAAACCATTTTCTTATTAAGAAATGTAGCACTTATAAATAAAGTACTAATTATTATGAACATGAACAAATAAAGATTGCAAAACGAAGTAAGCAAGCATTATTAGAAGATAATCAATACATGCAAATGAATAAAGCGGTATAAAAATTACTCCCACCGTCCCAAAATGATAGACTCATTTTCTCATTGTGTTTGTCTCAAAGCTAGTCTCTTTTCAAAATTAACGCTCCAAAATCACTGAATTTCCAAAAATTACAATGCAAATTTAAAATATTTAAAAAGTCTGGAATATCATATTTTTTTAGGACGGAGAGAGTAATAACACTAAAGGATTGTACAAATTTCATTTTAAGAGACATCTGAAAATGTCATCTTTTTGTACCCTTTGGTGACAAAGATTCATATATAATATTGTAATATCCTTTCCAAACATTTAGTTTTGAACGTATAAAGAGACCGATGAAAAAAATTTCGAAAAAAAACATTTAGGGACAAAGTTATGCTAAAAAAAACACTCATTTTGGGAAAAAGATTTTTTAAAAATGGACACTCGTTTAGGGATAGAGTGAGTAACTCTTTTAACACAAAAATAATTATTTTTTAAGAAAAAAAATTAGAACAAGTTTACCTATACATGAACAAGTCGATGGGTTGCCGGAGCAACTTGTTGCAGAAATAGCATCGGTGGGCCGGCACCAATTGCAGACGAGCACTAAAGCGACCGACATAAATGGCGTCCTGAACCGGATGATCAGCCGTCGGCAACGTGAGAATCCTGGGTCGCCTCGATTGATCGACCGTTTCAGCTTCGAATTGCTTGAGAAGTTTCTTAGGATTGTACGGCTGCTTAACAAACTCCTCTACTCCGGTCGGCGGCTGCTCTGCTTTGGAAACCGGTAAGGAGTTATCACTGGTGAAGACGGTGGAAGAGTCCCCCATTCGATTGCGCTTGAACGACATTTTGAAATTGATTGCTAGGGATTGAATTGGGATAATCGGAACCGAACAGAGGTGGAGGAGGTGTGAAGGTGGGTAGTGACAAAAAAATTTAAAGGAAAAAGGGAAGTTGGAGAGTGAATGGAAGGAGGTCGACGGACGGTATTTATAGTTATAGGGAGCTGTGGTCCCCCTCCCCTTGTTCACGCTTTTTGCTTAACTACATTTATGAGATTATTATCACTTAGTCCTCCACTCTATTCGATATTACCATTAAAGACATAGATTTTTAAAAGACGATATAATCCAGTGTCAAATACAGTATAATATAACCACGAGCCCCACTGACCCGTTTAAAACTTTTCAAGGAAGGAAATGATGGACGTTGTAACCCCAAACAAAACCCCCTCCCTCCCCTCGCCTCACATACGCGATAGACTCTTTCTTAGTCCTCTCAATAATCCTCTCTAGCGACTCCCTCTTCTCCCCTCCATTCGTCAACTCCATCCCCTCCTCCACCTCCGGCGACCCTTCCACACTCCTTGTCAGCCCTCCCTTAGAATTCTCCTTCATCTCCAGCTATCCTCCGAGTCTCCAATGGCCTCCACAAAATTTCATCGTCTGTGCTCACCTGCGTAGCAAAACCAAGGCACCCCCCGGTCATCTTATCTAACGTAACCATCAATTGTCACATTTCCCAACAATACACAATGTCAATGAATTTGATCTTCTTTATTCAAACAATACCTCCTTCCCCACGCTTTTAGGAAAGATTTACGCTTTTTCCCCTTGAGAAACGATAACAGATTGCCGGTCTCAGGAGAAAGAAAGAAAAAGTTGAGTATGTGGAGGATTTGGTTTTTGGATTCCAGTTGTGACACTTAAGAGTAAGAGATGCAAAGTGGAAAGGGGCAAATTGTAGTAACTTTTAAAGGTGGCGTGTAATAGAGGATATCTGGATTTTTTTTCAAATAATTCTCTTTTAAATCATTATCTACCTAAATGACATTTGAGAAACTTTATATACCAAAATGACCATTTTTTGTGAAATCGGCATTGGCATTGCCGACTTTGGGTTGAAGTCGGCACTACCAATGCCGACTTTAGGCTAAGCAAAATTCAACCGGATTAGGGTTAAGAAGAATTAGGGTTAACACGGGGGAATATTTTGGGAGTTTGATTGTCGGCCATTGTCTGGTAAAAACGGCATTGGCATTGCCGATTTCTGGGTGAAGTCGGCACTACCAATGCCGACTTTAGGACCAGTCAAAAACTCTTCAAAAGCGCCGCCTCCCCTTCCCCCTTCCCCATTCAAACCATACCTTCAAACCATCCCCATCTTCATCCATCTTCATTCAAACCAAGTCCCATCCCTATCTTCATCTCACTGTATTGCTCAGAAATCCCTTTTTTTGTCAGAAGATCTTGTCAAAAATTCGAAATCATAAGGTTAGTGCTATCATCTTTATCTTTTTCGATGAAATTAGAATATGTTAATTTGTTGAGTTTATAATATACATGTTAATTTGCTTATGTGATTTTGTATTAATTTAACAAAAAGCTATTTATTAAAAGTTGATGAAAATTCACATTATCGACTGAATTTCGTTAGAAAGTTAACAAAAATGGCCATTTTCTGTTAGAATATTAACTGATAATACATGTTAATTTGCTTATGTGATTTTATATTAATTTCGTTGGAAAGTTAACAAAAATGCCTACTTTCCGTTAGAAACTTAACTAAACTGTCCGAAATTTAACAGGTTTGTGTTTTTCTGTTAAATATTTAACAAACAGCCCCTCTTTTTATCAAAAATCCCATTTTCTGTCAAAAAGTTAACTAAACTGTCAGAAAAGAGCCCTTTTTCAGTTAAATATTTAACGGACCAGCCTCTTTTTTAAACGAATTTTAGTTTAATAGTTTTGTTGTTTGTTTCAGATGGACCAATATCATGATAACCAAGCATTTGTTGATCCCGGGCCGTTAGACGACTCCGTATTAAAATGGCAAGATAAACACCGGTCACGTTATATTTGGGCTCAACAAGAAGTTGAGAATATTAGATTTAGGCGCGGTCCGGAACCTCCTAAAAACTTGGATGTTAGGATTCAGAGTAAACTTTTAGATGTTGGGTTTTACGGTGTTTATAAACTAGGTTTTTTCAAATATGATTGGCATTTGTTAGAGGCTTTGGTTGAGAGATGGCGTCCAGAGACGCACACATTTCATTTGCCAGTTGGGGAGATGACCATCACCCTTCAGGATGTTGGAATTTTATGTGGCCTTCCTATAGACGGGGATCCTGTGATTAGTTCCCAAACCCATATGCAAAAATTGGAATGGGTTCAATTATGCCACGAATTACTAGGGATTGAACCACATGATGGCGTATTGAAGGGTGGTAGATTGTCTATTAAATGGATTATAGACGAACTGACTCAGTGGGATGAGCTTCCTGCAAATGCCCCGCCCGAATTGGTTAACCAGTATACTCGGGCATATATTTTGATATGCATAGGGTCACATTTAATGCCAGATACGAGTAATGTCTTAGTGAAACTCATGTATCTCCCACTGCTTAGGGACGTTGACACGATCGGGAACTACAGTTGGGGTAGTGCAATGTTAGCCTTTTTATATCGGGACTTGTGTGTAGCGACAAAGCCCGATGCGAAAAGTTGTGCTGGATTCTTAACAATTGTACAGGTATGTCAATTATATTTTCTTATATTATTGTAGTAAAGAAAATATGTTTTGTACGTGACACAAATTTTTTTCTTTATGTTATTTTTTTTTAGCTTTGGGCTTGGGAACGGTTGTTGTGTTTACGACCCGTAAGGACACGTGGAGATGTCATTCTTCAGGATGCATTATCCCCATATGGTTGCAGGTATTCTAAAATAAATTAAATTTAAGTCCACATAATATTCTATGTACTTAATTTTTATTATTACACATTAATTTGTATGCCAAATTGCTCCATATGTAGGTGGCAATGTCCTTTATCATATACGCATCTTACCGTCCACAACTTGCGTGGATACCGGGATCAGCTGGCGTATTTGAATGACGATCAGGTTGAGTGGCAGCCGTACTTAAATGTCCAGGGTCCACCATATTGCTTCCAGGGACAGGCTATATGGAGAGCGAAGGTGCCCCTCATTTGCTTTGATAGGGTTGAGTGGCACCTTCCCGATCGAGTAATGAGGCAGTTCGGGATGTTACAGAATATCCCTGACCCACATGACACGAGTGATTACCTGCATGGACTAGATCGACGAGGTCGGTCAGAGGTTAATTGGCCTGAATTCCACATAGTTCCCATCGGAATGTGGAATCAACGGGCTAATTTGGTAGTGGCTGGGCAATATGGTACCGAGGATGTAGATTACACACATTACTATATGTTATGGTACCATAGGATTACACGATTATTGATCCATAATCCGAATGCTATAGAGGATGAGGGGTACAGGGCGCATGCTAGTCGTTATGAGGGTTTGGTAAGCTAAATAGTACATATTTACTTTAGTTCATTTTTATTTGTTCACAATTTATCTTATCGTTATAATTTATTCCTTTTTTGTTATTTTCAACAGATTCAAAACCTTCAGCGTGCATACATATCCAACGAGAATGCCATATCTGAGGTAGAGGGATACGGCATACGCTCACAAAACCTATATGTTACCCGTGGTGTCATCAGACAATCCTTATCATCTATTAGACAGCAGAAACGACTGGATGCCCTCCAACCTCCTCCACCACCAGTAGATCGTGTTCAAGGGGTGCCACCGAGACGAAATCGGGTTCGTAGACGTGCTCAACACATGCAGGATGATCCAGAGGTACATGTTGAGGAGGCAGTGAATGAGGGGGACAATGACGAGGAAGGGAATGATGAGGGCGGAGATAACGAGGATCCAAACACATTTACAGGACATGACGCTTTCTCCCAGGCAGGAAACTATGGATTCTCTGATACACAGATGGATTATACTCCTACTCCCCCGCCAAATTTTGGTTTTACATCATATGGTTCGGAGAGTGGGAGTGGAAGTCGAAGAAGAAGCGTTGACTATGCTCCAAGTCGACCTCTAGGGACGGGCTTCACATCGTATGCTTCTGGGAGTGGGAGTGGAAGGCGAAGCTTTCAAATGGATTATACTCCAACTCTACCTCCGATGTCGCTTCCGGAGGCTACACCTTTTGGTCACATAGACCCAACTCAGGAACCATCGCCATCTCGTCAAACTAACACATCACGAATAGGTCGTGTAATTTCTCGCCTTAGCCTAGGAGAGGTGGAAGGCCACATAATCCTCCTAACAATTACACCCCATCTGCATATCCCTGATGGATTTCCTATTTGACCGGGATGTGGTCAATAACTATTTGGATTGATGTAGTATTTATATGTATATAAATAAAATGGATATTTTGTGGAATTTTTGGAATAAATTTAGACCCTAAATATTGACATAAACATCTCAAATAAATTTATCAGAACTGTCAAAAACGGCACTACCAATACCGTTTTATCAGAACTGTCAAAAACGGCACTACCAATACCGTTTTTATCAGAACTGTCAAAAACGGCACTACCAATACCGTTTTTATCAGAACTGTCAAAAACGGCACTACCAATACCGTTTTTATCAGAACTGTCAAAAACGGTACTACCAATACCGTTTTTATCATAATACTTACCCTTTAAAAGGCTTGGTGACCTCAAAAACAAATTCATCCATTTCTCATCCATCTCTCTCAAAACTAATCTCTCTCAAAAATTTCTAACTGTCATAATGGATCCATCGCTCCCCCGCTGGTATCGTGGCAAACAACCTCTTTATGGTAATCCCATTCAACACTCCGATGCTCAATCTAATCTCTCTCAAATCGAACGAGAGTTAGAATCTCCACTGCCTCGTATCATACCTGGTCCCGCTGGTATTGCAGCAGAAGCCGTGCGGCGGCATCACTCCGGAAAAGCTCATGTCTCTCAGGATCCACCCCAGTCGACCCAAGAGGCCATAAGGAGAAAGCTTGAAGAGCCGGAGGAGGATGAAGATTTCCAGCGCAAACCATGGCTTTCTGCAATGGATTATCTTACTGCAGAGGGTACATATTTCCCGTTGAGAACGATCAAGGAGAAATGCAAACAACATGACAGGGTGGAACAGGTATAATATTTTACATTAATTATATTATAGTTATTGATATTTAAAAATAATTGGTCGTTATGTTTTTGTTTTATTAGGTTGTTGTTGTCGTGAAGGAGTGCAAACCAACTGGTTATGGCTCTGTTTCGGTGACTTTGAAGGATCCGACTGACACAATTGAAGCTTTCATTGCTGACAATACGCTCAGGTATGAAAGTGACATAGGTGTTGGTGCTGTTATAATACTTAATCAGGTATGAAATATTTTACTTAACATTACACTCCCTAAGGATATATTCCTTAACATTTTGTTCTAAATGTTTTGTTTTGTTGATCTATTAGGTTGTTGTCTTTGCCGTCACACGCTCCAAAAAACTACTTAACATTACACTTTCTAATGTTTCTAAGGTCTTCCCTAAAGATTGTTAAGTTAATGTGTTGGACATGTAATATATGGATTTGTGTCGGATTTACTACCTACCGGGATTTATGTAATATTTTCCTATGTGACCGGGCTGTGGTCACTGAATTTATTTGATTTTTGTTATATTTCCTATGTGACCGGAATGTGGTCACTGAATTTATTTATTTATGTAATATTTTCCTATGTGACCGGGATGTGGTCACTGAATTTATTTATTTATGTAATATATTCCTATGTGACCGGGTTGTGGTCACTGAATTTATTTGATTTTTGTTATATTTCCTATGTGACCGGGACAACAAATAAAAAACATTCACGAATAGTTAAATATATCACAAGTTCAAATATAATAACATCCACAAATACTTAAATATATTACAAGTTCAAAGTTCAAATAAAACAAACATTCACGAATAGTTAAACAAACATATTACAAGTACTAGAAAATAACATTTAATCTTCCTCCCTAAGAGTTGGACATCTTCTTTTAGTGTGACCTTCTACCTTGCATATCCCGCAACGAAACTTCCTTTTCTCCACCTGCCAATCCATCCTATTTCTAATCCGCCTTGATTT
Source organism: Campanula takesimana (assembly GCA_026119855.1). Lineage (NCBI taxonomy): Eukaryota > Viridiplantae > Streptophyta > Magnoliopsida > Asterales > Campanulaceae > Campanula > Campanula takesimana. The sequence goes on from JAOWBW010000184.1 coordinate 1,481,956, forward strand.
AGGTCTTCCTTGCTTCTTATCACGACGGTGCATCGGGTTAGGATAAAAACTTGGGACAAGATGATCTACATTCCAATAAGCCTCGTCATGGATCGGATTAAAAGTGCCCCTCCATGTATTGTAGTACGCCTCAAGACTGTAAAAGAAATCAACATAATTCAAACCGTCAATATGTTGGGCTTTGAAGCAGGCAAGAGCATGCGAACAAGGGTAATGATATTGCACCCATTTGCCACAAGTGCATGTTCGAGGACCCAATTCCACCACTTGAACCCTTCCACCCCTTTCACCGCGTCTCCCCGTTGTCACTTGATAAACACCTGATGCAGTATTGTTAAATCTTCTAACATTATGATACCCAGCCTTCTTCAAGTTGAAGTCATACTTTTGTTGGACCCTTTGACTGAATAGTAGTCTCGCATTTACGTTGGGGTTACCAGGATACCCCCCTAAAGCCTTATTGATCCTGAGAGTCTACTTTGAAAGTATTCCACACACCTATAGAAGGCCATCTCAACAATACCTGAAACAGGCATCCCACGCGCTCCTTTCATGACACCATTAAAAACCTCAGACAAATTGGTAGTCTTAATTCCGTACCTATATCCACCATCATGCGCCATTGACCACTTTTTAACATCCAAAAACTCAAACCATTTAACTGCCTAGCGATTGATGATACGAATCTGAGCCAAGTAATTTTTCATCTTCCGTTCCTGGGTGGCGCTAACAGCACGCCAAAAAAGATCTTTTAAGCCAACACCCTTATGAGCATAAAGGAAATTAGCTCGTAAATGCAACATGCACCACCTGTGCACAACATCTCGTGGCCATCCGTTTTCTCCCACAGTGGCAAGGATCCCATTATGGCGATCAGATATCAAACAAACTTCACGACCCCTAATAACATGTCGGCAAACAAGATGTAAGAACCAAGACCAGTTTTCATGGTCCTCTTTTTCAACAAGAGCAAAAGCAAGTGGAAGTAAACTATCATTCGCATCAACACCCATAGCAATAAGTATTACCCCTTTATATCTTCCATGCAAGAATGTGCCATCAACAGAAATGACAGGACGGCAATGAGAGAATGCTTCCAAACAAGGGCCAAATGCCCAGAACACGCGGTCAAAAGAACCTGGAGGACCAGCGTCAGGACGGTTAGAAAACTGCACAATGGTTGAAGGGTTCCACTTTTGAATAGCTGCTAACAAACGTGACAACTTTCTATAAGATTCGTCCCAATCCCCATATGCTTGAGCGATGACTTTTTGTTTACCACACCATGCCTTCCGATATGAAACATCCTTACCGTACTTTGATTTTATATTTATCATGATAAGCTTAATCTTGTACTCTGGATCAGCCTTGACAAGATCGAAAACAAATCGTCCTATAAACTTAGCATCTGAATTAGGATGATCGCCGCTAACATCTGAAGCCAAGCAAGAATGTGGACCCTTGTACTTAGTTACTTCCCAGTACCCACCCTTCTTCAGACTCACATTCACATAGAAATTGCAGGGGAAATCTTTCACCAAACACTCAATAGCCCACTTTTGCGGTGTGCTCTTTCTCACCTTGAACCTCAAATTCTTCATAATATGGTACTTCTTTATTTGGTACTGCACATCAATCTTCTCTGCGAAGCGAATTCCTTTGGCGATTCCATCACTCTCCGCATTCCATTCTGCAAACTTGTATTCACTATTATCATAATTCTCTGACCTTTCACCAATATCACGGTAAAATGGATAGTCTGCTCTCCCATACATTTGATTATGCGGTTCACCTTGAAAAGTAACCATGTGTGCTCCTACATCACCACCTTCCCCATCATCACCCTCATTCTCGCTATCAGTTGGACTCGAACAATCTTCATATCCAGAATCAACATCAGAACTTATTGCAAGGATATGACCTTCATAGTCTGAGTCATCATCATTTTCACGTTCCTCTACCTCTTCCCCTTCCCCTTCCACTTCTGCTTCCACTTCCGGTTCCACTTCCGGTTCCACTTCCGGTTCCACTTCCCCATGTGTTTCAAAACCACCAGTATATCTCTCAAGGTAGTTAACATTATTATCAAAAACTAAAAAATCCATGATAATATACAACTGCAAGCTACCTACCCCACCTAATTGAGCAGAAACATCAAACATGACTTTCATACACATATCATTCTCGACTTCAAACGGAATGTAACTTGCAAACCCATTACCCATCATATGAGGATATCTACAAATAACTTTCAACTTAGCATCTCTTGGATCTATATCAATTTTCTTATATAACTTCCTAATCAATTTTTCGTAACCCCAACGAGTTTTTGCCCTAAGTGGAAATTTCGGCCCCTGTTCAAGATTACTATCTGCAAACGGGTGTTCATCATCTCCTCCCCAGTAGCACATGAAAATAAGTGGAAGTCCACTCATATTTTCCCCTAAACAAATTAATTCAACAGTCAAAATATATATAAAAAAATGCAACAAATAACATCATTAAAATTTGTTACATTAAGAAAATTTCTTGATCTTCAAAAATTTATATGAAATGTCAAAAATTTAACTGAAATATGCATGGAAATTTAACTGAAATGTCAAAAATTTAACTGAAATTGTAAGAAATGTTAACAAAATAACAGTAAAAAATTGTTAATGTAATACATTAAGAAAGTGTAAATCATATATGCATGGAAATTGTAAGAAATGTTAACAAAATAACAGTCAAAAATTTAACTGAAATGTCAAAAATTTAACTGAAATGTCAAAAATTTAACTGAAATATCAAAAATTTAACGAGTTTTGCGTTGGATGTTAAATGTTTAAAGGACAACACATTTTTTTTTTTTACTGAATTATAGTTTAATAACTCTAGTTTGCATTCACATTATACAAATAAAAACATATAACAAAGATTAAAATGTACCTTAGATGCTTGAATCAAATTCACCAAATACAACTTTTGAGCTTTCAACTTGAAAGGGAGAGAAAAAAAAAATGAAAGATGAGAATCAGATATTAGAGAAGTTTGTGTTTTGAATATGAAACGAGTGAAAACTTCTGAAGCCAGTTGCGGGTGTTTTATGGAGGCCTAAAGTCGGCATCCACAATGCCGACTTCAGAAAACCCTAGTCAAAGTCGGCATTCCCATTGCCGATTTCTGCCAAATTGCAGACTCCCAAAATATTCCCACTTTGACCCACTTTAACCCACTTTGACCCTTTAAACCCTAATCCGGATTTTTGCTTAACCTAAAGTCGGCATTGGTAGTGCCGACTTCAACCCAAAGTCGGCAATGCCAATGCCGATTTCACAAAAAATGGTCATTTTGGTATATAAAGTTTCCCAAATGTCATTTAGGTAGATAATGATTTAAAAGAGAATTATTTGGAAAAAAAATCGGATATCTGGTTGATGTAGGGGTGAGAAAAAAAAATTGGAACCGGACCGGACCAAAAGAACCGGACCAAACTAGTAAAAATCGGATCAGACCAATACATATGGTTTGGTTCCGCGGTTCCAAAATATTATAGAACCAGTATATTGGTTCGGTTCTGGTTCTTGGTGAAATTAATCATGTTAGAACCGGACCGGACCAGTTGAGCACATATACTACATATTTATTTTATATGTATTATCTTATAGTAAATAAAATTATATAATTACTTGTATTATTATTTTTTAATGGCCCATTTAAATTGTTTTAAAAAAAAGACCCATGTAACTATTTGTAAGATGAGCAATATATGTTTCTTTTTGTTTGTAATCAATAGTTGTAATATTTAATACTATAGTGATTATATTTTGTGAATTGAAACCTTTGGCCGTATAATTTGACAGTACTTTAGTTTTTTGGGGGTTTTTTTTAATCTAGATTTATAATTAATATTAAGATTATATTTTTGTTTGATCTTGTCATTGTTGTGATTTAAGAAAGTTTGAAAATAAATAAACTTCAAATGATTAATAAATTGTAGGACCAGACCAGACCAGACCAGTAGAACCAGAACCAGTGTGTTGGTTCTCACAAGTATTGGTTTGGTTCCGGTTCCAAATTTTTAGAGAACCAGAGTATTGGTTCTGGTTCTGGTTTTGTGATATTTTTTCAAAAAACGGACCAGACCGGACCATGATCACCCCTAGGTTGATGGGCTTGAGGGTTGTAAAAATGTTTTTTTTTTTTTTTTATTTCACAGGGTATCAATATTTTTGGCAATGATAAAAATCAAGGGTTTATTTCTAGCGCTTGTCTTTTAAACTTAATATTCGATAAGAATTGTGAAGTGACTAGTAGTTATTTGTAAAGACTTACGTAATTATTGACCCTATTTAGAAAATTTTGTACATTTTAATGAAACTCACCCGTCTTAATAAGATTGATCAAACTTTATTCAAATTTACTCTTAATCAATATCAATATTAAATAAAATTTAGTTATTCATTTCGACACGAAAGGACTGTAATGACATGGCTTGCAACACAAGTCATTTAGACTTCCATTCATAAAGTTATGATTATAATATTAAGTTATAAAGTATAGTTGATAATAAAATGTGTAGAATTCCTGGATATATATTACCTAATTGTGATGGGCAAAAGGGTAATTTATTATCATAAAGCTTGAAAGGGTGTGGTCCCTAAATGAAATGTCACCAAGTCTACAATATAAAGGGCATTCCATCAACCCTTAAGACTACTCCATTATTCATTAGTACTCTCTCCATAAATCTTCATTAAGTGTTAAAGAAGTAAAGAGGAAAGACATTGATCATTTAGAAGAGCATTCTCCCTACATCTTCTTCTTATTCATTTCTCCCTACATCATCCATGGATTCAACAGGTATTGTTCTTAAACGGTTCCGCTTCATCTCTTCCTCAATCCTAATCTAAAGTGAGTGTGGCATTCAGGGATTAAAATTGTTCCAACAATTGGTATCAGAGCCCCGCTCATCTTTGGTTTAAGTTTGAGTTCTTTTTAGGAAAGTTTGTGCTTTCAATTTTGATTCATTTTTCCTGTTGAATCATAAAGTTTTGATGTTGATTAAGGGACTCTAATTCGTTCATAGAGCACTGATAATCATCATCTAAATGTAAGAAAATGGTTTGAAAGGTTTTGTTGCATAAAAAAAAGGATTCAAGTTTGACTATCCCTAATAACATAATTATGTGTTATGCATAATTGTGTGGATCTACATACTTAATTCCATGTTTTAAAAGGACAAGATTATCCCTATATACCATGTGGATCTACTTGTCATTTCATGTTTTGGGATATTATTAAATAAAATTCTGAAAGTGCAGAAATTTGGAGTGCTCGGCCGAGCCGTTTATATGACTCGGCCGAGCACATGAATCGGTGCTATGCATGTCGTAAAGGCATATGTTTCTGAAAGTGGTGCTCGGCCGAGCACCATATAAGCCTCAGCCGAGCACTTCTTGCCTAATAAAGCCAAAACCATTCTGTCTTTAGTGCTCGGCCGAGCACTTTATATGCTCGGCCGAGCAGACACTATTCACAGATTTTGGATTTTTTTTTAAGTTTTGCACTATTTGTTTTCCCTTTTGGAATAAAACCATAAATTATTTCAAACCTTAAAAAGTTATGATTAATTATATGCTTTGACAATTTTATTCATTGTTTAAATAATATTGTCGCCTAAGTGATTTACGTTATTTAAACCCTTAAATTGTAAAGTGTTGGATGTTTGAGTTAATATGTGAATGACTTGAATTTTCCAAAGAAGATCTTGACATTTGACTAAACTTAGGCATTCATGTGGTAACAAATAAAATGAACATTAGGATATTTTCTTAGGTACTTATGTCGGCCCAAAGGAAGATTAAGTATTTATTAAAATATAAGTTCAAATTACTTGTTACCTAAGGTAATCATTTATGAGTCAACTCGCAATCCAAATATTAGTTTTGATGTCATGTTGATTGTCTTATTGATGGATTTCGTTGATATAATTAATCATTTTTTATTTTGTAGTTTCTTATTCATGTTTTGTTTTCATTCTTTTTTGTTCTCACAACCCAACAGATTTACTTATTGCTTCATCCGTGATTACTGCTATGAGTACTTTACCGATGCTTAACGGGACTAATTTTAAAACTTGGAAAAATAAATTAACGATGATCTTAGGCTATATGGACATAGATCACGCATTAAGGGAACCGTTTCCTCTTCTTCTTTCTGATATAAGCACTCAAGAAGATTGCTTAAATAATGAGAAGTGGGAACGCTCCAACCGCGTGAGCCTAATGATCATGAATATAGTTGTCCCGGAGACCATTTTGGATGGTGTCTCCAAGGACGTTGATGCTAAAACATTCCTTGATATGATTGAGGGATGTTTGGCATCTACCTCTTCTCATGGGACAAAGAGAAAAGGGAAGAAAATTGCGGTTGCAAGTAAAAAGAAGCCTAAGAGATCATCCAATGATCATAAAGAAAATAAATGCTTCTTTTGCAAGGACCTTACACACATGAAGTTCGACTGCCCTAAGTATCACGCTTGGCGTGCTAAGAAAGGTATGTCATTTGGTCTTGTTTGTATTAAGGCTAAATTTGGTTTCATTTCCTACATATACATAGTGGTTGAATTATGTTACAACAACTCACATAATGAATGTCTATGTAGGATTGCCTGAGTTACCGAAAAACCAGTGAAGATGAGAGAATCATCTATATGGGAGCTGGGAATCTGGTTGAAGTTTTAGGCATAAGGATTCTTTTTCAATTATTGTTAAGTACTAAGTATTGTTTGTATGAATAATACATTTGTTGTACCGTCATTTAGACGGAATTTAATATATATATCACAATATTGAATAAAGAAGGTTATTTTGTTCATTTTTGTGACTTTTATTTTAAATTCCAAGGTTGTTGGTACTAGTACTTTGTCAAGTGTTCTTTATTTACTTGACATTATTCAAACAATAAATGTGTCCCTTAATAATGAAACCAAAACTAGAAAGCAAGAGTTATCAAGTAAAGTTTATATTTTATTAAAGCATAGGCATTTGGGTCATATTTCCAAGAGGAAAATTGATAAGCTTATGTTAAAGGAAAATCTTAAACAAACTTGATAATTTGGAAAATACTTTTGCATTAAAAGCCTTAAAGTAAATTTACAAACATTATAGTATTCTCGAGAGCATCAAGTGTCTCAATGAACTAATGCATTCGGATGTTTGTAGGCCATTAATTATTCCTTCATGGAAAAGGTCAACAATAGTTATTATGTTCAAAATGACTAACTCTTAGTTTGAATACATTTATTTGCTTCATAAAATATTGAGTTTGGACGTTGTAAAAGTCTTATAAAGACAAAGTTGGAAATCAACTTTGAAGACTATTAAGAACATTAGGGTCATTCATGATGGTGTATACATCTTTGGAATGATTGTTAAAAGGAACAACGTCTAGGTCCTTTTTACTCGCTATTTGAAAGAGTGTGGGATTATCTCTCTCTACATTGAGCCGGGTACGCCTAGCATGAATATTGTAATATAGACATATTGAAATCCTTAAGGATATGGTAATAAGTATGTTTTATACTTCTCTTACCTCACTCATTATGGGCGATACGTTAAAGCCGCAACATTTATTCTCATTAAAGCTCCCTCTAAGGCTACTAATATAAACCCTTAATAATTTAAGGACGCGTTCCTTATTCGTCCTTAAATCATATTCATTTATGGGGTTGTCTAGCATAAGGATAGACTTTATAAGTCTACTAAGGGCAAGTTAGACGTAAGATTATTAGTAGTTATTCATGGGGTAAGCCGAGAGAACTAGGGGATATATAAATTTTACAACCCGAAAGTTAGAACGTTTTGAAAAACGAGAAATGCTAGGTTCTTTTAAGGATGTTGAATTTAGTGGGAGAATTTGGAGTAATATTTTGAATTTGAAAATGAAGAGGAATTCATTTGTATGGAATCCATTTATATACCACTTCCCATAGTTCCAATTGGATATCAAGTTTTGAACTTGACATTCAAGAAGAACATACAATTCAAAATAAATATGATTTCCCTATAAATATTGAACAACATGGAAATGTTGATCATAAGAAGGAAATTCAACAACCTCATAATAAGATAGAACCGGTGCCCTTTGGAAGATCAAATAGAGTAAGAAGAAAGTGCAAATCCGGATAATTATGAAGTGTATATTGCCGAGAATAAAGGACACTTAAGTTTAGTGGGAGATGAGTCTCTCATTTTCCATGAAACCATTATTAGTTCTAATTCTCATATAGTAAATTAATGTCATAAATGAAGGGTTAAAATCTATAAGGATAACAACGTTTGAGATCTTGTCCCATTACCTAAAGATGTGAAACTTATTGGGATTAAATTAATCTTTATGACCAAAAGGATTCACAAGGTAATATGGAAAGATATAAAGCCCATCTAATTGTTAAAGATTTGACTCAAAAGGAAGATATTAATTATAAAGAAAGCACTTTTTCGGTATCTTCTAAAAACACTTTTAGATCATTATGGCACATATAGCATATTATGATCTTGAAGTTTATCAAATGGATATAAAGACAACTTTCCTTAATGGAGACATTGAGGAATATATGGTTGATTTGGATCAAACTAAGCAATTAGTTTATAAATTTAAAGAAATCCATTTGTGGACTCAAGCAAGTTTCTCATCAATGGTACTTAATCAAGTTATTTTTATTTGGTTTGAAAAGAATCTTGATTAAGATTGTGTATACCATAAGTTCAGTGGGAGTAAATTTATAATTTTGGTCTTATATATGGATGATGATTTTGCTTGCTAGTAATGATATGAACCTTATTAAGGAAACTAAAAAATTTCTTATTTGAAATGAAAGATCTTGGTAAGGCATCTTTGTATTAAGAATCCAAATTCACCGTGATCACTCACGAAATGTTTTAGGATTATCACAAAAGGCCATATGGAAAGGTATTACAAAAGGTTTAGCATGCAAAAATGTAAACCACATGACACCCCTAATTTTAAAGGAGACATTCTTAGTCTCAAACAGTGTCCTAAAAGTAAATTTTGAATCCAAGTATATGGAAAATTCCCTCTTTGCATCAGCAGTAGGAAGCTTAATGTATACGTAAATCTTATATTTAACGTTGGGATGCTTTGTCAATACCAAAGCAATCCGGAAAGAACATTAAGTAGCAGCCAAAAGAATGATAGAAGTATTTACAAAACACTAAAGAAATACATGCCTATGTTTTGAAGTCGGATCATCTTGAGATCATTAGGTATTCCGACATTAGTTAAATTTATGGCTGCATATGTTTTAATGGACTGTGATTTGTCAAAACAAGTGTCGAAAGACCAATTAAGATATGACTATCAGGTAGCAGTTCTGTACTCTAACAAGAGTTTATGGATTTAGACATTAATTATCTTGTTATAAAGAAAAGAGTACAAAATGAACAAAAGGGATACAACTTATAGAAACAAACTCTATTTAAAGGATCCATTTATGAAAGAGTTATCATCTTCAGTGTTTCACGAGCATGTTGCTCATATGGGTGTAATAACTTTTGATAACATTTAGTATAGTGGGAGTTTGTGTTGTTCTTTCATTAATTGTTCTATTATTTAAAGTTTTGATCTCATTTGGTTAAGTTGGACTAGTTGGAAGAATATGTATATATTCATTATGATTCCATGCTACACATCTATACTTTTGATCTATGTCATTTAGTTGGATTTGTATACGTGATTATTGTGGGTTAAGTTGCGAATCAATTACAACGACTGCCCCTTTAGTCCTATACTTGTATGGCTAATGGACGAGATTGTTATAAATGACAATAAAGTGCGCACATATGGGTTGTCATTTGTGTTATGATCATAATTTAAAGGAAGGACTTTGTTTTGCAACCCAAGTGGGAGATTGTAAGGACATGGCTTGCAACACAAGTCATTTAGACTTCCATTCATAAAGTTATGATTATAATATTAAGTTATAAAGTATAGTTGATAATAAAATGTGTAGAATTCCTGGATATATATTACCTAATTGTGATGGGCAAAATGGTAATTTATTATCATAAAGCTTGAAAGGGTGTGGTCCCTAAATGAAATGTCACCAAGTCTACTATATAAAGGGCATTCCATCAACCCTTAAGACTACTCCATTATTCATTAGTACTCTCTCCATAAATCTTCATTAAGTGTTAAAGAAGTAAAGAGGAAAGACATTGATCATTTAGAAGAGCATTCTCCCTACATCTTCTTCTTATTCATTTCTCCCTACATCATCCATGGATTCAACAGGTATTGTTCTTAAACGCTTCCGCTTCATCTCTTCCTCAATCCTAATCTAAAGTGAGTGTGGCATTCAGGGATTAAAATTGTTCCAACAAGGACTCACATCAAAATTTACACAATTTAGACAATGGAGAACTAAAATTAAGTTGATGAAAGGGGCAATGATGTGGTGTTGAAGTTTAAAGATTGTGATCGTGAATAAATGAAAATTCTCAATCCAGGAACAAAAATAACTAAGAACGTTGTTCATAACTTAGAAGTTCTCAATTGTTGTTGAGCAATATATTGTGAAAAATGTGCGAAATTTCAGTGGTTTAGCGATAACTGAGAACTTCTCAGTTATTCAATAAATAACTGAGAATTTTGCACTTGTTCAGTATACAATTGAGAAGATTTCAGTTGTCCAATGGACAATAGTAAACACTAAGGCTCCGTTTGTTTCGCGGAAAATAACTTCCGGAAAACGATTTCTTGGAAAATGTTTTCCGGAAAACGATTTCTTGGAAAATGTTTTCCGGAAAATGTAATTTCCACTGTTTGGTGAATTTTAAGAAAATGTTTTCCGGAAAACTTTTTTAGATACATTAATTTTGATCACCTAGAGTATATATTAAAAAGAAATAATCAATAAATTAGTCATTATCTCCAATTTCAATTATTTTGTAAAATGGAAATGTAGTTTTGTAATTATAATGGACTAAAGTTAATAATTTAACATATTGCAAAATATTCATAAAAATAAAATATTTTTAGACATTTTTTTAATTAACTGGGTATATTTAAAAAATAATTTCCGTAAAACAAAATTTGGAGTTAAAACAACAATTGAAGTGTTAGAATTTTCCGGAAAACGTTTTCCTTAGGTGGAGGTAAGGAAAACGTTTTCCTTAGGAATGGAGGAAAACCACTTCCTTGGAAAACATTTTCCCATTTTCCGGTGTTTAACAAACACCGGAAAATGGGGAAAATGTTTTCTGGAAGTTGTTTTCCGCCAAACAAACGGAGCCTAAGAATTTTCAGCTTTTCACAATGTGTATAATTGAGAAATTCTCGGTTGTTGATAAGCAATAGATTGTGAAAATGTTGGGAAAAAAAGTCAGTTGTTTAGTGAACAACTTAGAGCTTATCAGTTGTTTAGTTATATGAGAACTTCTGAGTTTTTAGTGAACAATTGAGAAATTCTCAGTTGTTTAGCAAACGCAAGAGTGGTTTAAGATTTATTTTTTTAACTTCAATTTTTGTAGGTATCTCTTTTTTATATTTTGAGATGGAAAAAAAAGGCTTAGAGGGAGAGGACGTGCTGTTAATGGTGAGGAGGAGAAGGAGCGCGTTTAGGAAAAGGGTAGGCTAGTTGTGGAAATGTCTTTGGACCATATGAGTAATTTATAAAATACTTGTCTTACATAATTGTTTTGATTAGGGTGAAGGATTAGTTAGGATTTAACCCTGTTGTTAATTTGTATTTTTCTTTTGGATTTTCCAATTAATAAAGGGTTACGTGGAAAGAACTAGGGAGGGATAGGTGTTTAACTCAAGAAAGCTTGAGTGATGTCTAAGGGAGGTTAAGATGAAGCTTCATATAATTTGTCTACTTTAATAAGTAAAATGCTTTTTTTTTTTTTTTTTTTTTTTTAAAAAGGTTGTGACTTTTAAACCCACAACTAGAACTTACATTTTGTTGTTAATGCGAAGCCCTTTTTTTTTTAGTGAATAAATCGAGATCATTTATCACATAACTAAAATACAGAAAGAGCAACGCAGACATAAACAAATTTCATAGTATAATTTTTGCATTTGCATCTCATATCAAAAAATCATCGGCCTCTATTCATTCTTGTAAGGTGCATATTTGATGATATTGTTCAGAGTTTAGACACACTTGTCAAATCAGTTTCAATTAAACTGTTGTATTTTGGGAGACGATCGGGAGGCGAATTGTTTCAAGTAACTGTACCCAACACAAGCCTTGGTTTCCTATTAATAATTAGAAGAATATTATAAAAACATAATCTTGACCAGCAACCATTTACAAGCTATTCAAAACAGTAACATTTATTTGTTTTGTTCAATTTATTTACTTTTGTAATTTGTACTTCTTTTATATTGCAAAATTTATCTAAAGTAATTTATTTAATTATATTTTAAGGAATTATATGTATTTAAAATAAATATTTTTTTCTACCTAAACTTTGATATAATTTTTTTCATATAATTTATCATGATACAAATAATGTCACGACAAATAATGACATTGTTAAAGAGGATGAAAAAATATATGATAAAGGCATATTTTTGAATTTGATTAAACAAAATGAAAATTGACAAATAAATTTGACATATGCTTATGCCAAATTGCACTATACTATATTGATCAAAACATTTCCTAGTTTTTTTTTCTTTCTAGGAAATTCAATTTAGAGTTGACCAATACCATAATTAGGGTGTGAAATCATGTGTTCACAGATGCTATTGGTTATTAATAACAGATCAATTTGAGTCAACTGTCACATAGTTAGGGAGACAATTATAGCCAATTTTATCTTCAAAACATTTTTCATTGACCAACCAAAAATTGACTCTTACATAAATTGAAGATATTAGCTGTTCTCAATCCAAAACTTAGCTTAACTTGAATGAGACAATATCCCATCCATATAGTTCCTAGAGGGGTCTCCTGTGCGGCGGCCGCATGGTGCGACAGCGCACGGAGCCAACCTTCCTCTTTTCTTCTCTTTTCTTTTCTTTTCTTTTCTTTTCTTCTACTGAGATATTTTATTTTATTTTTTTGCCACCCTCAACTTTTTTCCTCCTAACAAAATTAACACTTATTATGACGAAACGTAACACTTTTTTCTTTTCAAATGTAACATTTTTTAAAAAAAAATGTACCACAATTTTACTGCAATAGATTAAAGATAACATAAAGATTGACAACTAACCCAATGTCACACTTTTTATAAAAGAATGCAACACTCCTTTTTTCAAATGTAACACTTTTTTGTTTCAAAATTAACATAAGATTGACAAACTAAACTAATGTTACATTTTATAAAAAATGAATGTAATATTTTTTTCTCAATTGTAACAGTTTATATTCTTAAATGTAACATTATATCTGAAATGTAATAATTTTTTATTGAGAAAGTAACAATTGAAATGCAACTTGATTATATATATGAATTTTTACTCTTTTTTTAAAGAAGAAAAGTAACATTTACCAAATAAAAATGTTACATTCATCTATATAGAAAATTATAATTATATATTCACTTTTTTACACTTCAAAAATTACTTTTTCTAACCACAAAAACTATCAAACAATTTAAATTTTCTTGAAAAATTGTTGTTACATTTGACTGTGATAAGTGTTACTTTTTGAAGATGAAACTGTTACTTTTATCAGAACAGAGTGTTACATCTTAGCTGATAAGCAGCTCAAAACTTTTTGTGTGTAAAAAAATATGTTTTTTTTAAATCGAACCATATCATGACCTATGTAGTTTTATTCATCTCGTCGAGACGAACACAACGGTATTTTTAATTTTTTTTCTGAGTTGTAAATCTCAAGATATATTATTTTAAAGTTATTGGGAGTTTTTTTTTTTTTTTTTTTTAAGGGAAGACACGTGTCGCGATCTGGGAAGTGGGAGGGCTTGATCCAACGGTCGGATGTAGCGGAGCAGGAGTGCGCGAGAAGCAGCGGAACACTCCCATAACTACGCTGCAAACCTATAATCCTCCGTCATCCCTACTGCAGCAGGTCGATTAACCTAACTCCAACCTATCACGAGGGCTGCCCCTTTCTGATCTTTTTCTCCAATGCTTGTTCATCTGGGATGCAATTCAAAGTGCCATTTTTGTTTGGACTACCTATAATTTCTTTATAAAATCCCAATGATATTATGATGGGATGAGCGGTAATTGTCTTTACTTGAGTTCGTTCCTCTTTTCTTAAATTTTGCAATGGGGACATTGTTTAGTCCATGTTTGGGGTGGAGCACCTTTATGTGCTATAACAACACCATTTTGATACAGATTCGAGTTTTATTTAAATATTTATTTCTACTATGGTTTGCGTAGTGTGCAAGGGATGAGGAGGAGAAAAGCAGTACACTGGTCGGAGTGGAGAAAGTGGGGGTTTTAAATGGGGTAAACGATGAACGACGTTTAAGTTATTTTTTTAATCCCGGTTCTTCAATTTCTCACTCTAGATTAATTCCAAAAAGAAAAAAAAATCACCCCAGATTTTTCAATTTATTTAACAGACATTTGCTATTCTGATGGGAAATGTCCATTTTGCCCCTTTAAAATCATGTGCGAGGCACATGTGTTAAGTTTTTAACGGGAGTTACGTTTTTAATGTAATTTATATTAACTTGCAACAAAATGACAAACATGGCTATGAGGTTGCAACTTTTACACTGTTTGGAACCAAATTGCAATTATTGGCAAAACATGGGTAACCAAGTTGCAATTTACCCGATAAAATTAGATAAAGAGGAGTATCTTTCAAACATAACATGAAGTGCTTACTTGGGGTACGAGATTATCAACGGCCCGTTTGGATTGATAAATTTTAGCAAAATTCATTGAGATTTCTTAGCGAAAAAAAAAATAGATGGTTTTAGTCCAATTTTAGTTATGTTTATCCGATTATTAAGTGCCCGTTTGGATTGATAAATTTTAGTAAATTTCTTTGACATTTCTTGGTGAAAAAAATTAGATGCTTTAGTCCAATTTTAGTTATGTTTATCTGATCAATCAAGGAAGAAGAGACCAATTATTATGTGAACCTCATTTGACAGTTGACACACCTATCTCCCATTTCTTAAGTGATTATTTGGATTTAAATTTCGATTAAAAAATTTGAAAACAATAATCATTCAAATAAAATTTAACTTTATATTGATACACAATGTATAAACACACCTAATAGCAGTTTTTTCATTTTCATTAAAATAACTAATTTAACCTCCATTAATCAAAGTTCATTCAATTTAACAATTAGAAAAGTGTAACTATCTCTTTAAGTCTTTAAGTGGACAGAAAGAATATGTTATTTTTATCGTTTTAGTCAAACAGATCTACTCAAGCACGAACAAAGGTCGGGCCTGGCCAAGCCAAACTCGGGAAGAGCGGTTGCCCGAGTGGGTCTAGCCGTAAGTATGCATGGGCGTAACTTACCAGCCAGCTCGGGCTCTGGCCGTTCGTTTGACATGTCCCGCTTTAAGGTTTTTATTTTCCTTTTTGGTCTGTCTGTCCCAATTTAAAGTTATTACTTTACTTTATTACCTAAAATGGAAAATGGGATACACTTTTCATTCTCACAACAAAAACTCCCTACCCATTTGTCTTTCCTACTTTACTTTTTATACTCACAACATTTACTAGTATTTATTTTCTGAATTTTTGTGAAAAGTCAAACTAGCTAAATAACTTTAAATTGGGACGGATTATGGAAATACGAAGTTAACCAGAAATAGGCCCATTTGTGCTCAAATTGGCCTCAGTCATTTGGTCCAAATAATATGGGCCTAAAAATTATTATGGGGCTTTAAGCTAGGTGAGCAATGAGCTGCCCAACAAGAGTCTAAATTCAATACTACTCTTTTGACAAGAGCTCTCGTGTTCTGCAAGTCGGAGAAGGAAGAAAATCGACAGAGAAAGTGAAAAGAGATCGTCCGAAGAAGAGAGAGAGAGAGAGAGAGAGAGAGAAATGGAGTGCGTATTCGGATTAGTCGGAAAAGATTTCGCGCTCGTCGTCGCCGATACATCGGCGGTAGCAAGTATTCTTGTTCACAAATCGAACGAAGACAAGATCATGGTTCTCGATTCACACAAACTATTGGGCGCTAGTGGAGAGAGCGGCGACAGGTCTGCCTCCTCCACCTTCTCTCTCTATACGTATATATATATATATATATATATATATCTGTGTGTCTATGTTGGGGTAATGTTTGTTTGCCTTCTTGATCGGTCTCCAGGGCTCAGTTCACGGAGTACATTCAGAAGAACGTGGCGTTGTACCAATTCCGTAACGGGATCCCGTTAACGACGGCCGCTGCCGCCAATTTCACTCGAGGCGAGCTCGCCACTGCCTTGCGCAAGGTGGGTTTTGAACTTTTTTGCTGTTAAATTGATTTTGTTAGTTATACATTTTGCCCTTTATACTGTGGAATAGCTAGGGTTTGTTTATGTTTATGTTTATGTTTATGTTTTTATACAGTTAGCACCCTTTAATAGGGTTTACATTTGTTTTCATTTTGATATGGTTTGTGATTAGTCTCTCTCGTCTGGCTTTGCTACATATGTACTTTGATTGATCTGTTGGCGGAAAAAGTGTGTTGGTAGATTTGCAGACCTTTGCTTCATTTAATTACCATACTCTCCCGATTGTTTGATAAAATTTCATGAACATAAAAGCACCTCAATTGTTTCAGTTGAGGCAATTAGGTGAAATCGGTAACCATTTTGAGTTATCGAGGAGTATCTTGTACTCACTTTTATGATCAAGAAGTGAAGCACTTGATATCAACCTAAGCAGCATCTACAATCTTGCATATGCTGTCGAATGCAAAATTTCTTTCTCCAGTTAATGGTTATACAACCTAGCTCTCATAGGGATAGTCTATGGTAAACTTACTAGAGAAAAAAAGGGATATGCAGCTTTATGTGTGTATAACTAGCTTCTACAGTTCCATCTAGTGGCGAATCGAAAAATTTATTGGAAGGGAATCAACTTATATGATATAGTGCTATTTTTTCCTGAACTTAAGGTGGTCAAGTATGCCAAAAAATGTATTTTTTTAGTGTAAAAATGTTATTTTCCTAAACTCAGAGGTGGTGAAAATGACATAACTCCAGAATCAAGGGGTCCCCCATTTGCATAATGTGGCTTCGCGTCTGGTTTCATCTTCTCCCAGACAATTTGTTACTTACGTAGCAAGCACCAGTTTTTGAGTGGATCTTCAGTCTTCACCTAAGCGTGCACCTCTCATGTTGTTTTGCCTCACCTTTAATTATTTTTTCTTCTCTTAAATATATACACCCTCCTCCTCAAAAAGTAGCGACACTTTCTATCTTTTATTCATCTTAAAAGATAGTTCTGTTAGTACATTATTAAACTGACCAAACTTCTAGAGAGAGGATTTGTAATTGCAACATAGTCCCCAACTTCCGTAAGGGTCATGCTTAAACCTTCCTCTCACTTGTTTTTCCCCTCTATCTTTTCACTTGAGCTATGAAAGAGCTGAAAAATGGAGGAACACGAACAAAATGCTCTAGCATCATCCTCACACCATGAAAGCAATTGGGTCTTACAGTTGATCATTTCTTTCTTTCTTTTTGGTGACGTAAGTACGGGATTGGAAATATAGGAGTACTCAAGCGTGTTGCCAGCTTCACTCTTATACAGCGTGCCTTTCAGATAGTGATCAATCTAACAATAGTTAATCCGTCTACTATGCTCCTCCTCATTCTACCTTAAAAGTTTGAATATTCAAATTTGACAGGTGATGGAGGAAGCATTAGTTATGTAGTCTCGTTATTGTCTGTGTCACATAGTACTCCATTCCCCATTCCTCACCTCCCACACGACACGTGCGTGCACACACACAACAAGAAAAAAAGAAGACAAGGGTAGACCTAATTCCGATGTTCTCCTGTCTTTGATGTATTATCCACAAATTGATTGAGCACACATCTAAATGCTTGTATTTTTGTTCTCTTTGTGCATGATTTTCATGTACTTGAGAGTTAATGATGGTGTAAGACACTGATGAATTTTAAGGAAAAGGGAGAAGAAAAAAGATAGATCTCATGTAGTTCATAGAGTAATAGTATATGTTAACAACTTTCGTTTTCTGATCTAGAATGGCAGCGACACAGTTTCATTTGAAGTTGAGCAGGCTCAGCCAACAATTACACATATAGTACTTCGAGATTTCGTCAAATGTCGAAAGTTGAAACATTCTCTGAGAACATAAACACTCATGGTCCTTCTGGGAACATCTACCCTTTATGAGTCTTCTGAGATCAAGTTAGTATTGTTTTCGTGATTGTAATAGGTATGAATTTGAACTAGTCGTTGCGTCCTGATATTGTTTCTCTCTGAAAAAAGATAAGCTAGGTTCTTAGAGGGTTTCCTTTTTTTTTTTGTGGGGGGGGGGGGGGTATTATATATCCTTCTTTAAGTTAACTTTATTCTAGGGGCAAGTGTTGGCCCAATGGTACGTATTGTAAGATTGCTCTATACGTCTTAGTGATACGAGTTTGAACTATGACAACAAGCTCTATTGTTGTGGGGGTTAAGACTACATATGTTAAGACATTGGACTGTCGCTAGACCTGCAAGGTGAGGCTAGGTGTGGTCACAGTTGTCCAGCCATTAGTTCAAACTACATAAACACCTGCTTAGTTTGCGGGTCAAGCTCCCTTAATAAACCGAGTATACACATGTCAATCTCAATGCGGCTCGAGTGCAACCCTGATTGTGTGCATCGACATTGTGCTACATAACAGTTAACTCTGTCTGAAAGGGTTCCCTGCAACCTTGGTTATCAGGAGGATAGGCAAATTTATATAAAAAACAATTGGAACGTCCAATTATCATTTTCGCCACATTCTTAAACACATCATTTCCCCACGATACAGAAATGTTTGTATGTATTTAACTTGTAGCGAACGTGATTTGATGTAAATATTTACTTGACCATCTTTCAAATCCCCAGTAGAGAGAGATGTGATTCTTACCTTTTTGCCATATACTTGTGTTTTCCAGAACCCATACCAAGTGAACATTCTTTTGGCTGGCTACGACAAAGAGACGGGTCCGTCCCTGTACTACATTGATTACATTGCTTCCCTTCACAAGGTTGAGAAAGGTGCATTCGGGTATGGATCATACTTTTCTCTAGCAATGATGGACAGACATTACCGGAAAGACATGACTGTGGAAGAAGCTGTAGATTTGGTGGATAAGTGCATACTGGAGATCCGTTCAAGATTGGTCGTCGCCCCTCCAAATTTTGTTATCAAAATCGTGGACAGCAAGGGGGCTAGGGATTATGCCTGGCGTCAATCAGTGAAGGAGGAGGGTGTTGCTATGGCATGAAGTTAATCGTACGGTCACGAAGCACTCTTGAATTTATAATATGTGGTGATATACTATTTCTTTTTATTAGTACACCATTGCATTCAGTTTCAGTGGTTTCTTATATGTATGAGTAGAATTATTGCAATTTGTAATTTACTTTGTTTGGTCATTTTGATGGATTGTTGCATTTAAGCTTGTTGGTGGTTTCTCTATGCCAACCCAGCTTGTTCTACTTCCCTGGTGCATTTTTCCCTGGTGCATTTTGCGCAGTGAACATGTAGAAGGCATAACAACTTGAAAGCTACTACTCCCTCCATCCTGATGGTTTTATATCCGTCCCGGTATGATAATTTTATATGACTCTTTAACCAAACATTTATGCTGATTGTTATTGATAAATCAATTACAATTTGTGGAATTTCATGACGTTAGTATTTGGTCAAAGTTCACTTGCGTCGACCATAAAAAATCAAATGTGACATCTTTCCGGGATTACCGAGGGAGTATTTTATTATTGAGCAATGCTGGGGGCACAAAATCTTGTTTACAAAATAAGTTGATATTTTGTTGGTTGCATCGATGTGGACCCACTACGCTCTAATTAAAAAGAGCATGTCTCCTGTGCGCCCGCCGCACAGCTTGCGACGGCGCACGGAGCCGAGCCTGATATTTTTATTTTATTTTTTTTGACGATTTTTTATTTTATTTTATTTTATTTTTGCCACCCCAACTTTTTTCCTCCCAACAAAAACAACACTTAATATAATGAAATGTAACACTTTTTTTTTCAAACGCAACACTTTTTTTTTAAATGTACCACAATTTTGCTGCAATATATTAAGATCACATAGATTGACAACTAAACTAATGTCACACTTTTTATAAAAGAATGTAACACTCTTTTTTTCAAATGTAACACTTTTTTTTTCAAAATTAACATAAGATTAACAAACTAAATTAATGTTACATTTTATAAAAAATGAATGTAATATTTTTTTTCCTCAATTGTAACAGGTTATATTTTTAAATGTAACATTATATCTGAAAATGTAACAATTTTTTATTGAGAAAGTAACAATTGAAATGCAAACCCGATTATATATATGAATTTTTACTCTTTTTTTTAAAGAAGAAAAGTAACATTTACCAAATAAAAATGTTACATTCATCTATATAAAAAATTATAATCATATATTCCCTTTGTTACACTTCAAATGTTACTTTTTTTTAACCACAAAAACTATCAAACAATTTAAATTTTCTTGTAAAATTGCTGTTACATTTACTGTAAAAAGTGTTACTTTTTGAAGATGAAACTGTTACTTTTATCAGAACAGAGTGTTACATCTCAGCTGACAAACAGCTCAAACTTTTTGTGTGTAAAAAAATATGTTTTTTTTTTTTTAAAAAAAAAACAAACCATATCATGGCCTATCTAGTTTGATTCGTCTCATCGAGGCGAACACAACGGTATTTTTATTTTTATTTTTCTGAGTTATAAATATCAAGATATAGCATTTTAAAGCTAATGAGGTTTGTTTTTAACTTGCCACGTGTCACGTTGGGAGTGGAGGAGTGGCTGGTGGGCGGGTAAGCAGGGGGGTCGGGCGGGCGGGGTCGGCCCATGGGTCCGCCCGCCGCACGTGGTGCACCCACCGCATTTGAGACTTTGTCAATTAAAAATAGAAATAAAATCATTATACTTAAGATTTTGTGAGCAATATTTTGTTTTAAACCATTATAAAGTAGTAAAGATTCAAGTCGAACTAACTGATGCAAAAGTCGTTTTGTAAAAAAAATTCCTTTTAGTTTGTTTTATAATATAGTTATCTCCTTCGTTGAGAGCCGTTGGATTTCTCTCCTTTGTTGAGAGCCGTTTCATTTCTCTCATTTGTTGAGAGCCAATGTATGTTTGTTGTTTACTTTGTGTGTTTTTTCATTCTGTAAGTTCGACAAATCTCACATTATCACACAATGAAGAAGATACCATTGTTCTTATTGCCCAAAGATGTTTTGTGGAGATTGAGATGTCTGGTGGGCGTTTTTTCGTCAACCCGATTTTTCGACTATATCAAGTGTTGAGAGCAAAATTTTATCCGAAGAAGGATTTGTTAAATACCGAAATAAGGCAGTGTCCAAGTTTTACTTGGTGAAGAATTCGTATGTCTAAAATTTTATATTTGAATTATCATTGTTGTAAGATAAGCGATGGAAGTACTCTTGATATTTGGGGTGAACCTCCGGTCTTTGTGGAATGCCATGTACTTTCTTATCATTGTGAATACTAATGATTTTGTCGTTTGCTCAAAAAATAAAATAAAAATATACATCAAATCAAATTTATTTATGAGCAATGCTGGGGGTACAAAATAAGGTCACAAAACCATCGATAATGAACCCGCCACACTCTAAATTAAAAACACCAATTACATATTACACATAGGATTTTGTGAGCAAGTTTTTGTGCCCTATTATTATTCTTTTATTGTGTGCGTGTCAAAGCCCATAGTCCCATACCCAATCTAACACCCCTAGCCTGAACATAACTCCCTCCACAATTCCCCTTTTTATGCCTTCTTGTAACAAAAGAAAGGAAGAAAAAGAAAAAAAAAATAGGGATTTTTACCAATAAGTCCCTCATACTAGATGGAATTTGCCAATAAAAACAGTGATTTTCATATTTTACCTTAGGGTCCCTGGGTGGAAATGGATTTTACCAATAAATCTCTCACACTTTTTAAATGGCAAAATTACCCTCTGCTATATACCACGTTATTTACCCCTCTTCTTCCCCAAATCTAAACCCTAGCCCTCTCTCGCTCTCGCGCTCTCTCTCTCGTTCTCTCTCTATGCCTCCCCTTATGCAGACCGGCGACATCTTCCCTTCCCCTCCCCCTCCGGCATCGTCACCCTTTCCCACACCCGCCAAGCCATCTCTCACCGCTCAGCCTCACCTGCTTCCTATTCGGCGCCATCGCACCTTCTTCTGCAACGGCTTTGGTATTCTCCAAAAGGCGTACGCAAGAACGGCTTCACCGGCCAAATTATCTGTTTGGAATTTTCGAATTTCTCCTCTTTCTCCAATGGCGTTCATGTTCAGATTTGGTATTTTCATATTTCTTTCTCTTCTCCTTCTTGAACCATCTATGAACTGTTGTTCTTAATCTATGCCCAAAATTGATTTTTTTTTTTTTAATTTCAGATCTAAGAGATTTTTGTGTTTGTTTGACAATGACGGTGATGGGGTTTTCCCGTGGCGGTGTGGATTCTTGATCTTTGGAGATGATGAGTTGAATGTTGGATTTGTCGATGATTTCGGTTGGGTGGATGTTGAGATGATCCTGTATGTAGGACTAGATTGTTGAAGATTAGGGTTTGTTTTTGTGCAGGGATTTTGTGGTATTTTTGGATCTTTTCCTTGATTTCTTGAATTGTGTGGGAGTCTGAAAGAGATCTTGTAGATGAGGTAATTTCTGATTCTGTTGATAGCTCTACCAATGTTGTTGCTGGTGGTTGTAAAATGGGTCTGAATATGGATGATTTTGAGATCCTAGTTGAGGAGAATGGAGATTTGGATGACTGTATGTATGAAGATGGTTTGGAATACCTTACATTGCCTACCAAATGTTCGATAAAATGCCCAGGAGAAATGACGGAGGGATTACTCCAATCAGTTGCTGGGTCAAGTAACCTACTTCCATAGAAAATGGCCACCTTGTTGTGGGTACAAAATTGAGATCCATTTTTTTCTTGGGGGTGAAATGAGAATGAACAATTGAGAAAAGCATGTCCCAGTTATTATAATAACTGTGAAAAGTTGATAGATGAATTTATCAGTTTTGTTACTCAATTATGAACAAATTGAGTATCAATAATGATAAATTGATTTATCATTTGTTTAAAAGATATATAGCATCACACAACTGTGAAATCATATAACTGTGAAATCACACAACTGTTCAAGCACACAACTGTGAAATGCATGTCTCAGTTATTATAATAATTTGTGAAAAATTGAATGATGAATTTATCAGTTTTTGCAAGTGAAAATCAATAAATGACACAACTGTGAAATCACATGATAACTGAGAAATCATAAAACTGTGAAATCCATGTCTCAGTTATTTTAATAATTGTGAAAAAATTGAGAGATGAATTTATAAGTTTTTACATGTGAAAAATAAAAAATGACACAACTGTGAAATCACATAACTGAGAAATCAGTTGAGAAATGATTTTACAAGTGAAAAATAAAATTTTTATTTCTAAAATTGTGAAATTAATTGAAAAATGAAAAATAATTTTCTCAAACTTTTACTAGTGAAAAATGAGATTTTTATTTCAAAAATTTGAATTATGTGTTGAGTGTTCTTGTTTGATTTGTATTGACGATACGATTAAAACGGTGGTTTCAGATTTAATTTTCGATTCTTAAATTTTAAGATATTGCATTTTATAATTTTGGTGGAAAAAAAAGAAGAGAGAGAAAGAGGGAGAGAGAAAGTGAGGGAGGGAGAAAAAACGCATCTTGGTTATGCGCTTAGCGCTAACCAAATATCTCGCGTGCGTCTGGGAGCTGGGAGGAAGAGGGGCAATTTGGTCCAGCGAAAATTCCAGGGACTTTTTGGTAGGTTTCCAAAATGTCTGTCTTTATTGGTCGTTTTTATTTGGGTGATGAGCTTATTAGTCAAAGCCTCAAAAAAATATAGAAAAACAAATAGCGAGTAGTAGTATATAATTACAAATTTTGCGCCCTTTAACGCCAATCTTCACACCAATTCTACTCCACTTTTGGCCATCATTCTTCAATTTCTCTTAATCCCTCTCCATTAAACTCACAAGAGCTTTGCTCAAATCTGGTTCTTGGCTTTTACCAGGTGAATTTACCCTCTACTTGTCATTTATTTTCCTGCCAATTTTGTCCCCAATTCAATCCATCAAGATCAACTTAATGCTTGATTTTGATTTTGGAATCACGGTTAACCCAATGCTTATTTCTCTGAATGGAGAAGTGGGTTGTGTTTGAAACTTCTTGAATTTGATTCAGATGTAAAAAAGAAATTGGGTCTTGAATCTGAATTCGGGTGTCTGCGAATTGGTTTCTTGATTAGGTTTTATTAATGATTTTAACTGTTGTTCTGTGTCGTGTTATGATTCTGATTAGAATGAATGTTTTTTGTTACTATGATTTCAAGACTTCAATTGATCATCAGGATTTTGTGACTGCTGCTGCTTTTGTGATGTATGTAAAATTTTAAGACAAATTGGCCTGTAATTTGATACAGTTTGAAATATTTCACATGAAGCTTGTTCTCTTGAAATAATTCGGAATCATTATCCGTGAAACTGAAACAGAACGTGTCTTAGCTTAGCTTGATATCTTAACGAGAGAATTGGGTTTTGATGCACTATCGCCCGAGAAAAAATGTACCACTTCTCCAAAGTAATGGGCCTTATATTCCGATTCATCGTGTGACTCCTGTCACTGTTCAAATAACATGGAGTGTTTTGATAAGTTCTGTCAATGGTCATTTTGTTTCATTGATATGATCTAACCAAATCTGCGAGCAGCTTATTCTTTTGCATTATGTCTCTTTTTTTTCAGTTGTTGAAGGGTTCTGCAGAAACAGCTTCGTGGATTGTTAGAGTTGTAATATTGGCAAAAGGATTGGTGCTGTAGGTAAAGAGAAATTTACACTGTAAGGCACTTATGATCCTGCTTTTTTGTTTTCTTTTTTTATCATCATCGAATCGTCTATTCAAGTAGTTTTCATAATCAATTGGCTAACGCTTGTTTGAGCATGTTTGATCTTTAATGGGCTTCCTTCCCCCAATATTCTTTCGTTTCTTTGGTGGGAATTGACATTCATCACTTGGTGGCAGTTCATGAAGTTCCTTAGGATACATGACTGTTATTTTAATTTCAAAACTTAAGGGCAGTCTTCATTTTTCAGCCCGTCCAAGAACGTTAGATGCAGAAATTAAAAAAAATATATGATAATTTCAGTTATGATATTTTGAAAAGAAGTAGAGAAGTGCACAAGACTCAACCCTTAAGTCGTCTTGCTTGGCAAAACAAATTACTCCCTTTATTGTGAAAAAAATGCAATAGATGTAATAACCTTTGTCGAGTTACCATATGATTCCCTTTCTCTTTTCATGTTTTCTTTTGTTTTCCAGAGAATATGCGCCCTTCTTTCTTATAGAAATGTGTTAAACAGTATCGCTTGGGTGCTGCATATCAATTATAGTAGCTTAAAGATATGCCTCTAAAGATTGTTTGGAAAAAGTAAGGTTTTCAGGATAGTTTAAGTATGGAGAAAACTGGTGGGTAACTCTATTGCAATATTTTCCTCTGTTATTTATCAGCACAGAAGCAAACTGTGGAACTTTTTTTTTTTTTTAGCTTCTTGAATCAATAATTTTGGTATGCTTCAGTATTCAATTTCCATTGTTAATAGAACATTGTTTTTTTCTCTAGGCTGCGCTTTTAGATAATTGGCATCACCATATCTGTTCTTTGTTTTGCGAAAAGAATCGTTCTAGTTATATTGAGACGTTTCCCCCAAGAGTACTTTTTGAAAAACTAAGCTTATTAACTTTCTGAGTTTGTTCTTAGTTACTGTATTACACTTGAGTTAAATTTATACTCCCTCCGTCCCATAATGATAGTCCCATTTGACTACTCAAAACATTTTAACAACTTAGTTTCATGTACATCACTATCCTTGATGAAGTTTAGTTATTACCTATATTCCCCTTGCAATTGTTCTCATTGGACACCACTCTCTTTATCTCCTTCTCCCTCCTTGTTGGGGGCAATAATGGAAGTTCAATTATTTTAACCTATCAAATTTAGAAATGGGACAAACAAAAATGTCAAATGGGACAATCATTTTGGGACGGAGGGAGTGATAATCAACATTTACAGGTATTTATTGCTATCCAAACTCATAATAAAAAATCTTTCGACTTCGAAGGTTAATTCTTTGAGAAAAACTGAGAATTTGTAAAGATCTAATGGGTTAATTTCCTAGAATATATTCATGGTATTCAGAAACAAATTCTATTACCTTATTCTATACCTCATTCCATTTCTTGTTTTTGTTCTTCCAGATTCCTGTCAGCTCAAAATGTCCAAGCGAAAACCTATAGAAATTGGAGACGACCATAGTTTGAGTACAATCAGATTCCAACCTGACCATTTAGAATCCATCGCAATCTTGATCACCAAGGTTGCAGGTGATCGACAACTTTGGCTTGATGGGGACATTCTTGACTTGGATATCTACGATGAATATCAACTCCCTCGTCTTTTCATGGCCGCCAAGTACAGGAACATATACTTTTTCACCCGGTTGAGAAAGATGGGTAAAATGGGTAAAACAGGTTTAAAGCAGGCTATCCGCAAGGTCGGTAATGGAACTTGGCACGGAGAAAGTAAAAATGACGTAAAGCATGATGTTCATGGAGTGGTGGGGACCATACATACTTTCAAATTTAATTGCGATAAACCGGGTTATGGGCACGATGGTCTCTTTCTCATGTCTGAATACCACTTGCTCGAGGGTGTTCGTCTGAAATACAATCCACTGGAAGACCCGGTTTTCTGTGTTTTGAAATATAAACATAGAAGCGAACTGGGACTGCAGAAACGCAAGCGCTGATCTGTGGTTTTTGGTGCGTTTGATTTCATGGTTATGGTGTCATGGACTTTTTTTTTCGCTTACACGGAATACCAGCTGGTCAACGATAGTGTCCTGTTCTTTGTGTTTTGTCTTTTCGCATACACGGAATTTCAGATGCGAAGATGGTGAGAACTGATTAAAAAAACTTGCATTTGATTCATTTTTTTTAGTACAGAGATTATGGAACTGTTTTTGGTTTCTTCAGTTCATGTAAAGATCAGTCAGTTTAAAACTTAATTCTGATATGGTACAGCGAAAATATGCAAATTTCTGGCTATGCCTGTCTTCTTTTTTTCCCATTATTTTCTTTTCTGATTCTATAACATAAAATGCATGCAATTTTATGATATTTGCTTTACATGATTATTGCGGTTTGCGGTTGACATGTCAAAGTTTGCAAAATATGTGCTTTACTTGTTTGTGTATTATTTGTACTATAGTAAAATTGCAAAATATGTGTATTACTCTCTTTGACCCGACCCAAAATGAACGTAGTAGTAATTTATATTTGAAACATTGACAAAATAAAATGTACTCCATCCGTCCCAGTTTAAGGTTCTTAGTTTCCTTTTTGGTATGTCCCAGTTTAAGGTTCTTAGTTTATTCTTTAAATATGACAGTATGAATAGTGTTTTGTGTCGCTCATGTTCAACATAGAGGCATATTTTTGTCATTCCCATCCCGTACATGATACATATAAAATGGAGGTGAACATGAATGAAATAACTGTTCATATTTTAAAATGCTTATAGATACACAAAAAGCAGTAATTTATAAATTATGACATTCTCATGTCTAGTACTATGTAGCAGTTTGCTCTAGTACAAACATTTCTAGACATTTAGTTGTGTAAGTATAAAATGAATCGTGAAAAATTGGTTAAAGAAAACATTTAGGGACAGATTTTTACAAAAAAAAAAAATAAAGTACATTCATTTTTAAACAAAATATCTTGTTTCAATAAGAGACGGACTGAGTAGTAAAGATGCGTAAAGACCCTTACTATCCACTTTACAAACTTTTAGTTTTCCATCTATAGATTGGAAAACGTTATTTTTTTTAAGGATAAATTTTTATTTATAGACAAACTTTTTTTTAAAAAAATGGACATTCATCTATGAAAAAAAAAAATTGTATAAAAAGGGCATTCATTTAATCCTTAAATCTATTTGCTCCTACAGCTTGGTACACCTAAAAATTTCAGTTCACCACATCAGATATTATATAACCTAATACTGATTTATACTCCCTCCGTCCCAAAATGATCTTCACACTTTTTTCGCCGTTACTACGAAACGAAGGAACTTTGAGTAATAATTTTAGGTTGATTGAATTATCCTAATCAAAATCTAAAACTTGTTATTGATAATATTTTGACGGTCTACCAATTACAAGTTTTAGATATTTATTAATATAAATGAACCAACCTAAAATTATTGCTCAAAGTTCGTTCGTATTAACGGCGAAAAAATGTGAAGATAATTTTGGGACTGAGGGAATATATGGCCACATTTCTCTATGTGATTTTACATTCATGATTGAATAATCTCAATTTTTGTATATGTCATAGCCCCCAGTGGGGGGCTCGCACGACGGGCTATTAGCTCAGTGGGTAGAGCGCGCCCCTGATATTGCGTCGTTGTGCCTGGGCTGTGAGGGCTCTCAGCCACATGGATAGTTCAATGTGCTCATCGGCGCCTGACCCTGAGATGTGGATCATCCAAGGCACTCTTCTGTTATTGAAGATTCCCTTGTTTAATAATAGTTGGCCACCCAAAATTACCAATCAAAACCTCCATTTTTTCCCTACAAATATACTCATTTTCATCCCCTTTCTCTACACTCAAGCCACACCAAAATAAAAGCACGTATCCTCTTACAAGTTCTTGATCCTCCCTCTAAGAACAGAGCAACTAATGGCTCCAAGAATGACTGAAAAATGTCTAGTCCTAGTCCTTGTGGTCATGCTCTGCGGTGGGGCCACGGCTCAATCTCAATCAGGCTGCACGAACGCTCTTATGGGATTGTCCCCGTGTCTAAGCTATGTCAATGGGAGTACATCTACTCCAGCATCTTCTTGTTGTTCATCGCTTTCAAGCGTCGTTCAATCACAGCCACAATGCCTTTGCATGCTGCTTAATGCAGCCGGCATGTCTTCCCTAGGTGTCACTATAAACCAAACTCTCGCTCTACAACTCCCTGGTGCTTGTAGTGTATCAACCCCACCCCTAAGCCGGTGCAACGGTTAGAGATCATTATACTACTCCCTCCGTCCTCAAAAGATAGTCCCACTTTCATTTTCATGGTCAACTCAATTGAATTTGACCATAATTTTTTGAAAATCCAACTCTCCCAATGCAATTCTGGAAGTTGTTATTTATTGATGGCATTCTTATTGGTGAGATAATAACAATTTTTTGAATTGCGTATGGAAAGTTGGATTTTCATAAAATTATGGTCAAAGTTCAATTGAGTTGACCATGAAAGACAAAGTGGGACTATCTTTCTGAGACGGAGGGAGCATTATGAATCTTTTAGCAGTGATACAGGAACCAAATATGTGACACACACACGCATATATATATATTATGCTTGTATATATATACATACATACACATATAATCTTTGAGCTACCTACCTTTTGACAGCAGCTGCAAGCGGGCCCTCAGCATCTTCTCCAGCAAGCCCTCCGACAAGTTCTCCAGCAGAGTCTTCAGACGACACACCTGATTCTCAAGCTCCAACTAAACCTTCAGTTCCAAGTATTCCTGCAGGAACAGGATCAGGGTCAAAAACTATCCCCTCTACTAATGGCTCGTCAGATGGAAACAACATCAGAGCACCCCTTCATTTCATTGCTTTTGTGTTGTTCATCTTGTCGTGTGCCTCAATGGCAAAAAAATTCTGAGCTTTCGATTCATGACAGCTTGTTGCTGACCAAAACTTTTCAATTGAAACACACACACACACACACACACATTGTAAAATTGTGCTATGAAGTATGAAGCACATGGTGCTGCGAGTGCTAACACCCTGATATAAAAAAAATAACGATAAATGACTGGATTTGGAACTGCTGCAGAGGTCGTTGTGGATTTGGACACAACTCCCTTTTTCTAATACGTGCAGTAGAGATTAAATGGGCAGAACACTTGATGTAGGTCCCACACACCGTCCATTTAATCTATATAACCCATTATCTAAAGAGGCAAATGTGGCTCAAATCCACACCGACAGCTGCAGCAGTTCTAAGTCCAATAAACGAATGCAAAGTCATATGTTAGTCAGAAGTTTTAGCACACTGTTTGTTCAACTGATGGAAAACTAGTCCACGTATGGTCATGCACTCAAGTCAACAGCAGCTCTCAAAGGTCAAATAGAATGGAATTTCAAAAGATTTCAGTAATATAGTGCATCGAAAAAAGGAGTCTGTTAGGTTGATGTTGACAGTCATTAGGCGTGTTTATATAACTGAACATGCACCCCTATTTTCACAGGAAAATGTTGGGAATTGGGGGATCACCGCATCCACTAGCCCATACTAGCAGTCATCAACATGGAGAAATAAATTCAACACATGAATAATATTAATATGAAAGAACAAGAACACTATTATTTGTTAACCCGGTTCACCACCCCCCACGTGGCTACATCCGGAGGCCCCAAGCCAGGATATCACTATAATAATATGTTGATTGTTACAGTTTACACATACACTCACACAGATCTAGTATGTATACTCTCCCATGAACAACCCTCTCCTACATATTATTATCTCTCCCCCAAGAACGTACAAACATGATCATGGCCGGCTTGTAGGATCGTCCCTCATGGCTTTCCTAGGCTCCCGGCCCCCTCCTAGACACTATTTTGTGCTCTCCTTTGATATCCTAACTCTCTCCTATTAGGGTACACAATATTCTGGACGAACTTGTGCTTATATAGGCTAACAAGAGAGACCTAAACCAAATACATGTGAGAAACCCTAAAAACTGCACTTTCCCGAATTCTGAACCCGGCACCGAGCGCCCGCCTGGTAGGGACCAGGCGCCCGCCTGCAATCTTTTCCCAGAAACGGATCCTTACTGCCAAGGTCGAGCGCCCGCCTGCTCTGCTGTACGGTTTTTCCTCCTCCGTTTTGATCTCCCCAATCCCCGTTTGGTTTGAACTCCTTTGCCTCCTTGTCCCCTTTCGGTTTTAGGACTCCACTCCCAACAGAAAACAAGTCGCTCTGTTTATAAGAGAAATCAGAAAATTGTCGACCAAGAAGTGCAGTCAGTGCAAGCAATGTTTTGATGTTTCCACTATTGTACTAAATGGGATAAATCACTGTGAATACAATCTTAAATAACTGGAGTATTGTGTACATCACCACCAATGACATTAAACATCAAAAATCCATTTAGGCTATTTCCTCTCTCCCTAAGTAGATGTCGGTATTCCATGTAAGGGACATTTTAAGAAATTGATTTTAATGAAATTTGATAGCAAAGATGCATAAACACCCTTACAATCCACTTTACAAACCTTTTGTTGTCCATGTATACACTGGAAAATCATATTTTCAAGGACAAAAAAAATCATTTATAGACAAACTTGAAGAAAATGGACATTAATTTATGGGGGAGGGGGAATCTTTATAAAATGGACAACCATAATTTTATGACAATATAGTTATCCCTATGCAATTCCAAATATTGTTATTGATTCACCATTATGAATAATATCAACAACAATGTTTAGACGTACATAGGGATAATTGAGTTTTTAAAATTTCAGGGTCAAAGTTTGATTGTGTTGACCAAAATAGTCAAAAGTGAGATTATCTTACTGGGACGGGGGAGTATTATAAACTGGACATTGATTTCGGGCCGAGGGAGTACATCATATCCTTCCAATATACTCCGTATTCACTCCAACTGCTAGGTACACCTACAGAGTTCAGTTCACCATATCAGTTACTTTATAACCTAATACTCATTTATATATCACCAAAAGTTTGTATATGCCACATTTTCTGTTATTAAGGATTCCCTTGTTTAGTAATAGTTGGCCAACCAAATTACCAATCAAAACTGTCCCTTTCCTCCATGTTCCCCCTATAAATATATACTCACTTTCATCCCCTTTCTCAACACTCAAGCCACACAAACATATCCTCTGACCAGTCCTTGATACTCCCTCTAAGAATAGAACAACTAATGGCTCAAAGAATGACTGAGAAATGTCTAGTCCTAGTCACTGTGCTCATGCTGTGGAGTGGAGCCACGGCTCAATCTCAATCAGGCTGCACGAGTGCATTTATGGGACTGTCCCCGTGCCTAAGCTATGTCAATGGGAGTACGTCTACTCCAGCATCTTCATGCTGTTCGTCGCTTTCAAGTGTCGTTCAATCGCAGCCACAGTGCCTTTGCATGCTTCTTAATGCAGCCGGCATGTCTTCCCTAGGTATCACTATAAATCAAACTCTCGCTCTACAACTCCCAGGCGCTTGTAGTGTATCAACTCCACCCCTAAGCCGGTGCAACGGTAAGCAGTGTTACAGTCATTAAATATGTTTATTACATACTCCCTCCGTCCCAAAAAATTGATAGTCCCATTTGACTTTTCGAACATTTTAAGGTAACATTATAAGTTTTGGAAATTCGGTGATTTTGAAGCCCTTAATTTTGGAAATGGGACTAGCTTTCTGGGACAAACAAAAAGGGGAAATGGGACTATCATTTTGGGACTCCCTCTCCCCCATTTTAAACTTCAAAAATTTCCATATTGGGCGTCCCATTTTAAAATTCAAAACCTAAAAAGGAAAGTTTTTTATACTTCTTTATTTCCCACTAACTATTTACTACCCCACTTACTCTCTCCTACCAAACCATACTCACAACACATCACCTTTTTCTTAATTCTTGAACCCAAAAGTTTTTGAAGTTTAAATTGGGACGTATGGAGTATATGTATGTGTGTGTGTGTGTGTGTGTGTCGTAAACATACATGAGAATGTGCTTATATATTTCAATCTTTGAACTGCCTAACTTTTCACAGCAGCTGCGAACGGGCCCACAGCATCAGCATCTTCTCCAGCAAGCCCTCCGACAAGTTCTCCGGCAGAATCTTCAGACGACACACCTGAATCTCAAGCTCCAGCTACACCTTCAGTTCCAAGTATTCCTGCAGGAACAGGATCAGGATCAAAAACCGTGCCCTCTACTAATGGATCGTCAGATGGAAACAACATAAGAGCACCCATTCATCTCATTGCTTTCGTGTTGTTCATCTTGTCGTGTGCCTCACTGGCCAAAAGTTTCTGAGCTTTCGATTCATGACAGCTTGTTGCTGATCAAAACTTTTCGATTGTTTCGTTTTCTTCTCTGCTTGAGAGTGGTTTATTTTAGTGAGAAATTATCATGTGTTGTACAAATTTTATTAATCAATGTAAGAACATTGCTATCTTCTTTAGATTCTTTACCTACCATCATATTGACGAAACATTCAAGCAATTATAAACGTAACATTAAGGTTAAAAACCCATACATACATGGCGTACATATATACACACATGCATACATATATACTTACATAATATATACATATAACGTAAACTCTTGTGCTAGGAAGTGCCTAGGGCTGCCAGTGCCGACGTCCCAGATACGAAAAAATAACAATAAACGACTGCAAAGGTTTGTCTTAATCAGAAGCTTTAGCAGACTGTTTGTTCCCATGATGGAAAATCAGTGACACTATGGTCATGCACTTGAGTCAACAGCAGCTCTTGAAGGTCTAATATAATGTAATTTTCAAATGATTTGAGCAATATAACGCAGCGAAAGAGGAGTTTGCAAGGTTGATGGTGACAAATTACTCAAGTCAACAGCAGCTCTTGAGGGCCAAATATGATGGAATTTCAAAAGATGTGAGCAATATAACGCAGGGAAAGAGGAGTCTGTTAGGTTGATGGAGACAGTCGTTACGCGTGACTGTATAAAGCAAAAAATGCATCACTATTTTTCCCAGGAAAACGAATCGCCCTGTGCCATATTCACCAGCGAGCTGAAGCTATTTATAGTACTTCCTCCGCCGCTTA
The DNA here is from genome assembly GCA_026119855.1 of Campanula takesimana. Classification (NCBI taxonomy): domain Eukaryota; kingdom Viridiplantae; phylum Streptophyta; class Magnoliopsida; order Asterales; family Campanulaceae; genus Campanula; species Campanula takesimana. The sequence goes on from JAOWBW010000184.1 coordinate 1,516,109, forward strand.
ATGAATGTCCATTTTAAAGATTTTTTTGTCACAAAATTAATGTCTTTTTTGGAAGAAAAAATTGTCCCTAAATGCTTTTTTATCAAAAACAATTCACTAGTCTCTTTATACTTGTAAAACTGAATGTTTGGAGAGTGGATAACAAGAATATTTATGAATCTTTGTCATTAATTGTATAAAAAGTAAAAATATTCAGCACGACCCCTAAAATGAAATTCGGACATTCATTAAATGCTACAAGAGCTCTCACTATGCGCGGAGCCCAGGGAAGGGGAGATTCGGGCCCAATGAGATATATTGATTGCAGCTATAGAAAAAAAAATCTTGGCGTCACGAATTTTTAGAATGAGACCATACATTACCATAGTTTTGATCAGTTAAGAACAAACCTATGGGCTCTGGCTGCAACTGCTAGGTACACCTAACAATTTCAGCTCACCATAACCCATTTTTTATACACTCGTACATTTAAATATTTAGAAGCTTAACTATCTCATCCTGTGTAGTATATGATTGAATTATAGCAGATATAAATTCGCCAACAACTTCTACTCTCAAAGATTTCCTGTTTAGTTATAGTTGGCCACCCAAACTATTGATCAAACTTGTCCTATTTCTCCAAGCTTTCCTATAAATTAATTCTCCGCCCTCTAGCCACACCACGATAGACATAATCTCTTACTAACCTTCTTTTGTTTGAGACTTTTCGTGAGGATTAAACTTCAAAACCGCAATCTATGGCTCCAAAAAGAAGTGAGATGTGTGTTGTTCTAGTTGTTGTGGTCCTGCTGTGGGGTGGGGCCACTGCCCAGTCAAGCTGCACGACTGCACTTGCGGGCTTGTCCTCGTGCCTCAACTATGTCACTGGGAATACATCGACCCCAACATCTTTATGCTGCTCCACCCTTTCCACTGTCGTTCAAATGCAGCCACAGTGCCTTTGCACACTATGGAATGCACGGGGTTCCTCTTTGGGTCGTACTGTAAATCAAACTCTCGCTCTACAACTCCCTGGTGCGTGTGGTGTGCCAACTCCTTCACTCAGCCAGTGCAATGGTATGCTACCTTTACGCTACTCCCTTAGTCCCAGAAAGATAGTCCCATTTGAATTTTATGGTCAACACAAGTGAATTTTGATCAAACATTAATGTCAATCTAATCATCATAAAAAATAAATCTAAAAATGGTTATTGATAAATCATGTAATGATTTATCAAATTACAACTATTAGAATTTCGCTAGGATGATAAGATTGACATTAATGTTTAGTCAAAAATCGAAGGGGGACTATCCTTCCGGGACGTAGGGAGTAATATTTTCCTAAACGGACACATCTGGGGACTTTATATAAAATGAATATAGAGAGCATTTCAATTGGACAATCACCTAGGGGTGGGACCTACAGACGACACAACTGATGTCCCTAATTACATGAATGTGTAGCTCATCATCAAAGATTTTTTTTTTACGACTCTAGTTTATATATGAAAAAAAAACATGCAAGAGAGATTACAATGACGTTTAATTTTTGAATTACCTTTTGGCAGCTTCTGCTAGTGGGCCCGCAACATCAGCAGCTTCCCCGGCAAACCCTCCGTCAACTTCTCCCGCAACATCAGCAGCTTCCCCGGCAAACACTCCGTCAACTTCTCCCGCAGACGACACCCCTGAAGCTGCAGCTCCAACTAAACCATCACTTCCAAGTATTCCTGCAGGAACAGGATCAGGATCAAAAACTGTTCCCTCTACTACTGGTTCCACATCAGGCGGAACCAACATTAGAACACCCCTTCATCTAGTTGGTTCCGTTCTTTTCGTTGTGACATGTGCCTCAATGGCTGCAAGTTTCTGAGTCCTCAATCATCACACACTCGTACAATGTTATTTCCTTTCTCTCTCTCTTCCCCCCCCCCCCCCCCTAATTTGAGAGTAATTCCATTTCAGTAAAGATTGTGATTGCAGCTTATTTTCTTTTATGTGACACTTACAAGAATTAGTCATTACAGATAATTAAATTACAATTAAACATGCCATTTCATTCACTGTTTTATTGAAATCAAATGGACCAAGAAGCAAGATCACCAATGCATAAAATTAACCCACTTCACAAATCGTACAAAAGCAATTGCAAATTCAAATCTGAGGCTGGAAACTCCAGAATCAACCTACTTTACTTGCCTAACGACAGTTTCTATGCCCTCCTTCAATTATAGACTCTTACAGAACACAAAGGCTGTAGATACAAAGCCTGATTAGCTCAAATATCAAACGAAGATGATTTACATGGTACAAGTCTACACGAGATGGTTCTCATCAGGACGATTCCCCATGGATGATGTTAAAATTAAATTAATCGTGTAGCCAGTTACAAGTAAGATTTACAACTAGAACACAACAGTAATCCTCCATTACCAGACCTAAACAGTCAGAAAATTGATCTGATCAACACACGTGAGAAATTTCTCAACAGGCATGCATCATCCAAAGCTCATGGCAAACCGCAGAAGAACGTGTAACCGTTCTCTAGTCTAATCTATTTTATAATCTAGAAAGAAACAAAAATTGTTTATCAGATGACTCGGTCTAAAAGTAGGAAATGTAGGTGAACAACAAATTTCATCAACTAGTATAAATTCACAAGAACACCTCCATAAAAGATCACCTCGTTTTAAAATCTATAAAGGGCCCAAATGGCAGTGAGAAGACTCGCAATGGCACTATTACGGACAATTTTTGTGGCAGCAGCTATATTGGGAGGGGCTATGGCCCAATCGAATTGTCAAAGCGTGATCATCAGTTTAGCTCCTTGCTTGAACTATACTCGTATAACAGGAAACTCGTCGACCCCTTCTGCTACATGCTGCACTCAACTAGCCACTGTGGTCCAGTCGCAGCCTCGGTGCCTGTGCGAGGTAATTAACGGGGGTGGCTCTTCCCTCGGAATTACCATAAATCAAACTCTAGCCAGCCATGGCCCTAACTGGTGCTTGTGATGTTCAGACTCCCCCAGTTAGCCGCTGTAATGGTGAGATTATTTATGCCTCGGCACAAAAAAAGGAACATTAATTAGAATAAAATGAACTATCAATTTCAAAAAAAAAATGAAAAATCATTTGAACATGCTTATGCATTTATTCTGATCTATTTAATTACTCCCTCCGTCCCAAAATGATCTTCATACTTTTTTCGCCGTTACTACGAAGGATCTTTGAGTAACAATTTTATGTTGACTCAATTGTACTAATGGAAATCTAAAACTTGTTATTGACACACCATTAACATTACTATCAATAACAAGTTTTAGATTTTCATTAGGATAATTGAGTCAACTTAAAATCATTACTCAAACTTCCTTCGTAGTAACGTCAAAAAAAGTATGAAGATCATTTTGGGACGGAGGGAGTATTCTTCAACTTGATAGCTAACGCTCCAGCTGGATCACCTGCTTCCTCTTTAAATCCTTCAGGTACAGTTTCTTTTTCACATTTTAGTTCTATTTTCAATCAATAGATGTGTTATAAAAACGCCAGCTTAGCTTGTTTGATTACCGCATGAACTCACAGATCAAATCACCTGAAATTGATTCGTAAAGTCGTGGCACGATTTTCTTGACAGCTCTAATTCCACTCTCTTCTCTTTTGTTCTACTTTTTGATAAATAGATGTGTAACGATATTTAAATGGACTGGGTCGTTATTGGTCAAGTTCAAGTTAACTGCTACTAATGCTATAATTTGACTGTATGGTTGCAGAAAATGGAGGCAGAACTGGACGAACAACCGGAGGGGAATCGTCAGCCGGAGATTCTCTCAAGCTGAAATTTTCAATATTGTTCTTCCTGTTTGTTGCATCAACCACTTCAACTATCAACACTAATCAAGGGTCTTTTATTTGAGTCTGATACCATTTTCCCATTATACATTTGTACGAAAATGTTTCATAAATTAATTTTGGGAGGAGTGTTTTCATAAATTGTAGCTTGAAAATCTCAAACGTAACCGAATAATGTTTCAATAAGTTGATGCTCTACCGGATTGTAAGTACACACTCCCTCCGTCCCACTCAAATTAGGACAAATTTCCATTTGGGTGTCCCATTCGAATTAGGACAACCCCAAAATTGAAGTGTTTTATTCAATGGGGCCAAATTCACACTCACAACAACTTTCCACTCATTATTCTCTACCCCACTTTCTCTCTCCTATTTTACTTTTCATACTCACAACACCTACTCCACTAACACTTTTTCTTTAATCCCCGTGCCCAACCCAAAAATCCTAATTCGGGTGGGACGGAGGGAGTATTGCTTACTGGTGTGGCCAATGCTTGTGTGTTGGTAAGCACTTATTTAATTTCTAGTGTGTTTGATTATAGACAAAATTAAGTTTCAAAACCTTTTCTCATAGTAAAATTCTACTAAAAGTCCAGGGAAAGAATGCACAGAAAAAGGATTCAATTGAGAGTGATTCAATACGAAATCCTGTAACTAAACTTTGTCCTTATTCTGTTTCTTTCATTCTCCACATATTTGTTTGAAAAATGGGTCGATTAAAGTGATTCAAAGCAATTGTGGAATAGTATGAAATAGTTAAACGCAAATTGCCAGGCTCAAACTCATATTAACAAGGAATTGAGACGAGAAATCGGAAATGAACAAATTACCAAGGGTTTTCGCTGCCGCAAAATCAAGTAACCGAGGCGGCTGGCGTCGGCCCGGCTTCACCGAATAGGAGGAGGAAGATGCTGAGCTACCCCCGTGTGTCATCAGGGAAGCCAACGGCACCGGCGCCTTCGGAAACGTGGGCGAATATCTTCTGGGCGGGCGGGCGAGTGAGATTACGATTATGAATGGAGGGAACTCAGTTTTAATAGGGTTTTCCTTTCTCTCTTTTTTTTTTTTTTTTTTTTTTTTAAGCAATCAAAGGCAAGCTTATACTCCCTCCGTCCCAGAAAGATGATCCACTTTTTGACTTTTGATGTCAATACAAGTGAACTTTGACTAAATATAAATGTCAATCCAACCATCTTTGTGAAATTCTAAAACTTGTGATTGATTAATCATCAAGTGATTTATCAATGACAAATTTTAAAATTTTATTTGGATGATTAGATTGATAATAATCTTTTGTCAAAGTTCACATGTGTTGACCATAAAAAATCCAAAGTGGACTATCTTTTTGAAACAGATGGAGTACTATTAATAAACATAAATAAGATGGCGCTCCATAACAATCGAAGAAGACTCGTCTAAAAGTTCAGGATTTGCATAAAGACGTGCAATCATCGACAAATTATCCGCAACAAAGAGAATGCCTAACCGATCTTGAATATTGAAGCTTAGCCTTAAACCAAATTCCCATTGAACGTGTTGACGAACAATGACTTCTGATGCCCAAAAAAATTAGCGATGAAATATTGGTGATGCATTTGGGTCAACAATAAATGTCACACCAAGTACCCCAAACATTACAACAAGAAAAATATATGAACATCTCACAGAGGCTCTCACAATGGAGAGAAGGTTATTACCAAAAAAAAAATGGAGAGAAGGCAAAAGCTCTCGACTTATGAGATAAAACATAGTATAATATAACGAGAAAGACAATACAATGATATTGTCGGAAATCCACAAAACTATATAAATAAACACTGGGATGTTTGCTTTCGGAAAAAGAAAAAAAAAACACTGAAATTCTATAATCTAAACAAGGATTAAATTTGAAAATGAAAAACAAATTTAAAAATAAATTCATAATTTCACATATTAATTAACAGAACAACAATTAATAAATGTGAAACCATGATTAATCGAAACAAGGAAGTCGAAAGATTAGAGTGCTGATTGACCAAAAAGAGGATGATTTTCACTAAATGGGAAATATGAGGTTTAAGTGTAAAATGAATATTGGGTTCGCGACGGGTTTGTCATTTTCTAAACTCATTCCTACTAAAAAAAACGTCTGAATTCGAACCCGTTCTGGCTCAGTTAAGTTAAAACCAGAACCCTTCTCGCCTCGGTTACTATAGGATATTTTTTTAAGAAAATACTATTTTATGATGCAACACTAACTTTTTCTTTAATTTTTTCCTTTAACATACAAAGAGATGTAAAAATTGTATTAAAATATTTAAATCACAATATAGAAATAGGAGTAATAATCAAATATTATTAATACATAGAAAAATATAACACAAAAATTTATTCAACGTAATTCCAAACTGTCTCAAACCCGACAAGATTAAAAAACCATTCCCGAATCCTGCTCGTTAAAAGCAAGCCAACGCGGTTTTGGGATGGATTCAAATTTTTTTTTCCCTACCCACGAAGGTCGTGGATTTCATCTTGCACTATTTTGTGTGTAATGGCAAGGCAATCCAGTGACAAGGAAGTCATATAAAATGGGAAAAGGCTACATTTATATAGAATCTTCATATACACTACAAATAACATAATGCCAAGTGTCTTAGATGGACCCCATAGGAAAATCTATCTAAAATGAACATTTGAAAGCCTAATTTGATTTTTTTTTAATTTGAAATTCAAATCTAGACAACTTAATAATTATCTCTTCTTTCCATGCTCTTTTCACAACTTCCATAAAAAATTTACAATCTCTCATTTCTGAAATTATTACTCAACCAAATCTTTAACATTTTTACTTTTATTATTTAAATTCATACTATATTTAGATTTATTTATTTGGACAATAAATTAAAGGTTTGTGTTTTTTGTGTTCTTGATCAATATTTGTCTTCCTTTTAGTTTTAGCACAAAAAATGAAATGCGTGGTTAATTTTAATTTTTGTATTAGATAATAACTGATTATAAAACATTAGTTAAATAATTGAATTATGGTTTCAAAATAATAATAATAATAATTAAATTATGGCCTTGTAGTTTGACAATGATTTTAGTCAAAAGAAAAGGGGGGGGGGGAAATTAGAGAAAGGCTTAAACAATTTAAGCTAGTGGTTTTAGTGGGTCCACATTTAAGCATTAACGCACAGTCCACCGAAACCACCATCCATAACCACCACCATTTACCATCGTTCGCCACAACCACCGTCCACTAAGGAAAACCAAGAAAAGCAAAAAAAAAAAAAAAACAAGAGAAATGGAGAGGGAGAAAAGGAGACAAATCTTTTCTTTTTAAAAAACAAACTATTATTATCAGTACTATTACTGGTCATTTAATATAAAAATAATATTTATATTCAAAAGAATATTTAGTAATAATAATAAAAACAATGAAATATCTAATATTAAATATTATAATGATTAATAATAATAATTAAATAATTATTACTCACTCCGTCTCAAAATAGATGTCATTTTGGAGTGTTTCACACATATTAAGAGATGTCATTAATGCATGTGAAGAAGTCCCAAATACCCCTAAAGTAATTCAACCACTTAGGTAATTAAATGGTTAGGTAAAAAATAGGTTACTATCATTATTAAGGGTATAATTGGTACAGAGCAATAAAAAAAAACTTTGAAAATAGTGAAACGACAAGTATTTTGAGACAAAATTTAACTCCCAAAATGACATCTATTTTGAGACGGAGGGAGTATAAAACAATAATGATTGGAAGTCTTTTAACAAGAAATCGATAATACTCATTAATAATTAATAATGATAATAATTAATAATGATAATAAATAATAATGATAATAATTAATAATGATTATAATTTATAATGATTATAATTAAATAATTAAAATATGGGAGGGTCTATTACCACTACAACATTTTCTAATCCACTACATCCATTGTGATTTTAGTAAATTAATCATTTATCTTACACAATTTCCCCTCATAAAGAGACTGCATATATTTCAAAATTTGCTTATCCAATACAACTATTAATACTCTTTTAACTTTTGATTAATTTTTGTTACAATTTTTGTTTCTTCTCTTTTTTTTTTTTTATCCCAAATTATGTTCTTTTAATTACGTTAATATATATGAATAATTTATATGTAAAAAATTGAAGAAAAATATAAGAATAATATAATATAAAATTATTTATTTTTCACTCTGATATTTTATATGCAAAGAAATAAATATCTTTATTCACCTAGTCTTACTTCTATATCTCTAACAAGTATGCTTTTCTATTTGTTGTGATCCCAATTAACGATAAATAAAATGAGAGAAAGGGGACTTAACACAGTGATGAGAAATTAATGAATTTTAAATAACGAATTTTTCAAATGAAGCATAAAACATGAGTAGGGAATAAAATTTAATATTTTTACCTTATATCAAAAAAAATAAAATGATGTCATATTGATTTTTTTCAGTATTTATTAGTTATAATGCTTCTTAAGTTTGAAACTAAGTGATAAAGTTTCTAGCAAAATTTTCCTTAGTGGTATATTTAAAATATTAAATAATATGTTGGTAAAGACAAATATCTATAAGTAATATACGTCCATTAAATTAACAAAATCATTTTTATTAAAAAAATATGGGACGAAAAAAATGCATTAGATTTGTTATTAACAGTTTAATATGGATAATGGAAAAATATAAATAAAATTTGGTTAAAAGGGAAATTTAGGAGATTAGTTAACACAAATTATCCATCTCAAAATTCTCTCCTTAGGTATTTAAGAATCTACCACATGTCGTGTTTACATTTGTGGTGTATAAAAAGATTCTATACACTGAGTGTAAGTGTATCAGCTTCCTATAAAATGAGTAGGGAGGCATTGTCATATACAGAGCCGGTCTTAAAATGTCCCAAAATTTTAGGGACTATGTTTAAAATTATTATTTAAGGCTTAGAGTTAATTACAAAAGTAACCCAAATATAATACTAGTCCCTCCATTTAAAAAATGAATGTTCAAAAAGTCTCTTATTTTTTTTTTATCAATAGCAAATTTTTTTTAAAATAAAATAAAAAATGAGTTGTTCACTTTGAGATGGAGGTAGTAGTAGTAGTATAGGAAAAAAAAATTAAAAAATATGCTTTTCAAAATTGGAGGCCGTGAGCGGTTGCTCACTTCGCTCATCCTAAAAGACGTAGCAGTGATAACATAGTTATGATTTACTAGGAATTTATTTGGAATGACATTTTAATTATGTCATCAATAATATATTTTCTCCGTTATGAAAAGATAATCGCATTTGTTACTTTTTGTTTGTATCATAAAAATCGTCCAATTTTTATAAATGAGGAATTAATTTTGTTAACTTTCATGATTGCATTTGTGATAAATAATGTAAGGATAAGAGTTGGAATGATGTAAAGAAAATGATCTTGTTAATATCTATGAGTATCCAAAATGGAACTAATATTATTGGATGAAGAGAGTATAATTATTACTTCCTTTGTGTCAATTTTTAAGATTTTTTTTTTTAACCTGAATGTCACTTGAAAAAATGTCTAAATTTTCATTTTTTGACTTTTTTAATAGTTTCTTTATATTTGTAATTTTTATTTTTTTTATGAAAGTTGCAAAACTAGATATTTGAAATGATTATAAAATATTTATAATTTTTTTCATCTAAATTGTATAGAAAATAAAGATTTTAAAACTATCTATTAAAATGGAATTTAAACATTTATTTAAGGTCGGTGAGTAAATCACTAGCAATAGTGGAATTAAATAATAATTTGGTCCCTAAACTTGGAAGTTTTTATTATTTTGGTCATTCATGAATAGATTTTATTAGTTTGGTCTTTTATGATGTTTTTTCGTCAGTTTGCCCCTTCTTCCCGTGAGAATTTTTCAAATGCCAAATATAGCCCTGAAACTAACGATAGTTTGGTCCATAAACTTGGCGCTTATATTAATTTGGTCATTCATGATGGATTTATGCATCTTTTAATTTTTTTACTAATATTCTACTATTAAATTATATTAATTTATTTATAAAGCGCTAAAAATAATTAAGTAATTATAAAAGAGTCTCAAATATTTTTCTCCTCTAATTGTTTCAAGTTATTCAACCTTAAAATTAACTCTTTGATAGGTTTGTATGTTGAAAAAGTTCATATCATCATTTAAAAAAATATTAATAATATACCTTTAAAAAATATAGTGAGATAAATAAAACAGATCAGTAAAAAATAATGATTTTAATAAATTCTACAATTTCATTCAACCGATTCACATTCAAACCATTTTTTTTAAATAATTTTAATTTAAATAAGGAAATTCATTATTAATTTCATGGATTAAAGGCATCGTTTTTTAAATTTTTAAATACTTAACTACTGATTCCTTAAAAATAAGATTAAAAATTAAAAAAAGCATATAAATGGGAAAGAAATAAATATTTGGTCCAGAAACTTGGTATTATTAGTTTGGTCACTCACGATGGATATTATTATTTTTTTCTTATTTATAAGCTTTGGCTAATTTTCAATCTTATTTTTAAGGAATCGGTAATTAATTATTTAAAAATTAAAAAAATGATGCCTTGAATCTATGAAATTAATAATGAATTTCCTTTTTTTAAATCCAAATTATTAAAAAAAAAATTGGTTTAAATGTGAATCGGTTGAATGAAATTGTTGAATTTATTAAAGAAATATTTTTTACTGAAATGTTTTATTTCTCTTACTATATTTTTTAAAGGTATATTATTACATTTTTTTTAAATGAACATATAAACTTTGTCAACACACAAACCTAACAAAGAGTTAATTTTAAGGTTGAATAACTTGAAATACTTAGAGGAGAAAAATATTTGAGACTCTTTTGAAATTAATTAATTATTTTTAGTGCATTATAAATAATTTTTTGAAAATAATTTAATAGTAGAAAATTATTAAAAATAAATAAAAGAGGCAAACTAATAGTATATAAATCTATCTTGGAAGACCAAATTAATATAAGCGTCAAATTTAGGGACCAAACTATCATTAGTTTCAGGTGTATATTCGGCATTTTGAAAAATCTCACAGAAGAAAGGGGTAAAATGGCAATAAAAGCCAACATAAGGGACTAAACAAAATTTATTTATGAATGACCAAATTAATAAAAACTGCCAAGTTTATGGATCAAATTAATATTTAATCCAACAATAGTGCTATATACACATACAATATTACAATTGCAATGTAGGACACAAAATATATAATTTTTCAGTATGGGATAATGGAATATACTTGGTGACTAATCCGATTAGAGTAAACGCCAGATTTATTTATAATTCACACGTAAACCGGGTTACCAAACCACTCCAAACCAAACACTATTACCCGTATAACATCATCATCCCTAGCTCAACAATTCCGATTCCGTACCTTCTCCGTGACAAAAGAACGAAAGATAAAAGAAAAAAAAAAAATATAAATACCCCACTTCACGCCAATCTTCACACCAATCCTACGCCACTTCGCCTCCATTCTTCATTTTCTCTCAATCCCTCTCCATTATACTCACAAAAGTGCTTTCCCCCAAATCTGGTTCTTGGCTTTTCCAAGGTGAATTTACTGTTTTTATTTTTTTTTCATTTCTTTCCCCACTGATTTTGACCCCAATCCCATCAAGATTGACTTAATTACTTGATTTGATTGTGGAATCATGTTAAACCCATTTTTTTTTTTTGTTGAATTGAGAGATGGATTTTGTTTGGAACTTTATGATTTTATTAAGTTGTAATAAATTTTGGGTCTTGAATTTTGAATTCTTGTTTCTGTAACTTGTTTATTGATTGGGGTTTATTAATGAATTGACTGTGTCTTTTGTTGTGTTATAATTGTGATTAGAATGCAGTTCATTGTTGTTATGATCTTGAGACTTAAGTTGCTTAATAAAGGACAAGAGTTGAGTATCAAGATTTTGGTGCTGGTGCTTCTGTGCTGAATGAGATTTTTTTTTATTGAATAGGCATATGTTTTTTATGCAGTTTGAAAAATATCCAAATTATTATTGGTTTGCTTGCATTTGCTGTTTGTTATACCAGTTACTTGATTTGATTTTGGAATAACATTAAACCCAATGCTTATTTTACTGAATTGAGAAATGGGTTATGCTAGGAACTTCTTGAATTTGATTCAGATGTAAAAGAAATTGGGTCTTGAATTTGAATCCGGGTGTCTGCAAATTGGTTTCTTGATTGGGTTTTATTATGAATTAACTGTCTTTTGTGTTACGATTGTGACTAGATTCTGGTTTATTGTTACTATGATCTAAAAGACTTAATTGTGTTGTAAAGAACAAAAGTTGAGTGTCAAGAGTTTGTGACTGCTTGTGCTTCTGTTTCAATGCGATCTTTTCGATTGAATTGGCATATGATTTTCTGCAGCTTGAAAGATTTTCGGATTTTCTTGCTCCTGCTTGCATTAACAGTTTGTTATACTACCTCTGTCCCTAAATGAATGTCCATTTTCAAGAAACTTTTGTCCGAAAATGAATGTCTTTTTTGCAAAAACTTTCTTCCTAAATGTTTTTTTACCAATTTTTTTCACTAGTCTCTTTATACTTGCTAAATTAAATGTTTGGAAAGAGAATTACAAGAATATATATGAATCATTGCCACTAAATTGTATAGAAAGTAGAGATTTTCAGAATGTCTCTTAAAATGAAATTTGGACATTCATTTAGGGACAGAGGGAGTACTAGTTTATTGAGATTTAAAATCAAATTTACATACCTTATCAACGATAATATAAGATTTTTCTTTGAGTTTTTGGCTGACAATCTAGGGTGTTACATCAGAGCAAGCTTACATTTTTAATTTCTTTGTAACTTCTTATATCCTTTCATGGGCTTCTGTGAATTGTTTGGGGGTGTGCAGGTGGGAGGTATCCTGTGTTGATATGGGTTAGGACGGAGGTCATTCTATAACTTGTTCAAAAGATACCTTTCTACAATTTATTTTATTTTTATTTACCTATCTAGCAAGTCTTGTGCTATTTTTCCAGAAATTTATTTGGACTACTTTGTGTGTTATAAGAGAAAGAACTTACGTTTAGATGCACTACGCCCTGAGAATAAAAATGTTTCACTTGTCCAAGTCGTCATTTTTTCAGCCCATCAGAAAACATTAGATGCATATATCAGAAATGAAAATTTCAGTTATGACATCTTCAATAGAAGTAGAGAAGTACACAAGAGTCTACGCGTAAGCCGTTTTACGTGGAAAACCAAATTTACCCTTTTTTTTTGTGAGAAAAAGACGCAATATATGTAATAACCTTGGTCAAGTTGCCATTTGATTCCCTTTCCCTTTTCCTGTTTTCTTTTGTTTTTGTTGATAGATGCATCCTTCTTGTTTATAGAAATGAATTAAAAAGTATCTCATGGGTGTTGCATATCAGTTCTAGTGGAGTAATATTTTGGAAAAACGAGGTTTTAAGGATGGTTTAAAAAAAGGTGAAAATTTGGTCTGCTGGGTAACTCTATTACAATCTTGACCTGTATTTCTTATAAGCACAGAAGAAATTTCTGGATAATCTTTTGTTGTAGCTTCTTGTACTCATAATCTTATCAACTTTCTGAGTTTCTTATTAGTTATTGCACTTGAGTTAAATTTATATTAACGTTTAAGGGATTTGTGGCTAATCAAACTTCTCAAAGGTTTACTCTTTGAGGAAAACTGAAGAGAATTTTCAAAGATCTAATGGGTTAAAACTACTTCGTTAGCTGATCTAACTATTTCTTTTATTGTGACAGATTAGATTCATTATGTCAGTACTCATTGAAGGTATTCCTGATGCTGTTGCGATCAGGTGCCTTGCTCGAGTTCCCTTCTACCTCCACCCCACGTTACAACTCGTTTCTCGATCTTGGCGAGCTGCCATTCACAGCAACGAGCTATTCAAAGCCCGACAAGAAGTGGGGTCCACAGAAGACTTCTTATGCGTATGCGCATTCGAACCCGAAAATCTATGGCAACTTTATGACCCCAAGCGAGATTCTTGGATCACCCTCCCTGTCCTACCTTCAAGGGTCCGGAACCTGGCCCACTTTGGGGTCGTCTCCACTAGAGGCAAGCTCTTTGTCCTAGGTGGCAACAGTGATGCTGTTGATCCCGCAACCGGCGATCAAGATGGAAGCTTTGCCACCGACGAGGTTTGGTCGTATGATCTTGTATCCCGACAATGGGCTCCACGGTCTTCCATGATCGTCCCCCGTGCCATGTTTGCTTGTTGTGTATTGAACGGTATGATTTTTGTTGCGGGTGGGTTTACCACGTGCAGAAAATCGATATGTAAAGCGGAAATGTACGATCCCGGGACGGACTTATGGACTCCGATCCCGGACCTTCATCTTACACATAATTCAGCTTGTTCAGGGGTAGTAATCGAGGGTAAAGTGCACGTGATGCATAAGGGATTATCAACCGTGCAAGTTTTGGACAACGTAAATCAGGGTTGGATTGTTCATGAATATCCATGGTTACAGGGCCCCATGGCGGTGGTTCGTGGGTCCCTCTATGTGATGAGTCACGGTCTGATATATAAGCAGGAACGGGATTCGAGAAGAGTAGTGGTTTCAGCAGCGGAGTTTAGAACAAGAATCGGGTTTTCAATGATTGGACTAGGGGATGAGATTTATGTTATCGGAGGGGTGATCGGGCCGGAGAGATTGAACTTGGACATCAAGAGGATGTCGGATGTTGATGTGCTGACGCTTGGCAGCGAGAGGCCGGTCTGGAGGAGGGTAGCTCCGATGACGAGGTGCAGAGGAACAATACTAGGTTGTACTCAACTGACAATATAGGGGTTCCTAGTTATATTGTTGATTTGGTTTTTCTTGTTTTGTTTTGAGTTGTGGTGTTGTTGATGGTTTGACCTCTTGCAAATTGCTTCTTTTTCTGCATTCTTACTTCTTTTTCTTGTATACTAATACCAATACTATCGTTTTTTTTTCTGTTGAAGTTCTAGGAAGAAGTTGTTGAAACATTAACGTTGGACTGGAGGAAAAGTTTGTTTCTCTGTAATTTGAATTATGGGGAGGTTGAATTTTACCCTATACAAGTTCATAGTTTTGATTAACTTTTTAATGATTCTGTTAAGTTTTGAATATATTTTGCTAAGTTGTTAATGTTTCTGTTAATTTTCTAATGCCTGTTAGGGAGAGGGAATAAAATGAAGCCGGGAATCATACTACGAAACGGACATTCATTTTGTGACATGGAGTGATATATTGTCAGAATTATTAATTATTACTATGAAGTACAATCATAAATTTGCAAATAACTCATTCTCTAGTGGCAAAGCTTTTATCTTCTTTTTTTTTTTTTTCTTTTTTCTCATTTAAATAAGGCAAAATATAGTATTAGTGAATGACCAAAGTGCAAACTAATGAATAGGAGGATCTTAATACTCGCTGAATCAGAAAAATGTGAAAATATGTGAGAAAAATTTGTTTTACGCTCGCATTAGTATAAAATTAGTTTTCATTCTTTAATGAAAAACATAATCTCTTAATGTAAAAAGGTTTTACACTAGCTTTTAGGGTAAAACAGGTTTTTCATAAGACTGACTCCGGAAAAATTGTACTCGCTCCACGAAAAGAATGAATGACCAAATATTGTTTTTTTCTTCCCGAAAGTAATGACCAAATATTGTTAAAATTTGGTTGTTATAGAAAATAATATTGTGAATTTAATCATTTAGCTATACTAGCGGGTAACCCGTGCTCTGCACGGGAAACCAATACTACGTCTTAAAAAATATTTTAACTATAGTTAACTAATATAGTAATCATCATTTTAACTAATACTATTAATAAAAAAAATTAATCTATATGATTACTATTATTATAATAACTATTATAATTAATTAATACTATTGATAGTAATAGTTAATATATATATTAATAGCAATGATAATCTATATAATAATAATTATTAATATAATTATTATAATAAAATAATATTATTAATAGCAAAAGTTAATTGATATAGTAACTATTATGATAATTATAATAAACTAATACTATTAATAGTAATAGTTAATAGATATAGTATCGATTATAATTACTGTAGTTAATATTAAAAATTAATAACTTACTTATATAATAACAATTATAATTAACCAATACTAATAATAGTAATAGTTAATGTATTCTCCCTCTGTTTCGAGTAAGTTACAACATGTTGACTTTCTTTTTGTCAACAAAAATGAACTTTGACCAACCATTGGTGACGATCTAATTATTCAAGTAAAATTCTAAAATCTGTAGTTGATAAATTATTAAGTAATTTATCAATAACAATTTTTAGAATTTCATTGTGATCATTAAATCGTCACCAATGGTTGGTCAAAGTTCATTTTTATTGACCTAAAAAAGTCAACATGTTGCAATTTACTTGAAACGGAGGGAGTATAGCCTATTATAGTTAACTAATACTATTAATAGTAAAAAATAACTTATAAAGTAACTATTATAGTTAACTAATACTATTAATAGTAATAGTTAACTTATATAGTAACTATTATAGTTAACTAATACTATTAATAGTAATAGTTAACTAATATAGTAACTATTATAGTTAACTAATACTTTTAATAGTAATAGTTAACTAATATAGTAACTATAATAGTTAACTAATACTATTAATAGTAATAGTTAACTTAGTAATAGTTAACTTGTAGAGTAACTATTATAGTTAACTAATACTATTAATAGTAATAGTTAACTTACTATTAATAGTAATAGTTAACTTGTATAGTAACTATTATAGTTAAGTAATACTATTAATAGTAATAGTTAACTTGTATATTAACTATTATACTTAAGTAATACTATTAATAGTAATAGTTAACTTGTATAGTAACTATTATAGTTAACTATTACTATTAATAGTAATAGTTAACTCACATCATAACTATTATTATGAGCTAATAGTATTAGCTAATAATGAGAATATCAAAAGTCACACACTTTTAGGATAGTGATGATGTGGCATCACGAAATGCAAGATTCTTCCATGATTTGTCCACGTGGCATCACCACATCTCTCTTCACCAACTTTAATATATATATATATAGATTTAACGCTGGATTACCAATGGCTTCTGGCCGAGTGGTATCGAGTGAGTGAGTAAGAGCTTCCCTTGAAGGGGAGGTCCTGGGTTAGAAATTGTGGAGAACCCATAGTTTCTTAACCCCACAGGGGTTGGCTGTGTGCAGCTACAAGTGATCATTCAGATGGAAAGCAAACTACCAGATGACACGGGGACGTCTATGAAAGATTGCAACATCAAGTTGTAGATGCAAAATATCATTCGTTCGCTGTAATAAGTTCGACAATGGTAAAACTCCATATGAACTTGTAATAGGCAGGACTATAAATCGGCATGTCTTTAAATTTTAAATAAAGACTGTAATATATTGGCCCATTGGGCAATCTCTTAAAGCCCATATAACCAACTACAGTATAGTTAATGCTGGATTGAGAACGAACTGAAGGCGTAAACAGTTAAGAAAATCAGCGGTTGAATTTGAACGACGAGAACCCTCATAAACCCTAAACACCAACATAAAGCTTTGGGGCTTCTTAAAAATGGAGGATTCCGCCATTGAAGAAAGGCAAAACCAGGAAGTTGAGTCCGAAGTTGCCCCAGCCCTAATTGCAGTCGACCCCGCCCACCATTCGGTTGCTGTTGCTGTCGGGTCGGACCTCCGCGTCTTCGATCTCCAGTAAGCTCCTTACTTTACTGAATTGAAATCCTCTCTTTCTTAAAAACCTTTAATTTATATCTTCTTCTAGTGCAATTTTGTTAATTTATAGATTTTACTCTGTCAATTTTCTTAATAAATTGTCCAAGTTTCCATTTTTATCAACAAGGTGGATATAGGTGTACTTTTGTATATTTGATACTCAAATTAAGCAACGTCCACTTTGTTAGAGTTTCATCAAAAATTAAAATGGACACTAGTTTAGGGATGGAGGAGGGAGTAATATCTTGGTTTAGTTATCAATCAAGTTCAAAAGCGTGATATGATACAATTTTTGAGTAAGACCAAGTTGAGTTAAGCAGTTGACTGTATCCACAATTTATCTGATTTGTGCATGCCTCGTAACTTGAAAGGATGCGGCTCTAGGAGGTGTTGTTTGACCTGTGGACCATTTTACTTATTAGAACAAAATGTTGGCCAAGTTGGAAACGATATATTAATAGTATATCAGAACAAAATGTTGGCCAAGTAGAAAGAACCTAGTAATATAATGGGGTACGTAAATGGGCATGCTAAGATGGATATGCAGTTAAATTAGAAATATACATCCAAAATGCAGCCCCAATCAAATGTAATAATATGGATAATACACACACACAATAAAAAAAAAACTAAGTGCTTCAGTTAGGAAATGTGTTTGTATGGATACCGAGTACTCTGCTAATTGTATGGATAGAGCGTAACATCAAGGTTGGATTTTCGAGACAAGAATTGAGAAATATATGTCTTTTTCGTGTTGGACGGATGAACTTGCGCTGAATCATGCAAATTGCCAAAACTATTCATGTACAGATGTACAGATCCAAACTAATTGAAGAGCAGCTGAGGTGTTTCCATTATTACTCTTTTTTTCTATATAAATATTAAGTTGTTGTGGGCTGGGCTTACGGCGAGCTTAGGCTCCTTTTTGAAAGGATTACATTTCCTTTCTACTTCACTCCACTAATTAATTGGGTCCAGCTACTTTTAAGTATTCATCTCCACTCATAGCTAGATTGTTTATCCTCTCTTCCTATCCAAAAATTATTAGAGATAGTTTCTTGGCGACTTAAACAATATTTTTGCTCGGATGCGTTCCAAACGGGTATCCTTATTCTCGAGGTGGTCATGTAGTAACTAGTTTGCAGAGATATTGATAAGTTTACTGCTCTTGCTTTACAGAGATGGCTACCCGGTTTCTTTGGTGGACACTCCTGGTGGGGCTCTACATAAAGATTCTATCAGAGCAATACGTTATGGTGCAAAGGGAAAGCTCTTTGTATCTGCTGGAGATGACAAAGTTGTCAAGGTTTGGAGCACAGACTCGTGGCATTGTCTATATTCTGTGTAAGATTCTGAAGTACTGTAACTGTCTATCCTTGTATTCTTGGTAGCGTAACTGCATAAATCATAATTCTCGATTGTCGAACATAAGATGCTTGATGTCAAGTGTATGCATTCATGTATGAGATGCAATATTTGTTTCCTTCCTTCTATTGAAGTTTTCACTTTTCATATAACAGTTGTACCATAGATCACAATGCAGAATATCCATATATGAAATTACTATGGCCTAATGGCCGTTTCTTTAATTTCTTCGACTGAATACACATAACTGTAACAGGTCATCGGAGAAAAGAGTGAGCGCAGTTGCCATAAGTGATGATGGGATATTTGTTTGTTATGCAGATAAATTTGGGGTTGTTTGGGTTGTGGATCTGAATGGATATCAGGAAAACCAACCATCAATTAACAAGAAAGCATCCCCCCTGCTTTCCCATTATTGTAGCATCATTACTAGCCTGGTAAGTCATCCTTGATTCTCCATCCCCAATATATGGCTTATATCATCCTCAGAACAGTTTTCAGCCTAAGGTACCTGCAGGGATTAGATTAGTGTAGGCATCTTCTCTAAGATCCTACATTTGAATGAATAGATGAATTTACATTTAAATCTTTTATTACATGTGTGTGTTTTTTTCTCTCCGCTTCCAAACACATATACTCTCTTTTGGGCCCACCAAAGATTGTTTTAATATAGTTTGACAGCTCTCTCTCTCTCCCCACCGAGTAATTGAGAAAAATTATATTTGTGCAGGAATTCTCACCAGATGGGCAGTTCATCATTACTGCTGATCGGGATTTCAAAATTCGTGTATGCTGACTTCCCTAGCCATAAAGACAAAAATATAATTCAAACTTGTTATATTTTCATTCACATGTTCTAATGTATTCTTATGCTCTTTTACGCTACTAAGGTCACCGTTTTTCCCAAGAAGCCACTGGATGGAGCTCACGAGATACAATGTTTTTGCCTTGGTCATACAGAGTGAGTTACTCCCTATGATCCGATGATGTTTATTGAGATGATTTGTTGAAACTCCTACGGAAGGACACGTATTCCAGTAGATCTTGACACGGCTATGTACACTGCTATGTTCTTGATATATTTGAATATTGACAAAGAAATGAAGTGGAGATAATCCAGAAGTCTTTGACACAGAGGTTTCTTAATATGGCTTGAACTGTAACTTGAATATCCATAACCTATACACCAAATACCACCACTTGTGCTCCTTAATTTTTGTTTCTGCTGTTCAATGTTTCTGCCTAACTAAAATGATATTAATGGTTTGTTATTAGATGTTTGAGCATTGCCATTATCATGTATGTGTTACAGGTTTGTGTCGTGCCTCGGCTTTGTGTACAATCAGGAGTATCCACAGGGGTTTCTAGTCTCTGGTAGCGGTGATTCAACTGTGAGAAATTATATTTTTTTCAAATTTCCACGGTTATTTTTTACTGGAGTACATTCTTTTGTTATGAACTCCCAAGTATTATCATCCCTGAGAAAATAAAACAAGAACCAAGTATCCTGTTTATAATATATTTTTACTTCAACAGGTTCGCTTGTGGGATTTCGCCTCCGGATCTCTTCTTGATACATGTGAAGTCGCGACACAGGTAAACCCTTATTTCTTGTGATATTTTTTATTTTTCGTTATTTTTTGTCTTTTTCCATAAATACGTATATCTAAGAACTGTTCATGCAGCAAAAAGAAAGGTTGCATGCGTGTTTGAACACACCTTGCGTTTCAATCTTTAGTTGGTCATTACTCCCTCTACTCCCTCCATCCCAGAAAGTTATCCCACTTACCATATTTGTTTGTCCTATAATGGTATTCCCATTTCCATAATGAGGGGTTAAAGTCTCGAACTTTCATA
The DNA here is from genome assembly GCA_026119855.1 of Campanula takesimana. Taxonomy (NCBI): domain Eukaryota; kingdom Viridiplantae; phylum Streptophyta; class Magnoliopsida; order Asterales; family Campanulaceae; genus Campanula; species Campanula takesimana. Next base: position 1,536,968 of record JAOWBW010000184.1, read on the forward strand.
ATTGCGCTTGTTAATATGTTTCAATAGTCAAAGGGGACGTAGGGAGTGTATGATAGTTAGCTTTCTCAATTGGTTCTTCTTCATCCACTGTAATTTTGATGTTTTCTCTCGCTTCATGAAGGCAGGACTTTTACAATCTAATGGAAGGGAAGAGGACAACCATCGTGCAGTCACCGGCCTAAGCGTCACCAAGGATGGCTCATTAATTGCCGTCGCCGTTCAAGGGTAAAGTTCCTTCATCAGCTTTAAGGTCTTTTTCATTGATCATGTAGATCCATTGTCAAGAAACTAATATCTAGTTTTCTACTCAAATTGTAGTTTGACAGGAATATTGCTGCTGAGATGCGACCTCTCTGCTAGAACTCTTTCCGTAACCAAGGTAAACACTGCAGTTTTAGTCAACATTTTTGGAAATGGACTTATATGTTCTTTGGATAGGCTTAATCACATCAAGTAATGCTCACTTATCAACGGCCTTAGTTTGCTACACTCATGTTGATATGACTTCTTGAATTTCTAGACATAATTTGCTTTTGAAAAGCCATTAGCAAGTGTGTTAGTATATGGAAATAACAACCGTCATGCCAGATCATGTCAAGCCACCCTTAACATTAGGAAGTCCTACCTATGGGCGGATCCACCCTTAATCATTGTGGGTGCATGTGCACCCAATTATTTCCCGCATTTAACGGAAAAGAATTAATTTTTAAATAGGAAAAACTGCAAAAAAAAAAAAAAAAAAAAAAGTCATCCATAGCTTTACAGTTCTGTGGAAGAAAATTGAAGATCATTAACAAATGAATGAGCCAGAAAGGTAAAGGACTTGGATTGGGTAGCGATTCCTAGAAATTATAAAAATCGTAAATTGAGATATTACCCAGATTTTTGAAGGTTTGAAAACAAGATATTCGAATTGATTTGTCAAAAATAAAGGTAGGGCAACAAACAAAGATTTCTTCAGCTAACAAAAGAAACTTAAGACGCCATAAAACAATGAGATAGGACTTGCAACTATGAAGATTAACAGTAATGGAGGTCGGAGTTCATGGAGTCACCTGTGTGAAGCCGAGTATAATGGCGAAATGGGTTTGGCAAATTGGGGTTTTAGCAATTTTCCCCTTTAACTTTGTGATTTATACATTAAACCCTCTAGAGTTTGTTTCACTTAAATTAGGTATGATTTTCCAATTTTGCCCTTAAGATTTTTGTCACATGTAGCACACATGACTAGTTAACAGTAAAATTTTAACGGAGTTAGTGAAAGTGATCACAAACCCCAGAAAAAATGAGTTGGATGTGATGAATACAAAAAAAAATGAATTTGGTGATCAAATCCACAAAAACTAAAGAGTTGGGTGACTTTTTTTTTGCAGTTTTTCCTTTTAAATATGTAAACACAATTTTTAAATACATTGATACAGTGCACCCATTAACCAAACTTGCCTAGCTCAATGGATCAAATGCAAGGTTTATAACCATGTGGTCTTGGGTTTTGAGTCCCACCGTCGATATCAATTCTTTTGTGGTGTAATTTGTGCACCCACTTTGAATAATTTATAGATCCGCCACTGGTCTTACCCCATTACAAAACGCCTCCCTTTCAGATTTGGTGTGTTGCCATCCTGTTAGTTTGTTTTCACGTCTAAATTGTGATTTTCAATAGAATGAACAGAAATAGTGCACTCTGGCATTAATCCAAGCTGAATTCTTAATGTTCTTGATCTTGATATCTTCTGCATTTATATTTTGTCTTTCTTCCAACAGGTTGTGTCAATAAGTGAGGAAGCCTTCATCCCCACAAGTCTTGGCACAACCGTTTCATCAGACCTATTATGGATGATCATGGGTGTCTCAAGCTTACAAGGTTCCGATCATGCCCTTTTGTCTCGTGTAAGAGTCATCTCTAATTTCGGGAATAGCAATAACCCCGAAAAGCAGGACCCAATCGTGTTATCGGATAAAGATATTCCCGGGGGAGAGAAATTGCTTCAAAAATTGCAGGGAAGTTTATTAATCGAAAAGGAAGTGTTCTCAGCAGCTGCAGAAGCTGTTAAAACAGCAATGCAGAATTTGATGATAAAGAAGCAGTACTCTGTAGAGAGACGGGAATTCAGAAAACGAGGCAGAAATGATAAAAAGAAAGTGAAATCGTAAAAAAAAAAAAAACTTCGTGATCCTTTTTATAATGTGTTTTCATCTCTCCCGTTACGGTAAAAGGTATTTATATAGACTTGTAAACACATGTTTTGAAGAACTGGATTGGCCTTAGCAGCACAAATCTAGGTTCCCATGATTCTTAATGTCGTTTTAGACCAACATAATGTTAGCTGACATTTTTTTTTTTTTGACATACAATAATGACATGTTATGTATTGTTAGTATTATTTCATTTGGCATTGAAAATTTCAGTATTTTATTCTGAATTAGACTGTTCAGGTTGTACCTGAGTTGTACTATTTGAAAGTATTATGTCCTTTGCATTTGTTTTTATACTCCTGTTCATAAATAAATGTCAATTTTTTATAAAATGTTCCAAAACGTTTTTTTTTTTTTTTGTTGTTGTTGTTGAAGAAAGCTCTTTATAAATATTTTTTTATAATTTTTTTTTACACTAGTCTCTTTACATTGGCTAAACTAAATATTTTGAAAGAAAATTATAAGAATACTCCCTCCGTCCCATCCGAATTAGGATTTTGGGTTGGGCACGGGGATTAAGGAAAAAATGTTAGTGGGGTGTTGTGAGTATGAAAAGTGAAGTAAGAGAGAAAAAGTGGGGTAGAGAATAATGAGTGGAAAGTTGTGAGTGTGAATATGAGTCTCATTAAATAAAAGACTTTTATTTTTGGGTTGTCCTAATTCGAATGAGAAACTCAAAATGAAAATTTGTCTTAATTCGAGTGGGACGGATGGAGTATATATGATCTTTGCCACTAAATTTTATAAAAGGTAGAGATTTTCAAAATATTTTTTAAAATAAAATTTGGACATTTATTTTTAGACGGAAAAACACTGATAGTAGTATTTTTTTTTTCTCTCTAAAAAAAAGAGAGTTTTATTGTGTGTTGTTGAAGCTTGTTGTTGCTGTCATCTCAAAGTTTAGCATTTTATCATTCGCTGCATCGATGGGTTTTGGTGCGATTGTGATTGAGAAAGAAACACATCAATTTTCGGCGTCCACTAAAGGGCCGATTGCAATTCGGTTACCTAAGTTTTACGAAATTTTGCAATTGGTTACCAGGTTTGTCAAGTTGCTATTAGGCTCCTCAGTTTACTGAACCGGAGCAATCAGGTGTAAATCCCGTTATCTAGTTAAGAAACTAACGAAATAGAGCCCATGTGCGAAATGTGTGAGATTTTAAGAGGGCAAACTTGCCATTTCATCAGAAAATTTAACGAAACTAACCAGGTTGGGAAAAAATTGATCAAATGTGTCCATATGTGTTAAAAAATTAACAAATCCAACAACCAAATTGCAATTGGCCCTTATTCAAACCCTATCATCTTCTCCTCCCTCCTCATTTTTCTCTCATATCTCTCTCTCTAAACACACACCACACACACTTCTCTCTTTCTCCCCCAATTCCCTCTCTCTCCTCACATTCCCAGTTACCACCACCGATCACCGCCAACAACCAACACCGTCGATCGCCGCCAACAACCAACACCATCGATTACCGCACCAACAGCCACCGTCGATTATCGCACCAACAGCCACCGTCGACGACCACGTCGCCAGTGCCGTCTCCGGCACCATTTCCGTCGCCGGCGTCTTCTTCTTCTTCACCACCACCACCATCGCCTTCTTCGATTTCGTCTGATTTTCATTGAAAGACGAGCCACAACTGCTCTCACTTCTGCTAATGTTACTACTATGATCATAATCTGAACCTGAAATGGGAATTTCCAGTACCCCTCTTGGTGACAACGATTGATCATCAAAATCGTCATCTTTTTTCACTCCTTTCCCAGAATCTTCATCTGGGTTTTCTTGGATTTCCTCCAAATTTTCCACATCTTTTACCGAATCCTTTTCTCGGGATTTCTGGGTTTCTTCCAAATTTTTTAATTCTTCCACCAATTTTGCTTCTTGGAGTTCCTTAATTTCTGCAAAACAAATTTCAAAATTCAATGAGAAGAGCTATAAGGAAGGGGGTTTATATTTGTGGGTTTTTTGATTTTGAAGGGAGTTCGGAAGGGGGTTATATTTGTTAGGTTTTGTGTTGGTTTTTGATATCTGAAATTGGATTTGGGTTTGATGTAATGGTTCTTGATTGAGGTAAAATGTGGTGTTTAGGCAGTGGGATGGTGGTTGGTGGTGAGGCTGGTGGTGTAAGGGTGTTGAAGATGGTGGTGTTAATGTTGATGGAAATGGTGTTTGAGTAACGAAATTTGTTAAATTTCTAACACATATGGACACATTTGATCAATTTTTTCCCAACCTGGTTAGTTTCGTTAAATTTCCAGATGAAATGGCAAGTTTGCCCTCTTAAAATCTCACATGTTTCGCACATGGGCTCCTTTTCGTTAGTTTCTTAACTAGGTAACGGGATTTACACCTGATTGCTCCGGTTCAGTAAACTGAGGAGCCTAATAGCAATTTTGACAAACCTGGTAACCAATTGCAAAATTTTGTAAAACTTAGGTAACCGAATTGCAATTGGCCCTCCACTAAATTAGATGTCAATTTCATTATCAACCATTTGTACAAACTGGCCTATTCGTAATGAGGGCTCAACCACTTCACTTTCCCTAAAAAAAACACACAAAACTCTAATCTATTTTGCTTTTTTACTAGATTAAAAACTGTTGTAGTTTAGAATCCATTACTAAACATATTTCGGTACGAACATAATAAGTCTTGGTTTTTCATGTGCAAGCTTAGATTTATTGTATATGAGCCGTGAATAAGGTTCACTTGAATGCCACAGTTAAGTTGGAATCAATCCAAATCCAACTGCATAACTATTGAACAATCTCAATTATACAATTACCATAAATGAAATGCAATTAAACAAAAGTATTCATAGTTACTCTAACATAAGTTGAAGTAAACTAGTCCGTCTATCTTGCAATCACACTATACACCGATACTTTCAGATGCCTAACTACTGCTATAAACAGGGACAAATTCATATTTATTTATTTTTTTTAAAAAAGGCCAAAATTGTATTTAGATAAAAATTATTGATGAAGTATTCAAATTTAACATACAAAAGGTCAAAATAATATTTTAGTGTAAAAAGGGCAAAATTGTATTTAGAAAAAGATTATAGATGAACTTATTGACGGTCAAATTGTTGATAGTGGGGGCTAAACTTAGAAGAAACCAAAAGAAAGATACAATTGGGATGGTCCCACAGTTATCTTACTTCAAACCTAGTAGGACCACATGGCACCAAATGACAAGTAAGTAATGATGCCACGTATATATGTTTGTATTTGTTGAAATTGTAATGATGAGTGTATAAGATAAGGATTATAAATGGGTTAAGGCAACTTTAAAGTACTCATTCAAAGAACTAAAATTCAATTAGATAACTATGTTTTGTCATCTAATAAATGTTACATACCTACTTCATCCAACAAAATAGTAAACCTAGATATGACACACACGGAATAATACTATTTCGTTCAAAATAACTATCGCTTTAGATCAAAATTTTGTGAAAATCTCGAGAAAAACTTGTTTTACACTGGTTTTAGTGTAAAACATGTTTTCATCCTTTAATGTCAAACAAAATCTCTTAATGTAAAGCGAGTTTTACACATCTCTTAATGTAAAACACTGACTCCAAAATTTTAGTCTAAAATAAGTGTTACTTTTGGACTAAATGTCTCTTTAACCCTTGCATTAAAAGTTGTTCTGTTTTATTAATTGTTATGTGAGACATTATTAGTGTACGAAAGACGCACACGTAATGGGGGTCAATTTGACACTTTTTTTAATTAAATCATGATAATAGTAAACGTTTTTCTTAAGAATTATGCAAATGACAAAAAAGACAGTTGAAAGAATTATGAGTAAACATGAGCTGAACTAAACCGAATTAGATTACATTAAATTTTTTACTTTAAAGTCAATTATTGATAAAAGTAGTAGCCTCTCAAATTTATATACGGGTGCGGTGGTTCATGAGTGGGGCCACTCTGTGTTTAATTTATTTTCTGAGGAAGTCTTGTGTGAGACGGTCTCACACATTAGACGGGTTTCGATGAGAGAGGAAATGCTCTTGCCCCACCCCACCCATAGGGGGGCAACCCATTTACTCTCTCAATGACACCCATCTCACGTGTGAGACCGTCTCACATAGAGGTGTTAAACCGGGCGGGTAACCCGCGAGTATACCCGGGTTCGACCCGTTTTCGGGTAACTCGACTCGGCAGACCGGCAGGGATCGGGTCGGACTCGGCGGGGATTCTGGGTTCGGTTTTGCATTCGAGTCGGGTCGGTCATGTTTGACTGTTCGACAGATCTGCTCGCGGGTTAGCCCGAATTCGCTTCGACCCGGGTCGACTCGGTTCGACTCGCGTGTTCCTGAAACTAAAACGTCGGATTTTTGAAACCATTAAATAAATTTATAAACCAATCACATTCCAGTTGACCGAGTAAACCGACTCGACCCGACTAACCGACTCGACATGATGTACTCGAGCCGGACCCGGGTTACTCGAGGGACTCGCCGAGCACAACTCGGGTCGAGTTCGGCGGCATTTTCAGCTGTTCGACTCGGCTCGACAAAACCCGACTCGACTTCAATTCTTCAACTAACCGACTCGAGTTCGGACATACCCGACTCGAAACCGACTCGTTTCCAGCTCTAGTCTCACACAAGTTTTTGTCTTATTTTCTAACCCTATTATACATAATTTATGTATAATATTAATATGCGAAATTCTCTAATAACAATCTCTCAAACTTCAAAGCGTTAGGTATGGGCTCAGAGCTAGCTTTGGACCAAACTTAATGGATTCGGACCCCATGAAAGGTGTCTCTGTGTGTAATTTATTTTCTAGCCGTAGATAGGACTTTATTTTTTTCAAGTATAGCATTAGGTAGGACTTAGGAAGAACATATACTGTATATATATATATATATATATATATATATATATATATATCCCCTAAATCTAAAGAACAATAAGAATACCTCAAACAGTCATGTAATTACTCATTCTATCCCAGAAAGATCGTCCAACTTTTTTCATTGTTATTACGAATAAATTTTGAGGAATAATTAAAGCAACTTTTAATTACTCTAACGAAAATTTAAAAGTTATTATTTGATGCACCATTATAAATCATATCAATACCAATTTTTAGATTCACATTAAGATAATTAAAAGTAGCCTTAATTATTGCTCAAAGTTCATTTGTCGTAACAACGAAAAAAGAGAGACTATCTTTCCGTAACAACGAAAAAAGAGAGACTACTCCCTTCGTCCCATCCCAGCTCACATAAGACTTATTTCCATTTTAGTCTGTTCCAGCTTACTTGAGACTCTCTAAAATGGCTATCTTGTTATAATTTTATATACAATCCACCCTACCACTCATTCTCTTTTTTCATATTCCACCACTCAACTTATTCAACTAACACTACTATTTATCACACTCATTCTCTCTCTCCTCATTTTCTACCACACATTAATCAATTTTTTTTAATTCTTGTGCCCATCTCTTGAGCCTCAACTGAGGTGGGACGGAAGGAGTGTGTCGTGATCGCAATAAAAAAACTGAAAAGAGCTAGATCGTAAAAACTATTGAATTTTATTTATTGGTCATAATTTTTTTTTCTTTCTGAAATGGGCTTTTATTAATGTTTAAACTATTATAAGAGTTGCACTTAAAATGTAACAGGAGGTGGGACGGAAGGAGTATTTGATGAATATTAAACTCGGATATTCATATTAAACAAAATATGAAATGCTACTTGAACTAAACCTCTTTAACTAACTAGTGATTATATCGACTATAAAGTAGTTTTATCAATAAAAAAAAAAAATCACAAATGAATGTAATAGTTTTTATAATAAAATGTAACAGTAGTTTTGCAGTAAATTTTATGTTATCCTCAATCTCTTTTGTGCAAGTATAACAGTAGTTTTGCAATCAATTTTATGTTATCCTTAATCTATTTTCTGTAAAACTATGATTACATTTCTGAATAAACACTGTTATATTTCAGAAAAAAAGTTATGTTTTTTTTTTTTTTTTAATTATAAGTGGTACATTTGTTGACGAGAAAAAAATTGGCAGGCAAAAAATAAATAATAATAATAATATATAACAAACAAATAAATAAATAACGGGGCAGATCATCGAGTAGGCAGGCGGGTCGGTCCATGAATGATCCATCTCACGCTGTCAGTCAATTAATTTATCAAACACTTCTTATAGCCAAAATTTTGTAATTTTGCCATGGCCATGGCCATACCATAACATTATTTAATCAACTCATCAATTCAAGAAATAGTTTCACAAATGGAATAGGACTCACATATAAAAGCGCAATAGGGCGGTGATGGATGGGGATGGCAATTTGACCGAACCCGATCCGTACCAAAGGGAAATCGATCCGAAAATTTCGGATATGGTTTGCATTTTTAAAGATCCGATCGGGTTCGGATCGGTTTCGGTAGAACCACCTGATCCGATCCGACCCGAACCTATTGCATTTATAATTTTTTGCTACTACCCCCCCTCATGTTATAGAAAATACACACACCCCCTCCCTATATAAGGAAAAATCTAGGTTTAGGATTTTATTTTCCCTCAGTCTCGCCGCCTCCCCTTCTCTCTCTCCCATCGCAACGCCGTTCACGACTCTCTCTCTCTCTATGCGCAGTTGGCGTTCCCGTGCCGGTGTCTGTGACGGTGGCGCCGTTCGCTCTTCTCTTGGCTCTCCTTCTCCTCGTCTCTCTCTACTCAACGTTATCGCCGTTCCATTGACCAGGTCCAGCATCGTCGCCGCCGTCTCCGTCGCCGCTCTCGTCTCCGTCGCCGTCCACTACAGCATCCTCGCCATCGCGTTCTCCTTACAAAGGTAAAAGACTAATTCTAATCTATTGGATGGGAACTTGCAATTAGGGATTGTTCTTGATTTTTTTTTTTGAAACCAGACAGTTATTTGTGAAATCTGTGAATTTAGGCTTCTTTGTTTACCCAGATTTTTTTTTCTAAATTCCTCTGATCCGATCGGGGCTCGGATCAACCATTTCGGATCGGATTCGAATTCGGTAAGGGGTTTGTAGTGTTCGGATCGGATTCGGATCAGGTCTGATCCGATCCAAACCCGACCCGTTGCCATCTCTAGTGATGGATCAAGGAAGCTCGCAGTAAAAGAGTGTCGTCCCATAATTCAACTCGACGTGAAAATATGGGGAAAATGTGCTTTTTTTTAGTGATAAAAAAAAATGTGGTTTTATATGCGTGGTGATATATTTGTAAATAAATAGAACTTGGCGTGTGATAGAATTTTTGTAAATAAGTGAAATTCCACGCACTCTAGGAATTAAGGTCGTGATTAAGGTCATGACCAACAAACTTTCTAGATATCAACCTCAAAAGGTACTGAATATCAATAATAAAGCAGGCTGGATATGATTTGAAAAGCACATTTGAAGAAGGTCATTGCCACAAACCTTCTGAATATCAACCTTAAATGTTTCTGGATACTAATATTAAATCCTTCTGGATATAATTTAACATGCACTTTTAAACAAAGTGGCCTACAAACCTTCTGGATATCAAGCGCAAGAGATTGTGGATATCAGCCTTTTAGATTAATTTAACAAGCACATTTGAAGAAGACATTGGCCACAAACCTTGTGAATAATCAAAGAATTCTGGATATCAATAATAAAACATTCTGAATATGATTCAACAATTATATTTGAACAAGGTAACGACAAATGAATATTTCTCAAAAGTTAATGTCTTTGATATTTGATATCTAGAACCATTGAGATTGACATGTGAATATTTGAGATTGATGTACAGAACCTTTGAGACTGATGTTCAGAAAGTTCTTTGTCAAAGGAAATTTGGAGACCTACAAAATTCACAGGGCTTCGCTCCTTAGACCATCTCCAACAGTTTAGTGCAAAAATTGCACTATTCCTTATATTAGTGCAATTTTTACACCTAATATTTCCAAAAGATTGCTTCAAATCTTATACTACCTCTGTCCCTAAATGAGTGTCCAAATTTCATTTTAAGGGAAACTGAAAATCTCAACTTTTTGAACAATTTGGTAACAACGATTCATATATAATCTTGTAATCTCCTTTCCAAACCTTTTGTTTTGCACGTATAAAGAAACCGGTGAAAAAATTTTCGAAAAAAAACATTTATGGAGAAAGTTATGTTAAAAAAAGACACTCATTTAGGGACAAAGATTTCTTGAAAATTGACACTCATTTAAGGACAGAGGGAGTACTAAATAAGAACATAATAAAAATATTCATTATTGTTTCACATATATAAATAATAGTAGGTTATATAATTTTATATTGTAAAATATTCTCATCTATATAAAAAAACGAATATTTAAAAAGAAAAAGAAGAAGAAAAACGAGATAGCGCAGAACTATCCGTTGCACCAAATTTGAAGCAAGTGATAGAGTTGCTCTATAATAGAGCAATTTTAGAGTTCCGTTGGAGTAAAACAATATTCCCTCCGTTCCAGAAAAGTTGAAACATTTATTTTGGAGTTGAGAAATTAAGGATATAATATTATATTAAGAATGAAAGGTAGAGAGGAAGAGAGAGAATTAGTGGGAGTGGATAGATATTGAGTGGAGAATAATGAGTGGTTGTGAGTAGGGATGGCAACGGGTCGGGTTCGGATCGGATCATGGCCAACCAGAACCCGGTCCGAATCTCAAATACACTGATCCGATCCGAAAATTCAAGAAACCGTGCCCGACCCGAATCTTATTAAAAGTCTATTTTTTTTAGCTCAAAATTAATTAATTAAAATATTTTTTTAAGCACAATGTTGAATGTTGTATGGAAAATATTCTAAAATCATCCAAATCTCACTTACAAACACAAATTAGAAAAATAAAATTTAAGATAATATTTAAAATTCACCTTTTATTAAGGGTTCATGTCGGGTCGGATCATCATGGTTCAGATCGGGTCGGGTTCGGATCGGATCATCAGCATTATCCGAATCCGATCCAAACTCGCTCGGGTTTTAAAAATTGCAAACCAAACCCTATTTTTTCGGATCGGATCGGATTCGGTCAAATTGCCATCCCTAGTTTTGAGGAAGAGAGAGAATGAGTGGAAGATTATAAAAGTAATAAAAAACTTCCATTTTTTTATTGTTGCAACTTTTGTGAAATACCTAAACGGCAAAATATTGCAACTTCCTTTGAATGGAAGGAATACTCTATTTTTGGTGTTTTAGAGTACCGTGGAGATGGTTTTATGAAAGGGTTTAAAAACCCCAAAAAACGTCATTTAGGACCTAAAATATGCCTTTGATGTTTTTGTAAATGAAGTGTTTAAAAATAGCATTGATAGAGTTTAAAATGATCGGTTGTTGTATTACAGAGATCTAGTTTATTTGTTAAAGATTGTCAGACCGTGTTGAAAAGTTACAATTATTTATAAAAATATCCAAATTGCAAAAAAATGTAAATGTTGGGAACCAATTGGCGAAAAAAAAAACTGTTGGGAGCAACATTGTAAAAGTTTGTAAATGTCAAGAACCAAATTGTAAATTGCCCGTTAAAAAATAGTCATTGATTGTGTTTAAGATGATCAATTGTTGTATTACAGAGGTCTAGTTTGTTTGTTAAAGATTGTCGGACCGTGTTGAAAAGTTACAATTATTTATAAAAATATCCTCACGCCTTTTTCAAAAAGATAAGTTATTTTTAAAAATGTAATCGCATAGTTACTAAATCTATCTAATAATGAAAATTGAAAAGATCTAAGTGAGTAAAATAGTCCTATAGGAAAAGAGATATGGGCCCAAAAATGAAAGTTGGCCTAAGTGACACTGGAGTAGTAGTAGTCCAAAACATTTATGTCTAATCACTGTTTGACAATAGCACGCCTTATGACGAAAAGTGGGCCCTCACTACCAAAATGTCTTTGGTTCAATATAAACCGGGTGGGTCCTTTTTATTATCTTAAAAGCCCGTTGCTTTCCGGACCCTACCAGCACGTTTATTTTTTTTCTTTTTTGAGGGTCCGACCCAATTAAACCGCTTTATCTCTAATCACCGCCGGCGCTTAAGCCTCACGATCGGATATTTCTCTAACCCGAGTTGGCAATTGACGTGATCAAAGTCATGATCCCATTTCTATCATGCGTAAGTTTTGTCGGAGACTTATCACACATGGTCGGATCTCGATGAGAGAAAAAATGGGTTTATCTCACTCTGCCCATATAAAGGCAAATCATTTAGTCTTTCATTTTCAATAAGATCGGTCTCTCGTGTGAGACCGTCTCACACAAGTTTTTCTCTTCATTTTTATAAAAAGTAAAATTGGAAATACTTCCTCCGGCTTAAATTGTTAGTGCCACTTTTACTTTTATAATTATTTTTCAAACAAATTTTAATTTAAATAGTGAATAAAAAAATAATAATTATTTTTCAATATTTTTCAAACAAATTTTAAACAAAGTTAGTTTACTGTATTGAGGAATCAATTACAATCTAGTCAATCCAATCTTACAATACTTTCTTTTTGATTTCTTGTGTATTTAAAGTTATTCTATTGTTCTATTTTCTGTTTGCAGAATTAATTTAAGGGTTCAATTTCTGCAGATTTTTTCTAAAAAAAAATTGGGCATGAGTTTTTTCTTTTCTTTTTGGGGAACAAGCTGTTCTGCAAAAATTGTGGTTGAATTTCGGGCGGGTACGGGTCTAGTGTCTCACGGGCCAGGCCGGGTACGGGAGAGAGGTGTGTTGGTGCGGGTCGGGTCCGGGTTAGTGCAAACCCGGTCTGTACCGACCCGTTGCCATCCCTGATAAGGAGGCAATAGCCCCGCTTGATTTTTGGAAGAGTAGAAATTTAGCATTAAAAGAATTTAGAAATACTGTTTTTTTACTTTGAGAATTGTAATTTCACCCCTTTTTATTAAGAAAAAAATAACATTATATCAAAGTTTTTCAGTTCTTTGAATATATGCAAAATAATATTGCCCCCGTTTAAAATTATTTTTGGCTCCGCCACCGAGTATCACTATTATGAGTACTTCCACCGTCTCAAAACACTTTGCACTATTTTTGAAATGTACATGATTAAGAAGTGACTTTATATATTTACAAGTATTGTGAATGAGAGAGTGATTGTGAGTAATACTCCATCTGTCTCAGAAAGATAGTCCACTTTGGATTTTTGACGGTCAACACATGTGAACTTTGACCAAAGATTATTATTAATCTAATCATCCCAATGAAATTTTACAATTTTTCATTGATAAATCATTTGATGATTAATCAATAACAAGTTTTAGACTTTCACAATGATGATTAGATTGACATTTATTATTTAGTCAAAGTTCACTTGTATTGACCATCAAAAGTCAAAAGTTGACTATCTTTCTGGGACGGAGGAGTATGATTTAAAAGTGAGACCCATGAGTATGACAAGTGAAGTATGGTGAATAAAAAATGATAAAAATTAAATATTTTAAAAAAATAGGACTTACCAATTGGATATTAAAAGAATTAGTATTCTCCTTCTATGCAATTTAAACTTTAAAATATGGTTGCGTACATTTTTTTTTTTTTAAAGTGATGTGTTGTGAGTGTAGATGGTTTGATAGGAGAGAGAAAGTAACGTAGGAAATAGTTAGTGGATAATTGTCGTGAGTATGACATGTGGAATCCACAAATAAAAAAATATAAAATACTTTCATTAGATTTTAAAGTTTAAAATGAAATGGAAGAGAGTAAGTTATTTAAGTATTTCGAGCCGCTCCACCGAGCGGTTAGCTCCACCCGCTCCACCAAATGGCTCCGGTTAGAGCCACTTCATTGGATTTTGTGTTCGGCGGATGAGATGTGTCCGAGCTCGGTAGGACCCACAAAAAATTGAAATCATCTTAGCCGCACAGATGATGAGCTCGCCTATGTGGCCTTGTTCGGAGCCGTTGGGTGGAGTGGTGAAGCTAAAATGGGTGGAGCGGTTCCGGGTCCGTTATATAAGAAAAAATTGTCTACCACCACTTTTATTATTATTGGATTTGGGGTGTATTAACATCAATCATGTTACACCTTATCTCATGTACCACTTTTGTGTGTCACTCATTGTATCACGTGTAATCCAATCGTTCACATATTTGCATAATATTACAATAATATCAATCTTATTAACTGTAAGTCATTAGATTACTTATAGCAAATGAAGTGGTACTTATAATAATGGCACAGAGGATCTGGACCAGAGAAATGTGGGTGAATGCAAGTGAGAGAGGGTAAAAGTACAAATGTAAAAGATGTCGTCATTGTTTTCAGTTCGAAAGTGCGTGCGAGAGTGAGAAAGAATAATAAAAGCAGCACAAAAGTAGAGATGGAAATGGAGAAAAGTACTACAAAACTACACTAAACGACGAAACCCCCTACTTATCAAACAATAACTTTATTCATTTCATTTTATAACAATGTGCATAAAATAAAATTTATTTGAGAATTAAAAAGTTAATAGTTATGGGTGGTTTAGCCAGACTAATAATGGGGATAAGACTTCCGGTCTCTCATTGTTGTTACCAGTTTAATTGTGGGATATGCCTGAATGACTAGAGTTTAAGCATGTCAACTAATATCATATACTCCCCCCGTCCCACCTCACTTGAGACCTAAGAGGTGGGCACAATAACTAAAGAAAATAAAATAAAATAAAGAAAATGTGTGGTAGAAAATGAAGAGGGAGAATGAGTGAGGTTAATAATAAGTTGGTTGAATGGATTGCGTGCTGAAAATGAAGAGATAGAATAAGTAGGTGGGGTAGATTGAATTTAAAATTATAAAAAGATTACCAATCTGGGATTTTTAAATGAAGTGAGACGGACCAAAAGGAAAATAAGTCTCAAGTGAGGTGGGACGGATGGAGTCAAGGGCGGATCTACAGTGTCAGTAGGGGGTACACGTGCACCCGGTCAACCCAATTTCTTTAACAAAAAAAAAAAGTTTTTTTTTTTTACTAAGTGCACCCCCAAAAAAATTAATTAGAGTGGCAATTTAACTAGAAGGGGTGTGAACTTAGCAGACGCTTGGAAATTTTTTGGTATGAAGTTATTTAGTGTAAATTGTGCACCGGTGCTTGGAAATCCTAGATCCGCCACTGGATGGAGTACAAGGTCCAACCCCAAAAGGGAGTATAATGGTCCCACCACGAGAAATATATAAAATCTCATTTATAAAAAGCGTGACTTATAAATTTATAAATGAGACGATAAAAAAAATCAAGTCTAAAGACCAGAGAAAACTAGTACTCTGCTCCTTCCGGCCGATAATAACCTACTCTTATTCAATTATAGTAAAAAATAAAAATAAACATCCTACTGTAATTGAAACAACCTAAAAATGTTTCTTAAAATATTTTTTTTAATTAATGAGACTCACTTCTATTACTCACATCAACTAACCTTTATATACTCTCTCTGTCCGAGCAATAATTTAGGTTACATTTAATTTTCCTAATGAAAATTTATAACTTGTTACATTATAAATACTATCAATATCGATTTTCAGATTCTCATTAAGATTAAAGGTAGCCTAATTTATTTCTTACCGACTTTCATACCTTTACCCAATAATCTACACCCAAAACATACACTACAACAAAACTGGCATTTATTGCACTTATTTACTGAAATTTATTACAATTTTAGAAAAAATGCCGTTAATTTTTGACACTTTTTGTTAAGTTGCGCAAATGTTCATGGAATTTTTAAGAAGTGGCGCAACTTTCCGACACTTTTTAACAAGTGCCGCTACATTTTATATTTTTTATAAATTTCCGCTAATTTTCGGCACTTTTTAAAAAAGTGCCAGAAATTAACGGCACTTATAAAAAGTAGTAGAAGTTTTGTGACATTTGTTGAAAAGTGCCACAAATGTTTGTGTTTCTTAAGTGTCGCTAATATCATGAACTTTTTTTATAAAGTGACGATAATAAAAGGGGTTATGTTTTGATATTTTATTTAATTTGAAATCTAATCATAATTTTTATATAATGTTAATTATGTTAAGTTTATATGGACTACGATTATAAAAATGCATTTATATAAACTTCTGTGTTATAATAAATAATTACATGAAAAAAAATTAAAATTGATTTATCTTAGTGGTTAAACGCTTGCTTCATATGCATAAGATTTTATGTTTGAATTAAATAAGTTTAACTATATTTTATTTTAAATAACGCACTTTTAAAAAGTGCTACCACCGCTTTGTATTATAAAGATTTCATTTCATTATAATTTAAGTACACAACCCAATTGTATTTTTTAGACTATATTTTCGTCTATGGAGTATTTATAGAACAATAATTTTTGTACTTTCAGATTAGATAAAATTAAAACTATGACATACTTTTTTTGACTCACAATAAAATAAAAGACATAAAAGTGTTTGAAAATTACGAAGAAAGCATACTTTATTTTCTACCACACATTTTATTTATTTTATTCTTTTTCTAGCTCACTTGTCACTTCCCAAAATAACCAACTTTTTATAATTTTATATTCACTCTAACCCACCACTCATTCTCTTTTCATTCTCCACCACTCAATTTATTCAATCAACATTAATACTTACCCCACTCATTTCTCTCTCTTCATTTTTTACCACACATTTTATTTATTTTATTCTTTTTCCTTAGTTATTGTGCCCACCTATTAAGTGTCAAGTGAGGTGGAACGGAGGAAGTATTTAAAATATCAAATATGGATAGCGGAGTAGACTTTTTGAGTATGGAAATTGAATTAACACATAAAAATAGTAAATAATTGTTTTTAATATTATAAATAAATCTTATTAAATAAAAAATATTTATAAAAAAATTCATCTTTAAAAAGTTAAAAGAAATTGTGCCGTTTTTATATTTTTAAGATTGAGGGAAGTAAAGGGTAATTAATTAATACTAGTGCATAAAGAAAAAAAGTGCAATAATTGATACTTGAGCACACGCCTCCCTCATCTTTCTACTTTAAAAAAGAACCCAATCATACATCTTCTTCTATTCTTCCCTTCCTCACTCTCCCCCTCTCTCCTACTCCTACTTGCTAAGATCGAAACTGAGAATAAACCAGAATTGCCAAACAGTTCCCCTAATCTGAAACACACACACACACACACACACACACTTTCTTTGATCTTCCCATTTTCTCTCATATGAGATGGCCATCTCCTTCCTTGAATGTGGGTTATGATTAGCTTAATTTCAAGAAACTTGAAAAGAGGAAGTGGGAAAATTTCAATTCATTTTTTGTACTTTTGTATCATTTTCTTGTTTTTAGTGTTGAAGATTAAGGACTCGCATGGAGGCTACTGAAATTTAGCAGGCCTTTTTTTCTCATTCTCTAAAGATCCCCAACTCAGTTTTACCTTTTTCTTTTCTTTTTTTCCCTGGGTTTCTGATCATTTTCTCTCTTTTTCCTGGAAAATCAATCAAAACTAGCTTTTTATTTGTTCACTTTTTCAAGCCTGAAAGAAAAGTGAGATTTTTTGGGTCATATAGTGATGCTGAGAAATAGATCTAGAACAGTGACCAAACAACCTCTAATGGCTACTGATCACCAAACCCCTTTGCCATCTCCAACCCGGACCCGACCCATTTCTTCATTCTTCGGGTCACCAAGGCATTTTTTCACTGGGTTCTTAACAAAGGGTATTTCTGATAATACTGAAACTGCAATGAGCCCAACTTCTATTCTTGACACCAAACACTTTCCCAGTTTTGGCAACAACCCATTTTCCCTTGACAAAATCTTGCCCAAACCCACAAACACTTTCCAAGAAACCAAGCCGTTGACCGAGAAATTTGACCATGAAGAAGGAATTGGCCTAGCAATTATTGAAGAAAAAGTCAATCCCAATTCAAGAAAAGTCATAGTTGGGTCAAACCTCAAGATCCAAATCCCTAATCTCCCACAATCTCCATTTTCCCCAACTGGGTCTCCAAGATCACCTGGTGATTTTGGAACCAAGACTAGGAATTCCCATTTTAACTCAACTCCAACTGGATTTGGGGGTTCTGGCAATTCTTGTAACCAAACAAGGGAGTCTTCTCCCAAGATTTGTACTGGGCCTTTGTCTTTGAGTGAAATGGAGCTTTCTGAGGAGTATACTTGTGTGATTTCGAGAGGACCTGTCCCAAAAACTACTCATATTTATGATAATTGCATTGTTGAGAGTTGTTGTGGTGTTGTTCTTGGATCTAATGAGTTGAAAAAGAAGGTTAATTTGAAATCCCTATCTCAGAATTTTCTTAGCTTTTGTCACACCTGCAAGAATAGTCTTGAAGAAGGCAGAGACATATTCATGTACAGGTTAGTCCATTTTAGTTCCCTAAAATATCTGTTTTTGCTTGTTACTCTTTTCGTCTCCGTGTCAAAATAGATGCCCTTTTGAGAGTAAACTGTAACGACCCGAGCACGAAGACCCGACCCGCTACATAGGTACCGCACACTAGCCCACCAAGCCCGTCAAAATAGATGTCTTTTTTAGAGTAACCTGTAACAACCCGAGCACGAAGCCCGACCCGCCACATAGGTACCGCACACTAGCCCACCAAGCCCATCACAGGCCTCCAAAAGTCCAATTGATGATTTGATGCTTAGTAAGAGTGTATGCGCCTTCTATATATCACACTCAATTCCCACATATTTCCGATGTGGGATGGGGATATCACATAAACAATCTCTTGCACCCGAGAAGTATTTAATTGGTTTGGTAACTGGATTACTTTAAGAGTATATGAGACATTTTCACATGCATTAATTGTATTTCTTAAAAAGTGTGTAAATGATCAAAACATTATCTATTTTGAGATAGAACGAGTTAATTGAATTATTTTTCTACTTATGATTATTTATATAAATATGTTGGTGGGTGGGTTTTGTTGTTGGCAGGGGTGAAAAAGGGTTTTGCAGTGAAGAATGCAGGTACCAAGAGATGCTATTGGATGAATTGAAGAATTAATAGATGACTTGTATCTAGTGAATTAAAGATTTGTAATCTTAGATGGATTTTGGAGTAGATTTTGTTTTCTTTAATATTATTGAGTTTACCTTTGTATCCTCTCTTGCATATACATAGATAATAGAGAGGTTGAAATAATGTAATTTTGGGAAGAAAAAAAAAAAAAAAAAAAACACTTTGATGATCCTATTCCTATGACTTGTTTGTTATTTTGAAGGAGAAAACAAAGGGTAAATATAAAGTCACAAAAAAGTGCTACAAAATGTGGTTTACAAAATTATTTGTCGAAATTTTATTGGTATTTTTAATTAGAGTGTGCCGGGTCTACAATCGATGTAACCAATAAAATATCGTCACCTCAATTTGTATCCATGACTTTGTAAACTTCTTTTGTGCCCTAACATTGCCCGAAAAAAAAAAAAAAAAAAAGTCATAGCATCATTAGGATAAGTTATGACTTGTTTAACAATCTTCAATTTCATTGACCATGCTGAGTAAATGTTGAATAACTTAAAACGTAAAAATAAAAATAAAAATAAAAATTAGGAGTACAAAATAAATGTGCACAAGTAAAACCTTTAACGATTAGCATATTTTATTACCAACCAATAATTGTCCAAACAGTCCCATGTGAATGATTAGCCATAGGTCACCAAAACAGTAGATTGGTCGCATCAATAGTTGCAAATCTCACCTAATATTTTCAACTTTTTTTTTTTTTAAATGGGCTCCTTTTATTATTTATATTACTCCCTTCGTTCCAAAATGATCTTCTCATTTGTCATTTTTTATTGTCCCAAAAAGTTCTTCCCATTTTTACAATTTGGTCTTAAAAGAGCATAAATAAAACATGGCTAGAGAAGCAAGTGTTTATTTTCGTAAAAAGTTTGAATAGTCAAATGTGAAGATCATTTTGGGACGGAGGGAGTAATTCATAACGTCACGAATGCTAACTGAATACTCCTTCTGTTTCATAACTATGCAAAAAAATTTCTATTTTAGGTGTCTCATTAATAAGTTACACTTTCTTAATATGGTAAAAAAATCTTTATTATTCATCTCACACATTCTCTCTCATACTTTACTTTTATACTCACAACACCAATCAACCTACTATTCCCTACACTATTTTCTCTCTCTTACTTCACTTTCCACACTCACAACAACTACCCACTATTATTCATCATTTAATTCCTGTCCAAAACTCATTTTGTTAACATAATTATGGCACGGAGGAAGTATATAATTAGGCTAACACAAATTTCTTTGGCGGAATTTGAACTCGTGACCCACGTATGAAAAGCTAACACTGAATACTTATTGAGTTGAAGCTCTTTGGTCCTGAAATTTGCAACACTACAACATACACCAAAATATTCCTAGCAAGTTGATAAGTTGTGTTTATACTGTGACAGAAATGGGTACCAAACTTGTTTAAGAATAATACTAGGGGGCACAAAAAAGTCACAAAATCTTAGGTGTAGTGATTTTATTGGTGCTTTTAATTAGAGTGTGGCGGGTTCACTATTGATGCAACCAATAAAATATCGCCACCTCATTTTATAAGCAAGATTTTGTGACTTTATTTTGTGCATCTAGCATAACATTGCTCCTTGTTTAAATGATTTTGCTTAAAATGGATAACAATTTGTAAAATTTAATAATATTTATATCTCTTTCGTGTTGCTCATGCATTTAATTATAAAACCCATATTTGGTTGAGTAATTGTTGGTGATTTTAGTGTCATCAACGATTTTATGTAATTGTGATTTACTAGAGACCAATGCGATTTCATATTAGGCTCGGATACGAGTAAGGGAAAGTGTGGAGTACACACTCGTTTGAGTTAATATGTTTTCGACCACGATAAAGAAGCATGGGTCAAGGGGCAGCGCCCCTTGTTGGTACTCCAATTGATTCCCGCCAGTTTTTCCCGCAACTCCAAAGGACACTACTATTGGCTGACAGGTATGACTGTTTGATGCCAACAGTAATATCTGATCCTTCTTCCCATCTGTTTATAAAACAGATTTTTGTCTCATGTTTCTTTCACGAAAAATTTTCACATAATTCTCAGAGTTTTGATCTGTATTCTTTTGTTGTATATATGACTATTGTGGGTAAGGAATCAATATGTTAGGCACACCAAAAGATGTTATCTTTAAGGTATTTAATCCATCCCACTATGGTGTAATGGTTCTCAACAGATTTCACCTCCAGGATACAAAACCTACGCACTCTATTCAAAGGTACACTCCCTTGAATAATCACGGAACAATAATATCGAAGCTTTAACTGTTTACTCGAAGGAAAGAGTTTAATAAGAAGAAAGAAGACTCAGGTTGTTTTTTCAGAGTTTAATAAGAAGAAAGAAACCATCAGGGCTAGCCTGATGGCCAGGACACTGGGCTTCCAATCGGGAGGTCCAGGGTTCGATTCCCCCTCCCCCCATAATGATAGGATTTCCTAAAGGTTTGTTTGGATTTCCTCCTCAGCCCATAGGGCTAAAGTTGTATCCCTAGTTGTTCTAGGTTGTTTCATGTTCTGTAATAGATCCATAGGGTCTCTAATAGATAGGGAAATAGATCTGTAATAGACTCAATAGGGTTTGTAACACGATGGCAATTTCCTTAAATGAAACCAACTTTCTAAAAAAAAAAATAAGAAGAAAGAAGACTCAAGTTGTTTTTTCAGTATTTGTTTCTGGAGAAGACCGCCCCATTTTATAGAGGGGGCCGAGCCAAAGAACGCCCAAAAGAACAGTCACAACCGTGGCCATTCGATGAGTCACAGCCAACCGAAACATCATACCCTTTACCGAAGCTAGTCGGCGGGTTAATTCAAAATTTTAAGACTAATTAATATTTAAATTAATTAATTCATCCTTTCTCTCTCATATATATATTATATATATATATATATATGTATATGTATATATATGTATATATATATATATATATATATATATATATGTATATATGAATATATAATACTCAAAACTCAAAGCCATACTTGGTATTCTCTCATAATAATGGGAAGCCCAAGTAAGCTACTAGGAAACTCTTCAACTTAGCTATGATATAGTAAGTTTAGCTCCTAGGTTTAGATAGAAATCTCATGTCAGATAAAGGAGACAAAGAAAAAGAAGAAGAGATGACAACAAAGCTTTTGTATAATGGATAATGAAGAAAGATGCTTACAAACTCAATGTGGGAGAAGAGAAATTATATAAAGGAGACAAAGAAAAAGAAGAAGAGATGACAACAAAGCTTTTGTATAATGGATAATGAAGAAAGATGCTTACAAACTCAATGTGGGAGAAGAGAAATTATATGTGAATACTACTACATATAACATCTTTGCCTTGAAACAGATTGTTTGATTGTCTTATCGCGGTAAAGATTTCGTGATACCCAGACATTAAAGGGTCGAAATACTTTATTCGGAAAGCGATTTGTACATGATTCGATCAAATATCCAGGATTATCAATTACCCTAACCCCAAAATTTCTAACAGTAATCATCTAAAAAATTGTCACCTGCATTAGACTTTGATCTACGACAGATCAACATTAATAAATAAATAAATAAAGTGGGTCATTTTCAGAAAAATTATTTAATATCTCCATTGGTTGATACGTCATTTTGGTATGGAAAATCTACAAAACTTTGTAGTAGTATGTATCAAATTAATGTTATTTTCAATTACTCCCTCCGTCTCAAAATAGATATCGTTTTGGGAGTTAAATTTTGTCTCAAAATACTTGTCGTTTCACTATTTTCAAAGCTTTTTTATTGCTCTATACCAATTATACCCTTAATAATGATAGTGAACTATCTATTACCTAACCATTTAATTACCTAGGTAGTTGAATTACTTTAGGGGTATATGAGACTTTTTCACATGCATTAATGACATTAATTAATATGTGTGAAACACTCCAAAACGACATCTATTTTGAGACTGAGGGAGTAATATTGAATGTCTCATGTCCCATTCATTTGCCTCTTAATGAGTGAAGGGGGCATAATTCGCCGAAAGCGAATATTAATTTTAGTAGTGGGAACATAATGATTTCTACAAACAAAAAATAAAACAAAAAGTTTACATGTACTTCCGTACCCTCCCATAATACTCCTTCCATCCCAGAGTAAAAATCCCACCTCCCATTTGCATGGAGTTTAAGAAATAGTGGAAGTAAAGTAATTATTGTGAATGTAAAAGTAAAGTAGGAGAGAGAATGAGTGGAGGGAATAGTAAATTGATTGGTGTTGTGAGCAGTGTTCTAGTGTTCTAAAAGACGCCCGTCTAGGCCGCCTAGGCGCTAGGCGTTCATGAAACGCTTAGGTCCCGTCTAGGATATTATAGTTATTTCTGAATTCTCGACCATGCCTAGACGCCCCTGCGGCGCATAGCGAGCGTCTAGCGTTTTTTAGAACATTGGTTGTGAGTATAAAAGTAAAGTAGGAGAAATAATAAGTGGGATGAATACCGTTTTAGGAAAGAGACTCTTACTCTGGGACGTACCAAAATAGAAAGTAGGACTCTTACCAAAAAAAAAGAAAAAAAAAAGGCGTAACTCGCCGATAAATCTCATTTTTTTTTTTACAATGTCCACTTAATTTTTATCATGCCCTTATAAAAAAGCTCAGTTGAATAAATCCCGCAATTAATCATTATATTCACAACTCATTTCTCACTTACAAAACATATATTCAACCGTCCTACAACAACATGCATCAATTTCCCTTTTTTAAGTATCTCATTTAATAAGTTGCACTTTCTTAAAATATTCACCTATAATATCTTTTTTATTTATCTGACCTCACTTGTCATACTCGTACATTTAAATTTTGTACATCACTCTTAAATCAGCATACTTACTAACTACCCATTTCTCACTCACTATACTTTTACATATATATATATATATGTACTCATACTCTCCCATTAATTCTCGATGTTAAATAATTGTTCAAAAATTGTTGTAGGAAGTGAGTATACTTTCTTCTTAATGGATGGAGTACAACTATACTCCCTTCTGCCCAAAACGAGTCTTTTGACATTAAAAAAATAAAATTACTCTTATTTGTCACTTTTCATTTGTCCAAAATAAATGTCGTCTTACAAAAAATATGGTATAAAGTTGGATGATCTTCTTATACTACCGATCTTACTAGGCACAAGCATTGCAATGCTATAGAAGACTTATCATTCTACCCATATGAATAGATTGAGACAATCAAAGAAACATAACTAAAAAAATACTCCCTCCGTCGCAAAATGATCTTCATGATTGACTATTCAAACTTTTTAAAGATATGAACACTTGCTTCACTAGCCATGTTGTGTTTATGCACTTTTAAGCCTAATTTATAGAAATAGGAAGATCTTTTGGAGACAATAAAAAATGACATCTGAGAAGATCATTTTGGGACGGAATTGCATTAAATCAAGAGCAAATTTAAAAATTCTTTTAACAATACATTTTTTTGGGGGGACAATACTTAATAATCTCGCTAGTCAGCAATATACAGGACAAACTGGCAAAATCCCCCGATGCACCAAAATAAAAAACACAAAGCAATAAGATTATCCTAAGAGAAAGGAAATACTCCTCCGTCCCATCCGTCACAAAATGATCTTCCCATTTGCCAATTCTTATTGTCCCAAAATGTTCTTCCCATTTCTACAATTTGCGCTTAAAAGCGCATAAACAAAGCATAGCTAGTAAGCAAGTATTCATATTCTTAAAAACTTTAAGAAGTCAAATGAGATCATTTTGGGACGGAGGAGTATATTTAATTCCAAAAAAGCCATTATAGAGCTGAAAAATAACAAAGTAACCCAGCGTCTAGTTACTGAATAATAAAAAATCAAACCTGTTGTGCCACAATTCAATAAAATGCCAACACAATGACGAATTCACGAAATCCTATCAATAGTGCTAGAACATAAATTGCCAAAATTGAAAATGGCAAATTGTCACAACTACGGAGCATATATTAAAGCACAAAGACATCTCGGCTGGAGTAGTCTTTACGAAAAGAGTTAATACTTGCTACCCTGCTTAAAACGAGACATTAAACATAAAACTGACATATTAAGGCTCATAGACATCTTGACCAACACTCTTTAAGAAAAGAGTTGATACTAGCTACACTGCTTAAAACAAGACATTAAACATAAAACTGGATAGATCCTTCAGAAATAACTTGCTTTAAAGAAACACAAATGAAAAGTAAATGAACACAACCATGTCGAATAGAGCTTGATGAAGAGCAGCCTCATGAAGATTTTATCTTTTGATTGGTTAACTTTCCCTGCAAAGTAGACAACAAAACAGGCAAGATCACAGTTAGATTCATCAAAAGTATAGAATAAAGACGGATTGAAATATATCAACACTATTACCTTCTGGGCGCTTGGTATGAAGAACAATTATCTCTGCAGATGAACTCTCTATGAAGATGAAAGCCTGGTGATGAACTCAAAGAAGATGGAAACCTTGTGATGGAAGATGAAAACTTTGTGGTGAACATGATGAAGATGAAAATGTTGTGATGAAGAAGAAAACAGAGGTTCCGTAGAGTGAAATCTACATCTATAAAATCCCTCGAGAGGCAAAGAAAACAGTGGCATTGTCCACTTGAATTACAGAAACCCGGTCTATATCAGAAAGTATGACAAGGATCCCTAGAACCCCATGGGTAAAAGCAAGAAACAGCTAATTCCCTTCCCTTCCCATTTTTCCATCTTAAAAACCGGAAAAGATGGTGAAGGGGGGACACTATAGCTGAGGAAAGGAAAGGAAAGGAGGAAAGGAGAGGAAGTCAGGCCATAGACTAAAAGGAAATATGAGGAGGATGTGATGATCGGTTGATCACCACGTGAACTGTGAAACAGTGAATGTTAAAAGAAAACAGAAAGAGGAACCAAATGAAAGTAAAAAACCCAATGACAGAAACAACTCTAGTTTGGAAAGGTAAAGAGAGAACCAGGGTAGGTTCACATTCGAGGGCCTAAGACTTTGATAACAAGAATGGAGTAAAATCCTAAGGACTAGTATGGCTACTCGAACAAGGATTCTACAAGGATTCTACAGTATACACAAGTATGTAAATACTAAAAGCCTATATCTTTTATAAGGGGAGGCAAGTGAAAGTCAACAATCTGTGAGGATAATATTATACTGGCACTTTGACACCCTACTAGAATGTAGCTCCCTCTCCCTTTATGGACTAAAATTTGCAGAGTCCATTTTGATAACCAAAATGAATCAGTTAGAAATCAAATTCACAGTGAGACTTCAAATTTCAGAACATCAGCACCCGAATCTTGTGTCGACAATGCCACATAACCTCATTACACGCTAGGCAGAAGCCACTTTCGTTCACCATCATCCATCTTCAGCGTCCTAAACATACAGAATTGTTAAAAAAAAAGTCTCCACCATCCACATCTTCGGCATCCATAACATAGAGCAATGTTCCTCAAACCTCCCACCATCAACATCTTCGGCAACCAAAACATACAGAAATGTTAGACCAACTACCCACTATCTTTCTTCCATCAAACACCAACCAAAAACCATTGCTGTTCTACCACCCAAACCACATACTACGCCATAATCTGCTCATGTTACTGCATGCAAATATCTGAAAACCAGTAAGTGTCCCACCAGAGACTTATTCACTCTATATACAATCTACCACTACTTAAACTAGATTCCTTTATTTACAGGAGCCCAGCGCTCCTAATGCTTCATTTATCTGTCAAGTCAAGATTGAGAATGCGACATAGGGTTTTGGTCGCAGACTCATCACTGTGAAAGAAGTCTCTTTAGTAAAGCCATTCTCCCTTGTAGGTGATGCGGGAGCTGACTTGGCTAGGGGGTGCAAATCAATCTCACAGGCTGTAACTGAAGGCAGGTCAAGTGAAACAGTCCTTTTTGGCCTCGCAACAGAGAACTTGGGAATGGGCAAAGAACTTGGAGGAGGTGAGTTCGAATAAGCAGGTCCTGCCCACAACTCAGAGTAAGGAAAATCCTCACCAAATGACCAAAAAGGCACATTAGAATCAACTTGCTTGAAACTAACAGGGATCGGCACAGAGCAGCTCTTTGAGGCACTTTTTTTGGAATGTTTCTTGGGTTCAGTACGGACAATATTAACAGGTGGAGTTGGTGTTTTAGGTGAAAATGATGGAGAAAAAGCCCCTTTAGTTACATGGGTGGAACAAGTCCTCATCGGGGTCGGGAGAATCCCAGCCCCAGATTGAAAAGTCCTGCAGTTAATATCCCTAAACCCACTAGAAGGTGGGGAACCAGAATCCCCAAATTGAGCAGAGCCCATAACATGATTCCTACTGCTCCTACCCTGATATTCATCCCGATGCTGCGCAACAGCAACAAGAGTCTCCATCTAATGCCAAAATAGTCAAAATCCCTAAATTCCGTACAAGTCAAAGAAACAAACCCCCAAATATATCAACACCAACACAGAACAAATCCCTCCAAAATTCCAGTAAAATTATCACCTTAGGGCTATAACAAAGTACAAACAACAGTAAATCGTTGAGATCCTCTCCATAACCACCAAAATTTGAGCAAATAGAAATTAACCTGGGTAAATCCAAACCACAAATCGAACATATACACCGTCCACAAGCCGATCCACCAGTCAGATCTATCAAAAATAAAAAACAGCCCACAATCCATCACAGTATCCAAATCAAAACTCCAAAATAACACACTCATACAGTAGTACATAACTACATGTCCAAACATCAGAAATTGAAAATTCACAAAATCAAAAAACAGAAGTCCACCAAATTAACACACACAAAAGTATTGAAAATAAGATTCAATCAACTTACAGAGTTGATGGCTGACAGGAAGTGTGGATCTCTGAGGAGAGAAAATTTCTGACTGTAGATTGTAATCACTATAATATATCTATATGTTGTAAGTATAGATTGTGAGTAGATGGTGAGGATGAGGAAGAGGCTTGAAATCAATGGCAGAGCCTCTTTGATGAAGATTTTTGAAAGGGGAGAGAGAGAGGATAGACGGGGCGGATCTCAAAAATTACTCAGAGTTGTATTTAAATATCGGGTATAAGTCTTGGAAAGTTGGGAATGGCTAAGAAGTCCAAATTGCCCCTACTTTTGTCGAGATTTACGATTTGATGATGGGCGCGTACGTGGGAAGTGTAATGACACTATTGCCCATTGTGAATTGTATAACAGAGAATATTCCTACGTCTCGATACGAAAAAATAAATAAAAATGTGATGGTTAATGTATAAACATGTCCCCAAATGAGTGGATCAGTGGTAAAACCAAACTTCAATTTCGGTGAGCGCTAGAGTTCGATCATTTTTTTCACCTCTTTCTGACGTGAAAAACGTAAAAAAAAATGTATAAACATAAAAGTAGAAGTTAATGTATATTAAGAAAATTAACTTCATGTCAACACTCATGACTATCCCATTTAAGGAAGGTTGAAAAGAAAACTCTTCTCACTCTTTTTATTTTTATACTCTGAACTTGGTCAATTTTATTGATTTTTTACCCTAATGTGGTGTTTGTTTTTTTTAAGTGTTAAATCCGGAAATCTGAATGCATATCTGAATTGATAAGAGGCAGCGTTTGAAAGCTGATTTCTGAATTATTCAAACTGTTTGATTATTCATCTGAATATACATCTGAATTTAGGATTACGACATTGAATAAAGTAGAAAAATGACGTGAATAGTTGTTTATATAGTGTTTTAGTTGGATATCTTTAGAATTATGAGTTTAAGAAAAATATAAATTGAAAAAAAATCAATTCAGAGGCAAATCAGACTTCATTTTAGGTCTGAACATTAAGAGGCAATTCAGTTGCTTTTAGATCTGAATCTGAAAAAAAAAATTCAAACAGACTTAATGCCTTAATGTCTGACTCTCTCATACATTCACCCCATTAAGTGGCTCTGAATGGAAAAACAAACAAGGCCTAAGTTTACGAAACAACAAACGATCCAATTAAATTATAAAATTGTAATTAACATAGCATTAAAATATTACTAATATTTAAAATTATTATTGATTCACCATTAGCTACAATAACAATTTTTAGAATTGCATATGAATAATTGATTTTTTAATCAAATAATCATCAAAGTTCAACTAAATTGACTCTGAAAAAAAAACTATCTTTTTGGGTCGGAGGAACAATTAAACAAAATATTTCAAGGATGAGAAAATTTTGGCGGAAACTAGTTTCTCCATTAGTTATAAAAAGTCATGTTTTATAGGGTTTAAGGTTTAGAGTTTTAGGTTTGGGGTTTAAGGGTTAAATACATGACTTTTTTATAACTTATGGAGGAACTAGTTTCTTCCAAAACACACTCTTCAAGGAAATCCTCCTACCATCCCAATTTAATCTTCATATTTTCTATTTTTACCACAAAAGCTATTTGACTAATAATTTTAAGTATATTAATGAGTAGCTAAAAACTGTTGCGATAGTATTTATATTTATCAATAACAAGTTTTTTTAGTTTTCATTAAGTTAATTACATTTTTTTAAAATTATTGCTCAAAATACTTTCTTAATACACAAAAGGTTGAGAAGATCATTTTAAGCTGGACATAGCATATGCTTTATAGTTATTCCACGTATATTGATGCACCGGCTAAGCCAAGCCATGTATAAAGGGGCAATTAATTGTCCCTCTTAATTTCTTCAAATTCACCAATTTAGCGCTTCTTTTTTTTTTTTCCTGACAATATTGCTTTCACCCATAAAAGCTACTCCCTTTGTCCCAGAGTAAGAGTCTCATTTTTCTTTTTGGTCCGTCCTAGAGTAAGAGTCTCATTCTTAAAATGGCAAAGAATCTTTACTATTCACCTCACTCATTCTCTCTCCTATTTTACTTTTATACTCACAACACCAATCAATTCACTATTCACTCCCACTCATTCTCTCTCTTACTTTGCTTTTACACTCACAACATTTACATCACATCCAATATTTATTAATAAGCGTGCAAATTGGGGGTGAGACTCTTACACCGGGACGGAGGGAGTACTATCTTCGTCCCAGAGTAAGAGTCATACCTTTCAAATGCACGGAGATTAAGAAATGATGGAAGTGATTTAAGTGTTGTGAGAGTAAAAGTAAAGTAAGAGAGAGAGTGAGTGAGTGAGAGGGAATAGTAAGTTGATTGGTATTGTGAGCATATGAGAGAGAATGAGTAAGATGAATAGTAAAGATTTCTTACCATTTTAAGAATGAGACTCTTACTCTTTGACGTACCAAAATAGAAAGTAAGACTCTTACTCTGGGATAGAAGGAGTATAACTTTGTCCCCTTTAAATTATAAAAATTAACATTATATAAAATTTTGCGCCATTTAAAATAATAGTAAGTTTGACAACTGGCAATATAATATGCTTCATTTACAATAATTTGCTTTCCTTTAGAAAAATTTCAAGCTCCGCCACTCGGTTGATGGTTGCATTTGCATGAGATTAACCACTTAATTATATAATTTGATTATTATCAATATAATATTTTTATCTAATTCAAGTTATATGTTTTAAATAAAGTGATATCATAAACTAAAAATGTTACTCTTTTCATCCCATTTTAAGGTTCTTAGTTTGACTATGCACGCGCTTATTAAAAAATCAAGGCAAAAACAAAGGAAATGAGTCAACGAAAAGTAAAGAGTGAAGGATATAAATATCCAAAACACTATTCATGAAGCAAGTGAGTGAAAGTAAGTTAGGTAAGTAATTGGTTTTTTTTGTAATTAAATGAACTTTCTGAGGGCAAGATTCTCTAAAGCACTATTAATTCTTTTTCATTTGTAGAATAAAGCAACTAAGAACCTTAAACTGTTACAGACCAAAAAGGAAAGTAAAAAAACCTTAAACTGAGATGGTGGAGGGAGTAGTTTTTTTGTGAAATTAAATTAAAAATGTTAGTTAAATATACACACACATCCACCCTTAAACTCCTACTAGTAATTTTTTTTCATATCATTGAGAGGGGTATTATTGTCTATACAATGTTACACGAGTGCCTGATTTCTTTCCGTTACAACCGCAGGAACCACAACGGTTGAGGTAGTGGGATGACGGGGGCAATTTGGGGAATACATGAAATGAAAGGGGAATACTTACTTGAAACGAGGCAGCAAACGTCGGACCCATGAAAGTTGTGCAATGGAGTTTATTTTACGCAACAAGACAAAATAGGATAAGATCAAAAACGAGAATATATTGAAAATATTGTCGTTTTGGTCCAGGGGTGATCATGATCCGGTCTGGTCCATTTATTGACAAAAAATCACAGAATCAGAACCGGAACCAATACGTTGGTTCTATAAAAAATTAGAACCGGAACCAAACCAGTACTTGTTAGAACCAATACACTGGTTCTGGTTCTATTGGTCTGGTCTGGTCTGGTCCGGTTATAATCACTTGAAGTTTATTTGTTTTCAAATAAACCAATATTTGGGAGGGAGATATGCGGCGCATAGGGATGGCAACGGGTCGGATACGGTCCGGATATCGCCAAACCCGTATCCGACCCGAGGTAGTTGACCCCGTATCTGAACCCGCCCGTATCCGATTATGGCGAATCCGTATCCGCCCGTATTATCCGCCCATTTTTTTTTTTTTTAATTGACTGACTCTCCCCTAAATTAGACATTTTTTTGCAAACCAAATTCAAAAAAGCAGACCCAAATTCCAAAAATTAACCCAACATTATAAGATTAAACGGCATAATCTTATATACTAAAGAGGTATAAATTCCAAAAAATCCCTAAAGATGTATAAATTCCAAAAATTTATACCAAAATCAAGAAAATCATACCCAAAAAATTCAAATTACCACTGCATTATAAATTTATGACATTTTATTGAAACAAAAATCAAGAAAATGATACATGTACCGCTGTACGTAGATAATCCCCGGCTGAGCAGTCGGCGTCGCCTCACACACAGGTACTAACCTCTCGCCGGAGTTGGATCGTTGCGTCGCCTGGTGGTCGCTGAGGTCGGTCATCGTCGGCGTCGCCCTCTCTCTCTTAACCTGGTCGGAGGCATGGCGGCGGCGAACGCGGCGATCGATTCGAGGTTGTCGGAAAGGTAGTCGCCGATCCCCTTTCTCTCTCTCTCTAGGCAGCGGCGTCTTTTGATTATGATTTGGAAACCTAAAACTGATACATATATATATACAAGGCAGGGGAGTAATAATAATGGAAAGCAAGGGTAAAATCGTAAATAACTTATTCGGGTTTATACGGGTCGGATACGGACGGATCTCGGACAGAATCCGAACCCGTATCCGAACCCGCCGGATTTTGAAAATCTATTACCAAACCCACCCATCCCCGGTCGGATTGTCTCGGATACGGATCGGATTCGGTAAAATTGCCATTAGGAGGATATGAATTATGAAATATAAAACTTGAAAAGTGAAACTGAATAAGGATTAGGAGTCTAGGACTTGATGGTGATTTGGGATTTTGGGGCTTAAGTTGGGTACAAAGTTACAAATAATTAAATGAGTATTTTTTTATTAAGCAATTTAAATGGATCTTTAAAAAATTATAATACAAAAATAAGTATATAATTTTATTAACTATATAATAATACATATAAAATAAATATATATAGAATATATGCACAACTGGTCCGGTCCGATTCTAACCGGAATTAATTTTACCAAGAACCAGGACCGAACCAATATACTGGTTCTATAATATTTTAGAACCGGAACCAAACCATATGTACTGGTCTGGTCCAGTTTTAGATGGTATGCTCCGATTCCACTGGTCCGGTCCGGTTCCATATATTTTTTGCTCACCTCTATTTTGGTCAAACAAAGGTTCCATTAATTCCCATTTTTTTTCCCACAGCTGTCCATTTTACTTTCTTTTAATATTGGGCAAATGTTATGGAAAAAAATAACATTCGATAAAAGGAAGATAGGGTTTCCAAAGGAGTGTTCCAATGGTAAAATCAAGCTTTACCCTCAGTGAGTGGAGTGCTAGGGTTCGATCCCTCTTTTCGCATCCTTTTGAATTATCGTCAAAAAAAAAAATGTGGATAGAGAATGGTTGCGGTGTTTTATTGGCTGTATCGATTGTAAATCTGACACATTCTAATCAATAACACCAATGAAATCATGACATATTATTTTGTAAACCAAAATTTGTAACACTTTTTCGTGACTTTATGTTTACTCTTTCATTTTTTTAAGAAAATTAAATACTTAATGGAGTCTTCTTCCGCGACATCGTGTTCACCCTGGGTAAAATTCGTCATTTCTTCTAAAAATCTTCATCTGATCCTCGTTCTTCCTTGATTTTCATTCAATTCTTATTTTCTTGATGTGACTGATCAATAAAATCAATATTTTTGCATTTGGTATTTCACAATTTATTAGTTAATAAATGCAAAATTAGGGTTTAATTTTTGAGATTTAGATTTTTTTTATTTTGTTTTTACAATTTGATGTTTTAATAAATTCTATCCTTTATGAAACCGATGATTTATCTCTTTTGTAAGAGCCGTTGATTTTTCTTCGTTGTTAAGAGTCTTTGATTGTGTGTTTGTAGGTTTGTTTGTTTTTGTACCCTGCAATTGCAATTCAATTTTCAATTACGAATCTCGCATCTCATAGCAAAAAAAAAAAAAAAAAAAATTTGAAATAATACTCATTAACACCCCAATTTAAACTTAGATTTTATAACGTTGTATTATGTTTAACTTTAAATAATTCTTAAAAAATAATTATTTTCTAGTTTGTTCAAAAGATAATTCTTACAAAACTTAGATTTCATTGAAGACAAAATGTCGTAAATTCATTAATTTAGATAAGAAAGTAATGGGTAAAAATAATACTCATTAACACCCCAAATTAAACTTTAAAACTCCACATATTTAAGCAATTTTCTTTCCTTGGAATACAATAATTGGGTTGTAATGCTTTTAAAATAACAGAGAATATTACAATTGAAAAAGTAAAATGTGGATGAAAGACCTAATTAACAAAAAAAAAAAAAAAAACTCGAATGTGTTCTTTCCTTTGCTTACGGGTATAAAAAGTGCGTTACCTGTTAAACTTTGGTAAACTTGCAAGCCTAAAAATATTCCACAACATAACTTTAGCTTTTATTTGACCAGCATACCCTTTTAGGTTGACCAGTATTTAAACATTGCTTAGGCCATAATCTAAAAAGGTAGTTGGCCAGTATTAAAGATGATGTATACTCCCACCGTCCCATTCGAATTAGGTTTTTTTGTCAATCTAATTATACTTTAACCAATAATTTAAAGAAAAATAATTATCTTCATGAAAATCTAAAAATAGTTATTGAATTTTTTAGTAACCGTGATACAATAACAATTTTTAAATTTTTATTAGAATCATTATTTTTCTTCAATTTATTTGGTCAAAGTATAATTAGATTGACCAAGAATCCTAATTCGAGTGGGACAGAGGGAGTATATTTTTTTAAAATTATTACTCCATCCGTTTCAAAATATCTATCGCTTTAGACTTTTTCACACATATTAAGAAATGTAATTAATGCACGTTAAGAAGACCTATTTGCCCCTAAATAATTCAACTTTCTAGGTGATTAAATGCTTGCATGAGAGATGCATTCACCATCATTAATAAGAGTATAATTGAGACAAAAGGGTAAAAGTGCATTGATAATAGTAAAGTGACAGATATTTTGAAACAATTTTTTACTCTTAAAGCAACAGATAATTTGAAACGGATGGAGTATTTTTTAATGAAAGCAAAGTTCCATTGAACATTTGCACATGCAAGGGTCAAGCTTTCCACAAAGCTCGGATGTTTCACTCGAGGATAAATAGTGTTATACATTCAGTAAACAACCAAAATGACTCGCGTACTATGCTTAAACCATCAATTTGACCTCCGTACTATTTAAACTACCAATTTGACCTGCGTACTATTGTAAAATTAACCAAATCAACTTACTTTCCTAACAGCTGTTATATAGTTAACGAGTATCACATGCTAATTTTCAAATAGCCCCCCCAAAAACAAAATTTTATCTCACTTTATTGAGTAATGCAAAATAACACTATTTTGATTTATTTTTTGAACCCTGCTGTTCATCTTTTCTTCTTCTTCTTCCTTTTTTTTTCAATGAAGGATTTTGTATTCAGCACAATCCAACCATTTTGACTGCCCAAACACCGCCACGGGCCACGGCCCAACAATTCCGCTGCCTAAACACAGCCACTTCCCAACCATCACCACCACCGTCCTTTTCTGAATTCAGCTCTATCCAATTCGAATTATGCAATCTTAAAAACTCAAAATCCGATCAACGAATTTCAAAACAACTCTGATTGCGAAACCAATTTTAAAACAACTCTGAACCAGTTATTCCCCAATTTGTGGACCTTCCTCCCTGTTTGAACTTGATAAAATTTCCCCTATTGTTCAACAAAATTCCAAAAATTTGAACGACATTCACCAATCAATCGCAAAATACCGGCATTCTCTTTTGGTCTGGACAATTGTGCCAAAAATAACAAAAAATAAATAAATGAAAAACCTACTTCAAAATAGATCAGGAAGAATAACGAAGCGTGACCGGCATTAGGATTACACGTGACGACGAGGGGTAAAAGCAGCGGCGTGATAGTGTGGTTGTGGTAATACTATGTTGTAAGGAAAAGGGAAAGGGGGAGGGAAAGGGTTGTAGATCTAGTTGGGGATGGTGGGGAAGGAATTGATCTAGTTGGGGGCGGGTGAGGGGGTGAGGGAGAGGAATGGCGTTGGTGGAGGAAGGTGGGCAGTCGGTAGGGTGGGTCAGTGGGAGCGACGTGGG
Source organism: Campanula takesimana (assembly GCA_026119855.1). Classification (NCBI taxonomy): domain Eukaryota; kingdom Viridiplantae; phylum Streptophyta; class Magnoliopsida; order Asterales; family Campanulaceae; genus Campanula; species Campanula takesimana. The sequence continues at coordinate 1,573,025 of JAOWBW010000184.1, forward strand.
GATGGGGCTGCGTTGTGGGTGTAGGTTAGAAAGAAAGGGTTTGGTTTCTAGGTGCATAGCAGGCTTTTAGGAATTGTAAGGGGATTTAATGGGAGGGTGTTTATTTGTAATTTTTACTCTTACATTCTTCCCCTTCATGTTATGAAAACTACTATTCAATTTTTTTATTGCTTTATTCGTTAAGTTATTAATGACTGTTAGGAAAGTAGGTTGATTTGGTTAATTTTACAATAGTACGTAGGTCAAATTGGTAGTTTAAATAGTACGGAGGTCAAATTGATGGTTTATGCATAGTACGCGGGTCATTTTGGTTGTTTACTCGTTATACATTCGATTAACTTTTGCAAGACTATCTGCTCATACATTGGCACTACATTTTACTTGAATAACCTTGAATGATGGGTGATTTGTGAATACATTGTAGGGGTATAAGCGGTTCGGAACCAAACTGAACCAAACCATATAGTTTAGTTCGATTTTTTAATACGAATGGTTCAGTTCGGTTTGAAAAATTTACAAACCACCTGGTTCGGTTTGGTTTGCGGTTTAACCCCACTAAACCAAACCAAACCGATCTAAACCGAACCAAGGTTTGAACCGTGAGACCGAACCATTGTCCAAACTGTGAGCCCGAACCGCGGTCTAAACCAATAATTCAGACCATGACATGACTATTTATATCCTCCTCCTCCCTCTCCCCCTTTCTTTCCTTCTCAATGTGGGAAAATTGTATTAATTTATATTTTTATTTTGATAAGGAGTAATGTATTAAATTCAAAGAGCATAACCCAATTCAGATCCCGTACGCTACTCTATGTCTCTTCTTCTTTATCAGAACCCTATATCCATGCCGACTCTTCTCATTCCCTTGCCAAATCTAAGATGAATCTGCTGTAATGTCTGCGAAAGTGATTCAATTCGGAGATCAGAAGTCTCAATTATCGTATCTTCTACTTCAATTCCTAGTCCAGATCGAATGAGGACTCCAATTCCAAAGGGACGAGGTAAGTTTCTACCCTTACCTTTTAATTCCCGGAACACTAGGTTGAGGGAACCAAGTCATGTTCCCGAGCATCCTGGGTGTTGGTAGTGGTGCCCTAGGCACGTTTAATAAACGTTGTAATTGTTATCATTTATTTCATATCAATAAAGAGATGTTTTGATTATTATTGTTGTTCATGTTTACTTATAATAATCTCCGTCCCTAGTACTTGTTGAGCACTAGTATAAAGGCTAAATGATCATGGGATGATCATGTTAGATTTATGGGTACTTGTTTGGAACAAGGTACTGGACATGACCCGCTGTATAAGATTTATGTCATGGTCTATGTCGAACATACATCTCATATTAGTTATGTTATTCGAATCCTTAGACATGAAGTTATTATAGTCTTCCACTTGATGAACATTATGTTTGACATATTCAAACGCTACCTTTAACCGGGTAGTTATAAAGGGTATGATTGGCATAATCGGATTTACGTAGGGAAGAATAATAAGCTAAATGGATTTGTCCCTCTTCGGAGAGATGTCAAGCTTGGGCCTCTCGTAGGAATGATGTTGATGAAATGTTCGGCCGGACTCAAATGAATTGATTGGATCAATGTCATTTGGATTATCAACATATTCGGAATCGAGAAAGTATTGAACGAAACAAGTTGACTGTTTGACCATGACTTGTGTTCAATGACATCGTGGACAAAGGGATTATGACATATTCTAAAAGTAATGCGAACTTGTATCTAGTTATACTATTTGGGTAGGTATGACGGTTTGCTAGAACCTAATCATATCTTATGGTTTCATGTTTGATCCCATTTCCAACTTAGTATAATCCTAGAGGGTCACACACAAGAGAACGAATCTTTAAAAGGACTATATTGGAATTTTGGAAATTTTGGAAATTTGGGGAAGTGGGCGACCGCACAGTATGGACTGGGCGGCCGCACACTTAGCCAGTTTTGTACCAGTTTGTTTCAGATAGTTGTGCGACCGCACAGTGGCTTTTGGGCGGCCGCACAGTGATGTCGGGGGGCAGATTCCTAATTTGATTAGGAAACGAATTTTGAACGGATTTTGACACAAGTTTCCTATTTGGAATAGGTCTTACTTGTGTATAAAAGGCCAAATTCGGCCAGCACTCTTCACCATTGATTTTGTGAGTTTCAAAGAGTTTGAGAGAGGCTTTATTTTGTTCCAAGACATCTTTTGATTGAAGAACAAAATAATACACAATTAAAGTTCCATATAGTCATTATCAATTGTGAAAGTGTGTTTCATAATTGTTGGTCTAGCAACCACGATCAAGAAGCTCCTTGATATTCGTTCGTGGTGTGGATACCACTAGAGGGTGAAGCTCATCATCTTCAAAGTTCGTGTTCGTACTTTCTTCGTGATCAAGCTTCAAATCTCCACCTAGATCAAAGCTAGAATTCAAAGTCATCAAGGGTTAGTTTTTCCTTTATTCATATTGTTGTATTTGACTTAATCATATGAATGTATCTATGGGCTTTGGGTTTCATAAATTTTAAATGCTAAATTCCGCTGCGCATGTTACATCGAAACCCAACAGTGGTATCAGAGCCCCGTTCATGTTGATTATTTCAATACCTAGATCATGTTATGTGTATATAAATTGTTTATGTGCCTTGCATGATATGAATATTGGAATATATGATGTTTATGTGTTATGTGATTTTATGTGGTTTATTGTTTTGCAACTTTAATCGCACGATTCAATCGCAATAAATAAATTATGGTGGATTCAGAATTGTTGATTATTAATTTTGATTGGATCAAAGTTTTAATAATCGGGGAAAATCAATTTTGAGACAAAATTTTCGAACTTTAAAAATTCTGCACATTCTGATGGCACCGGGCGACCGCACGGAATAGGCTGGGCGGCCGCACGGTTTTGGGCGACCGCACAGGTCCTTTTTGGGTGGCCGCACAAAGGGATCAGAAGGTCTGATTTTGGTCAAAAACAGAATCTGGAATTTTTCAAAAATTCAACAAAGCCAGTAACAGAACCAGTCCAGACTTGCTGATCTGGAATGAGTTTTGGGTAGTTGGTTTGTGTGTGGATTTTGGGTTTTGATTTTCCTATTTGTTTTAGTCTTGTGATTCTAAGATTGGTTCAAGGTTTGGATGGCAAATCTGCGTTCATCGAGATTGTGTTTCCCAAACTTGATCGCAATCAAAGTTTCAAAGATAAAACGAAGTTAGAATTATGAAGAGTTCATAATTGCTAAAATTAAGAAACAAAATTCTTGATTCAATGATTGGAGATCCATGTGAAATTGTGGATGCAATTGGCCTACGTTTATCGAGACAATCTATTGCTTAGTTTCGGCCACATGGACTACTTTCTTGGTATCTTGAATTAGTGCGGAATTGTGGATGCCTCATGGCTTAGTTTCGGCCGCACTTCTTGTTGTCTTGATTTGGAGATAGTAACCAAAGTTGAAATAGCCTCATCCTCATAATTATAGAGAAACTAATGACACATAAATATCATGCTTAAATTAATGGAGATTAATTTAGTGGCTAAACTTGATGTGTAACATGTTTATATTATGTGCTCATAAATGTGTTATATGCTATATGTGATGAACCTTCAAAGAAAGTTTTAAGTCTTTTTGCCATGCCATGATTAAAACATTTGTTTGTACATGGGTGATTTTGATGTGGGTTCGCCTCCGCAAAGTGCATTAATTTTATTCATGTATGAGCAAGATGAGGTTCATTAGTTTAATGTGGGCTTGCCTCCGCAAGGTGCATTAAATTGAATGGTTCCTATACGTTTAAAATGGTTGGACTTAATTAGGCGTCAAAACGGTTTTGGGCCTAGGCAAAAGATGAGATTAAACATGTTTTTGAAATTGGATTTCTCAAAGAATCTCATAAAAGGATCTAAGAATCATATGGGATATGATTGACATGATTGTCTACCTAATTAATTTAGTTTTGAGCGGTCCGCCTCCGTGGACTCAAAAGTTAAATTAAAGTTGGATCTTAACCCAATTAAATTATATTATATATTGGATGTATATGAAGGTTATATAATTTAGTGGGAGTATTTTGTTTGAAAAAATACATTTTATCTCTTTAATGAAAAAAAACCGGTACTTATTAAATTTTGGAAATTTTGCATATTTGTAGATAATGACTACTAACACTCAATCAATTTCGTTGCGATCGATCCTTGAGAAGGATAAGCTCCAAGAGAATGGTACGAACTTTATGGATTGGATCCGTAGCCTTAGAATTGTTCTAAGGCAAGAAGATAAGTTGTACATTCTCGATGGGCCTCTTCCTGCTGAACCAGAACCTACTGCCCCTAGGGCAGAAAGAGACAGTTACAAGAAACATCGTAATGACTCTAGAGATGTAAGCTGTCTCATGCTTGATACTATGTGCTCAAAACACCAACAAAGTTTGGAACATTTGGAAGCCTATGAGATAGGCGTGGAGTTAAGAGCCATGTTTCAAGAGCAAGCTAGGCAAGAGAGGTACAAGACCATTGTTGCATTCACTACTTGCAAAATGAATGAAGGGCAACAAGTGAGTCCTCACATGCTGAAAATGAAAGGTTATGTGGAGCACCTTGAGAAACTTGGCTATCCAATCCCATTGGAGCTAGCCACGGATCTCATTCTTAATTCATTGCCTAAAAGTTATAATCAGTTTGTGATGAATTATAACATGCATGGAATGGATAAGAATCTCTCCGAGTTGCATGGGATGCTTAAAACTGCGGAGATAAAGATTGCGGAGAAAGGTTCTCCCGTGCTCTTAGTTCATGATGGGAAGAAGGCTGGTGCCAAAGGAAAGGGTAAGAAAGTTGTCAAACCCAAAATAAGCAAGGCAAGTGTTGCCAAGGCTTCTGAGGCAAAACCCGATTCACAAAAGGATGCAATCTGTTTCCATTGTCAAGAAATTGGTTATTGGAAACGTAATTGCAAGGCTTTCTTGAAAGAGCAAAAGAAGAAGAAGGGCAGCAAGGCTGCGTCGACTTCAGGTATCTATATGATAGATATTCTCATTTCTACCACTGATTCTTGGGTATTGGATACCGGATGTGGTTCTCACATTTGTTTAAATGTGCAGGGTCTAAAGAATAGGAGACTACTTAAAGAGGGTGAAGTAGACCTACGCGTGAGGAATGAAGCAAGAGTTGCTGCATTAGCCGTAGGGACTTATGAAGTCACTTTACCTTCCGGATTAATTCTTGTTTTGAACAATTGTTATTATGTTCCGGATTTAAGTAGAAATATTATTTCAACTAGTAGGTAACCCGTGCTCTGCACGGGAATCTATTCCGTTAATGTTTTTTGTATTTTCCTTTTTTGATGTTTTTAATTGATAAATTAACATAATAATTTTATTTAAAAATATATGTATATTTTAAATTAATCAAATATTTTCATAGCTTTGGTTGTACATATTTGTAATAAATATATTTTTTAATTAATTTAGAAGTACATTTAAGTCTGTTGTATGAATATTTCAAAAAACCTAATTGTATTAATAGTAATAGTTAACATATATAGTAACTATTATGATTAAATAATATAATTAATAGTAATAGTTAATATATATTGTAACAATTATGATTAACTAATACTATTAATAATAATAATCAACTTATATAGTAACTATTATAGTTAACAATTATATTTAACTATTATAATTAACTAATACTATTAATAGTATTAGTTAGTTATAATAGTTAAATATTACTCCCTCCGTCTCGGAGTAAGAGTCATATCTCCCATTTGCACGGAAATTAAGAAATGGTGGAAGTAAAGTAATTGTTGTGAGTGTAAAAGTAAATTAGGAGTGAGAATGAGTGGGAGTGAATAATAAGTTGATTGATTTTGTGAGTATAAAAGTAAAGTAGGAGATAGAATGACTGGGATGAATAGTAAAGAGTCTTTGTCATTTTAGGAGAAAGACTTTTACTCTGTGACGTATCAAAATAGAAAATAGGACTCTTACTCTGGGACGTAGGTAGTAATAGTTAACTATAATAGTTAACTATTACTATTATAAGTATTCATTAGTATAGTAGTTAACTATATTAGTTACCTATTATAGTACATATTACTATTATAAGTATTAGTTACTATAGTAGTTAACTATAATAGTTACTTATTATAGTAACTATTACTATTATAAGTGTTAGTTACTATAGTAGTTAACTATATTAGTTACCTATTATAGTAACTATTACTATTATAAGTGTTAGTTACTATAGTAGTTAACTATATTAGTTACCTATTATAGTAACTATTACTATTATAAGTGTTAGTAAACTATAGTATTTAACTATAATAGTTACCCTATATAGTAACTAATACTATTAGCTAAGAAAAAGAATTTAAAAAATCTCTTATTTATAAGAGTGATAATGATGTGGCAACACCAAATGCAACATTTCTCTAAGACTTGCATATGTGGCAACACCATGGTTCTCCTCACCAACTTTAATATATATATATATAGATTTCTTGTTTGGATAATGAAGGTTTTAAGTTTTTTATTGAGAATAAGAAATTTTTATTTATTTAAATGATGTGCTTTATGGTATTGCTAATTCATTTAATGGCCTTTATATCTTGGATGTCAAGAATGAAAATAATGACAATGTCTATCATGTAAATAAGAAATCTAAACCTAATGATGTAAATCATACCTATTTATGGCATTGCCGTCTTGGTCATATTAACGAGAAGCGTATCTCAAAACTCCATGGGGACGGTCTCTTGGGTTTATGTGACCTCGAGTCATATGATACTTGCGAGTCGTGTCTTCTTGGAAAAATGACTAAGACACCTTTTACCAAGTTGGGTGAAAGGGCAAGCGACTTATTGGGGTTGATACATTCCGATGTATGCGGACCATTAAGTAGCAATGCTAGGGGAGGATTTCAATACTTCATAACATTCACTGATGATTATAGTAGATTTGGGTATGTTTACCTAATGAAACATAAAAGTGAAGCATTTGAGATATTTAGAATATTTCAAAATGAAGTAGAAAAACAACTTGGAAAAAGTATTAAGGCACTTCGATCAGATCGTGGTGGAGAATACTTGAGTCAAGAATTTGATGATCATTTAAAGAATTGTGGAATAGTTTCACAATTGACTCCACCCGGAACACCACAATGGAATGGTGTGTCCGAGAGGAGAAATTGGACTTTGTTAGACATGGTTCGATCAATGATGAGTCAAGTTGATCCTCCAATATCCTTTTGGGGTTACGCTCTAGAAACCGCTGCTTTCACACTAAATCGTGTTCCAACTAAATCGGTTCAAAAGACTCCATATGAGATGTGGAGCGGAAAGAAAACTTGTTTATCTTTCATGAGGATTTGGGGTTGCGAAGCCTTTGTCAAAAGACTTGTCTCTGACAAACTTGCACACAAATCTGACAAATGTATTTTCGTGGGATATCCAAAGGAAACTAGAGGATATTACTTTTACAACCGAGAGGACAACAAAGTGTTTGTTGCCCGAACTGGTGTCTTTCTAGAGAAAGAGTTTCTCTCCAAAGAAATCAGTGGGAGTAAAGTAAATCTTGAAGAAATTCGAGACCCAGAAAATAACATTGAACCAATAGTGGAACAAGAACAAGAACCACAAGAGTTGTGGAACCTGTTCAAAATACAGAAGTAACTCGCAGATCTAGTAGGTTACGATCCGAGCCCGAGAGATATGGATTTCTCGTAACGGATATTAATGAGGTAGAAATTATTAAGAATGATGAACCGCCAACCTACCAAGAGGCGATGTCTTTTCCTGATTCGGACAAGTGGCTTGGAGCCATGGAATCCGAATTACAATCCATGCAAGACAGTCAAGTTTGGAATTTGATTGATGCACCCGAAGGTGTAAAAACCATAGGACGCAAATGGGTATTCAAGAAGAAGACTGACATGGATGGGAATGTGCATACCAAAGCTAGACTTGTAGCGAAGGGTTATAGTCAAGTTCATGGTATTGACTATGATGAAACCTTTTCACCCGTAGCAATGATCAAGTCTATAAGAATTTTGCTTGCCATTGCCGCATATCATGACTATGAAATATGGCAAATGGACGTCAAAACCGCTTTCTAAATGGAAAACTCCAAGAGGATGTGTATATGACACAACCAGAAGGTTTTGAACAAGATTCTAAAGTATGCAAATTGCAGAGATCCATCTATGGATTGAAGCAAGCTTCTAGGAGTTGGAATCTCCGTTTTGATGAATCGGTCAAAGAGTTTGGTTTCATCAAGAACGAATATGAGCCTTGTGTATACAAGAAGATTAGTGGGAGCATAGTGCTATTCTTTCTCTTATATGTGGATGACATATTGCTCATTGGAAACGACATTCCTACACTTCAGTCCGTAAAGACTTGGTTGGGAAAGTGTTTTGCAATGAAAGATATGGGCGAAGCCGCATATATACTTGGCATTAAGATCTATAGAGATAGATCAAGGAGGCTACTTGGTTTGAGCCAAAGTACATACATTGACAAAGTCATTAGAAGATTCCGTATGGAAAATTCTAAGAAAGGCACCTTGCCCGTGTTACATGGAGTTTCTCTAAGCAAGACTCAATGTCCTAAGACAAACAATGAGCGTGAGAAAATGAATGATGTTCCATATGCTTCGGCAATTGGGTCCATCATGTATGCCATGATTTGTACTAGGCCGGATGTATCTTATGCTTTGAGCATGACAAGTGGGTACCAATCTGACCCTGGCGAAAATCACTGGATAGCTGTAAAAGCGATTCTTAAGTACTTGAGAAGAACTAAAGACTCGTTTTTGGTCTATGGAGGAATGGAAGATGATCTCGTTGTAAATGCTTACACGGATGCAAGCTTCCAAACCGACAAAGATGATAGCCGATCGCAATCGGGTTTTGTGTTTATGTTAAATGGTGGAGCTGTAAGGTGAAAGAGTTCCAAGCAAAGTACAACCGCTGATTTTACAACAGAAGCAGAGTATATTGCTGCATCGGATGCTGCAAAGGAAGCTGTTTGGATTAAGAAGTTCATCACTGAACTTGAAGTGGTTCCTAGTATTGCTAATCCAATAGACCTTTATTGCGATAATAATGGTGCTATTGCTCAAGCAAAGGAACCAAGAGCACATCAGAAATCCAAACACATACTTAGGCGTTTTCATATCATTCGAGAGATCGTTGATAGGGGAGACGTAAATATATGCAGAGTACCTACTGATGACAATGTTGCGGACCCGCTAACAAAGGGACTTCCACAAGCTAAACATGATGGTCATGTTAGGTCCATGGGTATTAGATACATGGGAGATTGGGCCTAGGGCAAGTGGGAGATTGTTGGTAGTGGTGCCCTAGGCACGTTTAATAAACGTTGTAATTGTTATCAATTATTTCATATCAATAAAGAGATGTTTTGATTATTATTGTTGTTCATGTTTACTTATAATAATCTCCGTCCCTAGTACTTGTTGAGTACTAGTATAAAGGCTAAATGATCATGGGATGATCATGTTAGATTTATGGGTACTTGTTTGGAACAAGGTACTGGACATGACCCGCTGTATGAGATTTATGTCATGGTCTATATCGAACATACATCTCATATTAGTTATGTCATTCGAATCCTTAGACATGAAGTTATTATAGTCTTCCACTTGATGAACATTATGTTTGACATATTCAAACGCTACCTTTAACCGGGTAGTTATAAAGGGTATGATTGGCATAATCGGATTCACGTAGGGAAGAATAATAAGCTAAATGGATTTGTCCCTCTTCGGAGAAATGTCAAGCTTGGGCCTCTCGTAGGAATGATGTTGATGAAATGTTCGGCCGGACAATGAATTATCAATATTCATTGAATGAATATGATTGGAGTCAATATATTGCTCATTTGGATGGCTACAACCAATGGACATAACAGGAAAGATGACGAAGATAAGTTCAAGACTGTAGCTTGGACAACATACTTACAAGCCCAGAGTTTATTAACTCATACAAGATCGTCCTTACCAAAATATAAAAGGACACTAACTTCGAACAAGAATATCTTGCTGAGTAAGTTCCCAGCTAAGTCGAGCCTCACTGCGTACTATCCCCTACTTTCCTGGGGGGGGGGGAAACAATTAAACAAATAAAGGGTGAAATAAATCTCAGTAAGTTATTAACATGCAACTATATGTCATGTTATCATGCAATACAAGTAGATACTCAACTAAACATATATCAAGTATCATCAAGTAACAAGTATAGGAGAGGCTAAGCCAACTCAACAAGTAATCAAGCTCAAGAAAGGTTCAGGTAACAAGTAGTCAAGTAGAGTGAGAGGCTAGACCAACTCACCAAGATGCACATAGGCCTATCACGCATTTTTACCTGAATCCTTCTTTATTCCTCCCAAGAATACCATTTGTTGTCGATGCTTTTCTAGCTGAGGACAACCAAGAACAAGAACTGCTGTGCAGTATATAAGAAGACCTGGTAACCAGTGTCATCCACAAGAACAAGATCCACGAGGTGTTCAAGACAATCGCATTCACTTAGGTCAGGCTTATTGCTCTAACCAAGGAAGCTATGCCCTTACTATGGCCGGTAGTAAGGGGTCAGGCGGAAATACATAGGGACCCGATTGTCACTTAAACCCCAGCTCTCGCGACAAGCGTGAACCTATATATTTTCGAACAAGCAAGGAGAACTAGCTGGACTCACACAAGAATGCACAAGTAGATGTTTACTTGAACTACGAGAACAGAACTCAGTCCCTTATTAGTGGACTATTCTTTATGCACCATGTAATCATGTATCATGTGCTCACGAGAATATGCACCATGTAATTATGTATCATGTGCTCACGAGAATATGCACCATGTAATTATGTATCATGTGCTCACGAGAATACAAGTACACGTACGCAATTATTGCGAATACAAACCAAGATAACAATGGCACATAAGATGTCCGTGTAACACGATCAATCCAAGTAAGAGTCCATTAATAACAGACTTCAGTCAAGTAGTAGGGTATATCACTTTGTCACATGCCAAGTTTGCACGTACATATTCATATCATGTTTAACACATTAAAGTGTCTATCACGATACCCTTACTATAAAGTAGAGCCCAACACCTTAGACTCTAAACACGTAGTAGAATAGGTCACCTTGTACCTAGACACAGTCATACTTCACGTATATGTATCGTTAGTAATCGAATACATTTTCTAACACATATTGTGTTCTGTAGTTATTCTTATTAACTTATATCGTAGTATTCACGATTATATGAATTATTTTCATATTACACTAGTCCCTATTTTCTTTAGGAACCCATTTCAAGACAAGATATCTTCTTATGCTTTATATACTTCACTGATTATATACATGATTAAAACCAATCACTAGCACTTTAGTGTTTGTTCATAACACTTACAATACACACGTATCAAATTCAAGTATGTAGTAGAGTTAATCATTCTCTATCTAGTTCCATAACCCAATTCTTTGGTTATTCATACCATGTACCAATCAATCAAGAAGCCACATTCTATCAAGTAAATATATGCAAGATTTGCATATACACATCAAGACTCTTTCAAGTTTATTACCATATACATATATTGGTGTCAAGGCACGTACAAGATTTTATAATCTTATATTCAAGTCTTAATCCAATTATTTGGATGTTCAAGTCATGTACAAGATTTTATTGTCTTATACTTCAAGTTACTGTCTCATCTTAAGACATTCAAGACATTCAATACATATACAAGATTTTATCATCTTATATCCAAGTTCTCAATCCATTTCTTTGGATGGTTAAACATGTACAAGAGTTAATATCTTATACTTCAAGTTCAAGCTAGGAAGATGAATTATACATCTTTCACGTATTAATTTCCAATCCTTTTCTTAGGGCATTCAAACTCAAGACATTAGTTGGTACCCCTAAGGAACACAAACATTAACTTCAAGACACATAAAAGAGTTACTACTCTTATACTCAAGTTATCATTTAATTATGATTCAAGTCCACCTTTCATTTGTTCACAAAGGGACTATTTTTCAGTACTAGAGTGTTCTACAAACTCATCTAGGCCATCTAGGGTAGTACCCTAAACCTAGACCAAGAATACTTCGAATTCAAATTAAGTCAATGAGCTATACAACTCATACTTACAAGTTCTTAATCCCCTACAAAGGATATTCAATCTCAAGTCATTGTTTTAATGCCCCTAAGGTGCACAATCATTGGCTTCAAGACAAGCATAACACATAAGTGCTTGTTCATAGCACTTTCAAGACACATAAAAGAGTTCTTCCTTTTATACTCAAGTTCTCATTTGAGTTCTATAAGTGTCCATGTACAAGACTAAGTTCTCATTTTAATTCAATGAGTATACACGTTTAAGACCAAGTTCTGATGCCCATAAGGTGTCACAACACTTGCTAGGACATCTTATACTAAGGTTATATACCTTAACTAGAGTTACTTCCAACTTATACAAACTTTAAACAACATTTTGTTCTTCAGGTAACTGTGCGGTCGCCTAAAATGGCCTGTGCGGTCGCACACAAGCATGTCAATTCCTTTGAAAAACCTTTCAGAAAGATGGGCGGTCGCCCAAGGATTTTTGTGCGGTCGCACAAGGTACCAAAATGCGAAATTTTTATTTCTTTCCCAGGTTAAGAAATTTCCCGTCCCAAGCGTAGGAGTAACTTTTATTAACTCTTAGGCAATACCCAAAACATTATTTCAGGCTCAATTCATTTCTTTTACCGTCCCATAAATAATAGGAAAATTTCCTTTTATTCCAATTTAATATTTCACCGTCCCCAAAAGTATAAGTACAATTTTCTAATATACTACTATAAACATTTAGGGATATTTCCATTCATTTCCCCGTACCACAAATAATTGTACAATTTTTCTAATAATATTTAAATCAAGTTACTATTTTACCGTCTCACGAATAGGAGTACAATTTTTCTAACTTTCCCAGACACTATTTGCAAGTCTAATTCATTCTTGTTTTCATACGAATACTCACTTTGTCCCAATTTAACAAGTATCACAAAAATTGCTCAAAACACAATTTTAACAAGAACAAGTAACGGAAATAACATATATGCATGTTATTACAAGTAAGGGAGAGCTAATAACTTACCTAGTCCGAAATCAAAGTTACCCAAATAAATTTCTGATCGGCCTGAAACGCTCTATTCAACGCCACGAATATTTATCCGGGACCAGAATCACGAACGGAGGGATAATTAAGCTCGAGGAGTCGAGAATAGGAAGAATTCCTAACTTAGCTTTTGGAACAGAAGGAGAGTACGAGAAGATTTGAGAATTAAGCTTTCTCAGAGAAAGCAACACTACTACATATACTTATAACTTTCGAGAAATTACAATTAGGCCCCTCAAGTTCTAACTTTGACAAAAAGGCCCCTAAAATTTCAACTTTGACATTTAACCACCTTAATTTTCTAAAGTAGCTAAATAATTAACTCAAATAAAATAGCATATAAATATGCTAGTCAAGAATTTAACAAGCATGTCAAGAATTTAACAAATAAGTCAAATATTTAACGAGATTAAGGATGGGCGTTACAGATGTCGGGGGGCAAATTCCTAAATTGATTAGGAAACGAATTTTGGACGGATTTTGACACAAGTTTCCTATTTGGAATAGGTCCTACTTGTGTATAAAAGGTCAAATTCGGCCAGCACTCTTCACCATTGATTTTGTGAGTCTCAAAGAGTTTGAGAGAGGCTTTATTTTGTTTCAAGACATCTTTTGATTGAAGAACAGAATAATACACAATTAAAGTTCCATATAGTCATTATCAATTGTGAAAGTGTGTTTCATAATTGTTGGTCTAGCAACCAAGATCAAAAAGCTCCTTGATATTCGTTCGTGGTGTGGATACCGCTAGAGGGTGAAGCTCATCATCTTAAAAGTTCGTTTTCGTACTTTCTTCGTGATCAAGGTTCAAATCTCTACCTAGATCAAAGCTAGAATTCAAAGTCATCAAGGGTTAGTTTCTCCTTTATTCATATTGTTGTATTTGACTTAATCATATGAATGGATCGAAACCCAACACTGGGATGTAAACGTGCCGCGATCCGGGACTTGGGGAATTGGAAGGCCCTTGTTATCCAAAGTTTCTTCAAAAAAATCCTCCATGTTGGTCCCTATAAATTCCTTAACATCTCCTCCTATTGAGGGGGAGTAGAGAGAGAAAAAAGCTGTGGGGAAGGTTTTGTTGGAGAGAAAGAAATAATGTGTCAAGGGTGAAGTGACGTGAAGTATTACGTGTAGGAAGAGGGGAAAGGCTTAAGTGTTTTGGTATTGTGGAAGTTATATGTATCCCACATGGAGAAGGAGAAAAAAGGTTGGGAGGAAGTACATTATAAAGAGTGTCTACAGATGGGATGTGTAAAAGGAGAAGGTTACTTGACCCATTGAGTTGTCATCCATGGTTAAGTACTCCTCAACTTTTGACTGATTTGAACCATGGTTTGACTAATGATTCGAACCATGGTTTGACCGATGGTTAGGATTGTGGTTCGAATTACGGTTTGAGCAGTGGTTTAAACCACAGTTTAAACTGAGATAACAAACCCCGGTTCAGACCGAACGAACTATATTATGGTGGTTTGGTTTGGTTCAGTTTGAAATATTTGATGGTTTGGTTCGGTTTGAGATTTTCTTCAGACCGATGACTAGCGGTTTGGTCTCCAAACTTGCTCAAACCGAACCAAATCGAACCATTTACACCCCTAATACATTGAGACATATTCGCTGTATATCTCCAAATTGAGTGATCTTCATCGTGATGAGTGAATAGCGTAGTGGACAATGTTTGAATCCGTCTCAAATAAACTCAACTCCAATGCACTAGCCTATTGTAATTGTTCGATTAACCCTAATGTCTCTCCTTTTATCGGTCTCGTTCGCATATTCTAGCTAGGTAGTAATCAATTCTTTTCAAAAGTGCATGTTAGTGGAGATGCTAGCTGCTAGATTGTATAGCGGCCCTTCTATTTGAGGCATACCATTTTTGTGTGCCCCACAATGCTAAAAACGATTTAACGACTACGCATTATTCATGACAGCATCATGATTTCAAACCTTTAATTTAATACAATTGGATCACTAGTAACTCACCAAGTTATACACAAAAGCGGCATTGACAGCTGAGCCTCCGGAATATGTAAAGCACTTTCTTATTAATTATTGTTTGTGTGAATAATAAACGTTTGTTTTTTCAAAATAATAATAATAAAAAGCAAGAAGCTATGACAGTAATTTGATCATGATATAATATGGAAAAAGAAGCATCTGATAGCAAAATTAATAAGTAACTAAAATATTTATTGTATAAAACACTGGCGGACCCAGGAATTCTTCACAAGAGGGGCAAAATTGCATGAAACATTTAAAGGGGGCAAAAATAAATACTAGTGCATTTATTTTTTTCAACCAAAGGGGGCAAAGTCTAAAATATTGCACTAATACTCCAGATTTTCAAAAAAAATACACTGTTATTTTTTTTTTTAAAAAAAACAAAGGGGGGCCATTGCCTCCATACACCCTTGGTAGGTCCGCCTCTGGTATAAAACGGAACACTATTTCAATCCAAATTAAAGTTCGTCTTCAAAAGCAAAACAATCAAACTAAAGTTGAAAAATAAAAGTTACTCCCTCCTTTCAAAATGTTAGTTTTGCAAACATAAGATAAAATATGAAAAAAAATTGGTAAAAATCTTTTAAAACATTTAAAGATAAAAAGTAATTCATTTTATGATAAAAAAAGGTCATTGATTTTGAGCCTGACGTAGCAATATACTGTAGTTATCTAGTACTTCCTCCGTCCCAGAGTAAGAGTCTCACCCCCAAATTGCACGCTTATTAATAAATATTGGATGTGATGTAAATGTTGTGAGTGTAAAAGTAAAGTATGAGAGAGAATGAGTGGGAGAGAATAGTAAATTGATTGGTGTTGTGAGTATAAAAGTAAAATATGAGAAAGAATGAGTGGGGTGAATAGTAAAGATTCTTTGCCATTTTAGGAATGAGACTCTTACTCTGGGACAGACTAAAAAAAATAAAATGAGACTCTTACTCTGGGACGGAGGGAATACAAGATTTTTGTAAAGCAACAAATTACTACATGCTTTTCTTAAGAGAAAATTAATTTTAATGTGAAAATCTCGAGAAAAACTTGTTCTACACTCGTTTTAGTGTAAAATATGTTTTCATCTCTTAATGTAAAACAAAGTTTTACACATCTCTAGACTCATTTTAGTGTAAACAAAATTTTACACATCTTTAAGTGTTAAACAAGATTTTCATAAGACTGACTCAATTGTAATAGTATTTGTTATGTTAAACAAGATTTTCATAAGACTGACTCAATTGTAATAGTATTTGTTTTTGGCTGGCATTTTGGTCAAAAGTGGCAAACTGTCTGGCTTTTTATTTGTAAGAGTATAATTTCTGTTCCCAAATGTCCAACTTGGCAGCTTGCAAATGATTCAACTATGTAGGAGTATAATATTGATATTGCTTAATTCCGTGGTTTGCTTATTGTCACCAAAGGCGACAGTTTAATTATCAATGATATTTTTTAGCAAAGGGTCAATGTTACTTAAAAAAGAAAAGAATTGCACTTAAGATGTGCTGGAAAGATTAATTATATTCTTTGTGATATTTATTAATTATTGCTTTAAACTTAAGGGAAGACAATTTTTGCTTTAAAATTTAGGTCTTTCATTAAAATGAATTACCATTCTTTTTAGTCTTTTTAAGTATGTATTGACAGTATTGTTGTAATTGTAAAATAAAACTAATCCCCCAATCAAATTATTTCCTCAACAAAAGTTTACCAAATTAGTTCTAGAATAAATATCGCTTTTTTAGCAAGTTAGGATTTTTAAAAAATGAAAAATAAATTTGATTATCTTCATTAAATTTCAAAAATAATTAATAATAATAACAAATTTTGTAATTTATTAAAATAATTAAATTAAAACCAAATTTTGTAAAGATTTTGACCCACTGTTTCAAAAAAAAAAAAAAGAGATTTTGACCCACTGAGATATTTTCCCACAGGTCAACGTTTAGAAATAATAACAAAATCAATCAATATTATCAAAAAATAATTTCACAGCTAAATTGGCAATTAAAGCCTCATCAAAAAACAAAAACAAAAAACACATTAATTAACGAAAAAAATAACAAAAAATGTAGCGACTTGTTCGAGGCCGTAAGCAGAATGATAGAAATCTGAAAGGCACGGAGAATCGCTTTATTATGATATTGCCAACCTTCAATGCAAGTGTTCGCCATTTTTTTCTTTAGCGCACTTGCTCTGCAAATTGGCTTCTACCAAACAATTAAAAATTATATATGAAAATAAAACAAATATTATTATTTATTTTTTTTAAAAAAAACTAAATATTAAAAATAAATGAACCTAAAAAGATTGGAGGAGAAGGAAGAGGAGATTACCGGAGATAAGAGTGATAGAATGGCAATCGGGTTTTGTATATATAGCCGTCTGATTAAGAATGGAGTATAGCAACCCTAATTCCAATTTAGCCCTATCTTCGTCAAGGGACATACGGATGTGGACAAGGCTTTATAAAGTGGGCTGATTTGAGATTGGATATTGTCAAGCTGAGCCCATGAAGTTCAGGCCCAATGAACGAAATGCATAAGACTATACTATGCCTTCAACTATTTTTATATTTTTAATTTTCATACCAACAAACAAAAATAATGTTAAAGCGGAAAAAACACCTAATATAATTTAGACAAAAAAAAAAAAACATAATTGAATTTTTTTGATTGAATACTGAATTAACTAGTAGTGCGATTATAAATATAACATCCAATTATTTTTTAACATCACTCTTTGTGAGCAAAATTTTGTAATAATTTGTTTTTTCTAGTTTGAATAACTATTCCGGATATCTGCCAAAAAAAAAAACAATAACTAGTGAGGTTAGTTCACATTTGCTCTGCAGACAATTTTTTATTCATCCAGTATATTCATCACACCAAACAAGTTTTTTTTTTTTTTTTTTACAGTGTCCACGTCAGAAGGAGGCGAGGAGAGGGATCGAACCCGCTTACCGAGGGTAACGCTTGGGTTTACCACTGAGCCACTCATTAAGGAACATCACACCAAACAAGTTGATACATCACACTTTTGGTATGATCAAAAACTAATAAATTTAAGAAAATCTCAAGAAAAACGTGTTTTACACACGTCTTAGTGTAAAACGTGTTTTTCATATGCGGAGGGACATTTTTTGTAAATAAGCAGAACCTTTTTACAAGGCGCGGTATCATTGTTGTAAATAACTGGAACTTATAAAAACTCAGCAGACACTTTTTGACACTAAAGGTGACAGTTTTCAATACTACAAGAGACAATTTTTAACACTAGGACAGACACATGTTTTGAAACATTCAAAAACACACCAGCCACTTGTTCAGAATGTAAGAGGCATTTTCAACACTACATGAAGCACTTTTTAACACTAGGACAGACACATGTTTTGAAACACTCAAAAACACACCAGCCACTTGTTGAGAATGTAAGAGGCATTTTCAACACTACATGAGGCACTTTACAACACTACCTCTAAAAGTACCTGTTTGAGCGTATAAAAGTGATTGCTTGAATATTTATAAGTGTAACACTCCCTCCGTCTCAAAATAGATGTCGTTTTGGGAGTTAAATTTCGTCTCAAAATACTTGTCGTTTCACTATTTTCAAAACTTTTTTATTGTTCTATACCAATTATACCTTAATAATGATAGTGAACTATCTCTTACCAAACCATTTAATTACCTAGGTAGTTGAATTACTTTAGGGGTATTTTGGACTTATTCACATGCATTAATGACATTTCTTAATATGTGTGAAACACTTCAAAACGACATCTATTTTGAGACGGGGGTATTACAACATGTAATTTGTAATATTATAACATACAAATGATAATATAGAAAAAACAATTGCGAAAAACACGTTTTTCATTGCTTAATTTAATGTAGAACGCTTTTTCACAAGACCGACTGAATAATTTTTTGAGTAACTCAATCATTTACTACAAGTCAATTATTTCCAAAAAGAAAGATTAATTAAAAAAAAAAGAACCTCAATCATTTACGCACACACACCAAATCAATGAAATCCAAAGAATTGCGTACGTGGCGCATCACAGGCCTCCTCACAGCACGGTAAATATTTACGCACACACCAAATCAATCAAATCCAACACCTGAATAGCCGCGAACGCTTGTCTCCCTCAAATACCGCAAATATAATTCAAATTCATTCACCGAACTCGTTAATTTCCGCATTTTAATTTAGAATTAGGGTTATAGTTTGATCTTATTAATCAATTTCAAACAATGAAAGTTCACCCAGCCCCGAATCGGCGAAACGTAATCCTCCCCCAATTCAATCAACTCCGGCCGAAGAAACTCGGACGATTACCTCACATCTTTGCTAAAGTCATCGAACTTCCTTTCTATTCCGACGCCGATGTAGTTATTCACGAAAGCTCGGAATCTTTTCGATTTGTGGTCGACACCGACGACGATATTGGCCATGATATCCGGGCACAAACAATTGAGATCCATCCAGGAGTTACTAAAATAGTTGTTCATGGCACACACGTGTTTGATGCTTCGATGGAACTTGATGTGTGGCGGTTTCGGCTGCCGGCGTCCACTAGGCCAGAGCTTGCCACGGCGGCTTTCAGTGACGGGGAGCTGGTGGTTACGGTGCCTAAAGGCTTAAGTTAACGGAAATGGAGATGAGGTTTGGGGCGAAAGAAACGGAGCAGAACGGTTTGTTCTTGTACTGTAATAGTATTATTATAAAAATCATATGATAGTCATTAATTCCTGTCTTTTTTAGATTTATATGCATAATCTTAGTTCAACTGTTGATAATGATATGATAATGTGCACATTGATGGTTTATGAGAATTTCGCCTTTTGTATTCTTGAATCTTTAGTAGTTGGCCTCGTCAAATTGTTCATAATCTGTAGGGTGAGTTAGGAGATGAAAAAAAATGAAATGGATAATGAATGGGTTAATTGGTGCATTGTTTCCGTTATTGTTGAGATTCTCCAGAGATTTAAGATTTATCAAAAATAGATACGTAATTAAATTTATGTGAGCCTGATCCTTCCTAAACTCCACGCATAGTGGTAGTTCTTGTAGCACTAGATTTCCCTTTAAAGCCTAATTTAGAATTTATATTCATAGTTCCACCTCAATTTGCACTACTCATTATATCCTTCCAAGTAGCGCCATGTCCCATTTTCAGAGTCCATTGTTTTCTTTGCTGAGTAAAGAGCTCTTGTTTACTTCATTGATTGTTCCTAAGAAGAGACATAACCAAAACTTTGAATTGCGATGGGGACCATTGCAAGGAATAGTGCGATTTGTTTCCAGTAACAACTTCACAACAATTATGGAATCTCCCTGCTTTTCAAGTTTGAATCCCCGGTCAAGAACATTATTATTATTTTTTTACTTTATCTTAGAACCTCCCACGATGACATATGCTAATTTTGAGACACATTTCTTATCTCTTCTTTCTTATGGGGTGTGTTGGTTTAAGATCTTAGAATTAGAATAGGGTGAGAAGTAGAGAGAGGTCCAAGTGTGAACATGGACTTGAACTGGACTGAGCCGATACTAGACTATATTGGAGGTTCCATCTTAAAACCAATTGGTGATAAGCGGAGTAGCCCTTCAAGTCTATATACTGGTCCATGCTTAATTCTCTATTAAATGTGGGATATATTGTCTAACATAAGGCTCATTACGTAGATGCTGATTCAGATACATTATTTATGAATTCTACCATGTGGGGACTTAAAATGGCTTTCTTGTATAGAACTAGACCTCATATGGCTCCAGTGTCTGAATAATTTTGGGGAGATTTCTCAGTTATGAAGCTGTTATGGGTATAAGAGACAATTATCCCACATCTACTAAAGAGAGAAATATGGACCGGTATATAGACTTGAAGAGTTACTCCCCTTAACACCAATTGGTTTTAAGGTGGAACCTCCAACACAGTCTATTGCCGGCCTAGTCCAGCCCATGCTCACACTTGGGCCTCTCGCTACTTCTTACCCCATCTCTAATTCTAATTTTGTAAGCCTTGGCAAAGCCCGGCTACACGTGAGGGGGCGTGTAAGAGACAATTATCCCACATCTACTAAAGAGAGAAATATGGACCGGTATATAGACTAGAAGAGTTACTCCCCTTAGCACCAATTGGTTTTAAGGTAGAACCTCCAACACAGTCCATTGCCGGCCCAGTACAGCCCATGTTCACACTTATGCCTCTCGCTACTTCTTACCCCATCTCTAATTCTAAGAATGGGAGATATCCAATTGCTTCATCCAACAACCCGGGAGGGATATTTTTGTGCTGACTATTTGGCCAATCTTGGTGCCGATCAAGACCTTCCATTGACCACATGAGAGTCACCACCGGTACATCTTAATTTTCTGATTTAATTCACATTTTGTAGCCAAAAAACATGTCTCATCGATCACTGCAGTATCACAGTATGTCCATTCTAATATCAGCGAATTTTTAGTGGTGGTTTGTTTTTTTGCAATAATTGAGCCGGTCGGATGTTCATTCGCCTTCATTTTACGTTCTGTTTTATTGGATATGTTTGTTTCGTTCTATTCTTTGGGGTCTTCTGATTGACGGTTTCGCTCAGTTGTGTATGCAATTAAACGCTGTTCATTTTGGTGGTTGTAGTTTTTTTTCACTAAACATTTCTAGCTTATTCCTTGTACTATTTCATTGTGGATTTTTGTCCTAAAAAATATTGGTAGGAGTGTCTGGAAATCAGCACTGCATTTGGTGAAAGAAATTAGGGTCAAAGAGAGGAGTGATTGGTTCTCTTTTTATGCTTGGGAGCCATATTTTAAGGATGCTTTCTCTGTTGTTACTAGTCAAGACATTTGTATGGTTGCTAAATATCCCAAATGAGTCTGGTCTTGTTTGTGACAGCTCCCTTACTGAATGTGCAAAGCAAGTTTCCACATGCATGGTGGTAGAGCAGAGTCCCTTTTGTTTTTGTGCACAAAAAATGACCTTTAGAAAAACACTGCTTGTAAAATGGCGTGGGTTATTAGAATATAACCAGTCTTATGAATTTGTTATTTTCCGCCCACTTCCTACACAATGTAGTTAGATTAATTTCCGGAAACAATGAGTTTTTCTTACAGCCAGTAGTAGATAGATTGAGTGTGGACCTAACTGCCTTTAGTATTTTCTTGATCATGTTTTATCACCATCTTTGGTTGTCTTTTTGGAAACACTTTGATACGGCTTTTCCTTTGTTTATTCTGTGCCATTGTTTTATCTAGAGCCTCCACTTGGTTTGTTTATTGCCACAGGTAAAAAGACCGATCCTCATTTTGTAATGCGACTACAATTCCCTGGTGAAGGAAGGTAGGTATGTGCTCCACTTACATATTGAAAAAGAATTCTCTGTTTTTTCTTCCCCCTTTTTTCCCCAGAGATTAATACTCTCTCCGTATCAAAATGATAGTATCGTTTGACTTTTCAAACATTTTATGGTTACATTAGAATATTTAGAAATTCAGTGATGTTGAAGCCTTCATTTTGAAAATGAGACTAACTTTATGGGAGAAACAAAATGGGGAAATGGGACTATCATTTTGGGACGGAGGGAGTATTTTTTAGGTCAGTTAAAGTTGAGCCTTTCCTTTGGCTTACAACTTGGATAAGCACATTCTGATTTCCCTTGCCATGAAGACACAATTTGCTTCGTTCTGTGGTAGGCAATGTCTGTTGTCAGTGGGCTAAAATAGCGTAGTTATCCTCCATCTTTGTGCCATGGCGAATCTTTCCTTTTCTTCTTGTTGGGGAATTGGGCGATCTCCGCGTCCACTAGCCCATACTAGCAGTCATCAATATGGAGAAAATCATCAACACATGAATAAAGTAATATGAAAGAACAAGAACACCATGAATTTGTTCACCCGGTTCACCAGCCCCATGGCTACATCCGGAGGCACCAAGCCAGGATATCACTATAATAATATGTCGATTGTTACAATTTACACATACACTCACACAGATCTAGTATGACTACTCTCCAATAACAATCTCACCACATATATTATCTCTCCCCCAAGAACACACAAATAACACGGTCATGGTCGGGTTGTAGGATCGCCCCCATGGCTCTCCTAGGCCCCCTCCTAGACACAATTTTGTGGCTCTCTCTTGATATCCTAACTCTCCCTCTTGTTATCCTAACTCTCCCCTACACAAAGTAAAGTACACTATATAATATAATGGTTGCTGTAACAATTTATTTATAGGGATACAAAACCTAATTACCCGGAGTCTCAGAGACGGAAGGAGTATATTTAGAATAAGGGAATTAATATCCTTAACTAATAAGGAGATGAATTCCTTATTCATCACACCAATTTCCGTGTACACCAAAATGGGCTTTAGGCCCACACGCCAACTACTCCAACTTCACGCAAAGCCGTCTGCCACTTGTCGGAGTGGGCGGTCGCCCATTCCACCTTGTGCGGCCACCTACTCCTTGCTTCTTGGCTCAGTTCAACTCTGAACAAGTGGACGGTCGCTTGTTCCTTTATGGGCGGTCGCTTGTTCCTTTATGGGAGTCCGCTAACTCCTTATGGCTGTCCTTTTCTGCTCCTTCTCCACTGTCGGTTTTGATCTTCTCCTTGGTTTTGGCTCCAATCCCAACACTTCTAAGGTTAGTTTATAGATACACCCCAAAGGGAAGAGGGTACGGGTTATGAATTCCTAAATTTTTCAAATACCAGGCGCTAGTTAGAACCTCTCAAATATTATTCTGAGCATTATGGAGTATATACTGTATCATAGAATCGTCTCTTTCTTTGAACATAAAGCTTTGATGCACCTTTCTTTAGGTCCCCACTCCTAGGCTTCGTTGGTATGAAGGAATCCTGCCCGAATGAAATGTGGAAATGGAACCGCTTACGCAATCCAACGGTCAATAGTCATACACTTCCATCTTGGTGGTGTGTGTGTTGGGGGGGGGGGGGGGGGGAGGAGAGTGGTGAGTATTAATTTAATAGAATTACAAAATAATCGTTACTTACCCAAGCTAGTTTTCACCACTTGCTTTGTGCTTCGTGAATAGCGTTTTGGAGAATTATATAACACTCTTATTGTTGACTCATTGTACATATGGAAAGTTCCAGTGTATGTTTTGCTTGGATATACACTGAACAGACAGTTAATTTACTTGAAAATGTTACTTTAGTTAAAGAGTTGGGAAAATATCCCCTTGAAAGAAAGAAATAAGGAAATGAATATTCCCTCCACCTCTCTGTATGATGGTCCCTTTTTCTAGTGATTAATTTTATTAAATTTTGACAAAAGAAAATTAGGAAAAACTAATTATCTTCATAAAATTTTAAAATTTGTTTTTGACATCCCATTAAAAATGTTACCATTTTTTTTTTTATATTTTATAAAAATATCAAATTGACCAATAAAAAATGACTGGGCTCACATCAGAAGAGTAAGGCTGGCAATGGGGACAGCCAAATGCTTTGCCTAACATTATCTCTACAACCTTCATATCTCAGATTTATTGTCGACTCATCTAAACATATTATTGCGTTAGACAAGTCTCTCCTTCCTGCGTTACAACATGGAAAGTGTCAATTATATATTTTTTTTAATATTTCTGTATATTGACCATATCTTTCTAAACATTTTATTATATGTACACTTTCAAACAAAATAGTACAGTAGTAGATGTTCACATAATTCAGTTCCCCTCTAGCTGGAATGTCTTTCAATAGGAGTTGTATAATAATAGTACTGTCTCTGTTTCAAAATTAATTTCACATTTGCTTTGTCAATTCTTTTAAAAATTAATGTATTACTCCCTCTGTCCCTAAATGAGTGTCCAAATTTCATTTTAAGGGACACTGAAAATCTCAACTTTTTGAACAATTTGGTAACAACGATTCATATATAATCTTGTAATCTCCTTTCCAAACCTTTAGTTTTGCATGTATAAAGAAACCGGTGAATTTTTTTTCGAAAAAAAAACGTTTAGGGAGAAAGTTATGTTAAAAAAAGACACTCATTTAGGGACAAAGATTTCTTGAAAATGGACACAGGGACAGAGGGAGTACATGTTAATATTATGATTTTCCTATGATAAATGTGTACTAATATTATTTCCTTATTTAAAATGTGATATTTATTTTTGGATAGATCGAAAAGAAGAGGAAGTTTTGTGTAAGACGGTACCACACATGAGACGGATGCCGACGAACGAGAAAATGGGCTTGCGTTGCCCCGCCATGCTCATAGTGGCAAACCGTTTACTTCCGTCTCACACAAATTTTTATCGGAAAATAATAATTTGACATTTAGTAGCATTAGTGGGGAAGCATTACAAAGTGAGTCAGCCACCAGTGGGAGGAAGTTGCCACTTGGGTACAACAATTTGTATAGTGAATTTTTGTCGGAAAAAGAATAATTCAACATTTACTTCCGTCTCTCAGTATTATTGCAAACCAAAATGAAATATCTATTAAGTTGGTGATAGTTAAGTTAATAACGAGGGACGATGCACATTTATGACTCTCATACCTTATCAATTACTACGAATTAATTTATACATTTAAGACGAGGAATAAGGGTTCAACAATTTGTATAGTGAATTTTGTTCAATGGTCCACCAGTTTTGGCTTGAATTGACCCTTCTTTCATTCACTATTATTATTATTATCAATGGAAAAACCATTTAAGGTATACCAATTAGACGAAAGTTGTGTGAGACGGTTTCACGTGTATAAGAGGGGATTCGTTGATAGAGTAATTGATGTAGGAGACGACGACCACGATCAGTGCAGGCAGCGCATAGGCCAGACCGAACAATCAGGCGCCCGCCCGTTCACAACCAGGCGCCCGCTTACCTTGTGGTTCGGGGGGTGAGTTTCTGGAATTAATCGAGCGCCCGTTTGGTCTTCACCAGGCGCCCACTTGGTCGCCGAACAGGATTTTTACGTTGTTACGTTTTTACGTTTTGTGCGCAGACAATTAGGGTTATTTTCGGTATTTTTGTTTGCCTAGGTTTTGTTATTTTGTTAGGAGTCTAGTAGGGTTTTGTAGTAGTATAAAACTTTCTTTTCATTGTTCTAGGGTTACAACTTTATTTTATTCAATTGAACTTTGTTCAAAGAGATTTCTTTTCTTTTCTGGTGGATTCCAGTTTATTGTGTTTAAGGATTCATCGCTTGTAAATTCTTGTGATTAGTGCGCTAATCACGAATATCTATCGCTTCCGTGCTGCGTCAGTTGGTATCAGAGCCTGGTTGTGAACGGGCGGGCGCCTGATTGTTCGGCCTGCCTGCACTGATCGTGGTCGTCGTATCCTACATCAGTAATGGTTTGCACCCTTATGGGTGGGATGAGGCAAGCTCATTTCCTCTTTTATCGAGACCCGTTTCATACATGAGACGGTCTCATAGAAGACTTCCTCTACGAGGGTAATTTGAAGCCGGTTAGTTTTAGAAACCATCATGCTGCGAGTATAGACTGTTTCAAATCCCGATCTTACTTGTTAATATCTTCATTTGTTTTGGGAGAAAAAAGACTCTTTACCGCCGTAATTGAAATATAACAATTTTTATCCATTTATACTAGGAAAACATTACACCATACCCTTATTATGTAAAATAGCTCACAAAATCTCATTACATAAAAATCTAAATGTCTTACAAGAATCAGATCAACCAAACGGACACAAAAACCCTACATCACCAAAATATTAATGGAATGAGGGGCTTCAAAGCATAATCACTCAACTGCCAAGGGCCATTAAGGCATTAATTAATAGACATAGTCAATATTGATAATTAGCCATCCAACTTAAACAAACTCGTCCACAATCTTCAATTTTCATTTATTCAAAGGATGTTGATCCATCACCTGCCTAGTTTTGAATATATTTAGTATTCCCTCCGGTCCAAAATAACTGTTTTTTTTTTTTGTATTTGCACAACTCTTAAGAAATGTAATAATTATCATGACTTAGTGACAAAAAAATCTTAGCTTGTCAGATTTTCTAAGTTTCATGGTTCAAAACTTTAAGTTGTGTCAAATTTAACGGGATAAGTAATTAATATGAGATATGTGATCCAAATCAGACTGTTCACAGAAATACATGAATGGCATGTTGCAAGATCCGTTTCAAATTTGTAAGAGAAAAGATTGTTGAGAGGGCAAAACTCTTAATTCATTCTGAAAATCTTGAGAAAAACACGTTCTACACTAACGCTAGTGTAGAACGTGTTATTAAAAAAGCGGAGTGGCAGATTTGAAAATAAGCGGAACGTTGTGAGAAGGCGCGGTGGCATTGATGTAAATAACCGGAACTCATGAAAACTCACCAGGCACCTTTTGAAACTGTATGAGACATTTTTCAATATTACAACAGGCAGATTTTAACACTAGAGCAGGCACATGTTTTGACACTACCAAGGCATGTTTAGACATTTTGATGCATAGAACATGCACAAATAATGCCCATAATAGGCATTTATTTTAAACATTAGGGCAGGCATTTATTTGGACTTGTTAAAAAAAAAACTCTCAGCAGGCACTTATAAAAGTGTATGCTTTGAACTTAGAAGTGCCTGCTTGAATTTTAAGAAGTGTATGTTTTGAATTTTACATTTGTTATAATACAAGAGACATTTTTTTTTTTTTTAATTTTTTTTACAAGCAGTGCTGCTGAATAAAAAAAACCTACTCTCTAAGGTAAAAAAATGCCTGCTGTGAAAGTCCTAAAAAAAGTTCCTGCTTTAGGGTAAAAAAAGTGTCTGTAAAAATATTGAAAAGTGCCTCCAATATCAGAATGTGCCTGCCCCATAACCCTTCTTTTGCCCCAGAACCCTTCTTTGTGGAAAACACGTTTTACACTAAGGCTAATGTAAAACGCATTTTACACAAGACTTGCACCTCTTAATTGGGCATATTTTTCGATGCAGTATTAAACAACAAAAGAGATGTGGTTCAATTTGCATGGTCCACCACATAAACGCATGACCTTCATTTTGCAAAAGCTATTTCGTATTTAGAGAATAAACTAGTTTCTCCATAAGTTATAAAAAGTCATGTTTTTAACCCTTCAACCCTAAACATGAAACCCTAAACCCTAAACATGAAACCCTATAAAAACAAGACTTTTTATAACTTAAGGAGGAACTAGTTTCTCCCAAAATTTTCTCCCGGTGTTTATTAAGCAAAATTTATAACAGATAATTAACCAACACGAGCAACAAGATTTAAACGTACGAATTAACTCATTCAGACCATCTCCAATGGTTTGGGAGATTGTATATTTATGCCCCTGAACTATCGGATTACATGCAAATGTGCCCCTAAACGGGTTAATTAGGGTTTTTGCCCCTAAAGTATCTACTTGAAACCGCGGATATACCCTTCTGTTAGTTTTTCGTCAAATATTTAACGAAATTACTTACTTGGCGGCCCATTTGGACTTTTCGCACGTACACGTGGAAGCAAATGCACATATGACATTGCTAATGTAGGATGCAAGCGGTATATATGCACGAAAGTCATAGCTTAGGGACATATTTGCATGAGAAAACTATAAAAAAATAATGTTTAATAAAATTACTTTTCATAACAGATAATTATATTTTTTTATTAAAAATTAATATTTATCTAAATATATTATTCTTATTAAATAAATAAATAATTAAAACTTATGAAGTTTTCAATAATTTTTTCTTATACATTATTTTAAAACATTTAACGTTAATAATAATAATAATTTTATAGTTATATTATTAGTATATTTTGTGCGAAATGTGATAAATATTTTTTTATATATAATTTATATTAATTAAGAAGTTTATAAAAGTGTCATAATATTTTCCAATCAAAACTTTTTATAGGGTCATCTATGTGACACATTTTTTAAGTATTATATGAAATTAAGATTTTAAATAGGGGTCATCGATGTGACTTGAATTGGACAAATTCGTATTTTGAGAATTTATGTTTACGAAGATATGTCAAATAATCTTATTATAACTTTATCTCCTTAAACAACCACTCTACCATCATTTTATCATATCTTTCACGCAAAAAATACATAAATATTGATAATAGAATTATTAATTATTTTTTTTTTTTTTTTTACGTTGAATATTTCAAAATTTTTCAAGAATATTGAAGTATTAAACTATTTAAATATAAGTATTATTTAATAAACATATAATTCTTAATAATTTATAATTATGATTAATAATACCATTTTTCATTAAATACAGTTTTCTAATGTTAATTTCTAAACTGTTTTCATGCATATATTCAAATCTTACAATATTTATAATTATGTTCATCTATATACATATTTGCATGTAATCATATAGTATATAAATATACAATCTCCCCCAATGGTTTGGTGCAAGAATAGCACTATTCCTTTACAATAGTGCAAATTTTGCACCAAATATATACCATCAACTCCAACCATCATGCTTCAAATCTTGCCTCAAAAAAACATATTCTTAAAATATTATTTATAACTTCAATTTATTTAGTATATTTTCCATTAGTTAGTATACTATCATTACTTTATTAATTTAATTTATTTACTATATTTTCCATTGTTTTAATTTAAATGTATTCTCTCTTTTTTTTTTCATAATAATGTCGTACTTTCAATTTACAAGTGAGAGAAGTATAGTATTATTTAAAAATATTTACTCCCTCCGGCCCAAAATGATCTTCATACTTTTTTCAAAATTATTACGAAGGAACTTTGAGCAATGATTTTAGGTTGATTAATTTATCTAATGAAAATATAAAACTTGTTATTGATAGTATTGATGATGATGTGTCAATAACAAGTTTTAGATTTTCATTAGTACAATTGAGTCAACCTAAAATTATTGCTCAAAAATCCTTCGCAATAACGTTGGAAAAAGTATGAAGATCATTTCGGGACGGAGGGAGTATTACTTAAATGTGATATTTATTTTAGGTGGAAAAAGTATTTACTACCTCCGCCCCAACTCAATGTGCACTGTTTGACTTTTTTGGTTAGCTAGACATAACTTTGACCTTAATTTTATGAAAATCTATATATCTCTATGCAATTTTGAAAAATATTGTTGATACTATTCTTAACAATAAAACAATAACAACTTTTAAATTTGTATAATAATAGCTAGATTTTCACAAAATAATGGTGAAAGTTCGAATGAATTGACCACATAAACAGTAAAAGTGCACATTGAGTTGGAACGGAGGTAGTATATCATAAAAGTTATTTATTTAAGAAGGAAAAAATATATAATATAATATATTTATTTTTAGACATAGAGAATACCATAAAAATGTACATATATATTGAAAATATGAAAAGAAAAAAAAAGAGAAAAAAAAAGAGGTTATAGCGCATCATCAAATCATGCGCATATTTGATGCAAAATTGGGGATGCGCTATTATAAAGCAACGGATGACGCAAAAGTTAGATTTGGTTTAAGACTATCCTTGTGCCAAGTAGAGATTATAGAGCTCCGTTGGAGAAGCTCTCAGTAGTTGCAGATTTGGATTACGGGGGAGAAATGGTTGTTGAGTAGTAGGCACACCACCACGTGAAGCGTGACAAGTGATTTTATCTTTCGACGGTTATAAGGTTGGTTAGACCATCTCTGTTTCCTAGCTAGCTTTACCTATATACTGACTGACCAGCTACCCATAATTTGCTCCCATGATTTTACAAACTTCAATGAAAAAGATAACCCTATATCTATTCTTCATTCGTTGGTTTTAGGCTTCTTCTGCCCCGAACTAAGGTGTTTTTATTTGCTTGAATTTACACGAAAATTATGAAAAAGTAGATGTTGTGAGTATGAAAAGTGAAGTAGGAGAAAGTATGAGAGATAAAGTGGGTAAAAAGTTTTTGTTGTGAGAATGACAAGTGGATCTCATTGTTCATTTTAGATAATAAAGCAACTAAGAACCTTAATATGTGACAAACCAAAAAGGAAAGTAAGTGTTAGGTTTCTTTGTTAGTACACCCTATTTGATTGATCCATGACACGTGTCTTTTATGGACTTTAGGAATCATGTAATGAAGTTATACTTCAATTTTTAGATAAGTCCATTTCTAGATTTTTATTTGTCTAGGCTGAGTGTTGATTGGTTTGACCTCAGCGGTTTAGTTCTTCAAACCGCACTCGTGCTATTCTTGAACCGCCAGCATGAAGCCGCATACTTTCATCAAACCGCATTCTGTGGCTTTGATGAAACCGTACTTCAAGTCACTCATGGAACCTCTGATGCAAACTTGATGGAACCGCCAATCATGAAACCGCATTCTATAGTTTCATTGAAACTGCACATCAAGTTCATCCATGGAACCGCAGAGCATTTATTGAAGAATTTAAGTATGTCATTTATTCTTTGAGACAAACATTCCTTTTATGACCATAAAGAAATGTTTTATGTGTCACGCCCTGGAAAATTCAAAAATCCATAATCATAAAAATTACTTAATATACATCTCCGAAATGCAAAATACCAAACCGGCCACGTGAATTCGACTATAAAACCAAAACCATCACACGACACCTCAACGAGATTATAACTCGGAGACTAAATACAACGCGGAAGCAAGAACACTTATAATAATATAATACCCAAAAGATAATAATAGTTACATAACACTAAACGACCACAAATCCCGCTACAATGATACATAAGAACTCCGAAGATCAACTACCCCAAAGAAGGTCAACCTGCCCAGAAGATTTCCCACTACAACGGACCACATAACGCTACCACTTGATTCCCTGGGGGGTTAAGGAAAACAACAAAGATAAAAAGAAACGGGGTGAGATAAAATCTCAATAAGTTACTAACGCAGCTACATGGCATAATATCATGCAAATCAACGGTATAACTGAACAAGTAAATCACATAACAACAAATGAGAAAGCTCCCTATCACCAACTGTCCCATACCAGTTGGAAATAACGACTAACTCATCATGCAGCACATAAGCCTGAAATAAACACGTTACAAAGGATACCGAGCCAAGGTTTCACCAAACTGATAGAACAATCGCTGCGCAGCTTCAACCGATCAACCAATCAACAATAGCAGCATAACAGCTGAAGAGAACCCCAGTCAGAACCGACCAATCAATCAATCAACCCATCAAACCATCTTCATAGTAGCATAAACAGCTGAAGATCACAACCCCGGTACCGGAACTATAACAATGTAACATGTCACAAAGGACAGGGGAAATGACACAAAGTCATAACCCAAAATGACTAGCTAGAATACTCACCAAAGGGAGCTAGCTCATCCCAACCAAGACCAATCTGGATGAGGAAATAAGGACCAATGGGCGATGCTATATTGGACTTGGCTCGTGCCATTATAACATTATCCATTGCTTGACTCGAACACAAATAACCAGCTGGACTTTCAATAAAGGCTAAGTAATGAATACTAGCACGATAAACAACCAATGATTCCAAAGTAGGGAACCATACCAAATAATCACCATAATGATGCAAACGATTACTCATGAAGGGTTCAACAACAATGAACACAAGAAGTTTCTCATAAAAGAGCACTACAAGAAAAATCACCTTTCGTGATTGCATTCCGCGACGGCATAAAAAGCAATTCCAGTAGATAGGATAAGGAGATGGCTCCTGTGATTGTCTTTGGGTCAATCGCGTTATATGCTTGTGACGGCAAAACAAACGCGACTTCCATCGCCTATTGAATAAATTATTCCCCGCGCGCGTATAAGTCTTTCGCGGGAACCTGAAAAGATAGTGCGATGGCTTTTTTCATCTAAAGCGATTGACAAAGCAGTCCTTTTATTTTTTGCCAAAGGAGATGGCTTAGGCAATCACATAAGAGATTAAATGAAATAAAAAAAAAAAGAAAGAAAAGAAATTAGAAATTAGGAGTCAGATTACAAAACCCTTTCATCCATTATTTACCCTATCACAAACCACGTTTCTCTCTCTTTGTAGCTCCGCCTCCGACGAGGCGATTCTCCATAGACTTCTTCACTCAAGGTGTTTCTCTACTCTTCTTTCGTATCCTCTCATCTCATGTCCTCTCTCTCTTTCTCAATATCTCGGTCCTATCTCTCATTATGTTTGTTTTCTCATTGCTTGATTGTAAACTAGGGTTTCGTTAAATCGTGGTTGTACTCGTTCGTGGTCCTTCGAAGGTGATACTCTCTCCCTCTCTCTCTCTGTTTGTCTATCTCTTTCTGTCTCTCTATCTCAATGTTCTTAGACAAGATTTTTTTCTTTTTGTTTGATTTCTTTACATGGGTTGTTAAGATACCTGATATTAAAGTTTGATTTCTCAAAAATTAGAGTTTGATTTCTCTCGAAAATCACATTGCACACAAAAATTTGTTAAGGGTTATCAATACCCCCAAAAAATAGATTTGAATTTGTTAATCTACTTATTTGTATTTAAGCAAACTTTACCTGCAATATGAGTTTTATATGTGAAGCTATGCATTATTCTCTTTTTACTAGTTATTAAATTCATTTTTTTATTTTATGATTTAAATACTATAAAAAAGAACCTGTTTGATTTCCCTTTTTTCATGGTCATTTTTTCCTAGAAGGAGGTACAAAAAATTGAAGCTTTTCACTAAGTTCATTTTGATGTATGAATTTTGGTACTAGCTGACCCTTCTGCTAGAATGAATAGCTTCGGTTGCTGATGATAGGGTGTAATGGAAGGGTGAAAAAATAAATGTCCCAATTGACTGTAACCACATTCTAAAAACATTTAGGCATTCGTTTATATTATCAATTCTATCTTTGAATACTCCCTCCGTCCCAAAATGATCTTCGCGTTTGACTATTCAAACTTTTTAAGGACATGAACACTTGCTTCACTAGCAATGTTTTATTTATGCACTTTTAAGCCTAAATTGTAGAAATGGGAAGAACTTTTTGGGACAATGAGAAATGGCAAATGAGAAGATCATTTTGGGACGGAGGGAGTATTTAATAGTAAATATATGTACACTTGACACTTGACAGTATCATTTTTCAATACATATTTGCATAATTACAAGTTTGTAAGTGGATGATAAAATTATACTCCCTCTGTCCCAAAAAGTTAGTCCCTAGTTTTTATTGTTTGGGAGTAAATTTTAAGGTGAGCCAACTATTGTGGTGAAACTTAAATCTTGTCAATATTATTGTAAAGAATATGTGGTGTTTTGTGATAAATTGACTCACAAATTTGGTCACATTTTGAACGCCTATTTTCTAATAATCAAAAGATTAAATCCAAGATCCAATTTTGGATTATTCAAACTAACCCTGTTTCTGTGCAACTGTTTTCTAGATTTCATTATGATTTTTCAATTGCTCTGACTATCCATATTCAGGTTGCTAGAACAGTGATTTTACTGTTACATTGAGATTACTTGACTTTCAACATATATTTGTATATGCCAATGGTCACATTCTACACATTTAACTCTGTTGTTTTCTGTGATGCAGGTGGGCAAGCCAGTACAAGTATCAGGTAGCTCTTTGATTGAACTCTTTCTTTACATTCAATTTCCTGCATAAAATCAATTTCCTATGCGAAGCAACAGCTAGTGCACAACTAACGAGAACTGACCAGATGTGTTAATTATATTATCCCATTGGTTTCATTTCTCATTATTCCATAAGTTCACTGCTCACATTTTGGTGCAAAATAATTATGTGCATACATGTTATAGTTATGTGAATATTAGTAAATCATTGCTAGATAAAAGGAAGCAGTCAATTAATTTTGAATTTATTATCCATGTAGTGTCATTGATCTATTAAAAAAAAATTATTTTTCAGGAATCATGTCTCATCGAGATTGGATGTATATGAATTTGATTGATAAGTCCAAACGTGATATATTCATTAAGGGGGTTGATGAGTTCCTGGACTTTGCATTTTCACACCCGGAGTGTGTAGAGGATGGCATGATTCGATGCCCATCAACTAAGTGTGATTTTAGTTGTTACGAAACTCGAGAATCTGTACGTATGTGTCTACTTTTAAATGGGTTTGTTGCTGGTTATAAAAGGTGGAGCAGACACGGGGAATCCAACATTGACATGGAGATTAATGATGAGGATGAGAGAAATTATGAGAGTTGGGTTAATGAAATGTTAATGGAAGCTGCGGGTCCATACTATGAGCCCTCTAATGAGAATCCTAATGCTCAATGTAAAATGTTTTATGACTTGTTTGCGTCTGCCAATGAACCGTTGTGGAAGGGTTGTAAATCTGACACCATGTTGAGTGCTATAAGTCAGATTTTACACTTTAAATCTGAGTATGGCATACCTAACAAAGGTGTTGACCAAATACTTACATTTATAAAACGTATGCTACCAGAGGATAACAAGCTACCTGATTCTTATTACAAGTGTAAGGCTATGATGAAGGGTCTCGGTCTTCCTAGTGAGAAAATACATGCATGTGAAAATGATTGTGTCTTGTTTTGGAGGGATAATAAAGACTTGAAAACATGTCCTGTGTGTGGTGAGTCTAGGTACAAACCTTTTGATGTTACCATAAAGGAAAAACGTAAGCCTATTCCAAGAAAGGTCTTACGTTATTTCCCACTCATTCCTAGGCTTCAAAGACTTTACTTATCATCAAAGACGGCTGAACATATGAGGTGGCATGGTACAAAGCGTATGGACATTGTGGGAGAGCTTAGGCATCCGGCTGATGGTGAGGCTTGGAAGGATTTCGATCAAAAGTATCCTTCCTTTGCTTCAGATGTTCGTAACGTTAGACTTGGTTTGGCAACTGATGGGTTCAACCCATTTGGGCATTCGAGTAAGACTCACTCAATATGGCCCGTGTTCATTGTTCCATATAATCTCCCTCCATGGATGTGCATGAAGCCCGAATACATGTTTATGCCTTTGGTCATTCCCGGTCCTAAAGGCCCTGGTAGAGAACTTGATGTATATTTACAGCCATTGATAGATGAGTTAAAGACACTGTGGAATGTAGGGGATGACACTTATGACATTTCACTTAAACAAAACTTTAATATGAGGGCTGCTTTGATGTGGACTATTAGTGACTTTCCTGCTTATGGTATGCTATCCGGGTGGAGTACACATGGAAAGAATTCATGTCCTTGTTGTTTAGATACAAGTGTAGCTTTTAACCTTACTTAAGGTAGAAAACCATCCTACTTTGGGTGTCATCGCCGATGGTTGAGTCCTAAACATAGATGGCGGTCAGACAAGCATAAGTTTAACAATAAGACTGAGAGAAAGATGGCTCCCCAAAGACAAAGTGGAGTGAAATTTTGGCTTATGTTAGTCAATTTAATTCAATCACTTTAGGGAAAGGAAATAACAGTGATGAAAAAACTCCCGGGTTCGGGGTTGAGCATAACTGGACTAAAAAAAGTATATTCTTTGAGTTACCATATTGGAGTAAACTTTTGATTCGGCATAACTTAGACTTGATGCATATTGAGAAGAACGTTTTTGACAATGTTTTTTATACTGTAATGAATGTTAAGGGGAAAACCAAAGACAACTTAAAATCCCGCAAAGATTTGAAAATTCTTGGTATTAGAGCTGAATTGCATCCCATAGAGAGGCCTAATAAAACTCCGATGCTGCCAAAAGCAAAGTACACACTGACAAATGAGCAGATCAAACAAGTTTATGAGTGGTTACAAATGCTCAAAGTTCCGGATGGGTATGCTGGAAACATTTCTCGGTGTGTTAACCCAAAAGAGTGCAAGATTTCTGGGCTTACGACACATGATTGTCATGTTTTAATGGAGAGATTCCTGCCACTGGCCTTTCGTGATTTCTTGCCTAAGGATATTTGGGAACCTTTGAATGCACTGAGCCAATTTTTCAGGGATATATGTTCAAAAGTATATAAGGAAGGAGGAGTTAGAGAAACTTGAATCAGGTATCATTGAGACATTATGTAGGCTTGAGATGATTTTTCCACCTTCTTTCTTTGATTCAATGGAACACCTACCGATTCACTTGGCATATGAGGCCAAATTAGGTGGGCCGGTGCAGTACCGTTGGATGTATCCATTTGAGCGGTAATATCCAATAGTATTGTCTATCTTTATTTCTTTTTAATTTATTTCTTTAGATAGAAAACTCAAGCTAATTCATTCTCTAGCTTAATGTAATTTTTTTTTAAAGGTGTATGCAGTACCTTAAAAAGAAGGTGCGTAACAAAGCTTGTCCAGAAGGCTCCATTGCTGAAGCATATTGGACTGAGGAAATTGTCAATTTTTGCTCACATTATTTTGATTCTGATATCCTGACCAAGTTCAATAGACCGGATCGAATGATGATAGGGGTCAACAAGAGTCTAAAGGGGAATTACCAGTTTTTACCGTTATTGGTCGACCTTTAGGCAAGGGAAAACATCGATGGTTGTCATGCGAGGAGCTTAATGCGGTAAATTTGTATGTATTGCTGAACTGTGATTATGATAAGGCTTATGATAAAATAAAGTAAGTTTAAATTTTGACACAATTTACCATTCTAATTCATCAATATAGTGTTAATTCTAAAATATTCGTGCTTCATTTTCCAATCTTATTTTCAGTGAACATAGGGGATTAGTAAAAGAGCTTCATCCAAATATGTCAGAATCACAAGTAGATCAAGAACACACTTGACCTTAGTTGAATGGTTTCAACAATTTCAGAATGACAATGATTTTCATTTAAGGATATTAGCAGAGGGTGCCCATAGAAGTGTGCTTAGTTATAGTGGCTTTAATGTTAATGGATTTCGCTTCCATACCAAGAAGTTGGAGCAAAGAAAGGTAACACAAAATAGTGGAGTTTTGGTAAAAGGAAGTAATTATGGAAATGATGAAGAAGACTATTATGGGCATTTGGAGGAAGTAATTGAAGTAGGCTATTTTGGAGGCAATACGGTTGTCTTGTTCAAATGTGAATGGTATGACACGAAAAAAGGGGTTGAATCAGATAAGTATGGGTTTACCAAGGTGAATACAAAATCAAGACTAAGGTCATATGAGCCATTTGTGATTGCATCTCAGGTTGTACAAGTATTCTATGCAAGTCCCGTGTCAAAAAAAGCTCAAGGATGGTCCACTGTTATCTTGACTAAAGCAAGGAGCACTTATGATGTTGTGGAAAATGAGGAAGATAAAGATGCAAACACTTATCAAGAGAATGAGATCCATGTAAACTTATATGAATTTGAAGAGGGCGATAATGCTACACTCTGTGATGAAACTCACCCAGGATTTGAAGTTGAACCCGGTGATCATAATGATGAAGGCGTTCTTGATAATGAAGATGATGATTCCGTTGATGATATTGATGAGGAGGAGGAGGAGGATGATTATACTTCCAGTGATAATGATGATCTGCTTAATGACAATGATGATACCACGGATGATGATGGCTTCGATGATAGTGAAACTGACTAGTATGTTACATTAGTTAATATATCCGCAAATATTTCTTATCATGGTTAATTTGCATTATTTGATATTAATACATTTCATAATTGTTTAACATTAGTGCTATGTACATGTACTGATTTTTGTGTTCTTGATGCGTTATTCTGCTTCTTATTAATTATTATTGTGATTAAATTATTAAATTGTTTCTTTTTCAGGTATGGTTGTAAGAGGTAGAGGTGGATCTCTATCACAGGGACGGGGTTCCACATGTGATAGCGTGCCTACAGGTATTTGTTTTAATATATTGTTCAGACTATTCTATCTTATTTTAATACTCCATCTGTCCCGGAAAGATTGTCTCATTTTGATTTTTTATGGTCAAGAAAAATGAACTTTGACCAACTATTGATATGAAATTAATGATCACAATGAAATTCTAAAAATTGTTATTGATAAATCACTTAACGATTAATATTCAGAATTTCACTAGCATGATTAGATCGACACCAAGGATTAGTCAAAGTTCACTTTTATTGACTATAAAAAGTTAAAATGGGACAATCTTTCTGGGACAGAGGGAGTATGTGAATAGTTTAGTGTTTCAAGATTGTAGGGCATATAACATTTTCTTTACAGGCATAGGAAGAGGAGGTACAAATCCATGTGTTGGCAGGGGTTCTTCAACTAATGGTCGAGGCCAAAATATGGATCGTTTAGTGGCTGGTGGTATTTTTCTTTTAAAAACTTTTGACTATTAATCCTTTGTTTGATATTTAAAAAGTCTAGTTTCGTGTTTCAAGAATGTAGTAATTGTACATTTTCTTTACATGCATAGGAAGAGGAGGTGTAGGAACAGGAGTTGTAGGAGGTACAAATCCATGTGTTTGCAGGGTTTCTTCAACTAACGGTCGAGGCCAAAATATGGATCGTTTAGTGGCTGGTGGTATTTTTCTTTTTATAACTTTTGACTATTAATTCTTTGTTTGATATGTGAAAAAGCTAGTTTAGTGTTTCAAAAATTTAGTGCATATATAATTAATTATACAATTTTTTTTTTTTTTTAAATTTTGACTACAAATACTTTGTCTGACATGAATAAATATGGTTTAGTGTTTCAAGAATGTAATGCATATGTAATTGTATATCATCTTTACAGGCATAGGAAGAGGTGTAGAAAGTACAATTCCTCAAGGTGGCAGCAGAGGTTCTTCAAAGAATAGTCGGGCCAAAAATCAGGATAATATAGTGGCTCGTGGTAAATGTTTCTATATATTGTTTTTTACTATTGTATCTTAGTTTAATATGTGATATGTGACTGGTGTAATGTTTGAAATGATCTAGTGCATATAATTGTGCATTTTTCTTTATAGGCATAAGAACCGGAGGTGTAGAAGAAGGTACAAGTCCATATAATGGCAGGGGTTCTTCGAGTAATGGTCGGGACCAAAATATGGATGACATTAGGCAGCATGCTCTTGTCAACTCAGAGTTAGCCCCTTCAGCAGAAAATGTGATTGAGGAAACTACTAACCCAACAATATCGGAAGCCACAAATTCAAATCCTCAACGAAAGAGAAAAAGAGGTATAACAATGGGTGTAAAGGCACCGAAACAAGGACAAACAAAGATACTAGTATATGTTCTTACAAACACGTAAGTTATGAATTAGTTCTTTGGATTTATGTATAATTTATGATTTTATTGCATCTAATCTCCATTATCTAACTTCGTGCTTAGATTGTCGCCCATTCAAGCTCGTATGAAAATTGCCCCATTAATTAGAAGTCACTTCAAGGAATGTCGAATAGATTGGACCATGTGGAAGGATAAATTAGATCTTATGTGGGGAGAGTATCTGGTAATAATGCCTTTCAACTAACCTTGACTTTCAATATTTCTTGTTTCTAGCATGTGTTTCCTGTACTTCCCTTCTCACTCTCACGTACTTCCCTTTTCACTCTCACACATACACAGCAACAACACATATTCACAAACTTAATTTTTTTGCCTTTACATTACAGCGATACTTTAGGTTTAAGTCGCCCGAAGAGGAGGAGAAAGGTCGAGTTATTTGGGAGAAAATAGCTGCTAAGAATTATCCTAAGTACATGAATCGATGGAAGGATCACGCTGAGACAGAACATGGATCAATACTTGCTGCCAGAGATCATAGACCTGCTTGGGTTACACTTTCGGTATGGCATAAACTCTGTGACTATTGGATGAGCGAAAATTTCCAAAAAGCAAGTGCGTTACGCAAAAAAAAACAGGGCCTCCAGAAAAGAGATACCTCATGCATCAGGCAATGTAACGTTCGAGGAACAAAATCTTGCATTGGTATAATATATGTTTACTGTAATGTTATAAACTATATGTTTCTAAGCATTTTTTTTTGCTGCTTACAATTTTCTTTTTAATTACAATATGTAGCACGAAGCTTTGGGTCGTGCTCCAACTCAATGGGAATTATTTAATGCAACTCACTTGACTAAACGCAAAGGCAACACTGAGAAGACATTTGTTAACGAAGATGCAGAGAAATTTTCGGTTAGTTTTTACATGGTGCTGAATGCTAAATATATTACATTCTTGATAGACCAGTTGACTTTCTTGATAGACCAGTTGACTGCTTTCAATTTAGTGTTTGGTATCATTAGAGTTTTATTGTTGCTGAAGTTGTTTGGTATTAGCTATTGTTATTATGAACGTGAACTTCAAGTTTTGTGAATTCTTTTTGTTGATATTAGCTATTACTACCTCTGTTCCTAATTAAAAGACGTTTTAGAAGATTGGTAATTTTCCAAATTATTTGACGTTTTGGGTGTTTTTAGGCTCTAATGGACTAAACCCTTATCACTAATTAATATCAATGACTGTTGGTCCCTCTTTCTCTCACTTATTCATTGTATTCTTCAACTTTCTCCCTCTTCAACTTGTTTTTCTACTCTGTTTTCTCCCTGTTTCTCTAACATATTCATATATCCTCATCTGCTTCCTCTCTATCATCAACTACCAATTGTTTCGGGATTCATTTTCAGGGAGAAAATTAATCTGTTGAAAATGGAGGAGAAGAAAAGGTGTGTGAGTGATGTACTGGGAACCATGGAAAAGAAAAGTGAGGGTGAGTGACTGGGAAAGTTAGGCAGTTAATACATGGAGAAAGGGTAAATATGGCAATTTACAGGGCTATTAAAGTAGTAGAGATTTAAGCTGAGTGACTGGGAAAGTTAGGCAGTTAATACATAGAGAAAGGGTAAATATGGCAATTTACAGGGCTATTAAGGTAGTAGAGATTTAAGCTAAAACGTCATATAAAAAAGAACGGAGGGAGCATTTTAATTTCATAATATAGAATTTGTGGAAAAGAAAAATTTGTATTTAGTATTTAGTGTTCTTTAGTATTTAGTATTTATGAGCATTGTTCTTGCAAATCTCCTGTGTTAACCATTTATGTTCCACTTATAGCTTTGTTGAAAAGATAACTTCTTCTTAAAACCTCGAAAAATGAAGCATTTTGCAAATTTTCAAAGCTTTTTATATTCAAAGAATTTCGTGGCCTTGTAATTTCTCTTGTATGGTTTTCTGTTAACATATAATTTCCGTTGTTAGTTATTCCCTCAAATCTCAACATAACATCTCACTCTTTTGTATCATATCTTTTAGGAAACTTATGCGAAGAAATTGCGTGAAGCAAATGGATTAGAGTCTGATGCACCTGTGGATGGGGTAGATGATCCTGGCTTGAGGATATACGAAGAGGCTGTTGGGGGTGTACAAAAGGGTAGGCTAGTTGGAAGGCCCGGGGAAAAATGGAGTAAGCGGTCTGGCCATGTTACCTCTTCAGATTTCACAACTCAAGTTGCATTACAGCAGTCCTCTCAAGAGGTGAAGAAGTTAAAAGAAGAAATGGCTGAAAAAGCAAAGGTTAATTATGAAAATAACAAGGTTCGTGATACTTATATTCAAAGCTTGTATCAATATTTTGAAGCTCTTGCAGAGAAGAATGGACACCCGCCTCCCCCTCGTCCTCCACCATTTGTTGCAACTTCTGATGCTGCATCTAACACTCACAATAGTAGTTCCCCAACAAACCTTGATGATGAGCAACTGGGAGATGATGACATAGGTGAAGACATGGGTGGTTTTCATATGGACTGCTAAACCAATGTGTTGCTTTATGTTCATGGATAGAGTAGTATGCTAAGGACATTGTTTCTTTTTTGAATGGCCTTGTTTCTTTTTTGAATGGCCTTGTTTCTTTTTTGAATGGCCTGTAATAGGCTTATACTTGGGTTTAACTTTTTGTAAGTCTATGATGACATGTATGTTTTGGAATTTGATGGGGATATTATGTATGGGTCAAGTTGATGCTTACTAATGATAATTATGCTTAAAAAATATTTATGGATTAAATCAACATTTAATTGAAATATTTTAGAGCATTAATCAATTTAAAAGGCTCTAAATGTAGAATATTAAATTATAATGTGATTGCTAAAGCAGTCACAGAAAAGTATATTTGTTTTAAATTATATATTAGGCGATTGCTAAAGCAGTCACAGAAAAGTATATTTGTTTTAAATTATTGATTAGGCGATTGCTAAAGTAGTCACATAAAAGTATAT
This sequence comes from Campanula takesimana, assembly GCA_026119855.1. Lineage (NCBI taxonomy): Eukaryota > Viridiplantae > Streptophyta > Magnoliopsida > Asterales > Campanulaceae > Campanula > Campanula takesimana. The sequence continues at coordinate 1,616,273 of JAOWBW010000184.1, forward strand.
TTGTTGATTAATTTATATTTTAGGCGATTGCTAAAGCAGTCACAAATTGAAACAAAACGTGATTGCTTTTGCCATCTCCTTTTCCCACCTAATGCGATGGCTTCTTTGATTTTATAAAATAAAAAAGTAAAAATAAATTAAGGTTTTACACGATGGAAAAAGCAGTCACGGTATGTGAAAAGCTAAGGCGATTGCAATCCCAGTTGTCTTACCTTTCTGCGACAAGGCATTATGCGACTGCTTCGGCGATGGAGATCCCAATCGCCTTAACATTCCGTGATTGCTTTTAGACATTTCGCGATGGCTTTTGGCAATCGCGAAAAGTGTTTTTTCTTGTAGTGGAGTCCAACAACAATAACCGATCTGCTCATAAGGAGCCCAACAACAGTGATTATTAAAACATGATAATTCCATGATAAGGCACATACTAAACACATCCTAAAGATGATACTCACGAGTTACTCATAAAGAGTACAACCCAAACGGTCGCTCACAAATAGTACAATGACTATTACCAAAATTTCCCTAAACGTTTACTCATGAAGATGTACTAAGACTATTAACTCCATATATTTACACCTAGAATTCCAAATAGGAAGACCGAATAAATACACCTTAAAGCTAGTCAACACCGTAGGTACCCAATCACGAATTCACGTCTTACATCCGTTCATCAACGAACCAATTCTTAACACTCGAACGAATCCAAAAGGTTACACCTATTAGTACATGATCACAACCGGACCAGACCCTCCACTCTAGTGTTCAATAACAACCCTCTAGGTACTATAGGATATCGCCTAAAACCCAGACCAAGTCTTATCCAAAATCAATTCGATTGGAACAATCACGAACACATCATAAGATGCCAAACATTCCCAAACAATACTTGGACTAATTACATAACACAATTGTTCACAACGGAACCATTTCCACACTAGAGTATTCTACAGTGACCAATTAAGCCTACGAGAGTAGTACCCGAAACCTAGGCTAAGAACAGAACCTAGACTTAGACAAACCAAACATAATTCCTGAAATTAGGGGGCGGGCGGGCGCTCAAAGATGGGCGGGCGGGCGCTCATTTAGCCAGGAGGTTGGCCGAAGGAAAATGGCCAGGTGGGCGGGCGCCTAGCTAAACCCGGGCGGGCGCCCGGTCGGCGATCTGGGCAAACAACAACTGGGTTCTTCACATTTTCTTACCAATTCACAAATTTCTCAAAATCAATCCTTCCAACAAGTCTAACCATGAACCCAAACAACTTATAAACTTAAAAGGGACCTAAATAACAACATCAATCAACCCAAACTAAGATTTAACCCCAACATTCATATTATCACAAATTTAACCAAAAATCCAAATAAATCCTAAACTCAACCAAAACATCATATATATCACTAAAGCATCATTCAAACAAGTGATGAACATTTTAGCATAAAAATGGGGGAAAAGTAACTTACTTGCAAAAATACGAAAGATGACGGAATTTGAATTTTCTTAGCTACAAACGATCCTAGCGACGATCTAAACATTTTTCATAAAATGAGCAATAAGAAATAATGAATAAATGATAGTCAAAAAGAAGGAAAGAGGGAGGAGATTTCTTACCCTTTTCTTTGCAATGGGGGAAGAGGGAGAGAGAGTTTACTGGGAGGTGGAGAGGAGAAGTGAGGGAGAAGGGGAGTAGGGAGGGAGTAAGTAAGAGTTATTTTTTAAAAGTTACACTAAAGCCCCTCAAGAAATACTCCGACATATAAACCCAACCCAAGCATTCCACAAAGACCCAATTAAATTCATACTAGCACAAGGTGGTCAAACAAAATGCTAGACATAAAATATGATGAAACAATAAATGCACACATAAATAATAAATTAAATAAAATCAATTCAATAAAATAGTGCCAGGGTTTCGGGTCGTTACATTATGACTTGCCAAAATAACTTCAAGTTAACTTGGAGTTACTGCAAGGAATGTCGGTTTTGTCCAGCAAATTCAAATGTTTACCGTTAGTCATTTTCTGCAACAAATGACAGATGTCAGGTAGTGGTGCTACAACTATCTAGGACAACAAGACAAAACCAAGGACGAAAATGACAGTTCAACCAATGGAATTTCGATAGCAGTTGTACCATCAAGATTGATTCAAATCTTTGTCCAACGGTCACAAGAGTGCACTGCCTATAAATAACTTTCATTTCTCAACAATGAAGGTTGCTGAGCTTCAAGAGATATTATTCCCAAGTGTTCAAAGTTTGCTTTGAAGATTTAACCCATATATTCAAACCTTCAAAGATCTCCTTAGCAAACTCAGAATTCTTCATCAAGCTTTAGCCAAACAACCTTTCATCATTCAGCCTATGTACACAGAAAGTTTCAATTGCTCAAACTTCATTTAGATCATTAGAGCATTTGATCCCTTTTTACACACACACCCGATTTATATGATCACATAGATTATATACTTCGAATACACCGGTTGTTATAATAGCTTTATAGGTTAGATTGTTTATTTAGAGTTTAGATTCATCTTGTAAAAGCTCCTCTAAATTAATACAAGTCTAGTAGCTATTAGAAAATCATAGACTAACCATCTAGGTAGAGGACGTAGTTCATTCAAGAATGAACCTCTTCAAATTTGTGTATTTGATCTTTACTTTTCTGTCTTGTTCTTTAATTCTATTGATTGTGGTTTCTCACTGTGTTCATCTATGAAATGACTTGAAAGATGACTTGTGTTTTCCTTTGATCTTTAAGTTCAGATTATCATTTGCATCATTGTGTTTTTCAACCCAGTCAAACCACCCAATTCTTTACATATCCTCTTTGACCAAACCGCAAACTCCGCTGTGCATATTATCAGTTCGGTTCTAGTGCTTTGAACCGCAGTTGGCCAAACTGATAAGTATTCGGTTGAATTTTAAAGGGTATTTTCGAAAAAGTTTCGACCGCTATTCACCCCCCTCTAGCGGTTCTATGTCCTTGTTGACCTCTGGGACCAACCGTAAGAACCTTAGTCTATCTGGGAGGGAGGGAATAGTATTTAGATCCACAAATTTATGATAAAAAATCAAAATGAACCCATCTAATACTTCACTTTCTCAATTAGTTTAAATTGTGAAGAGCGGTCCGATCTTGACAAATCATTAACTTTCACAATTTCAATTTCAATTTTGGATTTTATTTTATTTTATTTATTTATTTATTATTTTTTTACCATTTGGATTACCTAGACTATGGATATGAATTAGATAACATGGAAATTGCATTGAGCGCTTAACTTCTTGTGATTATATTTCTTATGTAAAATGTGCTCAAATCTCAAACGTTAAGAGCATGAATATAGTAGTAGATTGATGTAATAACAATTTTAAATCCATATTGGAGTATAATGTCAAATAGTAAACGGTAGTAGATGCCGACTTGAAAGAATAGATTTAGAGCGGGTCACGCATGTTCATTTGCATGTTTAATCTACTCCATCCGGTCACAAATATAAGCAAAAGTAACTAAAATCACACTTATAAATCACACTTATTAAGAAAGTGGTTAAATTTAGTTAATTGTCTTGATTTTATAATGAAAATATATTAAAATTACTAATATATCATCATATTAAATGTGTAATAAATGTACACTTCTATTTGAAAATGAGTAATTAATTAGGGGTATTTTTGGTAAAAGAATATTATATACAGTTACATTTAATGTGTTTTGTATTGATACCTAACTTTTTTGCTTATATTTAAGTGAAAAAAAAAAAACCCAACTTTTTTGCTTATTTTTGTGTCCGGAGAGAGTAAGCCTCAAGGAAAGCATCTACTATATCACAGTCAGTTAGGATAAATGTCATATTTTTTTTTTTTTTTTTTTTTTAATTTTTTGTCAAATTTAATTCATAGTTGAACTCAATACATAATCATCAGCAGAAGCGCCTAGGAATTGTATCTAGCACCCATTGAGCACTTGTTTAAGAATGAGCTTAACCCAAACATTTTCGTCTCTCTTTAACTTACAAACTTTGAGTTGGACACATTATTTAAAGAAAAAGTGAAAAAGTTGATGTGTTATGAGTGTAGATAATTGAGTGGGAGAGAGAGTGCGGTAAAGAATATTAAGTGGATAGTTGTTGTTAGTATGACAAGTGGGTCCCATTATTTTAAAAGTATTAAAACATTTTCTTTTTGAGATTTTGTAGATTAAAGTGGAACAACCAAAATGACAAATTTTGTAGATTAAAGAGGGACGGAGGTATTAGGAATATTATATATTCCAAAAATATATTGTAAATATCAAATTACCAAATATAGAGATTGTGTATATCAATTTGGAGATTTGTATCTTATAAACCAAGTTAGATTATTCTAGGACATTAGTTTCCTTTTTGTATTGGTTTTTCTAATTAGATTAGGACTCTAGAATACTCTTTGTAGCCTTATAAATATGTATCACTAGTATCAATAATATTTGAGTCTCTCATATCAATTATCTCTCTTTATGTATGATTGGCTCCGACTATCTCTTTCTCTAATCATTGACATGGTATCAGAGCTATGATCCATAATGAGACTTCTCCCCCAAAACCCCAGCTTCCGCCACCAACCTTCAAAGTCAAAGATTTTTTTTTTTCTGCCATTCTCCTTGGCCACTCCATAATGCCAAATTCCTCTTACCTTTCTCCACAAGATTTCTATCTTTAATTAAGATTCAATCCAACCTCAAAATTTTACTTTTGCAGAAAATCAATTTGATTACCCCACTCCTACAACCCGTCAAACCTATGACCCCTAACCAATTTTTCTAAACTTTTTTCCCTTTCCTCAACTAGTTCAAACTATTCACCATTCTCTATATCCTTGATACTCTCATCTTAATATTAACCCCACTTCTCAAAATACAATCTCTCTTTTTCTTTCTTTTTTTATTTTTTGGCCATTTTTTATTTCCATAACCCAACCGTTAAAATAAACCCAAAATCCGTAGTCGGAAGAAAAAAAAAAAAAAAAACTCCGCCGACCAACTTTTGCCTTTGTAGCATCCTATTCTGCCTTTGTAGCAACCAATTCTGCCTTCGTAGGGCAACCAACTTTTGCCTTTGTAGCATCAATTCCGCCTTTGTAGCGACCAAACCCCCAAAATTCTTAGTTGAGACATAAAATAATCTTGCGACGTAGTCGATGAAACGTTCAAAGTAAACGTCATTCCACGTAAAATAGTCTTGTGACGTGGTTGGGACGTAAAGTCAACGTCATTGCAACGTAAAATCGTCTAACGGCGTGGTTGCGACGTAACAAAATCTCACACGTGAGGGTGCAACCCTACTTGTACAAGTTGAATTACAAGGTGACAACACGTGTTCGACCATTCTTCTTGCTCGTTCGAAGCTCGGTTCATCTCATAACTTTTCAAGATTGGACTCTCCTATCGGCCGTCCATCGTGCGGGGGCATATTAGGAATATTATATATTCCAAGAATATATTGTAAATATCAAGTTACCAAATATAAAGATGGTGTATATCAATTAGGAGATTTGTATCTTGTAAACCAAGCTAGATTATTCTAGAACATTAGTTTCCTTTTTGTATTAGTTTTACTAATTAGATTAGGACTCTACAATACTCTTTGTAACTCTATAAATATGTATCACTAGCATCAATAATATTTGAGTCTTTCATATTCAAACTCTCTACCATGTATGATTGGCTCCGACTATCTCTTTCTCCCATCCTTGGCACTTGACAGGAGGGAGTAAAGAAGTAAATCGGTTCGGTTCCTTTTCTCTCTCTCTCTCTAAACGTAGAGTATAAATATGAGGTTGGCCTTATACACAGTTATTGTCCCTCCAAACGTGCACTGCCAGCCCATCCCATTCACTCCATTCTCCTCCATATTATACTACACCTCTCTCTTCTTCTCCATCTCCATCTCCATCTCTCTAAAATCAGCAGATTAAACAAAGAGCTTACTTTAATGGCAAGCACCATTGCAAGAAACCTCAATCTCTGCTTCTCCAAAATCAAACGCCCTCCATTGCTCCCTTCCCCTGATCATAATCCCACCCCTCCATTACCCAACCCCAATCCCAATCCCAATTCCATCCTCTTCAAAAACTTCAATTCCCTCTACGACCCTTCCACATCTACCGCCGCCGATTCCGAATTAGAAACGCCCACCCCCGACTTCGCCGACGTATTCGCCTCCGAACGCTTCTTCTTCTCCTCCCCAGGCCGCTCCAATTCCATCACCGAATCCTCCTCCTCCTCCTCATCAATGGACGCCTCTTCCTCTTTGTCGCCGGAATCCGACGGATTACTCGGCGGTGGTATACCGACCCCCACGTTCTCACCCGACCCTTACCTCGATTTCCGGAGATCGATGCAGGAGATGGTGGAGGCACGTGACCTAATCGATGTGCGAGCCAACTGGGATTACTTGCACGAGCTACTCATGTGCTACCTTGCGTTGAATCCCAAGAGCACGCACAAGTTTATCGTCGGAGCTTTCGCCGACCTCCTGGTTACTCTAATGGCCTCGCCGGTTGACGGTGGTGGTTGCCGGTAAACGTGATTCACTTGTTCACGGTGGCAATATAGACCTAAATTGTAATTATTGGAGTTGACAATAATTAGCGCTCCAAAAATTAATTTGCGTTGCATTATTGTATAGTGTGACAAAAGTGATTTTGTATCGACAAAAACTTGCTTGAGAGACGGTCTCACACAAATGAGACGGGTTTTCGATGAAAAAGTAAATAATTTGCTTATGGGTGAGAGGGGCAAGCTCATTTTCTCTTCCGTTCCTCTTTTGTACGAGCGAGATAAATCAGTGGTAGTTTGCTGAATATTCAGAGTGCTTATGGTATGAAGAGTCCAATAATTATGATGCATTATTCTGTGTAGTACTCCTTTTTTAGTAGGTTTTGAGAGAAACTAGTTCCTCAATAAATTATAAAAAAATTTGTTTTTAACTCTAAACTTTAAACCATAAACCTTAACCCATATAAAAACAAGATTTTTTTTTATAACTTATGGAGGAACTAGTTTCCCCCAAATTTTTTAAGTAAATTTTAGAGGACACTAGTTTCTCTCTAAATTGCAGAAAATTTATTTTTTTTCTACTTGCAAGCATTTTGCGAACATTTAGGAACAGTAAACATGACTTTTTATAACTTAAGGAAAACTAGTTTTCCCCAAAATTTTGTGCTTTTCTATTATTACGAATAAAATTTTAATAATAATTTAAGTTATTTTTAATTATCTCAATGAAAATTTACAACTTGTTATTGATACATCATTATAAATACTATCAACATCAACTTTTAGAGCAATGTCAGGGGTACAAAATAAGGTCATAAAATCTTGTTCACAAAGTGAGGTGGCGATATTTTATTGGTTGCATTGATAATTAACCCGCCACACTCTAACTAAAAATACCAATAACATCATTGCATATATGATTTTGTGAGCAAATGTTTGTGACTTTTTTATCCCCTAATATTATTCAATATATTATTATGAGTGGGAGAAATTAAGCAGTAATGTATTTACAAAGACACAAAAGTGAAATTAGCTTCTACATTTTACTAGCACGGGTTTTTTCTTTTGTGCGTGAAAATTTATAATTACATCATATAATTATTAAATATTGTAAATAAATATAAATAAATTTAAAGCTATATATAAATCTACTTGTGATTTTTTAATAATAGTGGAAATAGTTTTAGTTACTATAGTATAAAATAGATATTAAGATTGGTTAATAGTATTGGTTAAGAATAACTTTATAAAAATTTTAAATTTTACTTCGCTTGTCCCATAATGATGTCAATTTTTACTCTTGATCGATTGAGAAAATTAATATTGTTTTAAATATAGTTAACATTATGTAATTATGAGCTTAAATAGTAAATTAAAAGATAATGGTTACCTAAGTAGTACCCCCCTCCGTCACAGAGTAAGAGTCCTACCTCTCAAATGCACGGAGAATAAGAAATTGTGAAAGTGATTATAGTGTTGTGAGTGAAAAATTAAAGTAAGAGAGAAAATGAGTGGGAGTGAGGGAATAGTAAATTGATTGGTGTTGTGAGTATAAAAGTAAAGTATGAGAGAATATGAGTGATATAAATAGTAAAGATTCTTTGTTATTTTAGAAAAGAGACTCTTACTCTAGGATGTACCAAAATATAAAGTATGACTCTTACCCTGAGACAGATGGAATAACTTTTATCGTATATAATAAGTTAAAACTAATAGTTACTATATATAGTAACTAATACTAATAATAGTTCTTTCAAAAAAAAATACTAATAATAGTAATAGTTGTTACAATATATTGTAACAATTCTAATTAGTTAATATTATTGTTAATAATAGTTACTTTATATAGTAACTATTAGACTTAACTAATATTACTAATAGTAATAATTATGTTATATAATTAACTAATACTATTAATAGTAATAGTTATCTTATATAATAACTTTTACATTTAACTAATACTATTAATAATAATAGTTACCTTTTATAGTAACTATTATACTTAACTTATACTATTAATAGTAATATTTATCTTATATAATTAACTATTATAATAAATTAATACTATTTTATTAATACTAATGGTTAACTAATATAGTAACTATTACAATTAATTAATACTATTAGCTAATAAGAAAAAAATAAAAAGTCACCTAATTAAAATGTTCTGAATGATGTGGCATCACAAAAAAGCAAGAGATACCCAAAACTTGTCCACATAACACCACCTAAAGACTCTACCTTGACTTTTAATATATATAAATTTCTTGAAGGAAGCCTCTACATCTTATTAATGGGAATATATATTGCATTTTATATTTAATCATATTATGTCATATGAAGGGAGACGGTATCATTTGGAAGGACCTTCTCATTCTGGATGATTTTATGGTTTTTGGTCCCTCCTCTCCATTAAATGCTTCTTTCATATAAATGGGGGATAATGTACATAAAATATGGGAGCAGTGATTGTGAATTTATCCCCTTCTACAAGACTACAACTCTTGAGCTTTGTACTTGACTATGTTTCCCCATCAATATTGAAGAAACAAAATACTCCCTCCGCCCCAGTTTAAACCTTAAGTTTTTTATTTTCCTTTTTTGTATGTTTCAGTTTAAGGTTTTTACTTTTCTTTTTTGTATGTCTCAGTTTAAGGTTCTTAGTTGCTTTATTCATTAAATAGCAAAGTATGAACAGTGTTTTGAACAATTTTGTCCTCATAAAGTTCATATATTACTGATGAGACGGATTTGATACACTTTATTCCAAGGATTTTATGAGCTTAAAATATGAATTTTATGTATTTTAGATAGTTTTTATGTAATTTTGGGCAATTATGTATTTTTGGGGTTTAATTGTAATTTGGGGGAGTATTTTAGTATTTTAATATTTTTACCCAAATTAGATATTTTATTATTCAAAAGAAACTCCAAAATGGAATTTAAATGTAAATGCCCAAGGTTAATGAAGAGAGATAGAGGGATTGAAGAATTTCACTCAGTCCTTGTGCCATAAGTACCCAATTCTTGTGCCACAAGGGCTGGCCAAAATGATTAATTGAGGCAGCAAATTAAGGAATTGGCCCAAGCCAATTTTGAATCAAGAGCAACAAGGCCCAACTCGGAGGCCCACTTCACCAACAAGGCGGCCCAATCAGTCCAGCGGACGGCCCAAGAAGGCGCAGGAGAAAACGCACATAGCAGGTGCGCTTTCGGCGGTTGCTGGCGCGTGATCTTCACATCTGGCGCGTGACGGCTGGCAGGTGAGACTGGAAGCGCGTGAGTGGCGCGTGGACCGGCTGGAAATTCATATTTTTGGTTATTTTTGTTTTATTTTTAATTCTTTTTCATTCCTTATTAGTTTAGGACTTATCCTAGGTATAAAAACTAAGTTTTCTTTATTGTTTGCGAGGCTACAACTTTTAGACAATAATTTTGAGATCTAGGTTTTATTTATTTTTCATGGAGATTTCAAAGTTCCATATGAGGAACTAAAACCCAAGCTTTGGGTTTGAATCTTGAACCATCTTTTGTCAATTTGAGGTATTTTTCTTTCACAATTTGATTTCTATTCATAATTTTACTTGTTCTTAATTCTAGATCCATTACTAGGGTTTATAAACCTGATCAATTTATTTATCTTTGTGATTGGATCTTTGCTAGAATTCTCTGTTCTGTGCCAGAATTAGGGTTTTCACTGTAGCAATTTCATGATTTATGCATGTGCCATGGTAAATTGTGATTAGGGTAAAATTAAGCAATTATCTATTCTAATAAATAGAAAGTGTTCTTGATCTTAGTTTCTTAAATCTTGAATCAATTAATTTTGCGATCTAGACTGTGCCAGTTAGATTAATTCATTAATTAGGGTTTCTAGTGAGTGCGCCACTGCTAGTAACTAATCTGAAAGAAGAAACAGAGATTGAAATAAATCTCGGATCAAGTGAATAGAGTTAAAAGTGAATTGATGTACCGATGATAATTGATTAAAAAGGTGGGGACGGAAACAAATCTGAAGTATTCTTTAATTATTGTTTTTGCTCATATTTAGTTTAATTTATGTTCTTAGGATTTAATAATTATAATTTCCCCCCAATCTGGTCAAGTGACTGTTCGTAAATAAATAACCGTTCTTCGTGGATCGACTCTGGACTTGCCCTAGCTATATTTTTAGAACCTAGTCCAGGTTTAATTTGTAGGTGTGCGATTTAGCCTATCAATTACATAAAAACCATCACTTACCTACCTACTTTTAACCAACTTGCTTTATGAATGGACAATTATATCCTCTCCACACTACTATTGTTGACCCAAATTTGCATTGGTTCCTTAATAAGCGTGCAAAGTCAAACGAGGAACCTTAAACAGGGACGGAGGGAGTATATTAAAAATGAATATTTATTTTGCACCAAAAAGCACAAATTTCTTATTTTGTGTCGACAACTATAGGGGTTGGTTGTGCGCTACAGGTGGTCATTCAGATGGCGCGACGTCTATGGCAAGAGGACTACCAGATGGCGCAAGGACGTCTATAGCAAGCAAACTACCAGATGGCGCAAGGACGTTTATGAAGGATTGCAACATCAACTTGTAGAAGCAAATATCATTCGTTGTAATAAGTTCGACAATGGTCAAACTCCATAGGAACTAATAGACAGGGCTATAGATCGGCAGGGCTTTAGATAAGACTGTAATAGATTCCATAGGAATTTGTAAACGATGGCAATTGCCTTGAAATGAATGATATAGTTCAGCTGTTAAAAAAAAAATAAAAAATAGTAGCCATTGTATTCCTACCATCTCTCCCACCCCTAGCCGTTACTGACTTAGAGGGATCAAAATTGGAGACTGAAATTATATTTTTCATATAGATATTTGGTATAAAAGGGGTCAAAATGAAATCACAATGCAAAGTTTACAACAGATAAAAAAATATCAAAGTAAACAAAATTTATAGTTTAGTATACATTTTTAAACATTAAATGTACTAAAATGATATTTTTCAAAAAATTGAGAAAGGTGAAATAAGTTTCTTCCCCTTCACGTGGCTTCACCACTGCTTATAAGTAGACAAATTCTTATATGCGGCGGGCTCTTCCTGCCGCACGCAGTGCGACGCTTGGGTCGGGATCCGCTGCTCCTCGCTCTAGCCAATCTCGCTACATCCGATTGTCTAGATCAAACCTCCCTCTTCCAGATCGCTGCCACGTGTCCATTTTTTTTAAAAAAAAAAAACTCAATAACTTTAAAATGCTATATCTTGAGATGTATAACTCAGAAAAAAAAAATTAAAAATAACGTTGTGTTCGTCTCGACGAGACGAATAAAACTACATAGGTCATGATATGGTTTGATTTTTTAAAAAAAAAAAACATTTTTTTTACACACAAAAAGTTTGAGTTGCTCATCAGCTAACATGTAACACTCTGTTCTGATAAAAGTAACACTTTCATCTTCAAAAAGTAACACTTTCTACTGCTAAAGATAACAGCAGTTTTACAAAAAAAAAAAAAAAAGGGTTTGCATTTCAATTGTTACTTTTTCAATTAAAAATTGTTACATTTCATATATAATGTTACATTTAAGAATATAAACTGTTACAATTGACGAAAAAAATGTTACATTCATTTTTTATAAAATGTAACATTAGTTTAGTTTGTCAATCTTATGTTATTTTTGAAAGAAGGAAAGTGTTACATTTGAAAAAAGAGTGTTACATTCTTTTATAAAAAGTGTGACATTTGTTTACTTGTCAATTTTCATGGTCTCTTTAATAAAGTGTTACATTTGAAAAAAAAGTGTTACATTTGAAAAAAAAAGTGTTACATTCCTTTATAAAAAGTGTTACATTAATTTAGTTGTCAATCTTTTATGTTATCTTTAATCTATTGCAGCAAAATTATGGTACATTTTTTTTTAAAAAAAAAGTGTTACATTTGAAAGAAAAAAGTGTTACATTTCGTTATAACAAGTGTTACTTTTGTTGGGAGGAAAAAAGTTGGGGGTGGCAAAAAAAAAAAAAAACAAAAAAAAAATTAAAAAAAAAATTAAAAATGGAAAAGTTGGCCCGCCGCACCCATGCAGCGGGTGTACAGGAGACAAGCCCTTATAAGTATACACATGACTTCTTATTATTTATCGATCAATTTCAATAAACAAATATTAAAACATGTGAATGACAATTAAATGCTACGTACTTTTTCACGATTTTTATCAAATAATACCTAGTGTACTTTTCAATATCTAAAGAACACTGTATGCTCTTAAATATTTTTATTTTTTTCAAATGATGCAACCATTTTGACATTATTTTCAGATAAAATTCGGCAAAGTACATTGCATTGCATGTATCACAATTTTCCCTTCTAGGTTCTAAATGTAGTTTAATTCAGGTCATTAGATTAGATTGTATCAATTAAAAAATAAAACTCACTCTGTCCAATACTAATGGCATTAAAAAAAAAAATGGGTGTCACATTGATATGGGGATTTTTTTCTCAAATAATTCCCTTATTTCTAAGTATTTACCAAAGTATCACATTTTTCAAAGTATGTACCAAAATGACCAACTTTGAAGTAATTCGCTTCTAGAAAAAGCGAATTAAGTAATTCGCTAATGCCAAAAGCGAATTGCTCTTTGACCAGATTAGGCGCGCTTTGCATTACGGGGTTAATTAAGGTTAAGATAATTCGCTTCCTGTAGTAGCGAATTACATTAATTCGCTTTTTCAAGTAGCGAATTACATTAAACCCACACAATAAGATAAGGTTTCAGTATGTGCTGCTCATTATATCTCCATCTTATCTGAAAATAGAGAGAGAAAGAAGAAGGGACAAAAGAGGAGAGGATTTTGCAAATCCATTTCTTGAAATACTCAGATCAAGCAAAAAGGTACACCAAGATCTCTATCTATATGTCATTTTTGTGTTTGATGTTATTTATTTTAGGTTTTTTAGTGAATTTGTAGAGAGAAATGATAAATTTAAGATTTTGACTGTTATTATCATTTTCTAGGGTTCTAGGGTATCGATGAGTGGGTTACCGCTTATTTTCATGTGCTACTGGGGAGGGGATGATGAAGATCCATTTAATGGTCCTCTTTTTGAAAAAGGACCAAAATTTGGTCTTAGAGCGATACATAGATGGACTTACACTGAGTTGATTGATCAGTTGTATGAACATATTGGGGTAGATCGAACAAGATTTCAGCTGGAAGTTATTTGTAGGTTTCCTCATTCCTTTGACCATGGAATTGCAAATTACTTTCCATTTCACATCCAAAACGATAATGGTGTGGCGTTAATGTTTGATGTTAATGCTCAATTTGGTGGGTTGAGTAACTTGCAGTTGTATATTATCATGAAGGCTATTGAGGTGTTTGATATCCGTGGGGGTGGGACTGACATTGGTTATAATCAAGAGACGAATGATCGTTATGCAGAGGCAGAGACACTTTATGTGAATTCGCAGAGTTACAACCGAGAGCCTGACGAGGGTCCAAGTACAGAGACACTTTATGTCAATTCATTGATAAGTAGTTGTCCTATCATACCTAGCCCCCAAAGGGTCATCTACATCTGCCCCATATACAGCGCCTAACGACCGCGGCTGGGTACACCTCAATCTCTCCCATGCCCAAATCTGTTCAAAAATCAACATCAATATTTATAAATATATCAATATATATAAATATATACTATAAAATGATATGGTGCACATGTATACTATATTTAAATAGTCATACCTGCACAATCGGCATGAATCCTCCACACTGATTAGTCTGGGGGGAAGTCGCCTTGCAAAGCTCTCGATAAAGGATGGCCAACGCAGCACTGCCCCAGCTATAAGATCCTACAACATCGATGTCTCTAAGAAGTGGCAAATATATGAGCTTCACCTTCGAATTACTGCGATCTGCCAAGATATATGACCCCAATAATGCCAAGATATAGGCACGTGTGTACCTATCCGCTACTGTGGCATGTTCTCCCAAATTAAGATTCAAGATATGCTCCTTAAGCCACTTGAGATTCAACATCCCCGTCTTCAAGTTCGGGGGACCAGGTCTGACACCTAACAACTCAAAACACAAATCAGCCCACTGGGCGTCTGTCATATATGTCTGATAGCCCGTGACGGGAAATCCATCTATCGGCAAACCCATCAATAGACCCACATCCTGCAGCGTAATCGTCATCTCACCAACAGGTAGATGGAAAGTGTGGGTCTCCGGGCGCCACCGCTCGACCAACGCCTCAAATAAAGCACAGTCATATTTCTTCATATCCCCCATCCTGTAAACTCCGTAAAACCCCGCAACCCTTAATCTGTTCACAACCCTTCCATCTATATTTGTCGGGGCTTTGGACCATGTCGAAACGATATACTACAAACCTCTTCACCAGCCCATAGTTGAGAAGATCTATGGGAACCCTGTAACGTCAGCACCGTCCGGTTCAAAGGACCCGGATCTACAAACGGCTCATTTACATCCATCTGTAACAATAAAAAACCCACGATTAGTTGAAAAGTGTGGGACAAAGGGAGTGTTAATTTTCAAACAGGTTAATCAATCACTTGATTAACTGAGAGAGCAACACAACACAAAGTCCTTCCCTAATTGAATCCATGTTTGCTTTACTGATAATAGGCTTCAAATAAAAATCAATCACATTTTTTGCATTAATTTTTCAGTACAAAAATAATTTTCATACTTTCAAAGAAAAACTACAAATTAAAATCATCAAAATCCCATTTCAAAATCATCAAAATCCCCTTTCAAAACAGCCCCAATTTCAAACCAAATTTTGAAATCAACCATGCAAATACCACACATTCAATATAATTGTACAAAAACCAAATCATAAACGCTACTTAAACTCAATAACCAGTCGACAATCACCCACCAAATTGAACCAAAAATGGCAAAATCCCAACCAATTCATATGATAGATATTTTGCTAAAAATAAAGAAAATACTTACATTTATATTAGGAACGGGGAATGACACAGCTTCGAATTGAGAAAACCCCTAACCAGTCGACAATCACACCAGGTCAATCGCCCAGATCTCAAACTCTCTGTGTTCGTTTGTAATGAACTGAACTGAACTGAAGAGGGTATTTTTAACCTAATACGCTTCCGCAAAAAGCGAAATCATTTAAACTTATCTCGCTTCTTGAAGAAGCGAATTACCTGGCCACAAATCGCTAGTACACGAAGCGAATTAGGTTAACCTTAATTAACGCCCTAATGCAAATCGGGCCTAATCTGGTCAAAGAGTAATTCGCTTTTGGCATTAGCGAATTATGTTAATTCGCTTTTCCTAGAAGCGAATTACTTCAAAGTTGGTCATTTTGGTACATACTTTGAAAAAGGTGATACTTTGGTAAATACTTAGAAATAAGGGAATTATTTGAGAAAAAAATCTTGATATGGGCACATTACTAAAAATAGTAAAAAAAATCTCACTCATTCTTTCTCATACTTTACTTTAATACTCACAACATTTACATTTTCTCTTTCTCTTTCTAACTCACTTTTTATACTCATAACACTTACATTTTCCTTAATTCCCGTGCTAGAAACATTTTATGTCCATTGGTCTGGGACGGATGGAGAACATAACAGTAAAATCCAAACCCTCAAAACAACTTTGTAATCCTCAACTTTTTGCACATGAAAACATAAAATAGATACATGAGAAAAAAAGTCTGTCTATGAATTGTTATGTCATTTGATAAAAAAAAAATAGCCAAAAAATCAGTGGTCCTTCATGTTGTGTTCTTTCTTTCTTTTACTAAATGTTGATTAAATAAGAATCCAAATCATGGTTTTGTCTCTATATACAGTCTGAACATACAAATACTGACACAGTCCAAAAATAATGGACCGACTAATCGACAGTTAAAATTGATGGATTATTCACGGGGCCAATTTTATTTTATAGCTATATTTGTACTGTTTTATCAGGTGGGTTACCCTGCAGAATCTTTGAGTCCAGGTAATAATTTTGGATAAATATGTGGAAAAGCCTTGATCAAATAAGAAGTAGGTCCATTACATTACAATTATGAGGTGGACTCTTGTGAGACCGTCTCACAGCGTGAGACGGCTCAATGCCGAGCCAAAGCCAAATTTTTTCTTTTTTTTTTTTTGCCCTCCAACTTTTTTTTTCCTGACATTTTTTGCTTGCCAGCAAAATTAACATTTTTTATAAAAAAATGTAACACTTTTTTTTTTCAAAAAATTACCACAAATTTGCTGAAATAGATTAAAGATAACATAAGATTGACAACTAAACTAATGTTACATTTTATAATAAATGAATGTAACTTTTTTTTCTCAATTGTAACACTTTTCTAGGGTTTTACATTCAATTGAAATGCAAATCCGATTATATACATGATTTTTTAATCTTCTTTTTTTTTTAAAAATGTAACATTTAACCTATAAACTGTTACATTCATATATATATAACATATTACAATCATATATGCACTGTATTACACTTCAATTATTACTTTTTCTAATCACAAAAACTATTTATATTATTTGCGAAATTGTAGTTACATCTTACAATAAAGTGTTACTTTTTAAAGACCAAACTGTTACTTTTCTCATAAGAACGTGTTACATCTCAGGAGACGAGCAGTCCAATTTATTTTTTTTATTTTTTTTGCGTTAAAAATGTTTTTTTTTAAAAAAACAAACAAACCATATCATGACCTATCTAGCTTTATTCGTCTCGTCGAGACGAACACAACGGTATTTTTAGATTTTTTTTCGACTTCAAAATCACAAGTTATTGCATTTTAAAATTATGGGAGTTTTTTTTTTTAAATGTGTGCCACCTATCGCGCGCTGGGAGGAGAAGGGAGAAGCTTGGGCGGGTTACAACTGGGCGGGTTATGGGTTTGACCCATGGGGGATCTGTCTCACCATGTGAGACGGTCTCACATGGGTCTTTGTCTACAATTATTAGGGAATCTTATTTCGTTTATTTATTTATTATTTTACCCGTGCCAAATATTATGACAAAAACTTGTATGAGAACACTATGATCCGTCTCATGGTAGAAACGGTCATTTTTTACCTATGACCCGGATCCATGACCCACGGGCAAATTATATATATATATATATATATATATATATATATATATATAGGGTCGTACTCATGTGAGAACCTAAATATCGTGAGAACCGTGAGAACTTGGATACAAATAGGTTTTCACCTAATGTATCCAATGGTTCACTTGGATACATTAGGTTCTTACCTAATGTATCCAAGTTCTCACGGTTTTCACGATATTTAGGTTCTCATTTGAGCACGTATGTATATATATATATATATATATATATATATATATATATAAATATATATATATATTGAATTTTTTTTAGTTTTTATATATATATTTTTTATTTTTTTTCAGTTTGTCAAAAGTAATAGTTACAATCACTAAATGTAACAAACGTGTTACTTATATGTAACAGTACGTATACATAAAAGTAACAGTGTTTTTTTTTTATGTTTTCTTTGTTTTCCAAAAGTAATACTTAATATAACTAAAATGTAACGAACTTGTTACTTATATGTAACAGTGTTTATACATAATTGTAACACATATGTATAGAAAAGTAATAATTCAACCATTTACACTTTAGAACTAAAAACACTTGTGTTAGTAACATGTAAAAATAAGAAAGTAACAATTTTATAAACGAATGTTATATTTTACTTGTATAATAACATTGTAAAACAGTTACGTTTACTTGTATAATAGTATACCTATATGTTTTCAAATAATAAGTTACAATGGGTTCAATTTATCATCATGATACATGTAAAACTATTACATTATCTATAGAAATATGTTATAATTTTTTTTATTAAAGTGTTACATTTACTTGTACAAATAATTACATTCATGTATATAAGTTGTTATTTTACAAATGTTACTTTCTTTCAAAAACTAAAAAAAAAAAAAAAAAGGAAATTTTTTTTACGGAAAAAAAAAAGAGAGAGGATTTTTTGGGCCAATTGGTCGCTGCCACATGGCAGATTTTGAGTGGAGCATGGGTTGGGATCCTACGCTTCGCGGAGAATGTTGTACACAAGAGACCACCTCATTATTATTCTTAAGATACCAGCTTCATACTTTTTCATCTAATAAGCAAGAAAGCGATGTCGGAGCCAGAATTTTTTAAGAGGAAGGTAAATTGCATAACAAATTTGAGGGGGGTGGGGTGGGGGTGGGGAGATGTTAGTGCATTTATTTATTTATTATTTATTTATTTATTTATTTATTTATTCTTAAAACAAAGGAACCCAATCGCCCCTCCCCCCCCCCCTTTTTATTTATTATTTATTTATTTATTTATTCTTAAAACAAAGGAACCCAATCGCCCCCCCCCCCCCCCCCCCCTTTTCACTTACACCTATCTGTGCCCACCTCCGCGCTCTGCATGGAAGAGAGTATACTAAAAATGTAGAGTCACCATCAAGTGCGTGATCAACTGATTAGGGGTTATTTTAGCTCGATCATGAGTTCAAGCTTTGAGAATGCAACTCTACGCCCGCCCTTGCTACTACCCAATTCCAAGTTAGACTAAACTGAATAGTAATAGTTAGAAAATAAATAAATTGTAGAGCCTATATAAAATCAATTTATGAAATTTTCCGATTTTTTGAAAATTGACCCTCATTTAGGGGACTTAGGGGACAGTGGAGTAACACTTTTCAATTTTCAAAGTGCCCAATAAGACGGCCTACTCCACCATGGACCTATATCTATCTTAAAAGAGTTGGTTTTGGGGGAAACTAGTTCCTCCATAAGTTATAAAAAGTCATGTTTTTAACCCTTCTTAAACCCTAAAAGGCCTAAACCCTAAACCCTAAACTTTAACCCCTATAAAAACATGACTTTTAATAACTTATGGAGAAACTAGTTTCCCCCAAAATATTCTCATCTTAAAATTCTAGTGCATGCACAGCCCAGAACTCCTAAGCCTTCCCCAACCAAGCCCAAACCTCATATCATACAATAGTGTATCTTTTCCCCCAAACAACGCAGTTCTTAAGAGCATGACCATCATCTTCAAGATCTTGACTATATTTGTCCATTTCCGCAAGAAACCCCCTGACTTGAGATCAGTTTGTTTGGAAAAAAACATTTTTCATAAAACGTTTTCCTCATTTTTTCAGTGTTTGTGAAGCACCAGAAAACGGGGCTAAAGTTTTTTTCTCATATGCAAATATCTTTCGGAATACATTTTCGTACGGCGAAAACATTTTCATTTTCATTTTCTGGAATACATTTTCAAAAAAATCATTTTCCGAAAGTCAAATTTACGCGAAACAAACAGAGCATTAATAGAAAACTAGAACTCACAAGGTAACTTACTAATGCAAAATACTTGTTTTACACCTTTTTATGGCGTTGAAAAGAGAGAAGAGAGATAGATAGAGAGGAACCTTTCTGTTCACCAGGTCGACCAAAGCAACTCGCACTTCAAACTTGATGAAACGCAGATTCTGGCTGGAAACTTCTAGACTGCTCCAGACAGCAATACTAGCACAGGTCATTACAAGAATGTTCCAAATATGCAATAAATCCGATTCAAAGGGGAACGCAAGAATTTAAATAACAGAATGTTTCCATACAAGAATGTCCATTAGTTATGAACAAACCAACAATCTATAGCATAGAAATATATGTAAAACTATCGAATCATAAAAGCTAAACTCTGTAAAGCCAAAATTCATTTAAGTTCCCATTGTCACACCAAATTCTTAATAAAGAACCAACAAAATTAAAATAAAACCAATTTTAGATCCAAAATGGTACAACTGTAGCATAACCAGTGCTCTCAACATTTCAAACTTTGATTACATAATACTACTTCAGGAGTCTAAAACCAAAAGAAAACTACAAGTAGAAACGAACCAAACCCAAAATTGGTGAAAAGTTTATCGCTTCTTTGAGACACCAACAGTCTTCCCTCTGCGTCCAGTGGTCTTGGTGTGCTGCCCACGCACTCGGAGACCCCAGTAGTGACGGAGACCACGGTGGTTCCTGATAATAATTAAAATAAAAACAAATGAAGACAAGCTCAAAGATGAAGAAATAGTTGCATTTTTATCATGTCATACATGTAAGTTTGGAGACACAAATATGAATAAGAATAGGGTAATACTAAAGTCACAAAAAAATGCCACAAAATCTGGTCCACAAAATAACGTGTCATGATTTTTTTTGTGCTTTCAATTAGAGTGTCAAGGGTCCACAGTAGATGCAACCAATTAAATACCACACCTCATTTTGTATCCATCTTTTTGTGAAGTCCTTTTGTGCCACTAGCATTGCCCAGAAAGAATATATTGAAAGAAGTATAACAAAATTACAAAGAGGGCTACCTGATCTTCTTCAAACGCTCAAGATCATCCCTGAGTTTCATGTCAAGAGCATTGGAAGTAACCTGAGAATACTTGCCATCCTTGTAATCCTTCTTCCTGTTAAGAAACCAGTCTGGGATTTTGAATTGGCGAGGATTGGCAACAATTGTCATCAAGCTGTCTATCTCGGCATTTGAGAGTTCACCAGCCCTGCAGATATCAATATTAAACCAATTTAGAGGTCATAATAGCAGATTACAGTCCCAATACAGAATTCACATACACCAATCACATATACTCCCCCGCCCCATAACAAATTGCACCAATTTCCTTTTTGGGAGTCGAATTGGTAAGTCCCATTTTCCTGAAATTTCCAACTTCTATTCACTCTTTATTCACACTACCCCACTTGTCACACACACATAAATTGTGAGTCCCAGTTTCAAATCATCATACTCACAATACTTGATATATGCACACTCAATCTCTCTAATTACCATGTCGGAGAAAAATAGTGTAAGTTGTTATGGGACGGAGGGAAAATTTAGTTACTGGAAAGAAATATAAATGTCACAAAACAAAAAATAAATTGCATCACTAGGCTAAGATAGCTTAAGATAGATGTGCACATACAAGAGGCAATTCAATCATTTATATTTAGGCTAAACCCAAATAGACTAGTTTTCCAATATCAACGAATGAGCATCCATATTTGGTTTTTTATGAAGTATAGGAAGCCAACTATAAGACATCATAAATAGCACACACATACATGCTTTTTGTGCTCACCTAATAGCATTACAGCTACACATTGTAAATTTGATGCAAGACAAACAACATAGAAACTACAAATCTCAAATCATATGCCTCTAGATTAGCAACAACAATATTCCCTCCGTCCCATCCGAAATAGGATTCTTGGTCCCGACACGGGGATTAAGGAATAATAATCTTTTATCATAAAAAGTTGTTTGAAAAGTAGGTGTTGTGAGTATGAAGGAGAGAGAAAGTGGGTGGGGAATAATAAATGAAAAGTTGTTGTGAGTATGACAAGTGGGTCCTACTAATGAAAAAGAATAAAAGCTTTCCATTTTGGGATGTCCTATTTCGAGTGGGACACCCAAAATGGCAAAACGTCCTATTTCGGGTGGGACGGAGGGAGTATATGTAGGTATCCTAATTTGTTGATACATTAAAGCTTTGACTAATGCTGATCATTGACGTAACAGGTGGATGACTTGGAGAGAGTTTCACATTGAGATAGGGAAGATTAAAGTAAAAACAAAAACACAGCTACTTGAAGACAAGTATATTCTATTTCTCAGATGCAAAATGATAAGTTGCAGGGACAATTGACACTATTAGCGGGGAGTCCCGGTGTTCTAAAAGACCCCCGTCTAGACCGCCTAGGCGCTAGGCGTTCTAGGTCCCGTCTATGATATTATAGTTATTTCTGAATTCTCGGCCCCGCCTAGATCCCTAGGCACCCCTGCGGCGCCTAGCAACCGCCTAGCGTTTTTTAGAACCTTGGCGAGGACAATTGACGCTATTAGCTCATTAAGGATTTTCTAAAAGAAGATTAAGAATATTAACTAACTACAAGTATAGCCATATTACTACGATACAAATTAAAATGGCTACGATGCATATAACTACAAAGTTAAACAAGTGGCGGAGCTAGGATTTTTGTTAAAGGGGGGCAAAAATTTACGAGGGTATACCATTACTGAAGGGGGGAAATGCCCCCTTACAGCACATGTAGCTCCGCCAGTGAGTTAAACAAGTAGAATGTTTGCTATATAACTCATATGGTTAATAATTAATTCCTCCGTCCCAGAATAAATGTCACAATTGACAAGTCAATGTTTTACAGCCTTTTGTTTTGTTTCCTTAAATAACCTATCACTAAATGAGTGTGTAGTATCCTCTCACGAAAACACAACTACAATGTCCTTTACCAAAGGTAGCTTAGGGAAATCGCCAAACATTACATCCTATTTTTAGAAATTCTACATTTATTTTGTGACAAACTAAAATAGAAGGTGCGACATTATTCCAGGACGGAGGGAGTAAAAATAGAAGGTGCGACATTATTCCAGGACGGAGGGAGTATTAGCTACTACCTCTGTCCCAAAATGAATGTCAGAAACCACAATTACGCATGTCTATTCAACCAATAACAAATCCCCAGTCATATGGCCAAAAAACATAGTCAATCAGTAAGAGAAGTGAACAGGAACTTGATTTATGCAATGAACTGAAACTGACATTAGAAACATACAAACTTAAGCAAAACAACAAATGGCAATCAATTATAGTTGTTCAATTATGCTGGTATGTTCATTCTTTCAAACAATGAAATTCAAAACATAATCAGTAAGAGAAGTGAACAGGAACTTGATTTATGCAATGAACTGAAACTGACATTAGAAACATACAAACTTAAGCAAAACAACAAATGGCAATCAATTATAGTTGTTCAATTATGCTGGTATGTTCATTCTTTCAAACAATGAAATTCAAAACATAATCCTATCACTATCCTGGAACTGAACAAGATTTGGGCGAACGAATATAAAGTTTGTACATATATTTATATCATCAAAAGAAAGAATAAGCTAATATTTCAAAACAATCCATGACAGAAACTAAGTGAAGCAATAAACGATGAAATTTTAATTATAGTTGTCCAATTGTGCTGGTTTGTTCATTCTTTCAAACAATGAAACTCAAATCATAATCCTCTCAGTATCCTTATAAATATATATTTCATCAAAACAAAGAATAAGCTAATAAATATTTCTAAACAATCCTTGACAGAAACGAACTAAATCAATAAATGATGAAACTTCAATTATAGTTGTTCAATT
This sequence comes from Campanula takesimana, assembly GCA_026119855.1. NCBI lineage: Eukaryota > Viridiplantae > Streptophyta > Magnoliopsida > Asterales > Campanulaceae > Campanula > Campanula takesimana. The sequence goes on from JAOWBW010000184.1 coordinate 1,640,080, forward strand.
GCACCGGTATGTTCATTCTTTTATACAATGAAATTCAAAACATAATCCTACCACTATCCTTATAGATATATTTATTTCATCAAAAATAAAGAGTAAGCTAATATTTCCAAACAATCCTTGGCAGATATGAAGTGAAGCAAGCAATAAACGATAAAACTTTAATTATAGATGTTCGATTGTGCTGGTATGTTCATTCTTTCAAACAATAAAATTCAAAACATAATCTTATCAGTTTCCTCATAGATATATTGATTTCAACAAAAACAAAGACAAAGAATAGTACTCCATCTAACAACCAAACAAGTAACTCTACAAATCAAATTAGTTATCAGAAATTTACTATAGTAAGATATCAGATCCGGCAAAACCAATAAAAACGAATAACATAACGAAATCAAAATAATGATAAAAGCGGGGAGTAAGATACCTTTTGTTCATGTCGATGTCGGCCTTTTTGCAGACGATGTTAGAAAAACGACGCCCAATACCTTTGATCGAAGTCATGGCGAACATGATCTTCTGCTTGCCATCGACATTCGTGTTCTGAACACGAAGAATGTGTTGAAAATCTTCTCCCGCTACGAGCGACTACACAAACACAAAGATCAAAAATCAAAAATCAAAAATTAAACATTAAGAAAATGGAAATCTGATAATCGATAACGAGTATGAAAAGGAGAGGTTTTCACCATGATTGGAATCTTCGATGGGCTTCTTCTTCTCTTGTGCGGCTGCTGCTCTGCTCTGCGACTGAAGAGAGAAAGCCCAAACCCTAGACCCTGCAAATGAGGTATGCGCTATTTTTTTATAGCAGCCACGGGATAAAAGGGTCATTTGATCAGTTAAAATGTCGAAAATACCCATTATATTATTCTCGTGTCAATATATTGTGTCCTATGCATTGTGTGCTGATTTAGATTGTACCTTACGCAGTTTTCATGCTTGGGTTGGGCTTCATTTTGTTCATAATTCATACTAATATACTCCATTCGTACCACTAGAATTAAGACAAATTTCTTATTTTGGGTGTCTCATTCGAATTAGGACAACTTAAAAATGAAAGTGTTTTACTTAATGGAACCCACATTCACACTGATAACAATTTTCCGCTCATTATTTTCTACCTCACTTTCTCTCTCCTATTTCACTTTTCATACTCACAATCACAACACCTACTCCACTAACACTTTTTCCATAATCCCCTTGCCCAAGCCAAAATTCCTAATGCGGGTGAGACGGAGTATTTTGTAAAATTAAGTTAAAAATATACAATACAAAGAATAATAATGATCAAATGAAATGTGCCTATATTTCATTGAAATTTAGACATTTTTCAAAGTAAAAATATACTCTTGGGTCCAGAAAGATAGTCTCATTTTGACTTTTTATGGTCAACAAAAATGAATTTGACCAACCATTGGTGACGAAATCATTCTAGTGAAATTCTAAAATTTGTGATTGATAAATCATTAAGTGATTTATCAATAACAATTTTTAGGATTTCATTGTAATCATTAAATTGACACCAATGTTTGGTTAAGGTTTATTTTTGTTGACCATAAAAAATTAAAATAAGACTATCTTTCTGAGATAGAGGGAGTATTTATTTAGAAATAGAGATAGTTCTAAGTTTTATATTTTCACTTGTAGATAAATTTAGGTATAAAGTTTTTTCTTCGTCCCAAAATAATTTGTGTATTTTATTTTTATTTGAATGAGCGTGGAGCAACTATTGTAAGTTGTTTTAATAATAATAAACAATTCAAATTTATGATTGATAATATATCTAGTGGTGTGTGACAATAACAAATTTAACATTTTTATTTTGAATAATTAAAATAACGTCTGATTATTTTGAAAAGACATTAAATAAATGGGAACATCAATCAGACGACAAAAGAAATAAGTACAACTTAAATGATTTTCTTCAAATCTTTTCGCGTAATTTTATTATTGTGCAGGCAATATTTAAATAAATAAAGCGTAAATATTTAAACTATTAACTAGTCAAGTCACCTGTAAAAATTTTACTTTATTTAAAGATGGATAAAGAAATCCACAAATTTTTACTTTCGATTAATAGTTATGGTTGCACCAAAAAATGAGAATTGTTGCGCTTTGGGGTAGCCATTAACTCACGTATTTGAACCTAGAGCATCTCCAATGTGTTGCACTAAAAGTGGTGCAAAAATGCACCAATTTTATAGTAAACTGCACTTATAATGTTACACTTCATTAATTTTCTGTTTTGTCCTCCCCCCCCCAAAAAAAAATATATATATATATAATTTAATGTGTGCCAAAAATAGATTTTTTTTTCAAATAATAGGGTTAGGAATATTTATGTACAAAAGTACCACCCAAATTCAACTATGTACCAAAATGACACTTTTTTATGAAAACTTCACTGGCAATCACGTTTTTAGAGCAAAAACGTGAATACCAGTCACGTTTTATTGTTGTCCACGTTGACCCGGTTAGTTAATTAATCCTGGTTTTGTTAAAATGAGGATTAGTTAATTAAAATTTGGGTTAGTAGGAAAAGGACAAAGGCACATGGGCTGAAGGAAAAACGTTAATGGCATTAACGATTTCTGGGAAAGTGAAAACGTGAATGCCATTCACGTTTTCTGACGACAGCGACTTCCCACCCACCCCACCCCACCCCACCCCACCCGGTTTTGTATTATTCATACGTTTTTTTTTGTTTTTTTTTGTGTTTGTGATTTTGAAGTCGTTATTTGTAGTAACGTTTTTGTGATTTTGAAGTAATTTAATACTAGGTTTAGTTTATTTGTTAGAAAGATCACAAAAATACCATTTTCTGTCAAAAAGTTAACTGTAATGTCAGAAATTTAACGAGATTCACATGTTTCTGTTATATATTTAATGTAGCAGCCTCTTTTTGTCAGAAAATTAACAAGATAGTAACGTTTTCTGTTAAATTAGTTTCTGTTTATGTGTATGTATGTTAACTGTTAATTTGGCAATATGTGTTAAATTGTTGTCTATTGTTAGAAATTTAACGGGATTCACACGTTTCTGTTATAAATTTAACGGAGCAGCCTCGTTTGTGTTAGAAATTCAATGGAATTTGCACCTTTTTTTAATTGATGTTTAATTTAAAATTTTGGTGAAATCGTTACTCGTAGTAACATTTTTGAAATCATAAGGTTAGTATTAATTCTCTTTAATTGTTTTTTTTTTATTTTAATTAGTTTGTGTTTATGTGTATGTATGTTAACTTTTAATTTGGTAATATATGTTAAATTATTGTGTTTATTTGTTAGAAAGATTACAAAAATGCCACTTAATTTATTTTGTTGTGTGTTTTAGATGGACCAACATGAACAAAGAACCTTCGTTGATCCCGGGCCGTTGGATCCCACTGTACTTACATTACAGACATCCCACCGATCTCATTATATTTGGGCTCAAGCAGAAGTTGAGACTCTTAGATGTAGGCGTGGTCCGGATCTGCCCAAGGAATTGGATATTAGGATACAACAAAAACTATTAGATGTGGGGTTTTACGGTACATATAGACTAGGCCATTTAAAATATGATTGGCCTTTGATAGAGGCTTTGATTGAGCGATGGCGTCCAGAAACCCATACATTTCATTTGCCAGTTGGGGAGATGACGATCACGTTGGAGGATGTTGGCATGTTATGCGGCCTTCCAATAGACGGGGACGCTGTGATAAGTTCTGAAACCACCAAGACAAAACAGGGATGGATTCAGTTATGCGTAGAGTTACTTGGGATTCAACCACTTCAAGAAGACTTGAAAGGTGGTAGATTGTCGATTAAGTGGATTATGGAACAATTTCCTTTGTTCGCAGCGCTTCCCGAGGATGCCCCCCCCCCTTTGATTGACATGTATACTCGGGCTTATGTTTTGTTATGCCTAGGGTCATTTGTGATGCCGGATACCAGCAATTCTTTGGTTAAGTTGATGTACCTCCCACTGCTTAGGGACATAGGCACGATTAAGAATTACAGTTGGGGTAGTGCGGCTTTAGCCTTTTTGTATCGGGAGCTATGTGTATCGACGAACCCCAATTCGAAATGTTGTGCTGGATTCTTAACACTAGTACAGGTATGTCAATTATGTTTAATTATATTATATTATACTAGTGAATAAAATATTTGTTGTACGTGACAGTTATTTTATCTTTATTGGTTGCAGCTTTGGGCTTGGGAAAGGTTGTTGTGTACACGACCAAAAAGGACACGGGGAGATGCCATACTTCAACAGGGTACATTCTTGCCATATGGAGCCAGGTATTCTAAAATTACTTCATTAACTGCACAAACAAAATATGTTATTTTTTTATGAGGTTTTTTATTTACTACTTTTTATGTCAATTGCTCCATATGTAGGTGGCTCGGTCCCTTGTCGTTTTCACGTGTTACCGGTCACAACCTGCATGGATACCGAGATCAACTTACGTCTCTGACTGAGAGTCAGGTTGTGTGGCGGCCATACGAAGGTGTCCAAGTTCCAGATTATTGCTTGCAAGGACAGGGTATATGGAGAACAAAGGCGCCTCTTATTTGTTTTGAGAGGGTTGAGTGGCACCTTCCTGATCGCGTTATGAGGCAGTTCGGGATGTTACAACCTATACCTGCGCCATGTGACACGAGTAAGCACCTACATGGACTTGATCGGCGAGGTCGGCCAGAGGTTGATTGGGTGGCCTTCCACGAACAGTACATAGGATTGTGTAACCAGCGGAATCTTTCGGTGGTTGGTAGGCAGTATGGTGTCGAGGATGTATATTACACCCATCAGTATATGTTATGGTACAGACGAATTACTCGACTATTGATCCAACACCCAAATGATGTAGAGGAGGAGGGGTACACTGCACATTCTAGTCGCTACGAGGGTTTGGTAAGCTAAATACTACACAACACTTATTTTAACCAAATTTTTGTTTTACCATTTTATCGTCATAATTATATTCTCTTTAATTGACTTTGACAGATTCAAAACCTTCATCGCGCGTACCAATACAATGAGAATGTCATAGCTATGGGAGGCCTAAACGACCGAGCCTCAGAATACCTACTTCTTACTCGTCGTCTCATCACAGAATCCTTAGCAGTTACTAATGAGCTGAAACGATTGGATGCCGCCGAAGCTCCACCACCACCAGAAGATCGTGTCGAAGAGGTGCCACAAAGGCGGAATTGGGTTCGAAGACATACTCGACACGTGCAGGACGATCAAGAGATACAGCCGGATATGGGGTTACATAATGAGGAAGATGATACAGAGGAGGCAGAAAATGAGGAGGACAATGCCGAGGATCCAAACACCTTTAGAGACTCTGACTCTTTCTCCCAGGGAGGAAACACCTATACGATTCCTCCCCAGAGCGGTATCACTCAGATGGATTATACTCCAACTCGACCTTCAGGGATGGGTTTTACATCATATGGTTCTGGGAGTGGGAGTGGAAGGCGAAGCTTTCAAATGGATTATACTCCAACTCCACATCCAGCGAGTGAGAGTCGAAGGCTAAGCTTTAGTCTACCTCGATCGTCGTTTCCGGAGATTCCACCTTTTGGTGGCGATACGACTAACATAGATCCTGCTCGGGTACCATCGTCATCACATCAACCTTCCACATCACGAGTGGGTCGTGTATTGTCTCGCCTTTTAACTAGGAAAGGTGCTAGGACACGTAATCCTCCTAATAATTACACCCCATCTGCATATCCGTGATGGATTTCCTATGTGACCGGGATGTGGTCACTATATATTTTGATCTGTAACCATCACTACATATTTGGACATGTAGTATTTGTATTGTTTATGAATTAAATGGGTATTTTGAGACATGTACATCGAAAAGACTACACATCATTTATCAGAGCTGTCAAAAACGGTACTACCGATACCGTTTTTATCATAACTGTCAAAAACGGCACTACCAAGTCCGTTTTTATCAGAACTGACAAAAACGGCACTACCAAGCCCGTTTTTATCAGAATACTTTCCCTTTAAAAGGCTCGGTGACCTCAAAACTAATTCATCCATCTCTCTCAAAACTAATTCATCCATCTCTCTCAAAAATTCATCTCTATCAAAATGGATCCATCGCTCCCCCGCTGGTATTGTGGACGACAACCTCGTCCTGGTCATCCCGGTCAAACCTCTAATCCCCAATCTAATCTCTCTCAAATCGAACGAGAGTTAGAATCTCCACCGCCTCATATTATACCTGGTCCCTCTGGTGTCGCACAGTCCGCCATGCGTCGACATCACTCCGGAAAAGCTCATGTCTCTCAGGGACCCCCGATGTCGACACAAGAGGCCATAAGGAGAGCGATTGAAGAGCCGGTGGAGGATGAACATTTCCAGCGCAAACCTTGGCTATCTGCAATGGAGTATCTCACTACAGAGGGTACATATTATCCGTTGAAAATGATCAAGGAGAAATGCAATAAATATGACAGGGTGGAGCAGGTATAATATCAACATTATTTATAGTTAAGGTTGATTTTTAAAAATAATTGGTCGTTATTTTTTTTGGTCTATTAGGTTGTTGTTGTTGTCACGGAATGCACACGAGGTGATTCTGGCTCTCTTTTCGTGACTTTGAAGGATCTTACGGATACAATTGAAGCTACCATTGGTGACAAAGTGCTTAAGGGAAGTGAGTATGGAAGTGACATAGGTGTTGGTGCTGTTCTGATTCTTAAGCAGGTATGAAATATTTTCCTTAACATTACACTCTCTTTTTTGTTCTAAATGTTTTGTTTTCTTGATCTATTAGGTTGTTGTCTTCGCCCTCTCAAGATAAAAAAAAAGTCCTTAACATTGTACTTTCCAATGTTTCTAAGGTATTCCCTAAGGATTGTTAAGTTCATTTGTTGGACACTGAATATTTTTATTTATGTCGTATTTCCTATGTGACCGGGATGTGGTCACTGAATATTTTTATTTATGTTATTTCCTATGTGACCGGGATGTGCTGTTCTGATTAATGACGCATTTGTTGGACATGTTATTTTTATCGAGTAAAAACCAATATTCTGCCACTTAATTTTTTCAAACACTTAATAAAATAACATTCACAAGTAAATAACATTCACGAATAGTTAAACATATTACAAGTTCAAATAAAATAACATTCACGAATAGTTAAACATATTACAAGTTCAAATAAAATAACATTCACGAATACTTAAACATATTACAAGTACTAAATTCCATGACTTGAAAATAACATTTAATTTTCCTCCCTGATAGTTGGACACCTTCTTTTAGTGTGACCTTCTCTCTTGCATATCCCGCACTGAAACTTCCTTTTCTCCACTTGCCAATCCATGCAATTTCTAATTCGCCTTGATTTAGGTCTTCCTTGCTTCTTATCACGTCGATGCATCTGGTTAGGATAAAAACTTGGGACACGACCATCTACATCCCAATAAGCCTCGTCATGGATCGGATTAAAAGTGCCCCTCCATGTATTGTAGTACGCCTCAAGACTGTAAAAGTAATTAATGAAATTTAAACCATCGACATGTTGGGCTTTGAAGCACGCAAGAACATGCGAACAAGGGTAATGATATTCCACCCATTTGCCACAAGTGCATGTTCGAGGACCCAACTCCACGACTTGAACCCTTCCACCTCTTTCACCGCGTTTTCCAGTTGTCACTTGATAAACTCCCATCTGCGTATTGTTAAACCTTCTAACATGATGATAGCCAGCCTTCTTCAAGTTGAAGTCGTATTTATTGTGAACCCTTTGACTGAATAGTAGTCTCGCATTTATGTTGGGGTTACCAGGATACCCCCCTAATGCCCTTATTGATCCCGGGAGTCTATTCTGAAAGTATTCCACACATCTATAGAATGCAGTCTCAACAATTGCTGAAGTAGGCATCCCCCGTACCTATATCCAGAATCATGCGCCATTGACCACTTTTTAGCATCCAACAACTCAAACCATTTAATTGCCTCGGGATTGATTATACGAATCTGAGCCATAAAATTTTTCATCTTCCTTTCATGTGTGGCGCTAACAGCACGCCAAAAAAGATCTTTTAAGCCTACACCCTTGTGAGCGTAAAGGAAATTTGCTCGCAAATGCAACATGCACCACATGTGCACAACAGTTCGTGGCCATGAATTATGTCCAACCGTGGCAAGGATGCCACTATGGCGATCGGATATCAAACAAACTTCTCGACCCTTAATAACATGCTTAATAACAAGATGTAAGAACCAACACCAGTTTTCTGTGTCCTCTTTTTCAACAATAGCAAAAGCAAGTGGAAGCAAACTATCATTCGCATCAGCACCCATAGCAATAAGTATTACCCCTTTATATCTTCCATGCAAGAAAGTGCCATCAACAGAAATGACAGGGCGACAATGAGAGAATGCTTCCAAACAAGGGCCAAATGCCCAGAACACACGGTCAAACAAACCTGGAGGACCAACATGAAGACGATTAGAATACTCCACAATGGTGCCAGGGTTCCACTTTTGAATAGCTGCTAACAAACGTGGCATCTTTTTGTAAGATTCGTCCCAGTCCCCAAATGCTTGAGCGATCGCTTTTTGTTTACCACACCATGCCTTCCGATATGAAATATCTTTACCGTGCATTGCTTTTATTGCTGCCTTAACAAGCGCAATCTTGTACTCAGGATCGGCCTTGATGAATTCCATAACTTCTCGTCCTATAAACTGAGCATCTAAGTTGGGATGATCTCCGGTAACATCTGATGCCAAGCAAGAATGTGGACCGTTGTACTTAGTTACTTCCCAATACCCACCATTCTTCATGCTCACATTCACATAGAAATTACAGGGAAACTCTTTCACCAAACACTCAATAGTCCATTTTCGGGTTGTGCTCCTTTTCACCCTGAACCGCAGATTTTTCTTAATATGATACTTCTTCATTTCATATTGCACTTCAATCTTCTTTGAGAAGCGGATACCTTTGGCAATTTCATCCGACTCCGCATTCCATTCTGCAAACTTATATTGACTATCATCATAAATCTCTGATCCTTCCCCAATATCACGGTAAAATTGATAGTCTCCTCTCTCATACAGTTGATTCTGCGGCTCGTTAAAAGTAATCATGTGTGCTCCAGAATCATCACATTCCCCATCATCACCATCATTGTCGCTAACATCAGTTGGACTCTCACAATCTTCATATCCAAAATCACCCTCTTCATTTTCAAGCAAATGAGCTTCATAATCTACATCATCATCATCTTCACGTTCCTCTACCTCTTCTTCCTCTCCCACTTCCATTTCCTCTTCTTCCTCTTCCTCTTCCACATGTGTTTCAAACTCATCAACATCTCTCTCAGGGTAGTAACTTGAAGAACCAATCTGAAAGTTATCCGTGTCATGAAAATACTCATTTTGTATCGGCTCCTCTCCTGTTTCAAACTCATTAGAAGGTACATTATCAACAAAATTCATGACAACATACAACTGCAAGCTACTCATCCCATCGAATTGAGCAGAAACATCAAACATGACTTCCATACACATATCATCCTCGACTGGTAACGACATGTAATTTGCAAACCCATTGCCGACAAAATGAGGATATCTACAAATAACTTTCAACTTAACATTGGTTCGATCTACCCCAATTTTCTTATATAATTTCTTAATCAATTTTTTGTACCTCCATCGAGTTTTTGCTTTAAGCACACATTTCGGCCCCTCTTCAAAATGACTACCTTCAAACGGGTTTTCATCATCTCCTCCCCAGTAGCACATGAAAATAAATGGAACTCCACTCATATTTACTCCTAAACAAATGAATTCGACTGTCAAAATCCTAATTTATTAACAATGCATATACAAAAAAACCATCTAATAACTCTAATAATTATATTAAACAAATTAAAACATATAAGAAAGATTAAAATATACCTTAAATGCTTTGAATCTTCACCTGGAGAAATTTGCAATTTTTTTTTTTAGTACTTGAGCACTTGGGGGTGTATGAATGTCGAGAGAGAAGAAGAGAGTTGGAAAATAACGAAAGGAAAGGAAAGGGGGCAGTGGGCTTAGAATGAACTGAAATCTCAATTGCTATTTGTAGAATGAACTGAAAACTCCATTGCCAGTGAAGTTTTTAGAATGAACTGAAAACTTCACTGGCAGTGAAGTTTTTAGAATCATTTGAAATAACCCCAAAGTGAAGTCGTTATTGCCAATAACAACTTCACCTTTATCCTTAATTAACAACCAAACACCAAAATTAACTAAGCCAATTAACCAAGCCATGGCCAGTCAACGTTGCAACCAAAAAACGGCATTGGCAATGGAGTTTTCATCTTAAAAACGTGATTGCCAGTGAAGTTTTCATAAAAAAGTGTCATTTTGGTACATAGTTGAATTTGGGTAGTACTTTGGTAGATAAAAATTCCAAACCCTATTATTTGAAAAAAAATTCCCAAAAATAATAATCTCATTTAAAAATCGAAATGATTATATTGTAATAAGGTACAAGTAAGTAAAGCACAATTTTAAATTATTAAAATATTCTTTTGATCTGTTTAATTAACAATATGTAATTTTTGAATTAGATGGACCAACAAGTATAACTGAAAGTCATGCACCAAATTCGGTGCAAATGAATGTGCATCAAATCTTGCACCAAATTTGATGCAAGTGAATGTTGCACCAAATTTGGTGCAAGATTTGATGCACATTGTAAAAGTGAATTGTGGTGAAATAGGTGATTTGATGGTACATTGGAGATGGTCTAAAGCCCTAAGCCGATATTTATTACCGATGATCCTTTGAGGTTTGAACAATTAATTCCTATCATGACTCCAAAAATAGCCAATCTACCAACATATGAAATTGTAAAATGTACTTCAGCAGTTTGTATCAAATATAATATTAGTGTCTAAAAACTGCAATGTACTTTTTAGTAGTTTTTAAATTATGCCACCAATTTCTTTTTTAATTAACGTTATTTTTTAACAAAATGATGATGTGGCAAACGATGCATTCAAATTTTAACTATTGTTGAGGGTAATACTATATACAAGGCACACATTTTACAAGGCATGGACAAATGACTAAAATGCCCTTATATATATACTAAAAAAAAAAAAAAAATCCCTCCTTCCCATTCAAACGTATCAGTCCTCTTCTCTCTCTCTCAAAAACCAACGGCGAACCCTTCTCTCTCTCGACGACTCGACGAACCCGGCGACCACCACAACACCACCACCGGAAATGAAGACAAACCTCCCTCTCACCGGTGGAAAGTCCGCCTCTTCTACCGCCGCTCCAAAAGTAATATAATCTCTTTTTAACCTAAAATTTAAATTTGAAAACCCAACAACAATTTTATGCCTAAAACCGATTATATAACTGTTAAATGTTGTGTAAACCTATCCAAAATGGTTCTAATTGTGATTTGGTAACACAAATTTGGGTTTTTTGTTTGAATTGGTTACGAATTTGTGGGTGTATAATCTGGACATGTCGGGGTGTGTTTCGTATGAACACACACGAGATGCTTGGCCACGTTTCGTGTATTAGCACACGAAATGTAAACTGATGAATCAGTTTACATTTCGTGTGCCAATACACGAAATGTAGGTGAGCATTTCGTGTTTAAGCACACGATATATTTTCCACATTTCGTATATTAGAACACGAAATGTAAACTGATTCATCAGTTTACATTTCGTGTGCTAATACACGAAATGTGGACAGGTATCTCGTGTGATTAAACACGAAATGCTCACCAACATTTCGTGTATTAGCACACGAAATGCATACTGATTCTTGAAAAACCTGAAATGTTGCTTATTTATTGTCTCTTATTTAATTTTTTGTAGGGACGTAAACCTGCGACTGCCTCTAATAGAAAGAGGAAGGCAGATGAGGCAGCTGCAGCTAGAGAAGATGCACGTACCAAAAGGAGGCACGACAAGAATGTCGTGATTGAGCGCGTTGAGGAGGATGAGACGGATAGTGAGGAGGATTTAGAGCGTAGATATTCTAGGACGGGCTTAGAGGGGTCAGATGAGGAGTCATCTTCTGGTACTCGTTCCGGAGGTGGGGCACACGGATCTGGTGATGATGATGAGGAGGAGGAGGAGGCGGAGGAGAGTTCAGCTTTGAGGCCTCGCAAGAGGCGGGTGGCTAGAGGGGAGGCACGGGCCGGAAAGGGGAAAGGGGCTAAGGATGAACAGTGGCAGCTTAAGAGTAACCCCGGTGGCGGCCCGGAGGAGGTTGATTTGTTATACGGGTTAGGTCATCACCGAGCCCGTAAGATATGGGAGAACGCCACTTGTGAGCCGGTGTTGAAGCGCCAAACGAGGCAGCAGATTCTAGATAAGTAAGTATATGATTTGTTTATTAAATAGCTTTATTATTTGTTGTTATTGTTTTAAACCTCCTCTGTTCAAGAAAAACAGTCCCATTTTGACTTTTTGTTAAAAAAAAAAAAAAAAAAATCAAAATGGGACTGTTTTTCTGAAACAAAGGGAGTATTAATTATAATGTTTTGTTTGGAATCAACAGGTTCTCGCCTGCTTCTTTACCGGAGGATGATAGAGCTTGGTGGGCTCGTGTTCAGGGTACCGGCCTCCATTACCTACATGATGCTACCATTCGCCGGCCTAGCATGGCGCTCCTAACGGCGTTTGTGGAACGGTGGTCTCCCGAGACTAATACCTTCCACATGCCGTGGGGGGAGATGACGATCACTATGCATGACGTCACTCATATCCTAGGTATATTCTTGTTTGTTGTCTATTTTTTATAAATTACATAAATTTTATCAATTTCATAAATTTTATCAATTTCATAAATTTTATCAATTTTATTAATTATTTCATTTTCAATTTGTAGGTATCAGCTGTTCAGGTGGCCCTGTTACGAAGGCGGTTCCAGAGCCTAACGTAGCCGGTATTAGGGCACGCCTTGATACATGTCGGAAGGGCACGACGTACTCTTTAGATGGCCTCCGCCGGTCCTTTGAGACCCCTTCCGACATGACTGACGATGAGCGCGCTTCCACGTACATCATGTTCCTCCTCGGCTCCACGCTGTTCGTGGACAAGACTCAGGATAAGATGCCCTCAGAATACCTTTCATTGTGCGTGGATATTGACAGAGTGGGGGCTCTATCCTGGGGGACAGCTGCGTTGGTATATCTATACCGGGAGTTGGGGAAGGCATCTAGATATGGATGCAAGCAGATCGGTGGTTGTTTGAGTCTTTTAGAGGTAATATTTAACAATCATTTAATAATTACAACATGTATTTATGGTTATAACATTGTTAACTTATTTATTTCATACATTTGCAGGCCTGGATATACGAGTACTTTCCGGTTTTCCGGAGAGATATTGACCCGTTATGGACGGAGGGCCAGCCGAGGGCTCGTAGATGGGTACGTACTGATACGGCCGGAAGGGATATGCCCCATCTATTGAAGTTCCGGTATACCCTGGACACGATGACGGTTGATAGGGTGAGTTAGTTATATTTAAAGTTTTACAAATTGTTATAATTTATTATTTCTGTTGACGGTGTCTAACAAATTCATTTTTAGGTTTGTTGGACTCCCTACGGTACCACCCCAGAGGCGCTTTTGCCGGTCTCATACTTCCGTGGGGTTATACGCTTCCAGGATATCACGGAAGCGTATATGCCTGACCGTGTTACACGGCAGTTTGGGATCCAGCAGAAAATCCCCAGAGACCCCATATCTTGCGGCCGAGATTGTTCATTGATGGCTGGTCAAAAGGGGTACAAGAAGTCCTATGGAACGCGTGATGATATATGGGAGGATTGGTTAGAGGACGGCTTGGGGGTTTTCGATCCAGTGCGTAGATGGGGGCCGTCCGTGAGCGCATCTGATCCTGTTACTTCCACGTATATGCAGTGGTTCCTGGCTAGGACTCATGTTCGGATTACTAATCCGATTCATGATGGCCTAGTTAACGTTCCACCTCCGCCTAGGGTTGTAGAGGCTCGAGATAGACTGCTTGCGATGCTCACGGATGACAGGATACCCACGGATGTCATAGATGAGATTAGACGGGTGCACGAGCTATTAGGAGGTCCCCATTAGGTTTATGTTTTAAATTTCTGGTTTGTAAGACATGTATTTCATACATTTGGTAGTTTGACACTTTGGGATACATTGATTGATTTTAAATTTCTGGTTTGTAAACTTTTGATGTTTGACACTTTGGGATATGTTTCAGTTTAAATTTCTGGTTTGTAAACTTTTGATGTTTGACACTTTGGGATATGTTTCAGTTTAAATTTCTGGTTTGTAAACTTTTGATGTTTGACACTTTGGGATATGTTTCAGTTTAAATTTCTGGTTTGTAAACTTTTGATGTTTGACACTTTGGGATATGTTTCAGTTTAAATTTCTGATTTGTAATTCTGGTTTCTGGGTATGTTTCTGTTTCTGTTAAGTGTCTGTTTTTTTTTTCAGTACAGAGACCATGTCGTGTGCTTATACACGAGATGGTGTGACTCATCTCGTATATATACACACGACATGTTTTCTTTCCTCTCGTATGAACACACACGAGATACATTACTGGGTAATTAGTGTATTTCGTGTAATGTTCATACGACATAAATGAAACAAGTCGTGTATATTTATACGAGTTATGATATACCATCTCGTGTATAAGCACACGAGATGGTCTCTGTACTGAAAAAAAAAACAGACACTGAAACAAACAAACTGAAACAAACAAACTGATGTATCCATACATCAAAACTATGATTTAAGTACTACATCAAGTGATCCAATTTTAATATACTATATCCGTCCCAAAAAACAGTCATACAAAAACCAAGTATGCATAATTCAAAAATCAATACACTATACACTATGGCCTATTTCCTGCAATTCGTGCTTCGTTCGCCGTAATTGAGAGTCGGTTGAATGTTTCTATCCGAGTTCTGTATGGCATGAACAGGTTACTTGCGCTTGGATCACGTCGATCCTCCCAATATAGTGCTAATGATGGTATCGGGTAATCACTATCGGACATGTGCAGCTGCAAAAGTAATTAAATAGTCAAATATAACAAATTTAAAAAAGATATTTAAATATAACGAAAAGATAGTTAAATATAACGAATTGAAGTATCATACCAATATAAAATGGTTTCCCACATGTCCCAACACAAGTGTGTCTGTGGGTGGTCCTGTTCCTTGTGGTACAGTCACTGGTAGACATGTGAAGCCAGCGGTTTGCGAGTACGAGACAAACACCACATTATACACCGTGGCAATGATGTGCCCTATCTCTGGGAGTGTCAACCAATAATATTCCGAACAAGGTGAGGTATAGTGAGCAATGCGACTATAGAGCTCGTCCATATCTCTCCAAGGCATAACTCTTTCATAAAGCGCGCGGCGATGAAGCAGCTCCTTGGCACAATCTGAGCGCACTCTTTGCCACATCTCCTCAGTTCCGTATATTTGCGCTGCTACTGCTCTATATCCACAATTTCCATCACCCATCACATCTGTGAAGCCATCAATAAATGGGACAATGATAGGTGTAATCAACATCCTATACCCAGAAGTATGTAGTTCATTGACTTGTCCATTTCCACGACCCCGTCCCCGTCCCCGACCTCGACCTCGACCTCTACCTCTCCCACGACCTGAACCAGCTAGTGGTGGAAGAGATGTAGGAGTAGTAGGGCTAGATGGTGTAGTGTTTGAAGCTGATTCCGGATTGGGTGACTCCCGCGACCTCAAACCTGATTGGGTTGATGCAATAAATGAAGATCTAGACCTGCTGCTAGTGGAGGGTGGTGTAGTGGGGACTCCAAAATGTCTGTCGGTACGCTCCCAATCTGACAGTACTCTACAACTGGTGGTCCGGGGTTTATTTGCCTTTGAAGTATGATCCGGCTCATAAGCATCTCCGGTTTGTGGATGTAGCCCTTCATTTATCGTTTGGAATAACCTTCTCTTTACCGGTGCAGGTGCGTTCTGCAGTTCATTCAACACAGCTTCAAAATCAGGCCCAGTTGGACAGTATTCTAGTTCAATGTCCAACTTCTTCCAGAAAGCATGAACCGAGGACAACTCTATCCGGCCCCCAGACTTTTGTATGCATGCAATCTCGTGACTACATGGAAGTCCATGTGTTCGCCTCAAGTAACACCCACAAACTGAAGCATCCATGACATTACCCCCACAACGACTCCGCTCTTCTTTGATGATGTCCAAGGCTGCCTTTGACACTCGCCCCAATATGTCGTGATACAGATCACATGTCTTCATATCATTTGGAATTCTGCTCTTTGATTGCTCCATAGTAGCTTTGATTGTTGTTATTTGGATTTCCATAATCTCATGAGCCTTTTTGAACAATGTGTCAAAAGTAGAAGAAGCACTCCCCAAGGCCTTCTTCAACCTGTTATGCTCACTCTCAGCCCTGTTCGTGGTGTGGGTTCCGAAGTGTAGTAACTGATCTGTGTGCATGGACAAAATACTCGTAGAGTATGGACCAATCCATGTCTCCCGGAGGTAGGTCAATAAATCAGGATAAGAGCTGTAATGATCGCAAAACAATTGCCAACGGGTGTCCCACTCTGAGCGAGTAGCGGCTGATATTGCATAATTGAATCTCTTCATGAATGATAGTGCGAACTCCGGGCTACTAGTTTTACCCAACGCCCTCTTTCTAACATTGACTTCGATATGCCTTCGACACAAATGGTGTGCGGTCTCGGGAAATACCATTTGGACAGCATTAATGAAAGCAAAGTCACGATCAGTTAAGAAAACTGTTGGCATGTGGGGAGTATGAAAAAGACTTTGCAAATTCTTGAGTGCCCACGTGTAATTCTCAGTCTTCTCATTTTGGAGGAACGCATATGCAATTGTGAAATTCTTCCCCGTTGAAGTAAATCCTATAATCTCAAGGAATGCCATTCCATAGCAGTTGGTGTTGTAAGTGCAGTCACCTTGTACTACATATGGAAAACAGTTAAGAATATCCGATGCTCGTGGGTGAGAGAAGAATATGTCACCGATCATGTCACTCTCATCGGCTTTCCTCATGAAGACGATATATTGCTTATCCTCGAGTAATTTTATGAATTGTTGAAGAGAGGATCTTCCTTGTCGTTCTTGTGACTTGCATTTTGTGAGGGCATTGTGGACGTGTTTCGGAGTACTCACGTTCTTCTCATCCTTCCTCTTTAACATTGTTAGAATGTTATTTGGACGCACCGAAGACTGACTTGCGCTACACACCTCCTCATATTCAGAACTTGTCAATTTACCCAACGGATGACCTTCGGGATACGTTGGAAAGTCATGATTATGAGAACCATTCTTCACAACGTAACCCCATAACCCATCACCCCTTTCTTTGGCCCGGATTTCAAAATTACACCCAATCTTCTTCGTACTAGTCAACCTCACATCCTTAGTTTTTCCGGACCTGT
Organism: Campanula takesimana; assembly: GCA_026119855.1. Taxonomy (NCBI): domain Eukaryota; kingdom Viridiplantae; phylum Streptophyta; class Magnoliopsida; order Asterales; family Campanulaceae; genus Campanula; species Campanula takesimana. Next base: position 1,657,557 of record JAOWBW010000184.1, read on the forward strand.
ACTTGCCACCAAAATGGCATACAATCTTCGCGTAGCCTAGTATCTTGCCACTTGTCTTCCTCGAATCTCCTATAGAAAGGGTTATATTTTGACGGGCCGCGATATCCCGTACGTGTTTAACAAGCTCATCCCTATTTGAAAATAATAGGGATGTATCGAATTGATCACTGACATCCGGTCCCTACAAATTGTATTACCATCAATTAGAAAATTGCAAAATAAACAACAGGCTGAATGACATTTCGTGTAGCAATACACGACATATTAAGAACTATGTCGTGTACTTATATACGAGTTGGTTCTGAATATCTCGTGTACATATACACGACCTAGTAAATTACCACTCGTGTATTAGTACACGACATATCACGATATCAGAATTTAAAAATCCAATCTTGAAAAACAATTCAGTTTCAATATTGGATTTTTATTGTGATTTTGATCATAACACCAAATATAACTTTAAGAACTTACTTCATTGCAGCTTGGAATTTGATTTTGATGTGGAGAATTTGGTGGCAAACCTTCTTCTTCAAAAATAAAATCCACAAGATCAAGATTAATGTGATCATAAAGACTTGGAGAATGTTGTGGAGAATCCATAATATGGTGTTAGATAATGATAATAATGTGTATAGATTGATGGGTGTTAAGAATGGTTGTTGTGAAAGTGTATATCAATGGTGCTGCATGGTGTTAACCAACCGGCGGTCTGTAATGCGTGTTAATGGCCGTTACAGGTAGGGTTTATGGGGGTTTAAGTGTTCTGTTCTGGGTGTATCTCGTGTGATTAAACACGAGATAATATGGTACAAGTCGTATAAATTACATACGAAATGTTTTTTTTTCTGGTAATAATCTCGTATGAACAATACACGAGATATAATCTATCAAGTCGTGTAGTGTTCATACGAGATGTTCAAACATAAGTCGTGTATTCACACACGAAACAACTTATGAAAAAGAGAAATTTAATTATAAATAAATGTGGTAGGTTATATGATATTGTATGATGTTGGTTCATTCATATATGTAATCATTGTTTGTTTTCCACATTATTATAACAATAAACATATAATCTTGATTAACAAATATGATAATTTCAAATATATAATCTTGAGCGAGTGGCATTCCTCTAATGTACAACTTGTCATTAACCTCGTTTGGCAAATCATCGAAACAACTTAACTCGTTATATAACATGTTTAATTAACTCATTATATATAATCTTGATTAGAAATATAACACCATAATTCATTAATTTAACCTAGTATATGCACATCATAACACGTCTGTTAGTTGATAAATAAAGTGGTATCACTTTTAACTAATAAATGTGATAAGTTATTTATGATATTGTATGATGAATTATAACATGTTTAATTACCTCTTTAAATATAATCTTGATTAGAAATATAACACCACAATCATTTGTTTGGGGTTTATAAATAAAATGGTATCACTTAAATGTGATAGGTTATATGATATTGTATGATCCAATATGACATTTATTACTTGTCATGTCTAAGTGTACAAATTTTGCTCAATTAACAACACAATTCAATAATTTATCATAGCATATGCGTATCATTAACATCGTGTTGCAAATCATCGAAGAACACCTTCATTTTGATATGTCGTATGGATATACACGAGATTATGATATCATATCGTGTGGTTTTGTACGACCTTAATGACATAGTAAATTTAAATTTCGTATAAGTTCATACGACTTAATATTTTACACAATTGGTCTATGTCGTGTAAAAGTACACGACATGAAGGCTTCCTGTCGTCCTTTCGCACACGACACGCGAAGGGTAGTTTCGCCATTATTGGTGCCTTGTATGTAATATGCCTTGTATATAGAATTTACCTATTGTTGATGTCAAAACTAACTTTCCATATCATCTCAGTCTCTCCATCCCGACAAACACTACCATTTAACCACCACCGTTCAACCACCACTAACCCGCCACCATTCAACCACCTCAAAAAAAAACAATCCCCTCCCCCCCCCCCCCTTTAAACCCGCCTCCTTTCCTCTTCCAATCCATCTAGCGCCCTCGTCGCCTCCTTACTAGGTCGTCGCTCAAAAGATTTCAATTTTGAAACCCACCTTAAACAAAAAAATTAAAATGCCAAGGTGATTTCAATTTTGAACACTAAAAACAGCAATAACTTAATAATCAATTTACGCCATGTGTATTGACTTTTTCGGGAGTGCTTGTCAGAAATTGTACCTTGGGAGTGTGAAATCAAGAAGATGACGTGATGGAAAAAGCGGTCTGGATTGATGAAATATTGTCGGAATCTATAATTCTTCGCCTGAGATGAAACTGTCCGGAATCAATGGAACTTCATCGGAGATAAATACATGGGTTAAAGAGAATGGAAGGTGAGGAAGATGACAAATATATATTTTTTTGTTAGGGGAGATGGAGGTAAAATGGATAGGGGATGAAAAACACAACATTAACATCCTGTTTTCAAATAATGTTGGATAGGGAGTTGGTTCGGTGATGGAGGATGGAGGTGAGGTTGGGGAAGATGGGGTCAAGGGGTATTAGTTTATTAACATGTGTTAACTTCGTTAAATAAAAAATTAACTTATATAAGTACGTTGTATTTTTTAGACACTAAGTACTCGTTCAAAAAATTTATGCAATGTTTTCTTTAAAACAATTGTAACATATCATAATGACACTTTAACACATCCACACATATCAGAAGGCTTTAAGTATGTGCATATCCAATGTTAAAAAGGGCAAACTCTGTTTTAGTCCATTGTACTTTGATGCGTGTTTCATTTTACCATCAAACTTTATTTTTTTTCATTTTTACCATCGTACCAGAAAAAATGGTGTCATTTTAGACCCAAAATTTAACGCTGTTATCTTTGTTAACAGAAAATTTGTAAAGTTTGTAAGAAACTAACACTCATTAAGTATTGGCCATCAACACCATAACCACTACCTTCGCCACCATCAGCACCATCTCCACCTTCACCTCCACCACCAGAACACCATAACCATCTATTTTATTTCAGTCAACAGATTCAAACTTCAAAGTCAAAATCTAAATCCTTTACCCCCAAAGTCAAAATCAAAAATCAAAGATCTAGAAAAAATAAAAAAAATCAGCATCGGATATATTCTAAAAACTAAATCAAAATCAAGATTTGACAAAAATTAAGCGTTGTTTCCAAAGTCAAGCAAAATCAAGATTTGGATTTAAATCTTGGTTTTCGGGTCTGGGTTTCAAAAGTATGAAACAAAACCCCAGATTTGAGTTTTCAAAGCATAACAAATTGATATTGGGTTTGAATTCGAACGAAATACACTAAAACGTTATTGGGTTTGAGAGAGGGGTGGTTAAAATCAATTTTGATTCAAAACTAAATTTGAATTTAACTACTCAGGGAGCAGAGTAGGGCGGAGTTTGGAGTGGGGGCAGCAGTGGGGTGGAAGGACAACAAAGGGGTAGACAGTTTTGAGGGAAGAGGAAATGTACAAAATAACGGAGGAGGAGGGAGTGGGGAGATGGAAACGGTGGCTGTGAAGGTGGGGTTTGAAGGGTGCCAGGGGTTGGGAATGGGAAAAGAGTCGGAGAAGAAGAAGACGGGTTACAATCGTTTATGGGATTTATACATAACTTTAATCTTTAGCCCTTCATAGTTTGAATATTATTTCGGAGATGCCTTTTACTCTCTAAGTTTACTTATTGAACCCTCTAAATGTTAAATATATAAGAGGTGTTAGTTTTTATAATTTTTCCGTCAATAGAGATAACGGCGTTAAATTTTGGGTCTAAAATGACACCATTCTTTCAAGTACGATGGTAAAAATGAAAAAAATAAAGTATGATGCTAAAAGTGAAACACGCCTCAAAGTACAATGGACTAAAACGGAGTTTTCCCATGTTAAAATAACACAAAGCTCCTTCTGTTTGTTTTTCCTCAAATTACTATACTATGGAGTAATATGTTTGACAACTCATGTTCAAGCAATAACACCGGCAATTGATGAAGTAATTTTCAGTATGCAAAATTCGTTTTGTCTTCCATGAACACAACACAAAGAAATATTTTGATGCAAGTGACACTCTACACCAACAAAACAAAGTTCAACATACATACCGAAACCGCCCCGATCCGGCCACAGTTTGCTGCAACAAGACCAACGGATAGTCCACAATTTCCCAACCCCTCTCATTGCCATGACCCGTGTGGGCATGTGGGACCTGACCTAAAATAAAATTAATCTCGGCCACAAATATCTTAAAAAAAAAAAAAAAAAAAAAAAAAAAAGAGAGAAATGTGTTACCGTGACAAGACCATTTCCGGCTCCATCATAAACCTTGTAGGTTACTAACACCTCCAGCCAAACTGTTAAGGTCAACATCAACTAAAAGAACAGTATATGTACTACAATTATACTCCAACCGAATGCGGAGTTGAGTTACAATTAGTAGGAGACAATACCAAAACAGATTTCAAAGGAAAATAAAATTAAAAATAAAAATCATCCTCTCTGTAGTTTAATGTTGAGATTATCCTACTTGAGCCAAAAACCTTCTGTTGGTCCATAAAAGGAAACAAAATACTGAAAATCTATGCTGATCACAAACAAAAGCTAAACCACCACAAAAAGATGTACCACAACTCAGCACTTTTCTCCGTCTAAAATATTATCTCGACAATAAACATTCTTTCTACACTAACAGAAGTCCAGGTGAGACGAGAACTATGCACCCCTTAGTTTAAACCGTCCAATATAATGATTGTATCAGCCATTGGTTGCTACAAACACAACTGCAAACAAAACAATAGAGTTTAAATTAGTAAAAAGAAAAAGATAAACGCGGAAGTGTGAGAAAGAAGTACTTGCAACGAAGGAGATTCACATAATTTTGGTAGATTTGCAGAAGATTGGATTTAGGTTTTCAATTGTATTAGTATTTTTCTCGACATTAATCCCATAATGGGTATATTTGAAAATTAGGTTAAACAATTTTTGGTTTCAGTAATGACGCACATACCATTTCAAATCATGTAAAAGAGTCGATTAAGTAAGAGTAATGAACCAAATTTATCACAACCTATTAGGACATCAAGAATCAATCCAGTGGCAGAAAAACAAGTATAACTGAAAGAAAACGCGAGAATACTGAAAATAAATAAATCAGAGAAAAAGACTTTTAGAAAACTTCCAATATGGTAGTCAAGCTGTGACACCACAGTTGCCTCTACTGCTACTAGCTTCACAAAACATCTTATAATGTACTCCCTCCGCCCCATAACAAACTTCCCATAGAAAGGAGAGAGAAAGTGGAAGGAATCTTTTCCTTTTTGGGTAAGTGGGAGTTTCCAATGGGAAACCTAAAATGGTAAAATGGGAAGTTTGCTATATGACGGAGGGAGTATGCATTAACATTCCAACAAATCTGAAGAGCCTAAGTTTATCAAAACTGTAAATCTTCTTGACATTAATCCCATAATGGGTATATTTGCAAAATTAGGTTACACAATTTTTGGTTTCAGTAATGACGCGCATGCCATTTCAAATCATGTAAAAAAGTCGATTAAGAGTAATGAAACAAATTTATCACATCCTATGAAGACATCAAGAACCAATCTAGTGGCAAAAAACAGGTATAACCAAAAGAAGATGCAAGAGCCCAAGTTTTTTAAAAGGTAAAATTATAAGAAGAACGGAAGTTTTTTTTAAAATCAGGTTTGTGGAGAATAATGCTAACATGCTAAATAAAGATAAACATCATTTGAAAGCCAAGAAAACAAAGAGCAGAGAAGATGGATGTGCAAGCACGACTATATAAGGTTAATGTTTTACCTCAAAAAGAAGTTCCTTTATCCGCCTTTCTGTTATAAATTAACAGTTAACACCAAACGCAATTGGACAGTTTGAAACATGGGGGCACCAAAGGTCTATGTCATATACTATAATCTCCATATGGCTGCTTCCTGGCTGCTTCTAGCATCAACATACAGGAAAACTTTACAAGAAATAATTATATTTCCAAATTCAGGATTCTATGCTTCACCTGATTCGGATGAAATTACCATTCACAACTCTTCAGCAATTTACAAGAACCTACCTGCAGCAGAGCGGTGAAGAAACACTTGAGAAAAATAAGAATCTGAATTCATATTTATAGTATTTTAATGAGAAAGTACAAACTTAGACATGTTTCATTGGTTTACTATCATCAGGCTCTTGCTTACCGATTTCGGTTTACCGTATTAAAAGTTGTGTTTTCATATCGTAAAAGCCATCAAGTCAAAAATTTCCATTCGATTCAGTCAATGTCACCAAGTCAAATATTTCCATTCGAATCAGTCGATCATTATAGTTATTTAAGATAATGAATTACTTCATCCGTCCTAGAATAAGCATCCATTCTTGACTTAGATGGAAATTCTAAAAAGTTGTCTTGATTGACAAGGGAAGATTAAGTAACTTCACAAAAAGAAAAAGGGCACTCCTTTAATGACCTTTTTTTTTTTTTTGAAAATTGGGCATTCATTCAGGAAGATAGAGTATATATTTGCCATAACTTGTTCCGCACCATCGATATCTACAACATGTCTTTGGGAATCTCCAGTTCATGATTAATACGCGATTTCACAACCAAGCCAAAAATCATAACTTGAGAAAAAAAAATACTACTAGCCAAAGGGAAAACTCACTTCGGATGATGCAGCACATGCATCAAAACAACTTGAGGTGAAAAGACGGTCAGACCAGCACAAGAGGTTGAGTTGTGCAGGGATCAGAATCACGCAGACTGCCAGCAGGCTTATCGACCAGAGGCCCAGAATCAGAGAGCTCATATTCTTTTGCACACCCTTGAGGCTCAATGGGCAAAGAATCTCCAGGGGCGGAATCTGAATCAGTTTCAGCTGCTGCAAGATCCTTGTTTAGGTCAAAAGTAACCTTAGTAGCATTCTCAGAAGTCAACTCACGAGTAGCTCCAACGGAGCAAGTCAAAGACGACGCTTTGACCTCCATAATTCCATCATTATCAACACTGGATTGAACTTCCATGGACTTATCAAGTACCAGACTTGCACAACCAGATTGCGGTTTTGTACTAATATTCACTTCGGAAGGAATTAAATGGCCATTATCATATGAACTGTCGTTGGAAACTTCAAGTGGGTTATCTTCATATGACAAATTAAGATCGGTGAGTTTGGGTGTGTCATTCAAGAACCCGTCTCGAAGATGCAAACTAGAGTCACCATTGATGAGCTTGGAGAAAGCATTGGAGTCAGAGTCAGGGGAAGACACAGTTTGATGCTCAGTCCCCTGCTTGTCTGCATTCAAGACTACAATGAGTTAGTGACATATACAGTTAAATACAGTGATGAATAAGAGGGAAGGATTACAGAAGCATGAAACAAATACCTGTCGATGTGATGGTGTTTCCCTCAGCAGGTCTAGGATTAAGAAGAGGTTTCTCCAACATATCTGTACCCGGAAACACGATCAAACTCATGCACTTCAATTCCTTCCTCTTGTGTTCTTCAAGGGGCTTGAAACCAAAAACAGAAGTCCAAGTCTGTAACATTTCAGATATTGCAGGTATAACCAGCTTCTCAACATCAAGAGAGCCAAGGGCCTGCCGATAGATAAGAAAACCATTTATGTTTAGATAAAAATTAAAGGAAAAATTTATGACGATGCTCTTATTGTCTAGTAACCAATAGAGCAATTTTCTGCAAACAGAAAACAAGCATACTTCAAAGATTACTAAAGCTATGATTTTGATTGCCTCAGCATAAAGCTATGATTTTGATTTCCCCAGCGTAACATCTATTTAAGAAACAGAAATATCATGAAAACTGTTAACTAAATTGTTGGTTAACCTCATTCCTAGTCATGTACTTCTTTATGTCGTGATAATCACAATAAGGAAGCAAGAATCCATACATTAAATGCAGCGAATATCGCACATAATATGCAAAATGTAGTTCTTTGATCTAAAATATATAAATACCAATTAATTTGTTTATAATTTTAATCTGTCTAAATTATAATAATGAAAAATTCACAATGAAAAGGCATCATATAGAAATTCACATAGTGAACTGGAATCTCACCGATTCAATTGCATTTAGAAGCCGACGGCACATTCCTTGACGCCTATACACATTACGAGTTCCAATGAATGGCATTTCTGCTACCTTGTTCCCATGAATCCTTTTAAGGGAGAAGCAAATTATCACTGTCAGCATAGAAGTCCTCACTAAGGCAATTATTTTTGGACAAACTGAAGTTCAGTAATACCTTATAGATGCTGCGGAGATGATTTCATCACCCCTCTCCAGAATAGCTGTGCAGAAAGTACCATAGTTCATCCGCCTAAAGTTTGACCTGGTAACAACATGTTAGCAGTTAGAATAAAGAGAGAGATTACCAGTCTTACACCATCAGAAAACGGATTGCAAGGATTCAAAAATAATTTGTAGCTGTGCAAGTAATCTAGGTACACACAAACATGTCGAAGCAAAAAGATGTCTCACTTGAACAAACCCACTCCAAATTTGATTATGAACATAAATATAATAGAAGTTTAACAGCACAAAAACCAAGCAATTCACAAACACACAAATAAATACCCAAATGTGTAAATTTGACTATGAGCATAAAAAATTAGGAAGTTACAGTTTAGCCTTGTGTGAATGATAATCTCAAATCTCCGATTATCATACATCATTTTTTTTTATTTGTTGAGGAGAAAATAATATATGTGGGTTTAAAAATAGTTAGAAGCATATATTGGCATAGAAGTTTGTAATAGCAAGATAAAAATGATCCTGAAGCAATATTTGGTCAAGCCCTAATATAGGCTCCTTGAGCCTATGCAGCAGAAGTAGAAGTATCTATATGAACCACGCACAGAATAGGTATAAACCAAAAAAGGAAATGAATTTTCAAGTTCTAAATAGATCATACAATAACCAAAAACTAGGATTATGATTGGCCAAGTCTTGCAACAACACTTTGGACTAACATATGGTTTCAGCATATATAGTCAATCACGTAGAAAAAGCTTGAAGCAGGCAGGTTTTCTAATGTGCTTACCCACAGTTATAAATGACATTCTGAATAATGTTAATCCCACTTCTCTCGTCAATGATTGGCACAAAGCACTCATTCATAATGGAGAAAGCAACAGTCAACTTGGAATTGAGTTCTACTTTAAGTGCATCATCAGCAGCAGCAGATAGATCTTCGCTAACGTCAGAACACTGCAGCAGGGTCCACGAAAACCCTTCTTCAAGTTCATGCCTAACCCCAGTATACATCTGTAGCCTCTCAAAGATCTATAAAATAATAGGTATTAGATTCATTCAATGCGCAGAATATCCATATGTAGCAACATTTATGTTGTACATAAAGCAACAAAGTTTTGGAATTGGAATAATACCATTAGAACAAATGTGATACATCAGACATTGGACTGCGACACATTAATTGGCTAGGGAAAAAAATTTGAAATGTTTTATTCTACCTGACGTCAACAACAGGGTCTCTTCAAATAGGAGGTTACAATAGACAGTCGTTAATAATAAATGCACCGACGCAAATTAAGCATCAAGTTACATTTTCAAGAACCATCAGTATCTTGAATCGTCACCGACCAAGGTAGGTGCGATGGTGGGAGGTTAAGTACATTGATTCACACTTGACTGATAAGTACAGGCTATTAAAATATAAGGGATAATAATAATAATAATAATAATATATATATATATATATATATATATATAGATATAATAAGCTGCCATCTTTCAAAGTATAATGGAAAATTGCTACTATACCTCCTGGCATTTGCTTCCACAAAAGGATGCACGGACGGAAGCAACATTAACAGCCTCTTCCCCCTGGCTGCAAGGTTGGTGGACTGCAACAAGTAAAAGCCGTTCAATATCAAGAAAAACAGAAAAAAGAAAATTCAAGGAATTAAGGAAGCAACAATCATCTTTACGATTTGAAGATACTGAGACTCTGAGTACATACATTTTTCCTCGCACAAATTGCATGAGAGCAATTCAGAGACAACTGGATCGGAACAATCATCTGTTGGAGGGTTAATCACAGCAGCCATTCCACAGAATTTGCATGAACAATATACACAGTGCCATTCGCCAGAAGGGAAGTTCTGCAATTAGAGAAACATATAGCTGAATTGTCGTACGAAAAAACCACAAGTCAACACAACATGATGTCTACACTTAGAAAGAAAACATATCAATCTAATAGCAAAGTGGGTATTCCAGTCTTGCAACAAAAAAAATAGCACATGATAATCGTGAAAAAATGCAAAGAATCATTTATCACAAGTATCACCAGTACATCAATCTTTGAGATGAGATTAAAGAAACTAAGGATAAACGTTTATTGAAAGCTGGCCCAAATTCTAACATTCACAAGCTCCACTCAGAATCTCAGATAGCCACAAGCCAGAATAGTAACCAGCATTCCACAGGGGAAATAGAATAGGATTTTGATTAGGAATTTTAACGTGCAGCTTTCGCTTTTGCACTCCTGGAACATGAGTTTGCTTTCTGCTCAAGTTAAAGTTCCCACAATCTGCATTAAAATCTAAACTTTGGAACATATGCTAATTAACCTAAAAGATTACTCCCTTTACTCCCTCTGTCCCTCTTTAATTTACAAAAACGAGACTTGGCACAAGAATTAAGAAAGTGATTGAAAAGTTGATGTGTTGTGAGTGTAGATAATTGAGTGGGAGAGAGAAAGTGGGGTATAGATAATAGTAAGTGGATAGTTGTTGTGAGTATGACAAATGGGTCCCACTATTTAAAAAGTAGGGCCAAAATATGTTTAACCCCCCAAAGTATCCACCCATTTCCACTTTGCCACCCAAACCCAATTTTGTCCCAAAGTGACCCTCTAATTTGCCAATTGTCCCAGTTTGACCTATGACCCCCTATAACCCCTAACGACATTAGAAAGTTAACGAGAAATGGTCATGTGCAAGTCATGTGAGGGGTATTTTGGCCATTTTTCTTGAAAATAGAAGGGTATAAAGGTCCATTTATATTGAGGGATGCAATTACTTCTCCACCGCCACCACCCAAATCCGGCCACCATTACAGCCCATATCCTGCCGCCACCACCACCATTTCTCCAACCAACACCACCGTTCCACCACCATGTCTCCGCCGCTGCACCACCACCCAAGTCGTCGTCTTCTTCTTCTTCATATGAATTTGCACACCTGATGAACCTACACTTTCAGGAGTGAAACTATATTTGTTTATTCTGAACTGGCAAGGCCATCCATTGAACAAATCAGTGGTCAAACCCATACTTCTGGCCAATATCCATGGCCAATTCGTGCACCGATCGAGAGTATTTCATTATCCTTTCCCTGTATATGAACATCACACCAATAACTGATTCTACCAGAATTCTTGATGTTGGACCCGTTTGATTAAATTGAGAACTTAAATCATTCAAGTAGAGTAAATTAGGGTTTATAAAATGCAATTACCAGAGAACAGGTTAATGAAGTCAAAGCTCAAGTAAATGCACAAAATTAGGGTCTATAAAATGTAATTGATTACAGAAGAGGGAGACATCATCAGAGGAAGCAGCATCATAAACGCCCAAACCCTCGTAGAGTGGATTGTTTTTGGTAGGGGCGACGTAGCCGCTGCCTTGAATTACGTCGGCGTTGCGCCGTTTGATGTTTATGGGAAGGTCGAGGAGAAACCTCACCGTCGACTTCATCTCCGACATCAGAGTTGGGTTAACGGTGTGATTGATGAGCCTAAAACAACCCCATTTCTCACAGGCTTCCACCAATTTATCGGAGTGTGCCGGAAAGTCTTGCAGATCAATCTCCGACATCAGAGTTGGGTTATGTTGTCAATGTATTTTTTTTATAAAATAACTTTATTATTTTGATAATAATATATAATTATATTTGATATAAATAAAAAGTCTAATACTTGAAGAGAATAATAAAATAAATATTAATTGAAAGTTAAAAAGAAAATGTCTAAAATACCCCTCATGTGACATGCACATGACCATTTCTCGTTAATTTTCTAACGCCGTTAGGGGTCATAGGGGGTCATAGGTCAAACTGGGACAAATGGCAAATTAGAGGGTCACTTTGGGACAAAATTGGGTTTGGGTGGCAAAGTGGGAATTGGTGAATACTTTGGGAGGCTAAACATATTTTGGCCTAAAAAGTATTAAAACATTTCCATTTTGGGACTTTGTAGATTTTAGTGGGACAACCAAAATGGCAATTTTTGTAGATTAAAGAGGGACGCAGGGAGTATATTAGAAACATATGATCTATTTTAACTTAATTTGGCAGTATTATTACCTTATTTGGACAACATGGTAGCATGCTTGGCCAAGGCACCTATTATGACCCCCACCCAAAAACTCAACCAGCCATTGTGGCAAGTTAATGTAGCTTTTCAATAGTGATTACCAAAGAGGCAAAGACTGAACCCCAATCATTTGTAAATAAAAACCATACAAAGAGAAGGCTTTAAAATTATATTTTCTACAAGCAAGCATTTTCGTTTGAACCCTGGATTCCTTGAGGGTGGTCGAAGGGCAATGAAATGGACGTTATCAACTTGTCATTTTAAGACGACATGCACAGCTATGATAAATCACATCATACTTGTTGTACACGGAAGCAGGTTAAGCAATAACACAATAAAGCAATAAATTGCAGCATAAAAGACCATTCAATGTAGATAACTAGATAAGGCATAGTGTACATACTTGGATATCTACGCAGCTTTGATGAAATGTTGAAGGACAACCGTCACAACAGATCAAGTCACCACCATCTCCACAGATGTTGCATGTATCATCATTGGGATCATCACCGGTAATATCCACTGAATTAAATTTAATATGCCTAGACTCCTTTTCTTTCCTCCATGAATCAAGCATGCACTGCCAAAGAGATGTTCCAGACTCCAAACATATGTTGTTGTATGGCTGACCTAGTAGTTTTCCACTGCCACTGGCATGGGACTCAAAATCAGAAATAGACATAATTTCCTCACAGCACCCGCATTTAATTCCATCTCTGTTAACTGTTCCTTCACACCTAATCTTTTTCCTTTTACTGCTGCCATAACGCACCTTCGAACCTGGCAGAATAGTTCCCAAATCAATCATCCAGGAAAGGAGACTGCGCTTCCCATTGAACAGCGAAAAGCCATCACTATCTTGATTTGACCCTTTCGAGGAGCTACGAGCTAGAAGGCGTGGCTTTGATCGGTCTTTTAATGATGAGGCTGCTTGTTTTCTGCTGTGAAATCTGTCTCCTTTCAGCTTTGCTTTCTGCTTGGATCCATTTTTCCCTTTATTACCGGGTTTATTCATTCTTTGCTCTTTGCTAGTAGTTCCTTTGTCAGTCTGACCTGCACCCTTCCCCAGTTTGTTTGCCTTCTTCCCTTTTCTTGGCCTTTCCTTATCAGTGTGTCTGAAAAGCGTACTAAAGGCTTCCTCAGGTATAACAGAAAATGCAGCGATTTCCCTCTCGTTTGCAACTCCATCTTCTACTCTTCTTTTAAGACACCTATAAGCTTTCGTGCTAGACCAGTGAGTTTTGCCTTCAGAGTCAATGTATACTGCATCCTGGTAAGTCTTTGATTGCCTGGGTCTGTAATCAATTTTCCATCCAGCATCTTTAATCATGCCATTTATTTGATCTCTCACTAACTGCTTTTGTTCCCTACGACCCATTTCAACTTCTCCCTTGGGCTTCTTTTTCGACTTCTTTTTGACAATGCTTTTTCCAGCATTGTGACCAATACGAGCATCTTTAGCCTCTCCCTTGACCTTTTGTCTATTGTCATTAGGGGCCTCAGATATCCCATTTTCTTTACGCACCTCTTCATCGGAAATCTCAATGATCCCTTCTGCCTCTAACTGATTACTGCTACCCTCATACACCATATCTGTTGTTTCATCCTTGCAATTCACATAAGGATCCGAATTTTCCAAGAGCACCTTCGGTGGTCTTCCGCGACGTTTTGCTTTATTGGGCACCAAACTCTTCAGCTTGCTCCTCCGAACCGCCTGCGAGGCCAAATTCCGCCCCAATACATTTGGTTGTCGTGCAACCCGCTTTAGTCTCATCGACGCAACCAAATCCTTCAATTTATTCTTGTGCATCACCTGCGACGCCAAATCTTCCTCCTGTACCTTGGGAGGTCTTCCACGTCGTTTTAGTTTCTTAGACACCGCCATATCATTCAGTTTACTCTTTTGAATCACCTGGGATGCTTTTCCCTCCAGGACCTTAGGTGGTCTTCCACGTCGTTTAACTATCTCAGGCACCGTTTGCTTCAAATTGTTCTTGTTAATCACTTTTGAAGGCAAAAGTTCCTTCTTCACCTTGGGGGGTCGTCCACGAGGTCTGACTTTGTTAGACACTTCTGAATTCTTCACTTCTTTCTCGTGAAGCAATGTTGATGGCGAATATTCCACCAGCACCTTTGGGGGTCTTCCACGACGTTTTAATTTCTTTCCAGGCATCTCAATATGTTGATCCGTTTCATCATTTTTTGCACTAATCTCATCTTGGTCTGGACATTCAGCTTTAATCTTTCTTTTTCCGCCCAAAACACACCCATTAGATCCACCATCAACCTCCTGATTACCACCACTCATTGTTGCTGTCCTTGACCGCATTACCCTTGCAGTAAACTGAGGCTCACCCTCCTTGACTTTCTTTTTTCCAGATCCACCATCTTCATTGCATTCAGAAATCCTCTCTTCTTTCCTTTTTCTCCCCCTTTTACGTTTTCCAAGCCTGAGCATGCCTTCATCACTCTCACCATTAGCTTTTACATCAATGTTGGCAGCAGTAACCTCGCCATCATGCACATCAGCATCTTTAAGGCATTCAATATTTTCAGACCCACTTGTTGCCTCGACATTAATGTCAATGTTGAAGATGGCCACTTCTTGAGCTGAATCCAGAACAACTGAGGCTGGAGGTGATACTCTCTCCTCTTTTAAGCATTTGTCGGCAGCGGGATTATCCCCCATTTGGCTGTCAACATTTTCCCCCTTTTCAGCAACTGCACTAGCATCTCCGTTCTCTTTGACAGCCAATTGATCATCTTCATTTGCCATGGAAACGACACGCTTATTTGCACTTCTCTCGAACTTCTTCTCTCTGAAGAAATAACTGGATCTTGGGCTGATTCCTGATCCTTTGAATTCAAAGATGAGCCCATCTGCATCATACCGACATCAGAGGTAAACACACCATCTCGCCTTGGGCAATCCACATCTTCCCTTTCAATACCTCGCAAGTCACTGCCATGCTCATGCCTAGTTTTAGCTACATCAAGATACGCATCAGCATTTTCAGACTCATTATCCTCATCACCATTGCTGAAAACAACTCCATCGCCATTCATGGACCTCAGGCATCCCCCCGTATCAGCATCAGGATCAGCATCCTTTTCATGCTCTAAACTGTTGAGTGAATGATTCGGAATTAAATTTTGCAATCTTATTTCCTTCTTAACGTCAGGATCCAGACCATTCGGAACCAGCAAAGATTCTCCTTCCTCTTTAATGCCATGATCAGCATCGTTGCTGCATGCAACCTGCTCATATCTACCCCCCTCCTCGACATTTCTATTTGCAGTAGTAACCAAATCTCTGTCAGATTCGAATTCACTAGAAAACACGGAAAACCCCTCCTCACACACATCAGCATTACATTCAGCACCACTAGTCTTATCAGAACCAGCATCAGCATTGTGGTCACATTCCAAATGCTCAGTTTCCCTTTCCTTCTTACCTTTACTCCTTAACAAATACGGAGAAGAATCATTAAACAAGGCCGACTTAGCAGACTTCAAATTTAAACCCTTCTCCCCCACATCAGCATTACATTCAGCACCACCAGTCTTATCGGAACCAGCATCAGCCTTATGGTCACATTCCAAGTGCTCAAACTTTCTTTCCTTCTGACCTTTACTCCGCAAGGAATATGGAGAAGAATCATTAAACAATGCCGACTTGGGAGAATTCAAATTTAAATCCTTTTTACCCCCACCAGCAACATTTTGCTGGCCAAAATCAGCATTTGCTTTCCCTCTCTTAGACAAAGTGCTTGATCTCAACCCTTCTTTCATCTCATTCAACACCAGACACAGTCCTATTTTTAAATTTAAAAAAAAAAAAAAAAAACATTCAATTTCATCATTTAAGGAAGGAAAAAAAAAAAAATCAAAAACATTTTAAGGAAGGAAAAAAAAAAAAAAAATTAAAACCATTTAAAGAAGGAAAAAAAATTCAGAAAAATCAAAACCAGGTGAACCAAGTAATCAGCATGTGATCGATTCCAAGATCAATTCCCAACACCCAAAAAAAATAAAATTCCACAATCTCACTAACAGGAACGGAAAGGAAAACAAAAAAATTAAACGACACATCAACCTGAAACAATCAAAATCAGACAGAGGCCGTACCTGATAGAAGGATCAGAGACAGACACCGGCAGAACAATGACGAACAGCCGCCGGCGAATCAGGCCACCGGAGCATGCATAAAGAAAACTGTGTGCAGGTCTAGGAATCAGGTGACTGAGTGAGAATTGGGGGAAAATTGGGGGTTTTGTAGAGAGAGAAAGAGACAGGTGTGAGGGTTTTTATAGTGAGAGAGAGTGAAATTTGGGGGGGTTGGGATTGGTGTCGTTTGTTTGGGTTGGGGGCTTTGTTCGATTTCGATTTTCACTTTTTTTTTTTTTTTTCCTTTTCTCCAGAATTTATTTTTCTGATTTTTGTAATTGGGCAAAAGTTCGTCTTCTTCTCCAGCCAGGGAGGCGGGATATTGTAAATCCCCAGGGGGTGTGTGTGTTTTTATTTGGGAATTTCAGAGATTTCCCTCCATTATCATCTCTCTCCAAAATTGAAAATCAGATTATGTTTTTAAATTTACTGAGTTGGACTAAACCTTTTCCCTCTTATTTTGGTTTAGACTAATCATATTTGTAAATTTGTGAAGATCAGCGGCGTCAACTGCGCGAAAAATATGCACATCTTTATTTCGAATTTAAGGTAAGCTGGTTTTCCAGACTTTCACCCCGCCAACAATAAGCGTCATGAAATTGATTGATGATATATACGATATCTGTCACTAAATCTGAGAAAGTTGGACTGTTGTGCAGACAAGATATTTAATTGTTTGATGACGAAATACTGATATATATTATGTATTGTGTATATTTGTGTTGTGATTACTATCAAATACAAATATGGAAGACATAGTAATCATCCTACTTCTGGAAAATAATCTTTTGGAGATGGAGATGACTAATTTGGGAATGGGTTCAAGCATGACCTTATGCTCAATTTCTATATGTATGCATAAATTGACAAGTGAAGCTCTGAGAACTTGCAAGGTGTCAGGTGATGACCATGGAAGATGAGGATGACAATTGAAATTTGCACCATCCCTACTAACTTAAACCAAGTATGTCTTCTTTTTAGCAATTTTTACTTTACCTATAATTTAGTGGCGGTTAAATCTGTTGTGTTTGCGGTATGGGAGTAGTCGGTTGTTGTGGTTCAAAATTTAGTTTTATCGAGTATTTTGACAATTATATCGGTTATTTTTGTAATCAAATGTTGTCTTAAAAAATATGTATATTTGACAGTAAATTTATTGTGTTGATGATGTCGACAAACAGTTAGTTGTCTTAAAATATTTAGCTTATTAAATTTAATCATACAAAAGTAATGTTGAATGTATCAATATACATGTTTTTCGCGCCTTTTTTTTTAAGCAAATAGCATATTTACATTAATAAATATCAAGAAAATTACATTATACTACACTCGGAAGTTCATCACAAATAGTCTATCTGTTCCACGTTAATTTATAAAGTTAAAACAAAATTATCAACTTACTTGTAGCTTGACTAAAACTTTTAAAAAACATTAATTCCTAAAAATAAAACTACTTTTTTATTAATTCACTATGAATTATATACTTATTAATGATTTTTTGTTTAAAAAAGGATAATCAAATTTATGCAAATTTTTGGTCAAATTGTAATGAAGTTGACAAGTTTTTCTTTGTTTTTAAGATTAAAAAGGGACATAAGGAGTATTAAGATTGATGTCTAAACATGTTGTTATAAATAAAAAATTGAACTATCAATTTTGAACATCATCACTAGAATGACTTTTGATGCACATATCTTTATCCCTCCCGCCACAAATACTTCAGCATGCTCTTAATATGTATTTTCAAAGTTACATAAGTACAAATTTCTTGCATATGAATAAATGGATGGATGATTTTGAACATATTCACATAATTCAAATTAAATTCACCAACCTAACTGCCATCTCTCCCAAACTTCTCTCAACTTATCATCTCCAATTAGTTTCTTCCATCATCTTCTTGACTTCCTCCTTGTTTTTCTTGTGTAATCTACGACAACACAGTTATTTGTAATTTCAATCTTGAAATTACAAACACTTATGTTGTTGTTTTTAATTATATGTAAATTACTACCTCTGTCCCTAAATAAGTGTCCAAATTTTATTTTAAGAGACACTGAAAATCTCAACCTTATTTACAATTTTCTAGCAAAGATTCACATATAATCTTGTAATCTCATTTCCAAACATTTAGTTTTGCACGTATAAAGAAACTGGTGAAAAAAATTCAAAAAAAAACATTTAGGGACAAAGTTATGTTAAAAAAAGACACTCATTTTGGGACAAAAAATTCTTGAAAATGGACACTCGTTTAGGGACAGAGGGAGTAGTATATAATAAGTTTCTCTCCTAAGTTGAGAGCCTTTTTGCATTCTCCCCCCGTTGAGAGAGCCTATGTTTCTATGTTTGTTTGTGTTTGTTTTCGTCTTGTAATTCCGTTGAATCTCAAATTCTATCACAGTGAAAAGATTGTTTTAGTTCTTACTACACAATGATATTTCACGGATTTTGAAATGTTTGGTGGGCGTCTCATCGTCAACCCCGGAATCTCATCTTGATCAAGTGCTCAACGCAAAATATAATCCAATGTGGGGTTTCTCAAATGCCAAATTGAGGCAGTTTCTAAGTTGTACTTGGAGTAGAATCCATATGTTTCAAAATCTCTATCAGATATTTTATTGTTGTAGTTTAGAAAATGTAACATCTACTCATATTTGGGATGTGCCTTCGATCTTTGTGAAGTGTCATCTCTTTTATTATTGTGAATGAATTTGAGTTGTTGTTTGTTAAAAAAATAAATTAAATTCACCAATTATATTGATGTTTTGTTTATTCCTTCCATTTTTCTTTTTTTTCTTTTTCTTTTTTTAAAAAAAAAAAAAAAGAAGAAGAAGAAAAGAGAAGCGTGTTATGTGAAAGGATGGAAAATGTGAGAATTGGTGGCTCAACGCCTCAACCTCTGTTTCCGTTACTTTTCGATAGTTGACCATTATGAATCACTATTTTGTCCTTTTATTTTAATTTTTAGGTACACTATTTTTCCTTTTTATGTGATCTTACGTAAAGCATCACAAACTCCGTGTAACATTGTTTAGTACTGTCTGAAATGCTCTTTCATGTGACACTTTCAGTTCACTTAAAAAAAAAAACAAAGTTAATAATTCATCGTAAACAACGTATAATCAAGTACTACCTCTGTCTCTAAATGAGTGTCCAAATTTTATTTTAAGTGACATAACTTTTTGTACAATTTGGTAGCAAAATTCATATATAATCTTGTAATCCTCTTTACAAATATTTAGTTTTTGCAACTATAAAGAGTCCGGTGAAAAAAAAATCGAAAAAGAACATTTATGGATAAAGTTATGATCAAAATGTACACTCATTTTGGGACAAAAATTTCCTGAAAATGGACACTCATTTAGGGATAGAGGGAGTAAAACATATTTTTAAATAAAAAATTCAAGTCCATTAGACTCGTCAGTCCAAGAATGATAGTTACATTTTTTAATTTTTCTGTTGTCCTAAAATGTTACATCCGTTTACAAAATTAACATTTCGAAATCAATGAATTATTATAATATAATTTTAAAATATTCAAAATATCAAACGAGATTATCAATTTAGGATGAAATGAACATTTATTATCAGAAAAAACTGAGTAATTTTCAATAAATTCATTTAAATGGTTCATCGTACAATCAGTCAATCTTTTTATCTCTAAGATCTCAATTCAAATTATCATATCTTATATCTTATGAACAATATCACATAAATCAAAAGAATAGTATTACATCTGATTACAATCTAATTTGGCATTTGGGAAATTTAATTTCGGATTCCTTAAGATTAGTGTAATTTCCAAATTTATAAAACCTTTCATTTCTAAATCTTTGTAATTCAATGTTGCAATGAAAAGTTTAAAAAGTTACTCCTATTAAATCTCATCAGGGCGGACTCGGAAATTCGGTAATGAATTAGACTGGTCACTGGGCCATCATTTTATTCTGAACGTTCATACGGGCTAAGTTCGAATTACATGGCCCATCAGTCCATCTTCCACACACACGGTGTATAATGTATAACACTACTAGTCCCTCCGTCCCAGAGTATATGTATTCCTTTCTTTTTTAGTCTGTGAGTATATGTCAACTTCCTTAAATGGCAAAAAATCTTTACTATTCCTCCCACTCATTCTCTCTCCTATTTACTTTTACACTCACAACATCAATCAACTTACTATTCCCTCCCACTCATTATCTCTCATACTTTACTTTTATACTCACAACACTTACATCACATCCACCATTTCTTAATCTCCATGTAAAGGGGAGGGTGGACATATACTCTGGGACGGATGGAGTATTTTTTATTTTATTTTTTAAAGTACAGCACTAATACTGTTACTTATGTCCTAAAATAAATAAATACAATAAAAAAAAATCAAATTGACTTTAATTCAAGAATAGAAAGTTGATTATTTTTCTTGAGACTAGTATAAAGTTTTTTGAGCAAATGATAATTCAATTTCATTCACAATTTGAAAAGAGACGGCACATCACAAAAACCGAAAGTTCACCCCGAATAACAATAGCGGTTCCATTTTTTAACTTACAACAACTATATTTTCGATCTAAATATTGAGATGTTCGAATCTCAATTCAAGTAAAACTTGGACATTGTTTCAATCCGGCATTTAAAAAATCTCTCATCTGATAATATTTTGCGTTAAGTTTGACGAGTAAATGCTCACCGGACATCTCAAAATCTGCGAACCATACTTGTGCAGTTAGACCAGTGGCATGATTAAATTTCATTTTGCTTATTTCATTATTTAGATGTGCATCAATTATGTAAAGATAGATTAAAAATAAAAATAAACAGTTAATATGAACAAAAAAAATAGAGTAACAGCTTGTATTTTTATCATACAACTTAATTTGTTAATTTGTTAAATAGTTTAGAGCATATCTTTTTTTTTTCCTTTTTTAAAATTTTGAATGAAAACTTACTTCCTAAAACATTCTCAACACTCCACCAAGTCATAAAACCTTAAAGCATTTTTATCTGATATGAAAACTAAATAAATGAGAGTATATATATTTGAAAGTATCGTGAGTGAGAATGAGTTGTGAGTATTGCAGATGAGTTAAAATTTGTAAGTAAACCCTCTATTTAACTATGTGAGTATAACAAATGGAGTAGGTAAATAAAACAATAAAAATTGAACATTTAGGAAATGCTACTTACCAATTAAACACACAACAAGAGAATGACCGATCGCGGTTTCAACTTTCAGCCGTTCTGCTTAAGATAAACTTTCAGTTTTTCCCGATACCCTAACTTTATCCAAAAATATCATAAACAATTAACAATATTAATGGGACATATCTTCGTTTAATAAATATTAGAGAGCGTTGACATAAATTAACTGATTCCGACAACCCATCCATTTCCACCCCATAACCCTTTCCAGCACCACCCCTTCACACTCCCTTAGTCACTCTAGGTAGTGACTTCCCACTCCTATTCTCCATCACTTTGATCTCAACCCCAATTCTCAAATTAAAATCATCACTTTATCAAAAAAAAAAAAAAAACACACTACACATAAACTCATCTGAAGGGAGGGGGTAGGTTATAATTCACGGAATTGATTTATTAAACCCTTACAATTTTCCTTCGCAACAGAGTCTCTTTTATAAAATTATGAAACGAATGAGTGGATATTTTACACGTTATATACTTTTAGTGTTGATTTTCTAGGTTACATAATTGTTGTATAGTAGATTCCACAGTGGTCCAGTAAATCATAGCTTCCCATCGGCTTGTGAAATTGGACTTACACATGTCCCTTATTCTATTTGCACAAGAGCAGTGTTATGACACAAAATAAGGTTACAAAATTTTTGCTCACAAGATGAGGTGACGATATTTTAGTGGTTACATCGATAATGAACCCGCCACACTCTACTTAAAAACACCAATAAAATCATTACACTTGCGATTTTGTGAGCAAATTTTGTGATTTTTTTTGTCCCTTAGTATTGTTCTTTGTACAATACTCAGGTGTTGTGTTGCCATCAATTAGAACTTAGAGGGCATATCATTCTCATAACTTGGTTTGATTTGATTTTGAGTCAAAAAGTAATTAAATTTTAGTTTTCGTCAAGAGCCAATTTAAATTATTTTAATCGTTCGTTATATTTTGAGACGAAGAAAGTTTGTGTGTTTATAAATAATCATCAATTACATGAAATCGCTGAATTGTTAATGACAGATATTTGTTGGAACAATTTTAATCCCTGAATGCCACACTCACTTTAGAATAGGATTGAGGAAGAGTTGAAGCGGAAGCGATAAAATATATACCTGTTGAATCCATGGATGATGTAGGGAGAAATAAGATGAAGAAGAAGAAGTAGGGAATGAAGATCTTCTAAGTAATAGTGACTTCTTAATCTCTCAAGTACTTCAATAATGTGAAGAGAATTTAGGAGAGATAACAAGAATGAATAGTTGTTTCTAGGCTTGATGGAAGGGCCTTTAAATAGGAAACATTGTGTCACTTCACCTAGGGACTACACCCTTTCAAGAAGCTTAGTGATATTATATTACCCTTTTGCCCATCACAATTAGGTAATTATATATCCAGGAATTCTACACATTTTATTATCAACTATACTTTATAAATTAACATTATAATCATAATTATATAAATGGAAGTCTAAATGACTTGTGTTGCAAGCCATGTCCTTACAATCTCCCACTTGGGTTGCAAAACAAAGTCCTTCCTTTAAATCATGAATATAACACAAATGACAACCCTAATGTGCGCATTTTATTGTCATTTATAACAATCTCGTCCATTAGTCATACAAGTATAGGACTAAAGGGGCAGTCGTTGTAATTGATTCGCAACTAAACCCACAATAATCACGTATACAAATCTAACTAAATGACAGATCAAAAGTATAGATGTGTAGCATGGAATCATAATGAATATATACATATTCTTCCAACTAGTCCAACTTAACCAAATGAGATCAAAACTTTAAATAATAGAACAATTAATGAAAGAACAACACAAACTCCCACTATACTAAATGTTATCAAAAGTTGTTACACCCATATGAGCAACATGCTCGTGAAACACTGAAGATGATAACTCTTTCATAAATGGATCCTCTAAATAGAGTTTGTTTCTATAAGTTGTATCCCTTTCGTTCATGTTGTACTCTTTTCTTTATAACAAGATAATTAATGTCTAAATCCATAAACTCTTGTTAGAGTACAGAACTGCTACCTGATAGTCATTTCTTAATTGGTCTTTCGACACTTATTTTGACAAATTACAGTCCATTAAAACATATGCAGCCATATATTTAACTAATGTCGGAATACCTAATGATCTCAAGATGATCCGACTTCAAAACATAGGCATGAAGTTCTTTAGTGTTTTGTAAATACTTCTATCATTCTTTTAGCTGCTACTTAATGTTCTTTCCGGATTGCTTTGGTATTGACCAAGCATCCCAACATTAAATGTAAGATATACATATAAATTAAGCTTCCTACTGCTGATGTAAAGAGAGAATTTTCCATATACTTGGATTCAAAATTTACTTTTAGGACACTGTTTGAGACTAAGAATGTCTCCTTTAAAATTAGGGGTGTCATGTGGTTTACATTTTTGCATGCTAAACCTTTTGTAATACCTTTCCATATGGTCCTTTTGTGATAATCCTAAAACATCTCGTGAGTGATCACGGTGAATTTGGATTCTTAATACAAAGATGCCTTACCAAGATCTTTCATTTCAAATAAGAAATTTCTTAGTTTCCTTAATAAGGTTCATATCATTACTAGCAAGCAAAATCATCATCCATATATAAGACCAAAATTATAAATTTACTCCCACTGAACTTATGGTATACACAATCTTAATCAAGATTCTTTTCAAAACCAAATAAAAATAACTTGATTAAGTACCATTAATGAGAAACTTGCTTGAGTCCACAAATGGATTTCTTTAAATTCACAAACTAATTGCTTAGTTTGATCCAAATCAACCATATATTCCTCAATGTCTCAATTAAGGAAAGTTGTCTTTATATCCATTTGATAAACTTCAAGATCATAATATGTTATATGTGCCATAATGATCTAAAAGTGTTTTTAGAAGATACCGGAAAAATGCTTTCTTTATAATTAATGTCTTCCTTTTGAGTCAAATCTTTAACAATTATATGGGCTTTATATCTTTCCATATTACCTTGTGAATCCTTTTGGTCATAAAGATTAATTTAATCCCAATAGATTTCACATCTTTAGGTAATGGGACAAGATCCCAAACGTTGTTATCCTTATAGATTTTAACCCTTCATTTATGACATTAATTTACTATATGAGAATTAGAACTATTAATGGTTTCATGGAAAATGAGAGACTCGTCTCCCACTAAAACTAAGTGTCCTTTATTCTCGGCAATATACACTTCATAATTATCCGGATTTGCACTTTCTTCTTACTCTATTGGATCTTCCAAAGGGCACCGGTTCTATCTTATTTTGAGGTTGTTGAATTTCCTTCTTATGATCAACATTTTCATGTTGTTCAATATTTATAGGGAAATCATATTTATTTTGAATTGTATGTTCTTCTTGAATGTCAAGATCAAAACTTAATATCCAATCGGAACTATGGGAAGTGGTATATAAATGGATTCCATACAAATGAATTCCTCTTCCTTTTCAAATTCAAAATATTACTCCAAATTCTCCCACTAAAATTAACATCCTTAAAAGAACCTAGCATTTCTCGTTTTTCAAAACGTTCTAACTTTCGGGTTGTAAAATTTATATATCCCCTAGTTCTCTCGGCTTACCCCATGAATAACTACTAATAATCTTACGTCTAACTTGCCCTTAGTAGACTTATAAAATCTATCCTTATGCTAGACAACCCCATAAATGAATATGATTTAAGGACGAATAAGGAACGCGTCCTTAAATCATTAAGGGTTTATATTAGTAGCCTTAGAGGGAGCTTTAATGAGAATAAAGGTTGCGGCTTTAACGTATCGCCCATAATGAGTGAGGTAAGAGAAGTATAAAACATACTTATTACCATATCCTTAAGGATTTCAATATGTCTCTATTACAATATTCATGCTAGGCGTACCCGGCTCAATGTAGAGAGAGATAATCCCATACTCTTTCAAAATAGCGAGTAAAAAGGACCTAGACGTTGTTCCTTTTAACAATCATTCCAAAGATGTATACAACATCATGAATGACCCTAATGTTCTTAATAGTCTTCAAAGTTGATTTCCAACTTTGTCTTTATAAGACTTTTACAACGTCCAAACTCAATATTTTATGAAGCAAATAAATGTATTCAAACTAAGAGTTAGTCATTTTGTACATAATAACTATTGTTGACCTTTTCCATGAAGGAATAATTAATGGCCTACAAATATCCGAATGCATTAGTTCATTGAGACACTTGATGCTCTTGAGAATACTATAATGTTTGTAAATTTACTTTAAGGCATTTAATGCAAAAGTATTTTCCAAATTATCAAGTTTGTTTAAGATTTTCCTTTAACATAAGCTTATCAATTTTTCTCTTGGAAATATGACCCAAATGCCTATGCTTTAATAAAATATAAACTTTACTTGATAACTTTTGCTTTCTAGTTTTGGTTTCATAATTTAAGGGACACATTTATTGTTTGAATAATGTCAAGTAAATAAAGAACACTTGACAAAGTACTAGTACCAACAACCTTGGAATTTAAAATAAAAATCACATTTATAAAAGATGAACAAAATAACCTTTTTTGTTCAATAGTGTGATAAATATCAAATTCCGTCTAAATGACGGTACAACAAATGTATTATTTATACAAATAACACTAAGCACTTTAACAATAACCAAAATTCCCGATGCCTTTCACTTCAACCGGATCCCGGCTTCCATATAGATGAATCCTTCATCTTCTCCAGGACTTCGGTATTTCAGGCAATCCTACATAGACATTCATTATGTGAGTTGTTGTAACATAATTCAACCACTATGTATATGTAGGAAATGAAACCAAATTAGCCTTTATCACAAATAATTCCAAATGACATACCTTTCTTAGCACGCCAAGCGTGATACTTAGGGCAGTCGTACTTCATGTGAGTGAGGTCCTTGCAAAAGAAGCATTCCTCTTTATGATCATGAGATGATCCCTTAAGCTTCTTTTTACTTGCAACCGCAATGTCCTTCCCTTTTCTCTTTGTCCCATGAGAAGAGGTAGATGCCAAACATCCCTCAATCATATCAAGGAATGTTTTAGCATCAACGTCCTTGGAGACACCGTCCAAAATGGTCTCTGGGACAACTATATTCATGATCATTAGGCTCACGCGGTTGGAGCATTCCCACTTCTCATTATTTAAGCAATCTTCTTGAGTGTTTATATCAGAAAGAGGAAGAGGAAACGGTTCCCTTAATGCGTGATCTATGTCCATATAGCCTAAGATCATCATCAATTTATTTTTCCAAGTTTTAAAATTAGTCCCGTTAAGCATCGGTAAAGTACTCATAGCAGTAATCACGGATGAAGCAATAAGTAAATCTGTTGGGTTTTGAGAACAAAAAAGAATGAAAACAAAAACATGAATAAGAAACTACAAAATGAAAAATGATTAATTATATCAACGAAATCCATCAATAAGACAATCAACATGACATCAAAACTAATATTTGGATTGCGAGTTGACTCATAAATGATTGCCTTAGGTAACAAGTAATTTGAACTTATATTTTAATAAATAATTAATCTTCCTTTGGGCCGACATAAGTACCTAAGAAAATATCCTAATGTTCATTTTATTTGTTACCACATGAATGCCTAAGTTTAGTCAAATGTCAAGATCTTCTTTGGAAAATTCAAGTCATTCACATATTAACTTAAACATCCAACACTTTACAATTTAAGGGTTTAAATAACGTAAATCACTTAGGCGACAATATTATTTAAACAATGAATAAAATTGTCAAAGCATATAATTAATCATAACTTTTTAGGTTTGAAATAATGTAGGTTTTGTTCCAAGGGAAAAACAAAATAGTGCAAAACTTAGAAAAGTCCAAAACCTGTGAACAGTAACTGCTCGGCCGAGTCTTATGAAGTGCTCGGCCGAGCACCTTAATCAGAATGTTTTGGTCAATTTGTCACATTATGCTCGGCCGCTCTAAACAAAACGCTCGACCGAGCTGCTCGGCCGAGTCATATGATGTGCTCGGCCGAGCACCTTAATCAGAAACAAATGCCTTATTTGACATACAATGCTCGACCGTGCAAAACCAAATGCTCGGCCGCGCAAGTTTTGGTCCGACCGGGCATAACCAAAGACCTGACCGGGTATTCAAGAGAACCGGACCGAACTCGACCAAAGGTCCGATCGGTTTATGCCATTTTTGGCGCCTGTTCATGTGCTCGACCGAGCAAATCCAAAGACCCGGCCGAGCAGTTCGCGCCTTTTCATATGCTCGGCCGAGCAAAACAAATGACTCGGCCGAGCACCCCATTTTCTGCACTTTCTGAATTTGTTTAATTTATTCCCAAAAGGCCATGAATTGCAAGTAGATCCACATGGTATGTACTTAAAACATAAAACCATGTTATTTAAGGATAATCTTGCCTTAAAATTAATGGAATCAAGTGAGTAGATCCACATGGTATGCACGAAAACATAAAACCATGTTATTAAGGGATAGTCACACTTGAACCATTTAGTTTTAATGAACAAAACTTTCAAACCTTTTCTGAATTTTAGATGATGATTATCAGTGCTATATGAACGAATTAGAGTCCCTAATCAACATCAAAACTTGATGATTCAACAGGGAAAATGAATCAAAATTGAAAGTATACACTTTCCAAAAAAAAAAAAAAAAGAACTCAAACTTAAACTAAAGATGAGCGGGGCTCTGATACCAATTGTTGGAACAATTTTAATCCCTGAATGCAACACTCACTTTAGAATAGGATTGAGGAAGAGATGAAGCGGAAGCGATAAAATATATACCTGTTGAATCCATGGATGATGTAGGGAGAAATAAGATGAAGAAGAAGAAGTATGGAATGAAGGTCTTCTAAGTACTAGTGACTTCTTAATCTCTCAAGTACTTCAATAATGTGAAGAGAATTTAAGAGAGATAACAAGAATGAATAGTTGTTTCTAGGCTTGATGGAAGGGCTTTTAAATAGGAAACATTGTGTCACTTCACCTAGGGACTACACCCTTTCAAGAAGCTTAGTGATATTATATTACCCTTTTGCCCATCATAATTAGGTAATTATATATCCAGGAATTCTACACATTTTATTATCAACTATACTTTATAAATTAACATTATAATCATAATTTTATAAATAGAAGTCTAAATGACTTGTGCTGCAAGCCATGTCCTTACAATATTGTGTCACACAAAAATGATCCTTTGCTTTAAGAAGTCAATACTATTTATATTTTGGTTGTCAACAATAAGTAACTTTGATAAGAAGAAAAAAATGATAAATAATTATCTTGAAAAAAATAAAATTTTATTTGTGATGCATTATAGAAAATATTATTAACAAAAATTTCTAGATTTTCACCATTATAACTAAATTGATTGAAATTTTCACCGTTATAACTAAATTGATGTCATTTACTGATCAAAATTCACTAGAATTCAGTCATTGACCACTAAGGACTTGGGGAGGATTCCCTCTATCTTTACATGAACATCCATATTTATTTTAAAGGACATTCAGAAAATGTCTGTTTTTCATACAATTAAATGTAAAGATGTTTAAGTATTTTTGTTATTCACTTTTCAAACATTTGTTTTAGCAAATATAAAATGATTAATGATAAAAAAAATTGGGCAAATTACAAATAAGGGTCTAAAGTTTGGGGGTTGTTCGTAGAAAGATGTGTCATGTTTCAATTTTAGTGATTAAGCGTATGAAGTTACCAACTGTTAACAAATATGGTATTGACGAAATCACTAAAAATCTCAGTTAAATACGTGTCAAGCACACGCTAGTTAACTGAGGTAAGTTCGCAACTCACATGTAAGAAATATGAGGGCCTAAGTTTAGACCCTAAACTACAGAAATCATAACTTTAGACCTTAATCCAAGATGCCCACAAGTTTGAACCTGAATTTGAAAAAATCCCTTAACTTTAGACCCCCTACTAGTACTCGTGCTCGTGCCGGTGGTACGGTGACAGTATGGTGTCAATGAAGCGCTAAAATCTTATATATATATATTAAAGTTGGTGAAGAGGGATGTGGTGTTGCCATGTGTACAAGTCATGGAGGAAGGATGAATTTAGTGATGCCACATCAAATCTACCCTAATAAATAAGTGACTTTTCATTTTTTTTCTATTAGCTAATAGTATTAGCTAATAATATTAGTTACTAAATGAGGTATCTATTATAGTTAACTATTATAATAAATAATACATATAATAGTAATAGTTACTATAATAAGTAACTATTACTTATAATAGTAATAGTAACTATAAAAGTTAACTATTATAGTAACTATTATAGTTAACTATTACTATTATAAGTAATAGTTACTATTATTGTTAACTATTATAGTTAACTATTACTATTATAAGTAATAGTTATTATTATTGTTAACTATTATAGTTAACTATTACTATTATAAGTAATAGTTACTATTATTGTTAACTATTATAGTAACTATTATAGTTAACTATTACTATTATAAGTAATAGTTACTATTATGGTTAACTATTATAGTAACTATTACTATTATAAGTAATAGTTACTTATTATAGTAACTATTATTATTATAATTACTATTTATTATAATAGTTATTATATAAATAACTATTTTATCTAACTATTAATAATTAACTATTTATTTAATAATTATATTTAACTATTAATAGTTAACTATTATAATTAAAATTATATACTCCATTATTATGATTGATAATTAACTAATATTATTAAATAAAAATATAAACGAACAAAATATAATAAAATTAATAATTAGTTACCCGTGCATGGCACGGGTTACCCACTAGTATTTTGAATAGTTAACTCAGGGCCGGCCTTGGGCATAATCTAAGGAAGCGGACGCTTAGGGCCCCAAAAATTTACGCATTTTTTAGGGAGAAAGCCTGGAGATCTCATATCCATTTCATTCCACCCAGGTTTGAATCTTTCTGGGCCACTTCTAGTTTTTTGTTGTTGTTTTTTTTCTTCTTTCCTCAATTACTAGTAAAGGCCCCGTGCTCTGCACGGTAGAACTTTACTGATATTATTCTATAGAAGGTGATTACTTTTTTATATAGTAATCATCATTTTAAATACTCCCTCCGTCTCTAGTTAGTGTGGACCAAATTTTTTGGCACAAAAATTAAGAAAAAGTAAGAGAGATAAATAATGGAACGAGGTGTTTGTGAGTATGAAAAAATAAATAGGAGAGATAATGAGTGAGAGGAATAGTAAATTGATTGGTATTTGTGAGTGTAAAAGTAAAGTAGGAGAGAGAATGAGTGGGAAGAATAGTAAAGATTTTTTGTTATTTTGGGGTAGTCCACAATAACCTGAGACGGACCAAAAAGAAAGAAGTTCACACTAACCTGAGACGGAGGGAGTATAATGTTAGCTAGTAATAGTAATCTTATTTATATAGAAAGTTGAATATTTACCAATATAGTAACAATTATGAGTAACTAATATTTTATTATTACTTAAAATATTCTAATGTATTAGTAAAATAATGTTTTTAATTATAATTTATTATAATAGTATCTATTTTTAGTTTGTAAATGTAATAGTTATAATATAATATATAGTAACTGTTCTAGTTAACTTATTATTAGTGAAAATATTGAGAAAAACTTGTTTTACTTAGCTTTAGTGTAAAACTTGTTTCCATTCCTTAATGTAAACATAATTTCTTAATGTAAGATAGGTTTTACACATATCTTAATGTAAAACATGTTTTTTCATAAGACTGACTCATATTATTAGCTAATAGTGAGCTAAATGGTACTGTAATAGTTACCTTATAGAGTACTACATCCTTCCTCAAGTGAATGTACATTTGGGATTTAAGGATCATTTTGAAGAAAAATAATAATATTAATAGAAAAATCATAAATATTCTTATTATTCAAATTTAAAATTTTTGTTTTGTAAAAATATAATGATTTTTTAAAAAAAAAATTATGTGAAGGTAAATTTCAAAAGATCATTCATTTTGAGAAAAAACAGAACATTCAATTTGAGACGAAGAGAGTAACTATTATGATTAACTAATATGATTAATAATAATAATTAATTTGTATAGTAACTATTATAATTAATTAATACTATTAATAGTAATAATTAATATATATAGTAACTATTACAGTTAACAATTACTATTAATAGTAATAGTTAACCTATATTGTAACTATTATGATTAACTAATACTATTAATAGTAATAGTTAACTTATATAGTAACTATTATGGTTAACTAATACTATTAATAGTAGTAGTTAACATATATAGTAACTATTATGGTTAACTAATACTATTAAGACAAAAACTTATGTGAGAACACTATAACCAGCCTCATGGATGAGACGGGCCATTTTTGACCCATAACCCGGCCCATTGAACCAGCTCCATGACACAGGGGGCGACCCTGCCATGTGGCAGCCTCTCATAGGCCCAAATTTTATTTTTATTTATTATTATTTTTGCTTTTTTTAAAATTTTTGTACTTTTTTTTGTTTGTTTTTTTTGGTTTGTCAAAAGTAATAGTTACTATAACTTAATGTAATGTCTGTATACATAAAAGTAATACATATATATATATAGAAAAGTAACAGTGTTTTTTTCTATGTTTTCTTCGTTTGCCAAAAGTAATACTTACTACAACTATAATGTAACGAACGTGTTACTTATATGTAATAATGTTTATACATAATTGTAACACATATGTATAGAAAAAGTAATAATTCAACCATTTACATTTTTAGAGCTAAAAACACTTGATTAGTGTTACATGTAAAAGTATTACATTATCTATAGAAATATGTTATAATTTCTTTTATTAAAGTGTTACATTTACTTGTACAAACAATTACATTCATATATATGAGTTGTTACTCTTCAAATGTTACTTTCTTTCCAAAAATTAAATCAAAATACACAATATTTTACATTTTTGCGAAATCACTATTACATTTCAGTATAAATGATAATTACATTTAGATATTGTTTGGGTTACATGTAATTATAGTTAGTATTACATTTGAAAAAAATGGTAAAACGAGCTTTTGTTTTTGTAAAACAGGTGTTACGTTTACATATGAACAATGTTACTTTATATGTATACAGTCATTACATTAAGTTATGGTAACTATTACTTTTGATGAACGGCTGAAAAGCCGAAAAAATAATATAAAAACTCAAAAAAAAAAAAACTCTGAGAGGCTGCCACGTGGCGGGTCATGCCCCATGGGTCATGGTCGACCCGTCTCACACATGAGACGGATCCCCTTGTTCTCATGGGAGACCACCTCTACTATTAATTGTAGTAGTTAACATATATAGTAACTATTATGGTTAACTAATACTATTAATAGTAGTAGTTAACCTATATAGTAACTATTATGGTTAACTAATACTATTAATAGTAATAGTTAACCTATATAATAACTAATAGTATTAACTAATAATATTAACTAATCGTAAGAATTCCAAAAGTCAATTATTAATTTGAGAGGCGATGATGTGGCTTCATGTAGATCAAGCTTTGTCCACGTGGCGACTCTATAGGGGTCTTCCTCGACTATTATATATATAGACTAGCGGGTAACCCGTGCTCTGCACGGGAAACCAATACTATATCTTAAAAATAATATTTTAACTATAGTTAACTAATATAGTAATTATCATTTTAACTAAAAATAATAATAATAATAATTAATCTATATAATTACTATTATTATAATTAAATAATATTATTGATAGTAATAGCAATGATTAATTTATATAATAATTATTATAATTATTATAATAAACTAATACTATTAATAGTAATAGTTAATAGATATAGTAACTATTATGATTAATTAATAATTTAACTTATATAATAACTATTATAATTAACTAATACTAATAATAGTAATAGTTAATGTATATAGCCTATTTATAGTTAACTAATACTATTAATAGTAAAAACTAACTAATAAAGTAACTATTATAGTTAACTAATACTATTAATATTAACAATTAACTTATATAGTAACTATTATAGTTAACTAATACTATTAATAGTAATAGTTAACTAATATATTAACTATTATAGTTAACTAATACTACTAATAGTAATATTTAACTTGTATAGTAACTACTATTGTTAACTATTACTATTAATAGTAATACTTAACTTATACTATTAATAGTAATATATTAACATACATATTAACTATAATAGTTAAGTACTACTATTAATAGTAATAGTTAACTTGTATAGTAACTATTATAGTTAAGTAATACTATTAATAGTAATAGTTAACTTGTATAGTAACTATTATAGTTAACTAATACTATTAATAGTAATAGTTAACTTGTATATTAACTATTATAGTTAAGTAATACTATTAATAGTAATAGTTAACTTGTATAGTAACTATTATAGTTAACTATTACTATTAATAGTAATAGTTAACTCATATCATAACTATTATTATGAGCTAATAGTATTAGCTAATAATGAGAATATCAAAAGTCACACACTTTTAGGATAGTGATGATGTGGCATCACGAAATGCAAGATTCTTCCATGATTTGTCCACGTGGCATCACCACATCTCTCTTCACCAACTTTAATATATATATATATATATATAGATTTGAAAGGTTTTATATTTTATTCATCATTTCTTCTTTAATTATTTGAACATTTTTTTTTCATTCTATTTTCCTTCCTTAATTATTCAAAATTTTGTTTGCCATAAGAAACTCTTAATTACCAAACCCGTTCTTCTACTTATGTGAATTCTTAACTTTATCCTTGCAATTTGAATTTTGGTCCTTTTTATTTCAATATCATTGTACGTTTTTGAATTTTTTTTTTTACAATCTTTGCTAAAAATTTACTACATTTTTTTATAATTATTTTGCAATCTCTCATCCACAAAAATGTTAAGTTACGACAATTATTGTTTAGGGTATTAGGACTTAATGTGTGTATCGTGTTGGGGAAAAAAATGAGGGCCCCGTATAATTAAGTTGCTTCGGGACCCATATTCCACAAGACCGGTCTTGAGTTAACTTATATAGTAACTATTATTGTTAACTGCTAATATTAATATTAATAGTTAACTTATATAGTAACTATCATTGTTAACTAATACTATTAATAGTAGGGCAAATAACAAATAAGGGCCTGAAGTTTAAAGGTCATTCGTAGGTAGGGGTCTGAAGTTTCAAAACTAGCAGATCAGGGCCTGAAGATAGAAAAAACTAGCAAATATGGGCTTTTTGACGAAAAAGTTAGATTTTTCAGTTAAATCCGCATGTGTCGTGCACATGTGGACTCAATTGAAATAAATGTTACTATTTAAGGAGTAAAATGAATATTTTAAATTTTAAAGGACTAAAAGTAAAAATATCACCAATATATAATTCACTAAAATATTTTTTTTATTTTTTTTTCACAATTTTTTTTTTGTAATGTATTTTACTAAAACAATCTAAATAAAAAATAATACTTCAAATAACGTGACAACGTAGGTTCTCATAAAAAATAGTGGTTTTAACATTGTTCTCATTAAAAAATATTTATTATAAAAACTAATATAGTGGTTTTCATTTTCAAAAAAGTAATATTAATTTAGTAAATTGTATATTAGTGAAAAAAAATAATTTTAGTCCTTTTAAGTTTTAGGCAAAACTGCATCAAAAATCACTCAACTATGACCAATTTGGGTATTTGGTCACTAAACTAATTTCCTTTTGAAACAACACATCCAACTAAGAGTTTATTGAATCGAAAGTCACTATCACTAACCCCGTTAGTTTTTTGCCGTTAAATGGTCATGTGCAGCGCATGTGACCAAATTTGAAGGGGTAATTTAGGCAATACAGTCTAAAAGTATAAAGAAATTATAGGGTTTATTTTTCAATTTTATAAACTACAGGGCTTGAACTAAAAGAACAAATAATAAAAACCCTAACACCCTCCTCTGTGTTCTTCATTCTTACAAAGCCTCCTCCATCCCCTCTCATTTCCACTCTCTGGCAACCCCCCATCCACCGTTTACTTTCTCTCTCTCTCTCTCTCTACAACACTTTTATATATTCACTCAACTCAACTCAACAATTTCAATTTCTCTCTCTAGACTAGAAAATTCCCCCACTGACATGGCTCTTGAAGCTTTGAATTCCCCAACTGCTACCCCTTCCCCGTCTTTCCGTTACAAAGACATGGACGTCGTTCAACACACTCTCGATTCTTGGACCAAAGGCAAGCGCTCAAAGAGGCCTCGCACTGAGACGAACCCACCTACTGAAGACGAGTATTTGGCTCTTTGCCTCATCATGCTCGCTCGCGGCGACGCCGGCGGGAATTCAACGGCCACCACCACGTCTACTTCCGCTTTAAACCCCACCGGTAAATCTCATGAGTGCTCAATATGCCATAGGTCTTCCCCTTTTTGCACGCCTCCCCTTCCAAATCCTAGATTTGAAGCCGAAAATTGAAGACCCAGTTGAAAATTGAAGAATTGTCCATGGTTGAAATAGAAATCAGGAAATTGAATAACACAGTTGTGATTTTAATCATGGGGTTTTTCTATTGATTTCTTATTGGGTTCTGGTTTCTGGAATAATCTGATTTAGAATCGGAAGGGGCGGTGATGGCAGCTGGGTTTCAATCGGAAGCAAATTCATTCTCTCATTTGTTAATTTTGTGTGTTGATTTGGTTTGAATCTGGATTTTATTTTGATTTTATGTGTTGCTAGTGGTGTTGATGATTATGGCTGGTGATTCGGGGTGGAATTATGGTGGTGTTGGTGGTAGTGGTGGGTTTGTGGTGGTGCTTACCGCGGACTAGTGGCGGTGGTAGCCGGTGGCGTGTGGGTGCCAGAGATTGACTGGTGATTGGGAAGATGAAGAGAGGGAGTTAGTCTACTTAACAAATGTGGGTGCATTTGTTTAGTTTCCTTAACATCAATAGCTAAAGTGGTGAAAAACAATTGATTAGGGACTTATTTGAAACAAGTTTAACCTTTATATTCTAGCTTAAAGTGAACTACCTAAAATACCCTTAAAAAAAGTCATGTGCATTGGCACATGACTATTTAACGCCAAAAAACTAACGGGGTTAGTGATAGTGACTATGGATGCAAAAATAAATAAGTTGAATGTGTTGTTTCAAAAGGAAATTAGTTTAGTGACCAAATACCCAAAGTGGTCATAGTTGAGTGATTTTTGGTGCAGTTTTGCCTAAGTTTTAAAATATTCGTTTTACCCCTTTAATAGTAGTATTAATTTCAATTAAGTCCACATGTGCACGACACATGCTGATTTAACTGAAAAATCTAACTATTCCATAAAAAAGCCCCTATTTGCTAGTTTTTCCTATCTTGAGGTCCTGATCTGCTAGTTTTGAAACTTCAGACCCCTGCCTACGAACGACCCCCAAACTTCAGGCCCTTATTTGTCATTTGCCCGAATAGTTAACTTATATAGTAATATTATAGTTAACTAATACTATTAATTGTAATAGTTAACCTGTATAATAACAAATATCTTTAACTACTATTAATAGTATAGTTAACTTATATAGTAACTATTAATAGTAACTATTATGGTTAACTAATACTATTAATAGAAATAGTTAACCTATATAAATAACTAATATCTTTAACTAATACTATTAGCTAATAAAAAGAATACCAACAGTCATTTAAAATTTAGGGTGGTGATGACATGGCTTCACCAAAAGCAAGCATTAGCTAAGACATGTCCACGTGACGAATCCACAACCCTCCGCCTCAGCTTTTATATAGATTTTACTATTTGTCAAACTAAATAAACAATTCTCTATCTGATTTTATTTAAAAAATTATGACTACTAATAGCTATTGTTAAAAAAAATAAAAAAAAATAATCCCCGTCGCTCACCTTTCTCACTCTTTTTCATTCAACATAAACTCACTTTTATTTTAATTGTAATATAATTTATTTCTTAATGCTTAATCTACAAAAAATTAGGTTTATATATTTTTATTTTAGTAATGTATTGTTTTTAATTATTTCGCGATAAAACACGACTTCAAACAATGTTTTGTATTATTTGAATAATTAATGAAATGATATTGTTTAGTTGATGATATTGTTTTTAATGCATTGATTTGGCACGAGAAGGCTTCGAGGGGAGACAACTCGAGATTTCTCTCCCCCATTGTCAAGGTCAAAGTACTGTTGAGGACCAAGTTGACGAAGGTAACGCGAGAAAATCTAACCCACTTGCTAGAACCCCGTCCCCTCGCGAGCCAACAGGAAAATTGTCAAGTCTAACACTTATAATTATATCCTTGGCTGTGACCCACCAAACCCAATCCCATTTATCGCCCCGCAACGCATAATGACAAAATTGCCATGTAATAGTTATATTGCAACATTATACCATGATTTTTTTGATCTCTTTGCACTGAAATTTCCGTTTTTCGTTCTAAAAATTTGGTCAACTAGTCGGCCAATCATCAGGCCGGGCCAAATACGTCTTTAACGCACAGGCGGGATGGGTCAAAAATCGGTGAGGCCTGCCTCAATGTATCTGATGACCATCTCCAGTTCTCCACCAACAATGTTTGAAACTTCATAAAGCACACTATCTATAGATTAGGCCCATAAAACGAATATCAAGCTTTAGCCCATGTGTTCAATTGAACTCAACTCAAACTCGATGGAATTTAACCTAACTCAATCCAATCTAATTCCTGAAATAGTGAATTTGGGCACGGCCCATAAGGATGTAGATGCAGAGTATGGCTTAATCTGGCGTGTAAAAACGCATTTTCCATCACCAGTGAAAAGCTGTTTTTACAAGAAGCGTTGCGCTTTTATGAGCTTTTGGATTCGGTCGGGTCTCAGATTCAATTTTGTTTCGGTTCGGGTCAATATACGACCCATGTACTTGCAGCATATAAAAGGGCAAAAGGCTAATCCATCTTGTCTGGTCCTTGGTTAACTCATTCGGTCAATCACAACATCCTCAAATGCCCAGAGAGAGAATTACAAAACAAGGCAACGTACTACACTTTTGGTTACAAAAAAGGTAACGTACTCTCTTTTGACAACATAATGAAATGTACTTTGATATTTGGTTTCAAATAATGCAACTAAGTTGGATGACGTTACAATTCATTAACGAAATGAATCATCTCGTTAAATAAACTAACAATCGCTAAAAAAAAGAACAATGCCTTCGTCTTCAACGTCATTTTATTTCTACCCTTGCAATTTTCCACCTTCAAGCCAAATGCATTGCAGATGAATGCAAATGTGAAACCATGAATTAAAACCCCAGAAACCCAAAATCAAATTTGAAAATATAACCTGAACATCAAACCCAAAATCATACTTGAAAACACAAATCTGAATATCGTACCTGAAAAACCAATCCGAAATCGAACCCCAAAATCAAACCCTAGGATATGGGTTTGTGAGTTCGTCCAATGAGTCAATGCGTTTTTGTTTGAGAAATCGACAGCAATACAGATAATACGACATCGTGTAACCTCTCAGCCGTGCTGGACACAACTTGGTTACACTTCTCCGTCCATTACGCCGCCGTCGGAATAATTATGTCAGCCACAAGATTAAACCAAAATCAAACCCGTATATTCTCCTTGGCAGATTCTTCGTGCTCTAGACAATCTGGGTTTTCTCTTGTTTGATTTGATTTTCGATTTTGGGTTGGAAAAATTAAAAATTAGGGGTGGTGAGGTCAAGATAAAGCTCAGATGTGCTTTGGAGTGGTAAAATTGATGAAATATAGTGGTTTACAGTAGAGATGGGTGGTGATTCATTGTGGTGGTTGGAGGATTGATAGGTGGTGAGTGGCGGACTGATGGTGGGGATAGCAGAAAGAGGGGTGGTGAGATGCAAGGAAGAAGACTACCAAATCCGTTAAATATGCTAACAAATGTTCATTGTATTTAACGTCGTTAGGGTGTGTTATATGTAATAAATAGGTAAAGTACATTTCATTAAGATGTCAAATGGTACTACGTTGCATTAATTGTAGGCCAAAATATGTTTAGCCCCCCAAAGTATCTACCCATTCTCACTTTGCACCACAAACCCAATTTTGTCCCAAAGTGACCCTCTAATTTGTCATTTGTCCCAGTTTGACCTATGACCCCTAACGGCGTTAGAAAATTAACGAGAAATGGTCATGTGCATGCCATGTGCAGGGTATTTTGGTCATTTTCTTTGAAAAGGGAAGGATAAAAATGTCAATTTGTTATAATGGTGGTAATTGTTTTCTCCACCCAACCCCCACCAGTTAATAACCACTACCACCACCATTTCTTCAAAAATCCGGCAACCACCACTACCCATTTTTGCCAGTCTCCACCACCCAATTTCGGCCGCCACTACCCAACTACAGCCCCTTTTAGGATTACACTCACACACACTCTCTAGGCTAGAGGCAGCCTTGTCGGATCTAGGCTAGAGGTTTGGGGAGAGAGGAGGACGTCAGAATGATGAGGCCCACTGTTCAGAGCGGAAGACAGAAGTCGCCGACGCCGGAAAATAAAGGTTGCCGGAGATGGAGGAGAGGGTTTACTGGAGATGGGGGCCAGATCTGGATAGTAGGAAGTGGCAAGTGGTGTCCATGTCGATGAAGAGAGGAAGCCTAACAGAGTGGCCGGAGTTAGGAGGGAGACGGTCGTCGGAGCTGGGGAAGGAGACGGTCGCCGGAACTGGGGAAGGAGACGGTCGCCGGAGTAATAGATGATTGGAGGGACTTAAGAGAGAGAAAGTAGAGAGAGATTGGAGAGTGTGTGTGGGTGTAATCCTCAAAGAAAATGACGAAAATACCCTGCACATGGCATGCACATGACCATTTCTCGTTAATTTTCTAACGCCGTTAGGGGTCCTAGGGGGTCATAGGTCAAACTGGGACAAATGACAAATTAGAGGGTCACTTTAAGACAAAATTGGGTTTGGGGTGCAAAGTGGGAATTGGTGGATACTTTGGGGGGCTAAACATATTTTGGACTTAATTGTAACAAACTGTATAGTAAGTTACCCTATTTTGTCTATTGCCCAATGGCCAGAATATCCTCCACAGTTGAAATCCCGTCGGACCGGCGTCGCAGCCGCAGAGACGACGGTCATTCACGTCGTAGTTTGAGCCGGAGTCCTAGTCGCGGCCGCAGAGGTAATGGATATTCACGTCGCAGCCCTAGACGGAGCCCTAATCGCTCATACAATGGTGATGGCTATTCACGTCGTAGTTTCAGCCGAAGCCCTAGACGCAGTCCCGTTATTAGTGGTAGACGAAGTAGAAGTCGCAGCCCGGATTATTCAAGGTACGTTAAGTATTCCGATTACCGACAGAATGATCGTTCCCCTGATTATAATAACCCTAGATCAGAAACCCTAAAATCTGATAGAAAACCGAACTATGATCGGAAGAAACCCTATCTCGATCGAGATTACAGGGATGGACCCATGGAAGAGGCCGAATCAGATGATGAGTTGAAAGGGTTGACATTCGAGGAATACAGAAGGCTCAAACGCCAAAAATTAAGAAAGTCGTTGAGTAAATGTATATGGAATGTTACACCTAGTCCTCCTAGGGATGAAAACGAACCGTATGAACTAGAACCAGAGGATATGGTCGAGAAGGATGCTGTCGACGAGAAAGAAAAGGGTAACAATTCCAATTTGGGGTCAAAGAAAGTGAGTACTGGGCCGTCTGAGTCGGGATCTGACTCTGAATCAGATGACTCGCTCTCTGATTCAGATGACTCAAGATCGAGAAAGAAGAAGAAGAGTTTGAGGTCAAGTTCTAGGCGTAGTCGTAAACAAGTGTCCGTTAGTGAGAGTGAGTCGGATGGTTCTGAGGATGAGTCGGAGGAAGAAGAAAGGAGAAAGAGGAGAAAATCAAGGAGGAAGTCTAGTTCGCGTAAGAAGAGCAGTAGGAAAAGTTCTAGTAGGGAAAGAAGTAGCAGAAGGAAAAGTAGGGATATTGACTCTGGTGATAGTAGCGAGGAAAGTGAAAGTGTGGAATCGGATGCCAGTGGTTCATCAGATGACCACGTGAAGGCAAAGAAGGAACGCATATCTTCTTCAACACGATCTAAGGGAAGCAAGAAGAAGAAAGAATCCGACAGCAAGAGCTCAAGTTCAGAAGAGAATGCCATTTTTGAAGGCGATGAGAAAAGTAAGCCTCTGGTGGGTGGTGATGTGGAGAATACTGATGAAGCTGACAATGAGTTGCTTATGTTCAAAGAAAAGATGATGGAGTCGCGGAAGAAGCCTGTTTTGGAAGATGAACCAGATGTGGGCCCAATGCCCTTGCCTAGAGCTGAAGGCCATATTAGCTATGGAGGGGCACTTAGGCCTGGTGAAGGTGATGCCATTGCGCAATTTGTGCAGCAAGGAAAGCGTATCCCACGTAGAGGTGAAGTGGGTCTTTCAGCTGATGAGATTAGCAAATTCGAGGATCTTGGTTACGTTATGAGTGGTAGTAGGCATCAAAGGATGAATGCTATCCGTATAAGGAAGGAAAACCAGGTTTATAGTGCGGAGGATAAACGTGCTTTAGCCATGTTCAATTATGAGGAAAAAGCGAAGCGTGAACAGAAGGTTATGGCTGATTTGCAGCGCTTGGTTCAACGTCATATTGGGGAGGACACTGGCCCATCTCATGATCCTTTTGGTGTAAATGCAAATGCTGCTGAGGGCACTGACGAGTGACGCAAGAGTATGTTCTGTGACTTGATACTTAATGGCGGGTGTTATGTAATGTGCCTGTACTTGTGCTGAGTTGTTTTTATAATTGTTTTTTCAAAATACTTATGTCATTTCTGATACTATTTATTTTGAGAATGTATGCATGTGTTAGAAGTGTTTGGGAAAATTTAAATCTTGTTTCTCTTTTACTCTGAATTTTCCTGGATGATGGTATTATTCTACATATGGGAAGACTTTGCAATGCGGCATATTTACAACATTTAGTTTTTTTGTTCGTCGGGTTTAAGGTTCTGGTACCCGCTTTATTCCAATTGCATGTGCTCAGGTCTTATCTGTAAGATTAATACTAATTGTTGTAGAAGAGGATTCAAGTCGAGCTTAGTTGATTAGCAGGGTTTTTTCTGCCAGTTGACAAAATACGTGTTGGGTCTCCTATCTTACAGATTCCTATAGAATTTTACTAATAAGGTGCTAGCGTATTCATTGAACTTTTGAATCAACTATTCTATCATAGTTATTTTTCATATCTCACTTTCTCCTCGTAAGCGAAGTGGCATATTCTCTTTCTCTTCAATTGTAGGATGTGGCCTCCGCTCGCTACCTTTTGAATTGAATTTGAGCTGGCTTGTGAGTTTGCTTCTATTTTGATGATTTTTCCTTTTTTTTTTTTTTTTTTTTTTTCTGTTGCTGGGAATGCTAGCAAAACCCTTTGTCTATGTGTCACAGAACAGTTGCAAGAACAAGAGCATGAAATTGCCAAAGTGGTTAAAGGGTCAGAACCTTGTTCTTTTTTAGTTCTATTTCACCTGCAAGTGCATTCCTTTTGGGATGGAGGGAGTAGTTATTAAGTGGTAGCATTTCTGTGTCTTAATCGACATGTCTCGTGTACTATTGAAGTGATTGTCACCATTGCACACATATTTCAAATAACGTATTCCCTAGTTTAGAGTAATGGTCACAAAGATAGCAGGTATCGCTGCCACCACTTGGTGCTTCTCTGGCTCTACGGATTTCATTTGTGTATTCTTTTACTCGACTAATTTGGTCTTCTTTACCTCTTGTCTAACAAAATGTCCAGTTGATTTATTAATAACAGTGAGCCGACTTTATAGTAGGGTTCATACATTCTGAAGTTGGGAGAACAGAGACAGTTTTGAAGGATCATAAAGAAATTGGCAGCCATCTAATATGAATGGGAGCTGCTGTTAGTATCATTGACGATTTGCTGTTCAGGTATAGTTTCTTTAATTCTTTTCAGTCTTGAGATAAGAAAGCTGCAACATTGAAAATAACACTTGTGCATTATTATTGCTACATTTTTTTCTATGATCTATGAAAACAATTAGGAATATGTTCCCGTTGGCTAGTTTATCACGAAAACTTGAGGCAACCAATCTAATCATCGACTTCCATCAGCTCAATCACTGAGCATAGGTCGCCTTCCTTGAAATCTTCGTACACTTTACATATAACCCATTCCTCTTGCTGAAGATTAAAAAGAAAACCAGATAAGCAAAACATTTATTTCTGTGTTCTTTTGTTCAGGAAACTGAGTTCATATTTGCACTTACCCTTCCCTTTTGATCACGGTAGATTAAGTCCCAGGGTTGATTTCTTATCCTGTACTCGATCATTCTCCAGAGTGTTTGGTGTCCATTGTTCCGGTCGCCTTAGTCGAAAGTCAAGTTCTTCTTGGTGCCTTGTAACTCATTTGAGCAAATAATGTCCACAATCATGGAATATGAGATCTTCCAGTGCCCATTCTTTCCTCGTCTATCTGGACAAACCGTTCCGTATAAGAGACAACGAGGATTGCACCATTACGGCTTTTGCTCTATACATCAATGGCCAAAAGGTTTATGATCGACGGGGTTATATTTTGAAGTTAGTTCTGATAAACTGAGTGCAGGCTAAGATTGCTTTCTTAGGTCTTCCTCTACCCCTCACCATCTAATCACTTCCCCGCTCTTTTTTTTTTTTTTTTTTTTTTTTAAAGGAAAACTTCTCCATTCTTTAAGATATACTCCGCCATCTCATCACTTTGAGGGTATATATACACACACATAACACATATATAGTACTGTACACAGGGGCCTCTTAAAAGATAGATTGTTGCCTGGCATATCTACCTTTACCCAGGGTATCCTCGGGCTTCACTCGAGTATCCA
Source organism: Campanula takesimana (assembly GCA_026119855.1). NCBI lineage: Eukaryota > Viridiplantae > Streptophyta > Magnoliopsida > Asterales > Campanulaceae > Campanula > Campanula takesimana. The sequence continues at coordinate 1,702,273 of JAOWBW010000184.1, forward strand.
TTCACATATTACCGGGAAACAAACTATCTTGCGAGAGGTACCCACTTCAGCACCCGAATCATGGGAACTTTAAATTTCGACCCCAAACATTGAAAGGTCATAGGATGATTATATGAGAAGGGTAGTTGATTACAAAAGTAAATTACCTGGAAAGAAATCTCGAGGATGGAACTGGCGGAGGTCTGCAGTCCATCAATCCAAACAGCTTGGTTTAGAACTATCTTCTTGTATAATTGCTGTATCACCTTTTGATCCATATCCATCCTTTCGATTTGATCTTCAAATACCTCTATTTCTTTTGAATTTTGCAGGGGAAATAAGACTGATTTTAAAGAGTAAAATTATTGTATTAATTGCTCGCTTGAGCGATTAATTATTTTCATTGTTGCAACAATTATTATACACCGGAAAATTCATGATTAAAGGAATACTTATTACAGACACAGAGGATCAACCAGCTCCTTAATTTTAATTTTTGAATATAATTTTGTTTCTCTTTCATTTCTGGAAAATTAATATAGGGCATGATCACATGAGATCTCACAAGTTAAAGAATAATACTAAGGGCACAAAAAAGTCACAAAAACTTGCTCATAAAATCCTAGGTGTAGTGATGTTATTGGTGTTTTTAATTAGAGTGTGGCGGGTTCATTATCGATGCAACCAATAAAATATTGCCATCTTATTTTGTAAGCAAGATTTTGTGACCTTATTTTGTGTCCCTAGCATTGTTGCAAGTTAAAAAGGGTTTAATTGTATGGATATCCAATGTTCTAGTACACATAATATGCTTTAATTACTCTTGTTACTTCAGTGGAAGTATGTTTTTCTGTAATTTCGCATGACCACGAGAAAGATATACGATTATAAGTAGGCATGTAAATTTACCAATATTTGCCCCCATTAGGAGGGTTTGGTACAAGTAAAACTCTTCGTTATCATTTATTTATATACATCAGTCTCAAACCAAATATAATGCACCTTAAAAAGAATGGGTTTAGTAAACGTCAAACTCACTCCAGACTTAACCCGTTTATATTTCATTAAATGCTCCACATAGCTTCATAGTCATACCCAATCACTCACATTTTATGTAAATTAGTATAAAAAACACATGTAAGCGTGTATGCGTTCTTTTCATTGGATTTTGTAGTCTACTCATAGTTACCATGAACGTGGGACGTTTCGGGACGGGTACGGGAACGAGGAACGTGACTTAGTAAATTTTGGGTACGCTAGGGGTAGGATCAATTGGGAACGTGGTACGCTCTAGGGGTAGGATCATTTGGGAACGTGGTACGCTCTATATTGAAAACACATCACTAAGTTGAATATAATAACATATATATACACACACACTTACATATATACACACACACACACACACACACACACACACACACACACACACACACACATATATATATATATATATATATATATATGCATATATACACACATATACATATATATATATACTTTTAGAGAGATAAAAGAGTATAACGTAAAGGCGGATAACCATAAAAGATTGCAAAGGCAGACAAGATTCTACGTTGATGACCGTTTATTTTCCGGTACGATTGTTTGTGTCCTTTGGGTCGAGTTCCCTTGTGAACCCGGGACGCGTGTTCCCGGGACGTGGGACGAGGGGGGGGGGGTTGGGAGTTCCCGGTAACTATGAGTCTACTATTATAATTTCAAATTAGTTAAGAAACGAGGAAAAAAATAATTCCTCCGTCACATGGGTTTCATGACTTTATATATATATATAAGGTCGTGCTCCTGTGAGAACCTAAATATCGTGAGAACTTTGATACATTAGTTAAAAAACTAATGTATCCAATGGTTCACTTGGATACATTATTGGATACATTACTTGACTTGGATACATCATTGAATACATTAGGTAAAAACCAATGTATCCAATGTGCACTTGGATACATCATTGGATACATTAAGTTCTCACGGTTCTCACGATATTTGGGTTCTCATTTGAGCACCTATATATATATATATATATATACACACATATACACACATATATATACACATATACACACATATATATACACATATACACATATATATGTACACATATATATATATACACACATATACACACATATATATACATACACACACACACACACACACACACACACACACACACACACACATATATATATATATAGGGTCGTGCTCCTGTGAGAATCTAAATATCATGAGAACCGTGAGAACTTGGATACATTAGGTTTTTACCTAATGTATCCAATGGTTCACTTGGATACATTGGATACATTACTTGGATACTTTAGGTAAAAACTAATGTATCCAATGGTTCACTTGGATACATTACTTGGATACATTAGGTTCTTATCTAATGTATCAAAGTTCTCACGGTTCTCACGATATTTAGGTTCTCATTTGAACACCTACCTATATATATATATATATATATATATATATATATATATATAGAGGTCTTGACTTCAATTATCGTGTAGCACATACACATGACTTTGTGTTAACATGTATACAGTGTGAACTTTTAAATGAGTTTAGTATGAATTTTGATGATTAAGAATACAACTATATTTTGCTACTGAGTTTCATATATTTGCTATTTATCATCAATGGGTTGTTGCTTAGTTATATAACTTATCCTATATTAGTTTAGATATTGGAGATAACTAAAGCTTCATGAATAGGTAGAGGGTCTAACTATGTTTTGTCATTCGTTAGGGTTTTTGTTAAGTTGATTATTTTAACGCAAACAAATTATGCCCAAAGTTATGACTAATTTGATATAATCTATAAACTTAATTTGGTATCTTGATGATGATCTTCTACTTATCGTTTACATTTGTGTTTTAAAAAGAAATATCATTCTTTCTCCCGTAATATCTCAGAAAAATCCAATTTGAAAACGTGGTAGCAGAATTTTTTGTTACAGCTCCCTCGCAACATTCAACCAATTTCTCAAGCCAAAAGTAGTCAATCAACAGAGGTAGGAAATTAGTATTCACATTCTTAATTATAGGAATTATGGGTCATCATCCTCCGGAATGGAATGGATGACAAAATAAAAGAGACGATCCTTTGTTTTGTTCTGGGTTTGAGTTGAAGGCAAAAGAGAGGTGATGAGGTTCCAAGATCAACCAGCAATGACTAGAACCCAGAGCGATTGTGTTCTTGATGTTGGTACAGAGTGATTGAGTTCAGGTGGGGATAGTAAAGGATTGACAAGTGGAAGAAGAAATAGAGGGACTGAGTATCAAGTAAAAGAATATCAAGAAGTGCTATCCTTGACATGAAGCCTACATTTGTCATTTACTAGTTATTAGATATGTCAGGTACTATGAGATTGTATTTCAAATTCCCTGTCTTTCCTAGTTTTGGTATACATACATCTTAACATTCTGCGCCGTAGAGTAGTGTTATACCGTGAAAGGCAACAGTTTGTATATCGCATCTGGCAAAATTAAGCTTTACACTTTTTTCTTATTTGTTATTTCCTTGCTGCACAAACAAGGATGGTAGATATGGATGTCATTAGTCGGTGCCTCTCTTGGCTCCATGAATACACATTATTTTACGAGACTAATTTGGTTTTCTTTTATCTCTTGTCAGACAAAATGTACATATGATTTGTTAATGACAGAGCCGTCTTTATAGTAGGTTTCATACACCGTGAAGTTAGGGGAACGATCATCGAGACATTGGCAGCCATCTAATATGAACGGGATTCAGTTATTATCATCGACAATTTTCTGTTCAGGTATATCTTCTTTAGTTATTTTTTAACCTCAAAAGAAGAAAGCTGCAATATTGAAAATAAACACACACTTTACATTATTGTTGCTACATTTTGATATATCATACTATTACTATATGATCTATAAAAGAAATTAGGAGTATGATCCCATTGGCTAGTTTAATGTTCTTCAGACACTCGCCGTTTAGGGTGTCCAAGAACTTGAGGCGACCAATCTAATCATCCGTTTCCATCAGCTCCATCTCTGAGCATAGATAGTCTTCCCTGAAATCTTCGTACACTTTACATATAATTACACTTTATATATAACCCGTTCCTCTCGCTGAAGTTAGCAAAAAAATAAAATAAAAATCAACAAATCAGTATAATATTACTCCCTCCGTCCCGGAGTAAGAGTCCTACCCCTCATTTGCACGCTTATTAATAAATACTAGTACTCGTGCCCGTGCCGATGGCACGGTGACAGTACAAAATTGATCAGTCTGAAAAGGCGACAGTTTGGGGGAAAAAAGAACTTCAAACTCATTGTTGCCTATCCTCAACAGAGCGACCAAGTGATAAAGTCAAGTCTCACACTATGTGAGGCCTAGGGTTCCATTTATCCTGAAAAAACAACTAAAAATAGTCAAAATCTTTTGATCTATACGCAGGTAAACTCGTGTGATCTTCATTTTTTTTTCTTTTTGCAAAATCAAAAGAAAATTTCACAATTCAATCTCAACGCGACGTAATATGCTGCTAGTTCAATCTCCTTCGTTGAGTACTTGCGGTACCTAACATTTTTGTGTGCCAACATATCCACTACTTTCTTCTCCTCCGGTGCTTCTTTGATGGCTTTGATATCTGCACCAAGTCATTTCGTGACTCAGGAGCGCTGCAATCCGTGTGACAGCCTCAATTGTTGCCCTGCATTTTGCTTTGTCTCGCTGCTCAGCTATCCAATCTTAGTCTCCTTTGATCTCTGTAGCTCTCCTTCATTTTCCATCAATGAAACTTCATTGCCTGAATATATATCATAATTAAGCAAAACAACTACAATCCTAAATGGATTGATTGTACTACTAAAAGAAGAAGCCTTCAAAAAGAAATGAACCCACACACACATGCGCAATTATGAATCACTGATCATTATCATGCTAATGTTAAAGAATTTAAAAAAATCATGAACCAAATTGGAGCCGTACAATTACTCCAACGGAATTGAAACCCTGAAAGTGCAGAAAAGAGCTAAAGCAACTTTTTCCCAATTTAAGTAACCAAACAAAGCACGATCCTGTTAGAAAAAGGCCATAAGGTGCAGAAACAGTATCGTGAAGATCCCGAAAATAAACTGAAAAGAGTTAGAGATACATACTGAAATAAAAAAATAAAATAAAACGGACAATGAATACCGAGAGATCATCCAAAAAAAAATACAGAGAGAGAGAAAGTACCTGGGGGAAGGGAAAAACGTTGCCGGAAAAGATAGATGGATGCATCTCCTTTTTCCCTTTTCCGATTTGGGGAGCAGACGCGCAGAGAAGGACAGAGGATTGGAAACCGTCTTTTGAGAGCCGTCAGAAAACCTAATTTCAATGGAAATAAATCATGAAGCCGTAATCTACTACGGTCACATATTTCTTGAACACTCGCTACAATTTTTACTCTCTTTGTCTCTCTGTCACACAAACACTTAATGATACTTGTATGTTAAATGAATTAGAATTGCATACCCGTGGCAAAATTCAGGAAAAAAGAGACAACGGAAATTGAAAATTCAAGAAATTAAGAGAGTAAGAGAAACTTACAGTGAAATCAGGTTTTTCGGGCTCTTTAATTTTGCTCATCCACATACTGTGAGCTTGATCAAGATCCATCAAACTCTAACTGTAACACCCTTGAAAGTAAAAAAACACATTTTTTTTTCAATTGGATGCTAAAAAGATTGAATTTGCAGTTTTCTCATCCGTCTACTCATATACAAATATGAGAGAAGTAGCATTAGCCTTAACTTAGCCATTGCATTTTTTTTATATCAGCTCATTTAATGCTTTTAGAAATAGTTCTTGCTATGGAGTTGCTATGAACGGGAACACTGTTACCAGCTTGATTGGCAGATAAATTTAAAAAGTATATTGGGCATTTAGACCTAGGAGAATGCAGATTAAAAGATAAATGTGAGCTTCGTCCAAAGTTACTTGACTTTTGAGTGCCAAAAGGATTGATTGCTGCTTCGCATTCTCATCATGCATTTTTACCCACTGAACAACTAAAGTTAACAGATGATGTACATATACTGAAAACTTGCAACCATAGATAAGCATGTCTATCAAGAACAATTTGAAAAACATTGATAATTGTACAGAGACGGTAATTTATTGACTTCAAGAGACAAATCATCAATCAATAGAATCAAAACTGAATAAAAACAAATGAAATCAGTTGACAATTTGAAATCATAGCGGTATATATCAAGAATCAATCATCCTTTTCTAGGCTCTACAAATGGAATGCACATATTACGGGAGTGGCCGAAACTCATAAAATCTTCATAATAGCCACCAAACTTGAACAACCATAATCAATTCCATCTGGCATATAACATCAATCAAAAGCATTTTGTTTTCTCAAAAGGTAATCACATTCAGCACAAAAGCACCGTTAAAGCACGTCTTAAGATCATAAACCAACCAATTTTAAGACACCCAAATTAATTTTCAAGATTCAATAGCAACCTCATCATCGCCGGAAACATAATGCATAATTCACCAACAAAATATGTTAGATAACCAAATTATGAGCACCGTCGTCGTTCAAAGCTTCAAGAGTCGGGATGGAAATGGGGAAGAGCAAAACGGTACTGGAGAAGCTGGGGAGGATGGGCGACGCGTTTGAGGAAGAGAATGGAGGTCGCGGCTGCGTTAAGCATTTGAGGAAGAGGGGTAGAGGATGAAGGAAACCGTCAAATTAGAGCCGTAGGATAACTTTCGTTAAATTAATCTGAGCCATTTAAATAAAAAATGAAATATAAGGAAAACTTTTACGCCGTTAGATCGTAGCAGTTATGGACAAATCCTGGCCCTTGTTTATCTATTGTCAATAGGCAGTTTTTTACGAGCTGTATTATGATATAGAGATTGGAAGTGATGTAAATGTTGTGAGTGAAAAAGTAAAGTAGGAGAGAGAATAGTGAATTGATTTGTGTTGTGAGTATAAAAGTTAAATAGGAGAGAGAATGAGTGGGGTGAATAGTAAAGATTCTTTGCCATTTTAGGAATAGGACTCTTACTCTGGGACGTACCAAAATGGAAAGTAGGACTCTTACTCTGGGACGGAGGGAGTATCTTCATGTACTAGCTCAGAAAACTGAGTTTAGTTTTGCACTTACCGTTCCCTTTTGATCACGTGAGATTAAGTCCCAGGTTTGATTTCTTAGCCTGTATTCAATCATTTTCCAAAGTGTTTGATGCCCTTTGTTCTGGCTGCCTTTCTAGAAAGTCAAGTTTTTCTTGGTGCCTTGTAACCCATTTTGAGCAAATAATCTCGACAATCATGCAGTTTGAGATCTTCCAGTACCTATTCTTTCCTCTTCTATATGGACAAACCGTTCCGTATAAGAGACGGTGAGAGGTCAAAATGTAACATTCCTTCATTGCACCATTACGGCTTCGGCTTCGCTCTGTACATCAAAATACCCAAAGGTTTTATGATCATCGACCAGCTTAAACTAAAATTTGGCTGGCATGATGTCTCTAAGATCTTATTTTAAAGTTAGTCTCTGATATCACTTATATCAACAGACTTGTTGATTTGGAGGGTAAGGTTGCTATTCATAGATATAATACTGATGACGCGATAAATCTGGTTGGATCAGCCTTCGTCTAGCGGTTCGGATAATCCCAGCGACAGTTCTTGATGGCCGGAGCTACACACGAAACAAACGTAAACTACACCGGGGACCGGGGCTTCACCGGCGAAGGCCCTCCGGTGTGAGAATAAGAATACGGGTGATATGAAATAGAGAAATCAATTGACCAGTTTAGAGCCAAAAGTTCATTACCCGTCTCCTGTTGTGAGGACCTGTTTATATAGGCACGGGTGAATGAGTCCTGACTTGCAAAGTAAGCCAGGGAGCCCGTATTGTTGTGGGACTCGAGATAGACTCCGGATAAGGATGAGTGGTATCCCAGTTACCTTGTTGATGAGATATCCTTGTTTAGATAAGGATTCTTTAGTGTCAGAGTTGTAACATAACTCTGTAAGAGGTTTCCCAACGATAATGGGAGGTTTCTGATGTAAGTCGGCCCGTCATCTAACTCGGCTCGTCATAGAGGTCGGCTAGGGATTGGGCTTCTCAGGCTCGGCCTAGGCAAGGACTGCATGCTCGGCCTTATTGATGTCGGCCTATAAATATGGGCTTCTCGTGAGTGGGCCTCTCAGTATAGATCTGTTAGGTATGTGGGCCCAGAGTGTCTGGGTTCCGTTTAACCAAGTCGGTTTATGTCGTTCAAATACATACACACACATACATATATTTATATATACATCAACAACAACAACATACATATATACATCAACAACAACAACAGCAAGAAATCTCGAGGATGGAACTGTCGAAGGTCAGCCATGTTGAGTCCATCGATCCAAACAGGTTGGTTTAGAACTATCTTGTTGTATAACTGCTGTATCACCTTCTGATCCAAATCCATCTCTTTCTTTTGATCTTCGATTATGTCTTTATGTAAAGAAATGTTTTTGTGAACTTGATAAAATGATTAATTATTTTCATTGCGGCAAGAAATTATATTACATCAGAACATTCATGATTAAAGGAATACATAAACCAGCTCCGTTTTTTTTTTTTTTTTTTTTTTTTTTTTTAATTTCTGGAAAATTAATATAGGGCATGATGATGGGAGATCACACAAGTTAAAAAGGGTTCAATTATGAAGATACCCTATGTTTTAAAACACATAATATTCTTACTAGCGGTATATTTTTTTTTTTATGTAATTTCACATGACCACGGGTATATAGTATAAGATTATAAATAGGCATGTAATCTTAACTCATTTTTATCATGTTTTATGGAAATTGCAATGAAGTCGCTAGAATTTTGTACTTGATAGGTTTCGAGTCACTCACATTTTATGTAAATTAGTATAAAACACATGTAAGCGTGTATGTTTATTTTCGGCCAAAATACATTTACCCCCCCAAAGTATCCACCGAATCCCACTTTGCCCCCCAGCGCCAAATTTGTCCCACTTTGCCCCCCAAAGCTTCAATTTGTCCCACTTTCCCCCCCAGCTCCAGAATTTGCACCCCAGCACTAACGAATGTTAGAAAATTTAACAAAATAGGTAACGATTGGACTATTTTGTAATGCTTATTAGTTTTTAAGGGTCAAAATGCAAAGTTTCAAATATTAAGTACTAAAAATTTATTTATTTTTCCAAATATTTAACATTATCTTAAATCTTAAATAATTAATAAGTCTTGAAACTAATACTAATTTTATGCTAATTTTTTTTTTTTAAAAAAATATGAAATTATTTTTTCTAAATAAATGAAATTTATTTTTTTAATAAAACTAAAAATTAAGTCTGTTTTTTTTATTTTTTAAATAAAAATATTTAAAAGAATATTGTACTTTTTTCAACAAACAAAAAAATACAATATTTTTCTAAAATAAAAAAAAAGGCTATAATGTTTTAATTTTTTTTTAAATAAAATTCTTACAAAAATTACAATTTAAAAGTTTTATTTTATATTTTTTAAAAATATAAATAAAACTTTACAATGTTTTTTTAGAATTTTTTTTTTATTTTTTTAAACATACTTAATTTTTAGTTTTATTAAAAAAATAAATTTCATTTATTTAGAAAAAATAATTTCATATTTAAAAAAAAAAAAAAATTAGCATAAAATTAGTATTAGTTTCAAGACTAATTAATTATTTATGATTTAAGATAATGTTAAATATTTGGAAAAATAAATAAATTTTTAGTACTTAATATTTGAAACTTTGCATTTTGACCCTTAAAAACTAATAAGCATTACAAAATAGTCCAATCGTTACCTATTCTGTTAAATTTTCTAACATTCGTTAGTGCTGGGGTGCAAAGTCTGGAGCTGGGGGGGAAAGTGGGACAAATTGAAGCTTTGGGGGGCAAAGTGGGACAAATTTGGCGCTGGGGGCAAAGTGGGATTCGGTGGATACTTTGGGGGGGTAAATGTATTTTGGCCTTTATTTCATAGCGTTTAGTTTGCTGTTGTAATTTCAAATTTTAGTTAAGAGATTAGTGTATACTTCTCTCGTCTCGAGAAGATAGTTCTTGACTTTTAATGGTCAACACAAGGAAATTTTGATTAAATATTAATGGCAATCTTATATTTCTAGTGAAATTCAAAAGATTGTAGTAATTGAATTGTTAACTGAATTATCAATTATAATTTTTTAAAAATATATAGGAATGGTTAGATTGACGTTAGTATTTGGTCAAAATTCCCTTGTGTTGATCATAAAAAATCAAATAAAATTACACCATGCTTCTCAGAGCCAAAATGACAAATGATAGGAAAGGAGGAATAGTGTTTTGGACAACTTTGTCTTTCTAGTGCTTGTATAATTAAAAAAAAACAAACTCTTATTAACTTACATTTTACTCACTTACACTATGAATATTGTTTTGAACACATCTTCAACCCACTTGTAATGTCTACCCAACATTGAGAGGGGAGGGGTTATTTTTGTTGGTATGTTCAATTAAATATGTTTGAGTTTGATTGGTCCCTTCAACTTGTGATTGACTGGAACAATGTGTCCATTCTCTAAATTATACAGTATGGTCTTCACTTGCATGGAAATTAGTTGTCATTATTGTGTATCAAAGAATGTTAGAAGTTACTCCCTCCGGTCCAAAATAACTGTTTCTTTTGGCACTTGCACAACTCTTAAGAAATGTAATTATTATCATGATTTAATGACAAAAGTTCCAATTTTATCCCTATTAAGTATGCAACTTTCTTACATTAATGTCTCACACTAAGACAACTAATAAAAGAAAACAAGTTTCAATGAAAGGATAAAAGAGACATTTAGCTCAAAAGTGATAATTATTTTGAACTAAAATTTTGGTCCAAAAATAACAGTTATTTTGGACCGGAGGGAGTAGTAAATAGATACTTGTAAAAGTTGAATCTTGGTCTCTCTCTCTCCTTTGTCTCCTAGGTCTGTCTTCTCCCCTTTTTCTTTTCCATTTTATCTTTTTAGTGATATCAATTCAGGGCTTTAAGTGTAAGTAGATTTTGACTAAATTCTTTACTTATAAACTTAAGGTTTGGTCTTAGTCGTGAATATTATTTTTAAAAATTATTTTGGTCTCTTTAATTCAATTGTTCTTATCACTAGTTTAACTTGAATATTTTTTAGTTCCTTCATATATTCGCAAATATTCTATCAAGTACTCCCTTTATCCCTAAATAAATGTCATTCTCCAAAAAAGATGTTCTAAAATAAATGTGTTTTTTTTTTTTTTTTCTGAAAAATAAACTTTGATTCAAGATATTTTTTTACCAATTTTTTTACTAGTTATTTTATACTTGCTAAACTAAATATTTGAAAAGTGAATAATAAAAATATTTGTCCATTTGTGTCATATAAAAAATATACAGTACATTTTTTAAATGTCTTTTAAAATGAAATTTGTACATTTATTTAGAGACGGAAGTACTGAGGGAGCATCATACTTTGTGCTTAAAACATTTCGGAACAGTTATAATGAAGAGTCTGGTTGTAATCTTTGGCTAGTGGATATGATTATGACTACAATTCACTATACTATACTAGTGGGCAGTGTTCTAAAAATCGGCCTAGGCGGCCGCCTAGGCGCTGGGCGGCACTCCACCGCCGCGATTTCCTCCAAGTCGGTCATCTTAGGCGTCAGGCGGGCTAGGCGAAGACTAGGCGGGCTTGGCGGCGACTAGGCGGGCCCGGCGGTCCAAGTGGCGTCGCAGGCTAGGCAGGATCGACGCTGTCGCTGGTCGCCGAAACCCCGATCGGAAAGAGAGAAAGAGAAATTCTCTTTTTGCGATTTCGCCGTCCGGCGTGCTCTGTTTTTGTGGCCGGCGTGCTCAGTTGTCTCTTATTCGCCGTCGGCATCTACAAAGTCGCCGGATTTCGAAGGTGTAGAGGGAATCGATTTGTCTGGTGGTGAAGAGAAAATAGAGAGAGACGAGAAAGAGAGAACAGAGAAAAGAAAAGAGAGCGATGGATGGACTGGAGAGTGACAGCGCAAAATGAGATAGAAAATAAAAGAGAGAGACTGACTGAGAGAGAGAATAGGGTTAGGTTAGGTTTCTAATAAAATGGGATGGGCTGGCTGGGCCAAATAAAATGGGTTGGATGGATGGGTTTAACTTTGTGTTATTGTACTAATGTTTTACTAATATTTTAAAATACTATTACTTATTATGATTTTTTTTTTATTTTAGTTACTAAATTATTAAATTTTAACAAGTAAAAAAATATGTGGCACTATTTATTTTTGGATAAATACACATATATTTATAAATATATGAAAAAATAAATAAAAATGTGCTAAACTCTCGGCCCCGCCTAGGCCCCTAGGCGCTAGGCCCGGCTTCGCTGCCTAGGCCCCGCCGAGCGCTTTTTAGAACACTGCTAGTGGGTTTAGTCAAAATGATTTAATTATGCTTCAACTTCTTCAATTCTATTTCTAACGCAGCAATGGATAATTATAATATGATTTTTTTATTGTAATAATTATTTAAATTTTTACATGTATTTAGTGTACCCACTTATAAATGCAGTTGGATCCGCCACTTACCTCATATCACTATCTTTTTCCTAGCAGAAAAAATTATGACATTTAAATACTAGAGACAAAGGAAGCTTCACATGGGTTCCATAAGTTTTCATAAAAAAAAAGGGTGACTTCGATTATCATGTAAACATATGCACATGACTTTGGGTGGTTAAAATGAATATATTGTGAACTTTTAAAATGAGTTTAGTATGAATTTTATGATTAATTATACAACTATATTTTTCTAATGAGCTTCATATTTTCCCTATTTTCATCAATGGGTTGTTATATACTTTATTAATTTAGATATTGGAGATAACTAAAGATCATGAATTGGTAGAGGGTCTAAGTAGGCTTGTGAACTGAATTTCTGGTTAGGTTTTTGTTCTTAGATGATTATTTTTCTACATACAGATAGATAAAGCCCAAATTTATAACTAATTTGATATAACCTACAAAATTAATTTTGTAAGTTGATGATCAGGGGTGGACCTACAGTATAATGTGGGGTGCACATGCACCCGCTAAACTTTCGTTAGCATGTAGGAAAAAAATTGTATTGAGACTATATATATTAAAAGTGCACGTGTTGAAGAAATATTCTTTCTAGCTCAGGTGGCCTAAAGGCATGCTTGTGTGTGGAAGGAAGAGGGCTGGGTTCGAATCTCAGCATCTGAACCTTGTCACCTTCATGTAGTTGGTTTTTGGTGTTATAATTAAATGTTATGATCTTTTATTTAAATTTAACTATTGTATTTCTAATTTGATTTAATTAATATTTTCATTCTAAACTGGATGTTTAGTCATTATTATTTTGAGATTAATGTTCATTTTTTATTAAAATATGTAATTTATTGCTTCTTTGAACACACACAATATTATTTTAATTTAAAGTTACTTAATTGGTTTAATTAGAAAATTAATAACAAATTAATCATGTTTGGTTCCTATATACATATTGTGCCAGTTAATAACAAATTACATAAAAAAATGATTATATTTTGATTTCTCTTTCTTTTTCTATTTATATTGATTTATTTTTACTGTAATCGCAAAGATTATTTTTAGAAAAACAAATGAACAGTAAATTTTGAAATCGAAAATGAATATAAAAGTTTGGAAAAAAGTTCGGTTTTCACCATGACCCTATTCATCTCGTTGGCCGGACAACAAATGATTTGTTCCTGTATTGCTACTTTTCTTTAGGAAGAAAGAGGTTGTAGACTCGGGGGCAAGCAGATATAATGACTAAAGAGTAGAAGCCCCTAATAGTAAACGTTTAGGGGAGAAAACAATGGAATAAAATTTCAATTATATACGTAAATTTCAAAAATATGTAAAGATACCTTATAGTATATCACTCCAATGACATGTTACACTCATATAAAAACATTCCATATCTGGGTCACTCCATATATAAGAACAAATAGAAACTTTTTAAAGACAAATCACCAAAAATTATTCAACAAAATGCAATTTGTATTCTCCAACTATATTTTTAATATCACGTGTGAGTGTCGTACGTGCTACCTTTTTTGGCGGATGGATTAAGAGAAAGTTTAGCAAAATTTTCATATGCCTCAGAAACTAAAGGGAACACTTTTCAAACAAACAAGTTTAGCCATTTCTTTCCTACGAACATGCTCTGAATATGTAAATAGAGTAGAAGAGAAGACGTACCTACGCCCCTTTCTTGTTACAGAGCCGTGAATCCTTGCAATTGCGTTTGAGACGTATCCATGCCATTCGGGATGTCGGGTTTTCATATGCTCACTATAATTCCCGTATACATCACGGGGATACCATGGATATCTTACAATGCAATAGCTGCATTTTCCATATGTTTGCTTGAGATTTGTGCTCGTTTTTTCACCTTGTACCTTCTAGAACTGTTTTGTAAAAATGGATGATTGCTTGGTCTTGGGTATAGGAGCGTCACTTGTTGCTTTAGGACGCCGCCCTCCTCGACCGCTTCCTCTTATGGCCACCATAGAATTGGCGTCACGTTCTTGAGTATTTGGAGTACCAATATTTGGTGGTGACACAAAATTAGGAAGGTCTTGCACTTCATCATCATCTTCTTCTTCTTCTTCCTCACGTTGTCGTATTTTGGCTCGAAAGTCCCCCATCAAAATAAGGACTCTTCGTAAAATAGTGGTGGTGCTTGGGGAATTGGGATGATGAGTGCCGCTTCTTACCCTTCTTGCTAGCAAGATTTCTAAACATTTTCATGTTTGACAATAAGAAAAGAAATTGAAATATGTGAAATGAGGATGACAATATGGATGTGAATGATGAAAATATGGATGTTGGATGGAAAAAGTTTGATCAAATTTGAGTTTTTTTTTTTTTTTTTACAAAGACCTGAATTAACAATTTTTGTTAGAGCAAGTTGAGAGAGATAACTGAGTTTTTGTGAAAAATACCCCATTCGTCCAAAAATGATATTCATATATTTTTCGGTGTTATTACGAAAGAACTTTGAGAAATATTTTTAGGTTGATTTAATTGTCCTAATGAAAATCTAAAACTTGTTATTGATAGTATTGTTGATGGTGTATCAATAACAAGTTTTAGATTTTCATTAATATAATTAAATTACTTAAAATTATTACTCAAAGTTTTTTCCGTAATAACGCCGAAAAAAATATGAAATATCATTTTGAGGAGGAGGGAGTATTTGAGAAGTGAAATGGTATTTATAGTTGGATAATTATATTAGAATTACATATTTTTTAAAGACTGAAAAGTGGTCAAAAACTTAATCAAAACGACTATACTTTGGTCAAACCGGTGTTACGTAGCAGGTTTAAACGGCCAGAAATTCAAATTTCTGACGACTGATGGATTATGGCAGATTCTAGCACAGGTCTCTGGCGATTCTGACATGGGTCTACATGTCTTGACGGGTCCGATTCTACGGGTTGGATCGCCGGGTCACGGTTTTTGTGAAGGGAAAATCGAAACCGAAACGGCTAAGCCATAGGTACGGTTCCGGCGAGTCACGATTCCTCCACGGATTCAGGTCTTAAGGTCCAATCTGAGTCTGGTTCCACTGATCTGTATGTGTACGGGTACGAGTACGAGCATGTGCACGGGGAGTATGGGTTGACCATGTCGGGACATAAGTTGTGTTTGAACCAAAAACAAAACATACTGCCTCCGTCCCACCCGAATTAAGATTTTTGGGTTGGGCACGGGGATTAAGGAAAAAGTGTTAGTGGGGTAGGTATTGTGAGTATGAAAAGTAAAGTATGAGAGAGAAATTAGGGTAGAGAATAATGAGTGAAAAGTTGTTGTGAGTGTGAATGTGAGTCTCATTAAATAAAACATTTCCATTTTTTGGTTGTCCTAATTCGAATGGGCAAGATCCGTCTCACCGTGTGAGACCGTCTCACACAAGTCTACCTCACAATCAAAACCCAAAAACAATACAATTTTAGGAAGGACTAAAATTGTATTTACACAATTAGATAGGGGTAATATAGTAATTAATATGTCTATTAGGGAGTATAAAAAATTAGGGTTTGGTGTTATTTTTCCTTTCCGCAGCCGCACCCGCACCGCACCGCACCGCACTGCACTCAGTCCCCTGATTGAATAGCAGCGCAATCAATCATGGTGAACACTAAACACATTTTTTTCGATTTCGATTTCGATTTCCATTATGATTAGATATTATCTTTGATTCAGAGATTGTAGTTTTCAGTTTTCACTTGTGTTTTAGTTCGATTTTTTTTTTTGTTAAATCTTTGTTTTTGTTTGTAGTCGCTTGTAGCGGGTGAAGAATTCCAGCATATTCTTCGTATTCAAAACACAAATGTGGATGGTAAACAGAAGATCATGTTCGCAATGACTTCGATCAAAGGTATTGGTCGTCGTTTTTCTAACATCGTCTGCAAAAAGGCCGACATCGACATGAACAAGAGGTATATCACTACTCTCTTTATGATATTATTTCGTATTTATTGATTCTGCCGGAACTGATTCTTAGCATACTATTTTTGAGTATTTTTAAATTTATTTTCTCTTTATCAAAAGCAAATATAATTTTTTTGGACGTTTATTTTGGGACGGTGATATTAACATTTTTGGTTGTGATAATTGATCTGTTTCTTTTTAGGTATTGAGCTTTCGCTATTGTTCTATTGTTTAAGTATTAACTCATTGCTAATGTCAAGAATTGTTTGGATTTATCAGCTGATTCTGTATTCTATTGTTTTATTTTGTGAAGTTTATAGGGGTTTCATTGGACATTTTAACTACATTTTATAATTCAATTTCCTGGTGATTTCTTTTACTGATTACGTTTTCTTTGTGTTGCCATGTGATTGTGTGGTTGTTATTTATTGAATGTGAAACCTGTGCCTTTGTGGTTTGGATTTAGCTGATAATTATTGGACATTTGAATTACATATCAGAATATTTACTCGTTAAACTTTATAGTGACGTAGCTAATTTTATTTTTTGTTCATTAGTAGGGCTATAATTGTACAGGTACTAATCGGCATCCTCTTAAAAAATCCTTCACGGGCTAATAATTTCAATTGTCCCAGCGTCTATATCTTTTTGCAACTGAGCAGTAGAATATACTTGTCTTGAATACAAATTATCTGCTTCCCGAGTCTCCTTTCCTGGGTGTGTAGGTTGTTCGTTCAACTCACCCTGCTGTTTTACTATTTTTGTAAGCCTCTCTTCTTGAATCTCTCCTCATTCATCTGCTCCCACATTTGGATGCTCGTTTATTGATGTAGATAATAATCCCTCCGTCCCTAAATGATACTCCCATTTCCCCTTTTTGTTTGTGCCAAAAAGTTAGTCCCATTTTCAAAATCAAGGCTTCAAATTATCAATGAATTTCCATAACTTATAATGTAACCTTAAAATGTTTAAAAAGTCAAACGGGACTATCAGTTTGGGACGGAGGGAGTATAACTGGGTTAAGTTGACACTTAAATGATTACATTGGTTATTGTTTGACTGCAGTTATGTTAATTTATCTTAGCCTAATTATGTTTTTAATTTCTTGTATAGTCACATAGTTTCCTTTTCAATAACTAATTATATCCACAGTTGTTTTCTTTGTATTCTGGATTGGGACTGTAATTTGCCTGCATCTGTAACCTCTAAGTTGGTTTGATATTGAAATCTGCAGGGCTGGTGAACTCTCAAATGCCGAAATTGACAGCTTGATGACAATTGTTGCCAATCCTCGGCAATTCAAAATCCCAGACTGGTTTCTGAACAGGAAGAAGGATTATAAGGATGGCAAGTATTCTCAGGTTACATCCAATGCTCTTGACATGAAACTCAGGGACGATCTTGAGCGTTTGAAGAAAATCAGGTAGCCCTCTTTGTTCTTTTGTTATGCTTCTTTCAATATATTCTTATTCATATTTGTCTCTCCAAACTTACATGTATGACATGATAAAAATGCAAGTATTCTTTCATCTTTGAGCTTGTCTTCATTTGTTTTTATTTTAATTATTATCAGGAACCACCGTGGGCTCCGTCACTACTGGGGTCTCCGAGTGCGTGGTCAGCACACTAAGACAACTGGACGGAGAGGGAAGACTGTTGGTGTCTCAAAGAAGCGATAAGCTTTTCACCAGTTTTGTGCTCGCTTGTTTTTTTTTTTTTTTTTGCCCAACTAATTTTCTTTGGTTTTTAGACTCCCCCAAGTGGCATTGTGTTATGAAATGTTGAGAGGACTGGTTGTACTACAGTTGTACCATTTTGGATGTTCTCATTAGGACTTCCGTAGGTTCTTTTTCGTTGGCTATATTGCAATTACTTTAGACTTTGATTTAACAGGCCTTAGTGTAATGTGTGTGCTTCCATGGTTACATTCCTCATTCCTGTTAAATGTAAGATTGTGTTGACCTTGCTAAGAAGCAGCAGAGAAGTGAACCCCTTGCTTCTGTTCTTCTGGCAATAAAGGTAAGATTTAGTCCAATGTCTACACTTCTAACGAGACGTGATCACCTGTACCTCTTCTGTTTTATCACATTCTGTGTACCATGAGTGATCAGACGGGTTACGTATAATTGATGACGTAATGATGACATCAGCTTTAATCATAATTGTGGTCACTCGGTTTACAAAATTCAGAAAAATAAAACGATGATCACCCTTCACAGTGAAACAAGACACTTCCTAGTGAGCAATGTAGCCAATGATAGGGGTCACAAAAAATCACAATTTCATTCACAAATCCCAGGTGACTTATGTTGATCGGCTAAACAGTTTACGAGCCATGAGCCACAACAGCCAAATGAACTCTATTACCAATAAACAACTGACACCCATTGTCTCGTAAACAGAATCCGTTACTATAACATATACTCCGTCAGTCTCAAAACAAACATAACATCCCATTTTGTCATTTTGGACGTTCCATTGGAAGCTCCCATTTTCTTCAAAAGGAAAAGATTCACTCCACTTTCTCTCTTCTTCCCACTCACAACAACTATCCATTTACTATTCAGTACCCCACTTTCTCTTTCCTTCCCACTTACTCTTCCAACTTCTTTTCTTAACTCCCGTTCTTAAAATGTAATGAAAATTTTATTTTGGAACGGAGTAAGTGAGAACACTAGCACACAACTGACACCCAAGGTTTACATTCGCGAATCTATCATTGACGTTTCCAAATTAGTGATATCATTCACCCTAAAATCATAGAATGATACACACCCCACATTACTGAGTTCACGCCCTACATGCTTTAATCTCTTGTTCAGTCATTATAGGGGTGTGTATTACAATTCCCAAAACCATATAGACCCCAAATACAATACCTGTAAAGATAATCAAGTAGTTATGACCTTAGTGTCATCGTCAAGGCAACTAACCATTGGCATTATATCATCATTCTTAGTTCTGAACCCAAATTTTGATCGCTCTATCCCCCATCGGCACGACCTGACGACAGCCACGCACGCTGCAAAAGCAATCATATTTTCTGTGAGATGGCAACTAACAGAAACATAAGTGTCATCAGGAACCAAACACAATGTATTTCCCACTTGTCACTGAAAATGTCACAAAATGACATTATACAGCTTCTATGACCTGTTAACGCTTGAACCATCCTGCATCCATTATAATTGCAATTAACAATAAGTTAACGAGTATAACGATTTTTATCGGAAGTTAGCCATGAGAGGTGAGTAGTGACATGACTAACTTTTGTTATATTTCTAACAATTTTTTGGACGGAGCGAGCATATTTGAAATAGTTTAATAGTTTAATGATGACATTAAAAAAAAAAAAAAAAAAACTGGAAAATGGTCAAAAGTTCAGTGACTAAAATATGGGTTTTGCCATGTCTTCACAACCCACATTTCTTGAGCCTCCCCTTCCTTCCGATAAACTCTAGTCCGCCTCATCCGAACTCTCTCCCATTACAGAACTGTTTTCTTGAGTGTCTGATCCATGGGAGGGAGAGCTGCTTATTATATGTGACGGCCAACTCATGTAACTGTCCACATCACTGGAATCCATCTGGTCAACCATGAATCTGCAAAGAAAGACGAACAATTTCATTACAGTTCAATCACGGGTTTAACATGATTCTATCGTTCGATTAATGAACCGACCATACCCACCTTCCTTGTGAAGGGAACTCAGTTACTAGCTGGAAATCAGGCCGTTGTTCCAAAAGTTGTTTTATAGCTATGAAACTGCAGAATATAAAATGTATTAAAAACTGAGCTAAAAAAATGCCTATAGACAAAGTATGGAAGAGAATCACTGTACCTTGCACTACAACATCTAGGGGACCAACCGTCTTCAACATGTTCAACATCTTCAGATAGCAGACCTTTTCGATTGGATATATCCTGGTTCAAGGCCACAATCAAACAACACGTACATAATTACGTCAGGTAAAGGTGAAATATGAACCGTTAACTATGGAGAAAAATTAAGTTCTACTCTACCCACAAGATGTTTAAGCATCCTAAATTCTCCTGCAAGAACTTCTTCCATAAACCGTTCAACCTCCACCTGCAGATGATGTAATTATTTAGTCTAGAGAGAGGGAGGGAGAGAGAGAGAGAGAGAGATGTTGTCGTTCTCACTTGTTTGAGATCCATACAGTCCCGCAAAATCAACGTCTCCAAATGGTTCCCGCCACCAAGGTTGCTAAGATTGAAAAGATGAACAAGGGATCAGGCACATGACCAGAAATATGCACTTTCTATTCAACTAGTGGATGGAATTTTTAAAGAAGATACTGATGGAAGAAGGGCATACTTTAAGAAGGCACCAGTGAACTTGTAAGATGTCGAAAAGTCTACATATGTCAGTTTATGAAATCCCTGCACAAAGTTTAACACAGCACACTTGATTAAACCATAATATTCCATACAGTAATTATAAGCAACTCCCCGTGTGGGAGGGGTAAGCAGTACTCCTTCCCAAACTTAAAAAATCAATTCACATTTCTAGGCTAGTATTAAGATATTGGTTGGCTATGAAATCTAAAGCTATGTACATCCTGACTAAAGGATAAACGAGACAATATAATCGATTTTCATCATGGGAAATTTAATATCCTCCACATAAAGCTCCACATAGGAAAGTCAGCTTTATGCTATAGGGTAGAAATAGTGATTGATACAACAAAGTTCAAGGATTGTCGCTAACACAAATCCAGCTCGAGTGATTGAAGACCCCAAAGCCAAAATTAATGGTTCTGAAAACTAGGCAATAAAATATCATTAAAAAAATATAAAAAAGACAATAAAGCTAGCATTGCTTTGTGCGAACTAGGGTATTATTACCTTCACAAGAGTACGTGCTCTGTCGTCACGCAGCTTGACACCCCTAAGTGCCAAAGAAGTTAGCTCCGGACAATTGTGCACAAGTTCATTGCAGGTTGGGATATTCAAACTGATATCTGTAACTGTATACGAGAAACTAAATTAAACCACAATATTTGAAAATCAGAAAGGATAGAAGCCAAATCTAAAGAAGAGCTCTCCACCTGTTTCTGAAGATTCAAAAGATAAACGCTCTAGCAATGGACAATGTTTACTCACTGATTCCAATGTCCGCCTCAATTCAACATGGCTATCAGATGGAAAATCAATCATGTTGGTTATGAATAGACATTGCAATTAAAACAAGAACCACAACAAATCAAATAATTGCATCTACTTCTGTAGATCGCTAGATTTCAAAGTAAAAGAAATTGCATGAGTCAACAATCGTCTTCTGGGTTGCAGTCTTGCAAAAATGTCTTTTTTTCCTATCAACACAATGAGACAGCTTCCCAAGGATCACTTTGTAACAGTTCTCAGTGATTGGGAACCGATGAGGCTGTGTACTAGTGTAGGGACCCTTTAAACATTATTCAAGTCAAGTGCTGCTTACTAACAAATTTTAAGCAACTAATTTGAGGGGGGAAGGGTAATTATACTAAAGTGGGAGGTTTGAAAAACAGTAAAGTGGACTAGACTTGGCATTGAACAGTGAAGTTTTTTTTTTTTTTTTTTAAATAAACTTGAACAGTGAAGTTGGTATCTTAAAGATTGTGTACTTGCTCACATGAGCTTGATATATTATTTCAACATCTAAGACATCACCATAATATTCACATTTGCTAAATTTCTGCCAATCGTATTCAACTGTTTCTTGTTGAGCACTATACTCTCTGTCCAATATAAAAGGTGACTATTCCTCTTAGGACCATCTCATAGAAAATTAACATTTTCTTTTAAAGAAAACCATTTTACAATAAATTTACTAAACCAGCTTTCATTTCCTCATTATTTGAAGACAAATAGTGTCTCCTAAGTTGTTTTAAAATGTTTTTAGCGGCAATTTGGAGGATTATTCATTTGTCAAACTATTTTCTTAATTTCCATGCTTGGTCATTTGTTACTCTTCTATAGGGATGTATGCAATACTAAAAGTGACTATTTTACTGTAACTGCTAAACCAAGCCCATCACCATTGAAGAGCATACTCAAGCCAAGGAAAATTCAACAAAGTAACAACCACTTAAGGGGACTTACAGGCCAATTAGCTTCAGATCCCGAAGAGACCGGCACGCAGATAATGATGCACATAGTGATGTATTGTCCATCCTTTCAATGTTGTAAAGGTGCAACCTTCTCAGAAGAGCCCTTTGAAATACAAAAAAAAAAAAATGAGAAAGAAAATTGTAAATAATCAGATTGCGGGGATTGATGTCTGAGGAATGACCCTTACCCTGCAAAACCACCATCCGCACAAAGAGGAGCCAAGCAGGACCTTGTTAGAATAGGCGGATCCTTTCCTTGTCTAGATCTCCTGTAACTCCGCGAACCAAATAATACAATTGGGCTAGGCACTACACCGAGCTCGATATACCTAAAGTTTGAAAGATAATGTAATAATGAGATGCGAGTATAAGGTATCTTTTGTGCAGGCTTACAGATTAGATCACAGGATTATGAAAGCATTTTTGGAAGAATAAATGGGCAACGTGGATCTACAAGAGCTCTCCCACTACGGGTGGGCTCCAGGAAGGGCTGAACCCAAATGTCCATAATGTAGCAGCCTTCCTTTGCATTTTAAATGCAAGAGCCTGTTTCCACGGCTCGAATCCTTGACCTTCATGTCACGTGACAGCAACTCCAACCGTAGAATCATCATATAAATATATTACCCCGATATCCCTATGTTCTGGATCTTGATAAAGACTTCACAGGTCTCGGGCAAAATCAAGATGATAGATACCTCCTATATTATATGTTTTTTGCTTGTTAAAGAGTTCAGTGCTTTCCAATATCTCAAGCTTATCCCACATCTAAAGATGTGGACTTTGTTTGGGATAGACAGGTTCCCTAGCCAGGATTTGAGATGAGGGGGGTGAAAGTAATTAATGAGCATAGTCACTTGACGGAAAAATTGTGCACACACACAAACACAGAAAAAAAAAAAAAAAAAAAAAAAAAAAAGAGCTTCTCATTTATATAAAGAAAAAAATCACACTTTGTTCAATATTCTAGATGATTTTAATTTTAATATTAGGCTATAAATCTTTTGTTATAGTTTTTCAAAAATTTACACTGTTAATGTTTAATGTAGTTAAGTTTAGGGAGGTGATTTGAGATTATACTCAAGTATAGGGGGGTCAAAATAGTATATAGGTTGTTGATTTGGTAAATTTGAAGAATTAAAGTGCAACTGTTAAAAAAATCAGGGGGTCAAAATAGTATATAAGTTGTTGTTTTGATAAACTTGAAGCACTAAAATGGAAGTCCCTGAGTAGGGATGGCAACAGGGCGGATAAGGGGCGGGTTTGACCAAAACCGTACCCGCCCCTCAATGGACTCCCCTTATACCGAACCCGCCCCGCCCCGCATGGTTCATAATCACAATTTTTTTGGGCTTTAGCCAGCCTTTAAAGAGTCCAACAGTCCAACAACGTACAATTACAACACAATTACAACATTGTATCAAATTTAAGCCCAATCTAATAATTTCAACCATCCCATTCACACCCAAAGTTTACAATTACAACACAATTATAGTAATTTACTGCATATATTAGTATACGGGGCGGGTTCGGAGAGATTTCCATCCCTATCCCTGAGTTCCCACCCAACATCATCCATGGATTTTTGGTGGGTGAGCATGTGGTAAGCCAAGTAGTCCTAAGATGTATTCAGCGTGCCGGTGGGTGCTCATGTAGCAGACCAAATTTTTCGGGCTCGGATCCTTACAAAGATTTTATGAAGAATAATTATTTGATGCATTTACCCCTCCGCAAGTTAGCAATTAACTTAATTGGGTAATTATGCAGCTAGTGCTTCCAATCAAAAGTAAAATGCAGTAAGCCGAATATTCAAGACTCTACTTGGAGAAATATATACTATGCTCTAACAATATGAGGAAGGATGTGTATCCATCTACTTGAAAGTTCTAAATATGTTATGACCAGTTATTCCAAAGTGACAGCACAAAAATTATCATGATCACTTACAATCATGGATCCGCAGACGGAAAAAAAAACACGAAAACATACTGAAGCGTTTTTCCAGCTCGTTGAATCAAGGTAGATACGACAGCATCATTGACCTTTGGCACAACAGTAGTCAAGTCTATATCAGCAAAGCACAAAGGATCCATCGCACACTTGTGAAAAAACAAGCATGCAGCCGCAGCATAGCAGACACTTTGCGTATCAAGCATAGATAAAACCTGGCCAAATAAAAAAATCAAAATCAAATAACCTCAACAAAATGCACAATCATTAAATTCCAATATCATAGCTGCAAAAATGGTAAATCGACAGTAAGGAAGCGTACTTTAATAGTCAGATCAGGAGGAAGGGGCCAAACGACGGCGTTGTGGATGGAAGAACGCTTTCGAACAGATCGTTTGCCAGCTTCAAGGAGGACGGAGCCTAAACTGAGAGCACGGTCGATAATGTCGTTTTGATCGGAATCACAGGTTCTGGAATCGATGAGACGGTTGTATGAGAGATTGATTGAAGAAGAAGATGAATTTAGGAAGGTTTCCAAGAGCACGTAATTGTCGTCGATCGGAGGAATCGTCGTTGTCAGAGGAGGTCTGGAATGATTGTGCTCGACGACGATTGGCGGATCGGGAAAAGACGAGGAGGAGGAGGAGGAGGAACGGCAAGGGCGTTTTGCCATGGATGGATCATGGATGCACTGCGGGAACCAAAGGAGTAGTAGCGTGAGTAGGGATGTCAAAAAGAAAGGGTTTGGGCGGGATTTTTCTAAATACTCCCTCCGTCCAGAAGAGCAAGAGTCCTATTCTTAAAACGGCAAAAAAAAATTACTATTCACCCCTCATTTCCCCCCTATTTTACTTTTATACTCATAACATCAATCAATTCACTATTTTCTCCCACTCATTCTCTCCTACTTTACTTTTACACTCATAACATTTATATCACTTCCAATATTTATTAATAAGCGTGCAAATGAGGGGTAAGACTCTTATTCCGGGACGGAATGAGTAGTTTTTTTTTTTTTTTTTTTTTTTTTGAAGCAAACAACAAGATTTTATTAATGCACATAAACATACAAAGTTTGGAGTTGGCAATCCACATGAAACGGATGCTCAACCCAAGTGGTAGGACTTCCGTTAACAAAAGAAGACCTACAAACAATATCGGCTTTAACATTTGCCGTTTGACTATCTAAATTTATAGAAAGAAGAGAATTTGCATTAAGTTTGTCCATATATCCATGAAGGTTGTCTGATATAGAATAACCATGTGAAAATGTGAGCAATCCATCCAAAACAACCTCTGAATCCACCACAACTGTCATCTCCATAGACTCCATGTTCATGACGGATATTTGATTGAGATGTGCAAAAGAAAATTTAAAAGAAACAACAAATAAAACAAACAAATTACACAAAGCCCTCAGCAATGGAGAGAAAACAAAGGCTTCAAAGGCTTCCACATAAGGGAAGAAAACAAAGGCTTCCACATAAGGGAAGAAAACCAAGTTGAAAACTATGAAAAAATACATCTTTATTATTGAAAAGCAATAAGTTACTCCTAAATTAAACATTAATCATTGATAATAAGCAATGGTTAAAGTTTAATTTAGGAGAATGAGACAAACCTAATTAAATCTTCAAGTTTGAGAGAAAGTTTGGAGAAGATGAGAGAGAAGTTGGAGAGCAGATTTTTACACGGAGGGAATTTCCACTGGGATTTTTCTAAATAGTTGGGTTTGGGAAAGTGTGCTACTCCCTGTCCCAAACTAAAATTTTTAGTTTTCTTTTTTGTTCGTCCCAGACTGACTAAGGTTTTTAATTGCTTTATTATCTAAAATAAACTATGAGACTCATTTGTCACTCATATCAAAAATTCCCACCCATTTTATCTCTCCTACTTATTTTTTCATATTCACAACATTTACTTTTTCTTGTAAAGTCAAACTAAAAACTTTAGTCCGAGAAAGAGGGAGTAATTGATTGATTTTTATCGCCGCATACTAAATTATTACATGTGCGAATTACAGCGTGTTTAGAGCTTATGAGTATTTAGTGCTCCCTCCTCAGATTAAGATTTTTACTCTCAATTTTTTTGTCTGTCTCAATTTAAAGTTAGTTGATTTATTCCATATAAATGAAAAAATATGAATAGTGCTTTAGAGAATCTTATCCTCAAAAAGTTCACTTATTAAAAAAACACCAATACTCACCTAACTTCCTTTGCACTCATTTGCGTTATGAATAGTGTTTAGGATAATTATATCCTCACCTCCCTACTTTTCTTGACCCATTTTCCTTTGTTTTTCACTTGATTTCTTATTACTCCCTCCGTCCCAGAATAAGTGTCCACCATTCCATTTGCACGGGGATTAAGAAAAAGTGGAAGTAGTGTAAAAAAAAGTGGAAGTGGTGCAAGTGTTGTGAGTATAAAAAATGAGGTAGGAGAGAGAAAGTGAAGTAGGGATTAGTGAATTGATTAGTGTTGTGACTTGTGAGTGTAAAAGTAAAGCATGAAAGAGAATGAATGAGATGAATAGTAAAGATTCTTTTCCATTTTAGGAAGTGGACACTTACTCTGGACAGACTAAAAAGGAAAGGTGGACACTTAGTCTGGGACAGAGGGAGTATTACATAGTAAAGATTCTTTGCCATTTTAGGAAAGTGTGATTTATCAATGGGACACCCAAAATGACAATTTGTGCACATAGTTTTGTGACAGTGGGGGGAGTATATATCTTCAAGAACTTATCGGTCGGGTCGTTCCACGGCTTCTACAGACAAGAAAAAGGAAATACTAAGACTAAACAAACAGATGTTAAAGCTTGAATCACTCATCATAATTGCAGTAAACTATAAGTTAACGGGTATAACAAATTTTACCAAAAGTTACCTATACGACTAACTTTTGTTATATTTCTAACGATATCTACGGAGCGTGCACATTTGAAATACTTTAAAATTTTAATGACGACATATAAAAAACAACTGGAAATCGTCAAAAGTTCAGACTTAAAAATGGGTTTTTCCATGTCTTCACAACCCACACTTTCCGGTGCCTGCCCTTCCTTCCAGTAAACTCTAGTCCGCCTCATCAGAACTCTCCATGCATTACAGAACTGTTTTCTTGACTGTCGTCTTCATTTCCACTGCTCGGGCCACTATTATAGCTGCTGTCTGATGTACTCAAGAGAGACGATCCATCGGAGGTAGAGATGCTAATACTATGTGATGGCGAACTCAAGGGACAATACCAATCACTAATGAATCTCCACAGAAAGACAAACAGTTTCGTTAGTCCAATCACGGGTTTAACAGGATTCTATCTTTTGATTAATCAACCAACCAGACAACCTTTTTTCCGAAGGGAACTCAGCTACTAGGCGGAAATCAGGCCGTTGTTTCAAAAGTTGCTTTATAGGTATGAAACTGCAGAACACAAATGTATATTAAAACTGGGCTAATAAATGCCTATATACTTCATCCGTCCCACAATAAGGGGCACAAAATTGGCCATTCAAGGGAATTAAAGGGAGTATATATATATATTAAAAAGTAGAAGTAGGAGTAGGTGTTGTATGTAAAGTGAGGTAGGAGAGAGAAAGTAGAGAGGGAATAGTAAGTGGATTGTTGTTGAGTATGACGGGTTGGTCTCATTGAATAAAGAAATATTTTAATATTTCCATATTGAGTAACGTGACTTATCAATGGAACGCCCAAAAGGAAATTTGTGCCCCATATTATGGGACAGAGGGAGTACAAAGTATGGAAGAGAATCACTATACCTTGCACTGTAACATCTAGAGTACCAGTTACCTTCAGATACCAGACCATCTTGATTGGATATATCCTGGTTCACGGCCACAGATCAATTTCAACTTTAGAGAAAGGAACAAAAGTGTACATAATTATATTAGGTAAAGGTGAAATATGAACTATTAACGATGGAGGAAAACTAAGTTCTACCCACAAGATGTTTAAGCATCCTAAATTCTCCAGCAAGAACTATTGCCATAAATCGTTCAACCTCCACCTGTAGATGAAGTCATTCTTTAGATGAGAGAGAGAGAGAGAGAGAGAGAGAGAGATGCAGGAGTTCTCACTTCTTTGAGATCCAGACAGTCCCGCAAAATCAACACCTCCAAATGGTTCCCACCACCAAGGCTCCTATGATTGAAAAGATGAACAAGGGATCAGGCACATGACCAGAAACGTGCACTTTCTATACAACTAATGGATGGAATTTTAAAAGCAGCTACTACTGGAAGAAGGGCATACTTTAAGAAGGCACCAGTCAACGAGTAAGATGTCGAAAAGTCTACATATTTCAGTTTACAAAATCCCTGCACAAAGTTTAATGTAGCACACTTGATTAAATCATAATATTCAAGGACTGTTGCTAACACAAAACCGTCCAAGGCTTAGATTGTAGTTACAAAACCAAAATTACTGGTTCTGAAAAACTCAGTAATATAAATTCCCAGAATTATTAGAAACTCAATAAGGTTAGCAAAGGTTCGCGCGGCACTTAAACATCCTGTCTGTGATAATTACCTTCACAAGCGTACGTGCTATGTCGTCATCCAGCGTGAAACCCCTAAGTGCCAAAGAAGTTAGCTCCGGACAATTGTGCGCAAGTTCATTGCAGGTTGGGATTTTCAAAATGTCATCTCTACCTGTATATGAGAAACTAAATTAAACAACAGTACATGAAAATCAGAAAGATAGAAGCCACATCTAAAGAAGAGCTCACCTATTTTTGAAGCTTCAAAAGATAAACGCTCTAGCAATGGACAATTATTACTTGTTAGTTGTTTATTCCGCAAGTGCACGGGTGTATATAGTATAGAAAATGCAAGAGCGAGTCGATCCCACGAGGACAACTTTACTTACAAAATATTTTTGCTTAGGATAAGAAAATAAAGAAAAGAAAATGATTGGGGGTTATAAAATTGTTTGTCACGACTAGAAAGTAATAATAAAAACTATAGCTTAGATTGAAAATTCTTATGATTAAGGAATTCTCGGGATTGGGACACAAACAACATTGTATTCATCAACTATCCATGCTCTATTTAGATTAAAGTTTCATTTTAAAACAAGGATGGTATGCTTGGCCTACACTACTTCTCACGATCAAGCAAGTAGCGTTTGTATTCTCATACTAATTATGCCCTATCTCTCGATGGCCCATAATTAGTAAGAATCCATTAAGTTTTCTTTATGAAAATCAGCATACTTTTCACTCAAGGAGCATCCCTAAGCCATTACACTACTCTCGTGAGTAATGAACTTAGTTCTGACTATATGGATCCGCTAATCAAGGTTCTCCGATCAGTACTTCCCTTGATTAACTAAGATTCATACGAGCCATGGACGTCATCATGGTTGTAGGCGTTAAAGTTTGATATAGTAGAATTGTTTAAGATGAAGAAAGTAAATTTAGAGCATGAATATTAGTAAATACAAGTATTTGTTGAGTTTCCAATCCCAAGAAATAGGGGGATTACTCACAAGCCATTTGTGAAAAGAGAAGAATAAGATGAAGATGAGATAAAAGAATAGAGATACTTATTCTGAACTTGAAATGGAGACAAAGACTTGAAAATAATCTCTTGATATTATTGCTTGAGAAACTCAGAAGTTTGTTCAAGAAATGATGAATATCTTTCACAAATTCTGAGAATTATTTGATGTTTAAGAGTACAAATTTCACTATAGTAAGTTTACAATGTTTCTAGATATCTCAACTACTGATTTTTACTTCTATTTATAAGCCTTGGAAGAGGGGAGGCAATCTTTCCCGGATGTGTGCTTGGAGAGGTCTTCATTTGAAAAGGCACCTTTTGCTGATTCAGGGGGTGCTCGGCCGAGTCAAGGAAAAGTGCTCGGCCGAGCAAGCCTTCGAAAATAAATCTGCCCTTTCTGATTCCCTATGCTCGGCCGAGTCAAGGGTACTGCTCGGCCGAGCAGACCTTGCTTTGACTGAACTTTTGACTTTTAATGGGCTAGCTTATTTCCTTCTTTTCCAAGCGTTCTTCCTTCACAAAGATGATGCCTTAGCTCCCTTTTTCCTCAAGAATGTACTAAAAACCTGTTTGCATCATAGAAACATTCTCCAAGTGCATTATATCAAATAAATAGTAGAAAATAAGTAATTTAAGTGGAATAAAAGCTAATAAACTATATTTTTAGACCTTAAATGACTATAAAATAGTCATTTATCATTACTCACTGACTCCAATGTGTGCCTCAAGTCAACATGGCTATCAGATGGAAAATCAATCATGTTAGTTATGAATTCACATTGCAATTGAAACAAGAACCATATAAAGCAAATAATTGCATCTACTTCTGTACGTTGCTAGAATTTCAAAGTAAAAAAACTGCATCAGCCAAGAACATAGTTATTAAAGGCCCAAGGCGCACCAAGATGCAAAAGGTGTGCCCGGAGCCTAGGCGCGCTTTTGATAACTATGGTGCGTCCCATAGTTATTAAAGGCCCAAGGCGCAAAAGGTGTGCCCGGAGCCTAGGCGGGCTTTTGATAACTATGGCCAAGAATTCCCTTCTTCTGGCAGTAATATAGCCATAGTTGTCAAAGGCGAGAAGCGAGAGGCGGGTGAGAGGTACCCGAGCGAGGCGAGAAGCGAGAGGCGGGCGAGAGGTACCCGAGCGAGGCGAGAGGCAGGCGACAAAAAAGCGAGCAATGTTGAAAAATAAAAAAAAATATAGTTCAAATCAAGAATATCTACATATATACATGTAACACATAAAAAAGCTTAAACCATGTTATTAACTAGAATAAAACACTAAATAATTATCACAATTCCACGTTTAATAGTATGATTAAAATAACTAAAACCCAAAATTATGAATATCAAGACATAAGACGCATGAGTACTGGTAGTACTACGTTCAAATTAACATGAAGTCTTTAACATAATTAGACATAAAGAAAATCAAGCACTATCATCATCTTCCTCATCATCCAAGTCATGGATTTGTAAAAGTAGGTGAAATTAGGCTACAAACAATAAGCCGACTGCTATAAGAACAAATAAAAGGACGTAGTTTGACGACAAAACGACGGATCAGCAATAGGTTTTCCACTATCATGCTTTTCCTTAAAAACGTCGCTTTTTTGCTTCTCACTTTTTTGAAAAAAGCGTCGCTTTTCCTAAAAAAAACGATCATCGCCCGCCTGGCTGGGGAAGAAGCGACGAACTCGAAAGGCGACGAAAAAAACGAGGCACACGAGGCAGGCGACGCTTTTGACAACTATGAATATAGCAATGTTTTCTCTCTCATATGGCATGCTCAAAGAGCAAGAACATACAACTGTTTCTTGTCAAGTGCTATGCTCTCCATCCAAATAGAAGAGGTGATTATTCCTTTTAGGGCAGCCTCATAGAAGAGTAAAATTCTCTTTTTAAGAAAACCTTTTTACAATAAATCGACTAAACCAAATTCCATTTCCTCATTGTTTGAATTCAAATATTGCCTCCTAATATGATTGAAAATGTTTTGAGCTGCAATTTAGAGAATTATTCATTTGTCAAAAAAAATCTTAATTTCTCTGCTTGGTCAATTGATACTCTTATATAAGGATGGAGGGAATACTAAAAGTGACTATTTTACCGCCACTACTAAGCCAAGCCCATCACCGTTTAAGAGTAAACCCAAGCCAAGAAAAATTCAACAAAGTAACCACCAGTCAAGGGGACTTACAGGCCAACAATCTCCAGATCCCGAAGAGACCGGCACACAGATAATGATGCACAGAGTGCTGTATTATCCATCCTTTCGATATTGTAAAGGTGCAATCTTCTCAGCAGAGCCCTTTGAAATACAGAAAAAAAAAATGAGAAAGAAAAACTGCAAATAATCAGAATGTAAAGATAAGTATTTAGTATAAGCAACTCCTTAGGGGATTGATGTCTGAAGATTGACACTTACCCTGTAACACCACCATCCACACTCAGAGTCGTCAAGCAGGACCTTGTTAGAATAGGCGAATCCTCATTCAGCGAAAAGCCTGATGCATCCGTAGAGTTCCTAATGCTATGAACTTGGGGTTGACGAGAACCAAATGATGCGAATGGGCAAGGGACTACACCGAGCTTGATGGACCTAAAGTTTGAAAGTAAATATAATAATGCGGGTATAAGGTATCTCCTGTGCAGGCTTACAGATTAGATCACACGATTAAGAAAGCATTTCAAAAGAATAAAACTGTCAACCTAGTGCTACAAGAGCTCTCCCACTATGTGTGGGGTCCAGGGGGTCCAGCGAAGGGCTGAGCCCATACGGGCTTAATGTAGCAGCCTTCCCTTGCATTTTGAGTGCAAGAGCCTTCTTTTGCGGCTCGAACCCTTGACCTTCAAGTCACATGGAAACAACTCCAATCGTTGTGCAAACCTCATAGGCTCCCCTTCAAAGCATTTCGGAAGAATAAATCCTACAAGTTAATTACCCCGATATCCGTATGTTATGGATCTTAATAAAAACCTCACAGGAGTATGGGAACGTCGAGACGGTAAATACCTCTTAAATTAGATGTTAATTACTCCCTCCGTCCCACTCGAATTAGGACAAATTTCCATTTTTGGTGTCCCATTCGAATTAGGACAAACCAAAAATGGAAATGTTTTATTTGATGTGACCCACATTCACACTCACAACAAATTTCCACTCATTATTCTCTACCCCACTTTCTCTCTCCTACTTCACTTTTCATACTCACAACACCTACTCCACTAACACTTTTTCCTTAATCCCCGTGTCCAACCCAAAAATCCTAATTCGGGTGGGACGGAGGGAGTAGTTGTTAAAGAGTCCACACTTTATAATATCTCAGGCTTATTCCACATCTAGCAAAATTATTAGCTAAGGACGTAATATCCCTCATCCCACATCGGAAAGATGTGGGCTTTGATTGGGACAGATAGGTTCCCACCCATTACCTAGATGACCCCAACATCATCCATGAACATTTGGGAGGGCGTGTGGTAAGCCAAGAGGTCCCAAGATGTATTCAGCGTGCCAGTGCACGGTGCTTATGTAGCGGCCTGAGTTTTCGAGCCCGGGTCCTAACAAAGGTACTAGGAAGAGTAATCAAAAGTACACAGCAAGGCGAATATTCAAGACACTACTTTTAAGGACAAATATATGCTCTAACAATAATTAAAAGAATGTTATACTCCCTCCGTTTCAAAATACATGACGTTTTAGGAGTTAATTATTGTTCCAAAATACTTGACGTTTTACTAGTTCCAAGACATTTTTGCTCTTGTATGCCAATTATACCCTCATACATTAATTGCAACCTATTTCGTGTTTAAACATTTAATTGCATAGGTAATTGGATTCTTTTAAGGGTAGACAAGTCTTTTTTATATGTATTAATTGCATTTCTTAATATGTGTGAAGTCTAAAACGACATGTATTTTGAAACAGAGGGAGTAGTATCTACTTGAAATTTCTCAATATAACCCATTAGTCCAACGTGACAGCACAAAAATCATGGTGCTCACGTGTAGTCTTGCTTCCGTAGACAAAGAAACGCCTACACAAAACCAAAGATGTATTCAGTGCGCCACCACGTGGTGCTCATATAGCGGACCGGATTTTCGCTCGAGTCCTTACAAAGGTTCTAGGAAGAGTAATTACTTGATGCCTTTACCAATCCGCAAAGTTAGCAACTTAATTGGATGATTGAGTGGCAATATAATATAAAAAATCAACCAACTCACACTAAAGTGACAACGTGGCTAGCTTCCAATCAAAGCAATAAAGCAAGCCCAATATTCAAGACTCTACTTGAACGACAAATATATGCTCTAACAATATGAAGAAGAATGTTATAGTATCTACTTGAAAGTTCTCACTATAATCCATTAATCCAAATTGACAGCACAAAAATTATAATTCTCACATGTAATCTTGCCTACGCAGACACAAAAACACCTACACAAAACCCAAGATGTATCTAGCGTGCCAGTGCGTGGTGCTTGTGTAGCGGACTTGATTTTCGGGCTCAGGTCCTTACAAAGGTACTAGGAAGACTAATTACTTGATGCCTTTACCACTCCGCAAGTTAGCAACTAAATTGGATTGTTGAGTTGCAGTGTGATATAATAAATGTGTAAATTACAAAATAGGGCCTAAAGTCCTCGGAGTGGTGCCAGTTTGGGGCCTGACGTGCAAAATTTAGCGAAATAGGGCCTGACCTGGCACTTTGTTAGCAAAATAGGGTTTTTTAACGGTTTTTTGTTGGAAAAGTCAGTTGAGTCATATGTGATTTGCATGTGATTGACGAAATTGATCAATTTGAAATGAGAATTAGTTCTTAAGGGGTTAAATGTAAATACTTAAACTTAAAGTCGCAAAATATGAATTTTCAAGTTTTATATTAAAATTTTGAAATAAAATAACTAATTTATTAAAAAAAAAAAAAAATTAAATATAAATAAATAAAATATTTTTGACAAAATTATTTTGACAGTTTTCATCTTCGCCATCGCTCTCGTCTCAAAACACCATCGACCACCATCTCCATCAATTTAGATGGACAAAACTTATCAATTTTCTTTGATAAAAATATTCTTGAAAGGAAATGATTATTTATCTAAATTTCAAAAATTTAATATATTAGTTATTTTATTTCAAAATTTTAATTTAAAATTTGAAAACTAATATTTCGCAACTTCAAGTTTAAGTATTTATATTTAACCCCTTAAGAACTAATTCTCATTTCAAATTGACCCATTTTGTCAATCACGTGCAAATCACATGTGACTTAACTAACTTTTCTAACAAAAACCGTTAAAAAGCCCCGTTCTGCAACGAAAATGTCAAGTCAGACCCTATTTCGCTAAATTTTGCACGTCAAGCCCCAAACTGGCACCACTCTGAGAATTTTAGGCCCTATTTTGTAATTTATAAATCAACCAGTTAGTCCAAAGTGACGGCACAAAAATATAATCCCACTTGTTAGCCTCCATAGACATAGACACACATCACAAAAAATATAAATATATGAACACATACTGAAGCATTTTTCCAGCTCGTTGAATCAAGGCAGATACGATAGCATTATTGACCTTCGGCACAACAGTAATCAAGTCTATATCAGAAAAGCACACAGGTTCCATGGAACACTTGTGAAAAAAGGAGCACGCTGCCGCAGCACAGCAGACACTTTGAGTATCAAGCATAGATAAAACCTGGCCAGATTACCAATCAAAAAACCAAATTGCCTCAACAAAACGCACAATGATTCAATTCCAATATCATAGCTGCAAAATTGGTAGATAAGCAGTAAGGAAACATACTTTAATGGTCAGATCAGGAGAAAGGGGCCAAACTACGGCGTTGTGGATGGAATAGCGTTTTCGAACAGATCGTATGCCAGCTTCGAGGAGGACAGAGCCTAACCTGAGAGCACGGTCGATTATGTCGTTTTGATCTGCATCACAGGTTCTGGAATCGATGAGACGGTCGAATGAGAGATTAATTGAAGAAGCGGATGAATCGGAGAGACCTAGGAAGGTTTCCAAGAGCGCGTTCATGTCGGTAAGAGGATTTGCCGGCAGCGGAGGAGGTCTGAAATGATTGTGCTCGACGACGACTGCCGGCTCCGGAGATGAAGAGGAGGAGAAACGGCAAGGTCGTTTGGCCATGGAGACTGGAAAAAGGGAGGGAGAGTAGCGTGCGTAGGGATGGAAAAAGGGAGGCAAGTGGTGATGTTCAAACGGGTTATCTGGCCCGGCCCGGCCCGCCCTAGCTCATGTCCGCGGGCTTAACGGGCTTGACCGGTCCGGCCCTTCTCACGAATGGATAAAAGCCCGGCCCGGCCCATCGTGTTCAGTTGGGTCTGGCCCATCCGTTTGGTCCGGGCCAAAAGTTTCACGGGCCAAACGGATTTTGTCACTTTTTTTTTTTTTTTAAACATATTTCACTTCATAAATTGTAGAATCCAATTTAACTGGGTGATTACTGATTTGGTATTTAGTACTGACGCTGAAATACATACTCTCTCCGTCCCGCTCGAATTAGGATTTTTGGTCAAATAATTTATACGTTAATCAACAATTTAAAGAAAAATAATTAGCTTAATGAAAATCTAAAAATAGTTATTTAGTTTAGTATTAAACGTGATATAATAACAATTTTAAAAATTTTATTAGCATCATTATTTTTCTTCAAATTATTGGTCAAAGTATAAATTACTTGACCAAAAATCATAATTCGAGCGGGACGGAGGGAGTACGTTCTTTCATCCCATAATAATTGGCCAACCCAACCAAGGCAAGGCCCAAGAGTCCAAAACTGTGTACAGAGATTGAGACAGTGCAGTGTGAGTCAATTAAAAAAAAATGGGCCAAACGGACACGGGCCAAACAGACCCAGAGATCCGCGGGCTTTGGCCCGGCCCGTGCATCATTTCCACCATCCTGCTCAGACCGAGAATAGAGTGGGCTTGGATACGGGCTTGCCCACGGGCTCACGGACCCAAGCCATACGGACTCGGGCTTACGGGCTCAAACGGGTTCCGTGGGCTTAAGCCCAAAGTGAACATCACCAGAGGCAAGGGTTTGGGAGGGGTTTTGGGTTTTTCTAAATCCGCGTGGCTTGGGATGAGTTCGGGTTTCTATTTGGAACTCGTTCTGTTTGATCGAACCCGTTTTTCAATTTTTTGACTTTTCAAGGAAAAAATTACTACCTCTGTCCCGTTAGCTTCGCTTTTGAGTTCTTACTTTCCTTTTTAGTACAATATGTCCCAATTTAAGGTTTTTACCTTACTTTATCGCCTAAAATGAAAAATGGGACCCACATGTCATTCTCGTGCTCTTTTATTGTAGATTGAACAGAAAGAAAGCTTTTTTTTCCTCTGGGGCATTTTTTAGCATCAATATTTGTTCTAGCATGAATTCCGGCTAGAACAATTATTCATTGTGAATTTTGAGTGATTTGCAAGTTGGGTTATTAAGATTTGTTAATTTCTGATTTCGAAAAAAAAAAAAAAAGATTTGTTAATTTCCTAACTGTTGCAGATCTGGTTAACTTGCGATTTATTTCTCAAATTGAAAGAAGAAAAGAAAGATTGGAAGTGTCCTAGTACTATAATACTTGATATATTTTTTAATATAAAGGGAGGGAAAATCAACTTTTTTGAAATGTGTTAATACAAAAAAACAATAATAGGTGTATATTGAAAAGTAAAAAGGGAGGCAATTACCCCCTTATCTCATAGGGTGTCTCCGCCAGTGGCCTTAACACTATCACGGATGGACAGAGGGAGTATAATATGGTGGAGTAACCTTTAACAACCTTCAAAACACACATTAGTTCACACCAACACCAACACCAGCATTAGCTACAAACATAATCAAATTACATACACGCTGGACATTAAACATTATAGAAATGGAAGCTATTTGAATCCAAGAAAAGGAAAATATAACATTTACCCTTCCAATCTTTCGTAAGGTGAGAAAGGTAAAAAGAAATCGACTTTGTCGTAGCCTTATATTTTACATTCTTACACCATGCTTACTCAAATAAGATCCATTTTTCACTATCAAACTGAGAATACATAAAAGGGATCAAACATACTACTAGCCATCTCTTGGAGCGGGCATGATTAGAAACCTTTCCTCTGTAGGAGGCTGATTGTTATTATTATTATCATTACCACCCCCATAGTTCCTCTCTTCAGCTAGCAACGATTGCAAGTCGCTTCCATTTGCCAAGCTATTGAACTCGACTGCCTTTGATGGCATTGTTGGATACCGCCTTTGGCAAAATGTCATCAATCTCTTCACGGACTGTAAGTATTTCCGAGTTGTCTCGTCGTTCATAATGTGGGCCACACTGTTGGTGTGAATCTTTTCACGAGCTGAACGTTCGTGAATACCAACCATAGTAACTCCGATGGGCCAAGGTGCGTTTCCGATGGCCATTCTAATGTAATGGTCCATTGCAGCTAAGTAGTCTCGTTGCATGCAGCAGTTGACCATCAACATCAATGCTTGCCGGATGTCATCAGGGAGAACCTGCAAAATTGAATGTATTCAGTAAAAAGAGCACATTTTGATTGAGCAAATGAGTGTGGGGGAAAAAGACAAGTATAATCGTATTGAACTATTTATCAAGTACTAGCCTCCCTTTCTTTAATCAAGGGATATGAACTCTAAATGAGGCTTCCTATATTCCCCGCAAAATCCACATTTGAATCAAAAGATAGGGAAAGAATTTATGGCAATGAGGTTCCAAACAACAGCCGATTATATTAGTATACTAAGACTTCCTCATATAACAACTATAAGCTCTGATATAACCCCCACCCATGACCCACCATTGTTGGGGGGGGGGGGGGGGGGGCATGCAAGGAAGTGAGGAACCCATGCACACTGTGTAAATATTAATATAGATCTCTATGAACTACCTCAATACGACTAACGCCCTCTATCATCAGGTTTTAATTTTCCCTTCTTCTTTACGGAGGGTGGTGGGTTGAAATGCCTATGTATGAGAGAGTAGGCCATGCATAACGCGCATGCTATGGATGGGCATCTCAATTGGAAAAGTAGAAATGTAATGGTTAAATCTATCCTCATTTCTGTCCTCGTGTAAATCAACGGAATGTAGAATACATACCTATAAGCATGCACTAGCCTAGATTAGACCAGATAAAATGAAAGATCATACGCAATTCCAGTAACAGTTACTATAAGTAAAGATCCGTCCAATATTTATTTTGATAAAAGCACTCACTGTTAAGATCACTTAGAAAGCTAAAACAAATGTTTGAAGGTCCTGTTTTTTCTCAAGACTCTCTCTTTTCTACTCGTCTTACGAAAAGAAGATATAAAATTAGGACAAAGATCGTTCATACCATAGTTACCAGGAACGTGGGACGTTTCAGGACGCGGGACGAATACAGGAACGAGGAACGTGACTTAGTAAATTTTGGGTACGCTAGGGGTAGGATCAATTGGGAACGTGGTACGCTCTATATTGAAAACACATCACTAAGTTGAATATAATAACATATATATACACACACACTTACATATATTTATATATATAAACTTTTAGGGAGATAAAAGAGTATAATGTAAAGGCGGATAGCAGTAAAAGATTGTAAATGCTGACAAGATTCTACGTTGATGACCGTTAATTTTCCGGTACGATTGTTTGAGTACTTTGGGTCGAGTTCCCTTGTGAACCCGGGACGCGTGTTCCCGGGACGTGGGACGAGGGGGGGTTGGGAGTTCCCGGTAACTATGGTTCATACACCATTTTCCAACTTACATTGTACTCCCTCCATCCCATAGCATCCTTCTCTCTCTCTCTCTCTCTCTCTGTGTGTGTGTGTGTGTATGTGTCTCTCTCTCTTTGATAGAAAAATAGGATTGTATTAGAAAAAGATAAATATACAAATAGATGGACACTAAGTCTATCCATGAGGAGAATCGAGGAAAATAAAAATATAAAATGAAACTACATAGCTACATCATTAACTAGAGCAGGCCTCCAATCTCTTATCAAACCATTTTGCAATCTTAATGTCATAGAGGATGCCACCATGAAGTTGTGTTGTTTTCTCCAACCTACCCTGTTAATCAATTTCACTATCCTAAACTTTCTTACCTCATCTCTCCAGATGACTCCCCGTAGGGCCTTGTTCAGTGCCCTATCGCCTCTTGCATACCACTTCCCTAAGCAATAACCTTCATTCTCCTTCTCCCAAGATCGTAGTGGTCAGGACTCAGGACTATGGTCTGTACAGTAGAATTTGCTTCTCCCTAAAATAACATACTCCCTCCGTTCCAAAACGAACTTCACGCTTTTATTGCCGTTACTGCGAATGAACTTTGAGCAATAATTTTAAGTTGCTTTAATTATCCTAATGACAATCTAAAACTTGTTATTGATAGTTTTGTTGATGGATTATCAATAACAAGTTTTAGACTTTCATTTGGATAATCAAATCAACTTAAAATTATTGCTCAAACTCCATTCGTAGTAACGAGAAAAAAAGTGTGAAGATCATTTTGGGACGGAGGGAGTAGTATGGAGAATTCACAAAAGATCGAGCTGTCTGAACTAGCCCTCACTCGACAAATGCACCATTTAACACCATGTGTATGATAGGTAATGACTATTTCAGCTACGAAACTCATACAGGGTCAACCTTCCTAAACTTAAAAAAATTATGCCAACAATACTTCACAATGTCC
Source organism: Campanula takesimana (assembly GCA_026119855.1). Classification (NCBI taxonomy): domain Eukaryota; kingdom Viridiplantae; phylum Streptophyta; class Magnoliopsida; order Asterales; family Campanulaceae; genus Campanula; species Campanula takesimana. Next base: position 1,743,083 of record JAOWBW010000184.1, read on the forward strand.
TCCACAATCCAAAGGAGGGAGATCCTGGGAGACATAGCTTGGAGCAAATTTTGTTGCTTAAATTTCCAGCAAAATTAAAGCATTATATGTAAGAGAATTGATGGTACAACCAGTGTTGCCAGTTTGGAGATAATTGAATTTACAACCATGTCCACAGCCACATACTTTGGAGATGCATTTACAGCACCATCTCCCTCTTCTACACACACATTCTAAGGAAGCAAAATAATGCACTAATCTAAGTTTAAAGAAAATATTAAACACCTAAAGATGAAAGTGGTTAGACTGTAAACTGACCCCTAGACAGAGTAATTATAATATTACTTAAATTACAAAACACTATAAACCCAAACCCAAACAGAGGAACAGATTTTAGTATTGTCAAAATTAAACGTGGCTGACACAAAACAATGTAGTCCCTCTGCTCTAACTCATAAGTGTACAAAGGTTTTAGGAAGGTATTTGGCTCTGTGCATTTTCTTTAACATCCTCAAGCAGATTGAAAACTGAAATCAAGGGGACTGAAATCATTTTCTACCTCATGACCAAAATGGTTACTAAATAAAATTGGTATAGAAATACGTTTTAGGCGGGGAAGATGACACTCTTTTGCAACGTCTCTAAATGGAATAGGGACACTTTTTTGGGCATTGATGAATAAGCATTGGACTTTTTGAGACTTTCAGTTTATCTATGATTAGAATATACATTTGCTTGAGAACCCAGTCGATTTAATTACAAGAGCTTACTCACATACCTAGAACTTATCCATTACCAACACTATCTCTCAACTACCATATATTCTAAATGCATTCAAAACCTATCAATTCAAGGAAATAAACTTACTCAAACAACAACCCAAATAAAGCCAGTTCAAACATTAGCATGGAAGCATGCTAACAAGGAGGCATAATGTTATGCAACAGTGACTACGTCTTTCAAATCCTCCTTAAACACAATATGAAATATCAAAAAACCTAATGAACTGCACATGATGGCATCGAAAAGAAATGACAAGGCTTGATCGCATTATGTATAGGATTTACTACTTTAAAAGTGTGGCTCAGTATCAATGTTATGCCCTTTTTGTAACATTCCTTATATATCTACAGTCGTATCCAAACGGAATTAATTGAACACTGTATGCACAAACTGGATTTACAAGCTAGTTGAAAATGAATCATGCAGTGCTTAAACATAAAACTTGACAAGGCAGACAAGAAAAAACAAATTCCCACAAAACTAATTCAAGTCATGTAAAATTCCAATACTAAAACGGGAAACCACACCCAAAGAAAGCAATTAAAATGCACATCAGATATCTTTATCCTATAGAACAAAAAAACCATATCCTAGTTACACGTGTTTAACTTAAAGGACACAATAGTGAATTTCGGAACTTCACTTCTCACAAACAATGGTTATTTCGATATACATAAATTTTAGAGACCAGTCTATAATCTAGATTCCAGATGGCATTGTAAATATACATAAAAAATGATACTCAAAGAGCCCAAGCACTATGAAAACAAATTCATGTGGGCAGTAGATATTTCACCCAAATGCTGAAATCTATGCACTCTGACTGCTGAAACATATCTATCCCATCTCATCTAATTTATTGAGGACTTAAACTGAAAACTGTAACACTCGTCTGTGTGTACATTTTCGGATGTAACTTTTACCTAATTACAATAGGTATGCTTGCATATACACATTGTGCCTTAAACTTACAGATCAACCATGAATTGCATCGGAGTAACAGTAATTCAAACTAAAATTTTGACCTCAGTTAATTAAGACCTAAATCATAGCACTATAATCCAACAAGAACTTTGAAACACGATAGCTTCAAATCATAGCTTATTACCTGACGTGAACTAGATTGAAGACATTCATGACTTCTATGAGTATATACGAAATTTAACAAATAAATCAAGTATAACATTCAAATTTCAACATACCTTCTTCCTGCAGAACTTGAACAGCGGATTCAAGTACCTAGCACATTGCTTAAATGTAGCAACTATAGATTTCCCTTTCGCTGTCCTCTTCTCCGAATCAGTCATCTCATTAAGCTCCTGATTCCACTCAATCAACAGCTTCTTGAAAAACACAATAATCTTATCTTCATCACACAACTCATCAAAATTCGTCTTCATCCTCTTCAAATCCTTATCGTGATCCAGATAGTCTGACGCCCCATCCCCGCTCACATCATCTTCGCCCCCACCGCCATCCTTATCCTCGGTGGATTCCTCTGTGGCCGCCTTCCTTTTCCGGTCGCTCATAATTCCAGACTTTTGCCTCTTCTTTAACTCCACAATGTCACGCAAAAAATCATTCGTTTGCCCCTCTGTCATATCAGAATCGTCAACTTCAAATGTCCCCGCTTTCAGTACATACTTCAACCGGTCCAGCCTCGCCTCATCATCCTCTCCGAACAAAGTCACCGGCTGTTTCAAAAACCGGAGCCGGCGGATGACCTCTTGTTTAGGGAGGTTGAGCGCGTCGATTTTTTGTTCGTCACTTATATCTTTAGCAGATGAAGAAGAGGCGCCATCGGGCTTCGATTTGAGGATATCTGATTTTGAATTGCTATTCGAAGACAGGTTTTTGTCAGAATTCGGTCGATTTTGCTGCTGCCGCAAAGCTTTGGCCTCAGCCTCACGCTTCTCTTCTTCACGAAGTTTCTGGATACGCTTCTGTTCAATCTCTGATCGCTTGAATACCTTCCGGCCACCGACGTCCGCGGCGAGGCTTTGTCTTTTCTTCAACAGCTCTTGCTTCAGAATGTCCATGGACGACGGATCGATGTTTCTAGGGTTTCTTAGCGTCACACTCTGAATGATGAGGTTCCGACTTCCGATAGAGGGAAATTTGTGACAACTTTTAAACCGGCTCCTCGATAATGACTCGGTTATGACCCGAATCCGGATCTCGAATTTGGATTAGTGTTATTTTAAAAGTTATCCTACCATATAACCTATTGTTTTGTTTGTTTGTTGTTTCTTGTATCTTCTAATGGCGACAATTTTCGTAGAAGTTCACAATGAAGTAGAAGTCTTTGTTCTTACTTCACATAGATGTTTAGTGAATTTTGAGATGTTTGGAGGACGTTTCCTCGTGAACTCAAATTTTCTAACGTATGAACTCAAAGCAACATCTTATCAAGTGAGGGACCTCTTAAATGTCAGATTGAGGTAGTTTCCAAATTTTATTTTGATTAGAATCCGTAAGTTTCAAGATGTAGTAGATCGAAATAAATTTGTTGTAGGTTTAGAGATGAAACTGCTTTTGATATTTTAGATGAGCCTCTAACTTTTATGGTGTGACATCTCTTTGATTATTGTGAATTAAATTAATATTTGCCATCAAAAAAAAAAAAAAAAAAAAAAAAAAAAAACTAAAGTTGTTTTAAAAGCCCATAATCCTAAACCTAATTTGTGTTCTCACCCAATTCCTCTTAATGTGCTATCATCGAATAGTGTTGTTGTTCACACTCGTGCAATTATTTAATACACTTGTAAATACGCTTAAAGTTAAAAATGGTACTATATTGTAAAACGCAATTACGGGTATATTCAATAATTTTACGGGTGTGAGCAACACCACCCATCATCAGATCCCTTGCAAGATTGAAAAAGCCGCAATCTTTCATTTGTTCACTATCCCACCAAATCTAACCTTACCTGACTAAGCACCAACCTTAGACTAAGACGGAGACTAAATCAACCAGAAGACCAAATCAACCAAGACGAAACCAATCAAAAATCGTCGTTGACCTTCTTTCTCTCCAACCTCAATGACCTTATTTCTCTATGACCGCCATCGGCTTACTCTCTAGCGACCGTGAGTAAGTCAGTAGTGCCTCTCCTTCCTTAAATGACCACTAGCGTGACGACCTCTCCAAGAGAAGCGGGCTTATCTCACCAAATCTCCTCCAACCTTCGTCTTCTTCGCTAGTTTGGTCGTTTTTTTTTTATTTTGTCTGATCTCTTCAGCAACGGGGCGGGGCGGGTCGAGGTGAACATGGGTTTTTCTATTTTCATTGCGGGATGGGTTCCAATTAGTAGATTGTATATGCGGGTCAGACTTGGTATCTGGCAACCCGAACGACCCGAGCTTGACCACTTGCCATCCTTACCCAACGCTCCACACATCCATCACTCTTCCTATTATACCCCATTAAGCTCTTATGATACACCCCCACACTCTTACATACTCTCTCTCTCTCTCTCTCTCTCTATGACTCTCTATCTCTACGCCATCTTTGGTCACCCTCTCTCCCTCAGGCGACCCCTCCATTTTTACGGCTACCATTTCCTTCACCATACATGCCACACGACAACACAAACAAACGCTCTCTTTGACTTTTTCTCTCGACCTCATTCCTATGTTTGAGTCTGTTTCTCTTTATCGCTCGTCCTCCATAGATTTCGATCTTTTCTTTTTTGTTTCAGTCGTCCTCAATAGACTTTGTTTGTCTTGTCGTCTTCCGATCACCCTCCATATATTATGGTCTTCTTCTTCTTTTCTTCCGACCATTATATATCCATGGTCTCCATTCTCCAACCTTCTCCTCTTCTTACGCCCGCTCTCCATGGATTTCAGACTTATTTTCTTCTCCCGGACGTCTTCCATGAATTTTAGTCTTCTCCAATTCTTATGACCATCCTCCGTAAACTCCAGTGACAACAAATGTATGGGCTGCGGCACCAAAAGGGAAGGGAGAAAATGGAGATGGAATAAGATGAATTTTGGGGTATAATATATGAGGGTTAATATTAACATCTAAATGAATGGCATGTTTGAAATAAATTAGACTACAGGTACACTCAGTAATATTACATGTGTATATAACGTCACTCAATTTAGATTTTTTTATGACAATCATATCTCCTATCCCCTATGTACATGTGCTATTCACGCCCCCGGAACATATTATACTTGTTAATGCAAGCAATACTCCATCTACCCCGAAATGGTCTTTATATTTAACTATTTTATTTAAAAACGCGAACACTTGTGTCACAAGCCGTGTTTTTTTTATGCACTTTTAAGCCTAACTTGTATAAATGAGAAGAATTTTTTATAACAGTGAGATATGGCAATCGAAAAGATCTTTAAGACAAGGAGAGTAGTAATTTCACACATTTAAAAAAAAAAAAAAAACTGATCGCATATAAAACTGGATATTATAGTTATAAGACCCATTACTTACTAATTAAACACACATTTTATCGATACACCAATAAAACACACAAATGTTTTTCCCGCCAAGAAGTGTACACTGCCCCCCCCCCCCAAAAAAAAAATAAAAATAAATAAATAAAAAAAAAATACACTTTTCTAGCATTGCAATGGATTTTGAAAAACCATCTTTCTCTTTCTTCCCACACATGCTATAATTGCATTATTTTAAAAAAAAATATTTTTTTTAGGGAAATGACAATTTAGGGTCTAAAGTTTGGGGGTACGTGCCAATAAGGGTCTGATGTATCAATTTTGTCAATTTAGGGTCCAAAGTTGCAAAAGTTGTGCAGGTTAGGGTTTTTTAACGATTTTGTTAACGGAATCCAGTTAAGTCACAAGTGTTTTGACATGAACTTAACTGGAGTTTGTTTTTATTATTTGCATGAGCATATTGTCATTTCAGATGTAGAAAATTAAAAAAAAAATTGAAATATTAAATTTTACTTTCTTATATTAAATTAACTAATAATTAAGACGTCATTTACCGAAAATATTTTTTCAAGAAATACAATAAAAATATTTTTTTTCATTAGAACCACTATAAAATAAAAAGTATATTTTTTAAAAAGGAAAAAGTGTAAAAAAACTATATTCCAAAAAAAAAATCACTTTATTTTTTTAGAAAGAAGAAAGTGGGGATTTGGACAATTCTTTTTTTTTTTTTTCCTGTGGTGGTGGTTAGTATTGTTTCATTATTAATATTAGTATTCCAATTATTATTTTATTTATAAAATTATTTTTTTTATTATTAATTTTCCTTGTTTATAACTTTATTATTTGCGGTTTAAAAAAAACCACTTTAATTTTTTATTTGTTTATTATTTTATTTATCAGTATTTTTGAATTAATTAAAATTATTCGAAAATTTAATAACAAAAGTGAAAGAAAATTTAGGGTCCATTGTATAAGGGGTGTGTGAAATGACAGTCCAGGCGAACATCCAAAACTAACTTCAGTTAAATTTTTCTGCTACTTAACTGGATTTTCTTTGCAACTTAATCCAAAAACCCTTAATTGACTAACGTTGTTAACTTTAGACCCTGAATTGACAAAATTGATACATTAGACCCCTATTAGCACACCCCCCAAACTTTGGACCCTAAATTGTCATTTCCCCTTTTTTTTGATGAAAATTAAGAAAAAGTTAATTGGCTCAAGTTGTCTCTTATTTCCCATTTCCTATCTCAAATTAAGTGATCTTTTTGGACTTAATAAAATTGAGGGCTGTTTGTGATAGGTGCATAAACTCGGGGGAAAAGTTGCGTTTGAAGTAGGGATGGCGAACGTCGGTTCCGGTTCGCCATTTATGTGAACTTTAACCGGCCCTTGGTTACACCGTTCCGGTCCTTTTTTTTTTTTAATCATACAATAATGAATAAACAGGTTAAAAATTATTGAAAAACAAGGGATTTACGATCCGGTTCGGGTCCGGTTCGACATTTATGTGAACTGTAACCGGTCCGGATGAATGGCGGTTCCGGTTTATTCGCCGGCTTGCTCCGGTTCCGTGCTTCTCCGTTCCGTTTCCGTCCGGTTTGGCCATCCCTAGTTTGAAGTTTAAACGGGTCGCAGGTACGGGTCGGTCAATTAAACCGATTAAGCTTCGTCCTCACATTCCACACACAAAGCAGTGGCACAAGTCCACAGAAAGAGAGAGAGAGAGAGGGAGAAGAAGCGAGATGACGATTTTACCCGGTTCGCGCCAATCGACTTTGATCATCTACCTGAAACTGTAAGATTTTGTTGAATTTCTCTATGTTCTTAATTTGTTGGTTAATTACTCGACGAATTAGATGTTTTTGGTCCAAACAGTAGGGTTTGGAAACTGTTGTCTGAACAAATGATGAAATCACAGTTTATTAGTTCAATATGCGCTTTTACATGACATACTTGGCACGGTGGCCGGATTATTTTACATGTTGCCGAGGCTCCTGTAAACCCAATTAAGGAATGCAGTAAGCTTTTCCCATTTGTGTAAATTTTTGTTTGGACGATATCCTTTGGACCTTTTGTGCTCAATGTACCTGTCAATTATAGGAATCTAATCTTGTCAACTGAGAACATGCACAATAAGATTCCTGAACAGTTATTTCCGTTACTATATAGTATAAAAAATGGTGTACATGTTATTAGAGGGGAATCCGAGAATTTGGGAGTTATGGATGAGAAAACAAACCACAGTTCTGAACCCATTGCCATCTTTGCCAACACTTATAGCACAAGAATGTTTACACAATTTATTTGTTATATTACCATTTTTCTTTCACTATCTTTGATTATAATATATGTAAAGTCAAACCAAACACCATATACGAAACTGAAACATCTAATTTCCTTTCTCTTTGTTGAATAAAAACATTTGATGTTCTTATAAGTGACATGCAGCATTTAACAGAATCATTAGATGTTCTGCACGGATGTTAGATGTCCATAGTATAACTGAGAACTCAAAATACATATTCAAAGAGTACTTTAGCAACGTGGGCATTGATAGTCGCAGGACTACAATAGGCAGAGTAATAAAAAGTCTTTGCCACTGTAAGAAATGTCTGCTTAATGTTGGTATCAAGGCCACCCGCTGAGTCACATAGCACTAGCTGAACCAGTTCTTGCATATTTGATTCTATCTCCGTGTTTGTGACGCCTCTAGTTGGATCATAATCCTAATCATAATACAAAATTATTAGTTTCAATATCAAAAAGGTTGATCCAAATTCCAAACCCTTATACTTGAGAGACACCGGAAGTTTTGATAAGTTCTGCATTACCCTCTTATAAAGTGAAATACACCCTAAAATCGTTTTCCAATAGTTTTAGAATTCTCGTCCCAAAATGGGTGACCATTATTGTTCTTGATCAAGAACAAAAATTGGCAATTATTTTGGGACAGAGGGAGCAACATTTTCTAAAAACTCTTGCATTACACTCTCACAAAAGTGAAATACGCCCCAATTTTTTTGGTTATAATCTATCCCCTACATATACTTGTGATTGCACATGCCTAACCTTGTTCTGCTGCCAATTACGAAGTTCGTGGCAGACTTTATTGGTGATGTCGGAAAGACGCCGATAGCATGGATTGGAAAGTAAATCCTTAGAGAGACTTTGGCCGGCACAAAGATTTAACGTCAACACAATGATTTCTGCCTCACCTTGAGGCATACTGCACCCCTCTTGCCACTTCATCAACCATATATCCCACTATGCCCTCAAAATTTAGAGAAGCATCAAATCAATGAACAAGTAAATGCAATTAGCTTATGTGAGAGAAAGATAGAGATTGAGTGAGAACTCACAGCATGATGCAGTTGTAAATGGATGTCTCGTCCGTGGGTTACTTGTGCTTCCAATGATAGTTGGTCGAGAGTCCCAAGGACAGTTCTTAGAAGTTCTTGGATTGCTCTATACCTTCATTAACTTATCATCAGACCTCTGTGCATCCTCTTTATTTAACTCTATGAAGAGCGCGTGCTCTTCTGAGCAGTCATGAAATGCTAAATGTGGATATTTTTTTCTTGGATAGAACATTAGATCTATACTCCCTATATAATTGAAAAAGCAATAGTTTCATTGAAAAAAAGGATACTAATTATAGTCCAATTTCAAGAAATTTGTCAAATGAGACCCTAACTTTTGGACGAAGCGAGTACAATAATAGCATAACTGAAGGTGGACTGATTGTAGTGAAGAGTAGGCAAACTAAAGCTTTAATGTTGCACAAAAAAGTTATCTGGAAAGTACCTTGAATTGTGAAAGTTGTCTTGGCAGCCAACACTAGCATTGCTCCTGAACCCATCCACAAAGGCTCTTATTCGCTTGTCAGAGGCTATCACAAGGTATGACCTTATTGTTTCAACTAAAATTGCTGTTTTAGCCCAGGAAATCCTCTCAATCGACCTTTAAGGTTCAAATATACTTGCCATGGCCAGGTAATATGAGAAGAGGAGGCTACTTTTGCTGCTCTCCAACTCTTCAAGGTTGGAATCCGTGTACCATCTATTTGGATATAGCTGGATTAGTTTATTCATAACTGAAAAGAAAGCTGCTACTTTGGTGGTCTTTTTTTTTTTTTTTTACTTCTCCAAATAACTAGCCTGAAATTTAAATTGGACGTCACTTTGAACTAAAAAAGTGACACTCACTTAGGGATAAATAGTAAATCGTAAATGACACTTAAGGATGGTAGCTACTTAGTTTAGTTGGTTGGTAGTTGTTATGGAAAACTTACTGTTGCATGGCCTTCCACTCGAGCTGATGAATTGCTTGGCAGTAATTAAAGTCCAGTTTTCCAAGCTCAAGATAGATGTTGTTGTTAACATATGGCATTCTGCAAGGATCAATAGATAGACACAAGTCACAGCAACACATGCCAGTATGGCACATACAGTGGCGGACCTCGAATATTCAACCACCGGGTGCACAATTTACACTACATAAGTACAAACTAAAATTTTCGTAACGCAATTAACAAATCCTACAAAAAAATCAATGGTCCGCCCCCCGAGTCCGACGACCACAAATCCTACAAAAAAAAAAAATCTCCCTCTTCAATAAGAAACTTGAATTTGAGTCCCCTTATGGCCACCAGAGTTTGATCCCATCACCAAATATTTTAAAACATTGCAAATTTTAAACCACGTTTTAGCTTAATTGACGTCATTACGTATCCGAAAGCTACATTAGCCTAATGACAATGCATTTGATTCCTTTGTCCTCATAATGGATCAATTCCATGGCCACGTATTTCATATCTAAATATTAACGGGGATGAAGGTCAGTCAATGTCTTTAAACATTACAAATTTTAAACCACATATTTTTATGTGATTTTCCACCCGCTCTTTCTACCTGGTAAGGTAGCTGAGAAAGGCATCTTCAACTTAAGAATTACTCTCTATGTTCTAGATTGATAGTCCCCTTAGACTATTCATTTCAGTAATTTATTTCTTTTTCAATAGATTTCTTTTTAATTACCCACCCAAAACTAGTTTCACCATCCCCAATTTTTATTTTTATTTTGAAAAGAAATTTGTCCATATTCAATAATCAACAAAACACCACAAATCCTAAAAAATAAATAAATAAAAAAATCAATGAAATAACCATTCAAACACATATATATATATATTTATAATCAAACATTTAATTAACGCATACTCCCTCCGTTTCATGACAACTGAGACTTATTTCTCTTTTCGTTCGTTTCACCTCAATTGAGGCTGCCCAAAATGGCAAACTTTTTAATATTTTATATTCACCCAACCCCACCACTCATTCTCTCTCTTCATTCTCCACCACTCATTTTATTCAACCAACACTACTATTTACCCCACTAATTCTCTCTCTTCATTTTCTACCCCACATTTTCCTTATTTTATTAGTATTCCTTAGTTCTTGTGCCATTTCCTTTAGTCTCAGTTCTCATGAAACGGAGGGAGTATATTGCAATCACCCATGAAATTAGAAGAAAAAAATCAAGGCCCCAAATTTTATTTCAAACCCTAGATTTTTATTTATTTCAATTTGGAGAGAGGAGACTTGAGAACTTACAAGAGGGTAGAGGATTGAGATTGAGAATCGAGCAAGATGCTCGGCACTCGAATCCGATCAAAGTGAGCCGACAAAGCCCCAAATTTCTCTCTCTTTATGCGTCTTTTCTTCCTCTGTTCTTCGCTTCTGCCGTTCTGTGTTTTTTTTTCTTTCTAAGCCTTAGCGTGCGTGCAGCGTGCGTTTAAGTAGAATGGGTGTGTTTTTCCATTTACTAAGTTCACACATCTTCAGCTTATTCTAACACCTTCACTAATTTTTTTTTTGGGGGGGGGGTGCACTTAGTAAAAAAATAATGAATTTTTGGGTTGACCAGGTGCACGTGCACCCCCTCCCACTATGGGAGGTCCGCCCCTGGGCACATACCATAATGTTTTTATTTGTGGGTAATATACCAAATTCTATACATCTTATTCTTGATAGTAATCTAAGGTATAAATATTTTAAAAGTAAATGCATATTTCGAGAAGGGGAAAAATGCCATTTGTTGGTGGTTGGAAAGTGGGGATTTGGAATAATGCAAGATGGTTGGAATAATGTATATAGTAAGATAAAGCACCAAATTTGCTCTATTAGAAGAAAGACATGCATCTTTTCTAGTTTCTGAAGAGTCTAATATTTCTATCAAATTAGCATCATCAAGAACAATATACAGATACGCTTACATATATATACCCGTATACATACATACATACATACTTGTCACAGTCTATGTATAAGTATCCCAGATTTTGCAGCAGTTGGATGCTGCATGCTTTAAGCATAAGTATACAGTATAGAAAAGTTAGTGTATAATTGTGCATGTACACTTAAAAAAACACTAAGTACCTGTACAAGGTCTTTCCAATCCAAACATCATCGTCACCTCCATATTGCCCCAAGTAGAACCTTGACTCCACCCGAGGTAAGCTGGCATACCATGGCACGTCCAATGCATATCCCACCTGTTTTCGTGTGGTAATTTGTTCAGATTTCATTTACAAGAGACAGGTTTAGAGTTTATATGCACCAAAGCCTGAGATGTTTGAATGTCAAAACATAAAATCCCGCATACATTTCTTTCTCAGTACTCCCTTTGTTCATAAAAAGGGTCCACTATTCCGTTTATGTCGTTTGAGAGAAGTGTCTACTTTCTCACGTTCCTTTTTGTGAGTGTATTACTGTTAACCCATTTTACCCTTAGTTGCTCTATTATATGGCAGTCATGCTTCCACATTGACTCAAACAGAAAATTACATAGTTTAATTTGTACTAGACTCATTTAGCTTTCCTTAATTCGTTAGGTCCGTTAATGCTTGCCACTACCATTTGTCCCCAATGCTATAGCTTATTAGGATAGGTGCAACTCATTCCATTAAGGTATAGCTGATAGGAAGGGCTCAACAACTTCTCATAATCTACTCACGAGTGCCTCGTGCTTGCTGGACTTACATGCATGTGTGCACTTGCACCACAGTACCAACATCTTCTTTTTTAAGGAACAGAGGAAGTTTATTTTTAGTAGGTGTTTTTTCACTGCATTGGAAGGTGCTTTCAGTGCAGTGAAAAAACGACGACAATGCATTGGCAATAGTTCCAGTTTCTATTTAAGAAACTACACTAAGTATAATAGGGGCACTTGTTAGCGAGATGCTAATTGGTTGGTTTGGCCACTAAGGCATGCATACCTCTCCTGGCAAGTCCTTAGTGATTATCCATTTATCAAAAAGTTCGTTACTAGCTTCTTTTTCCCTCAAGTAATTGTAAGCAAACTTCTTGGCATCATCGAGTATCTTTTCATTTGGGAATAACATTTGTGAAGCCCTATATAGGCTGTACATCCCGGTAATAGCCTGATTTGATTGTCCAGCGCAGCAAAAGAATTCTCCTCCTTTCTCGAATTGCTTGAACACGTCTGTTGATGATAAAATTAGTAGCTTAGGTCCTCAAAACTGCAAAACACTGGAACGCCCGTCTGTAACATAACCATTGACTGAGCACGAAGGAAACTAACCTGCGGAAACCTGGTAACCATGCATTCTTAAAAGCCTGAAACCCATAGCAGTGTCGTCAATATCTTGAACAGATGAGCTTCTAGCCCAACAAATTCCATTCTTTGTCCAGTGCCTGAAAATTGTATAGTTTCCATAGGGATATTTTCTCAGTAAAAGTCAGGTGTATGTCTAAGACTCGAGTATAAAAGTTAGTGTACTTAGTAGACTAGCCTCTGCTTGAACTTGAAGTGCTACTGGTCTGACTATTAAATAGGTTATTATACCTTTGGACATAGTGGATGCATTCTTTGATCTCTCTCTGAAAGTACCGAGAAATTCCTAGGCGCTGCAGCCGATCTATAGCCCAAATGTGCTCAAACATGTCCACAGGGTAGACATTGGGTGCTGGATAGTGATAAGAAGGTATGAATGAACTCAGAAACATTCATGCATAAGGAGGCAAAAGTGTAATTCCCTGGTTGGTAATGTAACAATCAGAAGCTGACATTTGTTTGAGGCCCCATTTTTAGCGGATTTGGAATTGCTTTAGCTAGAAATTTGCTGCAGCACTCCTGCGACCGATGGTGATCTCGGCCATGAGGCCTTTTTTGAGCAAAGATCGATTGAGATTAAAAGCTCTTGCGATGTGTTTTTGGACCCAATTCAATCTCAACCGTTCATTGTCCAAAAACGGCCCCATGGCTTAGATCGCGACCGATGACTGGAGCGTTGCAGCGCACGGGAGCAGTTCCAGATCCCATCTTAAGCATCTACTTCTAGTAAGTTTTCTCTTGATAACCACTCTGGTGGCACTGAGGGTTGTGGATGCAGATATTCGAGGCCAAATTTTCTATAGGTAGGTAGTTAATTTGTGCCTTTACACACATGTGATCCACCCCCCACCCCCAAAAAAATAAAAAAAAATAAAAAATTGTTCACATACCTCCCCCATTGAATTTCGCAACAATACTATTTAGATATTTCCGGCAGTTTTCATCTTTAGTCTTCATGAGTGCAAATGCTGTGGAAGATGGAGAGAACAGGAATGATCCATTTGTGCTCTGAAGTTTAAGTAACTTTTCCCAGTCCAACTCTGGCATCCCTTCCAAGCTAAACAATAGTGTTGTGGGTACACTCTGCATTACGTCCTTCGGTATCCTATACAGGATTACAACAACAAAATTATAAAATTATGAAATTATACTCCCTCTCGTCCCGGAATAATAGTCTCATTTGGCTTTTTATGGTCAACAAAAGTGAATTTTGACCAAATATTAATGTCAATCTAATAATCCTAGTAAATTCTTAAATCCGTCACAAACACTCATTTAGAATTTTATTAGGATGAGTATATTGGCATTAATGTTTGGTCAAAGTTCGCTTGTAGTGACCATAAAAAATCAAATGAGACTATCTTTCCGGGACAAAGGGAGTGTAATTTGAGTGGACCTTTCATTTGTGAAATCATACTTCGCTAGCTAACATATTCACACAGGGTGAAAATATGTTTGTTTAGAAGCTTACTTTGTGAGCTTTAGATCCCTTTTTGCACGAATCTCTCGTATGAATGAATTTTCTGCAAATTCAATCCCTGCCTTCCCAGCTCTTTCCACAAGTGTGGGGAATGCAACTTCAAATCCAATTGGCATATGCTCTTCTTTTTCATCTTCCAGCTTATGTATGTTTTCTTTGATAAATGTAATCCCTATATCATGACATATATCATTACAAACATACTCCCTTCCTCCAAAACAAATGTCTCACTTTCCATATTGGTCCGCCCAAAATAAATGTCGCATTTCTGAATTTAGGAAAGAGTTTAGGTGCAGTTTTACCATTGTACATGCAATGTACAAATAAGTAAAACACGTTTCTTAAAAACGTTGACAAGTCAACTGCGACATTTATTTTGGGACGGAGGGAGTAATAATTATTTGTATGTTGTGAGTTAATTGTGCGGAGCACTAAGCATTTTGATGGTTAAAGAAGGCAGGTGTTGCAGCTAATGTTTCTCAAGTAGCAGAGTAGTAATGTATAGTATATGTTGTTTAATGAGTCTGATACTTGGTATTGCAGCAAATGTTT